>JALIRH010000003.1:38343453-39751453 GCA_023055505.1 Callipepla californica brunnescens
TCTTGCTGCCTCATCTCAGTCTCCTGAAGCTATCAAGCAGTTATTGGACTCAGGTTTGCCCTCACTGCTTGTAAGAAGTCTTGCTAGTTTTTGCTTTAACCATACTTCTAGCTCGGACTGCAGTACACAATCAACGGATATCACCCAGGATAGGCTCAGGAGACATCATGTCCCACAGCACTTTAATAAAATGCCTATCACGGCAGACCTGGTTGCTCCTGTTCTCAGGTTTTTGACAGAGGTTGGCAACAGCCACATAATGAAGGACTGGTTGGGTGGTTCTGAAGTCAATCCGCTATGGACAGCACTTCTATTTCTGTTGTGCCATTCTGGTGCTACTTCTGGAGGACACAACGTGACTGCACAACAGACAACTGCAAGATCCAGCCTGCTTTCTTCAACCGTAACAGCAGGTCTGACCACTCAGCAGCGGACAGCAATTGAAAACGCAACAGTTGCTTTCTTCTTACAGTGCATTTCTTGCCATCCTAATAACCAGAGGCTTATGGCACAGGTGAGATGGAAAACAAATGAGATTGTCATTTTTTTGTTAATAATGAGTCGTAAGTTGCATAGATCCTCATTTTGAAACTTTTTTTTCTTTCTTTTAAGGGGTTTGTTTCATTGTCATCAACCAGGAGAGTGTTATGTTGAAATTGTTAGCTTGTTGGTCAGACTTTGGAAAGTGTTAAAATGCTTTGACATGGCCATTCAGCTCTGTGTAATTGTGTTCCACTTGGCTGTATCAAGATCTGTTTCTGGCTTCAACAAGACACTTCAGACCAAAATTCACAATTCTGTATTTAAATACATAGGTTTAAACTTTTTTGAAGTGGGATTTGAAAATCAAGCTCTATACGCATATTTTAAATTAATAAATTGAAGGAAAAAATCTGTTTATTTACACAAATATATACACTGTGCAATTGTTCAGGAATATGTGGAATCCTGCAGAACAGTCCACTGTTGTAATGCAAATTCAGATAATTTCCTCACAGTTGTTAACCTTTCAGACCTAGCTGAGTGAAAGTACAATTACAATGATTTTTCCTTTCAACATTAGAAACATCAGTGCCCAGGGAGCAGTTAACATGAGTGACAAAAAAAAAAAGTCAGCAAAGTCTCTGCAAATGGCCAATAGTGACACCTTGCTACAGTGTATGAAAATCTTGCTTTCAGAATTCAAAAGTTATTTTTCTGATTCAGTTTTTATTTTTCTTAGTGCTCTACATGTTTGCAGTTACTTCTCTGTAGTCAGTGTTTGGTACACTTTAAAGAAATGTTTGTTGATAGTTTCTTTGGTGGTGCTCATTTCTGTTTGGTTTCAATGATAGCTGGAAGGTGGATCTTAGGCACTGCTTATTATGGCTGTATAGAGCTATATTTTGGAGACCTAAATAAAGAAATATTTCAATATGATGTCATTTTGTGTTCCCAGGTTCTCTGTGAATTGTTCCAGTCTTCTCCTCAGCGTGGGAACCTCCCAACCTCTGGAAACATTTCAGGATTTATTCGGAGGCTTTTTTTGCAGCTGATGCTCGAGGATGAGAAAGTGACTTTGTTTCTTCAGTCCCCGTGTCCAGTAAGAGTTTTTGCTATCTACATGGGCAACATAGGTCAAATTTAGCCTACAAAACTGTCAGTGTACATTCAACTTCAAAAGGTCCAGCAGCAGCTTTTCCTTCTGTACTCATTTGGAGAGTAATGTTTAGGTGAATTGTAATTCAGCGTATTAAAAGAAAATTTAAGGCAGTATGTTGAGACAAAGCCATCATGCTGAAAGCATCAACATTCTAACAAGAGAAATCTATTTTGTGGAAGACCTTTTAATAGTCTTCTTAAGCATTAGCAACAAACATAGATGTAAGTTATAATCCTTGCATCAATTCTTTATTATAAGTTTTGTTTTAGAAACTGTCTCAATTTTGATGCTGCAGAGCTGGCAGAGATCCTTCAACTTTAGCCACATCACCACAGATAAATTCTTGAACTGATCTGTTAAGCAGCTTTATGAATTTACACTGCTACTGTGCTCTCATATGAAGGCTGTGCATTAAGAAAACCAGAAGCATTGAAAGACATTTTCTAATTTGTTTTCTGTTATTCTTTCTACATTTCAAAAATAAAGTACTATGTGAGATATATATATACAAAGAAACTGGATTAGATAGCATTAAATGGAAAAGGAGGAACACAGAACTTGTAGCACACAGACATTTAAAAGTATTGTTTCAACCTGGGTGAGATCAGTTCTTATCATGGCCCTTGGTAACTTTGAGGTAGCATGAGTTTTCTAATAAGATGGTTTTTGCAGAGTTACTGAGTAAGCAAGAGCAAAACTAATTCTTCAAAACAAGTTGCTGGGTAATTCAGTTTCATCTGTTAACATTACCAAGAAACAGTACTGTGGTTCTTAGTAAAAAAATTCCTCCTTTCACATCCAAAGAGGAGACTTAAAAGTGATCTGGATATGCAGAGTATAATTCTATTACATCTAGCAAATTAACCTTTAAATTATTGGATCCCTGTTTTATTTCTGAAGTTCTTTCCAAGACTATCTGTTTCAAGTCAATTTCCCATTGTCATAGTGTATTAAATGCATTTGTTAACATTGCAGAACAATAAATGGTTTCTATATATAAATATTAGTAAACAGTTCTCCTGGTGATACAGAAAAAGGAGCAATAGCTCTCTGTGCAGAAAAGTTTGTGAAGTTGTTACAAGCAAAGAACAAGATAAAAATATGAACGCAGCTCAGGCTGAAATACGTGATACTGACATACTTGAATGCTTTAATTGGTAATGAGTTTGTTATTCATCATAACAGCAAAAAAATATATATAAATATATTAAGTAGAAAAACTTTGTTTACGAGTCAGAGCTCTAGACAAGTAGTGTCTTACCATAATCTGAACTTCTGAAGTTGAAGGGTAAATAAGTTTACTTTTTGAGCACACACAACAGTTAATTTTGCTGAGGTATGTTTATAAGAACTTAATGCTTTAACTTTTTTCTGTATCTGAAAAGCTTGTTAAATTTTAACTTTCTTTTCACCTTTCAGCTGTACAAAGGTAGAATTAATGCTACTAGTCATGTAATTCAGCATCCAATGTACGGAGCTGGGCACAAGTTTCGTACTCTCCATTTGCCTGTCTCAACAACTCTAGCTGAAGTTCTTGATCGTGTATCAGGCAAGTTTACAACATTTTGTTTTATTTATTTATTTATTTTTAAGATACCAAACAAAAGGAAATATAAACCAAGTGTCTCTTACATGTATATTTGCAATGTTTGTAGGTACTTGTCAGGTATGACACAGAGGTTTAAATTGTGATCTTTTGGACATAACTTGCATTTTCCATTTAGAATGCACTACAGTGGTTGCATACTATTTTTTCCTTCCATTAAACTCAAATTCTGGTAATTACGGTACCATTTAAGTGAGGAGGGGTGGGATATTTGTTGTTTTGTTTGTTTTTAAGGTCTCTTGTATTCTTAAATCTCTTCTGAGGTATTTGCAGTACCATACAAGTCGTATTGCAAGTATTAGTCTTAGAAGTACTTAAAAGTGAGGTTGACAAAAACAGCATGTGCTTTGGAGTGTTAATTAGAAACAGTGGAGCCTAGAAACATGAAGTTTATTTACCACAAAATAATTTACTATTTTGCATAGAAATCTCTACTGATTTAGTGTTCAGACATGATCATGTGTGGAATGTGACCAAGATCTCTTGTTCCTTCTGCTGTTTATGGTCAGAGATACTTTAATGAGGGAAACAGTTGATGCCCATGAGGTGAGGATCAGTTGTTCAGCAGTGACATACCCTGTACTGAACAGCTGCCTTGGTGCTGCATTGTGTTCAGCTTGATAGCCACCGCTAATAGGGTCTGGAGAAGGGAATGTGCTGATGTGATGTACAGTAATGCACATAATGAAACTGATCAAATGCTGACTTAGTAGTGCATCATAACTTCTCTTTATCCTACAGAATTGTTTCATTGTAAATTGAAAGAATGAGTTCTGGAAAACTTCACATTCTTTTTTGCTTCCCTCCTGTATGTGTTGTGATTTTGCTGATGACGTTAAATCTTTGTGCTTTGTAATCTTTCCATGAAGTTTATGGTTAGGACAGTAAAGAAGACTAGTGCAATAGGAATGAACCGTATGTTTAAGTTGAATGGAGAGGGGAGATGTACTGGCAGTGGGAAAAGAAAGAACAGGCTGCTACCACTGCAATGATAGGAAGTTTTGTAGATCCCACTTTGAAGACAGTTCCATGGATTGATTTTGTTTCTCTTTTTTAGCTGTTCTTTCAAGGTCTTCTGTTATATTAAGATCTAAAATTGATTGTTTCATACTTTCTGTAAAAACAAGCCATAGTAAGAGTGTTCATCTTGTATTTTTTCTCACTGCCTTAAAAAAGAAAAAAAAAAAAAAAAGCAAGTACAGTGTAAGAACTTTGCTAAACTTGCTGCTCACATCCTTTCAATAGACGAAGAGTATGCAGTGTCTTAGCAGATACCATTGTCTAGAATTAGTTGTTTTGTATTCTGTCAACCTTGGTTTTAATTCAGTCTTTCTGACCTGTCAAGGTTTTAATTCAGTCTTTCTGACCTGTCAAGACCAGCGAACAGCAAAGGTGGATATTACCCAAATACTAACAGTATCTTTTCTTAAGTATCTTCAGTGGTTTTATTAATGAATAAATGTGCATTCGGTCCATTAGACCAAACTAAATTTTATATACAACAGTATATAAATAATACTAATGAGGATGTCCACACCAAGTCTGAAATAGATATCTGTAAATATAAAAAACATACACATGGATATGGACATAAATAGATGTAAATATTTATATGTTAGGTCCTGAGTAACAGAAGTTTCACACTATGTATCTTCTCCAAAGCAACTGGAGAATGATTTAACAATTTTCACAGAATCACAGAATTGCAGGGGTTGGAAGGGACTGCTAGAGATTGAGCCCAATCCCCTGCCAGAGCAGCTCCCTAGCCCAGGTTGCACAGGTAGGCATCCAGGTGGGTCTGGAACATCTCCAGAGAAGGAGACTCCACCACCTCGCTGTGCAGCCTGTGCCAGTGCTCCGTCACTGCACTGTGAAGAAGTTCCCATGCACATTTGTGCAGAACTTCCTATGTTTCAGTTTGTGGCCATTTCCCCTCATCCTATTACCATGCACTGTTGAAAAGAGTTTGCCCTCATTCCGTTACCTTCTGCTCCTTAGATATTTATAGATGTGGATCAGATCCCCTCTGAGTCTTCTTCTTTTTCCAAGGCTGAACGGACCCAGGTCGCTCAGCTTTTCCTCATAAGGGAGGTGTTCCACGTCCTTTATCATCTTAGTAGCCCTTTGCTGGGCTCTTCCCAGGAGATCCCTGTCTTTTTTGTACTGGGAGCACAGAACCGGACACAATACTCCAGGTGAGGTTTCACCAGGGCAGAGTAGAGAGGGAGGATCACCTCCCTTGACCTGCTGGCCACACACTTCTTAATGCACCCCAGGATCCCATTGGCCTTCTTGGTCACCAGGACACACTGCTGGCTCATGGCCAACCTGTCATCCACCAGGACACCCAGGTCCATGTCTGCAGAGCTCCTCTCCAGCAGGCCATCCCCAAACCTGTACTGGTACATGCGGTTATTCCTCCCTAGGGCCAGGACTCTACGCTTGCTCTTGTTCTTATTTTTGTTTTTGGTACCAGTGGTTTACAAGGTGTAAAATAATTTCATTTGTTGTGACGAGCAGTAAATAATTTTTAAGTTGCTTGCTGAAATCTTTGATTTACACTAACAATCAAACTGAAATGAAATATTCACTAAAGCCAATGCACAAGTTTTGGATGTGTTCTTTATGCATCCTCTAATTTCACCAGATCTGAATTCAGTATCTAGATACTTGGGCTTAAATACAACAGTATAAGTAAGTCCGGAGGTATGCTTTAAAAATATATTTTGTTTTTCCTTAGGGTTTGGTTTGGTTGCCTTTTGTTTGTTTTGTCTTTTTCTAATCTCATTTTTTTAGTAGTTGCAGTTGTGTTTTAACATAAAAATATATGACTTATCATGTAAAAGATTTAGGTTGTAACAGTTTTAGATTATTAAGGGGCACATTTTGGGGAAGAGTCTGTACTTGCAATACCTTCATTCTTTGATATTTATCAGAATATTTTTGCTTGGGATGGAAGTCTAAGCCACGGAAATAGTTCAGCATAGTTGTGTTAACAGCCTAGAAACCAGTGAAATCCATATGGTACCTATCCTTTCTCTCCTGTTTTGATTTTTTTTATTTTTATTTTTTTTCCCGAATAGATACACCCAGTATCACAGCTAAGCTAATTAATGAACAGAAGGAAGATAAAGAAAAGAAAAACTATGAAGAAAAAGAAAAAGTTAAAGCAGAAAATGGGTTCCAGGACAATTACAGTGTCGTTGTTGCTTCTGGTATGTTTTTGTTCCAGCTTCTGGAAAATTGATCTTTCTGACATTAAAAGGGTGGAGGAGGGGAATCAAATCTGCAATCATTTATTTAATTGCTAGCAAGGATTAAACAAAATTGTAATGCCCAGTTAATCTAACTGTCTGCTAAGCAGCAAAGATCAGATCCAGACTGAACTGTCTGTACTGAACAGTAGACTTCAGCAGCTATGTACCTAAAGCTGTCTTTCTGTTGTGGGTGCTGTGGCTAGTGTGTTTTACAGGGTTTTGTAGACTCACACTCAGATTTATGTTGTATGCTAAGATATTAGTATTTGACTACTATTACATAGTTTGAGTATTAATTCCTCTGCCTTTTTGCCGTGACTAGTGCCTCAGAGTTTAATCACCTACTTCCACAATATGTTTTGGAAATGAAAGTATTTAAAACTTGTCGATATAAAACCACATTATTCTACTTGGAAACCACAAATGAAGTGTACACTCCATTGCTACGGAGACTCTAGGTTGAGTATGGCAATCTTGCAGTGGTACAGCATTACAGTGTAGGTGATGGCTGTGGAATTTCAGTTTGAAGTTCTAGTGTGTGAGAGATTATTGAACTTCAAACTGCCCTTTTCTTGTCTCGGTTTCTGCCCTCATTGAGCGTTCTCTGTTTCATTTACACTCTGTGGAGCGTGAAGAAGAGAGGCTGATATTCCTTGACTTCTGGCACCAATATTTCTTAAGCTTTTTATTTCAAGATTTTAGTTATAGATATAATTCAACTGTTGGGCAGCATTTACATGGATGTTGGTATATCTTTAAAACAATACAGATGATTGTTAATTATAAGTGGTATCACTTAGGCAGGATAAGATTTAAAACATTAAGACAAAAAAGTGAAGTGTTACAACATGATTGAAGAAACTAGGAAGAAAACAACATACTAGCGCTGAAAATAGGGCAAAGCATAGTTAGCCATGTCTCATTCCATTTGCATCTCTGGTTATACTACTTCTTATGAGCAATTTCTTGGTTAGAAAGAAAGATTAATGTTCTTTCCTGCTTGGTTTTCTTCCACTTAGGTAAAATAGCTTAAATGCACATTTAATTTGCATTTGTTTTTAACTGCCTTTTCATGGAATCTTTTCTTTAGTCTGTATCTTGTTATATTTTCTTTTTTGTACAATTTTTTTGTTTGCTAATACTCGTGCAGTCGCTGTTTTACCTATTCCCCATTGCTAAAACTGTTAGAAAGCAGAGATATTGTTTGGAGCCTGATCTTCCTGAAAGAGACTGTGTTAGTAGACTACTGAAATTAACTGAGTATTATAGCTTATCCTGCTAAGGAGGTGAAGTAAAAGCATACTATAACATTGCAGGTCAGGATAATATTAGTTTTACAGCTGCTCTTGGCTGATTATAATGCAGTAGTTGCATGTATATTCTTACTTAGGTCTGTTGACTTTTTCACTTGTGCCCTTCTATACAGCTAATAGAACATTTTGGTAGTCCAGTTTCAACATACGTTAAGTTATCGCTGCCTCAAAATGTGGCAGTTTTGATCAGAAGCTCAGTAAGCTTTCATATGCCTGTTCTTCCCTTTAGCTTTCATGTAGTTCTTAATTATAAGGTTTTGACCAAGGCAGCTTTGAAAGCTTGCTTAAAGATGCCTTTCATCGCTTGTTCTGATGTCAGTACAAGTAGCTCAAGTTACCTGCTAGGCCCGATGTTTGTCTATGGAGTATATACCTGGTGTAGGGAACCTGCTTTGGCAGAGGGGTTGGGCTCGATGATCCCTTGAGGTCCCTTCCAACCCCTATGATTCTATGATATGTTGAAGTACCTGTCAGTGTAGGAATTTTTACCTTACTAGATTTCAGTTTGAAAAAACAACCTCAAAATGTTTTACTATAGGGTCCCTGTCATGGGTTCAAGTGCAACAGGGAAAGGGGGCCTCTTTCTCTCCCTTTTGGGGAAAAGGAAACAAAACCAAATTGTTATCGTTATTCATTATGTGCATTGCTGATAAAGCCAGGACAGTCCCATTGACAGGCTCTCTAGCTGTCTTAAGGGCAAAGAAGCAGTTTACAGTTACAGCTTGTTTTATACTTTGGACTTAGGAGGATGCACAACTGTAAAAATATGAGGATTAGATTCAAATGCATTTTAAATGTAAATGCTGCTCTGATACTTGTATTTTTCAATGCGACTTTTTTGCAGCAATTGAAGGGATTGAGTACGTTGCAACTTGGCTATCTGAAGTTATTAAATATTATAATAACTTGATTTTTTTAATTATTATCTCTGTACTAGGTTTGAAATCTCAGTCAAAAAGAGCTGTTTCATCTACCCCTCCACGCCCGCCATCGAGACGAGGCAGAGTGATGGCAGATAAAGTAGGTACATCTTCCTCTGGAGCAGAATCTTCCAGCAAGACTATTAGTGTTCCAGTTTTCCATCTGTACCATAAACTTCTACCAGGTAACTTTAATAACTGTTTTTAAACTTTACAAAGTGGTCTTTTTCAGTAGCTGATTATCATTAGAAAGATGATACAAGACGGATTGACACTGAAGACCTTACTGGGACTTGTGTTAATTGGCCAACTACTGTCAAAATGAAATTAGTATAGTAAGGACATTAAACGATTAATTCTAAACCATTTGCCTTTATATCAAAGTCTAATAATTACCAGGAGAATTTGGTCTGCCTTAAGAATAACTTTTAATTTCAAGGAATGATGTATTCTTCCTAAGCAGAGTGGCCAAAGTCCTGATGTGAGTGATGGATTTGGGCTGTACTTGCATGTGCGTTTTGTTTCTATACTGCTGCTAAGGAAATTACTCCATGCACTGCCATTCACTTTTTCTTTAGTTGTTGCCTTTGTTGAGTAGTTGTCTTGACACTGGCGTATTGAGGTAGGCCTGGGATTCATAGTGCTGGAAAGGAACTGCAGGTTTCTTTGTTTTCTAGTTTTTTCCACTTCAGCCTTTTTTACCTTATTGTCACATTCTTTTATGCCACCACAACTTAACAGATTGAATTCAATAGTAGGGGCAGGTAGTATCGGATTAAAATGCACACCAAATTACAACCGTAGCTGTTTGTTACTCATGCCAAGTGCTTTGGGCTTTTGACACAGAGCTGCTGTAGGGAATGTTGCCATAGTTCTTTGATGCTCTGTTCCTAGTTGATCGTGCCCCTTTTCCCAAGAGAATATGTGCTGGAAGTAAGGCCTTGGTTTGGAGCCACTTACTTGTGACACAGATGCCAAGTATACTAAAGAACAGCACCTGGACATGCATGTTACCATAACCCCATCATAATTTCCACTCTGACTCAGTGCCGTTGTTGTTTAGGCCAACCGTTACCTGCTGAAATGACGCTTGCCCAGCTTCTCACTCTCCTCTATGACCGTAAACTCCCTCAAGGATACAGATCAATAGATCTGACGGTTAAGCTTGGATCCAAAGTCATCTCAGATCCAAGCTTATCCAAAACAGACTCATTTAAACGTCTTCATACAGAAAAAGGTGAGGTTTTTTTTTTTTTTTTCCTTTTTAAAATGTTTTATTTGGGGGAAAAAGAAGGGGGGAGGGGAATTTATTTTTTGTTTTTCTTTGTAAGAAACAGCAGCTATCTTGCAAATGTGTTTCTGACCTATTTGCTAAAAGGCAAGTGCTAACCTTTGTGATAGATAATGAATTTGCTGCTTGTCTTCAGATCGTATGTGTAAGGTGTACTGGTATGTTTGTTATAATTTCACTTTTCTTTCTTCGTTATGTTGTTGTGTATGATATGCTTGTATTGTATTTTTCTATTTGAATGAAATTAGAGTAGATTCAGTTTACTAGTAGTTGCATGCAAAAATATGAAGATGCTCTTTAAATTGTTGCTAGGTTACCAGGGTTTGTTTTTTGTTGGATTTTTTTTTTTGTTAGACTAGAGACAAACACTATTGCAAATTTTACTTTGCCACCACAAATCCATTGATGTATGTTATATTCAGCAAAGCATTAATTGTTTTCAGATGTTTCATAATGGCCATTTAGCAGTTATGAAGGTTAGTGCTTATGCTTTTTAGTAACTATTTTATTATAATTCATAGAAGTAATTGCTGAATTCATATTAGTATTTTTGATGCAATTTTCAATTATATGTACGTTCTAATAATTAACATATTAATCTGTATAAATTATGCAGAGTTACAGCATGAGTTTGCTGTAGTCGCCAAAAAGTACTAATATTTTTATTTTCTTTAGATATTCTTGTACTGACTCATTTCAGGTTCTTGACTCAGCTTTTACTCTAGAAGAGGAATCTATGTACTTTTTTTATACGAGAAGGTGGAAAAATACACAGTATTGATGACGATTAACTGTTTTAACTATTAACCCTTATGGTTTTGTAGAACACACAGATTTACTTGGTCCTTGTCCTGAAGATGAAGCAATCAGTCCTGGAGATGAGTGCATGGATGCAGTGCTAGATGAATCACTTCTTGAAACATGTCCCATTCAGTCTCCACTGCAAGTTTTTGCAGGGATGGGTGGATTGGCCCTAATTGCAGAGAGACTCCCTATGCTTTATCCTGATGTAATTCAACAAGTGAGTGAAAAAAATCCGTCTAGAAAAGCACGCTAACAACTTTTTGTTTAAGAGCAGTATTGTCACCATGTTTCCATATGGTTCCATTTGACATCTCAGCCGGGGGAGCAAGCTACTTAAAAATACACAAGTGCAGACACAGCAGTACAGCATGAGCAGCCATCTTCTTGTAAAGCAAAAGCAGGAGCACGGTGTTGCTGCTTGCTTTACTTCTGTTAATTCCTGTGGTAATTTGGAGAGTATGGTAGCAAAGAGTTGTTGTGCTATAAAGCCATAATTGCATATCATTTAATTACTCTCAGAGATCATTTTTTGTGGTTAAGTGGAATGCAGTTTTCAGTGTGGATCATATAATTTTATTTTGTATTAGTAAGTAGCCTTATCTGAATGAATTTTTTAATAATAGCATATACATTTCATAATAAACATGTTATTTACTTGTATATTTGTGATTATAATTATGTATTGACTTATCATGGATAGGCTTTTCGAAAATGTCAGCAGTTGCATTAGTGTGGAACTACTCCTTTGGCTGCTGTTCTTGGTGCACAAGCCCTTATTACGAAAAAAAAGTTAAAAATAGCCCCAAAATGATTTGGTTGGCTGTGATTCTTAACATTTTTTAACTGATACACCTAATAAGAAAGATTGTGATTATCTGTTCCCTTTGAAATTGAGTTGATTGTGACTGAAGGGTGCTGCTGGGAGCCTTGACTGCAGAGCTATGACAGGAGTGGGTGGCCTGTCATGAGACCACGGCGGTTAGTGTGAGTCACTTGTAAATAGCAGTGCAATTGAGGAAGGGCACGTTCAGTACGGCAGCACGTTACAGGTATAGTTTTTCTGAAGATGCGTTAGAGATATGGCATGAAGCCTGTACAACATCTAAAAGTTAAGGAAATGTGCTTGTATAAGTGATTACTGTATTCTGAAATACTGTGAAATAGCATGTAGTCTGCGCTGCTAAAGACAGATTTGTGGAATGCTGCAACAGATTAAAGTCAACTTACGGCCATAAGGAATTTGATCCCTTTTTCCCCTTCTTAGAGGTCTTCTGGAAGTCTTGGGAGGTTATTTTATTGTAACATTTTTTTCTAATTCATGATACGTTTGAATTCAAATACAGAATAAGAATTGTGGTCTGTTAAAACAAAACAAGTACCGTAATTCTAAATGAAAGATTCAGGATTGAGGCTCTCCAGGCTCTTTAATTTTACTCATATTCCACTTTAAATTACTGATACTTATCATTCCGCAAATGCTATATTTTAATTTTTACCTAATTATTCTTCTAATGTGTGGATGGTTGGAGGCAATACAGCTAGTTGTGGTTTTGACTTCTAATTGGAATTCCCCGTTCTGAATAAATTCTGCAGTGACTTTTTAGATTAATTTTTTCCAGCTTAGATCAGTGTGGTGATAAGTAACAAAATTTTAAATAGGCTTACATCAATTGATTTCTGTGTTATAAAAGCCTGAAGCTCCTGTGGTGTTCAATTTAGAGAGAGACATGAGTGTCTGCAGTGGGTTCACGTGACTCTGCTTTTTTGGAGGTCCCTGGTACGTGCATTTGTAAATGGTGGTGTATTTAATGTGAATTGTAAAAGTGTTTTACACTGAGATTTTGTGTCCTTTAATTCTCAATATTAATTCTGAATGGGTGCTGTACAGCTACCAACTCTTTTTATTCTTGTTCTTATTGTTTAAGGTGAGCACTCCAGTTGTTACCTCAACCACGCAGGAAAAGCAGAAGGACAGTGATCAGTTTGAATGGGTTACTATTGAACAATCAGGGGAACTGGTGTATGAAGCACCGGAAACAATTGCTGCAGAGCCTCCACCGATCAAGTCAACAGTTCAGACAATGTCTCCCATACCCGCGCACTCTTTGGCTGCCTTTGGTTTATTCCTTCGTCTCCCGGGCTATGCTGAGGTGCTGCTAAAAGAACGGAAACATGCTCAGTGTCTGTTGAGATTGGTGTTGGGAGTTACAGATGATGGTGAAGGAAGTATGTGCTGCAATTATTATGTTTCTTTGTAGACCACGGCTAGATCGTTTTACTTAAAACTCTTTATACTGTAATACTTGTAGCAGGAAGTTAGAAATGGTTTGTGCAGTTTGTGAAGAGCTGTGTTGCTAGCAACTGTCATAGTCTCACATCTCTTAATGTGGAATTCTTCCTGGTGAAGTTTTGTGACAGTCATCAGTATTCATATGCTTATATCTAGATCCTGGGAGTAATTGTAAAATAACTACTGATAAAACAGAAATGACAGTGCACTTGGACAGAACTGTCATGCCTAGTAGGATGTGCTCAACAAATTGAACAAATGTTGTGTATTCCTGCAACCAAATGCAAAGCAGCATAGCTAAAGCACGTGCAGAATAAACTGTTGGAGACTGCATTAGAAAAAGGATGGGATGTTGTGAAGAATATAGCAACCAATTAGCTAAGAATAAACTCTATTGTAGAAGTATGAGTTCATAGGAATAAAGGGAGTAATCTTAAATACATGAACAGATGAGCAGACAGTGCAGTCAGTGTCCTTCCAACCTAGAATAATGCATATTGTTATACTATTAGTTATTTCTCAAAGTTTTGGGAAGAAAAAAAGATGCTGCAGTACTTTCAGACTTCTTTCATTATGCCTTTGCAAACAGTGCCATTTTTTCAGATGTCAGTCAACTGCACTTCATCTCTGTTACTGTCCATTCTGTGTTATATTTTAATTCTGTCGTATTTAAGTACAGGGCAGTAGTCAGGAACACGCTGCATAACAAACTGTGATGCAGTTTTCTGGCTGTTTACTCCAAACTTATTTGAATGGTAATTACCTAAAAGACAGTGTACACTCGCTCTGATTTTGGTGTTCTTGAGTGGATTTCAGTCCTTTGCTTTTGCAAACAATTATATGCACATTCTGTATATAGAAAGAGACTAACACAAAACTTCACATTTTGGATTGCTTTTCTTCTTTCTAAGTGTGCATCTACTATTGCTATTGGAATACAGTTCCAGAACATCACTTTCCTGATATTTGGGAACTGTCTTTCATTTTCAGCCTAAAATTACTCATATCCAGTTTTGTGCCCAGTTATCATTGTACCTACATTGGTCTTCGTGAATAACTCTTCTTTCTCATGCACTTGATGACAGGAATTGTATTTCCTCTTAGCCTGTGGTTTTGAAGGACTAATTAGTGAGTTTCTCCATTCTCATAGTCAAAAGGGTGAATTCAGCTCTTTATCAAATGTTATCAGTTGTTCACGGTAGTTTACACTAGTTCTGTGTATGAAGTATTAATGTTTTCCATGTCTTTTATAAGTACACCTTATAAGTACACCTTCATACACCTGTAATCTTTCTCACATAATATGAAGATATATGTTAAATATGGATTCATTTGTCTGAGAAGATAAATCCTGGGCACATGTTTAGATCTGTTTTAAAGTTTTTTCCATTGCCATTCGGGTACACATGCACTTGTGGAAGACTGTCAGATAATGCTTTTTGTTTTTTCCCAGAACTATGCGGTTTTATTTTGGAAGATTGGGAAAATCCAAGTCAAATGATGTTTTGCATCCTTCTTTTTCCTTTACAAAGGGTTGCAAATAGGCACAAACTGATCATGTGTGGATATATATACACACAAATACATAGCCATGTTTGTAATGTTTTTCACTTAATACCTCTGGATGATGATACAGCTGATAAACTCTTAGGTCTGAAGCAGAAAACAGTATAAACATCTTTAAAGTGAGACAGAAATGTCTGAACAGAGTTGGCTATTTAGAAATGTGTTCAGTGTTCAAATATCTCTATTTTACATGTACGCTGTAGTCGTAATGTCAATTACATTTTGAGACATGTCAAATTCATTTGAGACAATTTCCAAATCTGTCTGCTGCATTTGTAGGTCATTCCATTATTTGTAATGTGGCTTTTAAAAGAAGTAATCGTTGCTCATAATACGTAAGGGTTAAAATTTTTAGATAGATCTCCAAAACGTAAGCACGCAGCTCATGGAATTGAAATTATGCTAGTATTTCACCACACGACTTGAGTCACGTCACAGCTTGGATTGTTTAGGGTTTTAATTCATAATTTGGTCACAAGTTTAAAAAAAAAAAAAGCCAACAACAAAAAACAAAACAGCACATCCATCAGAATAAATTACAGCTGCTTGCCAGCTGAGCTGCTGTTTGTTGGCCATCTGTGTTTAACTCATTCGACTTGCAAGGTTTAGAAAGAAAATGAGTCTAAACTGCTTTCATTCTGTGTCAGTTAGAAATATAACATGCAGCGTCGTTAGATATTGAGAGCACATGTAATTGTCGAGGAAATAAATTTTCTCCCTGGAAATGCTGGATCAAATCTTTTAACTTTTTATTTTAACCGAGTCCATAAAGGAGACAAAGAAATATTCTTCTGAAAAATTGTTGATAAGAGAAACTTAATATTAGATAGCTTACCATAGCTGAATGCTTAAGTCCTTAGTATATTTCTGTATTGTGTTCTGTAAATCATTGCACAGATTAACAGGCAATACTGAACTATTGAAACAGAAGGTGATTTTTCTTTTCTTTGTTCTTTAATCTAGGCCATATCTTACAGTCTCCTTCAGCAAATGTGCTTCCCACGCTGCCCTTCCATGTGCTGCGCACTTTGTTCAGCACTACGCCACTGACCACGGATGACGGAGTCCTGCTTAGGAGGATGGCACTGGAAATTGGGGCTATACATCTTATCCTTGCTTGTCTGTCTGCTCTGAGCCACCATGCACCAAGGGTTCCTAATGCTAGTCCCAACCAGACAGAGGTAAGTTTAATAGCAGTATAATTGCAAAATAACAGTTTTTGCTGTGAAAAAGAAAATAATCTCACTGTTTTGGTTAAAACTTAATTGCTATGCAGCTGGCATTTGAATGAAGAGCAAAAATAATTAGAAAGTACTTATTAAGTAATCGTATTTGCTTGTTGCGTATAAATGTAGTGATCATGAAATTCAACCAACAGAGAAGGCTTATCATGAAGCATTAAGGTGTCATCAGTTTCTTTCAAAGGATCTTTTTTTTTTTCAGTGTATGAGAGGCATAATAATGGAGAGCTTTTTTTTTCTTTATGATCGTTAGGTAGCATGACCTCATTACCTTATTTAGCATTCATCATCTAAACTCTACTGACTGCAAATTATTTTCTCTTAAATGCTCACAAAATAAGCAATAAATAAGTGAAAAATAATGAATTAATAGAGCAGTCTTTTGAATCGCATTTGTCTATACTTTTCAAGATCCCAAGTGGATCTCCAAAGTAAAACTTTTGCAAAGTGCTTACTGTCTTAGATTACCCTGTATTCAGAATGTGTATGGTCTGACTTTTTTTAGGACTGTGAGGTGCCATTTCTGCTAAAACTGCCTGTATTTAAATAGTTTTGTAAGGGCTAGGAAATTCAGTATTGGAGTTATGTTAATAAAGAGCAGTAATACAGACCATTGGAATAAGCACTGCAAGCTCCTTTGGAAAAATATAAGGTATCTCAGAACATGGAAGAAAAGGCATTTCCTCTTTGTTATCTGCAGAGGAAATAAGAGTATACGTTTCAGTGATACAGAGATCATGTATCAAAGCTACATGTGTCACTTTTACCACTTCCCATTTTGGTACATTTATTCAAAAACAGCATATTCTTGAGCATCTTAACGTTTCATTTGTTTACTTTTCATGACATTCCTTCCTTCCATCCCTTCTTCTAATTGTTATTCAACTTGAGTAAGAGTAAAATAATAATAATTTCAGAGATCTATTGTTCAGCATGATATCAATTAAATAACATTTTAGTGTCTTTCGTCATTTAAATAGTAAGAGTATTTTAAATGAGAACAATAATGGATTTGCAGTTTTAGTGAAATCTGAGGGTCACTTGCAACAATTTAGTGCTGACCTTTATGGGGATTCTGTGGCAGGGTTATTACTATTAAAAGCTTTTCATTTCACCTGTATCTTGGTGTCATTATTGCGTTAATAAATTGAGATTACATTATTTTGCAGAAGATTTTTTAGATATCTGGTTGGTAAGATTAAAAAAAATGAAATTATGATTTTTTTTCCTGTAACTTAGCCACAGGTGTCGAGTACACACAACAGTGCATCAACAGAAGAGCAGCAGTTGTATTGGGCTAAGGGTACAGGCTTTGGAACAGGCTCCACAGCTTCAGGATGGGATGTTGAGCAAGCTTTGACTAAGCAACGGTTAGAAGAGGAGCATGTGACCTGCCTTCTACAGGTGTGTAATGATGGAATTTTGAGTAATTACAAGTGATTCAAACGTGAGTCATTACAAGTGATTGAAAGCCTAGGAAACAAAAATAGAGTTTGTATTTTTTTTAGTCTGGTAGTACAGTAATTATGGTATTTGAGGCAAAAAGAAAACCAAAACAAAACAGTTTATAACTGTGTGCACAACTGTGTACATGAAAAATTAAATATGTTTTGAGTGAGGCTGTTTTCAAGCTTCACTAGGCTACTGCATAAAAAGGACCCAAGCGGGTAAGCTTAGGTGACAGTTCTGAATAGGTTGTGAACAGTGATGTTTTCCAGTGTATTTCCCTGGAGCTGTCATACATTTCTGTGGCATTCAGTAAAAAGTAAAGACTGTCCATTAAGGAAAAATGATATGGAAGTAGACTTTTTTGTGCAAAAATCTCATTACCTATTCATTTTTCACTTGTTTTTCTCTGCTTTAAGAAAGTGTCCAAAGTTGTTAACAAAGCGTCCATGAATGTGTTGTATGTCAGCAAAACAAAATCTCACTCAGACATACTGTAAAATCTTGATTATGTCACTTAAGTAGCCATATTAATTCACCAGTGAGCATCCAGATCTCAATAATACTGATACCTTTCTAACACCTTATATTAAGGACAAGAATGTCCCGTTCAGTTAGGACTTTTAAGTCCAGTTGTGAAATGCAACCAACCGTGTAAAATAAGTAACATTCTAGTCATCAAACATTTCATTCACAGAACTGTCAGCTCAGATATGTTGGTTAATGTTACAGCTGGAAGAGAGCACAAATGAGGTCGGATTCTGAAAATGTCCGTGCCCTCACTGATGAAGATATCAATTTGATGGAATCGGTTATTTCTGTCACTGTAGATTATAAGGCACAAGTACTGCATCCTCTTACAAAAGCAAAACAAATAAGATCTGAAACAATTCTCCTAAGCACAAGAGTTCAAAGCACCTGAATTACTCTTGGCGATACTTCCAGGCAGTATTCTGTGTTATGCCATGCAGAGGTTTAGCTATAACTGTCAAAAGTCATGAGGAACAGAGCTGTTTGCTTTGAGTAGTCAGCAACTGGAGGAAGAAGTAAAAAACCCTTCAGCAATTTGCTAAAGATGTCAGTCAGTTTTATGATCAGTTCTCCTGAAAGGTTGTTTAGGAAAATTCTTTCATACAGCATGCTAGTAAAATAAGATGCTGCAGGAAAAGACAGTGGGTAGTGGGGTTACAGCAAAGGAGGAGAACAAAAGAAAGTCTTCAGCATCCATTGAAGGGCCTGTGAACTCAGCAGGAGCTGCAGTTGGCATGTCCTGAAGCTGCTTCCCACATCTGCTGTGGGAAGGGTTGCTCCTTGTTTACTGAAGCACAAGCACTCACATGAGCAGTTGTTCAGAGTAGCTGGCATGATCACTGCAAGTTATCTCATCTGCAACTGGAAATTCCATCCAAAAGTAGATTACTTTTAAAACATTTGCATTTAAAAAAATAATAATGTTTAGGTATTGGCTGTTCTAAAGGGAATGGGATTGGTTAGCAGCACGTCTCAGCAGTGAGCCTGCAATCTCCTGTTTTGAGTAATTCTAGCAGTTTTATCTATATTCACATTAGTTGATCTCTTGAAGTCATTCAGAATTAAAATAGTTATTTAATTTTATCATTTGCCAAAATTGTGATCATATTCTTGGAACTGAATAAAATTCCTTCTGAGACATCTTTGGGACTGCTGAAATAAACACAAGTAATGAATTAACAATGTAGCTTGCAAAGTATTATGGTGTATCCCTTAAGGAGGAAAACCAAAGTTCTTTTGCCTAAAATAAAGCAGTTTTGATTGAATACTTTTCTGCATTTCAGGTTCTTGCCAGTTACATAAATCCTGCAGGAAGTACATCGAACGGAGAGACCCAGACCAGCCACGAGGGTAGAGGGCAGAACAGCAGCGCTTTGCCATCTGTTCTCCTGGAGCTACTCAGTCAGTCCTGCCTCATTCCAGCAATGTCATCGTACCTCCGCAACGATTCGGGTAAGGTGCCATTCTTTCCTGCTAGATCCCAAGTACTTACCTCTGTCAAGTAAGCATAATAAGGAAACAGCACTATATCCATCAACAGCAGCTTGTTCTGACTAGCTTCAATATATTTGCCATTTTAGAACTGTACTAACGAAGCATTCCCTTCAGCCTTCAAGAACTAAATAACAGTATTCAGTGAAATACTCATTTGTTCTTAGGGCTTGGATTTCCTTGGTTTATAGTCTTTAAATTTGAAACCCAGTTCTTAAACTGTTGAAATTAATGTGAATATCGTATTTCCATCTGAAAAATTCTTATTCTACTTATTATATAAAAGATCTATGGAGAGAGAGTACTTTATACAAGACCAGGAATCTTTCTGAGAAGAAAATCGTGGATTTTGTAAGAAAACTGAACAAGTATATGCCTGAAGTAGCTATATGATGAAACTACTAAGTTCTAGAGCTATTCTATGTTAACTTCGAGCAGCCCTTTTCCTCTTGCCATTAGGAAATGCAAAAATTAGCCCCTTAAGAAAACTGCAATGTTTTTCAAAAAATTGAACAATGAAATCATCAGAGTGGGTTTTGGTTTTGTTTTTAAAGAAAAAAAACAAATGAGTTATATGTTGTTGCAGTTCTACTCAAAGATGTTTCGGTAGTTTTCATTCAGTATGCTAAATCTTACTACAGAGGGTACTTCAGTTATCTGAGAAGGTTTCAAGCAGTGAATTAAGCAAACGCCTGTGCGGAAATAATGGTAAAACCATCAGATTGAGTTTGTGATCGTGTTTGGTCTCACTAGATGACAGGTGCTACTATAAAGTTATTCATGGATCTGGTTTTTCAGATAAATTTTACCCTTAAGTTTTTGAACATAGACTTTGCCTTAGGCTGGATTTTTGTTTGGATGCTTTATAAAGATAGATTGAATCTGTAAATAGCAGAGGGTATTGTTCCAAACCTGAATAATTTGGTTTGGGACCTAATTTTGCCTCCCTTGTTGAAGTAACCGGTAGACATGTTATCACATTACTGTAGCTCTTTTGGATGCCCGTTGTATTGTGTAGAAATGAGAATTTCTTGAAACAGTGTCATAGCTGCTTGATGAATTACATGATATATTTTGTCTCCGGAGTTTAAAGAGAAGTCATCTGTGTTTTAAGAGTCTACAAAGCTACACAGAACTAAAACAAGAACGTGGCTGTTCCTGTGGTAACTAGGGCGTGACATAATCCCGTGTGACGGAATAAAAGTAGTTCAACAAGTCTGCTGGGGCTTTACATAAAAAAAAATATATAAACACAGAGATGTCACTTGCTGTGCCAAAACTTGACACCTCTCTCAATTTTGTAATGAATTTGTTGGTTCAATTTTGCACATATCGCAGGCAGGAAGATGAACTATGTGGCTCACATGCTATAGTTGCAAATGAAAATTTGAAGTAAAAGAATAAATAAAAAAAAAAATAAAACAATGAAGAAATGTAATCTTTCTAACAGACATTCATAAATTCTTCTGTTGTTGAGGTAGAAGGGAAAAGTCACTGAAAAACCCTGGAAAAAAATGCCCTTTTATCTAGAGGATGAAGCTGTTGGTTCAGAGTTATAAATGATTCGCAGCTGTTGAAATCACCTTTCTGCTGTTTTCTATTGGAAAACATATCTGTCTGAGTAAGTCACCTTTAACTGGGGAAGAACAGTCAGATGCTGATAGAAGAGATGAGATATGTGGCTGGTAGAGAGAAGTTTAGACAAGTTTGACTTTCAGGGACGATTTGTTTTCCCTGAGTACAAAGAAAAAGAACAGCCTCAGTGGAAAAATTTAGTTTTAGCTCTCTTTTCCTTTCGTGGACTACTGCTGTTGTGATTGTCAGAGGATACTCAGATGTTACAGTTTTGAATTAACAATTAATCAAGTGGGAACAAGAGATGCTTCCTGTATTTTCATAAAAGCGTGTGTAGCTCTTAAAGTAGCCCATACACTATGTTTTAGCACAGCAAAACCTTGCTTTTTAGTGAAAAGCTGTTACCTGCTCTTCTAATTCCAAATTCACAAAGACTATTATATTCACTGGAATTTAGAACTGAAAGATTGCTGTGCTCAATACATTTCTCTGAGCAATACAGTCTTAAGTGCTTCCTGCTGTATTTGTTCCAAGTTTTATACCTAAAACTGTAGTTAACAATGTTCTTTGTTAAAAAGAAAAAAGCTCTGCAGGCTTATATCAGTCAAGCTTGTCTTTGGAAATGTAATAGGATACCAGTAGGAGAGGATGATGAGCGAGTAGGCATGAATTCCAGAAAGAATGCCTTTGCATCATGAATATTTGAGTCAGATGCGTTTAATTTAAAAGGAGACCCTGAAAGCAGTTTGTCTTACTGACAGCCAGGCGTAACCAATGCAGGAATTACTGTGTAGTCCAAAAGCAGACAACTCTCACATCAATGTGTATGAGTTGCAGGCGGTGCTGGGGTTCCTTAGTATCACCTGCGGAGCATCAGGAGATATAACTGATAGGAGGGCCTGGCCTTACAAGACAGATGGAAGTTCAGATGCTTTGGAGTAATGCTGAGCTCTGGTACAGTGCTCATAAGATGGGAAGATTACCTGAAACAGTTTATGGCTGGTAATTTGGGTGACTAAACCTTGAAGACTAGTGCAGTGTAGTAGAACAGACTTGAGTCTTTCATGTTAGACCTTCTAATTTTATTTCAAGGTTCTGTAGCTTAGATTCTTACCTTTACTCCAATAGGGCTGAATGCTTACCCAGTACAAGTAGGAAGGGGAACAGTATTATTAGTAAAGCTCATGAACACAGTCTTCAGTTTTCAAACAGGTGTACCTTCTGCTTTCAAGGGTACTTTCATGTAGAAGGAGCAACTAACTGTATTTTTCCTGGAACATGCTGGACTGAGAAATCGGGACACTGCATGCAGAATGCTAATAGAGTGTTCCCATGTTTTGGCACCTCATCAGTAACAAGCTGTGCTGAGCATAATGCTGACAGAAAATAGCAAATTTCAGCATCTCTGTAACTTTCTCAGACCTGAATGGATAATACTGGAACTAATTAATACCTCCAGCATGAGAGCAACCTTTATTCTCTTGCCAGATTATAAGTTTCACTGTAAATCATTGAAGTAAATGATCTTCACGTACTATCTCTGCCATACGCATAAAGTTATGTGGAGAACATTCCCTATCAAGAAATATATGTAAGTAAAATGCTGGCTTTTCTGTGTCCCATTATTGCACAGCAGGCTGATGCCTCTGTGGTCAAACAAAATGATGGGCATTTTGGTATTGGTGAGAATTCCATGTATTATTTACACGTTTTACTAGGTACAGGTCTGCTTCCTCCTGCAATATTCTTGAGCAGGCTCAGTACCAGAATATAAAATTTACCTTTGTTGAGCTTAGAAATTTACCTAGGATTTGTGTTGCTTTAAATATGTTTTTCCATTACTGTTCAGTTTCCCTAAAACCTATACAGACTGGATTGTTATGTAGACTGTTGTAGATTAAAGCAATATTAATCAGCTGAATAGTGCTCACGTAGTTTAGAAATCTCACCTTGAAGTAGATCTTTGCAAACCAGACTGCTCTGTCACATTCTGCAGCTTCGTCTGCTTCTGAGTAAGGTGATTGTAAAGCCCTTGAAAACTGCAAACTGGTCCGGTTTTTTGTTTTCTTTTCTTTTGTTTTTTAACTTTCATTAATTTCCGTAATTGCTTTCTTTCACGTAAAGAAGGTTTGTCTGTCTGTGAAGGACTTCTGCATATTATCCGAGGTCGATCACAGCACAAGTCACAGGAATGATATCTACTGTAATTGTCCCCATTTCTTTGAATGTTTTTTCCCATCTTTGTCATATCGTGCTATGGCATTACTGTGTCTTTTGTTATATTTCATTTTATAAGCAAAAATGTTTGCCTTTGTAGCACAGTGAGATTTTCATATTATGTTTATGTTTATTATTGAAGAATTCATGTTTACATTTGTAAAACTTGATATCATTCTTAACTTCTGTGCCATGGGACATCTAGCATGTATTCATTACTGGCATTTATGTGTACTTCATGCCAAAAGCTGTCATGGAAAACTTGTTCACTGTTCTCTTTCATATAGCATGTCTAAGTTGAAAGAATACATATTTTTTTAAGAACTCCCTCAAATACATGAATATTACTCTCCTTGAGCACAATGTAGCACAATGTAATTTGCTTCCAGCAAGAAGTTCCCAACAAACATGACCATCAGGTGCTAACAGGGGTACGTGGTGTGGTAGAAATGCCAAGTCACAGCCTGAAACAGCGATTGAGCATCTGGTGTGAAGGCAGGGCCGGCCCAGGGGTGCTCAGCTGCATGCAGCAGGTCCACCCCTTCCCGGGCCCCGTAAAGGGTTGGCAGTAAAGACAAGGGTATCTCGCTGGAGATCCCTGCCTGCTTTGAGGCCAAAGGTAAGCGGTTAAAGAACTGAAATAAGAAAAGTCCTGGGAGACGTAGGCTCATGAAGTCTGATAAACGCCAGTATTTAATAAGAAGGAGAGAAGAAAGCACGACAATAATAGGTAGGTTCTTCTTGCTTAACTACTAGCTGTAGTAGTTTGTTCCTAAACTAATACCTAGCAAGGCCTGAGATGACTTCTCCTTGTTTAAACCCTGGAGAGAGATTTGTTACCACCTGTTTCCTGGAGGACAAGCTTTGTGGCAAGTCACAGAGCTGTACCTGAATTCTTTGCTTGAATTCCCAGGCATACAGGAAGCAGATAGTGATGTGATTTGAGTTGACATCTTCTTGCAGCTACTGCTTTGAATGCTCACCTCTTGGCTCTTTTAGTCACCCTCCGTTCTTTGGTGGATAAAGAGTCCATGATATGTGGTCCACATGGCTTGTAGTGTTAGATCCAGCTCAGTCTTCCTTGGATTTGTCTGTAGGAAATGAATGTTGTATTTGTTGGGAGGGCTTTACTAAAGAGACTCTGTATGTAGGATGTTCCACTTGGTAACAAAACAGTTTTTGCTCTTAATGCGTATTTTGTTGTTTATCAAGTACTGTGGCATCCTGGATATGTGTATTCATTAGCTGTTGGATTGCTCCAACCTGCTGCCGAATACCTCCTTGTGAAATTTTTGAATGCAATACATACCACAGACAAATCTGCTGAAGGTGAACATACTGAGTTTGTTTTTCTGCCTCTAGATAGATCTTTGTTGTGGCTTTCTCTATTACAGTCATTCTTTCCAAGCCTGCCTTCTTCATCTCAGAGCTTGGACTACACTAACTTCTTGCTGAAGCATTTATTTTCTATTGATCATACATCTCCTCAAGGCATTCTGTGGTGTTGCTGTGCTGTTTTACGAGCTGTCCATTTCTACTGGTCTGAGAAGGCTGAGTACTTCTGGAAGCTTGTGTACCCATATGGGTCTCTGAAGTTGGTACACTGAGTTCATTAAGCTGTGTGGTAACATCTTTATTCACCCATTGCTGAAGGTACTGCTGCCGTGCGAATGTTGGAATGTCATGAAACTCTGCTTTTCCATAGATTTATGCCTATATCTAGTAAGAGGTATAAATTCCTTGTTTGTTTGAGATTCCTACACATATAATTGATTTAAGGTATAAACAGTGGATCTATTGGATTGGAGCTTTAGTAAAGTTACACCTAGGGTTCTAACTTCGTGAATGTTCTTTACCTACTGTGCTACTGAAGCGCTTACAAAGCGACGAGTGCAGTATCACACCCAACGTTGCTGTACTGGTCAAGTCACAATTTGGAGAAGACAGTTATGCACTGAAATGACATGAAAGTGTTTATTTATTTCACAGAGTTGACAACCTTAGAGTAACTTCAGGATGAAAATAAGCAGTAGTTTCTATCTGAATTTTCCTTTCTGTTAGTTTTCAAGTTCTTGTAACTTCTTATTTTAAGCCCCACCTCACGTAACCTTGTATTATGAGATTAATGTGATGATACACATAAGTGTACTAATACAAATAGGACATTGAGAGAAAGTACTGACTATATTCTCTAGTCCTAAGTAAACATGAATAAGCTACACAATTTCTTTACAATACAGCTGAGCCTTACATAACACTCTGGTGCTTTGTATCCTGAAAATTAGTATACAATACCAGAGAACGGCTATAGAATACAGACCGTAAGTTTTCTTGTCTGTGTGTTTTTTTCCAGTGCAGCCTCAGCTCAGTGTATCATTTCTTCTAGATGAGGCAGTATTGACTCAGAGTAGCAAAATCAGAGTGTGCCATCTTCTACCTCATTCTTCTGTAAATCACTGAGTTGCAGTGTTGTTTCTATAACTGATTGAACTATCATTGCTAAATTCCATTATAGATCCCCGTCCTTGTTTTATGTTCATACTTGTTAAGAAATGACTTTAGAAGGCTCAGTTTGTTAAGCAGTTTCGAGGTTCTACACAGTGATAAGCTGTTCTCTTACAAGAGGTTCTGTTTATTTGCTGTCAGTTTATGGAGGGACTGCGTGTAGTTTGGCAGTGCTGGTTTCCAGAAATGCAGCTGTCTTGTTCTTCATGTGGCGCATGTAATATTTAGAAATCAGTTCCCCATCCCCTTTTTTATTTGTATATGAGTTTTCTCTCTCGTATTTTTAATCCTAAGCTCTCAATAGTAACTTTCCTTTTAGAAGACGCACATGGATTATAATCATGTATAAAAAAAACCTTGATAGCCTCAGGTTGTCTGCGGATTTGAATTAAATTCAAAAACATAAATAAAAATAAAATTTAAAAATGTTCATGAAAATAGTTGAGTGAATTTGAGTAAACTAATGGTATGTTCCATGAGGTACTCATGGGAGTTGCAGTTCTGGGCCTAAACCATAAAGAGTTCAGAAGGGGAAGGACGTGGTCCAGAGGGAGTATACTCTTCCGGGAAATGATATTGAAGCTATTTTCCATACAACACCACGAATCTTTTTTATTTTACCTGAAAATAAGCATCGAGCAAAGCTACGAAGATGTACTTTACTTGCATTAAACGCATTCTGAAAATGGTGATATGGAAAATGTAGTTTTTGGTATTTTTTTTTCCTTGGGAGAGTGTGTGTTCCAGTATCATCATTTTTAATATTTCTTGAAAGAAGTACTGAAACTCTTATTTTTTCACACCACTTAAAAGGAGTTTTAATTAGAAAAGCACATTGTCAGTATAGCATGATTTCAAATACAGATCCAATAAAGGCAAGAGAACCTAACTTTTTTTTTGAGCTTTCCACAAGACTAACAAAAATGCTGCAGAATATAGTCAGTAGTTAAAATTTTACTTATAATTTTACCTTTTTTTTGTATGACACCGTTCCTCTTTCCACACTTATTGCACATCAGTGTAGATTTTAAGCCAAAATTATGGTGGTCTAAAAATAAACCCTTTTGTCTGTTTTCTGGTCTCAGCAATGAAGAGACGGACTGCACAAAGCTACAGTAAGCATCATGGGACTTGCTTATATATATATTCACGTATTTAATTAATCTCTTCCTGTGTTCTGATTGTTTTTGCTGTTTTTCTGCTTATATTTTGGTGCCTTGTACGTTGTTGTCAGTAAAACGGTGCCATCTCAGGTTCCGTTATTTGGGTTTCATCTCTCATCCATAAGAAACTGAATGTTGTCTGCCTTCATTTACATAATGTAGCACCCTACCTGGGCTCACAGGCACATTTAGCAGTCGTCGTTGCTGTGCCCTTAGCCAGGCACTTTGCTCTGGAATGTTTTTGATAATCTTTTCAGACTGTGGGCTTTCTTGCTTTAAATTTAGAGATCATCCTTACCATCGCTGGTCTTTGCACTGTGTGCTGTGCAACTGATGTTCAAAAATGCCATCAAAGTGTGGTATAGATGTACACAAAAACAATAACAAATAAATTAAGCACAGTTCCAATAATTCCAAGCAGTGCTAGTATAGATTCTTCTTTCTCCTCCTTTTCCTCTCGCCTTTTTACATCCTCCAGTGTTGTGATGGCAGAGGTCCCCATTTTTCCTGCAAATTTCTTCACCAGTATTCTGGCAGCTAGCTAGAGGAAAGAAAGCAAATGGTAAATCTGGTCTGACAAATGTGCAAGCTCTCATCTTTTTAAATGCAGTTCTGTGCTTTACAGTTGGGTTTTTTTTTCTCATTCTACATTTATTGAGTTAATTTCATCTTTCATTTTCTTTTTGTATGAGCATGGAGGTGCTAGAAGTAGATGCAGATTGGATAGAAGGAGTGAAAAATAGCTTGATGCTTCAAACTTAATTAACGTGCCTTATAAAAGCGACGTAAAATTTGTCTTTAGCCAGCTCGTTTGTTTCCTGGTGTAACATCAAATCAATGAATGCAGGTATGGAGGCATTGTCAAATGCTGTGAAATGCCTGCAGAGATTCTGCGAATTTTCAGCGGCTGTTAAATTATTTAACTGTCACAGTACAGAAACAGTTGAAAATGTTCGTGTCTGCTGTTGCCCAACATGGATAATGTGCCTCCTTAACACAGCATCACAGGCTTCTTTGGAACAGTGAGCCATATGTAGGCAATTGCAGGTGAGATCTCATCCTTGTGCTCATTTAATACATCCATGCAACAGTCAACATTGAGCAGAAAATGTCTGTCAGAATATAAAGGTTATTACTATTCTGTATGCTTATTGCTGCAGTATGCCAAAGGACAGCAGTACTTTCACAGCAGCAGAATTCTGTGCAGTTTAAGGACTTGAGATATTTACAGACATACGTATGATTTATTACCTATTTTTGTTGCTAAAGTGAGGTCGACAGCCTGTCTCTAGTACTTAGCTATTCTTGCACTCTTAATTTACAGTCTAACATCTTCTAGAAAGATATTCCCTGTAAAATTATGTTCTTTGATGGCTGGGATGTTGTATCGTATGTAATCTGCTGTGCTGCTTTAGCCTTATCGATCAGAAATTTAACATCTTAAACTGAAATTTGGTTGGGCTTTTTACTAGCTCGGATAACCCACATTTATTGAGGGTTTGCAGTAATATTTTATAGTGCTACAGCGTTTTTCTCTCTTGGCAAACATCTTTAATCGTTGATGATGAACATATTTGGCTGAGTCTAATTAAAGCCATCAGCTCAGAGCACATCTCCCAGAAAGGTAAAATAAGATGATGTATCTTACCCTACATTGCATCAGGAATAAAATGTCATCAGACATGCTTCTTACTCGTAGATTCAGTGGCAAGCCAGGCTTTTATCTTCATGAAGGGGCTGCTCTCCTCGCTCAGACAGACCCAGCACAGGCACGGGCAGTTCCTTGCCGAAGAAGTTTAACGGTGAGGGGAATAACATTACAGAAGCTTCCCAATGTCTGGCCTTCTCCCTGGGCAATCCACCAGCACCGCGGGTAGTCAGAAAACCTTCCTGGTACCGATCCTTGCCGTTGACTAATTCTCATTAAAATGAGGATTTTTTTTTTTTTCCTTGGATGATGTAGAGCAACAAAATGCACGCCGTTTGGTTTTGCCTTGTAAAAAAAATATATATATATGAGCAGCTCCTGTTGTATTCAATTCTATTTAGTTATTAAGACTTGCACTCCCCCACCCCCCACCCCAGCCTGTGATTTACGCTGTGTGGCAGCCGCCTGAAGAGGCTTTCTCACGTTGATGCGCTGTAATTCCAAATGCAGTGCACTCCGTGCAGCCACGCTCCGTAATTTTAGTCCAGACTGAGGAAGGATGCAAGGAGGTCTGTGCTGCTTGCCGCCGTGTCAGCGCTGCCACACACCTGCGCTCAGAGAGAGGCTCTGCAAATAATTCCAAGGTATTCTTCGGAGCACTGCAGGACTCAGGCAGACGGATCTGGGGAGAGGAATGACGGCGGCTTCAGTCGTGGCGAGCTGTGACATTGATTAAACATGCACTTGGCACTTGCTGAATAAAGAAGGAGCTACGAGCCACCCTTGCAGACAGCGAGTTGCATAACAACGTGCGATGGCTCCGCCGCTTCATTGTCAGGCCGGGCACATTTTCATCCTGCAACAGCAGAGAAAGTGTGCGGCTGGGGAGGAGTGCGGCTAACTGTACTTCGGGGGGTGCTGATGGAGTGCTGCGTGGCAAGTAGGGCACTGAGGCGTTCAGCTGAAACACGGCTCCTGCCTTCTGTCTTTTTATGTTTTGACAGGCAGTTGTTTCTTAGGGAAATACTGAACGCTCCTGACGCTTACCCTTTTTGTATTCCCAGCACGAGGAATGCAGGTTAGGGTGTAATTAATGGAAGCACAGCCTTAGAGAAAAATATTCCTGTTTTTGTTTCAGAGGAAGCAGTACCCCCAGATTTCCCTAGCTAGATCACAGAGGTGCCTGTGCAGGGGAGGGGGCAGCTCGCTTCTTCCCAACCTCTTCAGAGGGAAACCGATGATAACTGGAAACCTCCATCACTTTCCAGAACAGCGTAGTTCAGAAATTACATCACATTGCTTGAAATTCATTTTTCAGTAATTTTTTGTGACTTTTTATAAAGAAAGCAAGAAGGTCAAATCATCACTTCAAATGCTTCAGATTTAAAGTTGATTTATTTACACTTCTTTTTCTCATTTTTCTGAGGTATTTTAAGTACGATTATTTTGTCAGCTTTCATATCAACACTTGGTATTTTACACGTGCATTTTTTCATGGGAGTTGCTATGTTTCAGGGCAGCGCACTGTGTGTGGTGCTGGTACTTGATTTGTCCCTCGTGCTGAGCATAGCGTTGACTCAGTGCAATTGTCTGGCTGTAGAAGAATGGTGTAAAGAATTAAGTTTCGATCTCTCCAGCATGGCTTCCCTAAAACATATTCTAGTATGAAGGTGTAGGCTTTTCCTTGAAGCTCTTTCTGTGTTCTGAAAAGGCTGCCGCAACTCCACTTGTTCTTGGAATTGTTTCCTGTCAGTGCATCTTAAATACAGTTCTGTGTGTTTAGATCCATTTGGATACACAGATGGGAAAAATGTCACCTGTGTATTCTAACCATTCACACTTAATGGTAACCTAATATTCAAGCCATTGTACCATATTAACTCTCACATGTTAAAACCTGAACTCTTCGTGAAAGGAGATAGAAGACGCACATTGCACAATTTATTTAACGATGAATGTCATACTTGGAGGGGAAGAATCCATTACCTTGTCAATTTAATGCAACTTGATTTGAAGGATTCAAGGCCAGCAGAAGAATTTTTTGCAATGTTGTCAAGTATAAATGGTGGCAATGTAGTAAATTTAGCAGCTGCAGTGCAAGTAGACGGCTAATTAAGATGTATCCACAGAGAGCAGCAAAAGGACCTGCAAAGTATTTATTGGCCTGGTTATAGCCATGGTTGAGCTCTTGTGTCGGTCTGCTGTCATGAGCGATGCGATGCAGCTGACACTACAGGGGCTACATGAGCCCAGGGAAACAGTTCTCCCTCTGCACACAGTGGAGGGGGAGCAACAGCTCTTGCACACCGTGATTCAGATCCACCCTTCGCCTCAGTCTTGGTTTGGTGGCCCATCCTTCCTCTGCATTGGTATGTGTGGCTGGGTGGCTGTGCCGAGGTTTGGAGAATGCACCGAGCACAGCACAGGGAGAGAGAAGGGGCAGCAACAGTGCCAGAGAGTTCCTGTCTTCAGGGGAGAATGAAAAAAGAAACAGATTGTCGATCCTAACATTTCTTCATTACAGGAAGCTTGAGGAGTTTGTCCGGGTCAAGTGAAAGCTGATACTTACAAATACCAAACTCCCTTATAGCTGCAACACATCTTCAATATGAAGAGAAAATTCCATGTGAGATTTCTCACATTTTTACATCTTAAGTGAGCAGTATTCGCTCTGTTTGAAATGACCTTGATTTCTGCACGGTTGTGTGCTGTTTGGTGTTGGTATCCAGAAATGTATTAAAAGTAATTCTGCTTTTTCCATCTAGGCCAAGCTTTCAAGCACTTAGTAAGACTTTGGCAAGTCTTTTGAAACTAATTTATGTGGCATCCCAGGAGCAGAGCGAGCGATTTCTGTTGATGAGAGGTCGTTCTGTTCATTACTGCTGGTGTTTGAGCATTTGTATTGCACAGAAATAGTCCTCGGGCAATACAAATGTATGTCATATTTTACAGATATTCATATTTCAAGAGAGTTGCCAAGCTATCTTGTAAAGACTCAGTGCTAAAATACGACAGTACAGTTTCAGTCCTTAGATGGTCATTATCGTGCTGTATGCTACAGCTGTGAGTAATGTGTTATACCCTCAACATCACACTTAGGAAAGAGACAAGTACTTTTAGCCAAGGTGTAAGTTTTGGGTTTTTTTCCTTGTGTTTTTATGAATGCATTTAATTTTGATTTTAATGTACTCAAAGATTATTGTGTATGTTATATCTTCATTAAAAACTACATACTTTGAGTGAGGTATTTATTGCCTATAGAGAATGAATGCTCTGGAGAGGATTGCATGTTAAAGGAGAAAATACATAGAAAATGAGAAGAAAAGCATGAAGAATTGTCTAGACTTAAAAATCTATTTGAGATGCTGAAATGAAATCCAAAAGATCACATCATTTATTGATGAAGATTGATTCCGTTCGTATTTATTCTGCGTTTTCCTGAAGATGCAGGAAAACGCATCCCGTAGGTTATACATTCTAGTTTTCTTCTATAATGACTTCCACAAACATCCATTTGGGATCTGATGATATTTCAGTTTGAGTGCAGCATAACAGAGAAAAGCTGTGTCTTAAGATGAACTGGTTAGCGTACCGTAGCCAAGAAGCGGATGTCCGTGCCCTTTCCTTCTCCTTTGTTAGGTTTTTGGTGTTTTATTATCACGAGATCTAAACACAGCTACTGTTTTCTGTTTGGTTGAGTGGGTGGATGTGAGCTACTTGCTTACTTTTTTCTGACACGGGTGATGTGTGATGCCTTTGAGCCTGCAGAGATGGCATGGTTAGCTTGAGACAGATTTCAAAGTCTTTATTTTCCCATCCATTGTGGGGAGAAATGCTCAAGTTACTTTAGATTTCTTGCTGTTCTCATTCATAGCTCTTTATGTGCGTCACCTCAGTCTTGTTTGAATGATGCTGACACTTCAACTACGTATCTACGTCTTGTAAGAATTTTCTTTCCAATCATGGAACTTCAATCATACAGAATTCTCTCAGAGCTATAAGTTCTAGCTTTTTCCTGTCTGTCAGTCTTCACTCACCAGAAACCTGCTTGTTCCAGCCTCTCACACTTTTGCTCTTTAATAATTTTCTATTAAGAAAGCAGTTTAAGCTTAATCAGTGCCACCCAAAGTAGTTTGACATGAAGAGTAACAACAGTTCTTCTACAAGGCTGTTTTTGATGCTAGCTTCGATTAGCAGCAGTCAGGATCAACCACTGCATCGCGTACTGGATGTAGTGGAAGGGAATGATGGAAAAAAGGCTATTGCTTTTGTCTTTAGACTCAGGCATCTTCATTTTTAGTTTTGCTGTGGTATCAAAGAGAATCTCTTGTATGGGTGTTGTACTTCTGAAAAGCAATTAGTGTAGCTTTTCAAATGCTTCGGTGGTGATTCAGTGCTGTTCTTTACAGCTGAAGAGGGGTTGTTTTTTTTTTCCGAAGGTATCTGGGACCATTTCTTGAAAATGGTTTGAATGCAGGCTGCATGCTTATGGAGGATAGAGGATTTCGAGTATCAAATTTCTGAGCTGTCATGTTCATAAGTTTTATTGTAGTAGAGTTATCTGTTAAGTGAATATTGGATCCTTCTCCTGGGCAAGCCTGGAGAAGCAAAGTAGTAAGAACTGATCCTAGTCCAGGAAAGTGGCATTCAGTGAACAACAGAACTAAAACAATTCCCTCTTTCTTTAAAGACTTTAAAGCATCTTTCCTGGTGAGAAAGAACAAATCTTACACATATGAGTGAGTCCAGATGACTGCTCTTATTTATATATATAGAAGGTACGATCATCCCTTGTACCTTTTGCTATGACTTCCTACCAATTTCTCATCTTTACTTTGAAGTGATTTTGGAGCAAGACCATGACGTTCTTCTTGTGAATTCTTTTATTTTCTATTGCAGAAGGAATATGAGTATGGGCTTGTTATATTTTAAAAGCACTTAAAGTATTGAATTTTTTTCCTAGTGGTGTTTTTGTAGTATAACTTAACATATATTTTTTGAAAATGTTGAAGCTGATAATCCACGTGTGGTTAATAATATTGAAGATTTATGAAAGAACTAATTGTAAACTTGTACATCTATCTTGACTCTGTCGCAGAATGTTATTTGAATTTTGACAACAGGAAGTTGTTATGAAGTACGTATTGAAGAATTACCCTACTGAGATAGAATCTGAGAATTAAAGACAAGGCGACCTGCCCTTCTTTTGTACTTAGATACTGGATTACTTGTGGGATAAGGCACTTAGTCCTTTGAAGACTGAAGTTTGCTACCTCCCAAGAGCTGATGAATAATTATTTTCCTATAAATTATTACTTGGCAAAAATCACTGCGAGGTTTTTGACTTCTACTTCAATCTTTAACTGTTTCTGTACTCCACATTGTTTTAGTTTGCTTTTGAGGATCAGACCATTAGCTGGAAAGTTCTTTACTGATTTACATAGCTGGTGATGACTTTTGGAACTGCATGTACAGAGCATACTTTAACCTGCAGTATCTGACTCCACTCACTCAGTTGCAGAAAATTGAAGTACACATTACATTTTCCATAAAGAAGGGAGTTTTTTAGGCAAGATACCTGAAAAAGTATCAGGTGAGAGATAGAAGGGTTAGGGCTGGATTTCAAAGGGGTTCTTCCTTCTGCTCTTGCTCGCCTATTTGCTGCTGAAATTCTGTGAAGTTTTTTATGAGCTTTAAATTACAGATATTTTTTCCAAAATTTTGACTGAGTCCCCAGGAGTTCTTTTCGGGGCAGTCTTGAAAGCATAAGTAAAGTAGGCTGTTTTCTTATTTGGAGGCCAATCAGAAGCTCTGGACCTCTGTGGTCACAGGAGATAGTATGGTTGTTTTGAAGCAGGAGCAACAGACCTCTTATCAGTCTGTATCAGTCTGCCAAGAACCTGTAGTTTTATGGTATCCCCTTCAGAATCTACTTGAACATAATTCTTCCAGTACTGACTTGAGGCAGACTTTGATGCCTTGCACTCAGCTGTGCAATATGTTTTGTGTAAAAAGGAAGCTAAGCTACAGTGTTTGCCTTTTGCCTTCCAAAGATGAGATATCTTTTTTAATAAGCTTCTTTGATATACAGGGATTTGTAGAAGCATATGTCATATATGAGATGCAGCTGGTTTTCATTTTATTACTGAAGTTAGTTTCTGTGGTTTTGTTTTTAATTGTTTACTTCAGAAGAAAAGGTAGTATGGGCTGTCTTCAGAAGGGTTTGGTTTTGGCCATAAGTGTATCTGTTTGAGTGATATGGCAGAAAAGCTTCTGTCTTATTTAAGGGAAAGGGAGCTTAACCATAAGCTTTCCTGGTCAATATTAAATTACTGCTAAGGTCCAAGAGTGTGGCCAAGAGGGCCAACGGGATCCTGGGGTGCATTAAAAAGAGCGTGGCCAGCAGGTCAAAGGAGGTGATCCTCCCCCTCTACTCTGCCCTGGTGAGGCCTCACCTGGAGTAATGTGTCCAGTTCTGGGCTCTCTGTTACAAAAAAGACAGGGATCTCCTCAAAACAGTCCAGTGGAGGGCTACAAAGGCCATGATAAAGGGCATGGAGTACCTCTCTCACGAGGAAAGGCTGACACACCTGGGTCTGTTCAACCTTGAAAAGATGCTAAGAATTTCTTGTGGAAAGTAGCATTCTCTTTCTTTCTGCTCACATACAGAGAAGATTGCCACGGTTAGTTTTAGATAATTTATTTCATCTTTCCTTAGGAGGAGCTCACTGTAATTCTGGGGCAGATTTTTTATTTTTTTTTTTTACCTGTTAGGAGGCAGTGAAGCTTAGCGTGAATTTGAAGAGAAGCTTACTGGAACATTGAGCACTGCCTTTCATTTTCATCAGCTGGAACTCTCATTTGTTAGATGAAGCAATAGGTCTTGATTATTCTGGGTAGTAACAGTCTCACTGTCTCATCTGTCATTTTGTGCATGTTCTTATTTTCATTCCTCCCTTTGAAAATAAAAGATTTTATCTGTCATTCTCCATATTTTATGCAGATGCTTTTGTAATATTTTTTCTTACTCTCTCTGAGTGCATTTGGAATTTTGAGTGCAGGTCACAAGAAAACAAGTTCCTGAAGTTGAAGGTGTTAGTCTAGAAAGAGCTTATTTCAGAACACAGACTCTAGTTTTTTAATAGAATTCCTATCTTCTTGTCCTCTTAAGAGCACAACTTCAGTAGTATCACTCATTAAAAAATAGTAAACTGTTTTCTTTTGAGTTTGCTTATTGTTATGCTCTTCTCTCAGGTTAGTGGATGGCAGATGTTAAGAAGTGATGTAGGAGCTTGCTTGGCATTGCATGGGCAGTGTAATTTCTCCAATTCTGCATGTCTGTGCTGTGGAGATGATTCTTCTGTCATATGTAAGACTCAGGCACACTGGTGGGTAAGTTTACCACATAGCTGCTTGCATTCTAGGGCACTCTCAACATGCATCGAGTGCAAGAGATGGCCTTTCATATTCAGGATGGCTATTAGGCTTCACTTTCTCCATGGCCTGTGCTTCACTTGTTTATGCAAATAATACATGTTGAATCAGCTACTTCACAGAAAATGTACTATAAGTGGTAAAGGTTCTGTTTTGCATACATACAGGGATTTTGTCATGCTGTCCAGGCAGAATGAGATCTGTGAAATAGTCTTCTTTCTGCCACTTGAGGGCATCAAGTTGTAGGTGTGCTCACAAATTGAAAGTTTGCCCTGAAGCACGATCAAAGCACATCCCCTCAGTCCAATGTTAATGTGAGTATCCTTTGCTGATAGCATGGTAGTTGGAAGAGAAGTCCGAAGTCCTGGCTTTCTTTCATCTTCTGAAGTAATGGTTTAAAAAAAAAAAAGAAAAAGTAATCCTTTATTATCTAATTTTGAATTTCCATGTTAATTTCTGCAGCATGTTCTATGAAATGGCAGATTTCCATCTTATTTTCAATTCCCATCTTGCCTTAAAATACCATTTTATGGTCTGGAAGGAGTAACATGACTTGCTGAGGACCATTTCAAGATGGCTGCTTGCCCAGTCATCCTGCCAAAAATAGTGAAATCATCGTTCCCTCTCCCAGTGCTGAAATGATGAAAGCCAGATTAACTTCCTTAAAAATCCTGCTTTGTGTTCTTAGAGCGGTGATACCTTCACTCTGTAGAGTGCCTGTACTTGAGAATTAGCTTCAATTATACTTCATGATTTAGGAATTCAAAAGGGGATAAATATGTATTTTGTTCTAATGATAGACTTAGAGCATGTCAGTGTGAGTGTGCAACAAATGAATGGACCAACAAATAGAGTTGCTGTGTAAATCTAAGAATTTGGTCATATGAACACACTTAACATGAAATGATAGGCAAGCTTGCACCTGATTTTATTTAATTTTATTTTTCAACATTTTTGTCCTCAGGCTATTTAAATAATGGGATTTCTCTTAAGGAAAAAAACTTTCTTATTTTCTTAGTTAAGTGGAAAATTCATATTTTTAGCTTACCATTAATACTAGATTGATATCATTAAATCTACTTCAAATAGATTTAATTTTTTAATTGTATTAAATGCCGTAGCAAAGAGAAGTAATGCCGCCTATTTATTTCCATGGAACTACAACAGTTACAAAGAGCACAGTAACCCTATTTTGGTGGAGCATGTTCACGGCCATACATCACTCTTCTTCAACATGACCACCACCAGTAGGCGTGCATTTTTGCCAGCTATAGACAGGAGAATGCAGACCGCTTTCATCAAAATCTGCACCAGCAAAGGTGACCACTTCCACAGCTGCTGTGTCTGCACTGTTCCTAGGAGAATGTGGACCATCTTTCATTGGCCCAAACAGGTGGAAGTCAGAAGGTGCCAAATTTGGACTTACAGTGGGTGTGGTAGGACAGTTCAGTCAAAATCATGCTCCACAGTCTTCTAGCTGCTATGGGGCCTGACGTTACTGTGTTGGAAGATAGAGGTTGTCGTTTTGTCTGACTCCGGAAGTTTGAGACTTCAGCTTAGTCAGTGTTGCGATATAGTGGTCTGAGTTGATGGTTTCACTGGGTTTCAAGAAATCTGGAAGGATCATTCCTATCCCACACGACGGTGCGCATCACAATACCTGCTGGGAACTGTCTTGAACTTCTTTGATGGGGAATTTGCATGCTGTGCACCATGGACTGCTGTTTTGACTCCAGCTCCTAGTGGTGACACCATGTCTCATCACTGGTAATGATGGGATCCAGGAAACTCACTTTCAGAACTGTCAGTAGGTCCTGACAGACTTACATATGATGCTCTTCCTGTTCCTATGTGAGCATTTATGGGACCCATCTTATGCAAACTTTGCAATATTCCAGTGTTTTCACCATCATTTCCAATGCATTGAAGTTGATATTGAGTTCTGTACACAGTCCCCAGGTCATAGTCCACCAGTTCACATGGCTGAGCTGACTGAAACAGTCTTCATTTCATGGTGTGACAACTGTGCGTGGCCATCTGGAGTGCAGCATGTCTTTCATTTTGCTGTTACCACTGCTGAAGCATGTGACCCACCACCTCACTGTGCTCACATCTACTGTTTGGTCTCTGAACTTTCAGCAAGTGTTGACGAATGTCAGTGGGCGCCATTTCTTCCACATGGAGGAATTCAGTGACACACCTTTGGTTCGTATGCACTTCCATGGCAGACTGCTCCTCTGCTGCCATCTGTCACATGGCAAAAAATCTAATAGAACAGTTCACACAAATACTTATCTTCACCAAAATCAAATATGCTTTAAAAATAAGTGAAGCAGAACTACTGAAGAGCAGCGTGCTGCCCTCTGAGCAGCCTTCCTACCACAGACTCCAACTGGCTGACCAACTAGCTTGAACAATGCATCTTGCCTCTTGGAATTGAAGTGCACCATTTGCCTTTCCTGCAGCAGTTAGCCTATTATTTTTGCCTGGTTTGTCAGAACAAGCATGTGAGTGCTGCAGTGCTGGGACTGACCCATGCTTGCCAGCATGGTCAGCAGTAGCAGGTAGTAACAGGTGGCGGGGGGAGAACATAGCAGTGGAGCTGACCTATAACTGCTGAGCTGCTAATGCTGTTGTGTGGCCAGGGCTCGTGTCACCTCATTTATGAGTCCTTGGTGCCCTGTTCTTGCATTCTTACGTTAATTTACTCAATTACTTCTGACCCTGTAATAATATTTCTGCCCCAGCATTTATTGCTAAGCTCTACCAAAGCCTGACTCGTTGTGTAATGCATCCTGCTGTTCTTTTACAATTCTTCTCATGGCATGCCAGGTTCTTTTATTGTACAGATCAGTCCTATTCACGTTTTCTTTACCACTCATGATTTTGAAAAACTTAATCATGTGCTTCTTTAGTCACTGAGGTTGCAAGGTCTTCATTTGTTTCATTTGAGGTGGTACAGAAGCTCACCTTCTGCCTTTCTTTTACCCCTTTTCCAGTTCTGTGCTTCTACTTGAGACAAGGGAGAAACACACATCTGTTGAAGTTTTACTACTTTTTGAATGCCATCTCAATAAATAACTTCTTATTTCTTTCAGTTTTCTGACATTTGGTCTAATTTTTAATTTTTGGCTGCTTGGTGCTGGTACCATAGGAACAAGATGCTTTGAGGAAGACTGAATCTGAATAGTAATAATCATCATCGTGAACTTGGAGCCTGATGCTGCACATGTTAGGAGAGCCACCCTTACTGCGTTGTTTCACTCTGCCCTGACACAGGATTTATAACTCCTGAGCTGGAAGCTCACTTCCAGCATGAGGCTTACCCCTCTTCCTGCTGCAAAGGGACTTGTTTCTTCTGACGCCTTATTTATTTTTTTTCTCATAATCCAAAATGGTACCATGAAAAATGTTTGTACCATTTTTATATACAGAGAAGCAAAGAAAAAGTCAGAATAATTAGATGGTTACAAGATGGCAATGTTTAGAAAGCTTTTATTTTTGCCCTAAGGTTAATGTTTTCTTTAAGATATCTGATTTTGAAATATTCTGTAGGCAATCTTTTTTTCCCATCAATATGTAACAGAACATAGGGTGCTAATTAGGCCCATTATAAAAGAGGCTTGCCCTGGGTTGATTGTGAAACAGAAAATCAAGAGGCAGCAGAGCATGACGTATTTGGAACTGACACTATAGCCTGCAGCATGGACTGCATTCATAGATCATATGTTTGAAAAGATGCAATAAAGGGTGCTGAGGAGTGCCTGCACTTGTAAAATCTACAGAGGGAAGTGGGGCCCTATGAGAAGCACCGTGTCTCACACGGCTGTCTGGCGGTGTCTGTGGTCACAGGGCTGTATGAAGGTTTTGACTGAAAATACAAAACCAGTGTTTTTTTGTGTGACTTAGTTTTGAGGAGTGGCATTTTTTGCTGCTGAAAGTTTAATAGGAGAAGGAGATGCTGAAAAACTTAGTTTAATGGCGGCTTTGCAGTTTGGGTTTGTGAATAACCTACTGAGTGCACCCTCAGTAATTATGAGGCGTATTTTAGAAGCAGTGGAGAGTTGACAGAACCTGTAAGTGATCTGAAGGTTAAAAATAAATAAATCAGTGGCAGATGTGTGTTGTACTGCAGTTACGATCTGAACATTGAGCTTAAATGATTTTAGTAAGAGAAATGATAATGAGAACCTTCTTTACTTTCATCCGTATAAATCGAGGAGACCAATGCCTCTCAAACTCTGCTACAGTCTTTAAAAAAAAAATGTGCTCCTTGGAGTGTAAAAGTGTTCTCCCATGGTTGGCATGTTTGCTTTTGTTGGTTATTGGGTTTTTTGGTTGGCTTGTTTTTGCCAGGGAGGTTTGAGTCCACTATTGTAAATCTTGAGCCTTTATGCCTGATGTAAGGAGTTATAGTAGGAGTTGTTCTGTGTAATTGATACTCTTCTTAATTGAAATAGAGTCAGAGTTTGTATTTCTGAACAAAAAGGAAACGAAAAAATACTTCTTGTCTTTCTAGGAAGATGTGAAGTCTGGTAGGAGAAAAGTAGATCCAAGTCAAATGAGAGAATGAGATTCAGAGGAGGCTCTTGGGTCTCTGGAAACTGCTGCTCGCAAGAAGCAAAGCTCTTGGCATGGGAGATGAGAACGTTACTGTAAAATCAGAGTTCCAACTTATGGATTATGAAAGTGATTTTGTTCAAGTTTTAATCTGTTTTTTCCCCTCTCTTGGTCTATTAAATGCAAGCCACACTATTTGCAGGAACTTTTAGATTTAACTTGATATTTCCTGTTTCTTCTCTACAGAATGCCCTTATCTGTTATTTCCTTTTAAACATGGCTGTGCATCTCATGGCTGCACTGGGAACTGCAGGAAGCAGCTGTAACTTGGGAAGAGTGCCTCGTACTAGTGCTGCCAGCACAGCGTAGTTTCCTTCAGCAGTGGCCGCAAGATGGTTGTGTATGCTGCCTAAAGAGAGAATTAAATTGCAAATACAATAAATTAGTTTGAGAAAGTCGTGCTTTTGTGGGTCTAAAATGGCTGAAATGCAAGAAAAGGTCCTGAAATGATGCTATTCTACTAAGTGTCAAATGATGTACAGGATATACTTTTCTTGTACTCTACTTTTCTTGTTCTATGGAAGCAAGGAGTGTATGCATCTTGCAATGTGATGCACTTCAAACTGGTATGGAGGGGTTTTCTTAGGCGGTGGTTGGTCCTCAGGTGTCTGTTTTGCCTCATTTTACGTTATACTTACAAGCAATTTGGGGTAGAAATTCCTATTTTAGTCACAGTAAGAATCACAGTGGGAATGCTCTCACATTAGATCCCAGTGAAGCAGAATTTGACATCATTTTCTTAGAAATTATTCTTTTCTATCTCTTCAATCTACTGTAAAGCCTGAACATTTTTAATGTAGTGCATATACTATGCTAATCATTTCTTTTATTGTGAAATAGATGTGTTTATTCTTTGTATTATGTTTTAAATGTCCATTACAGTGGAAATAAGTTTTATAATCTTACTCATACCCAGTTAAGTTATACTGAGGTTGTTAAGTGAATTGCAGAAAAATTTATTGTTGCTCAGTATTATCTGTTTAATGGGTCATTAGGCCTGGCTGTTCTTTGAATATTGTAAATATTAAAAGAAAGTAAACCAATTAGACTCGCTGGGGCATTATGTTGTTCCAGATATTTATGCAGTTTAAGGCAATACGTTGGTCCTACGAAGCTACCTGCCCCTCATGTGCTTTTTCAAACATCGAGGTTATAATTGTATATGGACAGACTTAGGTCCTCTTTAAGAAGTAGAGCTGTATCAGTGATGCACAAATAGATGTGGAAAGCAATCCAGATCTCTTAAAATCACATAGTTTTTGAACCTAAATCAGTTATTTTCCGGGAATAACTAGATTATGGTGAGAACTCTTCAGCGATGCTGTGGGTGCCTTCATATCTCACGGCCTTCTGCTGTTTGTGGAAGATGGGCATTTTCCAGAGACAGATGCTTAGCACCTCCTAAAAGTGGAGACTTCTTAAAATGACTTCAGATTCTTCTCCCCTCTGCTGGCCCCCAGTCAGAGCCGCTCACTGTTAGGAACAAGGGAAGCCTGCTTTCATCAGTTGCCCTTTTTGACCTATTTTTAGCCTTCACTGACTTTCAAAATTACAAACACTGCAGCAGGAGGTGAACAGATATCTGTAATTACTGAATATTTTTGGTGCTGGAATAGCAGGGAATCCTGGATAATGTATCCACCCGTCATTTACTATGAAGCCAAGAGTTTTGATCTCCTGCTTTCATTTTCCTAGGAATGCTGTGTATTTGCAGTCTGGTATGCTTGTGTATATGCCCATGTCACGTAAATGCTCTTTGTGCTTTCATAGACAACTGAAACACCCATATTTCTGATACATTTAAGAGGTACTGATACTGTTCTCATTGTAGCATCTCTATAAGCAAGATTACTTATTTTCTGATGTGCAGAAAAAAAAATTAACACAAGAAGGCACTGTCCTTAATGTCAATAAAATGTTATTGTAGACTTGCATTGCCCGATCCGTTAAGACAGAAAAAAAGTTCCATATGTTCCAAGGTACAGCATACTTCAACAGAGTGGCTTACTTGTAATGCTTGTTCTTCATTGATGTTTATATTTGCTTAAAAGCTGAACTGCTGTGACCATGGATGGTGAGGTACAGGTACATAAGGACTGTAGTCTAAGGGTTCCGTTGCTTCTCTTTGACAAAAATAGGATTTCTTAATTTTCAGATTTGCATTTTATATCTTTCTCCATGATGCTATGTGGAGAAAATTTGATTCCTTTTACTTTTGGTTTCTTTAAAAGGCTTAAATATAGGATTTTTCTGGTGTTTCAGACAAGCATACTTGCACAGATCATAATCTTTGACAGGTATAAGGAACAAAAGTAACGTAAGATGATGATAACAAGAAATTGAGATAGAAGAGTCTAGAAGGCAATGTTTTAAAAACAATGATAAATCATTAAATTACAAAATAAGCATAAAAAAATAATGGTTGTTCCGTAAAAGTAGAGTGTTTAAACTGAAACCAAGCAAATGCTTTTCTTTCATGAGGAAAGAATTGCAGAGCAGTGTAAGTTACTTGAATGTGATAAAAAAGTAAATTCTGTCCTCTCTTCCTGGGAAACATTTCTATGTTAAAGTTAGTATCAGTTCACTTTCCCTCACAGCAGTGAATGCAAACGTAACTCCCCATCCAGCCATGTAGGAAAGGACAAGCAGGCACTGAAGGATTTGAAATGATATTTTCTGGCCTTGTGAAAATTTGTTGGTTAAATTAAAGAAAGAGCAAAGCTCTCCAGGAGTGAACTGCTGTGGTTATCAGAGGTTTGGTGTTTATCCTTCCCAGAGCTGTCTCATAACAGACCGCTGTGGTTTATATGGTTTCAGCACAGCAGGCGGGAGGTGGACGTCAAGGAAGGATGGGCTGGGGAGTTTTATCTCATCTCTTTGTTTGCCCCTCACCCTTTTTCTCCAGAAGCCCAGCTGCACCAGCCCTTCACACAAACCTTCACCTCACACCTATTCTTATTTCTTTAATAAGCATTTTACATGTTTTGGGGGTTTTTCAGTGGGCAGTCTTTGTTCACTACAGAGTAGGTACTGAGCATAAGAAATGAATGTGCTGATTTTCTTAAATGGCAGTGTTTAAGTTCATTGGAGTTTGATTTAAATGTATGATATATTTAAGCCCAGGGTATTTTCAAAGCCGTGATACCCTACCTGGCGGATTAATGTTTTGTTGCAGTAAATCTTCCTTCTGTTCAGCCCAAAATATCTTTGGTGCATGGTTGGACTGGATGATCTCACAGGTCTTTTCCAACCTTGGTGATTCTGTGATTCTCTGAGCTTGGGGTGTGTCAGTACTTTTAAAATATAAATAGCAAGCTCTTTATCAAAGAAGAGAGAGATCCAGCTGAAAACTCGGATAAACTCGCTCTTTGAATTTTAGTTGGCTATTTATCCTGACCCATCATGCTGCATTTAGTGCTACGGGATTGGTAATGGGACGTGAAAGTTTGTGATATGCTTTAGCTTGGAGGGCGAGATGTTCTAAATGAAACATTAAAGAGTTATTCTGTGCTTCATTCTGTCCTAATGCAACTTGTCAGTTAATTTGTGTGTGTGTGTGTTGGAAAAAGCAGAAATGTATTTCATCAAACTCAGTCATTTGTAAATAGTCTGAACTAGAGCAGTGGGTTTTTTTTTCCCCAGTTAGGTTAAAAATAGTATGTCCTGGGGACGGAGGAAGCAGCTGTGTTAAAGTATCTGCATATTGCTACATTTTCAGGATTTCTATTAATGATATAAAGTCAGTTGAAATGACATCCATTGCATATTTGTCCAGGCAAGTGGAAAAGAAAAGTAAACAATGTGGTGCTACAGAATCCATTAGAATCATGCGTCTCCGCATGTCTTTCCTACTTAGAAGAGCTGATACCTGTATTCTGGCCGCAGTTACCTCTATCATTCTGAGCAACACTAGGACAGCAAACTTAGCCTGCCTAGTTTATATTCTTATTCATCTTTACTGGTTTCTGGTTCATGAGTGCGCAGATAAAATATGCATCTTTTTCAGATAGTGCACACTCTGAAGAATGCATAATTGTTTTTTTTTACGATGATGTTTTCCATGTGGAAAGGAGAAAAGCTAGGCCTCTTAGCAGATACGTTCATTTATTTCATGACTATAAATATTCCTGCAGTAACACAGACAGATTTTCCCAACGCAGAAGGTAACCTTAGATTAGAAATGGATTATATTTAAGTCTGTCTTTATTAACACTCATGCCATTGAAATTCCAAATGCTGCACTGCTACACCATATAGCTTTTGACTTTGTCTTGGAGTAGAAGGTTAGAATTTCTTCCCCGGAGATGTTTGTTTGCCATTTCTGACAGCATACACCATGAGCCAGGTTTGTGTAGTAAGCTTCCAGAAAAGAATTGTGAGGTAATCCTACTGTGCACCTCATTAGCATTTTTTCTTTTGTCCTCTTGTGTCTTTTGCTAACGTTTGTTTTCTAGGCATCTTTCCAGTTTATTCTGGACAAGCCAATTAAAACTTAAATTTTAAACGGCCGTTACAAAATACCATGTTTTATAACTTATATTTATCATGAACAATGATTATTTTTATATAGTTTTAGTAATAAATGTAAATTGTTTTTTCTCTTAGTTTTGGATATGGCCCGACACGTCCCTCTGTACCGAGCCCTGTTAGAATTACTCCGTGCTATTGCATCTTGCACGTCCATGGTGCCATTGTTGCTTCCTCTGTCTGGAGAAAATAGTGAAGAGGAGGAAGAACAGTTGGAGTCACAAGCTTCTGTTGGGACCTTGCTGGCTAAAATGAAGACCTGTGTGGATACCTACACCAACCGGTTGAGGTAATTGTTCTTACTATCACGGCCATTATGCCGTTGTCCAGACTGAGGACATACCGTCTGCTTGAAGTACGTTTGTGTTTACTATGTATATATTCTATTATGCTACTTACTAGAATTTTTTTTTTTCCAGGACACAAATAAGTTGATGAGTTTCATAGTTTAGTCAGAAAGAACAGTATTGCTTAAGAATCTGGGAGCTTCAATATCCAATTTCTTTCTTCAGTGAGGCCTTTACATTTCCTGCTGTCAGTATGAAAGCAGGAGCACTCCTTGGAAGCTCTTTAAACATGTCCATTCTGTAAAGGACAGGATTGAGGAGGGTTAAACCAGATAGTTTTTACCAGAACTATTTCAGGTTTCTTATATATGCTGCTGTGACACTTTACCCATTGAGTAAGGACTCCTCAGTGGATTGTCTGTCAGAGGCTGACTGGTTAGTAGAGAAGCCTTTTTGGGTTCTGTCAGGAAGTGTAAGATTAAGAAGACAAAATACTTAATTGGTATTTGTAGTGAGAATCCTAACTGTATACTGCAAGCCTAAGATTGCTGAAGGTTTTTGACTAGTGTTATCTTCTGCACACGGTGATTCTACAGTAGTTAATCTTTCCATTACCGTGAGTTTTAAAAGTGAGCTGGTATGCTGACGATGATTTGAAATTACAAACAAATGCCCTGGAACCATCTGTGCCAGGCTTCAAGGTCTTCTACCCTTTTCCAAGAAACTCCACACTTGACAGTTCTTGTCAAGCACTCCTGCAGTCTGACAGAGCCATGAGCGAACAAATGGAGGAGTGTCCAAATTTCCCTTCTCTGCAGTGATGCTATGTTGCTGTGCAAGGCTTGCAGTATAAAGCCATACAGGCTTGTTCTGCACCTGTCCAGAGTTCAGGGGACTTGTTAAGGAAAGACATGCAGGCAAGTCATAAATGGCAGCTTGTTTCAGTAATTGTCAACCGGTCCCTCAGTAACTCCCTTTATTTTTAAGAAGGCAGTAATAAACACAGCTTCTCTTCCACAGAATGTGTACCCAGGCTAATTGGTAGCTTCATTTTTCCTTGATGATTCTAGTGTATTCCATAGTTACATAGCAGTTTTGCTTTGTTAGACCTGGTATTATTTTTCTATTATCTATCCCAGGCTGGTCGGGCCATAGATCATGGACAACAGCAAGGTTTAGACCACCAGTCTTTTTCCTGTTCTGTCCAGTAACAACCAGTATCTGTATTGCTATTTTTTTTCCCCTTCTGAATTCACTCTTTTGACTTGAAGAACTGCATGTTCTGGGTAAATACAATGCTGCTGTTTCAAAGACCAAGCCATCTTTTCAGAGCAATTCTGAGTGATCAAATGAATTTAATCATTGATTCTCACTTGCAAAACTATGGCTTATCTTCTGAAATTCTGCTGTCACAAACTGCTGACTTACATGAAAGGCTGCACTTTTGCTATGGCTCACAGGGCAAGACACAAGCATAAGACTTTGTTTAAATCAGCTGACCAATTAAGTTGGTGTTGTATGTGTTTGTTGCTTGAAGAAACAGTCACTACACTGGCACTCACAGAAGCAAGGAGCCCCTGCTTGCTTTCCAATTCCTCGTGCCTCTGGCAGGTGCTGGAGTTGGTACAGATTTCACAGCCAGCTTTTCATCTATCTCCAGACTTTCTGGTTTCCAGGGCTGAGGATTTGGGTGGGTTTTTTGTAACGGTTGAGTCAACTTTTTATTCCCTGACTGAGGGTAATGAGAGAACTGAAAGGCAAATGCTGCAATTCAGATTTCCATTCTTCATCTTCAGTAATTTTCTGCCACCAGCAGTTAAGAGGTTTCTTGGGTTCTCTTCAGTTGTTTCCAATACGAAGTTGGCTCATTAAGAAACAGTATTCATCTTTCCCTGAAAAATGAAACGTTCTCCCCAAGCATATGCTGAAATATCATGAGCTTGGATAAATACAATATCAGGAAAAGGTGTGTGTGTGTTCTCCCACTGTAAACTGAGAACACATGCCAATCAGTACTAGAAATGCAGGAATCCCTAGAACTTTAATAATAATTTCCCTAGAAATTATTTGGAATAATTTCTAGTAGATGCTGATGAGTTTAACTTCTTGTAAATTTCTCCAATCCTTTTTAACTTAGCTTTCTAGTCTTGCCTGTCAAGCTTGTGGTACTATCATGCAGTTTTCTTGCTGACTTAATACAAGAGAAAGGGAATAGTATTACTTTATATTTGATCCATATCCAAGATCTGCCTGCTTGTGCTTTGGTGGCAGTCCTAGTTAGATCTCAGTATATGTAATCCTCTAAAAATAGGAAAGGAAACTGTATTTGTCCTCTGTGTAATTTATTTCCAGTATAAATCTGGGCATCTGTTGGGGATTTAATGGGCACAAAACCTCTGCCTTCTCATGTCACTTCCCTAAGTTAAAGTCCAAAAAGATTCTCTTGTGAGAATGGCTTTTCACCTCCACTACTCATGAACTCTTTTTCGTTTTGATAAAATAAAACACAGTACTAATACTTCTTTAGTGTCACCTTGGGATCTGAAAATAAAGAACAGTTTTTTAGGCACAGAATTATTATCAGTGTTAATAACCTATGCATTTTTTTAAAATGTTGTTGGTTCATTTATGTTATCTATATGCCTTTCTTGCATTATTTTGGTGAAAGAAATCTTGTCTTTTGCTCGTTGGTTTAAGCATATTACTGTTTGTCTTTAAAGCTCTGTTTAGACAAGGATGAAAATACCAACAGCCTGGACAGCCTGGAATCATTGGGGTGGAAGGTTTTAATTCTCAGCCTTTTAGCTGAAGGTTTGCCAGCAATATAAGCAAGTGTTGGCATGAATTACTTAAATGGGACAATCTGTTGCCCTTTTAGGTCAGATGCCTTAAGAACAACATAATTATGGGATCTGCTTTCAAAGACAACGTTTTCCTTTACCTAAACAGCAGTTCAGCTTGCATGTCTACCGAACGTCACTTGCATGTTGGAACATGACTTCCATCCAGACTTCAAGGGGAACAGTTTGGTTTTGGATTCCAATTAGCATTCAGTTGAATTACCTTCAAATGCCATAATCTGAATTGAAAAGTCAAGAACCTTCTGGATAATGAAGAAGATCTTTAGGATTGAGATGCTCTCTTGACTGTTGGTCTCATAGGGAGGCAAAACCACCACAAACTGCAGTGGTTGGGCTTGCAGAGAAGGCTGTCCCTAGGGTGAGTTTGAGACATTTGTTTTTCTCCCGTCTGAACCCTCTGCTGCAGAGAACTCTGTGCAGCAAAGCAGGCACGTCTGAACAGCCATCTACTTGTGAACTCTGTGGCAAATGCTTCAGCTTGACAAAATAAGCTGATGGCTAATTTACAAGCCTATGTCTAGAAATTCTTAAGTAAAAATGCTTTTACTTTTCCATGTCAGCCTGGCCACTGAAGTGATAACTGCTTCAGGGAGATCTGAATTGCATGGTCTTACTTCTGTCGTCTGTCATTCTGCTGCTAAGGGTTAATGCAGCACAGTTCCAGGATGGTCTGAAAGTATCTGACCCTGCCTGACACATTGTTAAAGCTCTTTGTTTTTCTGTTGTGCGAAGATGTTAGAATATAATAAGCTGAGCCTGAGGCATTTTCCCTGCTCTAGCTTTTCAGTGTCTTCACTGATGTTTTGCAGAACTTCTAAATGAAATGGTGCATTCTGCAAACAACACTTTCCTTTCTAATCAGGTCCCAGGACAAAACCACTGCCAGTTTCTTCTCAGGAACTCTCAAGGTCATGTTCAGAGTTCACGATTGGTGGCAGAGAGCAGTCCTGCAGTCTTTGAAATTTTCAGTTTAGTGTGAGTAAATACAGTGCTTGAAGTCCCAAGGACGAGTGTGGAGAGCCACCTGGGAGGAGGCTACTAGGCTTTGTCTGTTCCATTTGCAAAGGCATGTTGCCTTGCTTGTTTTGCCACATTTCAGGATAGTGGTTAAAAAATCTGTAGGTTATTGGAAGGAACATTCATCTATTTGGTGTCTGTGCAAACCCACAGAAGGTGGGGGGACATTAAGACTGGCTGACATCAAACTCATGGCAATTTAATCACAAAGAAGTGTCCATCAGTATAAAACAGAGCAGAATTATGTTCCAAGCAACATCTCTGCAGTACAGAATGGTTCACTGCCTTTATGTGAATAATTTGATAAATGTATCATTCCATATTGTCACGTTTACCTCTTAAGTACCTGGCTTGAGCGAGTAACTAAGTATTGGCTTTAAAAATTAAAGTTGCCTTGGGAGCGTATCATTCATTATTCATTTAGCACAGCGTGAAAAGAAGGCTGTCATCTTCCAGCACAAGCTAAATTAATGGCTTAAATTATAAGCATGTACACTGCTGTCTTCTTTAGCAAATAGATTAGTTACTGTCATCCTTTTAATATGAGTTGACATGATATTGTCCACTTTTCCTTCAGTGGGTGAAATACTGCAAGGCAAGTTTCTAAGTCCTAATTAAACATTTGGCTCTTCCTCGACTCTGAAAAGTGTAATATTTAGACAAAGGTTTGGCCTGTATTAATTAACTGATATATTTTGCTTCCTGCACAAAATCGTGATGGAAAGAAATGTGCAGCGTAACACAGACATTTAAATGTTTTCTAAAAATAGAGAGAATGTACATGAAAACAATTAAATGGTTGTATTTTCTGTCTTAGTTTATTATTCGTGACTATTACTGGTTCTTCAGATTCTTTGAAATACTGAAAAACTCAGAGCTCGGGAATGTGATAACACTGTTAGTTTATCTGTGCACAGATAAATGTATGTGCAGGCCGCTGCAGTGCAGGAAAGATGGAAGGATCCTGCTGTCTTTATCACTTCCATTTCAGTATTTCATCTGCTCATTCATAGTCTTTTGTGAGAGCGTCTGCAATTCTTAGCAGCTCCATCTCTCCAGCTGGGTTTTCTTCAGCCTTCTGAGATGTGTGTGTGATGCACAACGTGGAGAGCCGCAGCTCTGAGGCCAGGCAGAGTGTCAGCAGCAGTATAGAGTAGAGATGGTACCACGAAGGGAGGATAATGTTTCTTCAGCTAATAATTTGTTTTGCCCCTATTACACATGCTCACAAATGGAAGAATGCTCTGCTAAGTGCTTTTTTGTTTGTTTGTTAGCACATGAAACAATATAATGTGTTTGAGATTATACTAATAAATAGGTTTGGGGACCAAAAATTCATCTTTGGTATTGCTGTAAATTTGTTCTGGGAGTGATGTTTGTACTGCCCTGAAAGTCCTGCTTCCTACCCCCAAGCTCAACCTAACAAAACCTCGTTACTAGTATTTATTCCATGTGGGAGACCTCTAGGCCTCAGCAGGCTTACAGAGGCCATGAGGTACTCTGGTGTTCTGTATCTGCTTCTCTGAGTGTACTGAGTCCCCCATGCATTAGTGGTATGTGAACCCCATTTAACTTTCCACAGAGCTTTACGTTACATTTGTTTCATGCCTTTTGTAGCCATTTCAGGATGGGAATTATTTATGTTCCTGGATTTTCCATGTCAGGGAGTGTGAATGTTCCTGTTGTTACGTGGGGGAGGTAAGTGCATGGACCAGATGCACACCTCCAGCAACAGTTCCAGAGCTTTCATACAAGATTAACCTTCTAGTGTACCTACTCTATTTTAAAATTACATTCATTTAAAAGACGTAATGAACCATTTTATGGGGATGTGATTTTAGAAAGGGCTGCTGTGATCTTGTACCATAAAAGAAATTTGAAGTCAGATGTAATAGTGCATTGACAGTGAAGTTCAGTTCTGTCTCAGGAGGCTAGTGATGACAAAACTGTGTGAACTTCAAGAATTGTCATCAGTGTGTAAGTATATACCACTGGGAAACCCTTGACAGACCTCCCCATCTGGAGTCCAGGGAATTGTTTGATTTACCATATGCTGATTGTAAATCAACTGCAAAACTACAAAGCACTGCTAATATCTCCAAGTAATTGTGTATATAGCTGAGTATGTAGAGAAGGAAATCTGAAGCAGCCTCAACTGTGCAGGATTAATCACAATGAGCTGATATTCTAATCTAGATACCAGTAGGTTTGAATCAAGTAAAGATACGAAGGCAAAAGGAAGGAAGAAAAATTTCTCCAAGATTTCTGTAGCAAAATGCTTCAGGGTTCTACACCAACAGCAAGCACTGCTAACTCTGTACACCTCTTTTGGAACTGCTGCCTGCTGCTGTGTCTGAGATGTCAGCTATCACCGAGGTTTAGCGAATTTAAATACATGTATCAGACTTTTAACAAGCTATTAAAAAAAAAAAAACTTGGCCTAGATTTCCACAGGAAAAAGGCAGTGATAAGGTACAAATGGGAGAGGCGGCTGCTGTTTTTTTTTAACTGTTTCTTAACCTCTGAACTACACTGTTTGCCTTCAGTGAACTCCTCCCAACTTGGAGGATCTGAAAGCTCAGAGTTGTTTGAAGTCAACAATGGGCTAACGTCAGTTTGGATTAAGTCTGGAACATGGAAACTGTACCATGCCGCAGTAATTAATGTTGTTAATGTACTCCAGTGATGTTGTCATTTTATTAGGTTTGGTGCAAAGACTTTTACTGATGTAATCACCTCTTTTGAATACTTTAGAGATTAGTTATTTATGCATTATTTCCATCTAATTAAAAATAAAGAAAGCATACTGTAATTGATATTCACTAAAATATAAGTTTGGAACATCAAAGTATTAACATCATGAATTCTTCTCGCTATGGTAGCTTTGTTTTGCTCCTAGATATGGAAAGAAAGCTGCAGCTTCTTGGCTGTTTATCTTGTTTAGATCTCAAAATGAACAGAGTTCTGAAGTGAAGCAACACAGAGCAGTTTCTCAGGCTGCTCCTGTAAGGACAGGTTAGGCTGAGCACTCAGTTCAGTCACATTTTGGGATCTATATGGGACTGAGTCAATGCCCATTTTTATTAACCATCTTTTCAGTACGGCATTCTTTTCTCTACCACACATGCACCGTGGCCACACCTACTGCAGGAGCAGTGAATCTCTGTGGTTGTCATCACCTCTGCATGGAAGCATCTCTGGTGACCCACAAAGCTGTCACATTCAATACCTCTGGTTATGGGCTATTGCAAGGGAATGGTCCTTCTGGGACCTCAAATCTCCTTTTAGTGAATGAGAATTTTGAATCTACCTGTTTAGTGAACACAGATCCTAAATCCTTACATTCAGTGAGCTCACGAGGTCTTCAGCTCTGTGATTTGCATCAGAACCCTGCATTTGTGATCCTGCTTGGAGAATTTGGGGTTGTTGCTCTGTGTTCTGGTGGGTATGGAGATCTTTGAAGAAGAGTCCTCCATAAAGAAGGAGGAGTTGGACTTAATGATTTTTATGGATCCTTTCCAATTCAAGGTATTCAATGATACGTGCTCCCAGACAGCTGGGACGATGGGGCAAGGTGTGCTCGTTAGCATTAGAATCTCTAAGTTTTGCAGTTTTAATAGTGTAAATTTATTCCAGCTCTTAAATGTTAAATGCCAAAGCAGGCACATTTATTATCAAATACCACATCTGAATTTCAGTAACTGAGTATGCTGGTAAAGGTGATAAAAATATATAAATATGTATGTATGTCCACAGGTCTAAAAAAGACAAGGCTAAAGCAGGGGTGAAGCCAGATACTTCTGATCAAGAACCAGAGGGACTGACTCTTTTGGTCCCAGACATCCAGAAGACTGCTGAGATAGTTTACGCTGCTACCACCAGTTTACGTCAGGCAAACCAAGGTAAAATAGAAATACTTACATAAATACTGAGTAGTGGTTATTTGTAATTTGTTCATCAATGGATAATTTAAAAACCGGTTTAAAGGCAAGAGAAAAGACTTCCCCCTGACACCAGTGACTGGCTACATTTTCAAGTGTAGTTGTTTGGAAGCTTGTGTTAGTCTTAAATTCTAAAATCTAGATGTTGAATCATTTAAGTTAGAGGACATTCACAGCTTTCTGCACCATTAGGTAGTACATTGTTTTTGTTCTTTGAAGACAAGAGATATAACCTGTAGTAGTATGGCTAAACCTTATGAATTAGCATGGCTGTATGCTGAACAAAAATCTGAATTGTGGGTTGCACTTCATACAGCCAACCAACCACCTGATTGTCTAGTAAAGCAAACTAAGGTGAAGTCACCTAGTCAGTTGAGAGTATGTTTTGTGAAGGAATTTATAACCAGCTTCTGATACTGGAGAGTGGATAAAGGAATACTCATAGCAGCACTGGTTTTGAATTATTCCTGAGCTGCGATAACAATCTTTATTTAGCTGTTTGGACAATGAAAAGTAATAGTGAGAAATGCGGAGATGGTTAAAGAAATTAATATCAGAGGCAGCCTGGGCTGCAGTGACCATGGCCTGCTCAAGTTAAGTGGTCTCAAGGAATGTGGGCCTGGCAAAGAGTGGAGTCAGGACCCTGAACTTCAAGAAAGCAAGCATCAGGATGTTTAAGAAAGAGATCTCCTGGGAAAATGTCCTTAGGGTTAAAGGAACAGAACAGAGCTGGCAGCACTTTAAGAATGTGTTTCTGAGAGCACAAGCTCTCCATCCCCCAGCGTAACAAATCAGGCAGAAGAGGCAGGAAACCAGCATAGCTGAGCAACACTTTTTCCACAGGTACATAGTGATAGGACAAAGAGGAATGGCCTTTAAACTGAAAGAGGGGAGGTTTAGGTTAGATGTTAGGAAGAAATTCTTCACTCGGAGGGTAGGAGGCACTGGCATATGCTGCCCAGAAGAGCTGTGGATGCCCCATCCCTTGGAGGTGTTCAGGGCCAGGCTTGATGGATTCCTGGGCAGTCTGATCTAGTGGTTGGCAACTCTGCCTACAGCAGAGTGATTGTAACTAGATGATCTTTGAGATCCCTCCCAACCCAAGCCATTCTGTGATACTGTGAAATACAGATTTGTATGTTGTCAGTGATTCTCAGAATTCAGAATTCTTTGCAGATACTGTAATCATAAAATGTAATTTTGAGGTAAATAATCCCCAAATGTTTGCTATGCTTGTCCCAGAACTACATTAACTACAAATAATTGTCACATTTCATATAACAGAAAAGAAGATGGCTGAATATTCCAAAAAAGCTGCTGTGAAACCCAAACCATTGTCTGTTTTACGCTCTCTTGAAGAAAAGTATGTGGCTGTCATGAAAAAACTCCAGTTTGGTAGGTTCAGAAGTGTGAATGTATTTTAGTAAGCATGTGTCTAAGAAATATATAATGTATTGCAATGAATCCATAACTATTTTTTTAAATACTTTTAAAATATTTTTTTACACGATACTTTCCACATATGATTTTACAAGTCAAGTTGCCAACGAATGCGCTCACCGAATAAATAGGAAATGTGTTATGCTATCCATACGGTACATGAATGGGACCAGTCACAAAATTCAGTGATGATATTCGTATTTTTATTCCAATACTGATTTGTGAGATTTTCAGTCCTCAAATTCTATTGCAGTGTTAGTGGAATTTTTTTTAAGCTCTTATTAAGGCTTATTAAAAGTACATCTTTTAAAAATATGGCTTTTATTTTTAAAATGGAACAGAATTTAGAAAAAAAAATGTTAGTGTAAAATGGAACTGTTATGAACTTCATTCTGTGCTTTTTGATGAAACTGAATTTGTTGCATTTGGAAAACACAGTGAGAATCAGTCATTTTTGCCATAAGAGTGTGTTTTTAAAAAATTCCTAATCTCTCATCCAGATAGAGCTGTAAATTTTTTGTAGAAACATGTTTATGAATATTTTTTTGAGTTTCATTGGCAGTATTTGCAGTTGCATTTCTTTGCTGCTGTAATTCTAAGGGATTTTCCTCACAAGTGTTTGTGGCGTTGTATGCCAGGAATAGGCAGGTAGGAAAGTTTGTAATGGCAGCTTTTTACCTGGCAGCCAGGCTGCAGATTTTATGTACTGAATGACTGAAGAAAATTAACCTCGCTGTAATTTTGTATGGTCTTCTAATAACACTGTAAACATTACACAATTAAATGCTGTTGGCACTCTGTTTCTCACTGGTTCCACTAGTACCATTATTATGTATTTATAAGTATCCTTGTATTCTTGGCCTGGAGTAGCTGGTTGCCTTCCAAATCAGAAACGGTATACATTGGACAAGATGCATATGAGAGGTTGTAAATTTGCTGCAGGAATTCATTTAATTCAAGACTGATAATGCTTCATTTTTTGAGATCACTGTTAACTCACAAAACATACATCTTCCTGATACACATGAAAATTTCTTGATTTTAATACTCAGAATCTCTATCCAAGATTGATCTGTTATTTAACTTCACTGTTTTCCTGATGAATTGATCTTTTTTTTTTTTTTCTCTCTTCTAGATACATTTGAAATGGTTTCTGAAGATGATGATGGAAAATTGGTTTTTAAAGTAAATTACCACTACATGTCTCAGGTAAAAAATGCAAGTGACGCCAACAGTGCTGCCAGAGCCCGACGTCTTGCTCAAGAAGCTGTGACTCTTTCAACATCACTGCCTCTCTCATCTTCATCCAGTGTTTTTGTACGTTGTGATGAGGAGCGGCTTGACATTATGAAGGTAAAGTTATTTTTATTTCCCCTTTTCAGCTCGTTATATAAGGAGATACAGAAGTGTTTCATTTGTACTTTAGTTGTTATCTCAACTTCTAAACTAAAATAGTTGGTGGTATTTTAGTCTGATCCTGATTTTTCAGTAACTTGATGGGCATTCATCTACCAATGGATGACTTTGTTAGCAAAGTAGACTTAATTGGACAAGGTTTGTTCTTCAGCTATTCTGAAAGGAAAAATGTAGTTTTGCTACTCCATTATGGTCAAAGAGTAACTTTGTTATACAATTAAGTCAGTTAAAAATGCTATGTATGGAGAAATGCACTGTACACCTCTTGTCCTGAAGTTAGAAGGCAGACGTGGTAGCTCCTTCTGTTTTGCTTTCCATTTGTAATCTATATGGAGATACAGATATTAGCAGGGGGACTTCAGTTACCTAGATTACTGAAATGAACAGACTGACAGCCTGCATGTGATGGTGTCTAATAATATTTTCTGATAAGTAGCATGTGGAAATAAAAATGATTCCCATAACTTACAGAGATCTCAACTGGATGAGAAATACAAGGGCTTTTTCTGAAAACCGTTGTTTCTTTCTTAACAATGGTAGGTTCTCATTACTGGTCCAGCAGACACCCCTTATGCAAATGGGTGCTTTGAATTTGATGTTTATTTTCCACAAGACTATCCTAACTCCCCTCCACTTGTGAATCTGGAAACAACTGGAGGCCACAGTGTGAGATTTAATCCAAATCTCTACAATGATGGCAAGGTAGGTCAACTTCACTGTTGTGCGTAGATGTAGCAAAGAAGTGCAACTGATCAAACTTCTCTGTTAAAGTTCTTCAGTGGTTTTTTGTCTTATGTATGATTAAGAATGGGAGACCAAAGGCCTTTCTGCTGCAGTAGCTATCTTGCTTCCAGTCATGACCAGAAAGGTGTTGCTTTTTGCCCCTGGGATGTGGCGTATTTTGTAGTCTGGGTTTGGCAAACCTGGTAGTTTCTCCAAATGGAAGTTACTCATCCAGATGCTTTGTGACTGTGTGTGTGTGAAGACAGGTCTTGCTGTCTTGAAGCTGTGGCCAGCAGGCTTTAAGAAAAGGGCAAGAATTGATCAGCACCTTCCCAGTCTCCAGCAGCTTAACATGACAAGTACATTGTCTCTCTCTGCATGCAAAAGTGCTTTTTCTTAAGGGAAGAAAAGATATTCTTTATAAAAGCAAATACAAGTCTAAACAAAGGACTGAATTAACCGTTTTGCTTTGAAAATACTGAGATTTTTGGAAATTATATTAAAAGATGAAGCAAATGACGAGTCCCTCCTAGCCCCCCAGTCTCCTTATGGTGTGGCTTATTCTGAAGGTTCCAAAAACTTCACAAAAAGTCAAGGTCGTGCCAGGGAGATGCAACTTCCATTTATATTAAGAATAAGCACGAATAAAATTCTCTATCGACTATTAAAACGGTTGTCTGCATATTTCCACTGAAGACCCACAAAATAGCTTTGACTGTACCAGAGTGGCACTCAACTTCTTTAATGCAACACATTTATGGCCAATGGTTTTCCCTTTTTCCACTACCTTTCTTGTCTTCCTCTTGCTCAGTGTTTTCAGAAGCTCTAACTTTCCTTTCCAGTAGCAGACACAAAATATTTTTTTTCTTAACATAAACACTGAATGTAATTCAAATTGGAGAGTGTTTATCCTTTTCCTTATGCTCAGCATTAAGTCGTGGTGAATACTGTTATTTATTATTCTTATGCTTCATATCATTGCGTTCCCCCTCTTTGATTGTTCCATTCTCTGATAAGGTTCAAGAACTCTATAAACTAGACTACAAAAGATTCAGATGAGTTGTAAGAGTTGATAAGAATTTTCAATTCCTTGTTAGTTTGTGTGACAGAGAGCACCTTACCCAGAATGATTTTCCTTAAAAACAAGAAGTGTTAGAAGAGTATTTAAAGAAGAAAATAGAGAATCAGATATTAATGATTCGTTTATTTTTGGAGCCACTAGAAACCTGAAGTTTTCTTTGGAGAAATGTAATGCATTTGTTTTATTAGCATGTTCTTCTTCCTTATCCACATTACTTCCATCCGCTTTCATTTCAGATTAATTTTGTAGGAAATAAACTTGTCTTTTGTAATGAAGTTACGCAAAAGTTTGTCCAAAAAAAAGGAACTTAATACGATGCTAACATTTTGTTCTACCCAAGCAGGGCAAATTTATTATAATATTTATCTGTGGTATTAATAATGTGACCTTCTCAGGTATGTTTAAGCATTCTTAACACGTGGCATGGGAGGCCAGAAGAGAAATGGAATCCTCAAACATCAAGTTTTTTGCAGGTGAGTATTTTTTGTCAGTGAGTAATAAGTCTGTCAATCTTAAGACTTTCTTTTAGTGATTTTACACTGGAATTTTCTTCCTTGGGTAATCACAAATAAAAGAATTGTGACATTCCTCTTCTGTAACTGGTACTAATATGTTCATCTGAAATTGTGTAAGCATTATTCTGCAAATGGACTTGAGTGTAATCCACCTATGTACTAGGTCAGCAAGCAAGGTCTAATCGAGAAGCTGTGTTATTAAGTGTTGCTATTTAGAAGATAAAAAGCCACCACAATCAGTCTGATTTCCAAGAAGTTCAGAGCATGGGAGAATAAACTCATATCACATTCACGAATGTAGGTAGATGCATCCTTACACAAGTCTTTCAGTGCACGGTGAAGGGGCTGTAGGGGAGTTCATAACAGTTGATTGTTACTTAAATGTTACTGCAAGGATGAAATTAATATAATGTGAATGTCCAGCACTCAAGCCATTCTCAATTTCTCTTGAGGCGTGCCTCTTTAAGATGATATTTTTTTTACTTCCACATGTAAATATTCTTTCATTGTACCAGGAGCTTTGGTGGGATGTAGTAATCTTTTTTACATATATCCAGGCAGTTACATTTAGCAGCTACAATTGAACTAAATAACTGCTTGAATTTGTCAGAACCTGGACTGAAAACTCCCATTATACAAAACTCCCACATCTTCAAGTATTTTCTTGTAATAGCAAATGCTGCAAGGTTGAGAAAAGATGTCTCCCCCATGTGAGAATCACTTTAATTCTATTAAAAAAAAAAAGAAATTCCAAATTATGTTTTTGAAAAATGTTGCAACTTAACACTAAAATCCAGTCTTGCCTTACCTGGCAAATCCTGACCTCTTTTACTCAGAAGTTAAATATGAATAGCTGATAACTTAAAAGTAGTTAACTTTAGTAACAGGTCTGATCCAGTCAAATACAGAAAGAATTAATCAGGAGTTACATCATACTGATTTCTTAAGATTGCCTGGAGACAATTCCAACTGATTCCACATTTTTTGACTTGTATTGTGCAAATCAAGAAAACTACATCAAAACTGGCTGGACTGAACAACACTTGCAACCCAGTCCATATGGGCACCTTTTGTTCAAGGTATCAGAGCATCCAACTTAAGCTTCTAAGGGAGCCTGGACGCATGGTGTCTGTTGGTAATTCAGTTCTTTTGTAAATGTGGAAACCTGTCCTCATAGAGCTTATCACAGATTTTCAGTCAGGCTCAGTGTTCTTGATATCCGCAGAAGTGTTTTCTTGTGCAGGCTCAGAATGTCTCAGTTATCCCACAAATACAAACGCTTAAGATTAAGTATAAGAGTGTGTTCTTAAGCAACCTGACCAGATGTGGAGGCAGTGTTAACACCAATTCAGCTGAGAAAAAAACAGCTCCTATTCACTCTTTTCTTGTTTGCGCTCACATCATTCATTCTCTCACTGTGCTTCAGCTCTTGTACAAACTAACTGCCTTCTGCATTCACACACTGCCTTCAATTCACTATCATCTTCTGGCATTCTAATACACATGCAGTCTGAGTGACTGAATTTCCTGTACTGACTCTCCAGCTATATATGAACTGAAGTTGTGCATTTTCATGCGACAGATTTGAGGTTTTCCTAAGTTGTTCCTACTGTTTTGCATCAGACAGCATCATTTAAAGGTTTCCTGACTGCATAATGCCTTCTACTTAAGTGTATGTCTTTATACAGGGTTGCTTTTTCTGTATTTTCACCAGTGGCAGAATTTTCATGACTAAAATTTAAATATTCTTCTAGGTTTTGTTTATACTGCATTAGTAATTTTCAAATTGCACAGCAACAAAAAAGCATGTATATTACTCTTTACCCTTGTACTGGTAATGTAACAAAATATGTAGTTATTTAAGAGAGCCATCATTTTGAGAGACATGAAAGTAGGTGAGTATGGCATTCTGGGTCAGTAGCTATACAATTCTAGATTTTAAATCAGGGGATTCACCATCCTAGACAAAAAAAAAAGGCTTATGTAGGCTTATCTAATAACTGAGTTTCCATGGGAGATGCATAATCTTAAATGATCTTCGTTGTTGAGATCCTGTTCAACGGTTTTGAGATGTTGCTTTTTGTAAGCAGAGATTTTAGTAAAGCCAGTTCCAAAGCTTTCAATTTCTAAAGCCTTCAGTGACAATTATTGTGCGGAACATGTATCAAGTATTGCATCTGAACTTCTCTGAACCATTTTATAGCTCTGTTTGTAATGGATGCCATTCTTTCAATAGCAACTCTTTGAAACCTCAGAATTTATCAGATTGTTACTTTGTCTACAGTTTTGTCTTCACATTAGTTTCTTCTTTAAGCTCTTGCCAAGTACTTTGGTGAAACAGTGGCTTCCCCTGTAGGTAATACCCATTACGGATGACTGAGATTATCTCAGATTTTTTCACCATCCCGTCCCTCAGCTATAAATCGTTCTGTAATGTCAAGTCCTAGTGGTTAATTTCTGTAGGTAAACTGGAGTATTATCTTACTTGTTCCTTAACTACAAGCTTTTGATTGCAGGCAGAAATCTTTTTATTGGGAACTTCATGACTTTCCTAGAATGGGAAGTTACCAAGCTAAAAGACCCAACAAATGATTATAGGATCCAAAGTTTATGGTGGGGATTCCTGTGCCACTTAAGATAATGTGGGCAAGATCCAAGTAACTATTGTACACACTAACCTAATTGGTTGGATGGTACCCTGTTTTAAGCCTTCTTTTTATGTGATTGTAGTGTGATGTGCCACTTCAAGTATCTTAAAACACACTGGGACTGCTGCATAGGGTTACACTCTGACTATCAATGAAATTGTGCAGAAATACTTTGCCAGTACAACAGTTTCTGTGTGCACAGGCAACCTGTCATGTCAGTAGCACATAGTTATTTGATTGACTTAGTAGACAAGTTAAGCAACATGAAGAAATCTAGACTGTTGGACTTGCCTTAATTTTCTCCTAAGCAGCAAATGGAGATGTTATCCAAATTTTAAAAAATAAAAATAATAGTGTGTGCTATTTTTATTCTGTCAATAAACAGGAAAACAGCAAGCTACTTTCAGGCATGTGATGTGCTTTCCACACACTTTGATTTTTGGCATGTTGTACTGTGATCTTTCACTAAAATTCAGTATAATAAAGACAGTTCTTATAAAAATATTTTGAAAGGTTGCTCTGAATGAACGCTTCTATAAGGAACAGTGGCTAGCAGTGAGGTAGCAGCATATGATCTGAAAAAACCTTACAGGTGCATTTAAGTTTTGATGTTCTAAATAGTACATTTCTATAGAAGTAGTGTTTGGGAGAAGTGAGTTCTCTGATTTCAATATTACTGGATGCTGCAATTTGCCATAGAGCCATATAATTAGCATTGGGAAATGAGTACAAAGCACAGTGCCAATTATGATAGCTTTCACAGGCAGACTCAGAATGTGTGTGGTGCAAATTACCTTCTTTACTATCTCTGTAACCTAATAAAATATTTTTTGTATGAGAAATTAACATTTAAACCCTGGGATTTTTTGATAGATTAAATTATTTTTATAAATCATGTTTCAGAAAAGTTAAACTGGAAATTCTGAAGATACTTTGCATACTTCAAATAGTCTCAATTGAAATTACTCTTGAATTGGGACAGTACTTTGCTAAGTTACTTTGTGAATCCAGAGAAATCGGGTTTGTCTTCAGTTCTGGAAGTAATTTTGTGTTTGTTCTCATTTTGTATGGCTCAGTGAGCCAACTAGAAACAATTATTGCTGTGTGGTATTGAGTGCTGGTCCAAAAAGAAAGAAGAGGCACCTTGGAGAGTGATAGAATGGCTCTGGAGTGCAAGACAGAGGGCAGGGCTGGATTTTATGCTAGCAGGAAGTGTTCACTTTAATTATCTCATTGAATATCCGGCTTTGATTTCTTAAATTGAGTGTAGGGAAGACATGCTGAAGTTGGACTTTGTGTTCTGAAGGGAGTGAATTCAGACTGGCTTTGAGATGTTCAAAACTGAAACATGTTCTGCTGCATTTATAGTCTGCCACCAGTCTTCACTTTGGTGCTTGATTTTCTTACGTATTCATGAATCTTAGTAATCAATTATGGAAACCATATAGGGTGAGTTACAGGTGATGTTTTTGTGGCATTGTAAGGTCATCTCACTTTGTTCAAGACGTCTGGATAGCCTTGGAACACCAGAAAAGAAACACTGGCAAATTATTCAAAATGCTCTTTCCAACCAGTATTCCTATTGAAGAGTGGCTGTTTATTTGTGCAGCTCATTCCTGGTACCACATGGACTTGCTTGGATCATTTATTTTAATTTTTTTTAAGACGACGACTCAAAGATGGCATCACCTACTGGAATTCATGTAATATCTGTATCTTAAGATATTTATGGTGAAGCCAAAGCTCCACATTCTGGCAGATGAACAAGTGAAGTACATTAGTGAAAACTGTAAAGGTACTCCTGAATTCAACAAGTAAACTGAGTAGAGGAATAAAACTGAAGAGCTGAAGTGTAGCTGTGCTATCTTTACTAACAGTCAGTGTTAAATCAGTCCAGAATTTATCAGGACATACTAGGTTGTATAGGTTTCAACAGCTGGTGTTGAAAATGACGAGATCCAAAGAAGAAGGGTTTCCTATAAGTATGCTGGCAGCAAAAGAAAGCATTGGGAAGTTGTGGTCCTGCTGCTCAGCAGAGCAGAAAATATAGTGACAAAGGACATGGAAAAGGCAGAGGTAGTCTCTTCATCATTCTTTAGGACTAAAATTTGCTTTTCCTTTTCCGTGAGTTCCCTAGGTCTGTGAGAAAGAAGAATTGCCACAACAGAGAAAATAAGTATTCAGCTGAGTCTGGAAGTTCATGGAACCAAATCTCATGCATCATGGAAGCTAGTCAGTGCCACTGCAGAACTGTCATTTCTCATATTTGAGAAGTCACAACTAGCATGGCAGCTTCCTGATGACTGGAAAATCTCATACCATTATCAAGACAGGCAAGAAGGACAGTGTGGGTAGCTACATCCTGATTAGCAACACAGGAGTCACAGGAGTCACAAATCCTCCTGGAAGCTATTTTCAAGTACTTTGAAGACAGTAGTTAATGTGAATGTACTGGGCTGAATAGAACCTAATGAACCTGCTTGATGTCTACAATGAGGTATCTGGCCCTGCACAAGGGGAGAGCAGTGGACATAGTTTACTTTGACATCAGCAAAACCTCTGATCCAGTCTCCTTCAGTATCCTTATAACCAAATAGGGGAGATATGGATTATAATATAGGGTGGAGAAGTGGCTAAAACCAGTGGCAGAGAGATGGGGAAGGTATAAAAGAAACAGAGACAGGTAGCTCTTCAAGATGCAGAGCAACAGGACAAGTATCTAATGGCGTAAGATGGCACTTGGGAAATGTTGGTTAAATATTAGGAAGAGCTCGCTTTTTCACTATGAAGGTGACACTAGGATAAATGTCCAAGAGACTGAAATCTCCACACTTGGAGGTGTTAATGTTTGCCCTCTTTACAGGGGAAAAATATGATTTGGAGATCATAGTTTAGTTCCTTACATCATATATCTTTCCCAAGATCTAACTTTGTATTCAAGAGATGAGCTTTTGAACTATACCAATAAAGCTATGTAAAAAGGTATTAAGAAATCTTATTCTCAGTGAAGTACTTTTTCTTAGATTAATTGGTTAGATTCAGTTGTTAGAAATCTCATACTACATTTCAGTTTAAAATGCTCAAGTTGTTTTAGAGCTTGAGTTTGAAAATAGTAAGAGAGTTGTTGGAAAAAGTTCTTTCATTTTTCCCCCCACCACACACACATACACACACACACACACACACACACACACACACACACACACACACACACACACACACAGACAAAAACACTTTGTAGCTATTAAATAGAAAACAGCTGGAGGATGAAATAAATTGCTTGGAAAGAATTAAGTACTACATGTGTTGTTTTTTTTCTGACTCAGAGATTGAGCTATTAACAGACCACCCAAAAACGCTCCAGCAATTGACTTTTCTGACCCAAATTAAACTGGAATATCAGTTTAGAGTTTTCATTCATTGCAATTATTATACACAGTAACAAAAGCTTATTAAGGCCAAGAAAGTACATACAGTCCAAATTTCTCTATCATAGCTATTTAAAAATTATATATTTAAAATATAAAATTCAAAAAAGCAAAACCCATTTACTTTCAGACACACAAAGGCCACAGAATACACAAGTCACCGCAACTCCTTAGGTATCTGAACTGTTGGAACAGAAGTAGATTACTTGTCTTCCTCCTAGCGTTATTTATAACTATTTTCGTGCTGAGACTTAATTTGGGCAGAACATTCTGTATACTTGAATGCATTTATCTGCATTTTTACTTTTAATTGTAATGGAAGATAGCCATGGCTACTTCTAGTCAAATGCATGGCAGGCAGGGGAGGCAATATTTAATGTACTATCTTAGCTCAAACTGGAGAAAGCTAGTTCATACACAAGCATGTGCCCTATCTATCAGGGTAAGATTTTGCTGGGCTAGATTGCCTGTCTGTTCTACAGTTTGAGCGCATCAAGTACACAAGTACAAATAGCAAGAGTCCTGGCATCAAAAGAGCTAAGGATGTGGTTCCTTGAGGTGGTGTTCAGATTAACTTAGGTGATTCAACTCCTTCTTGGCTGTTGCTTTGAAATAACTTACTATTTAGACATTGCATCTTTGTTGTCAATAAATGTGATAGAGTAAGTATGGAAAGCTGAAATGTTTCTTTGCTGGTGTTGCTACAAGAGAAATTCTGTGAGAATGCTGCTCCTAATCACAGAGCACAACTACTTAGCTGTCGGGGCACTGCCTTCTGAGAGAACAGCCCTTGGTTGTTGACATGGTAGCTATCTCATGTAAAGTATGCGTCCTGCATGTTCCAAGAAAAGAATGACTCCTTGCATCCAAATTCACAAATAAAACTCATGAATTAGGGGATATGCCTAAGCTTTGGGTTATATCTAGGCTGGGAAGAGAGTTCTAGAAACATCTGCACAGATTTTATTTATTTTTTTTTCAATCTACTGCAGTGGTACTTTGCAAGTCAGTATCATTCTGTGACATGTAATAGGAGAGGATCAAGACTGCTGACTTACCCTGATAAATTAGCTTTCTTTTACAAATGGTTGCAATTAAAAATGTATTGCTTTAAACGTTTTATTTTGCTGATTTTTGTATTTTTTAACTTAGTTTTTACATTTTCTAGGCTCTTGAACTAAATATGCAACAGTAAGCCTTAGATTTTTAAGGTGTAGTAATGGTTTCAGTTTGAAAACACTGAAATTCCCTACTGGCAAATATTCCATACTGAAAATAAGAATGCTTTGTCATAAGCATTTTCACATATCAGTACACAAAATTATGTATATTTTTAAAAGCAAGTGAACTGCAGTTCTAATACGTATGTTTTTTCCTTTAACAGGTGTTAGTATCTGTTCAATCTCTTATACTTGTAGCAGAACCATATTTTAATGAACCTGGTTATGAACGATCAAGAGGTACTCCAAGTGGTACCCAGAGCTCCAGGGAATATGATGGAAATATACGACAGGCAACTGTCAAGTGGGCAATGCTTGAACAAATCAGAAATCCGTCGCCATGTTTTAAGGAGGTGGGTTTTGTGAAACTAAGTAAATATCTTGTTTATGTCAGAATAGTCAAGGAAACTGATCTTGTAAACATGCTTATTGTGTTCCTTTTCACAACTGCTTTCTTGTACAAGCAACCAGTGTTCAGTGACTTTTTCCACTGGAATGCTGAGAGTGATGCAAATACTTGGAAACATGTTTTGCGTGAGATATCTGGTTTTTGTTTTATTGTCTTTATCCTCTGGCACAGCTGACTCTAGAAACTGAACAGAACAAGAATGCACCTGGCTTTCACAGATCCTTTTTTGGGAAGGGGCTCTGTAACAAACTGGGAGTGACCTATAACTCAGGCTTGGTGCATTGGTTGATTAAAACATGATTCGTATAGGTTGGCTCAGTCTTAATACCACATGGTGCCTTTTACATCAAAGAGTCAGCTGTTGATCAGCCCCAGAGTGGACATTCAGTCTCTGTTAATCAGCTTAGGTAAGTGAAGTATGAAGCATTTTCTATGAAATGCAAATGTGAAGCACAATTAGGAAACGTTTTGGATATACTAAAACAATGCAAATTGGAAAAATACTTCAAAACAGATTTCAGCCTTCACGTTATTCACAAAAAAAAATGCATGAAAGAAATCTATTCCTTTGAAAACAACCGTCTTGATGTGTGAACAGTACTAACCTTCATCCATTCAAACTGCCTTGAAAACTTAATTGGAAAAAACTAAATTGTTTAATTTTTTTACATGCCTGAAAATGAAATAAAACTCACTAAGAGTATCACAGAGTAATGTAAGTTTTAGGGACCTCTCTCATTGTCCTTAGTCCAATTTCATCCCCAAAATTGGTCCATTTAGGTTGCAGGGATTTCAGCATGCATGGCAGACAATTCAAGGAGAAAAAGTGTGGATGTTACACAAAGTAAGAGAATCTGTATGAATACTAATGCAAAATGCTTGATCGAACAGTTGTTGCATGGTGCAACCAGCCAATACTTAGAAAAAAAAATGTATTTTGCTGTCAACTACAGAAATTTTTGCCACTTCTAAGTTGAGGTATGGAACTGTGTAGTAGCATCACCTGTGCTTTCTGTTGTTTGCATGCTAAAGTAACAAAAAAAAGTTTAATTACTTTAGTAAGTGTGACATTGGAGTTAGGGGGCAATCTCCCATCCCTTCCTTACTATCCATAAGAACATTCTCTGGAATGCAGAAAACTTTTCCCACTTAAATTACTTAGTGTCTTACAGAATGAGAAATCATGAACATTTAACCTGTGTAACAGAAGTTGAGTATTCTGTCCATATACAGGTGGAAAATGATAATGCTGTATACTCTGGTGTTTGGTATTAATGCAGAAAAACATGGTTGCTATTCTAAGCTACTTCTTGTTTTATTCATTAAGTTGAGGACCATGATAATGCCATGACACCTAATCAGACAACTTCTGCTAATAGGCACTATTTATTCTTAAAGGTAACAATTTAATTTTTGCAAAAAAGTTCTCCACTTATCATCACTTTAAGTTAAATGAAGATATTATAAGTTGGTGAGATCTGACAAGAACATTATGTCTTTCTCTTCCTGTGCACTGAAATGAGGGATATATAATTTACAAGATTTGATAATTGAATTCCAGTTTAATGTTATGGCACTTCTGAAAAGAATCTTAAGACCATTACATGATTATTCTGTAGCTTAGGTCTTTACTGCTTTCTATGAAAAAAGCTTGTAAGCTGACATCCTGCTGCTCTTTGGGAAGGTAAAGTAATGAAGTGTACCCAAACAGTGCTGCTTCAGTGGAAAAACTATCACTCTGTGAGAGCAGGGGACTTGCACATAGTACATCATTACCAGAAGACAGATGTTGAAAACAATAAAGCCACTAGTGTCCTAAACGCACTATTTGTCACTAGAACTGAGTTAAACTAAACCACACAACATGTAAATGTGAAGTAACATTGAGAAGCAGATATCAGTTTGCACTACTATCTTGGACATTTGAAACTCCCTTCTGTGAGCAGTGTTTCTGCACAGAAGAGAGCTGGCTAGCACTTAAGAGCTTTATATCCAGAGCTATTTTGTTTTGGTTCAGATTGCTGCCCACATTTCCCAAAGTACAATTCTCATTTCGCCCTTTGTTTTCCTGGGGGTTTTTTTTGCTTGTTTTTTTTCTTTTTTCTCTCCAGGTGCTTTTAGGCTTGATTCTTACGGATAGTATGATTAAATCCTCAAGACTATGAAGAAATTTGAGGCCATGATTGCCTGCTTCTGTGAGATGTTTGAGGTTATCATAGCTTGCCTGCATATTAAAGAGCTATAATCGTACAAGATTAAGCATGGGGTCATACCCTAGTGCCTTATGAGATGAGAACTTAAGAGAATTCCCTCTGTGCTTCACTGAATACATACCCCCTATCGCTGTGAAAAGCAACATTTATCTTTCTTTACATAGCACAAAAGTAAGAGGAAATTATGCACTGAGAAACGTTATGTTTTTCATTGATGCAGTAGCTGAATTTATTGGAAGAATGCTGCATTCGGTTTGTAGCCCATCCAAATGAGAGTAAGTTCTGAGTTATCTGAGCATTTCTCTGAGACAACAGCTTACTGTTATGAACTGCTGGGTTTTGTAGGGCTGTGTTAGGAACAACTGAAACAGATACAGTTCAGCAATACACTAGCACCTAGAAGCTTAGGACTATGTAAGAATATACATCCTTCCACTCACACTGTCTCCTGTCTTGAGCAGTGTTCCCTTTAGTGTCCTAAATGACGAGACGACCCAAGAGATCTAAACTGCCAGTCTGTGGGAGTACTTCCAGACTCCATTATGGACATAAGGAACACATCCAGAATTTGAGTCTATTAGGCTTTCAATCTGCAGTTTTTCCTTAGACAAACAGCTACATTCTCTAACCTCTAGAGGGAGAGATTATTTTCTCAATTATATTGCAGTGTTGCCAAGAACCCACTGTGCTCAATAAAAATTTCTGTAATTTTATTGTTTCTTTCACCAGGCAGAGTTTTTAAAATCTTTTAAAGACAAAGCCAACACTAAATAGAGTTTCATAACTTTGTATGTTTCGTTTGTTAATGGTAGGTTTTAATTTGGGGTGGGGTTGTTTTTTGTATTATTTTGGCTATTTTTTCAACTCCATCTAGAAATATCAAATGTGTGATTATAACGTGGGTGCAGCTTAAATGCTATTGATAGAAAATTGTAGTGTCCTCAGTGATGCTGCTTATGCCTGGAGAGTACAACTGTGGTTGTTTTTCTTACAAGCAGTTGATTCTTCTTCTCTATGCAGAAGCATGTTATTTTTCTGTGCTTAAACTGCTCAAAGGGTTTCTGCTGGTCTGCTTTCTGTTCAGACAGCAAGCAGTCGGTAAAAAGAGAACATAGGGTGCTTATTAAAGAAGCATTGGTGGGAAGTATAAAACAGGGCAGTAAAAGTAACGATGAAAGTCTGAACATTTTATCTTGTATCCTTGCATGTATGTTAATGTCAGTGCACATACATAGTGCCTGCATAGTAAGATCATCTTTGGGCTGGAGGATATCTGACATTCCACTGTCACTTGGCTGTTCTGCCATATGATTCATTGTTCGGTGCTGAATTATCCTTACAGTGTTTTGGTTCTCTTCCTTATCCATTTGGTCTCATAGGGCTTTTGCAGGTTTTGTATTATTTAAGTATATGGTTCTTGGATGAAAACACTATGTTTTTTGTTCCTGAATATTTTCTTGCAGGTCATCCACAAACATTTTTACTTGAAGAGAGTGGAGATCATGGCTCAGTGCGAGGAGTGGATAGCAGACATACAGCAGTACAGCAGTGACAAACGGGTAGGCAGAACTATGTCCCATCATGCAGCGGCTCTCAAGGTGAGACTTGCTTTTATAACTTTGTTCTGTAAGCCAGAAATGGCGAGGAGCAATTAAACTGTACAACAGCTGAGTTTTCTAATAACAGTGACTAAAACCAAGATTTCACAACTGTCAAAAGCTGAAGTGTATGTACAGTCCACTTTCCCAGTATTTCCTTTCTACAAATAAGATTCTCGTTTAGTTCTTGTTCTGCCTATTTCTCCATAAATATTTATGTAAGGTATAAATATTTTATTTTCTTCTAAGTGTTTCATTGTTCATTTGCTTTCATGACAAAATTGTTCTACAGCCACCTTTCAATAAATGTGAAGCTTAATTCGTTTCCAGAAAACAATCTTTCTGGATAGGCACACACAGTTAATTGTGATCCATTACTTTATAAATGTGCTTTATCCTTTGTTTTAAAAACTTCTATCAACACAGTTATAACTATTGAAATGTTTTCTTCCATCCTAATCAAGTACTATTACTTGAGTATTTTGTCTTTCAGATCAACAACAGACTTTTATATAAAATATTCTATATCTAATTATATGGTGAAATTTGTAAAGATTTATTTTTTTCTGTTGTTAGACCTGCATTCTTTGGTGTGATTGGTTGTTAAACGTTATTAGTTAAAATCTCTGTGTATCTGTCTCTATGACAACTCTCATCGTAACCTGTTGGATAGTTTTGACTGTGACCTACCTTGTCCAAGGCAGGCCAGTTTCTGTAGTGATCTCAGAATACAGACGTGTCTTGAATACAAAAGAAATAGCACAACACTTACACTGATGCTCTTGTTTGCTGCAGTTCTGTGTGCTGCCTTTAGTTTGTCCCCAGTAGCACCTAATTACTGTCACTATAAGGAAAGCACCAGTCCTTAAATGAGAGCTATGAGAAAACCTTATCCAGGCAGTGAAATAAGACATTAAAACCTTTGCTACTTACTCCTTTTGTTGTCTTCTGTTCCCTAAAACTGTGAAAAGTCACGTTTTAACTGTGGCCTTCAGCACTGACTACTTCTTGTATATTTAGCGTCATACAGCTCAGTTGCGGGAGGAACTTCTGAAACTTCCCTGTCCTGAAGGACTGGATCCAGACGCTGATGAGTCCGTGGAGAAATGCAGTGCCACAAGTTCAGAAGAGACTATGCTGCACGAACAGGTGAAACCCAGCAGCAGTAAAGATATCCCCACTGATTTCAAGTTATGAGTTACATTGACATGGACTTCCTAGACACAAAGGCTTTGAAGCACAAGCCAAATATGTCAATATTTGTATGTAAGAAACTAATTATGTAATAGGCAACGAAACTGAAACTATACTATGCCCTTAAGGATATACAGTTTAATTCAAAATGATCTTTTATTTACCTGTACAAGAGTGTAAACTTTTTTGTGCTTTTATTTTTCAATTGTGAGAACCACTGATTGGTATGTTTAAAAAAGTTATGTATACAAGAAATGGATAAATCGCTGATATATAAGGGAAAACTACCTTAGGAAAGAATGTTTACTGAATGTTTATTATTTTTTTTTACTTGTAGAGTGAGGGCGGTTGTAACAAAGAATATATATTGGTCATTCTTACAGCTACTATTTAAAGTCAGAAAATTTTCACTGAATTTGATAGATTTTACGTTTGGCCATATATTCATGCTCATATTTGATTCTAAAGAAAACCTCCTGTATACTTCAATAAAAGTTAAATGGACATGATCCCTCTTTTATGATTTACTGGTACATTTTTTAAATAAACTGCCATAAAATGCGTTCTAGCTGAAGGCTTGCACTTGTATGACTGAATTCATTGCAGTCAACGTATTTAATTTTATGCTTACTAATTCTAAAATGCAGTTGAAATAAATGCACATGGTTTTACCTCATGCCAAAATCTGGACTTCTGAATTCATCTTTTGTTTAGCTAATTTAAGCAAGCTAACACAGTTCTAAATTTCTAAAGGGCTGTTGTGAAACAAAGTCTGTTTTCTATTGAAATGTCTGATTTTTCCATGATAATAATAATAACTGAACTTGAAGTACTGATGAGCTGTGCCATGTAGGATACTTAACGTTCCGTAGTTCTTGCTGCATAGGCTTATTTCTGATTTTACTCTCGCAGTCACAGATTCCTAACTAAAAAGGGATTTCATGATTCAATTATCACGTCTCAAGTTTAAAAATTAAGTGATAGTAATGCACGTTACATTAAGTAGTCCCTGAAGGACTAAAAAGTTAATAATGGTTTTACCTCAGACTAAATGATCTGTTGTATTAATACTACAAGTGAGGTAAAAAAAAAAAAAAGAAAAGAAAAGAAAATCCTCTTCTTTGTCTTCTATTTGTTCTTTGTTTTATAAGTAGCACGCTGGAATTTTTTTCAGTTTTTGTTTTACTATGTATTGTTTCTAATCATTAAAAGTGGCACCAACTGAGGTTGTGTTTTGATGCTGATGGTTAACAGGCATTGCTAGTTCTGTCCAAAGTACGATCCTTCTGTTATTTTGACTGTGTTATCCCAAGGCCCATCCAGATATTACATCATCCTCAAAACATCAGTTTACGCATTTCTGTGTTACTTCAGGAAACCCTTAAAAAGGGAAGCCAGCAGCTCTGTGCCAGTGTTGCACAGGTAAGTGTACCAAACGGAGTTATGCCATGGTCAACATGTTACACTGTTATCAGTATTATAACAGCACTGTGTTTCTCTAGGTGGGTATTTACTTACCTTTTAACTGTTGTACAGAAGAACTCTGATATTCTTGTTAAGGCTCCAAAGGCAAAATTACCACAAAGTAGCAACTATGTTTAAGTTGGTGATTTCCATTAAATATCTGCATTTAGTGCTTAAACCCTCTGTCTACAGGAGCACAGTATTTTTATAAAATCCTGGAGCTTGTGCCAAAAAACATATCAGACCTAAAGATCTGCCTTATATGTAAAGGTATATTTTTTTAACCATTAAAAAAAACTATTAAAAAACCCTCACAAAAACACACTCCTGACATAGAAAGCACCTAGCTTGCATTATCTGACTTTAGGAGGCTGTACCATTTTCTCTTAGAGTGTATTTATAGTACCACGGTGATGTTAACATGAAGTCACTGCTGTTAAATTAAGCAAATGCAAATAGCTGCATGGGATATTAAACTCTAATTTGTATACACGTACCAATTTTTCTTGCTCCAACTTGAGCACCACAGAGCAGTATCATACCAAATTAACACAGTGATTCAATCATTAACAACTTGCAACTATGTTACCATGTAGTGAGTAGTATTTCCTGGAGCTGCATAGACAATAATGCCAAAGTTTTTTCTGATTGCTTCAATCTTCATCAGCTACCAAAGAGAGAATGGCTCAGCAGCCATCTATGAGACTTTGTGCTCCATGAGAGAAAAGCAGTCATTATAGTAATCTCTACACATAACCAATCACTCTGTTTTGCTTTTGTAGATGCAGTACTCACCGTATGCAAACATGAATGCTGCCTCTGCAAGATTTATCATTTTCCTTTGAAATTTCCTTTGCATAGAAAATGTTGCAAAAGTCTATGGATTAATGCTTATCTGTAACTCTACCATAGCTGTACAAGATGGAAAACAAAGATGACAACCTAGAAAACCCAAGAAAAGTTTAATATAAGAACCTTGTGGACAACATTTACTCCAATAATTATATGTTAGATGTTTAGAGACTAAAAGAATAGATCGTATAGCTGATCTGAGGTAAAAACTATTCCAACAGAGGTAAGACACTGAGTTACTGAGAGCTTAAGTCTGGGCATGTCATCAGTACTGCAGTTGGATGACAATCTCTTGTGCAGCAGTAGAGCTTGAAAAGTAAGGAAGTTTCCACACAATACAGGAAATAAATGTATTTCACTATTTATGATGGCTTCAATCAGTTTAATCTCTGCTTGGTATATCAAATAGAGCATCAGGTTTCTGGCAGGAATCACATTATCCAGAAAATATCACTCCAAAACTGTTATTTTTTGTCCTGTTAACTGTGCAGTACTATAGGATGATGATTAAGGGAACTTTTTTTCCCCAAAATGTTCCTGGAATTGCATGCTCTGTTTTACATACTGAGGCAAAGAAATTGACATGTAAACCACTATATTATTAATTTACCTTGTTTACTTGTAAATATCTGAACAAAAATCTAGCTGACCTACATTTAAGGCAGGACTATTCTATGTTGCTCTGTTCCCTCCAAAGGAGAATTATTTAGGCTCTGGTATTTACCTGGAGTTTCTCTGACTTGTCTTCCATTTTTTCCCTGCATAATGCCTTGCTATTTGTGTGTTTTGCAAGTGTTCTTTTGTTTCTTTCTTTGTTTCCACAGAAGCCAGTCACTGTCATGTGTACATCTCTCTGGACTGTCAACTCTTCATAGCTAGAAATCAGAAATTAGAAGGATGTTTCAATGAAAAGGTGATGAGTTTTTACATTTATCTTAACCTAAAGAATAAGTCTCAGAAGACATTTCAAATGCATGTTATCATATACATGTCAATGTGCATGTGTATACTTATATGAATAAATAGATCACGTTAGGCAGTTATTTGTCTTTGAAAAACAGTTATCTGAGCTTTAGTTTTCTTCTCTTTTGCCATGAATTCTTAACATAAGGTGGAACATGCAGGCATTTATGTCGAAACATGAGCTTTCTATAAAGGACAATAAGCTGAACAGGTAAAAGAAGTTTAACATTTTCTAATACAAATCAGCAGTAAAAGCATTTTATTTTCTAGAGACTGCAGTTGCCATTGTTTTATACTTCTGGAACAGAGGTACAGAAATTATAGTATCTGCTCTCTGAGTTACTTAGTAAAGCTCCAAAATAATCTCACTATGCCAGTGTTTTTAATAACAGCTCAAAGAAAACAAATAAATTCCAATACACAGTGCTTTAAGTGAGATGGTTCTGCGTATTGTGATCTCTCCTCCCTGCAGGTGATGATCTTTCCTATGCCTCTGGACTCAGCTGTTTTAATACCACTTCTTTGGATGAAAATTACCTATAGTATCCACATCGTTTAATAATATGATCTCGTCTCATCCATCTAGATAGTATTAATCATAGAATCATTAAGGTTGGAAAAGAACTCTTAAGATCATCTAGTCCAACTGTCCACCTATTGCTAGTAATTACCACTGACCATGTCCCTCAGTGCCACATCCACACAGTTCTTTGACACCTCCAGGGACGGTGACTCCCCACCTCCGTGTGCAGCCTGTGCCAGTGCATCACCACTCTTTCTGAGAAGAAATTCCTCCTAATATCCTGAACCTTCCCTGGTGCAACTTGAGGCACCCTCTTGTCATATTACTGTTTCCTGGGAGAGGAGGCTGACCCTCACCTCACCACAACCTCCTTTCAGGGAGTTGTAGAGAGTGATAAGGTCTCCCGTGAGCCTCCTCCATGATGAAACAGTCACACTGATAGACCTGTAGTTCCCCAAATCCTCCTTATGACCTTTCTTATAGAATAGAGTCACATTAGCAAGGCTTCAAAAGTTCAGAAATTCTTTGCATAAAGCTCTTAGGGTAAAGCAACCACATCCCAGCTCTTCAACAGAAAACCAAGGAACACAGTTTAAAAAAATAAAAGTATTTTCAAACAAGGAAACTAAAGAAAACTAAAACCACATAATTAAAAATAAACAAACAAAAAGATTATTTGTCATTATTACAGCCTGCCTCTGTTGTTTCATTAAATATTTTCTTATGGGTAAATAAGCCAGACACAGTCTTTTTTCCATCTTACCATTTTCTTTCAGATATTTAAATGAGTGTGTGATTTGCAGGGGGAAAGTGCGCTGAGAGGGTAAAGGCAACAACTGTCTTGCAACCTACTCCTAAATAATGGTTTGGAAGTTTCCAGGAGTCCTGTTGTGCTGCTCTTTCACCTTGAGTCTAAAGCTAATTTTCAGGCACCAAACTCCTTTTCCCTTCCTCAAGTTAATCACAACCATATCAAAGCTGACTTCCAGGACAGCACACTTCTGTCTGTCAAACTTTGTCTGAAACCACTGGCAATAATAATGTCATTTCTACAGTTACCATTTTAAGCAGGTCCTATGGAGGTGGAAATGAGCTGGACATCACAGCCATACAACAGTCCTAGCTGAAGCCCAGAGCAGTACAGTTCTAAGGCTGGAGTATGAGGGCATGTCTTCTAATGCTGCATGAGAGGTACCAGTATGGTTTATTTAGCAAGTAACAAGGCCATCATTGTTACATATACACAACCAGCCTAGCCAAGCATGGGCATTCTCTTGTTATGGAAGTCAGGGAGCCAGATCTCTGTGCACATGGTTGGGAAGCATTCTCCAGGATGCAAGTCACAGCCTGCATTCTGGCTATAGCTACAATTCAAGCCGTCCTGAAAACCTTGCAAATGTTTGCTGGCAGTGAACTGTGGCAGTGATTCAAGAGGAGGCAGAGGTGACACGAGAGAATAAAAACTAAGAGCCAACAGTGGGATTGCTGAAAAGGAAATAGTAGGTCTGCCAACTGGTCTGCTCCGCTCTACTACTAGGTTGTCAGTGCAAATCTCAGCTGGGTTTTGAGGCAGTTTCAATCAGAGAAACTTGTTATGATATATAAAATTCACAGGGGCTGGCCTCCAGATCAGCACAAGTCACAGGAGAAATCATGTAACCATCTGGCTGGCTGAATTTTGCCATAGCATGTGGGTTTCTGGATAAGTCCCAGATCATTTACAGTAGCCCCAAACTAGCAAAAGAAAAACTCTTCCAGAGTCAATTCGACACATCTCCCGTCTGCATTATAGCCACTAAAGGCAGCAGAGCGTGCAGCTAGGTCACACAGACATGGAAACACCTGCTGTCATATGGCTCCCTGGGAGGCTTTAAATGCTGGCAACATGAAGAGAGACCACCTCATCCATATGACAACAGGGAAAATGAGGGGGGAAATTTCATCCGAGTGATGATTTAGCTTAATACAAATTTCGCTCTAGCTTAAAAATACATATCTACCTACAAACTCATGCTCAGTCACAAACAATTGCTGTTGATGGTGGCAAATAGAGACTGAAGCAAAGGTTCTCCAGATAACAAAATATGTGTTTGCATCTGTGCTGCCTACTGATGTGTTAAACCTCCTCTTGCTCATTTCTAGCTGTTCCTCTAAGGAAATCAGTCGTGTTAGAAAACAAATAGGCAGATGAACAAATGACACAGCAGGGAACTAAACATCAATAACTAGTATCAGAGGAAAAGCCAAACCATTTTAACAGAGAAGAGAATGACAGTACATAGCTCCTGATTAACAACTGTGCAATTCGGGAAAGATGGTTCTATCTCACAGGGCTCTAGCAGAAATCAATGAAAGACAGCACTGAAATTTCAAGATTGAATTTAGAGAACTCTAACAAAATTCTATATTATTCAAGATTCTATGTATGTCTAATGCAAGATACAGATTAATCATCTGAATATAAATAACACAGTTCCTGTGGTTCCTTTTAGTTTCAAACGGTTTCTGATAACACTGTTTTCCTGAAAATGTTAGTCTCATTTGTTTGAGTGGGTTATTAATTATTACTTATAATACTCTTTCACTTGCTAATGCAATTTCAGGCACAGAATCTAACAGCAAGCAATTTTCCATTGCCAGGCATGCCTTCAAAGACAGTTGCCTGGTCAATGTCACTGAGGGCAGAGCACGACAGTAAATTCGTCCAGTTTCCATTTTCCCCAGGTAGTTCATTTCCCACATTTCAACACACGGAGCATCTATACATCAAAGCTTCACTGAGGCACCAGAACAGCGTTCAGTGCCCTGGTATTCATCACAGCCTGCAACTGAGTGCCCCACCACTCAGAATCTGGGGCAGAATCTGTATGGCAGATTCAATTGTTCTACACCTCCTACCAAATTCTCCGTCCTGTGGCTGACAGAGTTTCCATGCAGACTGAGTTTCAAAAGCATTGAACAAACTGGGCTTACCTATTAGCTTCCATTAGTGCCATTCATTTTTACATGAAGCAGCGTGGAAAGCACGCTTTCCACAGCAGCAGAACTACCAAAAATCACTTTGAAATTGATCAAACCCGAACAAAACACAATTCCCATGTCACATCAAAACAGCTGTGCACTTCAGTGCTAAATTGTTAGACTCGACACTTCACAAAGCTTACTAAACAGACTGATCTTCAAATGCATAAATAAGAAAACCACATGTAAATAAGAGAACTACTGCACACTCCCTGTGTAGTTACAAAATACTTCACTCACTATAACTGCAGTAATACGTTTTGTGTGAACACTCTTATACCTCCCACACTCACTGCAAACAAGAAATAATAATTGTTAAGATCTTTTCATCTTTAGCCCAGGAGTCTCATAGCAATGTGATGAAAAAATCTTTCTGCCGACATAAATTTATTTGCACAGATAAAATTGAAGCCAATTATCCTACTTAAAAATGTTCATTTTCAGGAGTATACTAAGAAACTGAGGCTACACAATCCCTCAAGAGTTCTTACCCAGTGTTATTTTCTCATCCTAGTTTAGATTCCTGTATTAAGGATAAAAGACAGGTCAGTATGAAGACAGCAGAGACATTAAAAGTGTCATTTCAAGGCACTTATATCTGCTTTTCTTAATTAACATGACTTAGCCCTTCATATGGCCACACTTTACACTAAGTCTCCTGCCCAAAGTCAGTTGTACCGTAGAATCACAGAAATGATGACCAGAAGGGGCAGCAGGAGGTGATCACTGCTCTTCCCCAAACCAAGGATCAGGTTCCCCTAACAGAGAGCAGAATCTCTCTCCTACAATTTTGATAGTTTGGACTCTGCTTCAGTCTAAAGGCCTTCTCCCTTTTGTCTCTAGTCCCAGCTAGTCCCCACTGCATTGTTACTATGGACATCCTAAATTTAGAGTTTACTTCAATTACTAGATAATTTGTATTTGCTCAAAAACTAAACCATTTTAAAATAGGTGAAGAAAATAGAGAAGAAAACAGAGCAAAGGTCGTGTTGCACTTTTAAGAAGTCCAGCTGGTTCCAGTTTCTCTCATGGTTGCAGTGAAACCATTAATCATAATAAACTCATTTTGTCTAAATGGAGAGGTAATACATTTTTCCATGTAAATCATTTCATTGCCATGACAGAATGATGTCAGAGAGTCTAAATAGGTGATCTAATAAATTCTCCTTTAGGAACACTGTTTAGCACTAAAGGTTAGAGCAGGGAGGGGCAGGGAACATGGGGCATGATTGATGGCAGCTGTTGGTAAGAAAGATTTGGTTTTAATTTTCTTAAAGTAGATCCAAATACTAACTGTATTTACACAGAAGCATTTTTACAGATTGAGAAAACATGTATATAACTTAATACTGGAGCAATGAGCACTAAGACCTTTCTAAAATAAAAATACAGCTCTAGCTAATAGTAAGGTTTTCAGAAATTTATAAGAGATAAGAGAAAAAAAAATGTAACTTTGCAAGCTGTTTGAAATCATCTGTTTAAGGACTATTTTTGATATAATTCAGCACTTAATGTTCACCATTTGTAAGCACAGATTCATACCCATAGATTAACACTTTTTTTTTAACTGAACTTAGCTCTGCATCTGATTTGACTGCGTGCACAGAAATGTTTCAGTAATGAAGCAGTAGTACAGGACACAAACAGCATTTTATTCCCCATCCCTCTATCAAAAGCAAATGAAACAAACAAACAAATAAAACCAACCTTGCATTAACTACACTTTATACTTCAACAAAAACATGACTATTTGCTGAGGTACTACAGCAGTGTGGGAGAGCAAATATCCATACTGACATCATGGAAAATAGATGGCCATTACATTACATTACATTACAAAAAAAGAAAAAAAAGCTAAAACTGTTACTCCCTATTTCTTTGCATCAGATCTCTCCAACTCAAGCTTTGGAAGAAACTACTGATTTTGATTTAATTCAATCTATTTTTTTTTCTATTTGTTCTTAATTTTTTTTTCATGTGAGTACCTGAACTGGGGAAAACAGATGAAAAACTGTTCCGCCTTAATCTCTGCTCTTTACTGCAGCAGTGGGCACACTCAACAGTGACAACCCTGCTGTGTGAAAGAACAGCAATTCTTCTCTTTCCACACGTAGTTGATCCAGTGAAATGTGTGCTACAGGCCACACAGACTGGCTGCAAAGAAAGAAGCAAATCTCCTTTAAAAGAACAGCTATTTCATATACAGATAAAACAAAATGCTGGATAACTCCCCAGCATTTTTCCAGCTCTTACAATGGGTGACACAGACTCTAATGAGCTCTGCAGTTGAAGCTCTCTCACGTTCCCAGTCAGCTCCTTAATGCCAGCTTTTTGCAGACAGGATTTTCATTTTCTCCTATAAACTAGACACGTCAAACAAATACCATCTTCCAGCACAGCTAATCTGGGTAAAAGAGAACTAACTAAATATGGATTGGTTCATTATTTGTTTATTTTCATGTTTAAATTATACTTCAACACCTGACTTCAAAGGAGATGCTATTTTGTCACGGCAGTTCTGCTGGCAGCTTTGTTGACGTTTCTCTCACGTTAACTGTTAAACAGTTAACCAAGATGGATATTTGGATGCCTTAATCATCCACTTCAACCTGAAGCACACAGGATAGCAGTGTGAGATAGCATGAAACATTCTAACACATCACTGCTGGAGAAATGGGAGCAGTCACCTTGTGCTCACTTCAGAGCTGAGCTGCCAGATGCAGCCATTGCCATCGCAGTGACAGTGTGATCCCGAATCCAACAAGAATCTGCCTGCACAAAGAGAAACCTGTCAGGAACTGGAGGCAGTTAAGGGAAACGCTCCTCAGTATCAGAGCAATCCTCATGGAAGGGGCAGGGCAGAGCAGGGCAGTGCAGATGGAAGCAAGGCAGGAGGGAAGAGCAGTGAGAGCTCCCATTTTCAGGGGCAGTGAGGTGTCTGACCAGCTCAGCAGCTCATGCAGGTGCAGCATCAGCTTTTCGACCTCGCTAATTTTTGATCTTACTCTGTAACTGGTAGTTTGCTTCTTTGTAAAATGTAGCATTAAAATCTACTTATAGATTTTAACAAATTTGTTAAGTAATTTGATTAATAGCAGCACAACAGTTTCTCAGTGCACTCAACGTAATCTCTTCATCAGTGACATTTATTCATTTTTATTCAACCTGAGAAGTAGACTAATTTTAAATTCCTCCTAATGTGCTCCAGAATATATTTTTTGGTAAAATATTTCACTGACATGCCCTCGCATCAGGAAAACCTTAGTACATAGTGCAGGAAAAATAAAACACCAGAACGATGCATCCATCATCAGTAGAGCATTTTCCTAAATGCTCACAGGAAAGAAAGAAAAATCTGTCTTTTTCCATAAGTCTGCATGCTGCCACACGGTACAACAACAAAAATGACAACTCAGGGAAATGGAATCTTTTTAATATTTTTTCCTGGTCTTATCCACCTCTAAGACATCTATATAATTCTTTGTATTTCTATACTTCCTTGTGTGTGTGAGATCACGACAGAAAGGCAAAATCAAATACAGCACTTCCGCTTTGTTTCCTTAGGTGTGACACGGTCTTTCCTTCTGAGGTATTCTAGCAGGCTTCGTTAGTTTGTCAATACTGATAGTTGAGAAAGAAAATCGTTTAACATGAAATAACTAGTGTTTTGGATAATGTGTAGCTGCACATCGATTCAAAGAAACCCTGGAGAATGCTACCTTAAAGGAGAACAACTCTTGGAAGTCAGGATCTAGGTGGAATACTCCCCAGAACTGAATCTTTACTGCTGACTGAAGAGACACAACAAAGCATCAGATCTGAAAAACAGGGATCTTCTAGAGAAAGCCCAGTGCAGGGCCACAGAGATGATTAGGGTGCTGGAGTACTTCCTGTATGAGAACAGCTGAGAGCCCTGGGACTGTTCAGTCTGGAGAAGGTTGAGGGGGAAATCTCATCACATTTGTAAATATCAAAAGCGGGGGAGTGAAGCAGATGGAGCAAGACCCTTCAGTGGTGTGCAGCAATAGAACAAGGGGTAATGGGCAAAAACTGGAGCACAGTAAGTTTCACACAAACATAAGGAAGAAGTGTTTAGGTTTTTTTTACTGTCAGCGTGGTAGAGCACTGGCACAGGCTGCCCAGAGGGGTTGTGGAATCTTCTTCTCTGGAGACAGTCAAGACTCTACTGGATGCCTGCCTGTGAGACCTCCTGTAGGGAACCTGCTTTAGCAGGGGGCTGCCCTGGATGAACTCCAGAGGACCTTACCAGCCCCTACAATTCTGTGATTCTGTGACAGAAAGAAGTATGAATTCCTCACTGATACATTTAAAGCTAACTCACTGTTCTCAAGTGCTATTTTTCCATGTGACTTCCTTTATCAGTGCACAGGTTTTTCCATGAATTTACTTCACTCTCACTGCAAGAAATATAACCAGCTCTTCCAGAGTTTGTATTGTTTTTTCCCTTCTACGTTTTCCTTACTAATGCAAGCACTTTGAAAGTTCTGTTAACATGAGGGCCTTTACTTCAGACAATGTAAGTACTGTTTACTACTTACTTCATATTTGTCTATCTACTTCTCTTAGTTTCCACAGGATTTTCTCAGTTAATGGTAACAATTCCATGGTTTTCTATAAAACAGTTCTCTAAGTAGATCTTTTCCAGTAGTGTAGTGGAAATGCTAAGTCACAGCTTGAACTAGTGATGGAGCACCTAGTGGGAAGGCAGGGCCAACCCAGGGGAGCTCAGCTGCATGTAACGTACCTGAATGACCAAAAGAGTTTGCAGCCAGGATCCACCCCTCTCCAGATCTCATTTAAGGGTTGGCAGTGGAGGCAAGGGTATTTTGCTGGAGATCCCTGTGTACTTCATATCTTCTGAAGGTAAGTAGTTTCTTTCTTCTATTTGTGTATTTACTGCTGTTGCATTTGAGTGAATCCTCGCTTGCTATGACTTGGGATCTTACTGCTCTACTGTTATTGTTGCGTGTTCTATTGCATTACAAATAGGAGCTATTTTTACAAGCTCTTTCTGGCACTTTGAAGAAAAGAATATCACCTAGAATTCAGTAGCTGGAAAACCATCATTCACTTCAAAGCTATGTCAACGTAATGCTTAAATGATAATGATAGAACTAATGTAAATGAGGAAGGAAATATACTTGCATTTTGTATGCTGCATTCAGTTTAAGAATGTATGGCAGATGACAACCATGTATTCTTTTCACTTAAAGAAAAAAAAAAAAGGGTATTCATACTTCTTTACTCCTTGACTCTGATAAAGGCAGTATATTCTTAAAATTCATCCTGAGGTCTGTTATTATCTAAAGCCATTGCTGAAAGCTGACAAATTGAGACTGCCTGCTCTGGGTGTATTAAACTCTCCCTGATTCCCTCAGCCTACTACATGCTGAAACCAATTACATTTTTTTACTTAAGCTCACAGCATTAACAAAACTTCATATCTAGTGTGTGCAGTATCTGCTAAAGCAGAATTTCTCAATCCTCTGCTTCTGTCACCCCAGTGACTGTGCTGCAGACCTGCTTTAATCACTGCACTTAGCAGTCACAGGTGACAACATGTGGTTATCTTATTTAATTTCTAAAAGGGCCTGTAGATGTACTTGAGCTATGAGGTGAAAATGATCTTTATTCCAACAGTCATCCAATAAACCTTTCTGGGTAAGGTTGGATGTGTAGGGGTATACAGGGAGGTTTCACTTGGTTGGAAGACTCTACTGCACTCCAGTGAAACAAAGGAAGCTTCAAAAGGGAAAAGCAAGTATACTGTCTGGGTCAATATCTTCTCCAGATGGTTAACTTTGACCAGGAATATTGCTACAACTTATCAGATTGTTCTTGTTGATTCCTGGCTCTCTGCATAAAATGCTACACTTAATTATTATTTTCCTTGTTAGTACCAACAATGCACCTATCAGACATTCCAAATCTAGGAGATGACACTAGAGTTCTTAATATCAGTATATGTGAATTGAAGCATCCTGGTCCTTACTTAGCTAGAAACATTCACTTCTGCCACTTATTTACTCTTTTATTCACAAGCACATTCATGCTACCTTTCACAAAGTAAAAGACACTCCTTCCAGGCTTGTTTGCAATGCCACTTCTCTATACTCTTTCTCATCTCTTTTCAGTATCCACCGTGACAGCTCCTGCAACATACTGGCTGTATGTAAACAGCAGATTTGTACTGATCTCCATTATTTCCATAGCATTCAGATCCTTTTATTAAAATTAATAGTAATAAAATGAAATCAGCCATGATGTAGCTGCTTATGCAGCTGGTTCATGAAAACATTATTTTTTCTGCCACTTGCTGCTTTAGCCTTTCACAGTATCTCTAGGTACATCTTACAACCATTCTATATTCCCTCCTGAAACACTGAAAGAATTTCTGCTGGGCTGCTTGGTGCACTAAGAGACCTTAATAGCCCTAGCCAGTCTCAGCTGGGGCCTCCACACACACCTCTGTCCGTGAGCCCAGGAGTCACCACATTGGTGTCCAGGCCCAACACGTGAGCTAACATCCTTGCTTGATCACGGACCTGCTGCACCACTATGAGCTTGCAGAATGAACCAGGCTGCCACCTATATACTTCTCCTGACTTTTTTTTTTTTTACTGCTTAAATGATAATTTGTGTAAGTCTAACTTGCTCTTAAATCCCTCTTAGTCTCTGCTAACGATCAGAGGTTTTGATAAGATTTTACATAGTGTTCCAGGAAAAAATAAAGAGATGCCTAAAGAATATCACAATCCAAGGATTCTGGCATATCTTATTCAACATAGAAAACATAAAGAGCCTTCTCCTTTTCATTCCTCTCTCATGCTTTCTCTCTAGCTGTTATTTTCTTAAGAATTTTCTTAAGAAACATCTTGTCTAGATGGTACTAGTATCTGAACCAAAGCAACACCCTCCATCTTGGAAACTCTAGCACATGTTGTTGACAACTAGCAACAGGCACAGAGAAACTCTATAAAGAAAACAGTCTCTAAGGGAAAAAGAACAGATTTACCAGAGTGAAACTAATTATTTATGACACACATCTAAGAGCTAAACATGTTTCAACAGTGATGAAGACAACCACTACAAAGCAATAAACTTCAAAAACTGGATTTCTTGAGGGCATATTCCACCTGTTCATAACTAAATCCTACTAAGTCTCTTACTCAATGTGCTGCTGGAAGACAGACAATGGCTGTCTAATTAGAGAAACACACTGAGAAATGTAAAGGCTTCATTAGAAATTTAGCATCAAGAGATAATGATATTAACTGACAGTATGATGCCCCAATAGATACCAGGGTCAAATGAGTCCGACAGCTTCCTTCTGCTGTGACTTAAACCAATCATGGAACTCCAAAACTCTTAACAGTAAGTAGAACATTTTTAGATTAAGCTTTCTTATTATTTTTTTTTAAATGATAAAGGAGAGAGAAAAATAGTTAAAGTTACCATAGAAAGCTGATTGCAAATGTTTAGTGAGAATTTAAAATTATATAATACTTGGAAAAAAACCTCTCAAAATCAAATTGTTTGTTAGGGTAACATTTTCCAAAAGAAACTGATGAAAGCAAGGAACAGCTGACCCAAAGTTCCCTCTATTTAATGAATTCCATTAAGGGTGGAAAGATTTCCTTGACCTCATAGTGAAATTAAATTAATAATTCTAGGCATGCAGCAACAGAAACATGCACAGCAATGTGTATTGTCATTTCACAATCCTAGGGCTGACCAAGTCACTTCCCCAGAAGATATCAGTATGAGTTAGGACTAAGTTCTATCTCAAAACTGAAATCTGGAGATTTTAGGCTACGTGGCTTTTATTGATCAAAAATCATAACACTAATTGTGATACAGGATGAAGGTGAACTATGATGCTGACTACTATCACCATTCACAGCAGAATTTAGCCTAGAAATACATGGATACTATGGCACTGGAAAACTAGTAATAAATTTAAGTGCAAGAAGTCGTATCACACAAAGAGATGCAAAATCTTACTGGGAAAAGTAAACAGTTTTTAAATCTGTGTTCTGTGAGTGAAAGTTCTGAGGATTCTGGTGATAAAACTAAATCAGGAGTTCTGCAAACACAAGAATTAGTGAGGCCTGGATTCCCACTGATCTGTGCCTCTGCTGTCCACAATACTGAATTGAACCTTTTCCTGCTCTCAAGGTATTAAATGTTTCTCCCTGCTTTTTGCTCCCAATCTTCCTCACCCCAGGTGGAGTTCTTTGTTATACCACAAAGGTTTTCATGCAGAACACAACTGTGGGTGTCATATTTCTCTCCTTATCTACTCACATTTTCATAACACTCATAGAAGTTTAATGACCTTAGAGATGAGTAATGCCTCTAAGTTTGTCTTAAGGCTGGTAGGTTCTGAATATACTAAATGGGGAGAGCCAGCAAGATAAGACTGCGTTAATCTGTTTTCCTCAACAATAAAGCTAGCAAGAGCAGAAATAAGGTGGCTGGATAGTTTGTTTCTGCTCCTTTATGTTAGGTGCTGGGTTTTTTAATCCTATGCATGTCTATGATGTTGGTATTATCCCATCACTGGAATTTGTCATGTGTTTTTATACATCATCATCCAATAAATATAAGGTGTATTTATTTAGGCAATGAGTCCGAACACTGTTTCTGGCAGGATCTTTTCCTGGAGGTAAAATGGCACCATTCCAAACTGTACCTTGGCAGAGATTTTGGCTGTGCTTAGATCCATAATGTTTCCTTCTTCTTGTACTCCTAAGTTACCTAGTTAACAAAGGCAATAAAGAATTATATTTGAGTTCCACGGTTCCAAGGACACCTGACAAAATAGCTGCTGCTTCTCTCAAGTGCAACTGTGCAAGTTTGAAGCATTTAGTTAAAAGACACTGTGTTGGGAGTTTCAGCCCAAACATATTTACAAACATTTAAAATTAGTTATTTCTGACTGCCCTAAATTAGAAATGTACTATTTACTATGAAGCCTGCCTGCTATTAGGCCTATGCACTTGAATACAGAGACAGAGCAAGAGGTTTGGGATGCCTGAACACTTTGTCATTAAAGTAAATGGGACACACTGGAAACTCAGTTCATTTGTCAACCTGGCAGCAGCTGGAAGATTTCTGTATATGAAATACAGGAGCATCTGGCTACCAAGAGTATTTAAGACCTTACCTATCCATCTCTTTCATCAGCTTAAATAATTCTATGTGTTAAGGTGTCTAAAAAATTGTAATTAAAGTTTCCATGCATATAAACCTTAAATTCCATTAAGCAGTAAGGAGAAGACAATACAAGTGCTACTAAACAAAATCAGCATCAGAAATCACAAGCAGATGACTGAAAACCTGGGAAGAATAGAAATTCAGCTGCTGGGGAGATGTGGGGAGGATAAAAGGATGGAGAGGGGAAGGAAGAATTGTGCGCATTATATGCCTTTGCCGAGAAAGACTTCATGGGAAACATTATTGACAAGTAAGAAACTGAAAAAAGGTGGAAAAAATTATTCATAGTTCTCTTAGATGTTAAAAACAAAGACATCAAGACAATATTATTTATGACTGTAAGCAAGGTATAACTTCTCCAACAGGGATTCATAGTCTCTGCAAAACACAGACTTTGTATACAGAATTTCTACAGTAGATCCACAAAAGTTAGAAACTGCAGGGCTTCACAAATACGATAATAAATTAGTAATGTACTCTTTACAATTTATTTTTAAATAGAAATATATGTTTCTAAGAATAAAGCTGCTTCTGGGGCACTATCTAGTATTGGGTCCCTTGCTAAGAGAAGAAGTAACTAGAGAGATTTTACTTGAGGAGCACTAAAGTAGTTACAGGCATACTGAGGAGCACTAAAGGAGCTGAAGACAAGGAGAGGCTGATGGCACGATGCTTGTTAAGCCTGCAGAAGAGAAGTAACAGCAGCCTTTCCCAATAACTAGAAAAGGGTTATAGAAAACATGGAACCTGACTTTTCTCTGAGGCTCATAATGAAAGAACAAGAGGCAACGTTCACATGATTCACTTACATTTGTCCGTGGACGCATTTCATCTTATTTATCCATAAAGTTTCAAAATTCACTAAATCACAGAATTTGTTCCAAGAGTGTCAAGCTACACAGAAGAGACTGTCGTGAGAAGGATGTAGCTTTAAAGAGCTAATTGATAAGGAAAACAAAAGACTTTCATTGCATCAGGAAAGCATGAGAAGTCATCCAATTAAAATCAAGTCACCAACACCGACTTCTGTTCCTTCATTAAAATTAAACTACACCAAGAGTGCTATCTTTATCTTATGTCTTTCCCCCTTTTTTCAGTAATAGTATAGATGTGTTAGGGCTTCAAAATGAGATGTAAATAGAAATAGCAATTATTCTATGTCAAGAACAAAGAGATGACATTAAAGGAGAATCTGTTCACACCAGAAGCCAGACTAAATTAAGTGCTGACCTATACCACTGTGATGCTCTCAAAATCTGGCTCCATGCCAGTGAGTCTCAGTGAAGCCTCAGCAATCTGAGTTGAGCTGTTAGTAAAATCATCAACTTACCTACAGAAATAAGGAAAGCAACATACAATTGTTAAAAACCTTTCAAAGTTTCTAGAACAGTAATAAAGCATTAGTTAGTAGACGAAGCAACTAATGTAATTAAGACTAATACATAACTTGAAAAAAACACCAATAAAAAAGCAGAATAGATTCCCAACCAAAGCTCTAATTGCACCTAGCCTTGTAAAGGTCACTCAAGCTGCAATGACGTTTGATTCATTTGAGGGTTCTGCCTGTGTGCAGAGCAGGAAGTGAGACAAGGGGTGAAAAGAGGAGAAAGAAGGGAAGAGAGAGAATGTTTATCTTGTTTTGTTCATTAGCCTTTTTTATTGAGAAACATTTAAGGAAATGCTTTGAATCGTTTGTCTGAAATAATTTGCATACAATTTGCAACTAGAATATAGACTTTTAGACAATGCTTGCTTATTAATCAGGTCATCATCAACGGAGAGATCTCATCTCTATTTTCCTGACTACACTTTCAAAAGAGTAGACCAGTAAAGCACATTACTCGTGGAAGTTGTTTCTATGCAAGTGAAGCTTCAAACCCTATGTCATAGTCTCTAACCTCCCATTTGGCTTCAGATTAAAACTCAAGAAAATACAAAATTACAAGGAGAAAGTTTCACCAGGGCACAGACAAAATTCCTTCCCTCGGAAGACCACAAAAGCCTCAATGTTTATCCTTTACAGCGACTTTTATGTATGAGCAATCATGAACTCCCCTTTTTTTTGTGTTTAGTTTGACTAAATAGTATCCTATCTTTTCTCATGCACTCGTTGATAATGAGTAAAACTTGAGAAAGAAACCAGAGACTAGTTGAAAATCGCTGATAAATGGAAAAAATAAGTCTAAGAAATTGAAATGTAATCTTCTGGCTTCCTGACTCTTCAGCCATTGTCCGAAAACCAAAGGAAACAGGAACACATAAACACCAACAAAATTAACAAAACAACCAACCAAACAAAAAACTCTACCCTGAGGTATCAAGAAATCTTAATTAGTTTATCTCTGAGTATTCAGAGACCCTGTGATATCATGTTCATAGAGAAATTTGTAGATTATCTCTCTTGATCTCTTGCTTGATCTCTACTATCACTGTGCCACTTTGGTCTGATCTCCTCTCATCTTGTGCAAGCTTCTCAATTTTAGAAGCAAATCCTGTAGGACTTTTGCCAGAAATGAACGGTCACATGCTCTTTGCCTGAGTGTGTCGACAAAAATTTGGCAGTTATACCTGAAAAGTCCTTGTGAAAAATGCAGTGAGTGACAATTCCAATGACATAGTGGAAGGACAGATCACCCACTGTGTCACCAAGGTTATAGAAGATAAGAAGAGTGTACGTGGTGGGGGGGGGGAATGAAAATCTCTGGGAAAAAAAGGATGCTTTATTTTCCCCCCTCAATTCACACACACACACACACATGCAGATTTGGAAGTTTGCCCTGCAGTGTCTCATCTACAGCCAAAAAGACCTTAAGAACGTACGGTTAGTGACATCTACTCTCTGTGTGCAGGAGTGAAGCAGGAATGCTTCACTCATTTTCGGACTGATCTATGAAGGGGGAAAAAAGACAGATGCGTACCATTTCATCCTAGGCAGGGTAGTTCTGAGTTGGGTGAAAATGACTGCAAAGAATTCATGCTGCTTGTTGAATATCTAATTTTAGAAATGCTTTTCTTTCAGTGGTTGCTTGCTTGCTTGTTTTGTAAAGATGAGCATCTTCATTCTGAAGGGCTTAGGTGTTAAGCACATGAAGGTAAGTTGTACACAAACTGTAAATCTGAAACTGGTTCATGTTCTGATTTCTTGTGTATTGACAAGGGAGGGACTTCATTTCTGTCAAAACTTCTAGAGAGTCTGCAGAGGATTTTATATTCCTTTTCCATTTTGAGGAGTAAGTACTTGCTTATAATACAGAAATAAATGACATACTGCATCTGAAGATACAAAAACCTCAGTGGGGGAAGAAAACAGAAATGTGCAAAGTGAAACTGCTATTAGGGAGATAGATACAGCAGTTCATCCCAGCAGGGATGTCAGTGTACAATGAGAATGAGTCACTATGATGTAGCTCTGTGATTCAGACAATTCAAAGCCACTTTGGGATGTCAGGCCACCAACATATTTTTGCTCTGTGTGAATCTACACAAAGGCAGAAAGTATTCTCCAGGTCTTAATAGAAAGCATTCTCCAGGTCTTTATAATAGACTTCCATGTCTAATAACTTTCTGATAAGGGCATTTTTTGCCAAATATAACCTTAGGTAATTCAGACAAAATTCCCAAAATCACATAAGGACAAAACAACAACAAAATAAACAAAAAAACACAACTTTTTCTTTTCCTTTAATCGTTTCTTTTTTTTTATTATAAAGCTGAACAATTTAACATCTTCCTCCAAAATGCGACATAATTCTAAAGCAACTGCTCTGTCAAATGAGCAGGTTGAGGGCAACATGAATGCACAACAGTGCAAACGGAATGAAAAAATGTCGAGAGCATCACAAGTACCGTTACTACACAGAAAATTCAGTCACTCTGAGGGACTGTAACCCAATGGGTCAGTTTCCTCCAGCTCCTTGGAAGCCTGCTCAGAACATGTCAGCATTGCCACAATTTCTCCTTCAGGCAGCCAGGGGAAACAAAAGGCTTAGCAGAAGCAGTCATGAAGGACAGGGAAATGAGTCATCCTACTTCACTGTTAATGATCACATCAATCCTTCACTATGCCACATTACGAATATATAGTAAACATTGACAGGCATTTTGAGGCAGATTTTCAAAGAGAACATGCACCTTTTTTTATTATTCTCAGGAGAGAAAGCAAAAAAAGCTGGTAGTTTCAAAGATTTAGGGAGAATGTAACCAAGGAGAATATGAAAATTCATCTAATGCAATTTTTAGGCTGCTAGAGGCCAGTTGGAACTACTGGTGTTTTAACTGAGAATACTCTCTCCACTTCCCTCCACAACAATACGGTCATTTATTTTGCTAAAACCTTCTCATTTGCAGTTTCTAACATTTGCAGTCAGTTTTCCCTGCCTCAGGGTAACATTTTGCCTTTAATGCTCAAGAAGTTATTTTGAAGAATATAGTTTGAGGATTTAGCTGATGTCTTTTGAGGGCTGCTAATCTTTCAACAAGCTTGAAATGTGTTTCTGACACTATAACCTCAAATATGGTTATCTGTAAAGACTAACTGGTTACTAAGAGGTAGTATAACTGAACTAATTGAGCCAAAGAAAAGCTGATTGAATTCCCCCGTACAAGCCTTGCACCTTCTCTCCTCTTAGCTGATACACTGAATGCCTTCCTAAAAGTTGCAGAAGAATGGTTAGACAACCTTGTAAGATTTCATCCTGCCATAGAAAGGGTCTTTTCTCCTTGGTAATAGCAACTCCCTCCTCACCTCTGTAAACAGAAAATCAACTGCTGTACAAAAATGGTACACAGCATGGTTGCATTTTTCTTCACCAACACCAGAGACGTGGCACGTTGAATTGAGGATGAATTTTAAATTCATGTAGCAGCAGTTTCTACTAGCAGCAGCTTGTTAAGAACATCACAATAAATGTCTATCTGATAATAGGGACTTTAAACTTACCAAATCTTTCTTCTTTCTTTTTTATTTTTATTTTTCACAGGTAATGGTTTTGAGAGATCATGTAGCATTTTGCTGTCCACAATGAGATAATGTTTCAAAATTCCTTAGAAAAGAACCCTGCAACAGAAGGTAAGCATTTTATCAGCACAACACAGACACTTTGCAACTTGACTTTAAGTGTTCTACTTCGTATATCACAGAGAGCACAACACGTCATACCATTGTCCCTCCATCTTGGAAAAGACAAAAGATATTCACCGAAAACCTTTGTATCCAAAGGTTTGATTACCTACTTCTCACTTAGAAATCATAAGCAGCAATAAACAGAAGTCTGCAGCTCACAGTATTGCAAGAGGCATGCTTCACTTCAGAAGCAACACAGAAATGCAAACAAAATGGATAAATAGATTCATACACAGACACTACACACATATGTACACTCATTTTGACTCATCTAGGGAAAGAGGGTTAAGCAGCAGATTTCAGTAAGGCTATAACAAATGGCAGCGAATAAACTTGGCCTGCCTAGGGAGGTGGTTGAGGCATCATCCCTAGCGCTTTTCAAGAAGCGTTTAGATGAGGTGCTGAGGGATTTGATTTAGTAGCTTTGTGGGTAGGGATGATGGTAGGAGGATGGTTGGACTTGTAGGTCCTTTCCAACCTAATGTGTTTATTAATCTATGAATCTATGAACTTTCATTCCAGCAAGTGCACTAATTCCTGCTGGTGGTACTCCTGCCTATTTACCTGTTATAGTTTCTACATGTCTCCCAAAACTGAACTGCGTGGGAGAAAATCAAACAAACAAAATCACCAAACTGAGGGAATTTTTCAAGGTGAGAAAAACTTCTTTGTTAAAAAAAAACTTATGTTTACAAACTGTCTGTTCCCAGGGAGAAAAAAAAAAAAAAAAGTGGAGATCTTTATTTCGCACTTAATCAAACCTCTTTTAAGAATTCATCCACTTCATTTTGGAAAATCTATGTACGCTTAATGAAGATCTACTATGTGGAAGGGAAATACATTTCTTTTAGTAGATGTCACATTTAAACACAAGGAAATAGCCTATTTCCTGACTGCTAAAGTTGTTCATACAGAATCATAGTCAGAAATACACAGAAAGAACTGCCCATCAAACACACAGTTTGGAGCATCTAGATTATTTCCTACACTCACCCTTAAAAAAAAGTGGACTAACTGAATTGTAGAATGAGGCTGTGCTAAGACAAAACAGAACACATGAAGATACCTTATTTTGACTAATGAGTCCTACTGCATCAGTAAAACCACACATGTGATACACAAACCAGCTGTCGAATGAAAATCAGCGTGCCCAGAATACCTCTGTATTGCTGTAGATACTAACAGAAAGCAAGCAATTTTTCATTTTCACACAGTTTTTTTTTAATGGTCAATTTCATGAAGTGAACTTTACGAAGGTTGTGATTTTTTCTAACACAGTATATGGAAACCTAACTGCAGTATTTCAGCAATTTCTGTAGACTGCTCCTTCCTCTATTAGCTCCATGAGTATGTTTTTAGTTGTTGTGTTGAAAGTGATGTTCTGCATATTGTTCCAACACAGAAAGTAAGTTGAAAATCAACACATTTTTATTTAACCCCATTTTGAATTTGCTAATCTATTCTTATTTTAGCGTGGTCCTGTGTGGGCTGCGATCCTCGTGGGTCACTTCCAGTGTGGAATATCTGTCGTTCTACAAAATCTGATAAAATTTGAAATTAAAAGTCTGTATGTTAAAGCCTAAACGGGCATTTAAAGAAATAAATAAACAAATAAGCCTGTACTAGGTTAAATTTTGTTAACATAGGAAATATGTTTATTTTTCAAAAGATGGTGATGCCTATACAAACCAAACGAAAAAACCTGCCTGCTTACTCGCTGCATTTAATGTTTCCTCTCACATCTACTTCATAGAATCATTAAGGCTGGAAGAGACCTCTAAGGTCATCTTGTCAACCTGCAGCCCCATCCCACCATGCCAGCTGACCATGTCCCTCAGTGCCACACGCACACGGTGGGTGAGTGCACCTGGGCAGCCCGTGCCAGCGCGTCACTACTCTCTCTGAGATGCAATTTCCACACGGCAAATAAAGCCATGTTCTCACCTGCGCAGCTAACACAGCAGCACGGTCTCTTATACGCTCGGACCTCCTGACTCAGCGCAAAGGCGGCCTGAGAGAACGCCCAACACGACGCCCACCCGCACCGGACAGCGCGGGGGCGGGGCGGGGCTCGGGCTACCCTTTCCCGCCCACCGCGGTCGCGTGCCTAGAGCGTTCCGCGCCTGCGCAGTGCGTCCTCCCGGCGTGCTCGGCGGGAGCGTCATGGCGGCTTCCTGCGGGCGCTTCCCGCACATGGGCTGAGGGGACGCCGGCAGCGCGGTGCCGCTGGCGCAAATGAAGCGGAGCGCGGGGAGCGCCATGCTGGCCCTCGAGCGCTCCCTGCTGCGGGGCTTCCTCAGCGCGGCGGAGTCCCTGCAGTGGAAGCAAGGGGAGATCTCGGCGACAGGTGAGAGGTGGGACGAGCTGTGGCCGCGCTGTCGGTTCCCCGCTCCGAGAGAGAGGGAGAGCAGCCTGTCCTGCGTGTCCCGCCTGCCTCGGCTGCTCGCTTCTGTGCTCCGGGACCTGTGGTGCTTTTATTTCTCGCAGGTGCTTAAGGGGACAGCAGAAAGCATGTTCTGGTCATCGCTGAAGTGGACCCTACCCGATGAGGGTCTTGAAATTTGCTTGGGGTGAGGTGGGCTTTGAGGTGCCTTCCAGCAAATCATGTGCTTCTGAGAAATCAGAGATCTTGGGTTTGTGTGCCGTCATATGTTAGAAGTTAAACAGAGAATTAAGAGCAGATTTTACTACAGGCAGTTATGCTGCAGTCCTGCTTGAACGAAGGCTCTCAGTATTCTTCATTAGTGTCCTTAGATCCAATGGTTATTCTACAGAATGCTCATCTGTAAGCCAATATAAATAAACTCTCTTTCTTTATGTGTGGAATAAGTTCTCCTTTAACTCCAAGGCATAGGTGGGAGATTTTGTTCTTGTTTATGATCTCTGGGAGGGTATGGTGTCTGTAGGGCTCTGACAGCATAACTATTCTTTTGCGTATGCCCTTCCACATACTGCTTAAAGGATTTATTAGTCATTTGCTGCAAAAGATTTCTTATATCAGTTGACTGATCGCTATTGCAAAGAACAAAAGCAAATTGTGATCAGTGGTGTGGTCTGCGGAGATTAGAAAATGAGTGCCTATCATCCTTTTCCTACCAAATCGTCTATCACTGCTACTGAGGTTCTGCCATCAGTCTTCAGATGTATCCAAGGTCAGGAATAGTAGTTTTGGCTGGATGAGTTTGGGGTTGGTGTTTGATTCACTTCCTTTCATGACTGTAACTTGTGTGGATGTGTACCTGTGCTAGCATTAAGTCAGCTGGCTTTTGTACTAACATTAGGGTAACTATGGTAACATTGAGTACACAGGAGCTGCAGTCTCCAGCTGGAATTTGTTTACTCAGGTACATCATTATCAATATCTGCATTAACTAGTTTAAAACTAGTTGGTACATCTATGTGAGCTGCTCTTGCAGTGCTGACAGGTAACTGATTTTGCTAACCAGTGGAAGATTTTAGTACTTCATTTTTGTTTGTCTTGAAAGGATTAAGTGGAGAAACATTCCTTGTCTGCCTTAGTAGGTGTCCTCACAATGACTGCCTCTTATCGGGGTAGTCAACTTAAAGGAAAATAAGTCTTTTCTGAGGATAAAATTGTATCATCCATTCTTTGTGAATATTCTAAGTATTTAAAGGAAGTTTGTGTTGCTTTACATGAATATTCATTAAACTCTAAACATTGACCAATTGTTGTTAGAATTTCCCTAGAAGCGCCCTCAAGTCGTTTGAAATTACTTTCCAGTCTGTAGGATTTTACTGTAATGATGTAAAAGGAAGAAAACCTTGTGAAAATTATATTATTCAATAGCTATAATGTACATGTTTTTAAGGCTTTCTGTGTGTTTTCTTTGAAAATTCTGTGCAAGTTTCATGCTTTATATTCACCTGTTTGTGTTTCATGGTAACTTTAATACAAGTTCTGTGAAATTCACTTTGAATAAGGTGACTACTGCTGTTCTTCTGTTTTAGTGCAACTGCTCTTATCTGCATCCTGCAGCATAAATGAATATTTACTATTTGGAAGGGGAGAGGTTTTGGTTTTGTTTGGAATTTCTCTTGTAAGGTGGAGCTGCTTCAAAGCTAACATAGTTTTTTTAATTTAATTTTTTTTTTTCCAGAAAGTGGATTGATACTGCAGTTGATTTTTGATGGGAAATATGAAGCAATATTTTCAAACTCAGCTATCCGGAATGTTTTCAGTGCATCTTCTGTGGCAGAGGAGGACATTGAAAGTTACTTGGAGAAGCAGATTCTAACGTACCTGGACTGTTCTACGGAGGTTGATAATGTGGAAAGGTGAAAAACGATTCTTTATTATATGGGAGATGAGTAGAGGCAATGTTTGAATTTTTATAAAGGACATGTTTTAATTTTGTAACATGGGACATAGGCCCTCAAAGTAGAGAATAGATTCCTCAGGTTATTCCTGTGTTTTCCTGCTGGATTTGTTGGTTATCACTGTTTCTTTAAGTGGATACTGTTTTGATGAGAGTTTATTGAAAATATTGGCCATACTTGTGGTGAGTACCTCTGAAGCTGCAGGTATAAAGGAATCACTAAGTGTATGTTTATGTTGTTATACGTTTTTGGTATAACAGTTTTCTCTCTGAAATTAATTACAAACAGTTTTCTCTCTGAAATTAATTACATTAATGTGAATAGTTGAAGTACCAAGCAATGTTACTGTAAAAACAGTGTCTCCATTTTTGAGTCTGGTCTGCAGTAAGATTGTTCTGATCTTGATATAAGCTGCATACGGTAAGATTCCTGGCCTGTACTTGTGGATTAATTATTTATTCATAGGACTCTTAACTGTACTGTGTTTGACAATTCTTGCTGTTAGTGAATCTGACTTTAATGTTTACAGTTCTTGAAGTTCTTGGCTGCTTGGAATGTTTTATTTAGAATTATTCAGCAATTAAAGAAAGATTTGTAGGGGCTTGAAACAGACCAAATATGTTAACTCAATCCTAATCTGATCATTGATTGAAATGTGTTGCTGCCCATGAAAGAATTTGCCTTTGTGAACTGTTCAGCTTTTTAAAGACAATCATATTCTATATTATGCATTCAGTCAGACTTCATATATATCCTGTCATGGTGATGTGTCATCTTCTTCAACTCTTCTATGAGTTTTTATTGGCCTGTGTCTCATTTTTGATGGCTGCTGTCCTACTACAGACAGTAAAACAGTTTGTTCCTTGTTTCTTCATACTCCAATAGTTTGGTCTTACAGTTTGCCTTGTTCGCTCTGTAACTGCAGGCAGTGTTGGAAGCCTCTTTGCCTGAAGATAAAGAGGTGGAACTATGTTTAGAAGAAGAAAGAGTTTTCTGCTCAAAGTTACATGCTAGATTTTTATTGAAAAACAAAAAAGCTGTAATTTTCCAAATGTGTCATTGTATATTAGAAGAAGAAGAATTAAGTTAGTCGATATTTTGCTGTTAGGAGTAAAAGACAGATCATTTCTCATTTGAGGCGTAGGCACTGCTTATAGCACTTAAATCTGTGGTATGTTTGCTGATCATGGAAGACCTTCTAGGTTAAAATGTGTTACATAGGTATTTTTCCAATTGTGTTACTGCTTTACGGAAGGAATTAATGCAAGTTTTGCACTCTGTTGTCCTTTCATTGTCTATGATGAATTTGTTTTATTCGTTTATTTGGGGGTGGGATATCTTTTTTCTTATTGAGTGATCGAAAGGAAGTTCTAGCTCAGATAATTCAGTAAGACTTTGGCTCCCTTGTGACTTTTAGTAGATGTGTTTTACTTCAAATATGTGGGTTTTTTTTCTGAAATGAAAGCTGTAATTCTGGAGATTAAAAAAACTCAGTGGGAGTTGAATTCATTCGGAAACAGAAAGTTGGATAATACTAACCGTATTCTTTTAACACAATAAGAGTACTCTACAAAGTATGGTTTTATTATAGTGTGAAAAGAATTCTTAAGCGGATCTTCTTCTGAAGCTAAAAGGAAGAAGCTTGAGGGCAAAACAACTCAAATTATATTCTAGATTTTAATTTTGTTTGTACTTAGCTTGTCTGTTTCTCCACTTTGAAATTCGTGGTTCTGTAAGGGAAATGTTTAACAGTATTTTAAAACTTCCTACAGCTTTTTCTATTTTTCTTTCATCCTTCCTCTGCCCCAGATGTTTTTTCTGTACAGTGGTTTCAGTGGCTTAAAAGTGAAGTCTCCAAGTATTTTTTTACAATAAACTTAGGAAATAAAAATAAATAAAGAATTTCTGGTACATCTGCTCAGTCACTAGGGGTATTCTGCAGCATTCCATGTTTTCTTTAACGCTCTCATTAATGACGCGTTTTGATTTCCTAACGTATTTCTGATGCTTCTCTTGGAGCGACTGATGGATCTTAACTGTGCAACACATATTGATAAATAAAGGGAATGAAATTCTTGCTGTTTCTGAAACTTGCTTTGATGCATTTGAATTGAAAGAGTAACTGTTCACTGGTTGTGATTTTTTCATTAACTTCTTTAATTTTTGGCTTCACGTTAAAAAACAAAACAGAAATTATAACCACCGTTTGAAATGTAATTTTATCTAAAGCATAGTCTGGCTATTCATATTTCTCTTTTTTTTTTTTTTAATTTGTAAATTCTAGCATTAGATGCAAATAGAGCATTTATATTTGAAAATGATTTGAGTACTGATGGGTAAAACGGTGTGTATATTACAGTGGAATGTATGTAAACATCTTACTTTACATCATGGATCTGGACTTAGTGTGAAGTGTTTAAAAAATGCTTAGAAGATGAGTAAGAAGAATGGATATAGCTCTGTAACTAAGGAAATAGAAGAAAAAAACGAAACTATGTAGGTCACCATAATAAGTGGGACACTGGCAGCAGCACTCTGTTGCTTTTCAGGTAGCACAGAAGAGCAGTTTTCAGGGAGAGTTTGGGAGGTAAGCACTTGCAGTTCTGTATCTTAAGTGTGAAGACTGAAGGAATTCCTGGGGGGGGGGGGGGCAGGCACAGAAAGAAAGTGTTAGGCAATTGGAATTAACCTTATTTGCAGGAATTAGTGTTCTTTTGCAGAGTATATTGATTGATGATAAGGAGACTGGAGGTTGGTCATGAATCTGACAATTGAAAAAAAAAAAGAGAAACCCCAAACCAATCAATGATGGAAAAATAGCCAGTGAAAAGAGTATTACAGCCAAAGGAATGGAATTAGGTATCGTTTGTTGCAGAGCCTTTATGCGTAGCTATAAATGTATCTAGACTTTGATCAACTTCCTTATTTATGTATAAGTTAGAAAGGTTTCTTTTAATTATATATATTGAAAGTAGGAATAATGAAAATTTAGTAAATGAAACTGAAAATGACTCTTTGAAGTGCTGCTGAATCACAGCGCAGGGCTGACTGATTATTCTGAATATTGTCTTTTAGAAACTTTTGAAGTATAATTTATTATAGACAAATAGAAAGTGTTGTGTGATTTATTTGATTTATTTGTGCATAATGTTAATAATTATGATGTACAGTAGTTGTCACTGCTTCGTCTTTGAGTCGATTGGGATTTTAATGGCAGTCTGAGATAGACATTCTGTCACCATTTGCTGCTGGATAGTTACCAACTGAGTAATGCCAATGAGTGAATGTAATTGTTGGGAAGAGTCTTCATGACAATCCTCTTATAATTCCTTTTTTTTTTTTTTTTTTTTTTTTTTGAGTAAAATATTACTATTGAAAGTCAAAAGCATGATTGACTGAGATGACGTTTGCTGCCACATTATACAAATCAGCTCTAGGGGTGATGCATCTGAACTTTTTTTGATACTCATTTTGTTCTTGCAGGGAATTAAATAGCTGTGTCAAAGAAGCAATACAAATGCTGTTTTGGAATATATGTCAATGCAGTATCTTTTCTCTGAAAATGCAGAGGCTTAGATGTAAAATAAGAAAACACAACAGTGTATTAGGCAGATGCGTGATAATCTTCATCCTGTGCTTATCTCCTGCTGATACCTGATAATCAGCTGCAATGAAAGTTTTAAAACATACAATCTATTTTTATAAAGTGTTATTCATTTCTTGGAACTGTTATAAGGAAACATGTTTCTAAACTTTTTAGTTCCCTGTGAGTATTTTACTAAGTTCATCGTATTTTCTGAACAATAGAGTAATTTTTAAGGCTTTAAGCTTTTGAATTAGTGGGGGAATTAATCAGATTTTGTAATCTTAATTGCAAATGGGACCTATTGCTAAGCGTTTCTCTTATCTGTATTGCAGGCAGAGGCTGATGTTTCTACTTGGTGTGGGCAGTTTGCAGCTCTTCGTTCAAAGCAATTGGACTGGGCCTCCTGTTCACTTACAGCTGCAGGACTTCTTGCCATCTGCACTGTTAGAGAAATGTGTTGAGGTAAATTTGAGTTTTAATAAGCTGTCTTTCTACAGTGACTTTTAGTCAGGAATAACCCATTTATCCAGACACATCTCTGAGGTGCAGGGCTAGAATAAGTTGTATGAGGGATAACTATAAATACCTTAGAAATTTTCCTTCCTTAGAGTAAGGTAGGTGCTCTTGAGAATAGCAGATTATCTGGTGGACTCTGAGAGAATGGTTTGGATGTTAGTATCCTGACCAAATGAATTGTATTATTAGCTTTTTCTTTAAGTAATTCAAATAGAGCTTTTAGAAGAGAAGAATACAGGAGATGAAGCTGAGGCTTATCAATTTTATCTGCTTTGACATCTTTTTACACAAATAGTGCTGTTTTATTTATGTTTCTTATGGCAGTACTACACTTAGACTCTCTTGTATCTGTGGTTCAGCACAGCTTCTCAAGCGTTAGTTTTTCCCCTTGGAATTAAAGCTGTGGTAAGATACTGACTGCTGCAGCATGTCAGGGAATCACATACCCTGCTCTTTGCTAATACTAAAGCTGCATGAGATTTTTAGTTTAGAATTTGACTGTGAATAAGGTTTAAACTATGGGCAATGTAAATTGTGGAATGAGGGGAAGTTTGATAAGTGTGTAAGCAATTTCACGTAAAGCCTTTGGATTTATGTTGCATTATTGTGGTATGTTTTTGCAGGAATTCTATAGCTCGTGAAATCTTCCTCTAGCTTAATTTGCAAGGCTGTATTTCTAAATTGCTTAATTCAGACAAAGTATCTATTCCTTTTTTTTTTTTTTTTTTTTTAACTTAGATGGCTATCTGTTGTATTTTGGGGATGGCATGGTGTGTATGTATAAATATAGGCTTATTTTTTGCTTTGTTTTTTGATACTATAAATCAAATATGGTTTTTTAATGGTTAAATGAGAGAACTGGAAATTAAGTGTACTAAACTTTTGGGAGTAAGAAGTCAGTTAGTGGAAAACTTTGTTATTTCTGAGAGGGAAAACTGTTCAGTTCTGTAAGAAATACAAACTTATTTCTTCCATCCTTTGTTTTTAATCATTAAGATTGCATGTTATAAACATAATGTTGTAATCCAATAAGCTTAGTATTACGCTTATCTCTTTATTCAAGAACACTATATTCTATATAAGTGTGTACATACAGGCTGCTGTCTAACACACAGTCTGCAGCCCATTTTGGCAGTCATAGAATGGCAATCATCAGCAGCATCCAGACCTGTAAAATACAATGTTCATGACTGGTATCAGGCATCCTGTTCACTGTCTATGTTAGTGGATGAATGGGATGTACTATCTGCTGAATGAAGGGGAATACAAGTTTCCTGCTTAGTTTCTCCTATGGCTGTGAATGCAGTGCACTGATGGATGTTTGCTTATGTAATGTTCATATTCCAGAAGCTAAATCAGCAGGATACAATATAAGAAAATGAATGTGAACATACTTGGTTTCTGAAGAGCACTGAATCAGACTTTGATATTGCTGGAAGATTTATGTGTCAGGCAAAAGAAATCTAACTTATGTGTATTGCTGCTCTGTATAGCATCTTTTTCTGAAAAGTTAGTTAAGGTTGTTTTTTTCCAAGAGCACAGGACAGATAGTTATATGTTAAAATATAATATCCACTTCTTTTCTTTGTAAAATGTCTTCTTTCAAACACTTTGTGCTTTGAATTATCTTTATGTATATGCTTTCCAAGAACTCTTAGTATATAAACAGTAAAAATGCGCATCTCAACAAACTGACAGTTTCATTCTGCTTTTGATCCAGCATTTCTTTACATACATAGGTAGATATTCAGAAAGTGCGTTAAAATATAGCTCTAATTTCCTTCTCTTAATGTAATTGTTCATATTCTGGCATTGGTGCTGGCACTATTTCTTTTTTTTAACAGGCCTTCAATTTGTTGAGTTTTCAGATTGTAATGGTCTTCCTGTATCAAGGTTTTTAAAAAACAAATAAATCATTTATCTTAGCCTGCTGTGAGTAGTGTTACTAACTTTGAACCTTGCAATGTCTCATTTATTTCAAAAAACCTACTTTCAGAGTACTTTATTGAATTCATTTTAACTTTATGCCTTTCCGGCTGTATTACTGCTGTCATTTCTGTCCCTTGAAGGTTATCTTCTGAGTCAGTGGCACAGTTTAATTTCTGTTCCCACGTAACTGTTGAATGCATCATTAATTTTACTTTCTTACTAGTACGTTAAGACTACATTAGATCAGTTAACTTCTGTGAAGAAGAAATCATTAAACAGCCTATTTTAGATAACCAAGAGGCCCCATCCAGCAACTTATCTTCCATGAACAGTATTCAGGAATATGTGTATGTTTTTTCCCATCCTCCAAATAGATTCCAGGCTTCTCTGTGAATTATGGTTAAATGTATGTACTTCATTAGGATTTATTTTTATAACATAGAATCTTTAAGGTTGGAAAAGACCTCCAAGATCATCTAGTCCAACTATCCACCTACCACCATATCCTGCAGAACTGGTTTCTGCTTTTTGTTTAGAGTCCTCCTTAAAACCAATTCAGTACTTTCTAAAGTAAAAAACGTCTGGTGTTTTAGTTCTTTTCTGTTATCTAAAATATCTTCAGGATTTTACCACACCAATTAAATAGTCTCTCTGACTCATCCTGGAGTATTTCTTATGGTAGTTGACTTAAGTGAGATTAAAAATAAACAAACATTTAGGTTAAAATAGATTCTGCCTTTGAACTTTCAGGGATTAGACTAAATTGTTCTTACTGAGCTTAATAGTAAGTGGGATAGGCTCCTTGTGTCTTTAAGGATTGTCACTGTCTGTCTGCATGTAAAGGAATGAAAGGTACAAAGCTATTTGGGTTTCAGTATGTTTATCCTGCATTGTGTTTTGGAGTTACAGAGCACTAAGTCATAAAATTGAATTTCGTGTATTTCGTAGATGAACTGTACAAGACAGTAGTGACTGTTAGGCTGTTGTGAGTTTTTAGCTGCTTTTGTTTATTCTCTGAATTTGTCTACTCAAGTAGGATATATTTGTTAACAGCTAGGAATTCCATTTGGAAGAAGATCTGAATGTACTAATGGATAATACATGTAAATAGCTGATAGGAATTTTCCAAATAGGTGTATGAGCAGCGCTGATGGCTTTTTTGAAGCTTCCAGGTTGGTTCCAAATAATGAGTTTTGGAATGCGTTTGAGTAAATCTTTTTCTTTGTGTTTGTATTAATGTTGCTTTTATGCATGATTTGATTCTTTTCCTGGAAGGAATTGAACTGTTACTAGACTTCTGCTGATACCAATAGCTGTGAAAAACACCACTGGAATATGTACAGCTACTGCCTCAAATCCAGTATGATTCCTTGTCCTTACCAACTCAAATTGTTGGAGTTTCTTTTGATCTAGTTTGTCTGCTTGGCTTCCATTAGCATGAGCTGGCCATACAGAAGAGAACTGAAACTTAAGCTGATGGTTGTGCTGTTTGAATGTCAGGCATTAACATGTTGAAGGTTCTGAATATATATAATTTCTCCTTCTGGGCTATATAAGGCAGGATGGTAAAGGCTAAATGAGGATATGACAGTATATTAAGTCTTGTGAGTGAAGATGGTCTCCTAAAGTAGGGTACAATCTGGCCCTACATTACCTTGCTATACATATGTAATGCAGCCACTTAGAAAATAACTTCTTTCCTTAAAACAGTGGAGCAAAAGCAGGCCTTAAAGGCAGTACAAGCAGGAACATTGATAACTAAGTGCTCCTACTTGGATTGCTCTCTGGGAAGGTTTGTTTATGCTTGTTGACCTTTACTGTCTGCAGTCTGTAGCTTAGCTCTGCATTGCCTACCTGTGGCTCATTAGGCTTGCAAAGTTGAAGATAGTTTAATTAAGTAATTACAGATTTTGATTGCAAGTTTAGTTAAGGAAGGTAAGATTCAACCATTGACCATTGAGTTGTGTCTATTTTGAAATAGATAAGGTTTTTCAGATAAATACTGAAGGTGACTAAGAACTAGGATAAGTTCAGAATTCCCTTTTACTCTTAGCCAATGTTTTGAAGTTTCTGTGCATTTCGGTGCAGACTTCTCAGCCCTTCAAGTTGTGGAAACTTTGATGTCTGCCTCTTTTATATGTAGCTGTTCTCTAACCTGAAAAACTACCTTATGATAGTAAATTCTGATGGTAGAAATAAGCACTGATAATGTAGTCTTAGAGCAGAAGTTAAATGAATGAATGTTAATGTAAACTTTCTCAGTAAGAAAGTATTTGCTTTGTGAAAAAGAACATTGTTTTGTTAAAATATGTAACAGTTTTTTGGCTCTGAGGCTTGGCTTATTTGCCATGTCTGTGACACATTTCTGCCCTACTCACTATATTTCTTGTGATGTTACATTAGCTGGACCGAGCTAATGAAAGGCTTTAAAATGTGAATTTAAAAAAAATGGACTGGTTACTACAGTGCTTAAGTGAGATGAGTGCAGCTTTCTATAGCATACAAAGCCTGCTTCAGGAGATGGTTCTCTAACAAGGTTTATAACTTTGCTTTCCCATTGGGTATTTAATGCTGTGTACTTTGATTGTAGAGTGATTCAAAACAAATGAGAGGGAAACAAGTTTACTTTAAACTGAAATGCACATGTAGTGTGTTATTTCCATGTGGATTTCCAAGATGAATCTATATAAGCACTAAGTTATCACTTTTCAAAATTAAGAATAGTTAGATGTTGCCAAGTCAATTCCTTTTTGGATCACTAGAGGTAGGTTGCATCTAATATACATCCAGTGGGAAATTTCTTTCTTCCCAAGTGTCTTGTCAGATTGCTGTCAATTTGGTTTTTAATTGTAGGATTGAAATGGTTACAGTGATGTCATGAAAGAATTCAGCTTTAATTTTCAATAGTAATAAATGCTAAACAGTTTTAAAATTTAAGCAAATCAGAAAAAAAGCCTGAAAATTACTGTAAGGAGAAGTGATTATCAGAAAGTCAACTGCAGCAATAGCATGGCTTAAAAGTTTATTTATTAAGAGTGATCTATGGAAGAAGATGCTGAGAAGAGTTTCAAAGAACTTAGGAATTATATTACCAGTTTAGTTTAAAAAAAAAAAAAAAAAGCTGCATATGTAATTCAGATAACTTCTACCCTGTTTGTGTAGACAGAATATAAATCTTTCTCAGATGAGTGACTTCACTGCAAGCTGTCATTTAAGCCTCTTGTTTTCTCTGTGTTCCATTCCTTTTTCTTGCTGCTTTCATGCCATCTGACAACAGAAGCCGTACTTTTAGTTTGCAAAGGAAACCTGCACGTATGAGAACCAAATGTCAAGTGATGAACTGACATCTGCCCAAATCTGAAGATTAACTGCTTGAATGCTTTCATTGCATTAGAAGGGAGAGAAGATGTGACTGTCATCTGACAGTCATCACCAATAAACAGGTTCCCCAGAGAGCTACCGTAAGCCCATTAGAGAAAGAATTACTGCAGAGAACATCATATATAAAAGCATTCAAAACAAGAGAGGTCTTTGTTGATTGGACAAATAGCAAAATTGCTCCATCACTACCCCGATGTCAGTTAGAGAAGAAGATCTCTGGTGAGAGAGAAAGTTAATGCTTGTTGACACCACTTGGGAGGAATATCTAGTGTATTTGAGTACTGTAGGATTAATTTAATTAACAAATTAACTTATTTCTGTGATGTCAAGCTAAGTGGCCCTGATTTATCAGAAGTTTTTTTCCTTAGATTATGGGATGGATGATATACTGGAATGTATTTAGTGGGATTAACATTAAATGGACATATGCATTTCAGGAGGGTGGAATCTGAGTGTTTCAGGTGACATTAATGTGATCTATCTTTCTAGCAAGTGGAAAGGAAGAATTCACCACAACTTAAGAAACAGCTGGAATTCTAAACATGATGGTAGTTTTGAGCAGACTTTTTAACCTTAAACATTTAAATTGTTATTATTTTCCCTAATTCTATTTGTTCATAAAGATAAGTATTATTTCCTTGTCACTTTTTTCTTTTTCAGCCAAAAATGCTGCATGCAACAATTCTGAAGTTGTTGGTTCTAGATGCTGAATCAGTCTATACCTTGACTTCTAATCCTATTTTACTGCTCATAGCTAGGGTAATCCTTGTGAATTCAAGACACAAACTTGCATCTCTTCAGGTAAGAAATGTGACAAATGATTATGACTGAGGTACTCATTGTTTGTTGTTTTGTTTTTTTTTTCATGGCGCGTTGAGTGAGTATGACTTCTTACTGTTCTTTTTATTCAACTCCGAGGTTCATTCTAAGAAGTAATTCAAAATGATTACAGTTTAACACAAGTATCTCCTTCTTAAAAATGGCCTTTTTTTCTCACTGTAGTACTCAGAAGATCCCTATGTTATTTGGGAAAAAAAATAGAAAATCGAATAGAAAACAACTGTTTGAAAAGGCATATACTTATGTCAGTATTGAAGAAGAAGGATAAAAAAATTCCTATATAGCATACATACTCTGTGGCCTTTTTGGCAAGATTTGGGATACCATCTACTACTACTGTATAAATTCTAAGCCATGAATTATAGGTGTAATTGTAATTTTTCACATTGTCCTCAACATCTCCTGCAGGCATCCATGTGGGATTTGCCTTAGTTCTCTCTTGTGTTGATACATTAAAAAAGAGAGAAAAATCTCTTCTTGAGAGGGTTTTTGACTTTGCCTTCCTTGTAGTTTAGCAGTAGGCAGAGTGGTTGGGGGCCTTAGCAGCAGCAGCTTCTCTTTATTGCATTCCGGTTGAACAGAGTTTGGCTGGAGAACAAAATGCCACATGGTCCTTCCTTACGCTTGGCTGACAGCATCCATTCCCAGCTGGGTCTTTGTATGAATGATGAATTAAACTGTTTGGGAGATGTTGACTGTACAGCATTTCTGGAAGCCAAGCTCTTCCATCGTTTTCCCTGTTATTCACAGATGAATGCTGTTGAATTTCAGCAACTGAGTCAGTCAGGGAGGGAGAAGGTGTACTTTGTTTTCCTCTCAGTCTGACGTAATTATGGACCTCCTTCTACCCGGTGGGCATTCTATTACTTCTGGCCACAAGTTTGACTAGTAGTCCAATAGCAGTAGCTGATTAAAAGCTACATTGTTCAGCAGGTCACTGTAACAGTTGAAGCTTGTCCTTCTTTCTCATTTTATCCTCATTCAGAGAAGAGCTTCTTAATACCGTTTTCACATTAAATTTAAAGTAGGTTAAAATACTCTGAAATCTGTTTCATAGTGTTAATAAAGACTAATTTTGATTTAAATTTCATATATGTATTCTCCATAGCTAATTAAGTATTTGTAAGTCATGAATAATATTCTTAATGTGCCTCCCTCAAAATAACATTCCTCGTAGAAAATGGTAAGAGTTCAAATGACTTTCTTGCAACTTTATAAATATGTTCTCTGTGATTTTAAAATTTTTGAGTGGCAAGCATTTGTCCTCAGGAAATTGTAACACTGAACTGAGTGGGTTCAAAGAATAGTTCAATAAATAAATAGAAGCAGAGCCCATCAAATTCTATTAGGGCAATGAAGAGCTACTTATATAATGTTCATTTTTATGCTAGGTCTGTGCTCACTTTTTTTTGGTGTGTGTGTATATGTATATATATGTTTAGAAATAACATAGCTTTCAAATATAATCTACTGGATTATTTCTTTAATTAAAAAAAAAAAAAACCTGTTCACTTGAAGTATCCTTATTTTTTTTTTCCAGACCTTACCTTGGTGGACTCTAAGATGTGTGAATATTCACCAGCAGCTGTTAGAGGAGAGATCACCTGAGCTATTTACTCTTGCCCAGACCTGTATAAGACAAAGTAGGTTTTTAATTACTTGATTTGTTGACCTGACATTCTGAGTTGTAAGTTGTCTTGAGAGATAGGAAATTATAGGCATAACTCTTGCAATAAGAAACTTGTGGGATGTGTATGTAACTACAGAGAGTAGAGATAGACAAGAATTCACTTAAATTGACAAGTAGTTGTATATCACATGCTCATTTTGAGAGCGTACAATGAATATGAGATTGCAGGCAAAGGTTTTCCTTCCCCATGTTTATTTAGTACTGTTACCACAAACTAACTTCAGGAATGAGAACTGCACAGAATGGCTTCATTTAGCTGATGATATTTGTTTTTGAAAAGTGAATGTCTTAATTCTGCATTTTCATGAGTGGTTTTCTTTAATGTTTACTGCATCTCCTAAATTTGGAGGTTTATTACCACTCTGCATTGTATGTAGAGCATTGTATGTAAATTAGCTATTTGATGTTTACAAATGCATTAAATAGAATATCAGAATGTCAAATGTATTTATATGCACTTGACACTTTTTTCTAAGAGAAACAAACTCTTGTATAGGCGAGTTAATGTCATTTGCTACAGCAAATTATAAAGTTTTTTGCTTGCTTGCCCCTCAACAGTTAATTTCTTTGCTGAAGATTTTAACTTTCTAAGCCTGAGATTTCCAACCAAGTGCACTTTAAGAAATATTTTTTGCATTTAGAAATGAGTTGTCATGTATATTTTCTTTCACCAGTGAAGTTATAATGCTAAACTTTCAAGTCTCCCTGCTCCTACCACACCTTAATGGAGATTGTTTTTGTTTTGTTTTGTTTTAATCTGAACCATACGTAGGCTCAGAGCATGCAGTCAACACTGAAAAATATGAAGTGATTTTTAACCATTGGAAAACTTCCAAATAAGTAACAAAAATATTGTTAGTGCAGTAATGGAATGGAGCAGAGTGTTTTATTAGGTCCTTTGTAGCACAGAAGGGATTGACTTAATTCACTTTGTGGACGATTAAAGCACTGGAACGGGTTTTATTTCAGTTGATGTAAACCATAGGTTTTTTTGTTGTTTATAATTCATTAGACAATGTTGAACTAATGTCTACAATTATAACAGGTATGAGAATCTGAGATTAAATTCTGCTTAGATTTTTAGTCAAATTTCAGGATTTTTATTCATAGAAGCCTGGGAGCGTTGGTGGTACGTGTATTAGAATATAACCTCTAGTATTAATTACATCATGATAGATGGTTAACTCTTCCAGTAAATGTGATGTTGATGGCTGGGAATGAGCTGGATGACACAAAACTGTTGCTGCTCAGTTTTTTATGTAGTGAGGCTTGATCATTTGGCATGTTCAGAATGTATATTTTCTGAATAGTTACATAAGATTATCTATAAATTCTTTACTACGAAGCAAATGGTGCTGATGTGCTTCATTCAGATAAGGAAGGTTAGGGAGAGATGTTTGTAATAGCTTAAAAACAACAACAACAAAAAGACTGTATATGTCTCATCCTTCACATTTCCAGAAAAGGTTTTTGTTGTTCTGAACATGTGTTTCGTAGATATGCAGCATCAAAGATACTTAGGTGCAGTGAATTTTGCAGCTCTATTTGAGTACTGCAGTTATTATTTGACAAAATAGTTTTGTTATGTTTACTTTTCTGAAGGGTATAGAACGTGTCAAAACATTTTCGGGCTCCGTTAAGTAGCAGATAAAATAGAATCCTTAATAGGTTAATCTGTGGTACAGTTATGTTTATGTTACATTTCCTTCTTGGAAATACCAAGAGACTTGAATCTAAAAGAGAAGTAGTCTTAAAGTTGCTTTAAATTCATTAATAAGAAGCTACTGGCTAGAGTAGAGAAATTGAGTAGGTTGTGCATCTTTGATCTGCATACAGCATGCTGCATATGCACACATACTGCATAAATACTAGGATGTGTATTTCTAGATCAGCCTCTGGTTTTCAGAAATGGTGATGTAAAATACACTTGGATGCATAGTGCGCTTCTCCTGGTTGGCTTTGCTCCTGATAGCCGCTAGCAGTTTATTAACCTTCTAATTCATTGAAGCCATCTGGGGTTTCAAATAACTGCCAATATATTCCATAAAACAATTACTAAGCCTTCAAAATAGCCTTTGATTATGTCTTGAAAAGCTTACTTGCTGAATCAACTTGACTGGGAAACTTTGTTCTTTTTTAAAAAAGAAAAGTTCAAATTTGTGAGGGAAGCTGTTCAAAATGTTGCTCTCATAGAACTAAGTTCAGCATCATCAGCTAAATGTAAGACAGCTGTGGTGATTCCCTCCTGTTCTGCAGCAGCTGTTGTGCAAAACCTGAAGGGCTTAATGCTGCTTTAGCATACAGCATTGATGAATGGAAAACGTGGTACAGGATGGCAGAGTGATGTCTGCATTTGGAAACTCAGTGCGTTTGTGTAGCTAATCTATACTAGTAATAGTGTGAAGCTTTCCACAAAGATCTTTGAAGTTTCAAGTGCCTAAACCTATCAAGATCAAGCTTTGAGTTACCATTTTAAATGCATGGTATCAGGAGCATGAGATCTCTTATCAAAACATTACTTTAGTACAAAATCAGAAATATTGATAAAGAGGAACAATTTTTCAGTTTGTGGATTTTTTTCCAGTCAGAAGTCAAGGGTCTTAGTTGTCATAGCAACCATAGTGAATGTTTCAAATATTGAAAACGAAAAATTGATGCATTCGGATGTGTTTATTTTAGCATATATATATTATTTTAGCACAATTAATTTTATATTGAAATTAATAAAGTTTATTAGCTACTGAAAAATGAAGTACTTATTACTTAACTACTGATTGTAGTTTTGGTTTTTTCACTGAATGATTTTGATTCAATTTCAAAGTAGTGTTCACGTGATGTTTCCATATGTGTACGTGCACATTCATTATTTTGTAAGCTCTTTTGCACAGACCTTCAGGATTTAGTCACTCAGGGTGTTTTAAAAAATCAGTGCAAATCTACACTTACATTTGAATTAAAGGCCCTCGTTGGATTTGTTTTCTTTCTTAAAAAAAAAAAAATACTCATAGAAAAAAACTTATTTTTTCCTTCAAAACTGTCAGTGCACATTTAGAGTGTGTGGGAAGTAGTTGAAGATGGCAAATGTCATAAAACATTTACAGATATTAAAAAAAAAAGCATATATATATATCAATGGAGTGAAGAAAGCTTTTCCTAGAAATAAAATGGTCCTTTAATCATGATTTCTTTATTAAACAATTTTTTTTTGTCTTTAATGTGGACAGAAACATTAAAGACTCAGATGATTTCTTAGTGAAGAGTGTACATTACTTGCAGAATTTATCCATTCAAGTTCTTGTTAATAAATTTAAAAAAGAATACCGTAATTCTTTCTTTTCTAAATGTTGGGGGAATTAAAAATATTCAAGCTTACCAACTTTCCATACTGATTAAAAAATTTTGAGGATTATTGAATATTCTGGGGTAGGATGTGGGAGGAAGACTTAAAGTACATGAACTAAAATCTGTTCAGCTGTAGTGGGGGAAAAATGCACCACAAAATGCATATTATTTATTGTATTTTTTTTTAATCTAGTTAGGCTTCTTAATAATCTGTATAAAGATTGTTTGAATAAGTAAGTATCTATTAAATAAAACAGTGTGTACGTCAGTATTTGGTACTTGTCCTGTAAGGTAAATGCTTGAAACAAAATTAAATTAGGTAAATATTTTCTTCCATTTAAATACGAATCGCCTGAATGGTATTCAACTTAATGTCCTGTGTTTTACCATGTAAGAGTATATTTTCTCACTCTTATTTTAATAGATAGAATGTAAGTATATATAAATACTAATGCTTCTGTGAGAGATGAAAAAATATGAAGTTATCTTCCCTGAAGTTTTCAGATTCATTTTCCAAGGTTTTTTCTGCTTTTCAGATGGAGGATGTGATCATTAAGCAAAATCAGTAATTGTCAAATATAAATAAGATCAAGGAGTCCTAAGTCCCAATTCAGTCCTCAATCTTCTTGCCAAACTTCAACTTTCTCATCTAAAGTGTACTAGTTAAGAGCGGGTATTTGTTTTACTTCAACATGCTGTATTCTGAGTTCCTACGCTCTTTAGCATATCCTAGAAGATTAGTTATATACTTTCTGCAAAACCAACAGCTCAGCTTTACTGTAAAATGTGAGGTTCAACTTTCGTTCTTATTCTAGTTGTAGTCCTGAGTTACAAGACTTGAAAAAATGCTTTTAATAGACATGTCTTTTATACAATTGTATGTTTTTAATTGTATTGAATTTAAATTTAATCATGACAGAGTTTTAAATGTAGTTTTGAAGTATCATTCTCTGAGATTTGTGTCCTGATAGCTTTTTTTTTTTTATTCTTGATTTCTAGTGACAGAAGCAGAAGCTTTGTTCACAGGTGATGAAGGCTGGCACTTAGCAGTTCAGTTCAATCTTGAGTGTGCCTATACATTTTTGTATTACTATGAGTACAAAAAAGCTAAACAGTGTTTCAGTACAGCTAAAGACAGAGCAAAACTGCAGATTAATCTAACAGGTAAGTTTGCTCATTTGGTCTGTCAGTGTAACTGGACCAACACAACTTACAGTTGGCTTTATTCAGACGTTTTAAAAAATGAAGTACGTTTTGAGAGTTTTTGACTTATAAGGAGGTAGGACTTGCTTGTTTTCTGATAATGAGTGTTGCTTGGAAGAAGGAATTAAAATATACCGTCTAGTTACAGTGTTGTTCTTAACATGAGTGTCTGACCAGCTGTAGTATTCTGATCCATCCTTGTTGTATTTCATTAATCAGTCAAATTCCAGGTCTAGTTGTTTCTCTTAAAGGTACTCCTAAATCTGGTTGTGTGGTGATGTTTACATCTTTGTGTTAGGGGTATGTTGTTATTTACTTTTAAAGGCATCTGTATGATAATATGATGCAGTTTTTCACCTTTCATGCCACTGGTCTAGACCTCCATGTAAATAACATTTAAAAGGGCCTTTGCATGTTCCTGGGAAGAAATGGAAAACACTTCATACCCATTTTTTTTCTATACATTTGTTAGGAGGAGGAACTGAGGAACTGAAAATTGCAGCCTCTGAACCTATTACAGCACAAAGCTAACTGTTCCTTTATACTTAGGTTGGAGTTGTTCCTACCCCATGTAGATTTTTTTTGTCAATTTAATACTTTTAAAAATACTATAAAGTATTTAAGTATTATTGTTGTAGAACTCCATGCTCATTTATTCTAAAGCCTTAAAGGTTAACTTTGAAAAATCTGTAATGAAATTCTTATGGCATTATGTTTTGAGTAACTGTGATTAAATTGATTATATTCAGTGATATCTGAATGAAACAGGAGTAATTTCCATATCCTTGTTCAAAAAAATTCCATTTCATTTGATCCTATTCTTTCTGATGTGTAAAGCATTTCTTGAAAAAGGAAGATTGTTTTGGTTTTTTTCTTGGTTTTTATTGAAAACATCAGTTCCTTTGATGTTCAAACTATGAAAATTTAATTAACTAAGAACAGGTAAAATCAAAGTGCCAGATGGCTTTTCGCTGATACTCCTCGACGTGCAGTTATATATTTTTTAAATGAGATAACTAGCTTTTTGATGAGTAATCTCCCTAAATCTAACCTAGGAAAGAAAATTGTTGCTTGAAGAGTTGGGGGAGAAAACAAGTCTGGATGCTGTGGAATTGTTTTTATTTTTGATGACTGTACACAAAAATTTGTTAGTCCTAGAGAGAGATTGTAATGAAATAGTCTCTTGGAAAAATGTTGTGAAACTCCTAAAAGTTCTGTGGTTTATCTCCATAAATCTATTAGAATTATTATGAAGGATGTCTAACCCTGAAGGCAAATGAAATGAACTGAACATGTGGGAGTTGCTGGCATTCTAGACAAATTAATTTGACATGCATATTTTGGCTAACTGCATGGAATATGACATCATCAAAAAAGACTTTGCTTTAATGTAAAAATTCAACCTATAGTAAAGATTTTTTGGAAGGAATTGCCTTTTTAGGAAATGATTTTGAGTATTTTATTCTTTAATGGCTGTAATCCTTACTGGCTGAATATTTTATTATGGCATGGAAACTTAAGCTGTTCTTACAGTTTAGAATCAGTATTTTTCTGATGTTATTTTAAAAACGTGTGAATCATTCTTGTTTTGGCTTGTGTATTTTTTTTAATACCATTAATTCAGGTCTGTCCTATATTCATCATTTATTAAAATATCTTTCTGTCCCTCACAGTGAGTCACTATCATTAATAACTCCATGAAACGGTTCCTAGTAAAAGAAGGCTATGGTCCTTCTCGCATATAATATTACTGAAGTGAAGGCTAGTAATCCAGAATAAATTGAAGGTCATCTAATATGAAAAACTGATAGTGCAAGAGCCTGAAATCCGCATATTATTTTCATGCCCTTTAATGCATCTGTGGGAATTTCTGCTATGGGGCAGTAAGTAAAATCTCTGATATGGATTCCCTCTCTTTTGTGATTCTTTCAGACAGTATAATGTAGGCAGGTTTTTTCCTCAACATAAATACATGTGATATCTATTTTCCTGATCAAAATGTGTTTTTCTTGCAATAATAAAGAATTATTTGCTAGGGAAAAAATAAAGGCATGGAGGGGTAGCTGTCTCAAAAGCAAACAGAAATCACGACTTCTGGGTTGTGGTAAGTTTAATAGTAACATGGACGGCTTTGTGAGCATTTTATTTAGAGGTTTAAGCAGTAAGGTATGATAGGAAATGAGTTACAGCATAATGGCTTACAAGCATTATTAAAATTGTGAACTGAGTGCTACTGTGTAAAAATAATATGAATTGCTGGCTAGTCTCTCTTTCCATCTGGTCCCCCCATGGTGTGATTAGAAGATGATATTTTTAGGACCTTTTTCATTTCTTCATGAACTTCTAACGCAGGGCGTTCCCATTAAAAGGAGTATTTGGCAGAAAAGGAGTAATCTGCTTAATTACTGATTTCCCTGATGCTCTCTTTCCACCTGAAGGAAGTGAAAGGAATGACTGTTATTACAGTGTTTGTACCAGATGATTCTCACAGATGATGGCCTCATCCCCTGGCCTTTATCCACTACACAGATGAGCAGTCAATTATCTTTTAATAGTCTGCTCTTTCAAAACTATAATGAAACTTAAAACCTGAGTTTGATCTCAGTCAGCTCTGTAAAAAACAAACAAACAAACTAAAGAAAAAAACAGTGGGGCAGTGTTCGGTTCTTCTTGTGTTTCACATTACCTGAGCAGTGCATCATAGTCAACAGGCAGGCTTCCAACTTTTTTAGGTTTTAGCTCTGTTTAGGATTTCGTTATTTTCAGTTCTGAAGTTCTCTGCAGCTTGGAAGCAAGTTTCCAATGGAAGAGCAGCTGTTTGGTTTTTTTTTCCTTTCAACTTGATATAAATGTCAGTTGACATCCTAAAAGCTAGTAAAAGTTGTCTGAGTGTCTAAGAATGAATTAAAGAAACAATTAAGATGGCTTTCTCATAGCGTATTTGAAATATTTAAAATGATGACCTGTGGATGTAAAACATAATTTAGAAAATGTCATGTGAACTGCATTCATATCTCTAAATGATATGTGAACTACAATAACATCAACTAAGGTTTTTTCCTAAGAAAAAGTTGTAAGCTATCATAGAACAGCCTGAGTTGGAAGAGACCCAGTTATCAAGTTCAATTCCTGGCTCTGCACAGGACCACCCAAAGTTCAAACCTGGTGTCTGAAAATATTGTCCAAATGCTTCATGAGCTCCAGCAGTTTGGGGCTGTGACCGTTGCTGTGGGCAATGTGTTGCAAGCCCCAGCCAAGCTCTGGTGAAGAACCTTTTCTTAACACCCGACATGACCCTCCTGGGATGCAGCCCCATGCTGTTCCCTTGGACCCTATCATTGTCACCAGAGCAGTGCCTGCTGCTCTGCTTCCCTTGTGCATAAGCTGTAGACTGACATGGAGCCTTATCTCTGTCTCATCTTATCTAGGATAATCAAGCCAGGTAACTTCAGCCACTCTTCAGGTTTGTCAAGGCCTCTCTATCCTCCAGGGAGTCAGCAGCTCTTCACAAATTATTGTCATTCTCCTATCATATTTGGTTCAGGCGTCTAAGTGCTGTCCTTAAATGCTGAAATAGACCTAGAAACAAAATTAATGGGCTTTGGAAAATACAGATTGGGATTATTTTTTTCCAGAGGTTCTGCAGATCAACAGAAGCAGTCAGATGCTGTTAAACTGTTTCCATTTGGAAATATTGTCCTTTTGTAAGATGTTACAAGGTTTTTATTTTCCTGAATGTTTCCCTGTTGTCAGCAATGTTTATCAGGCAAATGGAACAATTATTTGCAGTTTATTGCTAGTATTTTAGAGTAGGAAACTGGTGAAATTTGATGACTATAGGTTTTTCGGAGTTAGTATGGTGGGTTGCAGTGACTTTACCCAAATTTGGATTTACAGGATGCATCTAGATATATTAATATATTTGTAATGTCTATTTTTGTTTATATGTTGCAGCTGCTAGTGAGAACACAATTTATTGCAAACAAATCATGCAGAGTTAAAACTCCGATATATATTGTACGAACACAATGTGTTTCTTTTTTGGGGATACAGTGAGATTACTGTTGGTTTTTTTTTGTTTTGTTTTGGTTTTTTTTTTAATGGTCACTTCTATAAACTTGTATTCATTTTCTGTTAGGTGCTTTGGGAAAGAGAACACGGTTTCAGGAAAAATATGTAGCACAGCTCATACTGGATGTCCAAAGATCAGAGGATTTTGTCCCTCCCCATAGTGAACTAACTCCAGCACCTACTCCCCTAGAAAACTTAACTATGGTATGTATTTGAGAGGAATTGTCTTAAAATCCGTCCAGAATTTTTAACTTATTTTAATGAAAATGTTTTTAAGGTTTTCTTGAGTGTTTCCAGGGAAAAATGTGTGTTGCCTAGAAGAACCATAGATTTTCTGAAAGTCTTTGTAAAAGATGAGGGACAGCGTCTGTGTTCTTTGAGCTGCAGTCTTTCTGTATGAAAAGTTTATGCCTTCACAGACTTCTGTGGATTTTAAGCAGAAGAATTTAACGTCTGTATTTCTGCACTGAAAACATGACATTCAAAATAAAGATAGATTAAGTAAGCTTATCTTTTTCTGAAGAGTAGAAATGCAGCACTAAACATTACTTGAGTGGTTCTGGCTGCAGGAAAGGAGTTGAATTTTGTGGAAATCTGAGCAAGTATCAGGAAATTTTGTCTTAAGCTACTTAAGCTGCCTGTAAAGAAGTTAGACTTTCTGTTCCTACAGTTTACTTTTTAAAATGTTCAAAGCCTTTGATTTGTATACTTACATCGTATTTTGGAAATTCTACAAAATAGTATTAGGAGAACCATGTGTTGCTTTGAAGAAAACCTAAACTATTTCAAGTTCACGCATTTCATTAATGTCACGTGTGAGTGTTCTGTCAGAGATATGAGAACAGGCTTGACTCTCCAGTTCATATGTGCCTTGAATTACTAATTAATGTTTTTGTTTTTCCATTTTCTACCGTGTTTTTACTGGTAACTCAATAACAAAATAGAACTTCATATAATTTGTCAGTATTTTGTAACAGTGAGCCCTAGTCTTTCTTTTGTCTGGTCCCAAATTAGTCAGCGCTGGAAGTACCCTAAAGTCCTTCAGGCAAAATTGAAGTTTATGCTATTTTCTATTTGCCAAAAGCTACTGACAACAGCACTGGTTCTCTAAGTTTAGCCTAGATGTTCAGTGTACCTTTGTAGACTTTTTACTTTCTTTTACAAAAAGTTTATGGAAGATGTATAGAATACTGAAAAATTAAAGAGTAATTTTAGTTTCCTTTTCACTGATCTTATTTTACATGCAGGTAAAGTAAAACATTATATTTTTTTCTAAAGGGTAGGATCTGTTGTGGATTAGTGGAGAATTTCCTGATAGAATTGTCTCCGCCAGTTTGTATAAGGGCCAAGCTGAAGCTAGTTACACCTCTCCTTTTGATTTTCATCTCCTGACATGGAGTGCTTAGTTTTAGAGCTCTTCCTCTGTTAATGTTCAGGAAGATGACCGAACAGGTTATTTTGCAACTAAACAGTCAGTAAATGCATTCCAATAAAAATGCAACGTGGCCACTTACTGGACTGGTGTCTGGCCAGGAATTTCTTACTTGCCCCTGATGCTAAGCAGCTATATTATCTCAGAGTGCACTAGAAGGAAACCTGTTGAGTTACAGAATAAATACTTGAGATGATAAATTCAAAGTTTGGCTCCCAGGTCAGCTTTCTTTGGATTGCATTATCTGAAAGTGCACATTCAGTTAAACTGACAATGTGTCTATGAAAGGAAAACCTCAGGATTGAGGTATCGCATGTGGACTCTTGATATGAGATAGTACATATGAGTAAATAACAAAAAGTGTTTGATTAGTTTTATGCTACTCAGATCTGTTAAATTTTTGGGATAAGATTTTTTTTTTAATCTAGCAGTAGAAATCATGCTATTTATATAGGATAGAATTTAAAAGTTATGTAGACCATAAGCTGGAAATGTTTAGCAGCTTTATAAATCGTAATTTCTGGTATATCTGATGAAGTGGTATCACTACACTGGTATATCATTCTGTTCTAAAATCATTTGCCTCTGGAAATGGTAGATGCTACTGTATAGCTTAGGTAAGGATTTTGAGAAGGAAATGACAGTGTTGTTAAATATACCTTTTGTGTAGGAATCTCTTATTTCTTCTAGTGACTTTCTGGACATTCTCTGTCAAATCATAATTTAATTACATTTATAAAGTGATAAAAATACTGGTGATTAATGCAGATAATGCACTTCAAAGCATTTCTGTTCACTTCTAAAACTTCTGTGCACCCTCATTTTGGCCTTACTAGTGAAAGATAAAGGATTTGAATTCAGTGGGTTGTTTGTTTGTTTGTTTCATTCTTTTTTGTCTGCGTTTCTTGTATTTTTAATGTTCTTTTAAAAACAAAAGGAAAGGAGAAATTCTTCCTGGTGTAAGGAATTTGGTTTTACTGGCAGTTAGCATGCTTTACTTGGTTACAGTGTGCTGAGACTTAAAAATAAATCCATTCACTTCTAGTCTTTGGATGCTAGCCTGAAAACCTGTTTGTTAGGAGGTTCTTTAATGTCACATGTACGTAATCAGTTTTGTCTTGTCTAATAGTGAAGGGGGTTATAAATAGTATTGTGTGCAACCATTTGAAAAAGCGGATTCTCCTTCAGCTGTTATTTAAGAAGAATATTTAGGTAACCTTGAAGTGTTCCTGATTGCTGTAACTCTGGCCTTTTGCATAACAGCAAATATACTTGTAGCAAAAATGGTTTGAATTATGCTTTCTTCCACTGTCTCAGAGGAATAATCATGATAGGAGAGGATTCGAGATTTTTATAAATTGCCTTCTATTTAAGTCATTTTCTGATGTTTGTGTTACCTTTCTCAAAAAAGAACTTTCTGTTGTTTTCAAATTTTAAAGGCGTAAATTTATTTGAAACTATTTTGTATTATATTTCCCAATTGTTTTTAGTTGAAAATGTGTTTTTCTTCCTCAACAGAATTGTGATTTAAATGATGATACAGTGCTCAATGAGATAAAATTAGCAGATGCTGATCAATACCAGGTACCTGATTTGTGTGCAGAAGAGCTTGCTGTAATCCTTGGAATTTGGTAAGTTAATTCTTTAATTACATTTCAAAAATGAATATTTACACTTTCCAGCCTCCCTTCACATGAATCTTTTTGGTAAGGAAATAATGAAGTGGGAAGCTGATGGGATTTTTTTTGTTCCTTTCTTTGTATACTGTGACCAAAAAGCTTAAAAAATGAAAAATAAAAACACATTTTCAGTTTCTTCAATGTAGTTGTTGATATCCAGAACAGATTTTCAGCAGCGTTTCAGTAATGGCTATATCATTCTTTTATCCTTGAAAAAATCTCTTTTCCTTTGTGCCTGAGCTTAATGATCTTTCAAATATTGGAATGATGTGTGTTAAATGCTGAACATATTTTTTTAGTCTGTAATGCTTATCTTGCTGTGAAAATCATCTATATCTTTTGAGAAAAAATTGTGCCCCTCTTTTCAGTGTGATAGAAGTACATGTACAGATTCCAAATGTCCAGTGCTGGTTACAAGCTATAATACAAAGCTCCTCTGGTTTTGCATGTGCATTTTCTTTTCCTAATTTAAAGGAATTTTGTGCTGTGTGGGTTTTAGAATTGGCACAGAAGAGTAAAAGCAACCTGAGGTTTGAAAATACGAAACTGTCCACCAATGAACAATTTCATTTAGATAACCAAGTGTTTACTAAGTTGAAGTTTTTTATCATTCTTTTTTTCTGTGTAATTGTTTCAGAAGTATTTGTATGACAAACTAAAAATAGTCATTTTGTTATAGTATTCATCTCATTGTTACCTCTAAAAGTAATTTTCCAATCTTTGTCTTGCAAAACAATAGAGTCTGCAGTACTGCTGAAATACCTTGTCAAGCCAAAAGAAGGCTGGGAGTAGAACAGTAAGAGTTCAAGCTCCTGAGTACCAGACAGACCTGTTTTCTCTATGCACATGGATGTTGTAAGATGTAACTGTCTTTGTTATAGGGTGACAGCAATAAAAGGCCAGCCAAAGGGCAGTGAGAGAGTGCAGTGGCTTAAGCTAGGAACCCAGAAATTAATGGTTGTTCCTTTATAGGGTGTGGCTCTTTGCATTTTCTGTAGCTCAAGATATAATTCCTTTCCACCCCTGGCAGGTTTCCCTACTCAGTTGTCAGTATTTCTGGCTGTTTCTCCCCTTCATATTGCATAAAGTGCAGTGAGAATTATTAGTGAAGAGAAAGTTGTTTCCTTTTTTATACCAATTTCTCAGATTGCAGCTTTATGAAGACCCAGACATTTGCTTGGCTAGGTTCAAGTGAAGCATGAAGTTTTGCATCTCTGGTTTCAGCTATACCCTTCATAAGTTCAGCCCACTCACTGCAGTGAAAAAGTCATGAGTAGAGTACGTACTGTGACTTTGTATTTTCTTTATTTCCAGAGACTTAAGCTTTCTTTCTTTTCAAGGCTACATCTAGATTCAGTTTGGAAACAAAAGAGGGGAATAAAGAGTGGGATGATGAATATCTCCTTTATGAGAAACATTTTCATGTGCAGTTCATTTTTGAACACAGTAATGTCTTATATTCAGATTATAGTATCTCACCTTCCCAATTTTATCTATTATACTGCTATTGTAGATCTGACTAATTGGATCAAATAATTGGTTGTAAGCTCCAAACTACTGGCAATCTAGCTTTTACTGATTTGCTGAGCAAGTACTTTTCCTGCTGTGGAGAAGAGCTTACTCTAAGGTTCTTCTTTATCTGCATAAAGAGTGTTCATTTTTTTATTGTCATAAATGCTTAAAGCATAGCTACATTTCTACTCTATATATGGATTCAAATAGAAAATAAAGCTTTAGATTTGATTTGGTATGGAAAATCATTAGACCAATTTCATTTTTCTTCTTTATCTTTCAAGGTTGCATTATTGTGCTTGTGTGTCTTAAAGCAATGAACATGGATATGGCAGAAATTAAAACCATTTAATAACTGGCTGTGAGCTGGAAGATATCCATCTATATGCTAAAAAAAACTGTGACAAAAATCTGTTCTAGAACAAGGAAACCTTTCTGTCTGAATCAGTGTATTTTTAGGATTTACGAAAATTCTGAATTCTGAAATCTCAAGGAAAGAAAAGGTGTTATATAACTGATTTCCTAGTAGTGTTGTCCAACTCTTTCAAAAAATAAAAATACAAAATTGATAACTTGCCAATCTTATGTGGGAAGAAGGGAATAACTTCATTAACACAGTAGATGTTCATACAATGAAGTGACAACGCACAGCCAAATCTTTGCTTGCTGTTCTGAGCCCTTACTCATCCCAATTCTACCGAAAGCACAGTTGGTATTTCCTTGTGACTACAATCATACAGCTTGTACCAGATGTGAATTATCACCTTCATAGAAGAGGGAGGGTGTGGAATGTCTGGCATGGGAGGTCTTTCAGAAAGAGTCAATGGGCAGTATTAATCTGAAGATGCCATAGAGGATCTCTTCAAACTGACCTTCACTGAATGAATTGTCTTTCAACTACTCCACTAATTTTATTCCTTACAGATTTGTAGGAATGTTGAATCTTTCTCAAAAAAATTCTCAACAGTGATGCCCATTCTCTCATTAACTATGCCAGACAATGGCCTTTATTAGGTGCTCGTGTTGTTATAGAATAGAGCTATTTGGTTGATTGGTCAGAGGTTTTTTTATTGTTACTTAGAAGAAGAAAAGAAATTTTAATGAAATCATCAACTCTAAAGGACTGCAGTTAGATAATTACACTTTGAGCTTGAGCAATTCATTCTTTTGGCTCATGCTGGTGTGAATAATTATCAGCTCTAAACCTGATATCCCTCTAGATTCTGTATTTTAGTTTATATAACACTTTTGAATGTTAATATTTAAATCAATAAAATGAGAGCAGCTCCGATATGCCACTTAGATTCTGTGATAGCTCATTAAAAATGCAATATGGAGCACGCATTTCAGTTTAGTTAGGGATTCTGCGTTGTCTTCCCTTTTAAATTTAGGGAAGCTCGTTAAGAAAACATGAATTATTGAATGATAGATAGAATGATAGAAAGTAGAGATATGAGTACTTGAATGATGCCAGTTGTTTTCCTATCTTGAGTGCTTCACCTCATTCTCTTAGAATTACATCTTTCTACCTTATCGTACATTTTCTTTAGAGGAAGAAATGAAACACATTGGGCAGTCTAGTCTTCTGTTCTCACTTTACGTATAGCCTTGCTAAATATGCTCAAGTAATAGAGACTGGGTAAGCTCATTAGTCAGCAATGGTAATTATTTCTAAAGAATTAACTGTATAGTAAGCATAAAGTTAGATTGCAGCAGAATCTTCTCTTCCAAGTAAAGATGTAAAGAAGGTAGAATAATTTATGTGATGCATTGTCACAATTAATATGCTACATTTGCACTTTCTTAAACTTTACAGCAGGTTTTATGTCATCAGGAATAGCATCCTGATTTTAAGTGCGTGGTACGTAGCCATTATATAGGTTTGGTGATTACCCCTACTGTAGTTTGGTTTAGGATCTATTTTCACTTTGTATCTTTTATTTTCACAAGGAACTGGAATTGTAACCTTGTTGCTTTTCTGTCTGCTGCTTGCAGGAGTCCTCTAGTATATTTGTAGATGTTGATGGGCTATTGTCAAAGGAGACAGTACACCCACATAGAGTTATAAACCAAATTTCTTTACTATCTACAAATTTTTTTATTATCTCTGGGGGAAAAAGAAGATAGTTTCTGTTCTCATCTCTGTATTCTTCTGGGTTTCTCCATGGTGTACAAGAAGTTATGTCAGTTATGTCAATTAAGTTAAGTAATGTCAGTTAGTTGAGAGGTGTACTCCCGTGGTTACGTTCCTTGAGTGACTAGAAAGAGAGTGTGTGTTTGAGATTACCCTTCATCACTTTTTGAACATTACACTTTTTGCTTTACAGAACCTGTATTCAGTTAGTCATAGAATTTTAACTGAAAACAGATCTCTGTAAAAACAGGGAATGGTTTTCAAACTATTTAGAATACATAGAATTTAATCCTGTAAATGTGAAGGTAAGAAAGACATATCAGGCTAATAGTGCCTTTCCCAGGCCATACTAAGTATCTTTGTCCTATGAAATGATTCTGTTTTTCTGTGAGTGCTCTGAAGTCTTGGCCACCTGCATAGGTACACTGCTGTAGCGAAAGTGCTAAGTCAGGGCTTGAACCAATCACTGAGCACCTGGTAGGAAGGCAAGGGCCAACCAAGGAGAGTTCAAGTGCACCTGAGTGACTGGAAGGGGTGGAGCCAGGATCCTCCCCTTCCCAGACTTCGTTTAAGTATTGCTAGTGGAGGCAAGAGTATCTTGCTGGAGGTCCCTGCCTACCTGTGTCCTTCCAAGGGTAGGCAGATTTTTTCCTTTTTTTCTGCATCCATAGCATCCATAGCTGCTGAATTTGGGCTTATTCTCACTTGCTGTATCCTGGGACTTTGACACCCTGCTATTATTACTGTGCTTTCCATCACGTTACAGTATTCTGACTAGACGCTGCCATTTGTATTTGTAATGCTTTTCCAGAAAGGTCCTTTAGATTTCTGCAAGTTTGAGAGATGTATTCTACATAGTTGTGTGCTAAAGAATAAATAATATTTTATATTCTTTTCCTTTTTCTTTACAGTATAGACTTCCAAAAGAACAATCCAATACACAAATTAACTGAAGAGGAACTTTTGGCTTTTACTTCAGTAAGTAACTTATCTGAAGTTTTTTACTGAATGTGGTTTTCCCTTACGTATTAAGTTAAGTACTAAGCAGTAATTTGACCATCACATTAATCATGAAGCTGTGAAGAAAATTTGTCGTAGTATTCAATTGTTTCAGTATTTTTTTTCTTGTTTCAGCAATCTAAAAAGGTGTTGAAATTCTACTCCATTTTGAGTCATCCTCGTGTAGGGCAAGATTAAAACTTAAGCTCCTCAAAACTTAATCTCATCTTTTAACTGTGTTTTGTAAGGGGAGTTCAAAAGAAGCTGTGTATTTCTTCTAGTAGATTAATTCAGTTTAAGAATCAAATGTTTGTCACAAACATGTTTCTTCCCAAATCCGTGGCTGATTTGCCTGTTGCTGCAAAACAGTTCTTTAACTTCCAACGATGGCTTGAAATTTCTAGCTCCCTATTTTTAAGTCTGTTTGGGTCAAGACAAAATATAGTGTACATCTTTTCTTCATGTCTTCTGTTTTTTTCTGTGTTTTTCATCACTAGTTTAATTGAGAGATGGAGAGGAAAATGCTAGTAATTTTATTGCCTTTTTTTGTGCTATGTTAGTCCTCATCTTTGGTGCAATTCATGGTGCTTGTTCTCCTATCCAGATTTTGCAGTCTTGCACATTTTTCCATAGTAGTGCCATCTGGAAGAGTAACCTCTTGTTAGAGTTTTTAAGTAGGATCTCAACAGAAATCCAATAGATCTCAATCGAGTTAGAATCTTAAGATTGGCATTTGTATTTATACAAAAGGATTAATGAAATTAAAGTAAGATCAACCATTGTAATGTTTTTATGGTTCTAAAACTAAGTCTGAAACAAAAAATCCTTACCTTTTTATTAGATTTATTTTAATTTAATGCTTGTTTAGGTACCAATGCTAATATAGAACATGTAAGTTTCCTCATTCTGATTGAAGTGAATCACAGTAAAACAGTTTGGTTTGTATTGTTTTTATTTTTTCCTTCAGAAATTATCATACTTTCTCATCATATCTTTATACTTTCTGAAATGTTTAAATTTTATCTAGTTTTGGTTTGGTTTTTAGAAAGATGGAAATAGCTTGAAAAAGATTATATAAGGAAATATACTCATAGAAAAGGGAGTGGGTTAATCTATTATTGCAAGTTCTTGAAAAGATGAAACATACAGTGTATTTTTTTTATTTTTATTTTTTTACAAAAATAAGGTTATGTAGATGCATACATTTTCCAAATGTGCATATAATTTTGTTACGACAATCCTTGCTGATTTTTCTTTTATTAATATATGGAGTTGAGAGTTGGTCATCTGTGAGAACTGAGAATTTTACTTATTTTATTTCCTGCCAGACTCTCTTGAGTTTATATGTTTTCTGCTTCAGTCTTCCCACTGCCTAACTCTTGAGTAGAAAAAGGTCACAAAGCACTTGAATATAAGAGAAACTTTTCCAGAAAATCTATCTTCCTAGTAGTAAATGAAGTGATAATACATTTAACAACATGGCTCCTGCTCTCCTCATGTACCTTTCAGCTTAATGAGATTCAGAGGGAGTTTAGCTAACCACTTGAGTGTTTACATGTTTGAAAACTCTTCCTGTTTTACAGTACAGGTGAAGTCAAGTTATCACATATACTAGGTAAGGGTAATCAGCTTTATTCAGCTTTTTCTCTGACATTGTTTGAGGCGTTGTATTAACTGACATCTGAGATGGAAGAGACTTGTTGAGCGCATTATCCATCATAAGAAAATTAAACTGCATTTTTCTGCCATCTAGTGGCTGATTACTCAAAAATCAAAAGAGCTGATGAATTCATTAAGTAATTACTGCAGTCAGTTCAGTTCTACAGAGATGCACAGCTGAGAAATATTTGTAGGTCACTTTATCACTTTGTGCTCTGAGCAGCAAAAAAAACCACCACAGGATCTGTAAAAATAAGCAAAAATATAGATCTCTAATAGCACAGAATTCAGTGTAGAGTAATGACTTAAAGATGAAGTTCATTATCAACTCTTTTAGGTTACTAACCACAATATCAGAATAATGTTCTTCTAAACTTGTGCTTAATGTTTGCTGATTAACTAGCTGTAGCTACACAGTTCAGTCTTGAGTTTTCTCTTGGTCTGGTCTGGTCTGTGCTACTTAATATAAATAGGATGTATGAATTCTAACACTAATACACCAAATCTTTCCTGTAAACTGGAATCAGAAATCAATTATGAGGTTATGCAAGTTCATTTTGATAATGCATGTATTTAAATGTTAAAACAACAAGCTTGATTATAATGGTGTCTGCTAGCTGAATAAGTAAGTGCCACTGAAATATCATTTAAGATATCCTCCAAGCTTTGGTATTACCCAGTCAAATAGGCAGATGAGCTCTATGTCAGTGCTGCCCAGTGTAATTTCTTTAGCATCTTTTAAGCTGCACGGTGTGTGTGTGCGTGTGTGAGCAGGCATCTTCTCAGCCTACATGTGGATTCCTAAATCTGCAGGCTGGTTAGATGGTTGTCATGCATTCATCTGATAACTGCAGAAATTTATCTTTCCTGAAGAAAGGAAGTCATTTCAACATAACTTAGGACTCTTGAGAAATTTTAAGTCACTTACAGCTGATCAGTGGATCATCAGGAGATCATGTTCCTTTGGATACTGCAAAACAAATGCATGTGATCTGCAGACTCTTTTAGCAGAGAGATTTAATTTCCAGGTAGTATGAGGGGAAAAGAAAAACAAAAGTGACTTCTAGTAGTTTATATAGTCCTTCTTCATATTAAGTGTAGTTTAGCAAGCAGGCATTCCGAACTCCCTTTTCTATCAGCGCAAGTTTTAAGTGACGAGATACTTAAAGATATATATGTATTTTAAACTGCATAAAGACCTAAAAATAACACTGTTGAGAGCTGCTTGCTGGCTGCGGTCAAATACAAAAGAATAACGCTGTTGCAATTCATTTATTGAAGTCACTTGGGAACTTTGCCATTTGTCCTAAAGTACTGACTTCAGTAACCAAGAATTACTATTGCTAATTTTTGCAGCATGGTATTGGGGGTATGTCAAATCCTTTTGACTTCTATATGTAAACTCTTGGGCTGGGATAGCACCTTTTAGTTAAATAATTTGAACTTAAATGCTTGAGGTGTTCTAGTCAAATCTGTTCACCTATCATCAGCTTAATGTTTCAGCTTTAAGTCATTAAGCTATATCTGGATTAGTTAAATTTTATTTTTCTACTGAAATGGTTAATTTGCTATCTTCTCAAGAGAAGGAATTGAGATCTCGCATACGTAAGAATAAACACAAAATTGAATGCTTGATTTTAAAGATTATTACTTTCTCATATAAGTCTTTCCCTAAACACTTATATAATGATTTTAATTAAATCTATGGAGATAATGCACTTGAATTCCAAAGGAAGCTGAAGTTGTATTTAGAGATCAAATACTACACAGAAACTGATTCAGTGATGCTGTTCTGCATATGATGTTTGGCAGAAATTCATTTTAGCTTATTCAACATTGCACTGAGAAGCCATCATCAAGAAATGGAAAGAGAAGTGGGTCTGAAACCCAGTGCTTCTCTGTTAGATTTACTGGTAGTTTACTTAGTAAACTTCTTCATTTTTTATTTTTCTTTTTCCCCAGAGCCTTCTGTGTAGGAAGTAGGAAGTGTCTGATGCTAGTTATCAGAGAAGTGATTAAGAAATGCCGCCAGAAAAGCTACATGTGAAAATGTCATTTACTCCTAGAACTCCAATTTCTAGGAAGGAATAACTACTAGGTGATGTTGCTTTTTTTTTTTTTTTCCCTTACATAGGAGAAAAGTGTTCAAAAAAAACCAAACAAAAACCCCAATGTCTATACTTTGCAATAAATGTTCTTAAAGGTTTTCGGAAAGCTTATACCATAGTTTTTAGTTTATATACTGGAGAAGCAATTTAGTGTTTTAGCATCTGATAGAACACTGCAGCAGAACATCCATGATTAAGGAGCTCCAGCTGGTCTTTAATATTACCATTGCCATCTGTGCTGGACCTTGCCCTGTCCAAGGGGGATGAGCTGTGTGGTAAATGTGAAGTACGTGTAGCCCATTGTATGAGAATATGGCTTTTTTTCCTCTTCTTAGCATGTTATGATGTAGTGATTTTTATGTGGCAGCAGCAAATTAAATTGTAGGGGACGGAGGAGGAAAAGCAACAAAAAGCAATGAAATAGAAGCCTCTCATATCTTAGTTCTGTATTTGTATTCTTTGTGCAAGATGAGAAGGGAAAGAGGAGGGATCATGGAAAACTTACCTGTCTTAGTTATTTGTTTGAGATTTCTATCAGATTTCTATCATTTCTGAGGAGTAGAGTACTGGGTTTCTAATATGATGAAAACTGGTCAGAGGAAGTTCTGATAACTCTTCTGTCTACTTTTTCAACTGGTAAGGTTGCCTTTCCAAAAGATGAAAAAAAATAGCTTAATAGTTTTTATTTCATTCAGCAAACATAAATTAACAAAAATACCTGAACATTCTAGCATTATCCCTTTAATGCTATAAAGAATACTAATGTCTGATTAAGGACCTAGAGGATGTGGAGTTGTCTGTCAAAATGCAAGGAATACTGTGTATTCCAAAGATGAGCCAGAGGGAAATACTCAATTTCCTTTGTTTTTTTCCACTGTGTTGAGCAACTGATTCCATAAGAAACTTTTTTTTACTAAGAAATTTAAACAGTTGGACAGATGTGGTTTTTTTTTGTTTTGGTTTTTTTTTTTTTTTTGTTTTTGAAGGTGGGCATTTATAGAGTGGAATAGAAACTAATGATGTATGGTACCTTTGAAAATCATGGCAAAGAGCAGTACAAATTGTGTGTATATGTATATGAATATTTTTGCTGCTTTTCATTAAGAAGGGAGTTTTGGGAGGAGAGCAGTTGGAAATGCTTTGTTTGTGTCATCTTTTGTATTGCATTTGCGACATTAATGTGGAACTAGGGAGCAATCAAATCACAGCACGTGAGATTTTTAACGTTAAGTCTTCCTATTAAAATCTCTGTAAAACTAACATGCCAATTTGGTTTCTGAAGGGAAGTTGTTTATATAGCTTAAATAAAAGCAGTGCATTTTTCTCTGCTGAGAAAATGGCTGCAGTTTTCTTTGTTTTATAACCAGCAAGAGTATTGAAAAGCTCATTAAGATTGCCACGTGTCTCTACCGCTGTAATTTTGGTGGCTTTATAAAAAGCCTCTTTCAGTTCTTTTCTAAGCAGTGTTGCATGTTTTGAATAGACTTTGTTGGTTACAAGTTTATTACACACACAGCAAAGGCTTTCTCTCTGGAAAGCCCTGGTAGTAGTGCTAGTAAGACTTCTTTTTCTTTAGATTAATTAACTAAAAGCTATTTTCCTCTATTTCTGTAGGTTTCATTTTGTTTTCTAAGCTTTCTTATTCAAAAGTCTGAATCATTTTCCAGGAATGTCACGAACCAAATGCTGTTAATTTAATGCATATATGTTTTCAGATCCGCTGTGCATTACTGGGAAATCTGACCGAATAAAGCGATAGAGAATTGCTCCTTTCTGTGAAAGCATCATGTGCTCGAGGCTCAACTCAATTTGTTGGATGCTGACTCACAAAGCGTCTAGTGCTTTGTTTACAATGTGCTGTGAATAGGAGAAAAAACTAATCTTATCACTTGTTTTATTTGCTGTATTCTGTCATGTGCGTTTATGTATTTTAAGGTAAAATAACTAGGTGCTGTAGTGCATGTGTTTCAGGGCAAGGGGGAAGTCTGCATTCCATCCCAAAACTGGGATTAAGTAACAGTCTGTTTGAAGTTGTTTTATTTTACTAAGTATCAGATTTCAACATAATTGACACTTTCATCTCCTCAAACTTTGTTCTCCTCTGTGGTCTGCATTCTTCACTGAGTCCATGGAATCCACAGCTCTGCTTGAATCATCTCTTACAGGAGATGATTCCTGACTTATTGTGTGCATCTCTGAGGAGGAAGAAATTTGGAATAGCCCTTCTTTTATAGAACCGTATGCTTTTCTGTATAATTTCTTCAGTTGTCTCACTGAAACTGCAGTGGTAAAAGAACATGAAAATAATGCTTAAATATTAATAGATAATTTGCTTGTTTAAAAGTTTGCGAAGTTAAGCTGGCAAATTTGATGACAGTTAGTAACATTTTTTCCCACAGCAGCCTTTCTTCTCCCTCTCCTCCTTCATCTTTATCTATCAGCAGCTCACTTATTATTTCTAGCAGCTTCTGACAGCTGTTTGACATGTTGCAGGCTTCCCTTCCCCCTCTCATGTGCTGCAACAGTTGTAACTGTTAGAATATAGTCCAAAAAGAAAAAGGTTTTGGAGTTCACTGTGTCCAGAAGATGAAGTTAGATGTCAAGGGCAAGTTCTTTTCTGTGAGAGTGGTGAGGTGCTGAAACAGGTTGCACAAGAGAAGCTGAGGATGCTTCATCCCTGGAGGTGTTCAAGGCCAGGTTGCATGGGGCCCTGGGTAATCTGATCTAGTAGTTGATCTAGCTGATGGCAAGCCTGCTTGTGGCAGGGGGGTTGGAACTTGATGATCCTTGAGGTCCCTTCTGACCCAAGCTATATTATGTATGAAATTATACCCCACATTCAAGAAAATGGTTTGGTCTGTCATCTGAAGGGAATACAGTGTTCTTGCTGCTCTGTTCTGTTTATCTTCATGTGATGACAATACTCTGGTGATCAGTTCTATTCAGAGACTATCACTTCTGATATTAATTTTTCTTTTTGAGGTTATGTTGCATACTGTACAGACCTGCCTTCTTGGATGGGGAGAGAAGGAAGAAACCAATCCAAGTCTTTGTTTTTTGAAAGTAAAAATGGTTTTGTTGTTCTACTGTATGAGAAAGAATTACTTGTGTAGTTTACTTAGGTTTTCTTATGTCTTACCCTCATCTCTGCCTATTTCTGGCGTTGTCCCTTTATTTCTTCTGTTCCTAAACTATCAAGTATTACTGTAATCTTCCTTCTTTTGGTAGCATCTGAAAAACCAGTGTCTGAGTTCTTGTGCACTGGTCAGTTGTTACCGTTTCTATGCAACAGTTTAATTTACTCTTCTAGTTTGAACTAGGAAGTATAACATGTATCAATGCCCAGACAGTCTTTGTTCTACATTAAAATGAAATACTGAAAAAAAAAGTAACAGATTTTTGGCACGTTGGACAATTAAGGATAAGTTTGATTCAAATCATAGCAGTCATGAAGTATATATATATATATATTTCTTTCCTTTCCCTGAAAAGTCTGAAGCGTGTCAATCATTTCTGATGGCTAAAATGTCAGTTATAAATTGACCATACTTTTTTTTTCCATTTTAACTGCTTGAGGAAAAATACAACATGAACTTGATAAGACGCAAATCTATCCGTCTGCTTCTGTATGGAAATAACTATAATGGTTTTTCCTTTTTGTTTTCTCAGATTTTTAGGTAGCCACATGACTGGAAAAGATTTTTAGATGGCATTTTCTTGTGAGGATTCATAAAGAATTTTGTAGGAAAAAATTAAGTTCTAAGTCCATTGGTCTATTGAAGACAGGACACTTAAAGGGGAAAATACATTTATATAAATTTTAGGAAAAAAGTTCCTAAAAAAAACAATTCTTACAGCTTTGATTTAGAAAAATATCCATTTATAAGTTTATCTTATCCATATTTGAGTCCTGTTCGTGGGGAGCATATCCCAGTCTTGGGTATGGCCTGTGTTTTTACAGTGTGCTGTCCTTGTAGAAGCATTCAGTTAACTTGAGTACACTGTAGAAAACCATGGTACTGTCTATCTTGTGTAAGGACAAAGTTTAAGTAGTGCCAGGTCTCCTAATTTTACAGTATGTCCTTTCTTTTATTTAAAGCAAGAAGCTTATCTAGTAGAAGGGAATTTTCAAGTGTGGATGACTAGACATTAAGATGTTAAGTTCAATTTGATTTGTAGAACTTTTAAATCCATATGGACATAGACTGTATACATGTTTATTTTACTTGTTTATTTAACACATGAATTCTAGTACTTGTCTTGTACTAAATTGACTATTATGGCTAAAGGCAGGGGGAAAAAACCAAACCTGTACTCTGCCAGTATGCTTCACTACCCATCTTTTTTCTAATACACGTGTGTTTTATTAGGATAACTAACATACTGATAAGCAAATTGTTATTTAGAAAGATGATTTGTGACAGCATATGTGCAAGAAAATTTCAGAAGGTAGTTTGCATGAAGTGCCTATTGGATTATTGCATCGGGAAATAAAAAACAGTGCCGGTGTATTTCATAGACTGCTGATGCAGTGTATACCAGAAGCAATTATCATGATTACTGTGAGAAAATCCAGACATTTTTTATTCTGTACAATTGATATGATCAGCATATATGATTCTATGATATGGCATAAATACTTGTGACATGTTTGGATTGGCTGTCTTGATTGTGGCAAGTGGGACTTTTAGTTACGAAGACTATTCAAATAAGTGCCAGTAAAATGTTTAAACATATCACTTGTTAATGCTTGTTATCTGTGAAGTTGAGATTTGAGGTTTTGAGATGGTTTGAACTGAAATAAAGATCATGGAGCTGGATATTAGTTGGTATGCTTCTGATGTGTTTGGGAAGACTTCACTGCCTTGCCTATATAATCCCTAAACATGTATTCCATTAGTGAAGTTGGATTGTTGGCATTTTTTCCTGGAAGACTTAATATCTTGTCAGCTGGATTTTAAGTACATTTGTCAGTATATGTTGGCCAACACATTCACTGATGACTTCTATCATGACCTAGACAAAAGATGAGAGAGAACTTGTACAGATAGCTGAAAATGGGCTGTGGAACATCTTTCTGCTCTCTCACTGCTAGAAGCACTGTAAAATGAGGTGTTTCCTTTTAGAACTAAAATGTTTGAAGAGAAGCAGCGCATGTTTTTGCAGTTCCCAAATCAATATCATATTCTGTTTGTATTTATTATTGTCTAAAACTAAATACTTTCCTTGTTTATTATTTTAATACCTGTTAGTAGAAACTCTTTTACTTTTAGTATGAAGAAAAGAAAAATACTTAGCAAATAGTTTTTATTTATTTTAATATCTTTCATGGTTTTGAGGCTGTTCAGTAGCTCATTAGTAAAACTCAGAAAGCAGATATAAGATGGTTAATTGCTGGAATAAGACTTTTCATCTTCCAACTTATTCCCTGAGAATTGCAGTGAGTGTATTTATTTGTCTGTAACTTTCCCTTATATAATAGTAGACACGTTTGTGTCTATTGAATCTTTAACAGAACTGTGAAAATGCAAAGCTTAAGGGTGTTTAACTAAAAAGGGTGTGACTTACATATTGAAGGAAAACATTCATAGCTTCTGCATTCACTTATCATAATTATTTTAATGAACTACTGTTGTTCAGCTGTATTGTGCATATAAACTGGTACTAGACTTTGTTTGCATCTCAGTCCATTACAGCTCAAGCTTTACTTCAAGTCTAAACTTAGCCCAGACATGGTCTTTACTTTTGGTCTCTAGATGAATATATGTGGAGTACAGTGTCTCTCTACATAACCTTGTCAGATTTGGGAACACTACTGGCTTTTGCGTGGTTTTTTGGTTTTTTTGTGCTTCCAAGCAGTCTCACTTTTTTTTTTTTTTTTTCCTCCAGTATTAATGTTTGCCAGTGGCAGCTTCTCACTTTTTTTATCTGTTTTATCTCACTGCTTTTATCAGTTGAGCTTTGTCAGCTCTCACTTCCTGTTTATCTGACCTTCACTTTTGCTCTCATCATTCCTTATTCCTTTATTTCTCATATGTCCTTACTTGTACTCCTTTCCTTCCTGGTTTTTGTGTGCTGCTTAAGGAGTCAGTCTATTTTCAGGGTCATTTTGTCTTCAGACTCTGAAAGGAAAGTGGCTGCAACTTTGTTCTCCTTCTGGAAACCCAACTTTTGCACATAAAGTTTAATGCCAGTCCGTTGATGACCTCCAGCAGCACATGACCTCCTATTACACATAATGGGAACAGTAGTTCTTTAATGAGACAGAACACTTCTAGCGGTGAAGTCAGGAACTGGAAGGAATCAGAACACAAATATTTTTAATGGATAAGGAGACTTGTTAACCTTCTCTCTTCTGGGAAATTGCTGAGACTGCCCTAGAACACCCACAGAAATTGTCACTTCCAGACTCCAACTGTAGCTGTATAACCCACCAAACAGTAATTGAGGCATGCCTCTTGCATTCAACATTATGCTTGTTTGTGAACACCAAGTACTGCAATACACAAACCTGTAAATTACTAGGCAAAATTCCTGTGGTGGATACTGGCATTCAAAATGGGAAAACCGGATATGGCACACTCAGTAGAATCCTGTCTGGCTGTATGTGGATTTTCCTCTACTGTGCCTCACTGTTCCTCTACATACAGCTATTTTTCCTAACTGATTATACATAACATCCTATACATATATATTGTTCTGACATAACTTAATAGTACAGTGTCAGGTTTACCATAAATCACTGGTTAAACAAGTTTACTAAGTTTTCTTGTCTGTCCATGTCACAGGAACAAAAAAGTAATAGCTGATTTTGACTAGTTAATAGCATTATAGGGTGATTTCACAAATGGTATTTTTGAAATGTAAAAGCTGTATGCAATCAAAGTATTCCTGCTGTGCCATTGGCTAATCTGGTAGTTCTGAAATTGTGGAAACATTTAAGTTGGTTCTTTACTAGATGATGATTGTATGCCTGATTCCAGTCTGTAGACAAAGGCAGCAGTGAGTGACAATTAACTTCTTACCCTGCCCATTCCCAAAATTTTCATTTTAGAGTTGGGATGAGATTGGGAGTTCAGTGGGGCAAGTAGCAGTGAACTAATTCTTGGGGAACTAAGAACCAGCTGTCCAAGATAATACCTGTTCTAGGGGTAGTGCATTTCTTTTCCCTTACTGCCAGTCTGAATGGAACATAGTAGAAAATATTCTTCATTGACCGTGATTGATCTTCCACACATTTTTGTCAGTGATTTGCTTTGTTTGATGAAACAGAATGAGTCCACATTATGTATGTAATTGCATATAGTCCTGAATCTTTGAAACATGTCCAACCCTTAAAACAAATTCACTTTTCTACTACCTGTCCAGAGAGCAATTTCTTAATGCTTCTCTGTTTTTCAAAGTATTGTCAAAAAAGCAGATCGTTTATTTACAGACTTGGTGTAGACTAGGAAAATCCTGAGGCTGAATAGATAAGGGAATTTCACGGTTGTTTAAATCATAAGGAAACCCTTATCACTAGTACGAAAGAGTTAAACGTCTAGCCATTTGAATCCAAAGAACTGATTTATTGCTGTTGAGATTGGGCCTTAGGAAATAAATGCAGTACTATGATGTGGTGTGGAAGTCTGTACTTATGCTATTTCAGGAGTAGGTCCAAACCACAGACCTGAAAAAGACAATGCTACTACAGTCAAATCTGGCTGAAGTTATTTTCAGCGTAAGTGATAGGTTTGGCGCAATACAGCAAGTGTCGGTAAAATGGCTGGGCTTCATTCTGAGTGAAAATAGGAGCAATATCTTATATGGCTTACCCTCTACTAGTCACTGCAAGCAGATTCTATTTTATAAGGTAGTACCTTCTCACTTCATGATGTTTCCCTTTCTTCTCTAATGTCTTCCTTGTCTTGAATAAAATTAGTTGAGAACCTCTAAGGAGAACTTAATTCTTAACTTGAATATGTGTCTCAAAGCGAGAAGAACCAAAACACAAACCAAAAACCAGCTTAAGCAACAGCTTAAAATATTACTTTAAAATTTTTGCAAGAGGTTAGAATATTGAAACCACATGATATCATTGCATAGTGTTAAGCTCTTGTTGAGTTGATAGGCATAATGGGCTGATATTTATTAATACAGAAGAAAGTTAAAACAATTATTATCATCTGGGATAGATCTTGCAGTTTGGATGTGTAAGTAGAATTCAGATAATACCATTGGACTGTTATTAGAAAGCCCTAAAAAAACCAAAACAAAACATTAGAACATTTTTCTAGCAGAACCTAATGTGAGATTTTTCAAATATCTAAAATTACTTTAAAAAGTTTGTTGTTTGTTTGTTTGTTTTTTTTAGTTCCTTCCATAAGCTCCTCTGCATGTTACTACCTCCATGTGTACAAGTTAAATGATGGGTCATTACGCAGGATTAAAGAAGCATGTTATAGCTCATCAGATGTCCCACAACCTCTTTATTTTTAATCCGCACAAGCTAATCAGAGCTTGCTTTTCTGTGTTTGTTACATTTAAATTCAGATGAAACTTTGAGTCTTATATTGTTTCCATTGAAAATTCTTCACTGTGTAACTCCTTGTACTCCTTTCCTGCAACTTATTCTGTGAAACATATGAAGTATCCCTTGCAAGAGAACATTTTCGTAATGAGCATTTGCTTTGACATTTTTTTCTGCGTAGTCTGTAATATACTGGGCCTCCATCTGAGTTTTATCTGCAGAAATGTAGCGTAAATCCCTTCGGCCTGGTGCCTTATCAGATGAGTCCTGTTATTAATTACATTCTCAGCTAGGCAGAATGGCATTCATCACATCTTTGTGTTTCTTCTGACTAGATGTATTAGATTCTACGTTCACATCAAACAACTCTCTTAATTTCATTTTCTCAATAGAGACAATATTTGCATGTTTCTGATTCTCAAGGTTATGAAGTGAGACAGAAGATTTTACAAGAAAAATCTTAGAAACATCCAGCTTATGAGAAAGCTCAGGAAATTCTTGATGTATATTCAGAAGATGTAAAGACTCTGACAGGAAGAAGACACAGATATGGACTGAGCTTTGGATGTAAACATGATTCTAGCAAGTGCTTACCGATTTCCCTGTGCACTACTGAAAAGTACACTTGGGAGGAGAGGAACGCAGACAGCTAGCCCAAGGATGACTTTGGGTTCTAAATGAAATGTCCACGCAAAATAGAAAGGGAAGTTGGTTGTTTTCCTAATGATTCTTGCAAGAACCAAGGCCAGGTAAGGCAGCCTTATTTTACTTGAGTGTTCCCTTTGTTGCCTTTTGTAGAAAAAAACAAGATGAACAAAAAGAAGCTGGGAAGTTTGAGGGTATTCTCTTTTGGGAAAGTGTTTTTTTTCTACATCAGGGCTTTTGGCCATTTTGTCAATGGAGTATGCTAAGTCTGGGTATTGACTTAACAAAGAAAAGAAATAACCTGATGTTATAGGTGGAGTGAACGTGTAGTGTTTTTCTTCGGTAACACTTTCGTTTAAGGGTATTTGTGAGAAATAGCTGAAGAAAAATGCTGAAGTCTCTTGATATTTCTGATGAATTAGTAAGAGTATTTTGACGAGTTAACATATGATAGTCTTTCCATTGTTTTTGCGGAGTTGAGCTGTTAGAGCTTACTGCAAGTAGCAGATGCATTTATTTTGAAGAAAATTTTAACGTGTGGCTGTTTTCAGTATCCATTTCCAATATGTTCAGTATATATATAATAAGGCATAGTCCTTTTGTAGCAATTATTCTTAGCTTTCTTTGGCTGACTTTTGAATTGACATCTACAGGAATACGATTGTCTTACAAAACGAAGAAGCATTGTATGCAGTTGAGTTGTTCGCTCTTTTTAAAGAGGCATTTCAAATCATTAATGGGGTTACTGATTCATATTCACTTAAATGTATTACTTGCACAATTCTGAAACTTCTGTTTCAATGTCTGTAAATATTTACTTACTAAAAACCATAGCACAATGTGAGATGCATCTGAGGTGTGGTGGGTTTCTTTTTTTTTTTTTTTTTTTTTTTTTTTTTTTTTTTTTTTTTTTTTTTTTGCCCATTCTGAAATCCTCCTGAAGTTTTTCTTCAGAGAATATTCTTCTTTGCTTCTCAGATAAAATGTTCATTCCAGAGGAGTCTGCAGCCACATAACAAGCTCAAGGCAACCAAATTACGTCAGAGATTGGGATTTAGGACCTGTCTAGAGAACTCACTGGCGTTAAGTACCTCAGCTGGGCTTTTAACCTAGATGCTCAAGCTAGGAACTTAGTCTTTTTTATAAAGCCATCACAGACTAAGAGGCTTTCTCAGTGTCCTCTTAAGTTGATGCTTGTTCAAAATGATCTTCTAAAGGAATCTTCCTACTACCAACTCCTATGTATAAGACTTAGTAGAGCTAAATTGAAGGCTTTTCTGCCTGAATTTATGTACTATATATATATATCGCGCAAAAACCAACAGAATTTACAAGCTGACCTCCCATCAGTTAAGGGGAAGAGGGAGGAAAGGAGGATAGCTGTTCTTTGCAGGGTAGTTATGAGGAGTAAAGTTATTGCTTAAATGCAGTGTCATCAAGGAGAAATATATTTAGAGTAATGGGAAGGATGGAATGTGAAGATTCCATGGGTAGTTGCTATTAAGAGCTTACCTATTTGCTGCAGAGCAGTGTTAGAGTTAAAATTAAAAACAGTGTAATCATTGAGCAGTTAAGAGTGGAATTGTTAACTTTTATCATCTAGAGAACTGGAATATTTCAGAGAGATTTTGAGAAAGAAAACTGTTGCTCTCTTGAGTTGACCATGCCAGCTACTGAGTAATTCCTACGATGTATTTATTCCTTCTAGCTCTAGATATGATAAATTCCAGAGTCAGTCAAATTGAACAAAAGGTGCTCTGAATTTACAGTGACGGAATGTTAGAATTTTAGTGTGGAAGCTACCAGACAAGGCTAGACAAAGCTAATGTTAAAAATAACTTTCTAGTTAAACCAGTCCTTTGGTATGGATCACTGATAGTGTTTTGGCCTTGCTCTTGACTTTTTAACATTGAAAGGTATTTCCAATGGCTGTAGCTAAGAGCTGTAAGCCCAGCTCTGCTCACGATCAGCTAACACCTGTTTTGGTGAAAAGCTATTTTAGTTGTGCAGTCCCAGGATTAATTTTATAGACCAAAATAAACCCTTGTCATGCACTTGAGCATGGGACTTCAGAAAAAACACATTGAATGTGTGGTCTAAACCAACTTAAATATATATGGAATATTAAAGTAACACTGGAAACTGGCTCTGGGCATATGTTGATGTCTTGGCCAGTGCAAGAAAGTAAATCTTTGTCACTTTAGTACGTTTGGATTTCTGCCTGTCTCTGTAACTTACCTAGTTGAAATCAAACACAACTTATGTAGGAAGATAACATTCAAAATGTGATAATTTGAAGGGACCTTAAAAAAAAATCAAAACTGATTATACAATTGACTCTGTAATATACTGTTGTGGTAAAACTCAAAATCAGTAAAAGACCTATTAGAGGAAAATATGAGTCTTTTGCTAATACGTAAAGGCTCAAGTATTATATATGGGGGCTGGTCCAAAGGTAATGCCTCCTGTTTTATTATGTTGGCCTACAACATCAGAGATGGTTCTGTGTGGTATGGCAGTAGAGGCTGAAGCTTCCTGCCAGTACTTCATTGTGCCACAATATTTTCTGTTCTTTCAGGAAGTCGTAAAATGAGTTTTGAAGTTGTCTTGCCTTTTGTTCTACTAACATGGAATTAATGTTGCTGTGTTAATTATCTGGATGAATTCTTGAGAATTGATGAACAATATCCTTGAGTATATGGAAACAAGATGAATGATTGATAATAAATATTAATTAATCATATAATTAATTTGGAAACCGTGTATGGCTTCTGGGGGAAGGCAAACAGCAAAGTTCATTAAGTGCGTTAACTGAAATGGGTAATGGAAGAAATTAGGAAGAGATGTCTTTCTTTTTTTTTTTCTCCCTCTAAGCCTGTCCTAGTGTTTTCTGTTAGAGTATAATTTTAAGTATCATAGCACATACCTGAGTGAATGTAAACTAAAGGCCATTTCTTTGGAGGGGGATGACAGGACAAAGAAACAGATTGACCTTCAGGGTGCCTCGTGCTTACGCCTTCAACTAAGTCATTTCAACACGTCCTCACAATTTGAGCAGTAAGCAGTATGCCTTTGGTTCTGGTGTGGAATTTCCAAGAGTCTGCACAACTGGTTGCAATTAGAAGTGCTTGGAGTTCGGAAGTCCTATTTTCAAATAACAGCTCTGTCATAGCAACCGTAATAGTTTGCTAAGCTACTGATTTTTTTTTAATCAGTGTTTGCCAGTGTTTTATCACTGAACAAGTTAAAATGGTAGTAGAATGGGCTTACTTAAAGCATAGATTTGTAATAATGAGGAAAAAAAATCAGAACTTATTCAAATGCTTTACAACTGCAGTTACAAAGTAATCGACTTCACTTGCTCCAGCTTCTTGTCTAGCAATGCTAGTAAGCCCATGTAGCCTGTTCCTGGCTTGGATGCCAGAACGAATTACTGTAGGAAGTCCTGCTTTTGTAAATATCAGTCATGCAGAAGTGTTGCTCAGAGGAACTTGGATTTTCTATATGTTACGACTGACTAATACAGTTGTCTGCCCTTCGAAAGACTGTTTTTGTTTAGGTTATCAACTGTACATCACACAGAATTGTGGGGGGACTAACATTCCCTGGTGTGTCCCCTCCTTCCCTGGGTTTTTGGGTTTATTTTTCTATTTCACCTTAAATAAATTGCATTCTTGGTTTTCAGCTTTAAGCAGCTTTCTCTATTTTTAGTTTCCTTGAAACCAAACATTTTAGATTTCCAACTAGTACTTGTGTACGTTTGTTTCCATGAGTATATATACTTGTAGCACAAGCTTTCTTGAAGATTCTTGTTGGTTTGCTCTGAATTTTGTATAGATATTGCAGTTCACAAAACTGCACTTCTCTCTCTCTCTATAGGAGTTATCAGGGAGTGCATCATACCTAGATTAAACTCCAAATAAGGATGAGGCCGAATAATTGTACCTGAGAGCTAGCCCGGGTTTTATAAAGCTGTTGTAACTGAGTTTGGTCTGAGTGTCATTTGTAACAATCGGCTGTCTCACAATTCAGATACCACTTGCTGTTTTGTTCTTACACAGTAATCAGGATATTAGAAAGATTATTATACAATAATAGACTAACTACTTTGTTAATAAGACTTTGAAGTTCATTTTCATTCATTCACTTTTCATGTGAGAATGATGTGAATGAAATATTCAGTGAAATATTCTGTTTTACATAAATTTTGGTAGAATCTCCTTTCTACACGTTGAAATGATAGGGAAGGAAAGTGTGGTGTTTTTTTTTTTGTTTGTTTGTTTTTTTAGGAAAAAAATGTGGGAAAGAGTTGGAATAATGAATTTCCCCAAAGCACTCCATTCAGTGCAGAAAATATATTTCCTTTTTTCTCACTCTGTGTATTTTTCCTGCTTTTGTTTTTCTTTGTTTCATTGTTTCATTACAATAAGAACAAATCAACTTGTGAGGATTCTCAGTAGTATGTTTTCTATTTTTCTTATCTGTCTTTCATACAAGACAATAAACTTTGACTTATTGACAAAACTTGCATAATCTTGATCTGGTTATTCTTTTCCACGTGTTTAGAAAATAAAGTCTAGGCTCGTGTTTAAGTGGAGATATAAAGCTTTGGGACTAGCAAGAATTCATTTATGGTCTAGAAAATGTAGAGATTTTGGATGGGAAATTAAAACTCATTAATGATATTGGTTCTGAAATTATTCTGTGAAAGTCCTCAAATGTAAATACTCTGTATCCTTTACATGTATTTATTTTTTGTGCCTGTCCTGGTTAAAACCTTATAATTATGTAGTGAAAGTGTGATCATTTGTGTTCATCAGAACAAACTCAATGCAGGGATAATTACAAGCTTTTTTAAACTGAAATGTAGGCCTGTTTCTCATTGTCCTAAGCAGTTGCAGGATTGTTTTTTAAATATCAATAAAATTGTTAGAGAATTTTGTTCTTTCATTCATTCATAATTGTACAGCAGGTATACCTTGTATTTTGTTTTATGATTACCTTTTACAACCCGGGATCTTTACTCAGGGTAGGAATGACTGTGAGGCCGCACAGTGCAAAGCAGAGTGGGACAACCCCTCTCCTCACCCAGTGACAGTGCTGGGCTGGTGCACTCAGAGTCTGGTTGGTCCTTTGGGCTGACAGGGCACGCTGCTGGCTTCAGGTCTGACCACCGTTTAGCAGAAAAAACTTCCCTTTAAGTGAAAAACACTTTTAAGCTAAATACTTTTAAGCTAAAGTAAGCATTGTTCAAGTGTTTGGCCAAACATCCCCTTAAGGTTTTTTTCACAGCTAATAATGGACCACTGAAGAATAAGGTCAGAAACCTGGATCCTGTGTTAGGAATGCCTTGCTTGCTTCCTGCAGTGGAGAATTTGGCTCAAGACTGAACAAAATATAGGTTTGGACTTCTGTGGATGAGATAGGAGGGATTAGGAGCAGTCAATGGATTTATTGATCATAATTTCTAAAAGGGCGCTTAACATTTTCTGGAGTATAGAACACTGTAATTACATTCTGTGTACTTTCAGGTCCTCCGTGCAGTTAGAATGATGTGAAAGCCTTTGGTTGTGGTTGGTTTGTTTGTTTGTTTTTTAACCATAATGCTAACTGGAAATCGTGAAACAATTTGTTCAGGTCTTGTTGGTCAGAAAAGGAAGAATCAGTTATGTTGAAGTTTGTGGTGGTACATGCACTCATATTCCTTTCATTATACCAGATTTGCTGTTGCCTCTTCTTGTTGTAGTTTTGCTTGGAGAGAATTTGTTTTAGCTTGTTTCTTTCTGCTTCCTTTCCTGTGAAAATACTGTGGGAAAAGAAAACAAATTACTATATGTCAGAAATTTGTGAGGCATTTCAAGCAAACATACGTATTTTTTTTTAATGCTTTAGGAGATCTTTGGAGGGAAAGAATAATAACTGGGGCTCTTTCTACAGTCTACAAATATCTATAGACAGATTTTTTAGAGAAGCTGGGTCATATGTGTCGTGTCAGTAAGGGTAGCATGAATGTTTCCCTGCTGTCTCCCTTTTCGAAGTAAATATCTAACAGAAGTTACAGTTTGAAACCATTCTGGAAAGAATTCTCGCTATTTATATGTTATTAAGGAATATCAAATTACATTGGCCATGTAACTCTTTTTGAGTTTTTCTAAAAATCAGTTATTGGAGTTGGTATCAAGTTCTTGGTAATGTGGCAGGCCATTCAAAGCTATCATTTCCGGTATCTTTAGCAGAGCTTTTTATCTAGTCCCTGTACATCTATCACACATCAAAATCTTGCTGTTATTCTCAACTCATGGAAACTTGAACTTATAACCTTGACATTCTTAGCAATTTCAGCTAGTTGAACATAGGGATACTGTTAATGCAAATATTTTGGAGAATGCTGTTGAAAAACTTGACTTTTTTCAGTGTCTTTTAAAATGAACTACCACGTTTAAACTGCTATTTTTTTCTGCAGTGTTTGCTCTCTCAGCCGAAGTTCTGGGCCATTCAAACTTCAGCATTACTTCTTCGGACTAAGCTTGAGAAAGGAAGCACTCGTAGAATGGAACGAGCAATGAAGCAGACACAGGTAAGGTTTCTGCCTTGACATGACCCGAGTATCTTAGTTGTGAATGTGTTCTTTATGTGTAGAAAGGAGTCAGGCAGGAGTTAGTAGCTTCTAAACTTCCTTTCTGAGCCCAAGTTTCTAATTATGTGTTGGTTAGATACATTTCTGTCAGTCCTCGGACAAACTCCCATATGTATAAACTAATGAATGGTTATTCTCTGTCCAAAGCACTAAAGTTTTGGAAGATTGAAATTGAAGGCTATCTTTTTTAGGTCTAGTTTGTGATTCATTTGATATCTGAGAAGCTGTTTCACGTGAGAACTCAGAAATGCAAAACTGCTGCTGCTATTTAAAAATATTTTTTACTGAAATAAATTCTGTGGAGAAAATTGAAGCTTGCAGATGATCACTGGTGTTAAGAACAGAAAAATGTTTGTGAATTAAACTGTACATATTTACTGTGTTGATGTGGTACTCACTGATCACTATTTGCATTGTAAGTTTGAGATTGTGATTAAATAATCTTGCTCCAAACACTGATAAAATCAGTTTTCAAATGGAAATAATAAAAAAAAAATCTATCTGAAATTTATCAGCTAGTGGAATTAAAAAAAAAAATCAAAGGAAAACTGTAGGCTTTATAAAGATTTTATTTCTTCATATGACAGAATTTTGTTAGCCATCTGTCATCTTTATCCTGTTTAGTCTTGTTGTCACATGAACAGCAGGCATTACTATGCATCTGTCAGGCAACAATCCTGCTGACTAAAGCAGCCAGGAATGTACAAAATTAATGATTATGGTGCTATCCAAATAAATCCTGAAAAGCTGATGTTTTGTTGCAAATTGTTATTAATGCATGAATATTAGAAGAAATGCAGCTTGGATGTGCTGCTGCATTTTTTTTTCTGCTGAGGAAGGTCACAGTTGTTGTAGTGGAATTTCCTAGGGTCAGTAGGAGATGTCAAGGAAGCCAGGATTACACGTCTGGGAGAAGATGTAGCATCTGGTGGCATTTGGGAAATGATCTCAGGATTCTCAGTGCCCTAATCCATAAAGCGGTTGGAGTGTTTCCAACATTTTTGTCTAGCTTGATAAACCTGAGTCCTGGAAGCTGTTATGCTGTACAGTTTGACATTCTCATGATGGAGCTCTCATGAAGGCCTTATCATTTTAAATACATTTAACTATATTTGTTGTAACCACCATAATGTGAAGAATTGTGTAGCATGCACTGTGACATTCTAGAAGGCAATCTCACTATAAACGCTGAATATGTGGTTTAAAATATCATATTTAATGTTAATGTTTTCAATTTCTTTCAATGAGTTTTCTAGACATTTGAAATATGACATATTTGTGTTGATTTGATACAGTGTCAAGCTGTTTAGCTCAATAACCAAAAATAGTTAAAGTTGTGTAAGGATTGATCTGTGCCAAATTAATCAAATAACTTGAATAACTTTCCATTTATGGTTTTCATTCTCGAGTTCCATAAGATCAGAATTTTTTAATACCATAGTTTCTAACGGTTCAAAGAATTTTTGAGAAATCAGAAACTATAGGCTGAATCCTTGATGAACTTGCCATTGAATTCTTTCCTTGAATAAATTCTCCATTTACAGTGAAATTTTTTTGATACATCATTTTCATAAATATGCCTAAGCAGTACCTGAGGTGCTTGCTAGTTCTGCATCTATTAGTACAATATGTTTTCTAAAACCACAGGAATTTCATACAAATTGTTATGTTTTTAGAGTTTCATGTGTATTACATGTAGTCCCATCAAGCCTGGCCTTGAAAACATCTCCAGGGAGGGTGCATCCACAATTTTTTCTTGGCAGCCCATTCCAGTGTCTCACCACCCTCACAGTAAATAGTTTCTTCCTAATATCTAGTTGAAATCTACCCTTTTCCAGTTTAAAACCACTTCCCCTTGTCCTGCTGCTACAAGCGCCTTTAAAAAGTTTCTCCCCAGCTTTCCTGTAGATCCCCTTCAGATACTGGCAGGCTGCTAATGGGTCCCTACCCTAGAGCCTTCTCTTTCTCCAGGCTGAAGAGCCCCAGCTCTCTCAACCTGTCCTCACGGGAGGTGCTTCAGTCCTCTCATTGTCTTTGTGGCTTTCCTCTGGATCCACTCCAACAGCTCCATGCTCTTCTTATGTTGGGGGCTCCAGAACTGGATGTGGTACTCCACATGGAGTCTCACCAGGGCAGAGCAGAGGGGCAGAATCACCTCCCTCGACCTTCTGGTCATGATTCTCTTGATGCAACTGAGGATACAGTTGGCCTCCTGGGCTGCAAGCACACTCTGCCAGGTCATGGTGAGTCTTTCATTAACCAACACCCCCAATTTCTTCTCCTCAGGGCTGCTCTCAAGCCATTCTTTGCATATCTGTGCTTAGGATTGTCCTGAGACAGGTGCAAGACCTTGCACTTGGCTGTGTTGAACTTCATGAGATTGCCTGTGTTTGTCTCTTATTTTAATCCATTCAAAGTAATTGCAGCTATTTATGAAAGGAAAGCTACACTCAACCAACATACCTTCATGTTCCAAGTATTAGATATATCCCTACTTTGTTAAAAAGGTGTTTTGATGATTTTTAAATACCTATTCTAACTGGAAATCATCAAAGAGAATTGGAGTGATTGTTTTGAAAGTCTTTCAGATTCCAGTGTGAACATCTGATAATACCACCGCAGATTTTCAGATAATCACTCTGAGTACCCTGGCAAATGTGTCAGCTAGTAGCTAAATGGAAGTGAGAAGGAGAGATTTTTCTTATCATTTTCTGGATAATGCTGGTCATCCCTGTCCAATGTTTTGCCTAAATGAGGCTTGGGCCCACAAAAATGAGGTTAAAAGTTTTTAAAGTCAGTACTTTTTTCAACAATTTTTCTAAGAAAAGGAAACGGTGTTCAAAAGCTAAACAGAGTACTTTTACATTCCACTAGAATATTTAATCATGACCAATATAACATATATTGAAGTCTGGATCAAGGGTGCTGCCAAGTAAAATGTGTCTGGATACAGCATTAATTTTATTTTACTTTAAAAATTATTAAAAAAAAAAAAAGAACCGTGTATGGTTGTTTCTTTTTTTTTTTTTCTGGTGTGTTTGTTTTTTGTCATTTCTTTTTTTTTCCTCCATATGGATATAGATTGGTGTAGGTAAAGTACTAAGATGGAAAGAGAGGAAAGAAGAGTAGGGAGGGAAAACAGGAGGAAAAACTGTTACACAAAGAGCTATTTATCACAAAGTAAATAGGACTCTGCCATTTCTGCATCAGTATTGGGATCTTCAGCTACCTTGTATTGTAAGGAAGTAACTCAGAAACTGTTAATAATGGAAAATGGGTTGGAATAAGCTGCTAAACCACAAATTACTGCTGAAAGTGCAGCCAGAGCTCAAGTAACAGAATGAGAGAGAAAAAGGGAGTTTTGAGTGGTCTAGGAGCTTTGGAGAAAAAAAAAAAAAAAAAAGAAAAAAAAAGAAAAAGAATGGATGATTTTAAAAAGAAATAAAGAAGCTTAGAGCATGTAAAGGAAAGTATCCCACTGTAGTGTTTTAATGTTTGAAACAGGAGATCTGTTGCATCAAAATGGATTTCAAATTATTTTTAAGAATGAAGCAAAATGAATTCAGGTGCTGTGCTGAATGCAGAGGGTGGTAGGTGTGCAGGTGAGAGCCCTGTTACTCAGGCAGTAGTAGAGGTTAAACTGCCATGTGCCTGGTAAAGCAGTAGGCTACTAAAGCGTATCCCACAGTGACTTGTTACAGCTGCTTCCTGCAGCTTAATCTGTGTGGTTACACAGGCTACCTAGATGCCTGGAGCTTTTGTCAGCTTGTTACATGCCCCTTCTCTGATTGTATTTTCTAGTGCTGGCTGCACCTGGTGATAACATGCCTGCAAGCCAATGGCTTGGTTTTCCCAATGTGCAATATGATGTCGGTGATATTTCATCTGGTTCTCTTGCTTTTCTTGGCAGCAAAGGAATTTGCCTGTTAGTGGGAGAAAAACGTGTCCTGAAAAGGGTGTTTTTAATAAGACTTCAGGAGAGCAGGGAGCAGACTAGCAATATTATAGGCCAATCATTTTGTCTAAGATTGAAAGGTCACATGAGAGCTTGTTTTATATCCTTAGTCATACACAGATGTATGTGGTTGGGAATTCTGTGTCAACTGCTCTGTAGTTTTCACTTAAATAATACTTCAGAGTGTCATTTTCTCCAACAACTAATGTTTTTCTGTATGTACCAAAAGGGAAAATCATGACTTTTTTTGGTTTAAATTGTTCTTACCAGAAAACTGTTGTAGTTGGTGTTCATTCAAATCTGGAAAGAGTTTAGTGTGCCTCTATAGAAAGGAAGGCCAGCATGGATCTAGTACTGACATTTTGTGCTCTGTGAGGTGTGTATATTCTCTTTCAAAACAAAACTGTGCCTTCCTTTCCAACTTGCTCCCTGTGCTCTGCTTTATTTGGCTGTTTGACATTGAATAAATTCAGCATTTTAAGGGAAAAGTTCAGAAAGAAAGAGAAAGAGGGGGGTAGTCTTCCTCCCATTAGGTAGAGAGGTTTTAGGCTCAGATTTTTCCCGCCTCTGTAACTTTCTGTTCAAACATCTCAAAACCAAGGTTGGAGCAGTACAGAGAGACTTTAAGTATGACTGAGGGAATGCTAACACTTGTCTGGTCAGTTTAACTACTCCCACTATACTAGGAGTTCCTCTTCTTCAATCTCTGTCTTGTGCTCTATTACATAAGATTTTTATGATTGCTTTTGGTTTTCTTTTGAATGGGAAAAGGGAGGAAAAAGGAGGAAAATGAATGATAGATTTAGACAGCAAATATTGTTTTATGGGAAGTTAAATTTATACAGAAAGTTCATGGAATTTGAGAAATACACTGGTGAACTGCAAGAGGTTTAGCTCATTCTATAGGAGTGTAATATGTGGAAGAGACACCTTCTCTTCTATCCTGTAGAGATCCCACACGGATATCCTAATAGTTCTCTGCTCTTTTGAATTGTATTTATTAACAGAACACATTTCAGAAAGTTTTTAGAAAGAGGAGAAAAGGTAGGTGCCATGTAAAACATTTCCTTAATGAGCTCCAGACAAGATCAGAAAGTCTCCAGAACCCTAGAAATGTATTACTTCAGAAAACGACTGTGAGGGAGACTGACCTCTTGGTGATAGTTACGATTTCAATTTCAAAGCACGCATTTTCAAAACATATTTTATTTTGCTTAAGCAGATGACAAAATTGACAGATTGAAGATGTTAGGTGGCACAAGTGGTTCTGGTGATAGACTGAGTACATTAACACACTTCAAACTAATTAGCGTAATGATGCTTGACACCCTCTGTTTTTCTTCCACTATGCTATTATGGTTTCTCCTGGAAAAACAATAACCACCAACAAAAATCATATCCAGTCTGCCAAGAGTTATTCAGGAAGTTTTGTGTTCTTGTAGCACTGGCATAAAAGAGAATATTAAATAGTATCATTTTCCAGGTACTGATTTCTGGCTATAAATTTTCTACTATACTGTTTTATTTGCCAGTTTGGATCAGTGGTATTCTCGAGTGTGGGGAAAAGAATGTAACCGTTCTTTCTGTCCTAAAGTTTCTTCATATTTTTCTCAGTTATTACTTTGAAATAAAGTCTTTTTGCTGATTTAAGAATTATGTTTAGTTTTGAACTGTTCCTCTGTTGTGCTGTACACTTTCTAAAAAGCAGACAAAAGTTTCCCACTGAATTGTAGCTCTGAAAGTGTTTACCTTTTTTCCTTTACGGTCTCTTCGTCTATTGCCCTGATGGCTGGAATGATGGTATTAGAATAATAATGTCAGATAGGACAGCCCTTGAGCTATATTGAAGTGTAAAACTATGCCCAAATGATGACAGCAAATTGCAAAGAAAAATATCAATGCTGATAGATTCTAGAACATAGCATTCATACTTTTCTGCCTGAACTTTGCACTAGAAGAAGTAAACAAGCTGAATTTCAACAGGAATATGCAATTAAGTAATTAAGTTCTACATGAAGTCAGGCCACACTTCCCACCTGTTGCTAACTTTGAATAGAAGAGCATTTAGAGCTGTTGTCTCTAATACCCTTGCAAAACTGCAGTACATATCCCAAGGTGAGCTAGCAAAACATGATCTGAAATAGTCCAGTACTGGTGGAATTTGAGTCACATTGTGCAATGCATACGCCAGGTACTACAAAACCGATTCTTTTCTGCTAAGGAAGTTTTCCATTCCTTCTATACTGTAATTAAACTCTAACTTCGAAGTGATTGCATCTCTTCCTTTACGTCCTTCATCCTTTTGTTTAGTTTTCTCTTTAGAGAAAAATTGAAAGTAAAGCTAATGGAAGTGTTTTGGTCAGTTTATCAGCAATTGTTTGTTGCCTCAGAGCAAGCTGATTTGGTAACTAAATGTAATGTGACCACAACGTGGAGCTTCATGCAGGCTTACTGTTCTGAAGTGTATGCAGTTCCTCTGCAGGTCTTGTACCTTGTGCTGTGTTTTATCTAACTGCTGTTTCAACAATGGCAGTATCAAAACTAGCTAACTATCTGCAATTATGGGACTCGCATCTATGAGATGCAGTTCAAAATTTTGTCTATTACGGATGAGTCTTTTGTATACGTGGTTTCACAAAGCGTGTCTACTGTGAAAGATTTTAGGGAAGATGTGTGCTACTATATAGAGCTGTGGCAAAAATGTCAATTAGTCTGGTAGGAAAAGGGGACCCTTGAATGAAGATTTCTTTTGGAGAGTAACTACAACTGCTTGTCTTGTTCCTGAGCCCATAAGGACATAGACCAAAGCTAACATCAGGTACATTGGCATTTGAGATTGCAGACTGAGAAAGAGATTGTGATGCTGTACTGCAAACAAGAAGATTGTAAGGAGTATGAAAGGTAGCCAAGGACATATGAAAACGAGCATTTTCTTTCCCCAGAAGTGAAATAATCTAGTTTATATTTGAACTAGGTGCAGCACATGCAGCACACTCATGGTAAATAGATGGATGCTATCAGTATTCTTGGTTTTGCAACAGAACATTAAGGGAAGGGACATTTTTTTTTTATCGAATCACAGAATCCTTAGAGTTGGAATGGCCCTTTAAAGGTCATTTATTCCAACACCCCTGCAATGAACAGGGATACCCACAGCTAGATCAGGTTGCTAAGGGCCTGATCCAGGCTTGCCTTGGAAGTCTCCAGGGATGGGGCATCCATCACATCTCTGAGCAGCCTATTCCTCACCACCCTCACTGTAAAATACTTTTTCCTTATATCTAACCTAAATCTCTATCCTCTTTAAGCTTGAAGTCATTTTCCCTTGTTCTGTGAGCACAGACCCTGCTGGAGAGTCTGTCCCCTTTTTTGTAGCTCCCCTTCAGATACTGAAAGGCCACTGTCAGGTCACCTTGCAACCTTCTCCTCTCCAGGCTAAACAGTTCCAACTCTCTCAGCCTCTCCTCGTAGGAGGGGCGTTCCATCCTGTGAATTGTTTTGGTGGCCATCCTCTGGATGAGCTCCAACAGGTCTGTGTCTCTAAGCACTGGCAGTCAGTAACTTTAGGCTCAATATTTATCCAGATATTTATCCAGAACCATAAGCTTGTATTTTGATAGTGAGTGATGATGTTGTGGTATTTAATGCCTCATTTATTTCAGTGTACTTCCTTAGGTGGTATTATTTGGCTACAACAGAACATCCCAAATGACAATTGCATGGGAGGTGCTCTAAATTGCATAGTATACTACTTCAATGAAGAGGAAATACTACGTCAGACATTCATGAATCCAGTTATCGTCTACTCATAACCTAGACCTCTTTTATATGAACTTTGATAACCATATATTCATTTGAAATTGTTGGACTCATTTCCTCTTGTCTGCTTTTCCTCCCCACCCTATTATGAAGAAAATGAAGGGTTTCTTTTAGTATACTGATGCTGACAACTTCAGTTACTGTTTTGTTTCTCAGGTGGTTGTTACTGCTTTAAGAATGGAATCCATGTTTGCAGGGATTTGTGTCCTTACATGGTAAACAAAAACATCCATAATAAGTATCCAGTACATGAGTCATCTTAGGAAAAGTAGGCATGCACAGTTTCAGCATCCTAATCAATAACTTCAACCCCAGCGTATTTCTGTGCCTCACATCTGTAAACATCTTCCTACATCTTAAAAGTGAATTTGAATTAACGTGGGGAAAAAAAAAGTCTTACTGGTAGTTCATTAGTTCTAGCCACTACTTTTGCGTAGAATCCTTGCAGAGAAATAGAGAATTAGACAGATAGTAGACCTTCTAAAGGTAAGTGGCGGAATTTACCTAAATGGCTGGTATAGTTTTCTGAAATGAAGTTAACAAGAAGTGATAAATCTACTTTTATTGAGTTGAAAGTGTAGAACAATTACTTAATGCTGAAGGTTTAGCTGAATTGTACAATGCTAAGTACTTTGTGTTGAAATACATGCATTATCTGTTGATGATGCAGTCACTACCTGTAAACCTGTAAAACAACATTTGAAAATCCTGTAGTTGAGTCATAAGGTAGGATAGAGGAAAACTGGTAAATACCATTGATTTTTTAGGGTTTTTTTATTACAAAAATATATTAGTCTTACATTTTTAATCAGTAATTGTTATACCAGTAGCATATGTTTGATACTGAAGTTTAAAGACAATTGTTTGTGTAATCTGGAGAAATTCATTGGCAAAGTATCTGCAGTGAGAATACACTGAAGTGGTAGAACAGGCTTCAACATCTGTATACTCATGCAGGTATAAAAGTCTGTTTTCTTTCATAGCTCAACACGTAATTCTTTCAGTTAGAAAACCCTTGGGAGCTGATAAGAAGTGTTTTTCTTGTTTGGCCTATAATAACAAGTTAAGAAAGGAGCAAGTTGAAAATGCAAGTTGATCATCTTTCCAGTTACAAGTCATATGATGTTGTGTAATTGATAAAACAATATACATCTGTTGTTTGCCAATTCTACTTCCATTGCAGTCTATAAGACTCTAAAAACGTTTACTTTTTATTTAGAATGTGAGAAATGCCATTCATCATTCTGTAAACTTTTAAACAATAGGAATTCTTTGCTAAATGATGCTTTAAACATGCCTATAATTAATTCTCCGTGTTTAAAAAGAGAAAAGTCATTGCATAATCCAAAGGCAGGCTGCTTCTTACTGTTGATGAAAATTCATCTTTTAAAGAAAAAGGAAAGTCACAAATGGAGGAGAAAAAGAGTGATTTGAATCAAAATTGTGTGGCTGAATGAAATAATACTGAGCTGTAATAATTTAAAATGCATCGATTTTTGTCACTTCTTTCTGACTTCAATACGCTTCATCTTCACGGGGAGATACCTGTTAAAATGTCATTTAAAAGCATTCTTCTCAAATTGTAGTAGTTTCCAACAATAATAGAAGTATACACAGAGTAAATAGGAAATGCATTGTTGAGATCTCTAATTCAGTAGTGGTCATCGGTTCTTTACAGGTAGGATTAAATCAGTTAAATATGAGGGCTGCTCCAAAAGTTAATGTAGATTATTATGTTGGCCCATGATATCAGAGGCAGATGTTGGTGGTATGGCAGAGGTTACACCTTCCCAACAATGTTTTGTTTCGTTTTGTTGCTGTGTGACAAATGGCAGTAGAAGGGGCAGTCTTGACACAATGGCATCTGACATGGATGTGCATATGAAGCAAAGGGGTGGAATTGAATACAGTAGCTTCTATTGACGTTCGTCAGTGCTTGCTGAATGTTTGGATGTGAGCACAGTGAGGTACTGGGGGGTTTGTTTCAACAGTGGGACAGAGATGTGAAAGACAAGTGATGTTCTTGACAGCGATGCTGATGTTTATAAGTGTGGTGTGCAGGCTCTTGTTTGTTGCTGGTGAAGATACAGGGCTCATGGTTGTGACTGTGTTGAAAAGCAGTGTTATATAGCTGAGAACTTGCTTTATCTAATAGTGTTATTGTGTTCTTTGTGTCTGTTGTAGTTCCCATGGAATGAAATAGGAGGCATTACTCTTGGAGTGATGTATATAAGGCATTTCTCTTTGCCTTGGTACAACTTTCCCTGAGGAATATGCCTTCAGTCTTTTCCTGCTAAGCTTGCCTGGTGATTGAGTTTTTTGCTCTCATTAGAGGTCTTTAAGAGCATAGGCTACTGTTGTAGTCTGAGAGCTTTGTTCTTCAAAATGATATATACTAATTCAGTCTTAAAAATATAGTCATGCGTGTATTTGATAAGACCTTCTTATTTACTGAAATGAAGCTGAGGCCTGCAAAAACAGTTGCTGAGGAATAAGAACAATAAGAATGAGGCAAATGTTTGTGTGCTTTTTGAAAACGATCCAACGTTGTTTTGAAAATTTCTTCCATTAGAAGGTATTTTACTGCAGCTTTAACTGTTTCAGGAAATGAGAGACAAGAGTCTGTTTTTATTTTGGGGAGGATTTAAGGTGGGGAAAAAAATATGGAAATGGTGGTGCTCCAAAAACTGGAATTAGGTAATAAGTCAAAGCCAGCTTTGTGAATGGGAATAATCGGTGGTTTTGTTCTCCATTACAACAATAAAAAAGACAACTTAGTGTTAGTAAGGCTTTCTTTTGCTGCAAAAAAGAACGTTTTACTTTTTTGGTTCATCACAGCATGCAGGCTGTGATTTCAGTAGAAACTAACGCATTTATTGTTGATGGTGATTTTCAGTAGGAAATCTGAGAAAAGCTGAAAATAATTGCTCTCAAATCGTAAAGCAGGGATCAGAAAGTAGTTGTATGGCCAAGACAGGGTAGGATCTTAGAATATTATATTGGAAACATTTTGTCTTTATTACATTGGTCAACACCACAGATAATAGCAGAGAATGCTCTAGGCAGTTTGGCTCTTAACCACCAGCGATGAGTAAAATTTTAGCAGATCAGTTTCTGCAGCAAAACTGCAGTGTAAACCACAGATTGGTGATCACTGACCCAGAGTACTGATTAGAGAGTAAGTGCTGGGAACAGATTTGTAAGAAAGGTAATTGAACTGGTGACAAATCTTTGAGAGATAAATTCAGAGATAACGAAGAAATATGACACTTTTAGGGATCTAAAATATAGAAAACAGAAAAAGAATTGGCTGCTATGAAATTAATAAGGTAAAATAACTTTTTTACCTTAGATGATTATTTACAAAAATGAGAAGTAATCAAAAAAATGAAAATAATAATTCTTTTGAATTACTTTATAGATTTTGCTGTCCAGTACATTACAGGGAAGGTTGGTTATGAAAAATAATATAAGGTCATTGTGTGTGATTTTTAAATATTTCTAGGTGGGAAATTTGGGGTTATGGTTGTAAAGGATTGGCTGAATGGAAACATTTGTATTGGAGATGACTTTTGCAATAGTGTGGGCTGGATGTAGTTTCTTTCTGAAGAACTGTTTGCTCAACTCTCTTAGTACATGTTCTGTCCCAGTTATAGTTGTGAATAGAGGGATTTATTTGGCTTTTGAGTTTTCCAAACTGATTCAGGTCCCATTGATTCAAGCAATTATTTGGATCGGTTTATGGAGATTTCTATGATGATAAGATTGGCTCTTTTCCTCATTTCCATTCGCTTTTGCAGTTTCCCAGTTTCTTCATGGTGTTGCTTTGTAACTATCTGATCATTCTAAATTGTAGCACTGTGTTTTTGTGATAAGACTTGGATGTTTTGGCAGATGTGGAGCTGTTTTTGGATGAGATATGACCTACCATGCCTGAACTAGATTTTAAATTGTACAAATAATATTGTTTGTGACTATTATTTGCATTGCTGTGCTATACCTATCCATTTTTCCAGATACAGATCTGTATAGACATCAAAGTTGCCCAGAGAGAGAAACATGTAGTAAATGATTCTACCACAGAACTCTTTATCTGTCCTTTATCCCGTTTTTCCCTGTGTAAAATGTGTGCAAATAAAGACTGTGCTTAATTTTGGAAATTCAGACACTGAGAAGTTAGAAAATGCCAAACTATTTCAGGAGCCTTCAACCTGTTTGTTGCCAGGATAATTCCTCTGGCCTGAAGCCTGTCTTCCTTGCTCTGGTTCCACACTTGAAGGTGCAGGCTGAGGGCTAGGTGAACTGCCATGGGCTCAGCAGCTTCTTGATCTTAGGCTTTTCATTGAGTTGTTTTAATTGGGAAGGATCCTTAAAGGTCTAGTCTAACTCCTCCACAGTGAACCTCTGGATGAATATCTACAGCGAGATCTGGTTGCTCAGGGCAATGTTCAGCCTGACCTTGGGACAGTGCATCCACCACTTGCTCAGAAAATAGGCAGTAGCAGCCTGCTGGAGAAGTCCATTTGTCTTTCAGTCTTCTCCCTCTGGACCTGCCTTAACTATCTCATGTAAAAAGGGGCAACTGAAAGCAAAATGCATCAGTTCTTCTGGCAGCAGTACCCAAGTTCCTCCTTAAGATCATCAACACAAATTCTCCAATGTGAGACTGGTACCATTAGAACTGACAGATGATTATCCTTAATTAAACAATTGAAGGTCACTAACAGACTGAAGAATGCTGATTGTCATTTTGTTTTTGCAGCCCTTGCTTCTATTGGGCAAGGTTTTAAGTATCCCAGGTCCAAGTTTAGCTCTTATTACTGCCCTGTGAAGCAGCAGCAAAAGTGATGGTGTCCAATCTCAGTCAGTCCCTCAACCTGTTTAGTGCAGGTGACAAGCACAGACCAGAAAATGTTGTCCAGATGAAAGAAAATTTTGGTTTGGTTTGGTTTTTTAATTGATTACATACCAAGCAGGCTGTACCCAATCCTGCTTTATGATTCTGGGAAGTACTGTATTTTTGTGGGGAGCTTGATGTGCTTCTGTTTGAAAGCATCATACAGTCAGGCTTGGAATATTTAATGCATTCAGAGTGTTTCCATTTTTGCTTGAAATGGAATTGATTTCAAGCCAGTAGTTGCTGAGGATGCTTATTTTTCTCTTTGTTGAGTAGATCAATCATTAACACAGAATGATAGGAGTTTTATTTGTTTTTCCCTGATGTATAGAGAGCGTTCCAGGAATATGTGAAGAACTGGATTGGATGTCTTTCAAGAAAATGTATATATTGAAAACAGACTTCTTTATTTGTGATTGCATTTCTTTGGGATAGCTAAAGTTTAAACACTTTGCCCATGTGTCATATTTCTAATGTACTTACCATCATATACTCTACGGTTGCTGGGTCAGGCTCAACTACTGAAAGAATGTGTTATTCCTGCCAAGTAATTTTTCAAGCAAAACTACTGAGTATCAGTCAAGGTTTCATTGTATAGGGAAACTATTCTGAGAAGGAGTGTATATTTTTTAAATATTTATTTATTTGTTTGTAAGAAGGGAAAACAGTGAGTTTTCTGAGGTGCTATGTGAAATGTTCTATAAAATTTGTGACAGAAGAGACAGAGCATATTTTTAATTTCTTGTCATGCTCCTGTCTTTCCCTTGCCAAGTAAACTAAAGATGTTCTTGAGATTTGCAACTGAATAGGAACAGTTGAAAAGCACTTCAGCAAGGGAGCACTTTAGTTTTTTTGTTTGTTTGTTTGTTTTTTAAATAATTAAAAAAAAGGTTACAGATATCAAGACTATTTTTTCACTGGTACAGTCTTCTAAGGACATCTAAGCACTATGAAAGAATTATGCCTCTTTAGTCTGCGTGTAAAAAACAAAAACAAACAAACAAACCTGTATTGAATTATCCATAAATAGTGGTACTTTCTTACTGTATTGTGTGTTTTTTTCTCAAGATTTCTACTTGCAAAACAGAACACAGTCTGTACTGTAGGTAGAAGGAAGCCGAAAATGTTTACATGCTTGGAATTGATAACTTTGTCATATGAAATTTGCTTTATTTGAAGTATTTGTTATTTACATTCACCAGAAATTATCATCTAATTAAGTACTAATGAGAACTTCTGTGCCGTACGTAAACATTTATTTTGAAGCATTGTAATTTGTTTTATGATTAAGATTGAATAAGGTTTCTGCTACTTTCAGATGAATAACTTTTTTATTATTACTTGTGCATATACTGTGCAACTTACGGTAAGTGAAACGCAAATGTGTGGTGTATGTTAGGTAAACTCAAGGCTTCCAGCAAGAGAAAAAGTACAGGGTGTTTCCAGTAGATTATTCTTCTTGAACAGGGTGTTCCAGTTGGAAGACAGAGTGGGTTTAAATGGCTTATAAAGAGATATGTATGTTTTTTGAGTACCATACATAAACAATGAAATACTGCATATAAACAATTTTAAGCTGAAGGGTTCGGCTTGGCTATCATACGTTTTTGGCTTTCCTAAGGATGAACTACATCTGTTGAAGAATGTACCTATTATGCATTACAAATCATGAACATTTGGCTTAATTTACTTTGTGTAGCAATTTATTTTAATACCTGACACAGTGGGGAAAAGAGTCATCATAGTCCAACAATAAATGGTATGTGGTTTCAGGTTAGTCAGATGCTTAAAACTTGCCTGTAGCAAGAAAGTTCTTTTCTGAAAACTCTTTTCTGAAAACTTTCTGATACAAGCCTTGCTTAAAAAAAAATAAAAATAAAAAAAGATTTATTAGCTTATGCTTTAAAAAGGAGTAACAGCAGAAGTATCAAATGCATCAAATTTAAAACATTTTAGGTAAAAAAAAAACTAAGCGTAGTCTGTTTCAGAGATAGGACTGCATTATTCTCAGGTTTAAAGTTAGCTTTAATAAATTTTAAAGCAGCTGTCAGGCAGTATCATTCTTACAGAGTAGCATGGTGGACAGTCCTCCAGTCAGTTTGAATTCACATGCCATTTGAAGTTTATGAGATCAGTCCTGTCTTCCAGTGGTTTCACTGAAAGAATGGCTGAAAGGATGACACTACGAAGTCATTACAACTACCATATTTTAATGATTCTGAGATATTTGAAGGAGGAAAAAAGTAGGCTAAGTTTGTTCCTTCTTAAGAATTTATCTTCTGTAGAGTTCTTACAGAAATGTTGTCATTTTTCTGCAAATTCTGAGTAGTATAAAAGCTCTAGTAAGTAGTGCTGTTCGAAGATCTTGTCGTCTCTACACAATGTAAGAATCTCTTTTGAGTTTCCATGAATCATAACTTAATTTGTAACAGTGTTCATTGTGATACATTTGCTTTAAGTTTCTAATGCCATAATTCCTTTGAAAAAATTAGATAAATGGGGGAGGAGTTTTTTCCTAATGTTAAAATACATCCTTGCTTAATAGCTTTTTCTTTGTGTTTGGCTGCTTTAGTTCTTGACTGTTCAGTGATTTTCACCATTTAAAAGAAATGTATCATTCAAAAAAAGGAGCTTTCTGAAAGAATTGCTTCTTATTTTTTCTGAGTCATTTTAGCTTGTGAGCAAAAAAATCTTGTCTTAAATGTTGAAGTGCTGTTCTGAATAATGGCTGTATGCAATAGTAAGTATTTTTATCTAGTGATAAAATTAGCAATCAATTATGTACTAATTATTTGGTTATCTTTTCCTTCTCAAGATTTAGTCGAATCTCAACTATTTCAATTATTTTCTACGTTATTTTCTACATTATATTCATAGTTATCAACAAGAAATTACTCTCTTCCATTAAACAAAACTGCATTGCATTGTTATATGAAATCTGTTTTTATTGCGTCATAGTTTCTGGTATTACTTCACTAAATTACTAAGTTATTTTGGCCATTGGATTTCAGAAGTCTGGTTATGTCTCAGTTTGTCCTGATGGTCTTGGTTTCAAGAGCTTGGCATAGAGCTGTTGAACCAAGTTTGCTGTCTGGACTGTAAACATGATTTGTTGCTTTTGTAAAGTTTACCAAAAGAATCCAACTAAATGAAATTACATATCCATAAGCTACTGAAATACTTCCAAGTTTTCCTAATGGGTTATCTCATTTAATTCACTGGACAGAAAATATGGAAAAATATGAAAAACACAAATTATTCTGAATACTTCTTTGCACTGGTCACCTGCTTTCTTATGTGTGTAGGTTTACTGAATTTTAGATTACTTGAAATGTTTTGTTGAGGAGAGAGTACAGCTTTCACTGGTAGTTCTGTATGTACCCTGATGTGGAATGAGGTTATGACTGTCGCTGTCATAATGAATCCTAGAAATAAGCTAGAGTTTAGTTCTTTACCATGCAGCACTTTTCATGTTTTGTTGTTAGAAAATGTAATATGGCAGAGCATGCTTTTAGAAATAGTAAAGACACTTAATTTTTGAAGCATCAAAACTGTAAGTTTTATGTTGGAGTATTATTTCAGTATCACTCTCCCCAAAAATATGGATGCATTTAAAATTAGGTATTAAGTTGCATTAAGGTTTAATTTATTGACGAATCCTTGAAAGTTTTGTGGAAATCTTTGTGAATATTGCAGGGTGTATAAGGGCTTGTTGCATAAGCTTAAAAAAATGCCCACTTTTCTCCTATTACATACTAAGCAGTAGAAACTGTTTCTCTGTGTGACAGAGTAATATGGTAATGAACCAAAGGAGTTTGTTTTTTTTTAATGGCCTCAGCCACTCCTCGTATGTCTTGCCCTTTAAACACTTCATCATCTTTGTAGCCCTCCTCTGGATGCTCTCTTATAGTTTAATGTCCCTCTTACATTGTGGTGCCCAAATCTGAACACAGTGCTTGAGGTAAGGCCACACCAGCAGCCTTCCATAGCCTGGTGGCAATGCTGGGCCTGCTGCATGCCGGTGTGCAATTTCCTCGGGGCACACTGCTGACTCAGATTCAACTTGTTGTCAACCAGAAACCCCAGATCCCTTTCCATATTGCTACTCTTCAGCCTCATCTCCCAGTTATACATATGTCCCAGCTTGCCTTGTCCCAGATGCAGAATCCAGCACTTGATCTCATTAAATTTAATTTGGTTGATGATTGCTTAGCCCTCTAATTGTCAAGTTCTTTCAAGTGATTAGGCTGAGATTGTTTAGTAAAGAGATTAAAAGCAGTCTTGATCATTTTAAAGTCACGTGGTCACATCTGATACAGGCTATCGGTTATGCTTCTTTCTTTATCTCTTACCAAACATGAAAATGGCATGAGCTAGATGACTAGAGCTGTCTAGTCCTGCTTTCATGTGGCTATGGTGTGCTCTTTTCTTGTGACATAAAATCCCATCAAAAGCATTTGTGCTTTTGTTGTCTCCTGGCCAGATTAATGTATCTTTCTGTACTTTTTTTTGACTTATCTGTGGCAGCTGAAGCCTTGCTAAAAATGTGTGTTATGTGATACAGGGATTGATCCATTGTTTAGAATTCTTAGATGCTGCGTAAAGAAAACTTCATATGTCATTTAGAGTTATGTATTTTAGATGGTTTCTGCTTTAGTTCTATTTAGAAATGTTTAGGGCAGGAATCTGATGCTTTCGTCAAAGTAAGACACCAAGTTTTATCTTTTTGACTTTGTTGCAAAGATTCTGTATTTACACAGAAAATTGATGAGAAAGAATGCTCACCTGACAGTGCTGTTTTGTTAATCTTTTTTTTAATATTTAGTTCTGTGATGAAACATCAACTGTTCAGTCAAGTTAGGTTTCTTATTTTCTTGCAAAAATACAGTGTATTTTTTTATTCAAGCATATTCAGAAGCATAAAATTCAATTATTTTTGAATGACTAATTTTCTGTGCTTCATTGAGATAAAGATCTTGCAAAGCTTATTTTTTTAGCATATGAGAGAGTGCATGAAACATGGATTTTTAATATTTTTTTTAAGTTTGCATTAATTAATTTTTAAGGAAGATATAATATTCCTAGGTTCTGTCTATATTCTTAGGTAGTCACAGAGTTTCAGGGGTTGGAAGGGACCTCTAGCAGGACCATTGAGTCCAACCCGCTGCCAGAGCAGCTCCCTAGCCCAGGTTGCACAGGTAGGCATCCAGGCAGGTCTTGAATATCTCCAGAGAAGGAGACTCCACCACCTCTCTGTGCAGCCTGTGCCAGTGCTCCGTCACTGCACTGTGAAGAAGGTGCCATGCACATTTTTGCAGAACTTCCTATGCTTCAGTTTGTGGCCATTTCCCCTCATCCTTTCGCCACACACTGCTGAGAAGAGTCCAGCCTCGTCCCTTTGCCTCCCACTCCTTAGATATTTATAACCATGGATCAGATTCCCTCTGAGTCTTCTTTTTTCAAGGCTGAGCAGACCCAGGTCTCTCAGCCTTTCCTCATAAGGGAGGTGTTCCACGCCCTTTATCATCCTGGTGGCCCTCCACTGGATTCTTTCAAGGAGATCCCTGTCTTCTTTGTACTGGGGAGACCAGAACTGGACACAGTACTCCAGGTGAGGCCTCACCAGGGCAGAGTAGAGGGGGAGGGTCACCTCCCTTGACCTGCTGGCCACTCTTATTTTAATGCACTCCAGGATCCCATTGGCCTTCTTGGTGCTCTGGGCAGATTTATGTTGGGTGTTTCTATTTAGTTTCTATTTAGAATGTCTAAAAAGGAGATACAGTTAACATTTTCCAAATTGATTGCTTTTGAAACACAGTTTTTCTTTGAATTTTCTCTGGAACAATGGAATTGGGGGAGGTGGAGAAGCTCAAACAGTAACAAAACATTTTGATTGAGTTAAAACATTTTAAACCTTTCCATCTTCTGATCTCTTCAAAGAAGTTCTTTTACAGGTCACATTTTCTGGCTTTGTTTGGAATTGGGATGATTACTGAATAAAAAATTTTAAGCTGTAATTTACTGTTTTGTCTGATCTTACAACTAGCTGAGAATTTTTTCAGTTTAATTTTTTGTTGCAGCAGTGCATAAGAAAACATGTTTGTTCAAAACTCTGAAATATGTATTTTATATAGTTCAGAGTCAAGTAAACTTTGTAATTGAATAATTTTAAAAACTTTATTTAAATCTGATTCCCTTTCGATTGTTCAGAACTGCGCTTTTTATTAGTCCATCTCATTCTTGATAAATACATTTCAGTAATTTTCCTGGGGTAGGTTTCTGTGTGATCTCTATGAACAAGTAGGTCTCTGGAGATAACTTTGAGAGACTTTGTGGATAAGGTAAATATTTCAAAATAATCCTACTTAAAAACCAGAAGATAGTACATGAACATAAAAGCTGAAATTATTGTTGCCTGCTGTGAATTTTCTTACTAAAAGGATGAAACCACCTAATAAATCATGTTGCAGTTACAAAATGCTTAGTGTTTTAAGTCAGATAACTGATTATTTTAATTTTACACAACTATTATTTGTGTTTCTCATATAGGTTGAATTCAGGAAGAGATTTGTTTTAGAAAGAGATACCCAAACACATTTTCCCTTTTGTTTCACAATCTTTGCATTCTTTTTCCATGCTGAAAAAATTCTGAGAATCTGTTCTTCTATAAATATTTGACTAAGTTACATGCAAGATGAGTCATGTGAATGTAAGCAATTTAATATTCCCTTATTTGTATTTTTGGCATTTAATTTACTGTTTTTTGTGATGACTGGCTTTTGAAAGAGAGCTTTACACTTGCCTTAAAATTTCTAGCCAAATTTCTGGCTTTAGCTGCTTTTCGTGCTTTATTTTTCTTGCTCTTGAATTTTACTTTAATTAACTTCATAGTGGAACAAAAGTTCATGCTGAAGTTACTGCACTTTTGCTATGCAAGATGATGATATTCTCTTTCAAAGGGTTTCAGAAGAAAACATTTCTTCCTCATAAATCCAAAGCTCCACCAAAACAGAAAAGCCTAAATTATATTGGACTCCGAGCCACAATGATTTATTTTGTATTAGAACTGTGTTTCCAAAAGCATGGCTCACTGTTTTCCTTTCTTTCTCTTTTAATAAGAAGTTTATTGTTTATAAGCACGCCAATGCAATGTTTGACATGAAAATAGTTGGAGTTGAAATGCATTAAGCAAGGTCACTAACGTGGCACGATTTTACTGTGCACCTATGAGGTTGAAACTGTAAATTTGATTCTTATTCCTTTTAGGTGTACTTTGAATCTCTTCAAAGCTTTCAATTTATCTTTTTTGTGTTAATTGAATTTAAAGTAAATACTAAATGAGAATGCGCTTTCTATTTACAGGCACTTGCAGACCAATTTGAGGATACGAATACTTCAGTATGTGAACGCATGAAGATTTTCTACTGTTGCCAGGTGCCTCCACGTTGGGCCATACAGGTGTGAAGCACCACATTTGAAAGTTTACTTTAAAGTTTTTATCATTTTTGAAACTGCCTGACTTGAAATCAAGAACAGGATACTATGACTTTACATTGAAATATTGCAGAAATAGGACATAACCTAACAACACTCTGTTTTTCTGGAAACAAATCAAGTTCTACAATATTTTGCCTTCTAATCTCTTGTTCCATCAGGCATGGAAGTAATTGCTTGTAGTGAATTTCATCTTTATTTTTCTTTTTTTCTTCCTTAAAATATAGAAAAATTTTCAGGCTTCCAACATATCTTCAGTAAAAATAATTTTCTGTTGTTACTATTTATTTATCTTAGATTACTATTACTTGTATCGTTGTCTGCCTCATAATGATCATTATCTCTGAGTTGTTTTCAGGAAGCAGATTGTGGTTGAAGCAGCTAAAGTAAGAGTCAAAAGAGCCAACAAATTCGTCTTTTTTTTTTTTTTTTTTTTTTTACATACCCTTTTCAACTAGTGTTGAAAGGATGTTTTTTTCCAAAACTAAAATTTGAAGGTAAACACCTTCCTAGAATAGAAATATCCACACCAGTCTTATTTGGTGATGCATCTATTTTATTAAATTTGTTGTTAAATTCGTCATCACAGATCTCCAAGGGTGTGCATGTTTTATTTTTAATGTTTTATTGCTTTCTCTTTGACTTTTAATCTAAACACATCTTGTTTTTACCAATCATATTTTCTTCTAATATTTTCAAATTTTATACGGTCTTTCAGCAAACACTTGTAATGAGACTAGCAAATGTAGTTCTCATTTCCAGTTGTCCAAATGGCACTTCTCAATCCAAGCCAGTTTACCAAGTTAAAGATAAAAATATTAAAATAGGGGCTCAGAATGGAAGATGGCTGTTGTGGTCTTGTTTAAGTAATGAAGAGACATTGCCTATATAATTATTTTGAAATTATATTCTTTGTAAATTTAATAAAAATTAAATCTTGCTTAATTTCTGACAATGGAAAGCATAGCATTTTTTCAAAGTAAATACCATCAAGTGAACAAATAATCACCTCGTTACAAATTTTCAGTTTGTGCATTTATTTGAAAGATCTGTAGCGAGCTTAATTTTTTTTTTATAACTAACTTATTTACATATGGATTGTTCCTCAGATTTGTAACAGTTAGCAAAGCCAATATTATAAAGAGAAGTCCATGATATCTATGCAGAGCTTAAGGGATCACCAAAAATACTGCAGAGGTTCACTGTGCGGGATCTCAGAGCACGATTAGATGTCCTTATACAAAATGCTTCCATTTGTTTTTGCAAACCAAATTGTGTATTTCTCACACACAGTACATAAGTCATTCTTTCTTCAAAGATGAAAAGCCATATGCAAACTTAATCTCCTCTTTAATAAAAAAGACAAACAAAAGACCAAAGGCAACTTTTCAAAGTTGTGAAAACATACCTTGTTTATTTTTCAGTTGAGGGAATTGCTCATTTATTTTCATAACTCCATTGAAAAAATAGCCGGATTTGAATTAACAAAGGGTCTGGCTTATCAGTGAGGAAAACTCAACTGAGGAATTGATCCTAAACTCAAATCCAATATTGATTTGACTGGAAACTAACACCCTTTTGCAGTGGCTGTTTGGGGAACTCATTTTCTAGCACTGTACCTAGCAGAGTTGTTTCAGAACTTTCCTCCATCTGTATTTACACAGGTACAGGTTACTGTGGCAAACATTGCTAGAAGCATCTTTAATGTCCTCCTTTAGTCTGTTTGTCGTTCTCAGTGCTCCCAGCAATCTGCTGCAGCTGCTCTCCAGTCACTAGGCCATGTGCTTCACTTAAGGAGTGGAAGTTCTCCTCTCTCAATTTCTCAATTCATCCTTCACATGTGTGTTTCAATTTTAATATTATTGTAAACTAGTTCAAAGTAGTTGGGTTACTGGCATGAGCTGCAGTCAAATCAAAGCAATTATTTTTCTGTTGATTTTTTTTTTTTTTTTTTTTGAGGTACATAAATTTTCTGAGGCTCCAGCTAGAGGTTTCAAGAGGGTAATTTCATATTTTCTCTGCTTCTTGTTGGTGTCAGAAAATCTTATAAATCTGTAAAGAGTACTATGCACCTATTTTCAGTTTTGGAATTCCTTATTTTTCTAGCGTCAGCTTGCAAGCTTACTCTTTGAGCTCGGGTGCACCAGCTCTGCCTTACAGATATATGAGGAGCTGGAAATGTGGGAAGATGCAGTAATCTGCTATGAAAGAGCAGGACAGCATGGGAAGGTAAGAAAAACTGCTGACATCCTTAGTCTTGCTATGGGAGCTGAAATATGAAAGGCTGTCTGACTTTACCTGTCAGTTCATTGATGGAATGCATTTTTGTAGGGGTGCTGTGAGAAAAATCCATTTAGGACATGGGGTGTCTGTAGATCTGTTATTACATGAGTGCTAAAACAGAAGATCTGGGATAATGACTACTTGAAATAGAAGTGGATAAATAAGTAATAACTTAAGCTGCAAGAAGACAGTTAAATCTAACACATTAAAAGAATTGCCAAGAAAGCTTCTTGTCTAGATTCAGGGAGAATACTCTGAGAGTGATTTTTGAAAATATTAAAGGAAAGATTAAATTAACAAGTGCAGATGCACAGCCAGATGCAGTGTGGGTATTGAAAGAAAGCTGTAGGGTTTGGTCTCATGTTGGACTTTGGGAACTTAAGCTAGACAAAATCTCAGATATGACATAAATTGAACAGCTTTATCTTGTATTTTTTGTCTGTGTTAATATTTTCTTGAACTTCTGTCATTTCTTTAAAACTGCTGCAACTTCATGCAGTCAGCTCCAGGCAAAGATAGCTTTAAAGCCTCCATGTGACTCAATGTATAAATGACAGAATTGTTTAAAAATGCAAACTGTAGCAGTCTTCTTGTTATTGAATGTTTTACTGTTACTGTTAGAGCAATGGGGGATTTTAGTGATACCTGGAAACAATGCCTATTTTTACGTCAGTTTAGCTATATTCTTTCTAGTACAATCACTCAGAGGGACTGTAATTAATAGGAAATTAAGCTATTAAGCATTGTTTTCAGAATTTATATAGCTTTCAGAAATATTCAACTTTGGAACGTAAGCGTTTATTACCTTGTTTCTTTTCCTTTCTGTTCTGTCCCTCTGTTTGGCATATTGTATTATTAAATACATAAATGTATGTATGCCTTTATAAAGATGTTTACTTACACACTAATTAAGCTTACTGGATAGACAGTTATTACTTAACAGAAAAAAACAAAAAAACAAAAATATGGAGTTTTTCAAGTTTACATTTGCCAATGCCAAATGTCAGTCATTATAAACTAATAGATATGTTCTGCTGTCAGTTCTGTGTCACATTATGCATGTCTTGGAGGCATTATGCTAATATCACAATCTTTTCAGTACAGTGTAGAAGTGGAGGTCAATACTTTCCATTTCCTGGAAATGCATTCTGTCCCAGTTACATTCACAAACCGCCCTTAGGGAGTTATGAAAATGGCACTCTGAGAATAGGACAGGATATCTGACACAGGAAACTGCTTAGATATGCTTTCAGAATGAGGATTTGTGCTGTGCCTTGAAAACAAAATGTTATGCAAGTACTAAGTCTAGCAATAGGAAGAAAGTCAGCTTCTGATTTAAAAAAAAAAAAAAAAAACTGGAAAATTAGGAACATGATGTACACTGAGAAGAGTAACTATTCATGCTTCTTATCAGAAAGTTTTCATTGTGTGAAGCGTTTTTGTGTTTATCAAGTGTTATGTTTTTAAACTCTTAATTTTTCTTTTAGAAAGGCATGTTAACTTACTGAAGCAAGGTATTCAGTAGATGTACATTATTAAAGAACTTAATATACACATGTCTAAAAGAGTAAACATAGACATACATGTGTTTCACTCTGCTTTTATATAGAGAGCATTAAATGCTGGAAAAACTTAACAAAACAAACAGAAACCAGTAGTATCAATAATTCTGAGTGCTTGAGTGCTGAATGTAGTGTGTTCCTTCTACTTCGGGTTTCTTTCCGCGCAAAATTCTAACAACTAAAGCAGGTAGGTAGGGTGTATACACAGCTCCACAGCATGGGGAAATACATAGTTCAGAGTTATAACAGAATAGTACAGCAGTACAAACTTTGCAGAGAAAGATATCACTCACATTTAGCAAACTTTTTTGTGGATCCCTCCTTTTTATTAGATATGGCTCTATATTCACTTGTTTCATAAAGTAAAAGAAAAAAATGATAACAAGTCAAGCAAAAAGTAACATGGTGCCAAGCAGTGAGCTAAGCGGGGCACAAAACAAATGAAAAAGGTATTATAATATCTGAATGTACTGCGTGTTGATGGCTGCTATAGCCTTGTTGTTCTAGTATTTCACTTGTATCCCTTTAAACAGACCTGCTTAAAAGCAAGCACTACCTTCCATGTTTGTAATGAAAACTAATGTTGAAAAGTGTCTCTCTCCCTTCTTTCTATCCTGAGAGGGAATGAGATATCTCAGAAGTATTACTTACATTAAATAACTTTATTTGGTCTAGGTGAGTTCTCTTCAATATTACCTGAAACATATAATGTACTGAAAGTGGCTTTATTTCTCTGCTGGAGAAATAAGGAAAGAAAGGATAAGCTCAAGATGTGATTTTTTTTCAGTTCTTCCAGTAGAATTGAGGCCATTTTCCATGCAGGAACTCCAGAGGGCTGTAACTGTTGATCCTTGATAAAACCAAGAGAACCATTTTCAGCCCCACTTTCAGCCTTGTCCCCATCATCTCATCAGATTAAACAGTGCAGTGCACAGCCTATTTTAAGACCAGCATACCCAGCAATCCAGCTTCCACAGAGCCATTTTTCTTGTCACAACATGAGAAAGATTTCTCAAAGCATTTGATAAAGGAAATACATTTAGAGTACAATATTAGAAGCTAATGTTTAAATTCAGGAAATGCTTCCTATTTGCAAAGTAAGTAGTGCTACACCGATTAGTGTGTAAGGATGGTTCAAGAACTCGACTGATGTTCATTATGTACAAGAGCAGACCCTGAAGGCGGGTAAGCACTCCTTATGTGTAGCTGCAAGACAGAGAAAGAGGAGTACATGTCTTATCCAAGATCATCCATAAAGTTACAGGTAAAGGCTAAATTAAAACTCAAGAGCCCTTTTCCCACTCAATTCCATGCTTATCTGCTCCATCTCTTCATGTCTCTTCTCTGGTAGCCTAGCAAATATTATGCAAGCAGAAAAGATGAAAGCATTTTAGAAAATACTTTGAACTTGGAATGAATTGTCAAATAATGGAACTAGTAGATCCTGTAATGAACGAGGCTTAATCGAGGATCTTACGAAACAAAACAAAAGAATGGGAACACAGGAACGGTATGGCATGTGGAAGTTTGGGTCCAGATAATGAAATGTAGGATTCATCTTGAACTTGATTTCCAGGTATCTCTGTTGTGAGAAAGAAAGACAGACAAATATTTTATTTAAACCAGAGCCCTCTTTACTTGTTGTAGATTTTTTAAGTATTTCCCATTTAATTCCTGTATATACTGAAGGTGCTTTGATCACGCTTTTATTCTTAAGTTAAAGTTTGCTCTTTGCAAAAGCAGAGCTCTTATCAGAGATTAAAAGTACATTCTTTGAAATCATTAGAAGAAAGGAATATCTTTTCTCAGTAAAGTGAGAAATCCTGTTTTGATGTATTATCTGGTTTTGTAGAAGAGAAATGATGAATGTAAAGATTTAAGTAATAAAAAGGGTTGTAGTGTGCCAGAAAGGTGATCAGATAGCTAATCAGATGAAGACAAAATCAGACCTGCTTATTTAATTCTGTTTTATCTGTGCGCAGAAATATTTACATTGGCAATGAGTTCTTGTAAGCTTAGACCAGAACATGATGTCTTTATGCTCTTAAATGTGAAATGCAATTAGTGCATGGTTGGCTTACTAGTCTAGTGTGTGATTAGTACTAGGCACAACCACAGAATAACAGTCTAAATTTGGGAGTGGCCTACTGAAGAAGAGGAAAAGCAAGAGCATACAATGCACTTTTCATCTCACAGCTGCTGTTCACACAATAGAATTTGAATCTTTTTTCTTTATTTGAAGAAGAAAAACCCTTACCTTTTGATGTCTGTGATTACTGTGTAACAAAATATATAACAAATAACAGTGTTCAGTTTGTTCTACGAGAAAGTTGCCTTTTTGCCTTTAAGATCAGTTGTTAGATCCTTAATTCTTGTCATGGCAATTAATGGAGGCATAGAAGGGGGAAGTAAGCTGTCTTTTAACCAAATTCTCTGCAAGTGCAGTCCTGTAAGGCTAGGTTGTCTAACATTATTACTAATGCTAATTCTAAATTTTGAGTAATCAACTTTTGTCTTCTTATGAGAACTTAAAGTCACTTAAAAAACACTTGTTATTTTTCTAGAGTTCATCTCCTAATTTTCTTCTTAATGTAATTCCATTTCTTGAATGGAATGCAAGTGAAAGATCCCTTTACAAATCCTAAGCAATGTACTCCCTTCTTCATTTTTGAACACTTCAAATATTTGCAGACTTTTCCTACTGAATTAGTTAATAAAAAATGATGAAGTTAATCAATAGTATGTATTAAAGCTTTCAAAAAACAAAAAATTTGAAGTAATTTTTCTAAAGATGATTTTTCAGACAGGAGCAATCAATTTTACTGATTGGAGGAGAGGGAGTAAAAGACTATATAGCAGACATTTGATTCCTGACGTATCTTCTGAATGAGAAATAAAACAGTTCTCATAAAAGCAGGAAAAGCAGTAATTTCCATGCAGAGGTGAACACAGCATTCCTTTTAGATAAACTAACTATGACAGAAAAATGCAAGTGTTAAAAGTGTCTAATTCAGTGACAGGCTGTATTGTAGTTCTTGGTTTAGGTGGATCAATCAGACCTTTTCAAATGGAAGTCCATACTGAGCTAAATTATGTGACATTTTTGCAGTGGGAGACTGAGGTAAGAGTTTGGCATGAACAAGAGATATCTGTCTAGCATATTTATCTTTTCAAAAAGTCACAGAAAGCATACTATTGCCTAAAACAGAAAGAATTATTTTATTGTTAGACCCAGATAGCAACGCTGAGATAAAGAGCTTTTGAAAATTGATTACAGATCATAATAAATTGTCTGCAAGAGCCAGCTTTTGTCTTCTCTTTAATAATACTGTACATACTTTTAACATATTTAGTCTCAAATGTTTAGATAAATGTATGAGTATGAAAGTTAGATGCATCTTCAGACATGTAGGTTGCTCTGAAAGTAATGCCTCTCATTTATTTCCATGGAAACTCAACAGATACAAAGAGAACAACAGCACTATCTGATAGAGCAAATTCTCAGCAACAAAATACTGATTTTTAATGCAGTCACCACCATTAGCTCTGCTTTTTCAGCAGTGATGAACAAAAGCCCGCATGCCACACTCATAAAAATCGGTACCAGCAGAAGTGACCCTCTGTTGCTGTTGACACTGCTGAAAAGCACCACCTACCACCTTACTGTGCTCATATACAATGTTCAGTCTCCATTAACATTCAACAAGTTCACTGATACGAATGTCAATGGGTGTTATTTTTTCTGCATGAAGGAATTCAATTCCACACCTCTGCTTCATACACACTTCCATGTCAGACACTGTTCTGTCAGACTGCTCCTCTGCTGCCACTCCTCACATGGCAGCAGAATGTAAGAGTATTGGCTGGAAGTTTCAACCTCTACTCCCATATTACCAACATTCACCTCTGATGTTGTTGGGTCAACATAAGAAAGTAAAAGGTATTATTTTTGGAGCAGCCTTTTCAGAATGGAAATAGCTGTCTTCAAAGAAGAGTAATTATAGAAAAAGATATTAAAATCGTTGCAGATTATAAATAGTAGTGATAATTGCAGATGATAAACTAATAGAACTGTACATACTTTAATAATGCTGATACTACATTGTCATGAGGTGAGTGTAGATCTGATCCCCTGGACTGATATTTGGTCTTGAGAGGGAATACATACATAAGATAAAATATTTTGTTTCAGCATTAAACCAAAGGCCACTATATTATATTGATACTGGAGTCTTATGTGTATTTGTGTTTTTGTTTGTTATGTGTTCTTGAAGGACAGCTTGGAACTTGATTCTCCCTAGACTTTTCCTCTAATGCCTTGTTGGATCAAGCTACCCTAATGGTTATTATTTCTTTGTTTTTAATTGCCGATTACAAGATACTAAAATGGATTTCGTACTGATAAGTGCTTAACTGAAAATAAATTGCCCCGTTGATTTATTTTTGTTTTTTAACAGGCAGAAGAAATACTGAGGCGAGAGCTAGAGAAGAAAGAAACACCAGGATTATATTGTTTGCTTGGAGATGTTCTTAAAGACCACGAATGCTATGACAAGGCTTGGGAACTCTCCAGGCACCGTAGTGCCCGTGCACAACGGTCTAAAGGCCTCCTCCACCTCCGCAACCGGGAATTCAGAGAATGTGTGGAGTGCTTCGAACGTTCAGTGCAGATCAATCCTATGCAGGTCAGGAAATGATACAAGTGTGGCTCTAGCTTACTTGGTGTATTAAGTTTTGAAGGATGGCATCTCTTTTTAAAAGGCATTTCTGTGCAAAAATGTTTAAATGGCTGTTTTGTGTTCTACATGATTACTACATTTCTGGTTCAGAAAAAATTTAAAGATTTTCAGTCTCGAAAATCTCATATCCAGAAGCTGTTTGATATTTAAATGCCATGTTTTTTTTCCAGTGAATCTCACTCTTGTTCTTATTCAAGTGAACTCCAGATAGCATAAAAACACCTTTAAAGTGGGCATCAAAATGAACACAAATTCTTCCTTTATCTCCCAGTTCTCTTAATGTCTCAGGAAATGCCATTGCCAACCAGATCTGTACTATTAATCAGGTAGGAGATTTATTGAAATCAAGATGGCTCCCAAAGAGTGAAGAGCTGCAGAATCAGAAGTTTGCTTACAGGACTCAAAAATGAGAAATACTCTGCTGAGATGCGTTTTTATGTCTTTTCTGAAGGAAGATTAGAATGCAAGGCAATCCGAGAAATGTAGTCCAGTCCATATAAGAAAGTAAACATTTCCTTCTCTTGTTGCTTAGGAAGATCTACTTAAGATTCAGATTAATTGTTTCAAACAAATAGATGGTATAAATGAGTAGTGTGAATTGGCATATCACTGTATTCTGAAGTTTGTATTCTGTCACTGGAGATTTTAATTGCTTCTTATTCTGGGATGTCTTGTACACAAAGGGCAGAGAGGCAGGTGCTTCTAAATTCAAGAACTTCAATGCCTAGGACATTCTAGGAAAACTCATTCATTAATTACTTACAGCATTGGGAATAATTTATAAGGTAGGTAAGGGCTCTGTGTCACAAAGATGTTTTTTTCTTTTGAGTGGCTATGAGAAACCTTTTAGGAAAAAGTCATTTTAAACTGCAGCAAATGATTCCCTGATAAAACCATTCCATCAGACTTTATTTAAACCTATGTACTATTTGTCAACCAAACTTGTTGGAGGTCTCTGAGGTAGGTAGGTCTCTGCTGTATGAGCCAACCACCATATTAGACATGTGAGATTTTAATCCCTTTGTTGCTTCTCCAAATTCAAATATATCTGAAACCCATCTTCATTAGCACTACTGCTCAAGGAATGACTTGTTTCTGTGGGCCTAATGGGTGACAGCTGCATATCTTTTGCATTTCCTGGCAAGGGAAAGCTGAGACAATTCCAGTGGGATAGTGAAGGAGAAGGGAAAGGAGATAAAAGAGCTCATGCTGTGAGTTCTCCAAATATGAAAGAAAGACTGTGTAAAACAATGCATACAACTTGTTAAATTACAGATTTGTTAGTTTTTGTTCTGAACAGTGTATGGTTTTCTTTATCAGGTCATTTCATGCTTGAATTTTCCAGAAATCATGTTCTTAGCACTTTTTTTTTTTTTTATGCCCACACTATTTTTCACCATGTTACAGTCTGTCTGAAAAGAGTAATCATATTCTGTGCTAGACTTTTTGGCTTATAAATTCTCAGGATAATTTTCCTGGGTGTGAGACAAAACAAGATTTCTCTCAATTTCGGGAAGACAGTTACTATTTCAGAAATCAGCTTGCCATCAACTATGTCTGGTATTCAAAGCTTTGGACAGTATGCTGAGCCTTAGTATCAGCAAGTCTCTTTCTTGTTCTCCTTCTAATATTAAAAGTAACTTTTAAGAAGAGTTGACTAGAATCTCTCATTGGAAACGATAAAGTCAGGTCTCTGCACTTTCTTAAACTATAGTATGTTCTGTCAGCATGATAGAGTCAAATCAATATAAATCACGAGGGAGATAAACAGTTCCAAAATTGAGTAATTAAGAAAATGTATTCAGGTAGGTTTTCAATCAAGTAGAGCTCTTAAATTTTAATTACTAATCCCAAATACTAATTGCACTCTGCAGGTGATAAGTAGTTTTTGAATTAATGCTATTCTTAACCAGTGAGTATTATGATAAAGAGCTCACCAGATTCTAAACAAAACAAAATAAAAAAAAATGCATTTTTTTCCTAAATAGTAGAAATTGCATTAAATTGAATCTTTTTTAAAGTATTCAGTTATATTTTTAACCAATTGTTTTAGAACCATGTTCTCAGTAACTTGAGAGAAGTATTTAGAATTTAATAATTTAATAATCATATAGAATTACTGAAAATTGTCTGGAAATTATTGATAACCGCTCTTAATAGAGCCTAAGCCTGAATTTTCTTTCTTTGCTGATCACTGTCTTCTGTCACGAAAAGGAAAAAATTTCACAGATCATTTTCATGTGTTTTTTCCATCAGGAGTGAGATTTGAACCTTTAGCCAGCACACTATTTTTTATTTTTTTATTTTTAATGTCCAAAAAAGAGCATTAACCTAGTTCCAAAGCCTTGACAAAACTTCTTTTGAACTTTGGATGATATTTCACTTAGTCTGCCTTGCTTTGATCATTTTACTCTCTTATTCTACTTTTCATGTCCAGGGTGTTATCAATCTAGAAAAGAAAAGGTAGTAAACCTGGTAGCAGCTGTTGAAAGTGCTGTCTCCTGGAAACTGAATGGACAAGTGAATAAAAAAAATGAGGCTGAACTAATTTTATTTCCTGTTAATTTTGCCCTCTGAAATGTGGGAAACAGTTTGTTTTTTATCCATATGCAGTTTCTTCTCCAAATGATGAGTTTTAGGATTGTGAAAAAAAGAGGCTGACTGTGCTGAAAAGTAGATATTCCTGATTACACAGGCCAGATATAATTGGCAGAACCATCTCTGCATCCACATGATCCAAGCATCAGCCATCCCACGTATTCTCCAAATGCAAGAAGATGTTTATTACTAAGTTCATTCATTTATTTTCTTGATGTGCTGAAGATTGCCTACCTGGGTATCAGGTGTGGCAGGGATTAATGTGATACATTTGTATACTGGGATCTCAGCAAAGCAGGTTAGCAATGAATTCCATAGCAGGTAACTCAGATAAGTCTATCTGGATCAGACGTTCTTACTGATTTTAAGTTGAGACTGAAAGACAGTAAAACGAGACTGATTTGGAGAGAGCTGCATAAAATATCTGCTGTAGAGGTCACAGTTATTCTGTAGAAGTAAATGGTTCCTTACATATGAGCTAACAGTTTGTGATCAGAAACTTCAGAAATGTTCCTTGTAAAATATGGTTTCCTCAAACTAAGTTCCCTAGTGCTTACCATTTGACTTAGTAATGCTGTAATGTGAACAGGAATTTTTCATGTGTTAAAGCAAAATGTTCAAACCTTTGGATAGCTGTTGCTTTCTTCTCAGGAGATATGTTGTTAAAGAACACTTCATGTATTGTTAAGCAGTCTCAGTGTAGTCAATAAACAAAAATGCTGACGTTCATTGAAAACCTCAAACCTAAAGCTTTCCTGTATTCTCCATATGTGATATTATTTATTCCAATGTAATATACTGTAACTGAAAATCGGGGAAAACCAACAAGAATAGTGTGGTTTTGGGCATCAAAGCAAAGAGTTTTCTTTCATGCAGAAATACATATGTGTATATGTAATCGTCTGTTTTTCTCTCCAGCTAGGTGTATGGTTTTCCTTGGGCTGCGCATACATTGCTTTAGAAGGCTACGAAGGTGCTGCCAGAGCGTTTCAGCGCTGTGTGACATTGGAACCAGATGTATGTACATTTTAACAAGCAATTCAGATGGCTTATCTAAAAGCAACAAGGATGTTTGCATTATAAACAAGCAAAGCAATAATGAAAAACTTCTTTAAACTTTAGCCCTCTGAATAAATTAAACTTGTGCATAAAGGATATATTTTTGTCATTAGGCATCATAAGAATTCTTGCCTAGTACTTAACTTTGTCCAAATATGTGTGTGTGAACGTTAAAATATGTTTGAGCAGAATATTTTTATGCTTTATACAGAGTGGAACATCAGTAAAGGTAAGAAGAGATAAAATAATGAATTAAAATACTTAGACCTTTAAGTAATCAAATGCTCTTGTGGAAATAAGTGGTTATATGACAGGCATTATTTTCTCTTGGGGAAAAGAGTAAAAGAGCAACAGATGATAACAGAGGAGTTTATTAATAAAATTGAAAGAACTTGAAATAAAAAATTGCAGACAACGTGGAAATTTCATTTTTTCATATATTCACATTTTTCTTTTGATACAGTAGATTTACTCCTAAACTGTGTTATCTCTCTGGGGTCTGTACTTTATTGTACTCACATGAGCGGGTCAACTGACTTCTGTACAGGTCTTGTGAACAATGAATGCTAAGATGACATAGTTACAAGGGATGACATCTATCTCTATACAATGATCTGCAATATCAACATGAGTATTTTCATTTCCAAGATGATTTAAATGCTCCCCGATCCTGAGGAGAGTACAAGAGTACTTTTCACTGCGATTCGTTGGTTCGACTCTTGGAGTTAAGTGGTGCAGCTTTAAACTGACAGCAGTAAAAAGTGATGGGCAGGTATCATCTCAGCATGTGGCTTTGCTAGTTTTATCAGAGAAATGATTGAGCTTTGTGTGATCCTTTTCAGCCAAAACATTTGATAATTAGTTATATTTGCTTATTTTTCTTAGTGTATTTTTTTTGTTTTAATATACTTGTATATAATTTTCTTGCGATGTATTACATATGATACTTTAATGTCTGATAGTATGCAAGATACTTTGAAGTACTTCATTTTACATATATTTTTATAAAGTAGGTATAGTATAATATTTTTTTTCTTTTTGTCATTATAGAATGCTGAGGCCTGGAATAATTTATCAACTGCGTATATCAGATTAAAGCAGAAGTACGTACTTCAAAACGATTAGAAAATATTGCTTCCAAAATAAATAATTGGATTTTCTTTCTTCTTTTTGGTTTTTTTTTCATTGATTTTTTTTTTTGTTCTTATGATGTGGTTGACTCATTTTTCATAATTATTATCCCTTCTGTCCTTTTTTCCAGGTTGAGTCATTAATAAGTTTATTTTGCAGGAAGTACACTTCATAAACTTTATAAAAGCAGCAACTTCTCAGCTTACAATTTATTTTCTTATTAAATGTACTATAATGTAGTAATTATTACCAGTGTAAAATATTTATATTAAATTTGGAAAGTAATTTGCCTATTTTAAAAAGATGTAAACATTTCAGACATATCATATATTCAGACCTATGTCAATTCATACTACATTAATCTCAGGAGATTTAAGGGAAAAAGAGGCAGTTTAATGTTATGAAAGCAGACAGAGATCTACACGTGGAAGCTCACTTGTTCTTTTTCTTCTAATTCCACCATTAATACAAGAAGATTTGGCCTAAATCCACTGCCTTTCTTACTTTTTATTTCAACTCAGTATAATTAAACTTGCTTATAAACACAGAATACCTGAAATAACTTTGTATTTAAGAAAAATTTTCACATTATAACTCATCCCCAGTGAATGACATAATAAAACAGGATATATATTTTTTTAAAAAGCTCACTCAATCTGTTAATAATTTTTACAGTTATTCAATCATGAGGAAAAGTAGGAAGGAGACAAAAAGAATAGTTACTTTTCAGAGAAGGAACATATGAAGCAACTAATATTGTAAATAAATTCAGTAAATGATTCAAGATGCAAATGGGAACAGGAAGGAAGAGAAAGTGAAGGTTAAATGACTGCTTAAGACTAGAAAGAGTTGTAGAAGTCAAAAGCTTGCTTTACCTTTTCAATAGTTCCTACTATCTTCAGCAATGCCTTAAGAACGCATGATTTAATTTTAAGAGGAGCTGTTATGATTTTATTTTTTCTATAAGAATGAGATGATTTTACAGTTACTCTGAAATAACTCTCCTCGCTAAGAGCTTCTTATCTTTAGAGTGAATGTAATAGATTGCTCTTTTTCTTTGCATAGAGTTCAATAGTGTGTTAAGTGCTCAATATATTGGCTTTTACATAAAATACGTATGTAAAATACAAATCAGTTTTCTGCCTATTATCGACTACAAGGTTGATAAACTAATGAGTGATTGGTTTCACTTCATTGAGTCAGTTTTATAATTGTGAATCTACTAGTTATTTAACATGAGAAATGGATACAGAATTTGCAAACTATTTAATATTTCATCTAAAACGATAAACGAGGGTAGCTTTTGAGCTTAATTTCCCCATTAATCATGTGGAAGAGGAATATGAGTAGAGAAAAGTCAGTAATATATGCTAGTAGAGAAGTGTAGCCTGTATTTGCTATGCAGTAGCTTATCCAAACACGTTATCATGTAATCACTTACAGATAAAGACAGTGTGATTTTGTTTGATCTACTTTGAATAAAGAGGGTATTTGTTGTATTGTAGAAGAAGCAAGCAGTGGTGAAAGCTTAGGTTTTTACAGTTCAACCAGACAAAAAAATATGTATATATATGGTGAAGGAGAAGACTGAGAAAAGGGGAAACAACAGATACCAAAACCAATTGCTTTTGCTACAGCCAGCTTAACTCAGTTCTACCCAAGAGTTGTGTGTTTGGGTAAGACTTAGCAGAGTCACCTTCTACAGACAAAAATAAAATGTATGGGTCTGTTTGAAGACTGTATGCAAGCAAATTCCTGGCACCTAAATGAGTGGGGGTTGGTTGGGTTTTGGCTTTTTTGTTTTTTAAGAGTTCATAAGTTTTCTGTATTCTGAATTTACTGAAGAAAAAATTGTGATGAGTGAAGGCTTTACTCTTCAGTTCACCAGAAAATTTTATGAGTGCTAGGAGATATCTGAAATTTAGATCTCATATTTCCTAAAGCAAACTGGGTCTACCCCTCTGCCCTTTGGGTGAAAGATTTTCAGTTTCCAAGACAGGGTAACTGGTGCTGTCTACTGACTCCAGTTTAGATGTGAACTAGTTCAGGTGGTACACTGGATAAAGATATTTCATCCTTATATGATATGTAAAGCGCAGAACATAGAGAATCTCATTGACCTGTGGACTAATTTGCCTCAGCTGTTCCAAATGATCTGCTTTCCTTCAACAATTTTGCTTTATCACTCAGCTCTCTTTGGGTGTATGTAGTCTTTTAATACAGTGGATTTAGATTGGCACTTACTCAGAATTTTCCCTGATCCAGCCATTTCAGACTATTCATGATTCACTAGTTAGTTAGCTGATTTTCCTGGTTGGGATATTTGCACTCCCCTGGACCTTCATTTTGAAACTCATCCAACAGTTTCTTTGAGCTGTCTTTCTTTAGAGAAAGCACTTTTAGCAACTTAAGTGATACAGCAAGCAAATTGCAGATGTTGGTAATAAGCCAGCTTTATATGATTTTTATTAAGAAGAGATTTATATCGTACCTCCACAAAGATCTTTTACCAGCCTGGGAAAACTCTTGTTTCAGCTTTTCATTTCAGTAGAATTATTCCTTTATGTTTTTTCTGCTTTTCACAACTGTCCAGCTAAAAGTAGGCTTCAGCTCTTAAAGTCATAAGAACTTATCATTCTGTGTCTCTAGCAAAGCTTTTCTTAAAATCTCAAATTCACTGAATCTTTTGGCAATACATATAAAGCTTTGGAAAGCAGGCACCCAGATAGTACCGACACATGTTGTATTGAGGCTTCTTATTCCTTCTGCCTCCTCTGGCAGCATTGGTCACACGTACCACAGGAGGTCATAACCTCTGTAAACTGAATGTCAGCAGCTTTCCCCTCATACACTTGATTTGGCCATAACTGTCTTATGTTACGTAGCAGAGAACGTTATTTCTCTTTCCTTAAGTAGGGAATGGTAGAGTTGCCTGGAGTGGGTCTGTATGGAAAAAAAAAAACTATATGCAAGATGCTTCCTGACGTAACGCTGACTTTCAGGAAGCATTCTGTCTACTTTATTCCACAATGCTTTGTCTGTCCTCTAGAACACCTTTGGTGAAGGATGTTAGTGTTTAAGACCACTGTCACAGTTGCTCTTAACAGCATAAGGAACAGAGCATGTAAGTAAAGCTAACATAAGAAAAAATAGTTAAAAGCTCTGGGATTCTGTGCAGTGAGTACTTACATTTGCTATGTGTGAAAAATAACTTATTTTTAAGCAGTTTTTATGCAATGAAAAGGGTCAGCATCATTATGTACTTGCCATGAATTTAGTTGTGAAAAGTTATGAAGTTGGACTTTTAAATTCTTTGTAATGTATTCTGCCACTGTAGTGTGTAAGGTTATTTTCTCATGGTTCCAGTTAAAAATTCAGAAAAAAAATACTGACTTAGATGGCATGATGTTATTGAATTTTTGTGATTGGTAATATATAAATTTGCCAAAATGTAATTGAGAGCTAACATAAAGTTAACTTCAGCGTACTGAAGAGTGAACTGACAGAAGATAATTGGCAAGAGAAAATGAGGAAGTATCAATATTATAAATAATAAACTTTTATGTTATGCTGGGTTTTAAACAGACTGTTTTAAAGTAGACACTTCTAGTTGATGCAATTCCAATGGATGCTTATATACTTGTATACAATTTCTTCTTTTTTATTATTTAGAATCAAAGCATTTCGAACCCTCCAGGAAGCGCTGAAATGCAACTATGAGCATTGGCAAATTTGGGAGAATTATCTTCTCACCAGTACAGATGTTGGAGAGTTTTCAGAAGCAATTAAAGCTTATCATCGGCTCATGGACTTAAGAGAAAAGTACAAGGACACACAGGTGGGGAAGTTTTCATGTTAAGTCATTCTGTATGTTTTCTTTTGAGACAGAGAGAGATTACTGCTGATAGTGGTATCAGTAATGAGAAAGCACATACCAATTAAGTTATGTAGCCAAGCCATTTGTTTTTTTTATCTGCTCCATAAGACTAAGCATTTAAAATAAAAATGAAGAGGAAATCCTTTTCATCCTCAGATTGCCTCGAATTTTATAGAAGGGTAACTATGAAACTGGCAGTTTTCAGGTCTGTTTCTAAATAAAAAGCACCATCTTTCCACATTGTTCTTGCATGTGTCGGTATCAGAAATAGTATATGTTATTTATTTCCCAGAAAGGCAAGCTTTTTCCATGTGTATGAAAATTCCAAAGAAGGTCTTCTGAAAGCAAGTTATGTTTCATGGATTTAATGCATTACAGTCAGAACAGTGACTCCTAATAACCTGGAACAAAGGAAAATGTGGAGGCATTTTGCTCACCTTTCACTTCTATTTCAGTTAATTTCTATGTTTGTAAATGAATGGTTTAAATAAAATCCAGAGAGCCTGTTTTAACAGTTGCCAATGAGATATTACCTTGCCTAAATCCAGATCACAATCTAAGCAGGGTTCTGTGCACTCAGTGAAAATAGCAGGGTGAATCTGAAAGGATATCTGAAGAGTCCCTTCAGCAGAATCATCAGTGAACTGCATATGAGCGCCAAGGTTAAAGGATCGAGCTGTAGCTGGTTCATTGAAATCAGGGGTGTGTTTATTTTCTTATTCCATAAAATTATTTAAAGGAGTGTTTGAAAATCTTGGGTGGTTGAGTTCAGTGTTGACGAGAGGGAGCAGATTAGTTACGGTTGTGGAAACATATCGTTTGTTTGTGGATTAGGGAGGCATCAGGTAGAGGGAGTGCTAAAGCTTCTTTCAGATTACTTTTTAGTAACAAGTTGTATGCGAGTACAATGCTACTATAAAACTTAACCATACATAGCATAGCATTATGTAAAAATTAAATCTTTTGAGTTTTTTAAGGCTGATTATTAAAGGCCTCTGAAACTCTGCGATACAAAGTGTATATGGAAAACAATCTGATATCTGGCAAATATTAGTCTGTTTAGCATATTGTGGTACTTGCAAGGTCTCTGATTTATTCAGAGAACATTTTATAGATTATATACTTTTTATGATTTGACTCCTGCTCAGCCATCAGTCAGAATAAAGATATAGTAGACCACTTCTAAAAATATTTTTATCTAGCACATGAGAAAACAAACATCCTATTTTCTGTTCATTCTAAATATTTGGAGATGATACATACTCCTATTCAAGTGGTTATTGTCGAGTTTTTATGTCAGATATTATAGTACTTGGGTATATTACTTGCAATAAGTTTCTGGTTTTGTTCTGTAACTTTTTCGTCTTGTTCCCTTTCAACTTCTAATCTTGCATTACTATAATTCTGAGTAAAAAATAATAATGCTATGTATACGACAATTTTTTCATTACAACATTCTGTTAAATTTGTGTTCTGTTATGTGATACACTTTATGGTTCTCAGCATAGCTTCTAGTACAGTTTACTCAGAAGTATTTCACTGCTGGCCAAGAAAAAACTCAGAGCCTGATCACGGAGTTTTAGAAAGGCTTTAATCAATAGTCTTTACAAGGAAGAGAAGAATGTTCCCATAACAAGACAACATCAAAATGAAGCACATAAAACTGTGAAGATTGTTTACAAAGCTCACCATTAATTTCTGAGCCTCTCCCATTTGCCAACTGGCCTTTTCTAAGTAGAGATGTGCTGTGACCCTCTTGTGCAATTGAATTTTAATGAAATACAATCAGGCACTTGAAGTGGAAGCATGCACCTTGATTTCCATGCAACACAGAAAGGTCTTTTCTCAGGTTATATTTATTATTTGTAGCATTACTAGATTTTAGTTGATAGACTATGAAGATAGTGGGGAAAAACAGAAAGTTGGAATTGGGAGAGAAAGTATATAAATACTCCAATTCCACTGCTTTCTTGTAGTACTAATAGACTGCAATTCTTTGTGAAAGCAGAAATTAGTTGTTGGACCTTTGTATACCAATCATTTTTAGTACTATCAGTGTTGCAGGATTCCTCTTGGGAGTCAAAATGCGTCAAATAAGAGCGTGCAGCTGCATTTATAATTAGAAATGTCCTTGGTTAGCGTAGTTAGAATAATCATGTTTGTAAATCACCGATTTCTTTAATTAAAAGTAACACATTCATATATTTCCCTGTGATTTCTGTTGGGTCACTGCTGTCTTTTTTCACCAGATTTCTGAATTCAGAAAGGAGCTTTGAAAATTTTTAATCCTAAGTAATTATTAAATAATGATGTTATCCTTGTGGCAAAGATTCTAAGATTAGGATATCATGAAAGTGAATTTATGTATGTTCAAATTCTACAGACAAAATTTAATAAGGAAGAGCTTAAGCTTTATTTATATAAATTATCAACAATGCAGTAAAAGATTACGGCAAAGGAAGTACTTTCAAAAGTCCCTGTTTCCTCATAATCCATTGTAATATTTAAAGCATGCTTTCTTTCCTTTCTTTCTTGTTCTTAAAATTCCTCAAATTTCTTTAACTGTTCTTATATTCATGAACTTACTGAGAAATATATCTTGAAGACTTTGCTTGTATTGTTATGTAATAAACTGTACAGACTTGCTGAATTATTTGCAGCCTAAGCCAGTGGATCAGTCACTGAAAAATACCTGATGAAAAACCTTTACCTGATTTAAGTGTAAATTAAGCCTCTGAAATTATTAGTCTGAGGCTGTAAATTCAGCTGAGAGATTTCTGCAACTGCTCATGACGTTGCTTTGTACCACATGCTCTTTCTTGGAGCCAAGGCTTTTTTTTTTTTTTTTTTTTTTTTTAAACTTGGAAAGCTTCAGTTCTGCGAATAACAAAGTTGTTTTGCAGGTGGAAAAGCTGTTTTGCTACATTGCTTTCAGAAATCAGATCTCCATCCTGCACTGTGAAAAAAAAATTAATTCAGAAGTATGGAGAAGTGGTTCTTTCACAACCCTGTGTTCTTGAGAATCTGACAAAAAGCTTTTCTGTTAATCTTTCCATCAAATATTGTCCTCATTTCAGCATTTCATATTGCCAGGCTGTTTTCTAATAAAAGGATGTGACTGCATGTTTTAAGGGGATTTTAAAGAGAGAGAGTAGGAGTTGAAGCTTTGTCCTTTATAATAAATCTTTAATTTGGGGATTGGGAGGGCACAGGGAAGGCTCAGCAATTGCACAGTAGTCATTTTGGATCTGGTATCTGAGAGTTCATTTCTTATTGAACACTGTCAATCTTTATTTGCATTAGTTAAGCGTCTAAACTTGTTGGAAGCAGTGATTTTTTTTATATAAAAGGAACTGTTTGGAGAACAATTCTGAAATAAGACTAATATCAGTCATAACATTTAAAAACAATTGCTCTTGTTACTATGTCCAGGTGGGGTCTTTTGTTAGGTTTTAGTAAACGCACATTCACAAGAGTTATTAACTGAGGCAAAAGAAACAACAGACCCTACTACTTGTGTAGGACCCTGGGCAGCAGAGCATTGCTTCATTAGCTCTGTGTACATGGCAGCGTAACTCTCCCAAAGGTATAAATTAACATCTAACACTTAAGGTAACTGTCTGAAGTGGGAAGCTCTGTTGGAGTGCTAATACTTCTTGTCGATTAGCACAATACATTTGCTATTCTAAATAGCTTTATTTAACAGTTGGGCACAGACAAGTAGTATTAATCATTAATTAGTATTTAATGGACCCTTTAATTTGGGGTTTCACACTGGCTTTATTTTAACTGCTGTAATGCTAATGCTTTTATACTGAACAACAAAGAAAAAATGAAGAGATTATTATGATTAAAGTGAATGAAAAGCATGAACTCTATGGGAATAAGAGTTATTTTCCAGTTGCAAAATCCTACCTACTGAGGAAACATTTTTACGTCCAAATAAAATATTGTCTATAGAACTCTTGATAACTATAGGTGATATTACCTGAACTTTTGCAATTTAGTGGAACAATTTAGATACTATAGACTGAGAAACTGATTGAGAAGTCATGCATATGTATATGAATCCTCAGGGCCAGATTTATTTTTTTTTCAAAACAGATCACGGTTTAATGTTTCTTCTTACACCTCTTCTGTGTCATACTAATGGGAAGATCAACACTCTCTAGGGTATTTCTAGCAAATAATTAAACAATACCTGATTCATTTAATAATAGGTTTTATTCCTTTAGTTTCCAAAACACAAATGTAATGTAATTTACATCTAGTATTTCATAACATTATCAGCTATTTCAGATTGAGGATGTTTTTCTTGTCTAACTGAATAATTCTAAGAAATGTTTTATTAGAAAAATGATACTTCACATGTTTTTAAGTGCAATATACTTCGATGCTGTGATTATGTTTACGTTACTTTCTGCCGATGAACTACATCTTGGTTCACGAGGATGCACCTCTGCCCTACTTCTTCTAGAGCAGCAGTATATTTGTGTGGGTTGAGGTTATTCACAAATCAGCTTTGAAATTTGTAATTCATAGATCAGTATTAATGTTAATTTGATTTCATAGTAAACATGAACTTGTGGACAAAAATCCTGGAGTTGGGAAATGGGTGGTTTTCTCACCTATCTTGATGAGTGCAAGCATCAGAGACTTCCAATTATTTTTATTTGCTGATCTCTTTTCTGTGCTACGCAGGAAAGGTAGTTCTCAGTAAGTCACAGCTTTACATGGGTTTTATTTTCTTCTGATTTAATTCAGTGCTTTCATTGACTTACATTTGTCCTTTCACTTTTCCTGAGAACTAAGATTCAGTGAAACTGTCTTCTAATTCTCTGTGTTCACCTATTCAAAACTTTAAGATTTGTTGTTTTTCTGTTTCTGAGACACTATGTAGCCTTTCATTCAATCAAAGTGTAGCTCCCATCCAGTTCCCGGGCAGGTGCAAGTGTTTAGCAGTTCTTCAGGTTGCACATTCTCAAGACAATGACTCAGAAAGCCATGTCATAGAATGAGTGCTTGTAAAGTTTCATTGAACTGACTGATTTCACCAGAAATGTATTAAACGGAATTTCCAGGGCAGCATCAGTTGATTTCCAGTTTCCAATCTCATCCAGTATAGATTTATAAAGGCAAATAAACAGAGGTCCTGTAAAGAACGGTGTCTTCCATTATCTCATTACTCTGTTGAGCCTGTTTACTGCTATAGCCATATTGTAAGGTGAAAATACCTTTGTGATGCTGCCATAATTTTCTGTCCCATTCGCTTTCACACTAAGCCTGTCAGTATAACTGAAAAATTGTCTTAGGTCTTTTACTCTTTTATCTACTCCAACCATAGAATCTTCTAAGAGAAGTTTAATTTAGTTGAATTATTCCCCTAATAAATACTGTATTTGCTATATGGTGCTACATTTGTGTTTTTGTTAGTTTTAATATTGATGATCGTCATATGTACTTATGTTTATTTGAATTGAAATAGAAATTCTTTCCTGTTCCTTTTTGTAAGGTTTTGGCTATTCTGGTCAGGGCGGTTGTGGATGGAATGGCAGATCGCAATGGAGAGGTAGCAAGTGGATTGAAGGGGAAATTGCAGGAGCTGTTGGGCAGAGTGACTTCACGTGTGACAAACGATGGGGAAATCTGGAGACTTTATGCACAGCTTTATGGAAATGGGCACAATGATAGCAGTGAAGATATTGAGAAGGTAAATGTGTTCTGATGTCTGTGTCGTGGATGCACACTGTGCAAACTTTTTGTTCTCCAGCAAGCTAAGTACTATAATAAGATATGCTTGTGTTTCAGATGTGTTTTGCTTTAGAGTTTCAGTAAGCTTATCTTTTGCTTTTCATGTTTTTACAGCATGCATTTTTATTATCTAACCAAAACAATATATTTTACATCCTTTTTTTTTTTTTTTTTTTTTTTTAATAAAAAAAAATAGATCTCTTATCAAAATTTCATTGTAAAGCATCCTAACAGAATACATGTTCGTTGTCCTGGATTCATATTCTGAATTTTTTTTTTTTTTTTTTTTTTGCAGCAGTCTAATACCTGTATTATTTTATTATTTTTAATAGAAAACTTTGATTTTGAAAACAAAAAACAGTATTTTGGGGAAAAAAGAAAATGAATCATGATGGCATGATCCAGTGGCATCATAAGCCATCTAAGTTCTTTTTTGGATCTACAAAGTAAAACTGCACATTAAGAAGGTCTGTTACACAGTTTCCAGTGTAAGAGCATTTTGAACTTATATAGCTTAAAATGGAATTTGTAACCTGTTAAACTGTTGGGCCCCCCATTATCTCTCTGTGGTTTAACTATGTTAACTTCCATCTCTTTTTCCTATCACTTCCCAGGAAATTGAGATGATTGCATTTCTAAAATTAATCACTCAGTTCTCTTCTAAGTGTTTACTTTTGTGTATGCTACACGGTACTTTGCATTTGGTGTTGAATTTCCAAAACTCAAATAGCCTTGCACACTCCAGAAATACTTACAGGTTATCAGATTTTCACTGAAGCTGGAAATACACAAGGTCAACAGTCAGTTTATTTCCTATTGAGGGGTATGCCTTTGGCCAGGGCAAAAATGTCTGTCTGGAAGATTGCTTATCACTTGATGTCAAGTATATTATGCATGTGATTGGGCCCACAAATTGTATGCCTTTGCAGTTAAAATTGGACTTAATTGGGCTTTGCTCAGTGTCTTCCTTTGCAGGCTCTGCCCTGTGAAATGCCTTGTTTAGTCCTTTCTCAAGTCCATTATAACTTCATTTCTTCCCTTTTTTTTTTCCCCTATTTTTCTTTAGCACTAAACAGTAAAAGGGATTTGGCCTATTTAGAATTCAGAAATACAGACTCTGCAATATCCTGTAATATATCCACGGATTCTTACTCAGACATGCAAACTAGGAAAGGCTCTGTCTATACTATAAATGTAATCATTTCAGAATCTGGTTACATCACAGTATTTTTCACTAACCCAGTTATAAATGTGGTTTCAATTTGTGGAGTAGACATGACTTTAACTGAGTTTCCTAATCAGACTTGTTATGGAACATACAGCCTAACTTGCCCTGCAAGATGCAGTCATGTTTATAGATACTTAGGATATGTTTCCATGTACATCCAAGTATCCTAGTGTGATGCACAGAGATGAATCATGAAAGAGCAAAACTGTCTACAGTCACAGCACAAACTAATATAAAAGTCAATTTAAATGTACTAGATAGTCACTGATAGCTTCTTGGATTCAAATGATAAATGTGAAAAGCATGAGTATTTATGTACCAGAAGTATCATTTGATGTCAAATACTAAGTGAATAGAATTATCTGTAGAAGAATTCTAGGGATATTGTTAGAATTTTCAACCCATTTTTATTGTTCAAAAGGTCACTGAATTCTGAAAGGGTATTATTTACTATTTTGTTGTATCATAGGACAAAGATGGGAAAAGATCTATCATAGAATCGTGTTCCTCCTTATAAATGTAGGGCTTGACCTTTATTCCATAATGTAATGCCTTATTTAGCACAGATTTAATTATATTTAGCTCATGTTTTTCCTGGAACCTAATTTGAAAGAATCTCTGTCTGGCTATTGTAGAGATTTCCTTTGTTGGTTTTTGTTTGTTTGCTTGCCTTTCTGTTCTGCTGTCATATCTGACACCATGAATCATTTGAGTCTGCAGCTATGATTCACCACAGTGATATATATGCATTGAATCAGATGGGCATTAGGAGCAAAAACTCTTAACTTTTATTTTTTAACTTAGAATTCTTTATCGTACCCTCTGTAAGTAGTTGACTTGCCACTTCTTTTAGAACTTCTTTCTTTGCTGCCTTAAACCCAGTCCCCACCTTTCCCACCAAGGGCTCTTTCCAACCTCCAGGCTGCCTGTCTGGATTCTGAAAACCTTCTGTTTCTTGAACTTTCCTCAGGTCGGAACCTTTTCCTTCCAGGATAAATTCAGGTTCCAGAAGTGCAAACAACCAAACGAAAGGACTTTGAATTCTTTCTTCTCTCTGACATCTGTCAACAAAAGGCTTAGCTTGTTGCTCTGACTCAGACACATCAAGATTAAAATCAGGCTGTTGTAAAAACTGTTTTCTTACAAGTTCATCTTTCTGCTGCCTTGTGCCACCAGCAATTATGACCTAGCTTACTACGAAAAAGAAATAATCAGCTCTAATTTGTCCTTATACACCTTTATTGCCACTTGCAGCCATTCAGCACGAGCAGTTCAATCACCTGGGCAGTAGTGGCTGGTACTCTTGCTGGGAGAGAAAAAGTAGAAGCTTCTGGGATGACAGTCCCCAGATTTCATCTGTGCTTGCATGGTAGTGAGAAGGCTTTGTTATGCTCTTGTACACGTACCCCACTGACTGCTTTTTCTTCCTTTGTATAGTACTTAAACTTTTTAAAACCAATTGAAGAGTTGTCATTGAACTGAGCCACACATCTTTACATGTGCATTTGTCTCTAGTTTTTCTTTTACTGTAGAAATTTAAAACAAGAAAGTAAAGATTTTTTCTTTCTCTTGCTAATCTATGTGCATTGGTTTAGTTAACTAGATTTTTATGAAATAAGCTCTGAGGTTTAATACATTCTTTTTTTTTTATTTTAGATTTTTTCTGTGAATGCTGAATGCTTATTTATTTTGGACTAGCTGTATGTTCTGACTTCAGTTCATAAGCTTCCTACATTCAAATATCATTTTTAATTTCATTCATGAACGAACTGTTTCCTTCCTCTTCTGACTAATGTACTAATTCTAGTATGGTATTACTAGATTTCTGTTCTCTAGTTATCAAAAGTTACAATAAGAAGATTAATTGGTTCTTTTTTCTTTCTTGTCCTTACACCAGAAGAAAACCATTGTTTTCCTTTACTCTCTATGCATTTTCCTGCTCTTTTTATACACTTTTTCTTAATGGTGAACCCTCCTGTGATACTTATATTTACTTTCTCAGTTTGTTATTCACATGGAGAACTAGTATACTGTGGCAACTGATAGTTGTGTCTGTAAAATACTCACCAAAAATACATGTATAGAAGGAAAGCTTTGATGTATTCAGCTCTGTATTTAATAGCTACTAAGTTACTATTCAGTGTGAGTACAACTATTTTTCCCTTTTCATGTGTATTCAATTATGATGCCTTAGCAAATATGGGTCACATCCATCAGTCTAGACAGCTTTGTAAGAGATAAAAATTAGATACATGTTACTTTATGTGCCTGTCATACTTGAAATGCAATATTGGTGAATAACATCTGTGTTACAGCTGGTGCTTAGTACTGCAGAAGAAGATGCTACTTCAATTTGCAGAAAATCAAGCACTGTAAAGATATGTTTATGATCTTGACTGACCACCAAATTTACAGCCTCTTAAAACTAAATTAGTCTCCTAGTTCATTTTTGTTTTTCTTTCCTTTCTTGCAGTCGCTGCAGTGTCTGACGAAGGCACATAAATGTGAAATACAATCAAATGATTGGGAGAAAGATGTTTCTTCTTTTAAGGAAGTGACAAAAGGGGCCATAGAGATTGCACGTGGTATGTCCTACCTGAAAAGATCTTATACATATGATGAATCTAGCCAATATTTATTAAGTAATAAAATTCTGCATTATTCAGTATATTTATTCCTACTATTTGGAGTCTTCTAACATAGAACATTCCAGACTTGGAATATAAGGTAGAAATTGTGTTAGGTGAGTCATGAATGGTAAAATGATAATACCATGTTTTCCAGTATATTTCATGGTCTAGCAATTTCATAGCTCAAGTGTAAGTGCATCAGGAATTCATTTCAGTTCTCAGATCATGGCATTTGATTGGCAGTGCCATGCCAACATCTCCTGGGTAGTTAGTTGTATGTATACTTTATTCAGTAAGACTATTCACTGTGCTGTAGTATGTGTTTATGAAGGATTCTTTTAGTCATAGACTTGCTGATTTTAGAGGGATTTTCTTAAAATTGCTTGGTGTTCCTTTTGAATATGCCGGAAAGGAATACTGCATTCAAACATGTATAGAAGATATCAAGGTACTTTTAATCAAATGTTGTTTCTTAAAGATTATTGCTATTGAGGTGATGTGTTTTTTGTTTTGATGTCCTTCTCCTCTGTGTTTGGATTTTAGTGGCTATAAAATGCAGTAGGAACAAATCCAATAATCAGGAGGCTTTGCAGATACTTTCTTCAGCTCGGCTTAATTTACGTGGCTTGTCATCCAAAGCAAAGGTAGGAATGTTTGGAATACGTATCTTTAATCTGTTACTGGCACCCATTTTTCTGTTTTAATTAATTTACTGATAAAATAATCCCTTCCTGTCTTGGTGAATCATCAGAAAGATGTTTACCTCTACACTGTGGATTTCATTTGTACATAGACTTCTAACCTCTTCCTGACAGGATTTAACTGAAATAAACCTACTGTTACAAAATTTTAGTGCTATCTTTGAGACTGAGTTAGAATTGTATTTAGTGTTGGGAATCCAGACTGAAATGTTTGGAAGAAATCAGTCTTTTTTAAGACTTTAATTCCTTAATCGTGGGTGGGAGGAGTAGTGCAGTCTGAGAAGGAATGGCTTGTAAACCTCTAAAAGGGAGAGAAGCGTGTCCAGACTGCTTCGCATCACAGTTACTTATTAAGGGAGAAACTCATTTTAATTACATTTTCATGGGTATCTTATAAATTCAGTAATTATTTAGTAATTATTTGGAAAATGTTATTGTATTTGAATTATGTTTTCTTTCTGGAGCTGTAGTTTGTACCTCCATAGCCAGTCACCCAAGGAGCCAAGCCTGTTTCTGCACTGTTATTGTCCTAATTTTACACTGTATCCCACATCATGAGACAGCGCTGTTGTTTGAGGGCTAACACAGAATACCTTTTTGTTCAAAGTCTAAATGTCTTATTCTTCCTGGCTGTGTGTGGAGTTTCATAAATGTGAATTACAGAGTGTAAGTTTTATATGGTGTGTTTGGGTTGCAAAGTGTTGATCCATCATCAGTGTGTTAAACTTGACTTGCTTTCTTTTAAATCCTGCATCTTTAAGGATAAGAGCCTAGGAAAGCTGTATAAAGCAGACATAAGCAAGCTCTATAAATAACTGTGCTTGTAGATCCTAACATATGTAAGTCATAGGAATGTTGTAAAAAAAAAAAAAAAAAAGTCCATTTGTATGTTTTGTTGTGATTCACGTGGTTTTTTTTGTTAAAAAAAAAAAAAAAGCCTGTAGATTGGCCATAACTGTAAAAAAAAAAACTTAAGTTTCCTTGACATTAATGATGTAAACATATATTGGTGTTTTATCTTATACTAACACCATCTTGAAAGATTAAATAGTTGAATCTAATACATTATTTTCTTAATTCCTGAAGATGCTTCTTTGTTATTGGCAGATAATGGTGTGTCTGAGTTTCATGTCATTTCGCAGAAAGCTGACATGTTAAGAAACAAAGCTGTTGGTGTCACTTATTGGGAAGTGTGAAAACACAATTGTCATCTAATTTTTTGTTTGAAGTCTAATTTGAATTTTGAAGTATGTTGATTGTGGTTTAAAAACTCAGCCATCTTCTGTAAGATGATACGCACGAACTGTTCAACTAGTGTTGAGGAGTGTCCAAACTCAACCGCAGCGTTGCCTTTTGCTACCTCATCAGTGTGTGATTGTTTTGTGGTTTTTTTCTTTTTAAAAGAGAAAAAAGCACACACACACAAAGAAAAAGCAGACTTGGTAGTTATGATTTCAGAAGGAATAAAGTAGTAGTGAAAGTAGATTTTAGACAATGATAGTCCAAAATTCTATTGTAAGTAAATGGATCATATTAGTAGGCTTTGGACTGGTGGGAAAGTTTCCAAAAACTAGGTTTTGGAAGTCTGCTTCTCAGATTTTCCACCTCTACTTGGATCCTCAGAGGTGGAAATCTAACCCCAGCCTTATGCCACTCCCATCATGTAGCCAGACTCAGCTAAAGGCTGATGTTAATGTGTTGTTAACAGGCTCCTTTCTGCACAGAGCTTTCTGGGCTGTCACACACTCTAAAATATAGTACAGTGGACCCTCTTCTGCTCCTTGGAGCCATGCATCATTCAGTTCTGAAGGTGGGGTCTTTCCAACAGGAGAGGGGTCCTAGAGCTGTATTGTGAATGCATGAAATGCAGGTACTGTTAGTGAAAAATGTGAGGCACAAACCTGAAGAGCAGTGCTGCGAGAACTCCACCCAGGCTGCATTTAAGTTAATAGAATTCTGTCACAAGAGGTTTGGGAGGTGAAAGTCAGAGAAGCCTCTGTACTTGAATCAGGAACGTGTTCCTATTTTGTGGAAGAAGTTCCTTGGTTCAGTGACAGGACTGTTCTGAAACACAGTGATGACTTTGGTTCAGGCTTTTTAAGTACTCGCATGTATGTATTTATTGTTCCATTATGTTTTGATGATACAATGATGGCTGGAGTACTCCACAACAACTTTTGTTTTCTGGGTTTGTTTTTGTCTCTATATGTTGTCTTTTTCTTATGACAGATGGAGCGTGACTTCCTTTTTACATATAATAAGGGAAACACTCTTTGATCCGCCTACTGTGTTTCTGTGGAGCAGTACCTCTCAAAGCCTCCATATTGCTCAAGTGACAGATCCTAGTCTTGCAATAGTAACTTGTTCTGGTCTATCTGCACCCAGACCTTGTGTGTCTCGAGGCTTTAGACTACCTGATGAGCATTCCTCCCCCTTGGTTTTCCTGTAAGAATGTGGATTTTGATTGCTTCCAAGTTGGCTGCTGTTTGTTTGTTATTATCTTACAGTCTTTAAGAACAAACTCTTTTCATTATGTGCTAGTATTTTGTCTTCTCTTGTATTATTCAGAGATGCATGTCTCAGCCCATATATGTCTTGACACCAAATACACGAGTTTTATTTGGGTTTTTGGTGAAAATGACACAACAGTTTGTGACACTGAGAAGATGGCCAATAAATTCACAGCTAGTACTTTATCAACAAGTGAATCAGTAAACTAGTTGGCAGTCTGAGATGTCCTTTTGTTTTGAGTTTCACAGCAAAGTCCATAGCATTCCATGCAATCAGGAGTCAGTGTGTGCAGTGCAGTCACAGCAGAGACCCAACCTTCCCCTGTAGGGAGGATTTCAGTCCCTTTGATTCACCTTGTGTTTGTTTGTCACAGGATGGACTACAGGGAGAGAGATAGATACGTTGTGGCTGCTGACAGTATGAAAAGCAGCACAGTAGTGCTGAGCAGGCCCCTGAGTTCTCTCCCCTGAAACAAAGAAACTATGTAAGGGTGGTTTAAACTAACGTTTCTCTCTGTCCCACAGCAACGCTTTATAGATGTAGGAAGCCATGAGGTCTGCAGTGAGATCGTTGATGAGGTGACAACTATGGACAACCTGATTGCTGAACTCCAGGAACTGAGCAACCAGCTGAGGGACCAGGGCTGAAACACAGACAAGATTTCGAGGCTGGAAGGCATGAATGACGTATTTATTTTGCTACAGCTTTTGCTGGTGAAACGGTAACAATTCCAAAGCAACTACAGCCTCAATAAACGTTATTCTGAACACTGCTATTCTTGTGGTCGGCTTTCTTCTGATAACAGACTGCTTTAGATCCTTATCTGCTCTCGCAGTGTTACAGAGCTGCTTCCTGGGGCCCAGATTTTCTGGCAGCGAGCCGCCTGTGTTTGCAAGGCCATTCCTGAGGATGAGCTGTGGCTGAGCACCCACCGGGCAGCTCTGGAGGTGCCGGGGTGGACGAGATGGAGGATCACCCGGCGGAGGCGGGAGCTCACTCTCTTCCCACCTATCACACCCTGACCTGTGAGGCGCACAGCCAATCAGAGGGCAGGCCTTTCTGGAGCTGGCCAATCAGGAGCTGCAAGGCTTGACCCGGCTGAGGCGAGCACCGGCCTCGGCCTTGAGGGGCTGTTCAGGCGCTTTCTAATTTCAGTTCAGTCTTCATTCCTTGCAAAGGAGTACGGGTGGAATCCAAAAGTAATGATATAGCTACACTGTCGAAGGAGTAGGACATACAAAGAGAAAAGCAGCAGGTTTTTTTTGTTTTTTTTGTTTTTTTCAAAGGTGCGTTTGTGACCCAGGTGCAATAGATGAACACATTTGGGCCTTTTAGAGGCAAGGGGGTTTCTCTGCACCGCTGGCATCAGTAAAGCTAAAACTGACTCGGAAACGCTTGCATCTGATGGGCTGCTTTGATCTAGGCTGTCTCGTATTTCTCAGTTTTTAATCCCCTTTGTTACAACTCTTCCTAAAATAAGAAACTTCAGAATTATTCAGAAACCAATGCAAGACAGTTTTGCCAGTCATGGCGCTTTTGGCTCTCTGTTCTGAGTGCGACTGACAGTCTCCATCAGTATGGCTGCGTTTGTGGTGCAGTTTGTGGTACAGCCATGCAGTTGTAAGTGGTGAGTCCAGTCCATGAGGGGAGAGTTGGAAGGTAAAGGGAAACTGAACCATGAAGTAACTGGATACAAAACAACTGTGAGAGTGTTGTTTCAGTGCTTGAAGGTGAACACATCTTGCCGTCTTTGTAGTTCTTTGTATCCTTGTAAAGCTGCTAAGAATGGAGAATGCATTGCTTACTTGCCAGGATTATAACATGAGGTTCCCACAAAAAGCATCATTTTAACAAAGGGCAAACTTGCTCATGAGGGAGAGTTGACTCCACAACTCCATAAAGAGAGAGACATTGAAGTTTTTGCAGAGCGAATTTGCCAGAGATATCCTATTTTGCTCATATATACATATAGAAAGGCCCCTGTGAATTGCAACAAAAAAAAAAAAGGACCATCACTTTTGGGGAAATTGCACCACTACTGCTGTTTTTAATTGTTTTTATGTGACTTAGCTTATTCATGGGGATGAAAAATCCTTAAAACTATTATATCACTGCCAGGGTTAATTTTTTCTTGGGAAGGGTTTAGGCGTGGAATGACTTGGTGGCAGAAAACTCTCCCAATCTTCTTGAGATCTTACGGCAAAATTTAAGCCACAGTTATATCCAACTCTCAAGCAAGCGGTCATATGAAAAAGTCATTCTCGCCCCTCCAGAGCATCTCTTCTGCAGTTTTTTCACGTTTTCGGAGCATAGAGTTTTCCTCATTTGAGCCTCCCTCTCCTTGCAGATGTGTGGAATATAAACAACTTTGTCTTTCGTCTAATACAGGGAGAGCCTGCTATTCACAGTCTGTTTCTGAAGAGTGGAATGGCTAGTGTCATGGCAGCACACCAATTTTTGCTGTCATATTTAGTGAAATAGAAGGGGAACGTCTGAAAAGACTTAAAAATAAAAAACTAAAAAGTTTAAATACATGTAGGCAGCGTAAATGTTGTGGAGGATGGAGAAGCAGGAGCTGGATCACCATTTCAGGAAACACTGGCTTTTCAGAACGGATCGCCGTCCCAGGAGGTCTCAGTCTCTTCATCCCTGAGACCAAACACCAGGTGTGTGTCTCTTTCCAGGTATGTTCTTGCTCCCTCTTACTTTGTATTAGTGATGTTTTCATCTCTCACAAATACAAGGTGAGGTTACTTTGATAAGAAGTTTGTCACAGAGGACTTTTAAAACAGGCCTCCTTGGTACATTGTACAATACTCACATTCTGCACTCGTGCCAAGAGCATGTAGCCCTTTGAGACCAAAAAGAACTGTTACTACAAAAGCTCTTGCTGTCAAAAAGCTTTTTAGTATGGAAAGAAAAAAGAACATTTCCCAAGCAAAATATAGTCTTTCCAGATCTTCATCCCACAGGGAGCGTCTGTCTTGTAACATGGAAATGATTTTTCATTTAAACCACTCCCATGACAACTGAGGAAAGAATCCTTGTGGGTTTAGCAAAGCTGTATAGTCCTTTTCCAACGTGGCTGTCATACCTGCAAACACCTCTGTAATGTGTGTTATTTTCAATTGCTCTGTGCACAGCCATATGAGAAAAATTACATAGCAGAGCACGTACCAGATGAAGCAGTATTTCACAGGAATTGCTATATATTAGAACTCCATATACGCACAGTCTTGTTTTCTTTTTGTCATCTTTCTGCCATTAGAGCTGATTCGGTGTGAAGCGGAGGCAAGATGAGCAAGTCTAGAGTTTTTCAGCCTCTGCCTCCCTGAGAAGAAACTGTCTCAGGGTTTTAAGATGAGTATAAAGCTGGTTAAGCATGAAGGATATACGATGTATTGAAGGAGAATTCACTTGCGTGGCTCGAGGGGATTTGTTTGTGTGTCTTTGACCTAGTATGGTTCGATCTACGATGTATTTTCAACCACTGGTATTCAGAAGCCAGGGAAGATCTTCTGATAGGCTCAGGGAGCTGTGTCAGCACAGCTTTTTGCAGCAGGGTGTGGTGCTTAAAGCTTTGCATGGGCGGGGATGTCACCACTCATGAGCTAATGTCGTTCTTCAGGCTGGTGAGGCCATGCTGAGTCAGATCTCCCTGAATAAATACCACTGGATGATGCGTGCCACATCCCATTGTCTTCCACTTTCCTTCTGCCACACACTGACCTGTATATTCCGAAAGGTGGGCATCCCAGTATTCATGCAGAGCTCTTTACCAAAAGTCACTTTACTTTAAATAAGGCCTGAAATATTTTTTCATGTCTAGAAGTGGTGTAGGGCTTGTATGCAAATACAGAAGGTACATTCACAAGGTTAGCTTCAGGGTATGCATGTACATTGGTTAAAACTGTTATCGCAGCTATTATCAAAATGCATGCAGTAGAAAAAAGGTATTAATTTCATCCTGCTTTGGAGCATCACTGTCCAAAGAAGAAAAAATAAAACCCACTATCACCCTGCTATTTCCAGACTAATAATAATTAGAATATTTCTCTCTTCTTACAGCTAGTAGAGTACAACTAGTGTTCTCCGAGCTTGAACTGGAACTTGGAGGAAAATCTGTATCATTATTTTCAGTGTGATTGCTGAAGCTATTATTTGTGTTTCAGAAGTGTTTTTGTAAAACTAATTTGGTGATTTTTATTCGTATTTAATGTATCTTCAAGCATACATACATACACAAATATATATCTTCATGAGTGCGTGATTCAGGAAATCTGCGCTTTTCTGTATCTCGGTAAACGTTCAATGACTCTTCACAAAGTCTCTATTCAGATTTGTCAAGGGTGGGCTCTAATGTCAGCCTGAGTATGGATCATCTAAATTGGTTATTAATAGGCAATGATAAGAGAATTTGTAAATGTTTTCCTGTAACTCAGGGATAAAAAGCATTTCTGTCGTAATTTAACGCATTTAATCACTGTACGCCTTAAATCAGAGCTTGCCAATGTCTTTGTTTCAACTCTGATTTCCATAAAGCCTTCTGTTGCTGGTCTTCTGCTTAGCTTTAAAGTATGGAAGCAAACATACTCTCATGGGTTTTTTTTAATTTGAATATTCACAGTAGGGAATTAACATTGCAATTGCAAAACTGGTTTTGTCCGTTTATGAATCATTTAAATGCAAATGTTCACAGAACGGACTTTGTATTAGAGCTCAAGAATGAGCAGGTTGGAATATTACTAATCTGTTGTTTACAGTGGTGAAAAGCTGGTGGTTACATTGATTGGATATAGTTTAACTTAAGATTGGCTTGCAGTGACATTTCTTAAGGTCTTCCACATACACAGGTGCATCTGGAAGGTGTGCCCGCTGTCCCCTGCCCAGAACAGCTAGACCTGCAACTGTTGCTTCTTTTGAGGTCAAAAGTCCTAAGTAAATCAGGCTAGGTGTAGGAAAGCAAAACGTTATGCATGATAGGACTCTGAAATAAAACTGACAAATGAGGCTAACGTTGGAATGTGAATAGCAAGAAAATATTTACTGTTCTACAAAAGCTGCTGCAATACTGTAATGCAGACAGCTCTTTGCATCATTCAGAGGCACTCATAAATAGATAAGTTTCAATCAGCAAGTAGCTTAGTCAGGGATGTGCTCAAATACAGTAGCTGCATTCATTAAACATTCCTACTAATCCCTCAGCTACACTAATAAAAGAGTAATCCTTCATAGGCAGTGGCAGAGGTTGTGTGGGTTTTTTGTTGGTTTTCTTTTAACATTCTTCAAAGGAGTAATCGTTATTTGTGACAGTGTTTGGCTTTCAGCAAATGAATAAAAAGTTTGAGACCCTAGGAGCATTTTTAGTTGGATTGGCCTGCTGAAAAATGGAGTCACCCTTACTCTTAGGGACAGTTTATAACATTTGTTGTATCTTTAGCAGATCTGTTTCTTCTCTTCAAACAAGGAAACAAAGAAAAATAGCCCAACGTGTGCTTGGGTGCATTTGTTTGTTTTTATTATCTTTGTAGCATTTGTCCTTTTACTCAGTACTTCCATGCTTTGAATCTCATTGTTTAAGGCAATAAAAAAGTGAGCTCTTGATTTCTGACTGGCTTCACTGAGCAAGAGGATAATGTTGGGTAGGGACGACACGTGTGAGTCAGGGCTCTGCCCTACCAGGGTAAATAGAAGACCAATGACATCTTTAAACTGCTATTACTAATTCAAAACTAAACTGGCTCTTTGCAACAACAGGGTGGCTTGGGTTTGGAAATCTGTGATGATTAACTACTTTGTGTGTAGCACTGTTTTCCAAGTTGTCCTGAGTATGGAATCCCTTTTTTAAAGTTTCCTGCTAACTCTGACCAGGCTTGTTTTTCCAGAACACACCGAGAGTCACTACTGATGTCACATATCCCTTTTTCTTTTTTTTTCTTCTTTTTTTTTTCTATTTATTTTAAACCCTAATGACCTGTGAGTCAACTACAGCAGTTCCCAGACAAAAACAAATGTGATGATGCCAACCAAGAGCCATGCAATAGAAAAATGTGATTAACAGCGTGAAACTCTTCAAAATGGAAAGTTAGCCTGTTCATGACATCCCCTCCCTATAATCTCTCGTGTCAGTTTTGTTAAGATTTCTCTATAAATTCTTGATAGGGAAGATGCTAGGGGGGTTCTTAAGATTGCAGTTTGTGTGGAAGGTGGCTAACTGCAACTTGAGAAACGTAACTTGTAGTAATAAGATGGGATCTACTGAATGGAGTATAAAAGAATGTTTTTCCCTCTGCCTTGTTTAAGCAACCTCAGGGATGAGACAGAGGATGAGGGCCTCTACGTTTAAGGAGGTAAAGAGCGCCGCAAACCTTTGCCTAAGGCTGAGACTGTGGAGGGACAACAGCAGCCTGAGGGGTGATGGCCCCCTTGCAAATTCTGAACAATGAAAAAGAGATTAGCACTACTCATCGGGTAGGAAGGCTCGGTTCTTTCCTAGGGCAGTAAATAATCAGACCAAACTAATCCATTGTCAAATAAAGACGGCAGACCAAGCAGAAGTGACAGATTCCAGTTGGAGAGAAAAGGTAAGTTGTAGCTTGGCAATAGCCCAGAATTAAAAGAACCGAACTGTAGGTGCAAACTGTCTGTAGGGCTTTTAACAGTCCATATGGTCTTAATGATTCAGTCTTCTTGGGAACGCTCCAGCCATACCTACAGTTTGCTGTGTTTATAGCAGTCTGTCTTGCACTGCTCGGTTTTGCTATTGTCAGTGCAATCACCTCCTATTTTTAGAGGCTTACAATTTGGCCGTAAATTCTATGTGGTCCTAAAACCAGGCATAGTGAATGCAGCTTCAGCCAGTCTGCGTATTCTCTTTCTAAGAGAAAAGAGGCATGGAGTTTGTAAGCTTGACAAGCAGCTGGAATCAGATAATCTTTGTAACTGCAAAACTGCCAAACTACCTTACTGTCATGGTAAGCAGAGTTCTTGAAGGTGAAGCATGTTCTGCATTTGGTCTGTGCTTCTGAAGGACTTTGACTGATGCAGTAATCTTAAGAAAGCTGCTAGGGAAGCAGGGCACATCCAAAATCAGAGTGTCTATGCAATTTCAACCAGAACGTTGAATTCAATCCTGTATCAGCTAATACTTAAAAAAATAAAATAAAATAATAAAAAAATAAAAGCTTATGTCCATTTTAAGAAATTAACTAAAAGTGAAATAAAACAGTGATAATACTGAGAACACTTAACTATTAACAGACCATTCAAAAATGACATGGAGTCGTATGTGTACTTTAGTCTGTGCGTGCTGTTTTATTGCAGAAACAATTATCAGAAATAATTCTGATTCTAGTTAGAACCATCGGTGACATTTGGCAACTGTTTAATCGGGAGAATTGATGTGGGTCAGTAGGATTTTCCAAAGCTTTCTGCACATCCTGGAGAAAGCTTATATCATCTGAGGTTCATCCATTGCTTTTCCTGTTTCCTTTGCATCCTGTATTTATTATGCTATATATTATTATCTAGGGCCTCACTCTTTTGGATAATGTCAAGAGTTTTGCGCTTTGATTGGGTGATGCCAACTACCTAACTGAGTACAGATGTCACAGACCACTTGTGTATGTGCTCATGGTGGCATATCTGGGACTGCGTGTTTCACCCATCCTGCAGATGTATGCTCCTTGCCATCACTGCGTTGTTCGAGTGCCTTCTGCGTAGCATCACTGACTGTGATCAAATTTCTTGTGGGTATCATGGGACCTTTGGGTTTCCTCTCTTTCAAGCAGAGAGAATTTTGCCTCTAATTGAGGCAGAATTTCAGAAACTCTGGTTACAGGCTTGTCATTTATAAGGTTTAACTGAGCAAAGGAGATGTCAGTTTTGTGAACACCACTGTTAGCAGGGTTGGCTGGCTCGAAGAATGGGTTTGCTGTTTTTTCTACAAGCAGTTGAACCGTCTATTGTTTTGTGGATACTGCCTTTAGGTGAGTGGTCAGTTTGATGCTTTGTGTGGTGGAGGACCGGGCCAAGGAAACTTGGAACAAGGTGGCAAATTAGTTTCTTAATCGTAAATACGTGTATGTAATTCCTTTGTGTGCTTGGATCGTTTTCTGACATTTTCTCATGCTTTCTCACAATAATTTATTTTGCATATTGCAAGTGTTTTCTTAAGGGCCTACTTTCTTGTGAAAGTCTTGGAGAGGCAGTGAAGTAGCTTGCTGTGACAACAGTGAACATGGCTGGGATATAGTGTCAGATGCTGTTTGCACATGTTTTGGATCACTGCAGATATGCTGACCTTCCAAGACATAACTCCAGAGGAAAACTTGATACCCTTCCTGATGTTGCTTCCTTTTATAATGGCATTTCTACACCAACGCTCTGCATCAGTGAAAACAAATGGTAAGGATGGGTAGGTAGTATCTATGCAGAAAAGCAATTGCATTTGAGTTTTTTGTCTTAAGCTCTCATGCTCTGATTTATTGTTGCTGAAATTTAATCTAGAGTTTCTTTACTTTGGACTTTTTCTGCTGGAGTTCCAGAGAAAATATTGCATCAGCACTTCAGGAACAGAGCAGCACTGTTATTCAAATCTGTCAAATGCAGAGACTGTGAAGTTCCCCTGAGAAACGGAGTGAAACAGCTTTACCTCTGCTGCTCACTTCAGGACTGGAAGTGTGGGGAATACTTTCTAAATGGAGGCACCTCCAGTAACCCTCACAGCTTGTTCTGCATGCCCGACTTGTTTGCATTTCCATCTTGGGTGTAGTGGGGGAAAGTTACCCCTGTGTAGATTTATCAGGGTGGATCCTAACATGGTAGCTGAAGTAAGCATCTCTCAAAATATAGTGGCTGTTGAAAATTACTGAACATAATCTTAGCAGTTTTTAAATGGGTCTTTCTCGAGCTTAAATATGATCTGTTTTTTGAATGTTTCAAACCTTATTTGGAGAAATAATTAAAAAGTAGAGACTTAAGAGGAAGATAACTGAAATAATATTAGACATTTTAAATACATAAGCATTCTCACAGCAGCGTTTATTTGACAGAAGCTTAAAAGCATCTTTGCCTCTTACTTTTTGTTGAGCATATACTCAGGATTGCTGTATGCCCATGTTTCTGTGCCTTTTAAAGGAGAATGATGGGTTTATAATTTATTGTCCTGTTTGCACATGATACCATCAGTGATCTCAACACGACTCTGAAAGTGGTGTTTAATTGTGGCAGAATGAGGGCACGGATATAAATACTATTTTGTAAACCTCTCTCCTTTATACTGTGGGATGGGGGAATTTAAGAAGTGGTGTTGGGAAGATCTCTGAGCTCATCTCTGTGCTTTGGGGTATGAAAGTGTTATGTAGCAGTGCTTCGACTAGGAAAGTAATGCGAGATCAGGAGGAAGTAAAAACTTTCTCAAGCACCCATAAGACCTCAGAAATAGCAAAACACTGCTGCTGTTCATGTTTTGAGGTTCAGACATTAAGCTGAAACCTTAGTCATGGCTAAGATCCCGTGGGGTGAGCAGTGCACACAAGCATCCCAGGCAGTCTCTTTGGAAGGACTGGTATTTATAATAGCATTTGCTAGGATTTATCCTCCTTCATGCTGACATGGCACAGCTCATATCCGTGCAGCTAAATATGTTTCTCTCTCAAATGACACTGGGAAATGATCCCCCAATGCCCAAACTTGAACTGTGCCCATGTACTGACTGTTAGCAAATCTAAGCCCAAAACATGGCAGAGCCCATGCAGCCAATTCCACAAGATTCCTTGAAGTATTCAAAGCCATGCTGCGTGAGGCTTTGAGCAGCCTGGTCTAGAGGGAGGTATCCTTGCTTATACCAGGGGAGTTGGAACCTAGGTGGTCTTAAAGGTCCCTTCCAACCTGCACCATTCTGTGATCCTGTGGCCCAGATCCATCATGGTCTCCCCAGGCCCTGTTTGAAAAGCCTAGAAATAGCTGTAGAAAACAATTCCTGCTCCAGGATACCACAACCCAAGGACTGCCAAATGGGCAGAGGAACGCAAGTTGCTGTGATGTTCTCTGGGTAGGTACAGGAGATATGAGGTATAAAGCAGAGGGCTCTGCAGGTGGGCTTGAAGTCACTGGCTTTGTGTCTAGTTACACATACCGAAGATGTCCCAGATGTGACCTAGGAAAGCCGACAAAGAGAAGCTTGTTGGCTTGACAGAACAAATAAGCCACAGATGGAAAGACAAGTAGATAACGGCTGTCTTGACAAGAGAACATGAAAGAGGACAAGACAGAATTAAGCCAGTGTTGAAAGTCCTTAGACTCTAAGTGACTGATAAGAGAAAACATTTAAACAGGAAAGGGTAGAGAGTTGGAAACTATAAAAGAATCAAAATTACGAGTGAATAGCAAGTGCTAAAATTAATTACATTCTTCTGCCCCAGAACAAGGATTTTAATTTTCTACTTTCATGTAGTCTGCTCCTACATCCACCTTGTTTATATATATTACACTTTTCTGCAACTATAGCAGATGTCAAATATAACCGATGTAACTTCTGTATGAAGTCGAGGAAGCCTCTCACAGCTGCGTGGAACAAATATCCAGAATATATTTACAGAAATGCAACAGTAAAAGGGTTTTATTTGTCAGAAGAAATAGAAATCTAAAATTCACGCGTGCCTGCAGTCCCCCATGTGCTATATAATCCAGCAGCAGATGATGGCACCAGAGGGGCAGCTGGGCCATAGCAGGCTTCTCTGTAAACCTGTAAATTCAACAGCAGCTGGACTCTTCCTATGGCTGAATGACAAGGGAGTTGTAGGTATTGTTTTCTTTAGCCATTTTATGGATTCCCTACACAGAAGAGTGAGATCTGCAATGTATGCCCCCTTGGAATCTTTTTCTTTTGACCCCCTTTTGCCATCAGCGTGAGTACTGAGAGATATGAAAGGTGTTGAAAATAAACCCCAGCCTGTCCTCTCAGCTGCATTTATCAGGGCACATTCAACACCATTTGGAAGATTTCATTTTAACTGACCTTCAGGCCATGACTTATTTTTGTGCCCTGAGTATTTTTAAGATGAGCCCAAAGGAGTACATGGAGGAGGAGGATACATGCTCTTGGTGTTGCTGTTACCAATAGTACTGAAGGGTCTGGAAAGTCCCTGCATTCAGTGTTCAGCTTTAAAGATAATTTTCTAAATGTAGAAAGCCTGAGTCTGTGAGTAAACTTTCCTGCCAAAAGGCTGGGAGTGAGGGAAAGAGGTTTGTATTTGTCATGTAGAAATCTGTGCCTGGTGTTGCACAGCTGATGGCACGGAGCAGTGTCAGCGGTGCTCCCGGTGTGAGGCACACAGGGTCTTTAAGGCAGGAGTGTGATTTGCATCTGGGCATCAGGGTTTCCCACTTTATGGTGCTACTGGCAACTAAGCTGAAGTGGAAGGAAGCACAAGGTGAGCCTACAAGGAGGGATACTGCAGAAGTGTTTAATTTATAGCGTGGTTCCTACATCTGAGCTGGGACTGAGTAGCAACTCCCCTGCTCCAGCTGTGTGTGCTCCCACACAGACTGTGTGCCCCTGAGCTGGGTAGAACAGGGAGGCTGGAGAAGCTGTTCTCCACATCTTTGCAAATACCAGGTGTTTCTGTAACGGCTGGCCATCCGTGCCACATATCAAAGGGACGTGCAGGCCCACGAGGGCTGGCTCTCCTCCGACAGCCTGCTCCCAGTGGGATTAGGCTTGGAGCAATTGCATAAGGAAGAACTACGAGACAGAATAGTTTGGACGCTCTCCAAGTCTGACTAGTCTCAAGCTACTAAGCAAAATGAATGTACCCCATAAGGAACCTTCTTGGCTTGTTTCTTCCTGGGGAGCAGGGTAAGGAACTGAATTAGAGTTTTGTGCTGCAGGGGCAGAGAATTTAAATGATGTTTGCCCACTGGGTAGGATTGCAAAGGGTTAAGCTTCCTTGGAGAAAAAGAAGAAAGGAAAACGAAGCCTGCTGAGCAAAGAGATAACTGGTAGTGGCTACAGTCTAATTACAGCGTCTGCATATCGAATTGACTTTTTTCCCTTATTTATTTCTGAGATGTTTTTGGATTAATCACTGCTATTACTTGTAAATAGTCACTTTATATGGTGTGAAATTCCTATACTGCTGTGTTTATCATCATTCATGACCTTATGCCCCAGGGGAAGGGTGTAGTCAGCTTGGCATAAGTGGTCCTGTGCCAGATGCAGGGCGGTTCACATTCTGAAATGTTATTTACAGAGATACAAGAGGGGGAAGGAGGGAATCAGAGGATCAAGGTCCCAGATAGCCTGGAATGTGCAGGATCAGATATCTGCCTTGAAGCACTTACCCCTTAATTCATGTTTCCCAGGATGCCTGACTCTTACAGATTGTTTCTACTCTCAATTTATATGTGCCTTCATATTGCTGTTTCCATTCCAGTCACAGCGCTTGTTCATGTCACTGGCAGACCTCATCGCAGCTGACTGTTTTGTTTTTACATAACGGCCAAAATCAGTGGAGGAACGTGGAATATGTAGGATACAAATTATGAAATCAGATTAAATACGAAGTCACATAACTTAAAAAATACTGAAGGGACTGACAGCAATGATGCTCAGATACCACAGGGTTTAGCTGGTGATAGGTCTGGTGTTAATGAGACATTTACAAGTGAAGGTGATTGATTAGGGAACATTCCACTGAAAATCACTACAGATACTAAAATAAGAAAAGAGCGAATGTCAGATGATTACAAATTGGCTTGATGAATGATCTGTAAACACTGAAGAGATATTTATCATCTAAAGTCTGCATGCAAAGCAGGTATCATGGCAGGGGAGTAAGGTTCCAATGGTGCAGAGCTGTGGGAAGGGGGCAGTAAATTGAATCTGTCTTTAAGGTGCAGAGGAAAAGATTATGGAGACTTTCAGGAAGAGACAGAAAGAGGAGAAGGGCTTAAAACCAAAGAAGGAAAAATATTGTCAAAGTTGGGGCTCAAGAGGGGTAAAGAAAACACTGCTTCGCCTGAGTTTTGGTCTGGCTGTAAATAGGAACTGTTTTCCTGCCATCCTGCTAACCAGAAACAATATGAAGAAGGGACTCACCCAAGGAAATTCATTTGTTCCATACCTGTGTGACTGCAACGCTTGACAGTTTCCTTATAAAGATGGGACAAAAAGAAGGAACTGTAATAATGGCAGGCACGGGAGAGTGATGAATCCTTGGAGTAATTGCTGTCCTGAACAGTGGATGGATCTTTATCCATACCAGTAGTCATATTTAATATATGGGACTTGCTGCTTCCTTCACCCTCCCCTGTGTTCTGAGGCTTGTCAGCCAGAGCCAGGTAAGTCTTATGGTTGCTGGCCTTACAGATTGAGGTGAACTTGGCATGTTTGTTTGTTTGTTTTCAAATGTCTAGCCTGTTTCTCAGTGCAGATCTGAAAAATGCAAGCCGGTGTAAAGCCACACTAACAGGCCACGTGTATGGGAAGACCACACTTTTATGGCCTGTCAGTCCTGGGGAACTCAGAAGATTCAATTCTTTGACCATGGTCGGAGTTTCCAGGATGTTTTTGTGAAAGCTGATGCAGTCACGTATTGCAGATTTCCAAGGCGTCATGCTGGGTTGGGTTTTTTTTTGTTTTGTTTCTTTTAAGGGTGTGTTTGTATACGTATGTGTTAAATCCTGAACTTTATGGGTAGATTATGACAGTTTTGTAATTTGCTTCAGTGTTTCAAGAGCATCTACTGTCAAGAATATAGAGGGAGTTTTGTGGCTTAACTAACTTTTCTCACAAATGGATTAAGAATTCCAATAAGCAATGGAGTATGCATGCGTGATTAAAATAAAATCACTGATTAGTTTGTATGCCTCAATTCTGAGGTGACCAGCTGTAAGACATCAAAATAGACTTGTTGGGTTGTTGTTTCTTTTTCCAGCTGAATTCTTAAGACTGGCCCTTTGGTGATAAATCAGGTTTCAGATGTTTCAGTACGCAAAAATGCAGAAGATTTTAGGACACAATATACCGCTGAAAGGAAAATTCTGTATAGCTTGAGTTGTGGCATATTTTTTTTTCTGCTAAAGATTTGCTCATTAAAAATAAGGCATCACTTTTTGGCTAAGTAGGCAAGTGGTTTAAATGGTTCATTTTTGTTGCTCTCCATAGACTTGTGTCACGGTTTGGTTGTGCAAACATTCACTCAGCTCTGTTGGCTGCTTCACAGGTCACTGTTTTATTTCTTTACCTATTTACAGCGGTGAGGATGCTTCATAGGGAGTTAGGTATGCAAGTTATAGTTCAATAATAATAATAAAAGAAAGCACTTAGTGAAAAAGGGGGGGGAGGGAAGTCATCCAGATTTGCTCATGCCTACAGAGCAGTGCATTTCTTCAGAATGCCTGGAATAGCCATTTTGTTAAACAAGTAATTTTGTGGCAGCAGAACTAATGGAGCCTGGTTTCCTATGGTCTTTTGTCTCATGGGTGATTGACTTTCACTATCTGAGAGGATGTGAGCCCCAGGCAAAGCTTTTCCCATCGTTGGGGTGTTTATATAAGGGTTTTCTCCCATGAGGCTTTTCTCATATCATGAACTCACAACTGCAAGTTTTCTCAGAGCCAGGACTGTGATAGCATCTCTACCCATCTGTCTGTTTTCATGAAGGAAAGAGGAGGAATTCAGCATCTTTCACAAGTCTACCAGTGTTTAAAGCTGGTTGGAAATCCCATTAAGGAATCATTGGTTTGAATACACAGATGAACATACACAGAATGATCCCATAGGCTCCAGTTGTACCTGAAACCACTAAAAGTAGCTAGTGTGTTTTGGGGATGCAGTACTGCAGTCAATATCAGACAATTTCCAGTTTGCTGTAGACAGAATATTCTGCTTTCTTGAAAGACCTGGTTCAAACCTTTCCCCTAAAGGGAAGCTAGATTTGGTGGTTTGTTTCCCCATTTACAGTGTTATGTGCACAGAACAGCAGGTTTATATTATGTTTCCAAATGGTGCTTGTCTCCCTTTCCTTTAGGTGAGTCCACAAGACCACAGCCAACACCGTTGGTTTACTGTGCCGCTTAATCCAGGTTGCGTAGATTTTCACTTTTCTGCCCTGCTATAAAAGCCTGCACTGATAAATACTATTTTGTTGTTGTTTTCATAGTTGCGCTGTTATTCATAATTGTGGAGATAACTTTGTATTTGGGTACTTATCCATTGCTATTTTTAAAATAATTCAGATCATTTCTATCCAACAAATTGTACTTCCAGCATTTCATATATACGGTTAGGTAGTAAAAGTAAAGTCATAAAGAGATAGCCCTAGCATAGCCTGGACATAGCAATGCCTATATTAAAACCAGTGAAGTAAAACGCTAGTGTATCCTGGGATGCTCTGCCTCAGTGTTGCAATACAGATGTATATTTTAATGGTGCTCTTATAGTACTTGAACTCTCAGCTATATTGAAAAGCAGCTTTTCATCCTTTATGTTTTTGGAACGTGTTGAGAGCATGTTATCCATATATTTCATAGATCCCAGGGATACCTCCATGTGACTTTTATTTTCTCTGCATACATCAAACCCTGCCTTGTTTGGATGCTGCAGAACTCTTGCTAGTTAGTCATCAGTGAGGTAAGAAGTGGGATTTCAGTTAGCTGTCTCTACTTTAATTAAATGAAAAACTCAGGATTCTCACTGGATTGTTAGTTTTGGACCTTGTTTTTCTTGAGAGTCAGAACTGCTGGATTTTTTCTGATTTTTCTTTTGTAAAATGAGCTGAACTTTTGTGAGATGGGATCTACAGCAATTTTAAGAGCTGCTGGGGAAATTACCTGAAAATGATATCTAGCATTTTTCAGACATCCATTTGTAACGGCTTCAAAGAAATCTCAATTTCACATGTAGGGAAACCAGGGCCCAGAATATTGTGGTGACTTGACCCAGATGGTCAAGCAAGGTAGAAACAGAAGTGTGGTTAAGGAGCTCTGACTTGTAAGTCATGACAAGTCCAGAGATGTACCACAGCCCTCTAGAGAAGAGACATATCACAGGCTAGCAGAGATTTTAACCTTTAGCAATAGCACTTATTTAGCAGCTGTAGTTCAGAAAACAAACTGAGTGCCTAAAGGGTAGAAAGACCTGGTGCTTTTCCCCTTCTCACATTTGGACAGCTTGCTCCAGTGGACTAGAAGAAGTTTGCCTCTCTGCATGAGCTGGAGAGGTGTGCCCCTGTAGCTGAGTCAATTTTCCCGTCATTTCCTCTCTTTCAATGGAGAGGGGGAAAAAACAACCACCACACAACTTTTTTGAATACAGTGAGATTCTACTATATTCTAGTGTGTCCAGCTATATTTCTTTAGGTACTGTCTGATCTAATGTTTTATCACATGGTTCATCTGATGCTCAGTCATAGTATAAGCAGCCTTACTTCTGTCCATGTTCATCACAGCAGGAGCCTGGACAGGACAGGCCAAACTCTGAGTCTCTGTCCAGGATTGTGGTTTCTTACCTCAGTAGGTTAGAGAAGCAGAAATATTTGTGCTGCCTTTCCTAACTCTGCTGTCGAGAACAAGAGCTTTTCAGCTCCCAAAGAATGAACACATCTGATGTTTTTCTTGTTTCTCTCATAGAATTTCTTAGCCAGAGAGGGAAGCAAGCAGTAGAATAATAATTTTATGTACACTCCTGCAAGAAGCTGGGCGAGTGTATAAGATACAGTGTGGGAAGATGGAGATTATAGGCAGGGTACTCAGTTCTGAAATATTTTGAAATGATCCATTTTTTTTACCGATGTCCTTCAGAATCTCAGTGGCACCCATTACATAGCACGGTCACAGCACAGGAACTGAGATGTGAGTTCCAAACAAATAGTAGAGGAAGGGGAAACATGTTTACATCTATTTAAATGGAGAGCAGTGTAAAACATTACAATGAAATTTTCTTGTTAAATTTTTATGACAGCAGTGCCTTCACTGCATGTTTAAGTAAGCTTGTCTAAGGAGCACCACCCACCAGCAGCTTTTGCTTTAAACTTTAAAAATAACGTTATAAGTTTTGTGCTATTGTTTTGTACTGGTAAACCATCTTCTATGTTTATTTATATATATATATTTTCACTAACAGCGCACTGTGGGCTAAGGGAGATCAAGATGAAGTTTTCATTTAATTCAGAGCTCTGGAATTCAGCCCACTGGAACTTGTATCTTTTGAAGCTGTAATAATTAACATGCCTGCATTCCTTGAACTGCCTTGCTCACCAGAATGTGCTTCCTGCAAAGTCAAATGAGGGCGAGGACACTGTCTAGCCAACAGGAAGAAGAGGATGGTGGCCTATTCTGGAAGAATTCCTCTGTCTTTGGGCTCGTCATTAGGGGTGAGGATTCACATGAGCAAAGGTTCCTCTTCACATACAGAAGGTTTTTCGTGTACAGATCTGTCTCTTCAGGCCTCTTTTATTTTATTATTTTTCAATTTAAAAACACAAACAAACAAAAAACACAACTCTCATTTGGAATTTTTTCAAGCAAAGCTCTCAGGAAGGGAAGAATTAATTCAACCAACATCACTTCTCATAGAGGTTTCTCTAGTATGTTCTTAAATATCACCCATATTGACCTCTGCTTTTTTGTTTTCTTTGTTAGAGGGGTTCTTTCCCCCCATATTTCTTGTATTGCAGTTCAAGCAAATTATTTCTCATCCTGTCACACAAGACCTGGAAAACAGCTTGTTCCTTTCTCTTTTTCAGTCCTGCACTGTTATCAAGTCTCTTCTCAATCCTTTTCTCTAAACAGCCCCAGTTTATTCAGTCTTTCCTTTCACGTCAGGTCCTTTTCTGGACCTCTGATTAGTTTCCATTGCTCTCCTCACGACTATCTCCATTTGGCTCCATCCGTGAAGTGCGGTGTCCAAATGGGGCAGAGTGTTTCAGCTGAGCTCTTTCCCATGCCGAGAAGGAAGAAGCACCCAGCCTGTCTGTATGTTTCACGGTCCTAATGATGTTGCTATTCCAGCACTTAGGCCAATAGCCATTCCTCAATTCAAGGGTAGAGCAGAAATCACTAGCCTATAGCCAAAGCAAAGCAGATACTCAAACACCACATTTCATCCCTCCTCAGGCTCCAGGTGGACTTGTGGCTAAATCCACAGTGGGCTCTGATTTAGCTTCCGTTATCTTTCCTGTCTGCACAGAAAGGGTGACTAGGTGTGGCTTGTCAAGGCAGACTGCCAACAACTAAAATTTCCTATACAGCTGTAGAAATAATGAGCTATTCAATGTGCCTGCTCCTCACCCCACCCTTTCCCTGGCTCTGCTTTGCCCTTTGTAGCTGAAGTGCCCTACTCTGATGTCAGCACTTTGCAGGGATGCAGACGGTCACAGGATACAATCTCTGCCCCTCTTCTTACACTTTTCCTTTTTTTTGTGACAGTCACATATACCGCCGGAATGTGGCACATTTTGTGCTGAGTGGCTGGGGCCTACCTCACATTATGGTGGACTTTTTTCTAGTATTTTAGGGAGAGAAAAGCTTCTAGGTTGGCAGTTCATACTTAACTTTCAGGTAACAGCAAAATTTCCCCATGCATTCAGAAGGACTGTGTGACACATCCTTATTCTAACACAAAGCTTGAGCATGGCTTTTTTGCCCATTATACTTCTTGGCAGAGATTCAGTGCTTTATTTCACTGATGTCTCTGGCAGAAAAAGGGAACAGGCAGTCTCTGAAAACTACATTAAAAGCCACCACAACTGAAGCTGAGGATGCAGAAGCTCACTCCTTTGAGATGCTAAGAGCGCTCACCTGCCTCTGGAGGTCAGCAGAAGGAAAAGTTACTAAGCACTTCGTGGGAGGCTTTTACCACCCGGTGGGATAGGAATCAACTCAAATCAGCACATGAGCTGCCTGCTCATGTGAAACTGACCCGCAGAGTAGAAGGAACTAAGAATTTAATCTTGAAAAGGAGTGGAGATTCATTACACTTGGATGTGTCTTTCGGGAGACTGAGTACAATCAGAAGTGATTTTTTTTGTTACTGATTTTTCTTTTTTTTTTTAATCATCACGTAGTGGTATTGTGTTGTGGAGTAAGAATAATGTATATGCCAAATCTAATAAAGCAGGCATTGCTAGCTGTGTAGAGAAAGGCAAAGGTGGTTTTTTTCTAACACTAGGAAAAATGCATTTTTTCCAACCTTCCATAACTCAAGCAACAGCTGGATATATTTACTCTCAAACTTTTCAATAGAATCTACCTTTCAGATGAGAATAAGCAAGAAAATATTAAACAGTATTTTCAGACAGCAGACAAAGGTAATGTTGGGGTTCACAACCACAACTAATGCTACTCTTGACAGGCCATTCTTTCTGGAAATAAGGTAAAGACACAGAGAAAACGACTCAGTATCATCAGTCAGCATTGCAAGAAATTGCAACATATTGTCAGGATTATTTCCCTACAAACTGGGAGGTATTACTGTGTAAGGTAGAGTTTAGTTCATACAGTGAGTACACCAGTGTGTGAAAGGGAAAGTAAGAGAAAGTGTCAGCACACTGTCACCTGGACTAGGTATATGGTCAGCTATCACACCTTGAATAATCTATTGTGTGCTGATTTTGCATCCAGTTATGTCTGCAGCAAAACTGAAATAACAAAGTGGTTTGTCATAAGAATAGGTCTTTATTTTCTTTTAAGGGATTGTGTCCAAACTGTCATGCTTCTTTACTGTAAGAGATTATCTTTTACATTTCTTAGCAATAAGCACCAGTCCTGCTCAGAACCACAAAAGCTGTGGCTTGCCTAGATGTGCAGCTTTGCAGTCAGTCGCTCATATGTCATCTTTGCTGATTGAAAACACAGGGAAATTGGATGAATGCTGCCAGGGGCTGTACGTCTGTAGCTGTTAGTTGCAATAACTCGTGACTGAGAAATACAGATGTGCCGTGATTTACTCTTGCCATGATCTTCCTTTAGGTACCTCGTGTCAGTCTGTGTTACCATGAACCGTCTCTGAAAAGCAGCTTTTATAACTGGCTTTGGCTTTAATGAAAACCACAGTCCTTTCAGGAACTGGACAATAAAATTGCTAAGCATTTGTTTTGTTAGTGGAATTTTCAGTGTCAGAATATTTAAGGCATATAGTACCATCGGTTTTCATCAGAGAGATAAGATATATGGTGTAAGAGTGTAACGAGTACTTAATTCTTTACACATACAAATTTACTTACGTAAGTAAGCAGTTTTTTAACAATATAGTGGGAGATTTTTCAGTCAAAACAAATATCTTGTCATATGCATTCAGAGAGTATGAGAATCTGATTTTCCTGCTGTTGTATTTTAGCTTGAACTTGATTTTCTAAGTTTCCATAGGACAATCCAAATTGGTTAACTATTACAGCCATATTTTGAAGTTTATTTTCAGTTTCTCTTGAAGTCTATCTAGTATCTACGGGTTCCAGGAAAAATCTTGACATAGAGGCTGGGTCATTTTTCAATTTAATATTTTTTGTGCTTTTTTCCTCCTTGTAGATACGCAGTGTAATTGTTCTTTTTAGAACTTAAAAAAAAAAAAAAAAAAAAAAAGGTAAAAACAGGATTCTGGCAGAATGAAATCCAGAAGCATAACAACATAATGAAATAACATAAATACTATAGTGTTGAAATTACTGGATGAGACTATGGATTGCGTGATCTCTTTCCAGTGCTTAGGTGGGGCGGAGGCCAGTTGCAGGACCTGCTCACAGGACATGGCAATGAGATGATGGCTCCTGGACTGAGGTACTTAGAACATTAGGAGGGCTCCAGGTTTTCCTCTTTGTCAGTGGGGTCTGGAAGCAGCAGCAGTATCTCCTGGGAGGCAGAGGCAATCTGTTGTGTAGAATTAACCGACAGCCTGGATGGCACCTGCAGGGAGCCACGTGGTGTGCAGTGGATTGGGACTGCAAACAATTTTGACTTAAAAAATAAAAATAGAAATCTATCAGTCACTGCATAGAAAGTAGTTTTATGAGTAGCAAAGTTCCTGAGGTCCACTTCTAAATGATTTTTCTTATCATAGAATCACTGAATCGTGGGGTTTGGAAGGACCTGTGGAGATCATTGAGTCTTACCCTCTGCTAAAGCAGATTCCGTACAGCAGGTTGTACAGAAAAGTATCCAGGTTTTGAATATCCAGAGAAGGAGATTCCACCACTTGTCTGGACAGCCTGCTCTAGTGCTCTGTCACCCTCAAGGCGTAGGTCATCTTCAAAGGGAACTTCCTATGTTCCATTTGTAAATGTTGTCCCTTGTTCTGTTGCTGGTCAACACTGAGAGCCTGCCCCAATCCACTTGACATCTGCACATTAGGTATTTACAATCGACCTTCTCCAGGCTGAACACTCCAAAGTTTCTTAGCCTTTCCTCAGAAGGGAGCCAGGCCCCTAATCATCTTTCTAGCCCTCCATTGGACTCTCTCCAGTTATTCTGTCTTTAGACACTGGTGCCCAGAACTGGACATAGTACTGCAGACACAGCCTCACCAGGGCAGAGCTGAGTGGGAGGATCACCTCCCTCAATCTGAAGGCAACCCAGGGTACATTGGCTTTCTTGGCCCAATAGAAAATTCTCATCAGCTTCATTTAACAAACTTGTAGGAATTGTACATTTCACACCTCAACTCTTAAAATTCCATGTGTAATAGGACATGCTCAGAAGTTACTAAGGGGAGAAATGCATTATCATTACACATTTTCAATATCTTGAGGAGCTAGGCCAAGAGTAATAACGATATCAGTTTGTTGAATAAAATATTAAGTCACATAAGGATGTTATTGCACACAAACTCTCCCTATTTCGTAGGATGTCATTTGGAAAATGAATTATACATTATAGAGGTTTGCCAGAAAGTCTGATGTCTGCAGATTCCTTTGTAGGACAGATCTCTATCTTCTGCTCTTCCCCATATGAAAGACAGGTGATGGAAAAAAAAGAGATGCATTAACTTACTTAGACTGTAGGAAGTAAAGAGGAAATGAGCTCTGGTGGTTTATCTGCTTTCAACATTATATAACAGAATAGGTCTGATGTCAATCAGCCATGGCAGAGGGAGCTGGTTTGTATTCACAGATACACAGAATCATATGGACTGGAAGGGACTTCTGGAGATTGAGTCCAAGCCACTGCTAAAGCAAGTTCCCTACAGTAGGTTGCACAGAGGAAAGTGTCCAGACAGGTTTTAATTATCTCCAGTGAGGGAGACTCCACAATGTCTCTGGGCAGCCTGTGTGCTTTGCCACCCTCACAGTAAAGATTTTCCTCAGTTTCTCATTTTCCTCATTTTTTCCATCACATGGAACTTCCTGTGTTCACTGTTTACAAAATTAACTAAGCACCTATTATTTAGTTTAGCTTTAAGATCCTACTTGTTCAAAAATTAGGCAATCCTTAACACGATAACTGATGCCTGCAGAGATGATTAGGACGTTCTGTATTAGAAATATCTGTTGCTTGCTGAGCTGAGGTCCCTCATCTTTAGAAAAAGCCATTGATTTTTTCAGGAAAAAAAAATCAAGTTAAACAATTAAGAGAATTTCTTTGTAACATATGGTAATGAATGCATAAAAACAGGATTGAATCAAAATAAGGCAAAACAATAATGGAAGCAGTTATTTGGGGGAAATTTTTTTTGAGCAAACGCACACAAAAAATTAAATAGGAACATGTTTCCAAAACGGAAAAATGAATGAAAACAGTAGATTGGAGAACTCTTCCAAATGTCTTAGTGCCCCTCTGGTCAGAGAACAGGTAGATTTTGAAGCAGAGGTGGGTTAACAATCATCTTTTTCAGTTTTCCTTACAGCACAAACCATAGGTTTTTACTGTACCGTTTTTTACTTTGTGCTGAGAACATTTGAATTTGGTATGAGGAAAATCACTGTTGACACAGACTTGAAATCATGGAGAATATATGGCATCCTTTCATAAGCAGTTTTAACTGTTTAATTTCCTCAAAATAGAAATTTGTGTGCTTTACTCTTTGAGTTTATCTAATTTTTTCCAGATACGAGATTTTGTTATGTGATTATGTATGGCTTGAAAGCATCTGGTTTTATAATGAGAACACAGGTGCTGAGACAGGTGCGTGCCTGCTCAGTAAAAGGAGGATAATGCTGAAATGTGTCACATCTGAGTGTGTGAAGACCTTTCCATAAGTCAGAGAATTCCATCAAGAATGTAAATGGGAAAGTCGTTGTGTTACAGCAACAGAGGTGAGGGATCAGGCACTTCTAATACCAGTAATTACTTTCCCATGTGACATGTGCATCTCTTTAGTGGTGATATAGTATGACATGCTGATTTAACATGGCCAACACTCTGACATGTGGGATATTGGAGCTACTTCTGAGAGAGAAAACACTGGTTCCACCATTTGTCATTCCAGAATTGAGAGAATGTTGCCTGACAGAGGCCAAATATCGGTCCCTGTCATTTTGCTGAGATCGTGAAGATAACTAACTTGGCTCTGACTCTTTTATGTCATTTTGAAAAACATAATATTTGTTGTCTTCTTTCTAGCATATAGAATCAGTGTAGAAGTGAAGGCTTAAATGAGCAGCATATTCTATTGGAAATTCTCCATCTAGAAAGAGAGAAGGAAAAAAAAGGCAAAAAACTGCTGAAGAAATTGTTGTGATGGAATTTTTATTTTGAAAATTTAGGATAACTATCAGAGTAAGTAACTGATCTTCAGACACTGCAATTGAATGTTTTGGGCATGGCAGAACTCTTGTATGTTTTCTTTGTGAAACCTGGTGATCAATTGGTCTCTAGTACTATCACCTCTTAACACCTCTTCTGTGTAATCCGTAGTTCCTTTAGTGAGCTCTGAATCATATTATAAAGAGGAAGAGAAAAAATGAAAATATTCCAAAGACAGAATATTCAATTTACATGCATATTTTAGCCTCGTCTCACTTTCTTCAAGCTCCAAGAAGTATGTATATTAGTTTATCTTAAATATTCTCATGAAAAGCACTTAGCCTTTACTAAACAATTGCTGTATTTGTTTGGATTTTTCAGATGTAGCGCTTCATTTTATTTATTCCTTGAAAAGACTTCGGGAAAATATTTACAGCGTAATTCAGATGAAAGTATTTGTAACCACAAATACAGATGGTTAGATTTGAAGAAGCATTCCTGTCTGATAACACATGCAGGATATTGCTGTGAACTTGGAGCTTTAGACTCAACCCCGCACAAGAAGTGCTCAGGCTAGGAGACAGGAAAACAGCCTGCAAGCTCTCACCTTGCTGCCTGCTTGTCCCAAGTCCCAAGTCCCCTCCTGAAGTCCCTCCCTGCTTGACGTCCCTGATTTTCTCTACTGCATCTCCATTTGAAACCTCAGGGGCACTCACTTTTTTGGCAGTGCTCGAGCTGTTTCTGCTGATCTGAAAAGGACTGAAGCTCAGTTAGTTATATATACATATATATGTCTACATATGTGTATATGTGCATACATCTGAAGATGAACCTGCCAATGATCTCTGGTATGGATACTGAGACCACATCTCCTTCCCCCCCCCACCCCCCCCCAAAAAAAAAAAAGAATGTCCTGGCCGTAGGCCTACGGTCAAGTTCTATCCTGAAGTTCTGTACACAACTTGGCTCTCTTCATGCTGTGTAAGAAATGGAGTTTGTGTCCAACCTCCTTGGCCAGGCATTGCCAGTAAGAGAACAGCAGAAAGCACTGCACAGACATCTGCAGCCCTGCTGCCCCTCCTCTTCCAGGTTCATGGGTAAAAAATTATCAAGGAGCTACAATGACCAGAAGATGTGATGGGACATGTCGCTCTGAAGAGGCTAGACCACATTGTACTGGTCTTGATAGCTCTCCCAGCACTCTTGTCCCACAAAATAGCACCAAATCACTGCCCAGACTCTGTCACTAGGCTCCCAGGACTCATACTGGCTGGGTTATCTTGCTGCCTATAGTGTGAACATGAGGAGGGGGGCAACAGCTTTTTGCACCACCTTCAAGCAATGGAAACTCACAATTTGGAAAATGGAAACTCAAATTGTTTGGTTTGATATTTGAAAGTACTGAATGAGGAAGCATAACAAAGAAATAGGGAAACTGTACTGTTTTCACGTGCGTGGGTTAATTTGTTTTCAATTGCTTGATTAGAAAAGAACAGGTTAAAGTTGGTCAGTGTTTTCAAGGCAACATTTTGTTCTGTGAAATTTTGAGAACGTCGGGTACCAATCATACCCATGTGGTTATTGTCTGACTGGGTTTGTCTCCTACAAGGTGAGTTATCACACATAGTGTGATTATGGTGGTGGTAGAAATGGCCTGTTTGCTTGGGGATAGTGGTTTTGTGAGTATATCTGCAACGTCGCTTAGACATCTGCTACTTGTTTCTGCAGTCATTTTTTGCCGGTTTAGGCCTAGCATGTCTACTGAGAGATAGAATCATAGAATATCCCGAGTTGGAAGGGATCCCATAAGGATCATAGAGTTCAACTCCTGGCTCCATACTGGACCACCCAAAAATCAGACGATATGACTGAGAGTATTAAATGATATTTGCTATCTTGTAGCAGGGAAACAGGATTTTCCAGTTTGCTACATCAGCCTTGTCTTGCCCATCTCACTGCTTTCGTTGCTCCCTCAGCGCAACTGCATTCATGCCACAGCAAAATGGGAAAGCATCAGAAAGACCTAATGTAGGCAGAGGCTCTCGCGCTATGACTAAACTGGATTTGTCCAAACTTTTGCCATCTCATTCTTTCTCAGATGTTTTGTGGGGAAATTGCTTGTGCCCTGACAAGGAAACTATTGTATTGTTTTTGTTTGTTTGTTTGCTTTTTAAGTGTTAGATATTTTAGAAAAGTTCATTTTTATGCTCCAATGACTGCACAAATTGCTACTATCTGTTAGTATTTGCCTGAAGGATTGGGACTAACATTTAAAAAAATCTAACTGTCACATCTCTGATTATTGCAGAACTGCCACATGAAGTATTATTTGGTGGCAATTTTATGATGTGCCCAAGTGGAAGAAAATGCTCATTTTATTAAAAAAGAATGCACCCAAGGACAGTGCAATAGGACCCCAATACAAATGTTTCACAATAGGACACATTTTCACGAAATGATTTAGTGTCTCAGCTGGGGTTTAACTTCCAGGGAGAATTCCAGAATTGTCACTTACTGACACTGGTTTATTTTCACTGGAGAATGCTGACTTCTCAGAAAGGGAGGAGGGCAGGGAATAACTGTCTCGTTTGTTTTATCCCTATGTTTGGTGGGTCAGGGCAAAGTTATTTGGGGGCAGTTCTGCTGCATTCCTTATCAGATACTCATTCCTTAAGTACTTAGCAGAGAATTTTATTACTTTCAACTGAGATAGTTAAAAATAATAAATCGTATTTTAGAATGTATGCCTTATAAAATTTACCCTCCAAGAGTTTAATCACCTGTGCAAATTCACCAGCAAGCCTGTTAACATTCAGCAAATGGGAAAAATCAGTTTAAATTAAATTTTTGCTGTAGTATTCCAAAGGAAATTTTTAATTTCTTTTCCTGTTTTGCGTGGGCCTAAAGTGACAGGCAATTGCATAGTCAGAAAATATGCTGGTTCCATTGTCAGTTCTGACTGAAGTGTAGCTACAAGTACTGTTGGAAATGAATTGTCATTACTGAATTTTGGATAACTGAATTTTTAAGCCTGACGAGGACCAAATGTGACTGCTTGTCTATAGTAAGCATGAGCCAGTAGGGGACGTAAGGCTCCATCACTCCTTGAATTTTAACCAACGTGGAATATAAATCAGGTAAGTAATTTGTTACAGGAAAAATGGATCCTTTTCTTCTAGTTTTAAGACATGCTTGAGAAAAATCCAAGTCCTAGTGCATGAAATAGACAAACAGATACAACAGTGAGCATTTTATTTACTAGCGATGTCTCTTTGTACTTCACTTCTTGGTCAGAAATCCAGCATAGAGTTAAAATGTACTTCAGATATTTTTGGTGTTTGTGATTTTTTTCTGAGAAGCTGTCCATGCTTCACACTCAGAAAATTCAGAGATCACTTAAGTTTGCTCTCTCACGTTACAGAAATGACCTCTCAGATGGATGGTCTGTTCCATATCTGGGACTTGGAAAATTGTCAGTATCTGCTTCACTGCCCTGCATATGCCTTAGTGGTACCCAGAACTATCCACTATTTTCTTTTCAACAAATTCCCACTTAACGCCCAACATGGCTGTGGCAGGACTCAGGCTGCATAGCCTTCTTGGTGGTACATTCATCTATGTGTGAGTTAACATGGCAGTGGCACCTCTCTTTCTAACAGGAATCACTGGTTGTGACACAGGGGTGTTTCTGAAAACCCTAGCTTGCCATATCAATGGGTAAAGTCTCTGACAATTTCATTTTGTGTAGCAATGCTTCCTTATAATTTTAAATGAATTTCCTAACAGCGTAAAGATCAATTAAAGTTTTAAAATCAATATAATTAGAAATCTCAGAAATCATAGAATAATAGAATCGCTTGAGTTAGAAGTGACATTTACAGGTTATCAAGTCCAACTTGAGTTGAAGGATAAGTAAAATGCCTGCTGCATGTGAGATAGGAAGGGTTTTCTGTCACTTTCACTGGAATGGCATGGAATGTGATGCCACCAGTTCCACATGTATAGTGATACAGAATAACAGATAGACTGCAAGAACTTGGAGTCAAGTGGTTAATAACTGCAGACTTTCAACTAGCGGAATGGAGCAGAAGCATTTGGGACCTCGGTCCTCTGAAGAAAAGACTCTCCAGTGTCTGTTCTTAGGTAATTGCTTTCTTAAACACTCCATAACGTTCTTCTGTGTCCTGGTGGCCAAGAAGGCCAATTGTATCCTGGGGTGCATTAATAAGAGCGTGGCCAGCATGTCAAGGGAGGTGATCCTCCCCCTCTTCTCTGCCCTGGTGAGGTCTTACCTGGAGTATTGTGTACAGTTCTGGGCTCCTCAGTACAAAAAAGACAGGGATCTCCTGGAAGGAGTCCCGCAGAGGGCTACAAAGATGATAAGGGGCGTGGAACACCTCCCTTATGAGGAAAGGCTGAGAGACCTGGGTCTGCTCAGCCTTGAAAAAAGAAGACTCAGAGGGGATCTGATCCACATCTATAAATATCTAAGGAGCAAAGGGACGAGGCTGGACTCTTCTCAGCAGTGTGTGGCGAAAGGATGAGGGGAAATGGTCACAAACTGAAGCATAGGAAGTTCTGCAAAAATGTGCATGGCACCTTCTTCACAGTGCAGTGACGGAGCACTGGCACAGGCTGCACAGAGAGATGGTGGAGTCTCCTTCTCTGGAGATATTCAAGACCTGCCTGGATGCCTACCTGTGCAACCTGGGCTAGGGAGCTGCTCTGGCAGGGGGGTTGGGCTCAGTGGTCCTGCTAGAGGTCCCTTCCAACCCCTACAATTCTGGGATTCTGTGATAACCAACGCATTCATATTCTTCATTGTCTGCTGTGGAGCCTTCAGAGCATTCATATCAGGTAGGTATATCTGTGTCAAGTCACAAAACACAGGGGAGTTTAATTAGGACATGCTGAAAGTCTTAGCAGATGCCGGGCAGACATACTCAGTATTATCAACGCCTTTATTTTTATCTCAGTTTGTTTTCAAGCTTGAACATGTGTGTGCACTAAGATTAGAATTATTTGTATGCCAGGTTGCCAAGTTCAGTTATTTTGGGGTTAACTCCATCAAAAAAAAAAAAGAAAGAAAGAAAAACATAGTGAGTGGCATTTGATGAGGAGATGAAGGGAAGGTGATATTATTTATGGCAGAAATAAAAGATTATTTTCCTTCCAAATCAATTAAAACAAAGAAATGGCAAAGCCTTACATGGAGATCAAGCACAGTAAAATTCAGTTTCCCAAAGAAAGAAATTGTCTTAATTTCCGTCCTTCCCCAAAGGTAAAAATACATTTTATTTCTGGATCGCTGAGAGCTCCTCCTTATAGCCACGCATGTGAGCTCTTCTGCGCAAGGAATCTGCAGCAATTCAAGGGAATTTATGGCCAGCTGCACTAATGCTCCATGCTTCTAGGCCAAGGTCTTCATAGTTCTCATCTAGACTGAAGTTCAGTTAAATCAAATATCCACTAAAAGTTCTCTTACGTGAAAGGATCTTAAGGGGCAGATTCTATATACCTTGCCATTGATGTCTGCTTGCAGAAGTAGGCTTTGTTTGCTTGTGCATGTAAGAACAGGGCTTTCCTGTAGATTGCCTGATAAGACTACTTATGGCATGATTGAGCTCTATAAAGCATGACGTCTCTTAATTCTCCTTAATGCCAATCTGGAATTTGTGGCACTTCTATGCATGGAGGTCAGGAAGGCTCAGAAAACTCTGCATTAATGAAACCATAAAGCCACTCTGCCTTTTGCTGCTGCATTACCCAGACTGCAGTTGCAGCCACACCCCTGTATCTTCCTCTTGGTTGCATGGGATCTTAGTTTATTTTTGCCTATTAAAACCAGTGGTCCAGCTGCGATGTCTAGCTCAGGAAATCCCTAAACTGCTGATTGTTGGAAGCAGGGAGGATATTTGGTGGTGGGGGCATCACTCTAACACTGCACACCTTGTTCTTATATTCTCTTCCTAAGTGCCTGCCCTCGTATGCTGTCAGAGGCAGGATACTGAACTAGATGGATCTTTGGTCTGACTTGGGGTGGCAGTTCCCGTGCTGGGGGACAGTGTGGCGGTGGCTGTGAACCTCCATCTCCCAGGGTCTGAGGATCCTGAACATGACTGTCCACCTGATAAACATTATGGCTGTAGTGTTTCATCTGTCATCCATGCTCCGTGATCCTGCTCACAGCAGTAGCACAGCTCTGGGGGAGGGGGTAGAGCTGGTCCTCTTCTTAAGGACGGTGTATTTTTATGTACTTGCTTGTCTATTTTGGCCTGGATGGAAGTTTTGTTTTGGTTTGGTTTGTTTTTTTTCTTTTTCCCCTGAATAAGGAATTTAAAAAAGTGACATCATTTTTAATCCATGACATTTATGGGCTTTGAAAGAGATTCTGGATAACATTGAGCAATTAAGATGCCATTTTAATAGTTCTTTCAAGTGAAATCAAGTGAGTAATTAAATAAAATTGAATGAGGACCATGTCAGGCCACCCACAAGCTTTCATATCTGCTACACATAGATGAATAAGTCAGGGCGGGGGGCAAATGTTAGGCAGCTAAGTGGTCCTATTTGTGTAGTAACTCTAGGAATGAGGTTTTCAGCTGAAAGGTTTGATTTCTTTGTACAGTGTTTCCAAGCAAGAATATGCTAGATTAGCTATTGCTATTCAAGTGGCAGTAACTTTCCCATCTTTAAATTCTAGATAATGGCGTTAATGGCATTATTTTATGTGGACAGCTCATGGTAATAGTCACAGAACATAAACAAGATTTTTAACATGAAATGCTGGATTTTAATTTCTGCTGCCTTGTTATGTATGTGATTATATTTAGATGCTTTTTGAAAGCTGCTTTAGAGCACAGGCGTGGAGTTTGGTATTACACATTTTGCATTCATGTTAGAGGGAGAAAACAGGAAAGGTCAGGCAAAGGAAAACAAGTAGTTTTGAGATTTCCAGTATAGTGCCAACTAAGTAGGTAATGATGAAAAGCAATATCTGTTTTTTATCAGTTCATTTTCTCAGGAAAGACAGAATCCTTTTTCTTTAACTTTTCTACTCTTTCACATTAAATTTTGTGCCAGGATTTCTCATTGTAAATAGAAATGAGGAATGGAGACTATCTTTCTGATGTATATTCCTTGAACTGGAGCTGGGATACCAACCTTGTCTTAGATACCTAAGAAATGTTCATAAAATACTGATAACTGAAAAGTGTTCTGTTTAGAAGTTAAAAACAAGCTATTAATACGAAGACATCCAAGAACAGTTTTGCATACCTGATTCACACCTATAGCATTACTTTCCCTGAAATGAACATAGGGCAAGACACTGGTTCGATACAACAGATGAAATAATTTCATTATATTTGTATTCAGAGTCACAGAAAAAAAAATGTTATTCCTTAAGAATTTCCTCTGTATGATACCTTCTGGGCACAGCAGCTGCAGAACCTGGCAGCACCCCTTGCTCACCCCACATCTTATTTTCTTTTTACCTTATCCACCCACAGTCACTGTGTTGCAGTCAGCTGACCATGACTCAGAGCCTGTAGGTGCTCTCATTATAAATACGTAATTGCCTTTTAATTCCTCTCCTAAAAGACAGTTCCCTTATTTTACTGAGAATCTGGGACAGTGCAGGCCCCCTCTGGTGGTCGAAAACAACAGTCCGTTTCTACAGGCTTTCACTAGAAGTCTCTTCTGCCGTGGGGCCAAAATGTGTGCTTTACAATTTGAAGTCATATGATCGTGGTTAGATCATTTTTCTAAGAAAACCACTGGGATGAGCCAAAATTGGAGAAACAGAAGAGGTGTTCCAGCATGTGTCAGGTCCCAGGAATGTGGTCAGTGGCACTGTCAGGTCCACACAGCACAGACACAAAGTTCCTAGTACCAGTTCTTACTGCCCAGCTATCCAGCAAGTGTAGGGACAGCACTTGGGGTGCCAGGACCAGGACCTGCTGTTGGAGGCAGGGCAGAGTATTAGGGAGAAATATCAACTGCTCAGAAAAAAATATCTGCTTAATGTCCCAGGCTGCTCTTTCTCGGTCGCTGGAAACCACAGGGGTACTAGGCATGGCACACCAAGGTGCAGAAAGTGAGTAGAGGTTAATTTAATGTTTTCTGTGGCTGCCTTTCAATTTGGTACAGTTCTTCACGACAGCAAAATCATTTGGATTCTCACACAGAGAGTTATGTTATATGCTCTAATTTTAAGAGGAAGACTCTCTGAACGTTTTTCCTTTTCCTCTTTGTGTGAAAAGTGGCATTTCCCTTTGCTGTTGTGAGGTTGTCTTCTGTGGCAAGTTATCGCTCCAGATGTTCTGGAGGCTGAGATGGTTTCTAAAACAGACAAGAAATCCAAACAATGCCTAGAAAACATTGTGGCACTTTTGTAATCAACTATCAGCAATGTCAGCGGGAGAATAATTCAGCTATCCAAAATCTGCCTTACAATCGCTAGCTAGGGCTTCTCCCTCCCTTTGGAATCTGGTTGATTCTCACACATTGCACAAGCGGCACTGGAATTTCTTAGGCTGTCTCTTAAGCCCCAAACTTGACTTTTTGTCTTCTGTCTCCCAGCAGCGACACATACCATCCATCACTCAAAGGATAAAAGACTATTGTCGCCACAACTGCTTACCAAGAAAAAGAGTAATTCACCAATGTGTTTATATGCTGAGGAATACTTGATCAATTCTATCAATAGCGACAGAGGATTTAATAGTAACATACCATAATTCTGTAGTTTTTATAAAACCACAGTAGTCACATTAGTGGCTGCTGAAGCTCTCCTCATTGTCATGTGATTCCTATTATTCTTAAGGAAGCTGAGTAAGTTACTGTGACATCTCATAAAATTTAAAGATGGACAAATAATGACAAGCTTGGTAGAGGATAGAGCAGCAACTTTTATGCAACTTTTTGTGCTGGTTTTCCAGAAATCCCTACTTATCTTCATCTCCTTGCAGCTACTCTGCATACCTATGGACTGAAAAAAAAAACCCAAAAAACAGAAACAAACAAAAAAGGGCACAGCGCCATAACACACATTGAAGTTTCAAAACTAGCAGGGGTCATCCTGGCCAAAGGCTTCTGGATGTTTTTTCTGTTGATTTTTTTCCTGCAGTAAGTCAGAAGGCCCTCCACTATTTACTTGTGAGTGTACATCATTGGCAGCTCCGCACCAGTATCAGAAAAGATGCTGCCAGAGTAGCTGGGCTGCTAAGAATTGAGAGTGCATTTTTGTTTTAAGTTTATATATTCCCGCGTCACAAACATTTTCAAAATAGGAACTTAAAAACGGGTACATGCATTTTCACTTTTTCTATCCAGTACAGCAAAACAAAGAATAATTTGGATGAGAATTCTTAGTTCTTCCTCTTCAGTCATACACCGTGCAAACAGACAATGTTTGCGCACTAGGTTGCTGCAGAGGAAAAAAGGCTTGAGAGGGAAGAATAAGAGTTTATAGCTGCCTTAGGAGCTTTGTTTTCCAAAGTGCCAAAGATCAGATTACATTCACAGAGTTTGCTGACTTTAAGAGATGGGGATATTTTTAATGATCAATCTTCAGCATCCTGTTCCTTTGCTGAGTAATGAAACCAAAGTTCTGTTATGTATGTATCGGTCTCCGAACGTGTCAATCCTTAACCTTGTTTTTTATGAAGAAGTCTGAATTCATGTTGCTTCTCATTTAGGACATTTATTTTTCAGGTGACTAAACAGCTATGTTAGAGCTACATGAGGTGCAAGCAGTTAAGGTGTAATCCCATGCCAAAACCATGATGGACTGTGTTGGCCCAGCAGCTGCTGGGTTATCTATCATACTTAGAAGGTGAACCCGCTCATTTACAATCACAACCTTGCCTCATCCCATATGCAGTGAGCAGAAGGTCTTTTGGGGACCAGTGTCCTTTTCTAATGATCATTCTGTATGTGTCCGTGGCTTCTGGTCTAATAAAGACTTTGGAACAGGGCTTTCAGGACAAGGAAGATTGGTCATCTCCCATGTTAATTGTTGTGGCCTTCCTCTGAACTTTCTTTAATCTATCAGTGTCCCTTTTGAACTGCAGGCACTAAGCCTGAATAGTATTCTAGTGGTAATTGCTTGGATTCATGCAGACATATGATAGCCATCCTACCTGATAATACCCTTCAGTGTGTCGAAGAGCAGCATTGTCTCTTGTAACAGTGTCATGCTGCGAGCTCCTGTTCTGCTGACAAATTGGTATGACTCAAATACATTTCCAGAGACCTAAAGCTCATGAAAGGGATGTCTGTTTTTTCCTAAGTGCAGTTAATCATGAGGAGAAACAGAATTACAGTGAGGTCTCTCTTAACTGTTTGTATTCTTGGGGACCAGCTTCATTCCTGTGCCCCAGAAAGAAAGACTTTACGTATGAATTGTTAAAAGACTGAAAAGACCCATTCTGTTTCTTTGTTTAAGCTATAATCAGCAGATGCCAGCAAAGGTATTGAAAGAATTCTGGTATGGACATGCATTCCTCTGACTGGGTCCTTACATGGAAAAAAAAAATTATATGACTGTAATACTAGGAGTTGATATTTGAATCCTACCCTTTGTGCAAACTACCAATTAAAGCTGAATGACACTGTCCTTTCTATTCATCCTGCTGCTGATACTAAGAGCAGCTCAAAATGCTATTCTAAAGATAAGGGAAAAAATACTTAGAAAAATGTGGTATGCAAGCAAGTTATGGATAGATGTGAGGGTCATATATATCCAAACTGCTATGAGAGCCCTGAACTACTCTAAGACAGTGTTTTCCTGTGATAAAAATTGGATAAAATTCTCCATCTGTCTTCCTCATTGGCACTACTTGCACCTCTCCACTCTCTTGCCAGGTCAGTGCAGCCTTGAGTTGCAGTGTTGTACACCCCAACAGCCCAAACGTGAGAGGCTGATAAAGGCGTCAGGTCATGAAGAAGGGACAGAAACAAGTAAAGGAGGAGTTTCACAGACACACAAGGTTGTTGCTGGGGAAGAGGAGTCAGATATAAACTGTTTTTTTCAGTAGGAAATGCCCAGTTTATCTGCAAGATCAGCTGAGGACAGAAAAGGAAAATGAGTTGGTAGATTTAAATGGAACAAGCCAGGAGCTGGGGCCACAGTGTGAGGATGCTCCTCCATATCAGTGAGAAAAGGGAAGCAGAGAAGCATGGATAGGCTTCATTGCTTCCTTACTCAGTACTTGGCAGGCTCTGAACGTGACTCACCCAGTGTGCTGGAGGATTTTCCTGACCAAAGCAGTCTGTTGGCAGGTGCTTCCTCATCTCAGACCTAGAGATAGCCACACAGGCTGCTCACGTGAGGCTAAGTTGAGGATCACTGAATTACCCTTACAGTATCCTAAAAAATAAAGATAGGGAAAATGGTTATAGGAAAAATTTTGAACATTGCCATGCTCTCAAGTACCAGAATGCTTTACTGCATGAGATTACTCAGTTAGATTTTCCCATAGAACGAGGCTGAAAGAACAAGTTACCTTTAAACCATTGGTCTGTGGTGAGAAGACAGGAAAACAAAACCCACTATTAAAACCACATTTGGTGAGTATCTTCTTCAGGGTCTCCGTGAGCTCATGGGGCTGCAGGCTCATGTGTTCCGTCCACCCCAGCCTCAGGGTGTGCTGTCTGACACTTAGATTGGTCCCGTTATACACAGCTTTTAGGTGCAGGCAGAGCCATTGCCTCAGTAAGAGCAGCTTTTTGCAGCCAAGATGTCAGGACTGCTTTTTTCCCATCTCTCTGTCCTGTTACTCATGGCACTGGATTTTAACACAGTGCTAGGGGTATTGTGTCATGTTTTTCCCCTTCCTCCAGCCTTCCTTCCCACCCCTAAGGTCACTTGGTTAATATTTCTATTGTACACTTTAATTAGCACATTCCTGGCTGCAGGCTACCTTCTCCTCTTCCTGGCCTCTTTAAAACATAGCAGTTTATATAATGCATATTATTTTTCAAATGTTAATTGTGCAAAGACCTTTTAGGATTTGTAATGTTTATCTTGCTGTGACCTTTGCACAGGATCTACACATGACATATGCACAGCAAAGACTGGCTTACTGGGGCAGCCTGCCAAAGCTCCCCAGCCTCTTATCACCTCTTCCCCCACTTAGAATTTGTTAGATTTCTGGGGAACCCTGCCACACACGTAATATAAATATAAACAAATGTGGTGAAATCCTATCTGTATCTGTTCCTTAACACCCATCCCGTGGTGTGTCAAACTGAGGACTAAAAGGTTGCCTTTGATTGGCATCTAAGGAAGTCTGCACTTAGGGCGCTGCAGAGTTTGAGAATAAGGGCTAGCTCAGTGAACTGGAGCAGAGGTTTCCATTTCTCAGGAGGGCTGGTCAGGAGGGGCTTGCCAGCCCCCAAGGTAAAAGGTGCTTCTGCTGATTTTCTGCTGCTATAAACTCTGGTTTTCTGCAGCAGCCTTTTCCACGATGGTGGGTGCCAGCTTCAGCAAGCCCTCTGACCAAGTACACTCCACTCCATTTACCACCCATGAAGAATTAAAAGGCCAATGATTTAATCCCTAGTCGAAGCAAGAGAGATAAAATCAGGATCTTATCCATAAGGTGAGTACCTGTTGAGAGGTATTAATGATAAAGCAATCATAGCAACTACATAATTTCACAATGTCAACCTAGAGATGCAGTAAGAGAGGCAGATCTCTGAGGAGGGTCACCTTTGGCAGGGGAAGAAGGAAAGAGCAACAGGGAGCAGCTGGGAGGGTGCCTGGGAGCTTCAGTCTCTGACCCAGTTCAGCTGTAGATACAGCAACACATGCAGGCAAAGCTTTGTTAATAGCTTTATAAATTTCTGTGATATTTGGGTGTTGTCTAAAGGTTTCCCTTGAGCACACCCACGTAATCTGAGTCTCATTCAGTACAGCTATAGAACGTACCGGAAAAGCTAACAATGCTTCTTTTTAAGAAGCAGATATCAGCATCTGAAATAAGTCACTGTGCTCGACTTAGCCAAACCAAATTCCTGATGTCTAGAGTTTTGTCTGTCTAATGATAGTAGGATTAGACACAGTATGCGTGAATATACTGCATGGCCATGTGAAACCAAGTAGTGCCACAAAGATAATTGTGGTTTAATTAATACAGTCTGCTGCTCTATCCTCTACCAAGCTTGTCATTATTTGTCCATCTTTAAATTTTCAACAAAGCATTCCTGCACAGTTGGATGCCTTCAGAAAAAGGAGAAAAAAAAAAAGAAAGGAACAAAAAAGGTATCTTGCTTTCGATTTTGGAAGTTTGACTTGTTTTCAAGCTGTTTTATTCAGTAAAAAAATATACATATGTAATTTATTAATAACATATTTGTCATCTCCATTTTTTGAACCATTTTGAGATTCTGAATTTCTGCAAATTTTTTAAGTGGACATGAAATATTTTCGCATATGGCATAAAAAACCTGAAGCAATTGGAAAAACATATTTTAGTTAAATAGATGCGTTTCTGAAATACTCAGTTTACTTGTTAATTTTGTTCAGTGATTTTACTTTCATGTCTCAAACTCCAGCTTTTAAAAATGTGTCTCAAAACTAGAAGGTGGTACGTTTTGCCCACTCACAGCAGTTTATACTGAATTTTTTTCATGGTTTTCTAAAAGGCTGAAAATAAAAACATACCGTTCTGAGCATTATGGACAACTTTTCCAGAGAGGGAAAACAGATTTTTATGACTTAAGAAAGCAGAGTTCCCAGAGGGATAGTCTGCTTTTCTTTAGCTCTTCCCATTAGGATTTTCTGAAAATGTTTCACTTACTTTTGACTCTGGAGTGCACCTTTATAGGCTTTTATTTTTAGGAGTTTATATGTACCTCCTGTGTGCATACTCCAGCCCTGCCTTCTGCCTGCTTTCCCATGCTGACAGAGGTACTACAGCACTCTTATTTATGTACATTTGCTCAGAAGTGACTGAAGATCGAGGTTGGGGTGCTGGTGTTTTTTTTTTTCTTGTTTCCCCTTTCTAGCATCTAGGCAGGAATTTGTTCTCTGTCTACAATGGTTAAGGCTGAATTTTCAGTGTCTAGAAGTTCTAGTGAGGAGAACAGCCCTCAGTGGGGCCTGCTTCTGCCAGGGGCAACCCCTCATGCAGCAGGCAGGTGGGCAGTAAAGCTGGGCTGTGGCTCACAGCTTCCTCACCACGCTCCATGTTCCTGTCTTGGTCTGGACCTACATGAATAAGAGGTCAGAAGCTGTGAGGAAACAGAAGTCTCTCTGTCCATCCGCTTCCAGCAGTATCCCTCAGCCCGTGCCCTTCTGTCACTTCCCAAAGCAGAAGCAATACAGCAAGGCTGAGAGGGCAGAACATGCCTTTGTCCACTCCCTTATTATCCTGAACAGCTGAGTGGGAGACACACACACCCCATGGCCACAAACAGCGATATTAATTTTAAAAAGAAAATCCTGCTTTTGATTGGCTGTGCCAACTGTTTAGACAGCGCAGCTTTCCAGCAACTCAGAATTTCTTGGTAAATAGGGAATCGTAACAGAATAGGGAACAGGAACATTACTTGAAGACTGAGATTCAAACTGGGAAGGCCAAATTTACCTTCTTAGTTGCACCTAAATTAATAATCTAATTTTGTAAAGAAATCAGAACCTAGGCAGCTGCTGGTGGATTTCTTGTAACTGTTTTAGAGAGTCAGATTATGTTTTTCAGAGGATTTGGATGCATATGCTATATAAGAATGATAGCCTATTCTTAGGGTAAACTTTTGTTCATTGTTGATTTATTTATTTTTTGTCCTAGCAATCTAACTAGTAAATATACAAATGCTTTAAAACTTAAACCACATAAAAACTATATTGTACTGAGCAGAAGGGCCCAGCATGTATTTCTTGTTCAGCACAAGTTATGATAAGATTAGTTGTCAAGTAACTATTTACTTCCCAATATTTCATATTTTAAGCTGATAAGTTTTCTTGTCAAACTTACTTCTTGCATATTTAGTGTCTTCTAAGAAGGGAAGTGTGATTTCTCTAAGCTAAAAGGTTATTTAAGCCTTAATTCCATGTTATACAAATGTTTTCTTAAGGCTAAAGCTTAGTTATTTAACTGATCTGTTAGTCTGTTTAAAATAATTCTTAAACATTAAAGCTGATTGCAACGTTAATTAAAACCAGTGGTTTAAGGCAAGAACATTGTCTATACCTCTGTAAAGGAAATTAATACATTTTCAGTTGGAATTGCAAGTTGTGAAAAGTGCAGCAGATGCATAGTCTTTCTTTTGCATCCAGAACTGGGTTTTTCGAATCCAGAATATTGTATTGATGTAGCAGTTACTATTAATCCTTGGGTGATGGGCCAATAGACTGGTACTTAAATTCCCATACCTGCTACGCACTCAGGAAAGGCCCTGAACTTCAGTAAGGTGGAAAGAAAATTCTCACACCAAAAGCAGGGAGCAGATGTAAACTAGCTGTGGATGAATTAAGACTGGAGTTTAGAAGACAATGGTGTCTTAGTGTCAGAGCATTGGAATTCAGTGGTGGCGTTACAAGGAAGTAATAGGGCCAAAGTGCTCTATTCTGTGAAGGTGAAGGTTGATCTGTGTGTGATGATAATGAGATGATGTGGGGTGGCTTGTAAAAAAAGACTGTTGACCCATCTAGCCCTGGGACCTTGCTTTTATGCTCTTTGTTCTCATGTAGTGGTAGGAGCTCAGCCTCCTCTTCCATTAAGCTTTCACCTACTTGGGCATAATAATCAAGAGAACCAACCTATAACTGACTGTTTCCAGCACAGGACAGGAATGTTGACAGATGTCAGTGGTGAAAAACTTTAGGATTTCATAATTTAAGCACACAATTAAAGCATTCAAAATAGGGAATTCCAGGTGTAAATCTGCCCACACAACTTTAATTGACATTTTGCTTGGTGCAGGTGCACACTGCACCTCGTTTGTATTCCAGCTCCCCTGATTCAATTGACATTTTTTTCTGGATTGAAACTTGAGTATATGAGGGAGGAGAGTGTCCCCCTTCTTATTTCCCTGACTGCATTTCCGCTCACCATCTTGCAAGTTTCAGCACTGCTTGCCCTGTTCCGTACATGGCCTCCATCTCTGCCTTCCCCTGGATGGCCCACAGCAACTTTTCCAAGGCTGCATGTCTCCCTCCTTTTTATCTCTCCTTATCTTTGTGACTTGCAGCCAACCTGTGGAGGGTGCAACGATGTGCTGGGGCTGAGCGCAGTCGTGGTGGGAGCGTGCAGCCTGGCACCTGCTAACCCCAAGTGCCCAAAGCACAAGGCTGCACCTGCAGGATGTATGGGAATCCTGTAAGTGCCTGCACACTTGAAGTCTGCTGTGACTAATTAAACCCTTTTCCATCACACCAGAGGAAAAAAACAAGTTATATCCATCAGCCTCCTGCCACCCAAACTGCAGCATGCATTAGAAAGCCCAGTGTCAGCTTCACTTTCCTTGACTTGTCCTGTGTGTGAAGCAGAGTACAGCTGCGTCAGTCTGTTGCAGTCTATAAAGGAAAAGTGTTGCATAGGTGTGAGTATTATTAACTGCTTAATAGAACTAGGCAGCATTAAAAACGAACCTGGGGCAGAAAGGGTGCCACAGTAGTGTCAGTTTAAACCCAGTTAGCTGCAGAGTTATTGCTGAGAACCACTAAAGTGCAGGGAACAAGTAATTGCTGTAGCATTCCTGTAACTCTGTCAGTAGTTTCTCTCTAGCAGAGTCGCATACAACAGAGACCACAGAGTTTCTCTACACTGCAAAGGTTGACTTTTTGCTCACGTTTTTCAAGTCTTTTGGGGAAAAAATAATTAAAAAAAAAAATTGAACAGCTGAGCTGCCTTCTCCTCCTATAGCCCAGCACAGAAATTTCCTGACAGACTGCTACGTTCTCTTGTACTACTGGGAACTCTATGGTCAGTGCAGTTTTTCCACACAGGTAGTTTTCCTGATTCTGTATGACAAGGTCAGTTCTGGTCACCAAGAAAGCCAAGAGATGAACTCCTATCAAGTTAAAAGCTTCGTGTAAATACATCACCAAGACCTTTCTGCCTTATTTCAGCTCATGGAAGAGCAGCCATGTGCAGACATGGCTGGTTTGTGATCCCTACGGTGTTGTGAAGGGTTGAGAGGTGTTGTGAAAATCTGTGAGACTAAGCTGGGAAAATCTTTGAGGTTTTCCGAGAGAATTTCTGAGGGCTGAGGGAGCAGCAGGATGTGCACAGTTGTACAGCCATCCATGCTGCAACTGCATCGGGTGCAGGGAACTGTCTTTTAATGGGATGTTTTCCTCTCTCTTTCCACTGTTACCTTTCAAAACAGTGCCAAAACCCATTTTCCTTTGGCTGTGTAATATGTCATAAAACAACTGTGCTTGGTCAGCTTGGTAGTTTGTAACAATGAAACTGGCATATGTAACTTGGAGATTTTTTTCTAGAGGGACCTTGTTTGTTTGTGTTTTAGCTTTCCACTTGCAACTTTTGCATCCACAGGCTACCACAGTGTTCCCACTGGATTTCAGAGTTTCGGTCCCAAGTACCACTGGGTAGGTCGTGCCTAAGCTTTTATTCGAAGGGTTTCTTTTTTTTTTATTATTTTTATTTTCATGGTGTTGGTAGGTAGTGTCTGTATTCAGAAATACTACACTGAGTACTTTTCTATTGTACCTAGAGAGGCAATATTGTACCAAAAAATCTGTACTGATTTTTCCTAAAGGAACTTGGAAACAAAACAGTATGGCCATTGTATTTCAAACATTAGAGCAATTGTTTAGTACATGTGGTGCAACCCTAAATTTCCATGTCAGAACATGGTGCCAACTCTGAGTCTCTGTAAATTATGATACTGTAGGCATGCACATGTTTCAACAAGTGCTTTCCAATCTTGGGGTTATATAATCGTATTTATATATACTGCTTGGAAAAGCCAGACAACACTCTAAAGTGATAAAAAGGAACCAAAAACATATGCTTATTTTCCACGCCATTGTACTTTTGAAACAAATCAAAACCTGTTACGGTGCTTGGGTCTTTTTCTAATTATATTGGCATTTGTTAGATATAAATACTAATGATGTTTATTCTTGTATATCATAAAAAGCTGTAGGTGGGCAAAAAAGAAGCCTAGTAAAACAAATACAGATAAACAAAGGATAATTCATTGCTTGCAGTTGAAAGTATATTGCACTATAGCTCGCATTACAACAGTATGCTTATAAACCTGTGACTCTAAACATTTTAAAATTACAGATTTAGGCAGCCAAAATATTAGTGTAACTGCATTTCAGTTCAACAGGCTACCTAGCAGCTTAACCTACTACTGAAGGTCAGGAGAATATAACTCATCCTCCACAGTGCCTAGACATCACCAGCTACATTTCTGGAGATGTGCTGGGAAATGAAACTGTGAAAACATTCCAAGAGCTTCAGTGGGATTACTGTCTATGACAAGATCCTCTCTGACAGTACACAGACGTCGGTGCGCATAATACCTGATAAAAATCAAACCTCGCCCTTGGGACCACTCTGCTTGCTGTGCACAGTATTTCAAATGGATTTATAATACGTGGAATCAGCAACATCAGTGACAAAACTAGCTCACAGCTTCTCACCCACATACTCAGATTAAGTATTCATTGTACTTTGAAACATCTTTTGTTTTCTTACTTTTCCAACAAGGTTTCCCAGGTGCCATAACACCTAGCCCTGGAAGATGCTGTTCAGTGTACTCTTATTTCCCTTTATGGAAAAAAAAAAAACAGATTACCCTCTGAGATACTATTTCTGATTTTTTTTTTTTTAATTATAAAAATAAAAATATGTTTTCCTATAGTATTTATTATTCTTCTTGGAACTACCATATGGAAACAATGGCTGTACAGAATAGTTAAGACACTGCAAGATTAATTGATTGTGGGATCAGCAGTATGCTCAAAGAGCATTAGCTTTTCCCAAGATAAGAATATTATTACAAATTAGACGAGGACTGTAACAGGCAGTGCTGGCCCTTGAAACCAAGGTCCACGTACACCCCCACACCACCGGTGATTTCAGTCTAAGCTTTATGCACTAGTGCGCTGTGGAGGATGATCACATGACCACTGTAATTCCCTAATGCATGTGTGACCAGATATATATATATAAGTCATCTATATGAGAAACTTAAAAGGTAAGCACGTTGTTTTGATTAGAGAGCCAGACCCAGAGAAACAGCAAGAGGAAAGCTAAGCTTTATGGGAAAGAGAAGAAAGAAACTGCAGAAGGAAAGGATGCAGAAAGTTTGGTTGGTAACTGAAGAGGGCTTTTGTTCTTGTTAGTATTAGAAATCAGTATTCTTTTCAGCTATAAAATACAATTAGGGTTATGTTGATCTTACTTTGCTGAGACAAGGAGCTGGACAGATTCTGGAGAATTGTGTGACTCATGGAAAGAGTAACTAGCAAAGAACTTGCTTGACTTGAACTCTTGCTTATAGAGATTTTATTTACCCCAGGGGAAGGGTGAAAGTTTCCAGTTTGGCATAGAGCTAAACTACTTTACCAGTGAGAGAGAACTCAAAGCCTCCTTTGCGAAGAAGATAAGCTTTCATGTTACAGGATAAAGGCTGACATGTAATGAAGAACATTACACAGCAAGGGAAGAAAAAAATGCCTTAAATCATCTTTCTTTTAACTGTGAAAACTAGCTAACGGAGTTTTCAACATATATGTGGCATTTAACTAGGTGGGCACATTTAATTCTTTTCAGTACCTAAGACAAAGCATTACACATCTGTTTACAGCAGACACTCTTACCATACAATAAAAAAAAAGCTCCCTGCTCTGAGGAAGGGAGAATCTGTAATAGCTCTTTCAGCAGTTATTTGCCACAAAAAACTTCCACGAGAATGCAATCAAAACACTTTTTTCATTTTTATTCCTAATGTGAATAATAAGCCATCTGTCTGGTAACAACACTTATGGGCACTTCAGAATTTTTACTGTAGAAATATTTGGAAACAGCTAAATTCCAGAAAATTACCTGCTAAAGAGGTGTAGTTTATATGCAAATTCAGCCTCAGCTAATCTGTAAAAACATGTTTTAATAGAAAGGAAAAAAACATACTTACCAAAGGTGCTGATCAGAGCTCTTTAAAGTAGTCTAAAATATGCATAAATTAAGCAGAACTCCCCAATTTCTCCTGAACAGAGCAGGAGGTAATCCTCATGTGCTGCTTGCCTTGGGCATCACAGAGAGAGAGAGAGATGACATGAGATCTGGATGCAGATTCCAAACAAACACCTCTAATAAATGAGTTATGAATATGGAGGTTCATTATTATTTTTTTATATCAGCCCTACCTTAATATATGAGGGAATACTTAAACTGCTGATGTGAATCTTTTGTAGAGAGTAACTAAATATTTGTCTAGCTTTATAAAAGGACCTTGTTCATTTTAATTGTCTTGTCAAATCATGGAGATCCTCTCTGCACTAAAAAGAACATGTGGATCCTTTCAGGGAAAAAAACAACTCCATCAATACTTAATTTAAAAATACTAGAACAACAAGTAGCAGGAATTCAATGTCAGCCTTATCTTTGAGCAAAACTAAGTTATTTAGTAGAAATTTATTCTAGACTTTGAAAGATATGTGATAACAAAGATGATGAGCTGACTGAAGAACAGCAGTACAGTTACAGCATGTAAAAGCTGCTTTAAATAATGAAACAGAAAATACCAGTGTTTGTTGAACTGTACTGTAAATAATCATGAAAGATTCGTATAGATCCTGAGAATGTTATGTAGTATAGCTTAAGCAAAGCCCATGAATGCTCAAAAACTCAGCCCAGCAGTGTTTTTGCCAATCAATGCTAAGGACTTGCATGTGGTCTTTGTTCAGGTTCTCTCTATTGGAGTGGGTTTCTCTTAGTTTTAATAGTCGGCAGTCCTAATTTCTAATTTTCATAATTGCAGTTGCTGTTAAATTAACTCTGCTTGAAAAACTCTTGCAAGTTACCTCCCTGGGAATCCTCAAACTTGCTGTTTTGGAGAAGAATACTGATCATTGTTAGCCATAGGTACAGTCTCACAGAAAATGGGAGACACCACAAGTGAAGTCAGCTTAGAAGGAGTAGAGGAATTGCTTGATCTTAGGTCAGTGACAGCCATCGATGTGCTTGAAACAGGAATAGATAAGAAGCTTTTGTACAAACATTGCTCTTTTTTTTCTTCAGGTTACATCTTTTCAGTTCAAGAGAGTACATACTCAGATACTGTGCTCCTCCAAATTTCTATGCTTGTTTTGAAAGAAAAGAATAGAAACATCCTTATTTATTTGTTTGCTTGATTGTTTGTTCCCCCTGAAAACTGTAAGCTTTAGTGCAAAAGCTATTTGCTATCTTTTAGGCAACAATAGCAGATCCATCTATGCATGGATCTTGAATCTGGACAGTTTTCACTCTGTACTGCCAAGTAAAACTCAACACAGCTACTCTGAGAAAAAAAAGGGTTACATGACCCAGGAGCATTTGCTACAAATGCCCACTTTCCTGGATGACTGTAATGTGCAGAGAGAGTGGCTTTTCTCTTTGCGGTGGGCTACATGTGATTCAAACAAGAATCTAACTGTCAGACCTTTTACCACTGAGCACATCATCAAGTTATTTCCAGATTGGAATGCAGATGTGTGTAGCTGAGGCTCTGTGCACGCTGTTCCTAACTGCTGCATGTGGTGTTTCACTGCCCTGTGAATCTGTGTTTTCTAGTGAATCAGCCCGCAGACGTGTCACAGGAGTGTCTGCTTTTGCGTGCAAAAGCATTCTGAAGAGACCTTCAGCACGCCTCCGTGGAGACGCCTGTGCTGGGGCAAGGAGTCCCCCTGGGAGGAGTGAGTGAGTGCATGAACGAGGGAAGGAGTGAAGGATTGCCCGTCAGGTGGGCTCCCTTTGCTGGCGATGAGGAGCTGTGGTTGCGTGACTCACCGGCTGGCCGTCACGGGAATGTCTGAGAGCAGGACGATGTAGGCACGCTGCGGACAGACCACAAGCCGAGCACTGTTTAGATTCATCTGCTACTGCTTCAGGGAATCACAGCAAATTACAATGGCAAGCTTAAAACAACCTGGAAATCATAGAACTTTATTTTAAACACAGCTGTTAAGGGAGAATGCAAATCTTATCATTTTCACATTCGTCCTTTGTTTAGGATCTGTGCTCCGAGCCCAACAAAAAGCTGCAAAACTGCCTCTCACCAACAGGAATGGGGAAAGGATCTGTGACCCAACAGACTCTGAAGCCATCACATGAAGTACTCTACATTCCACAGTTTTCATCGACACTCTTCAATCCAAAGGCAAGTGAAATCAGTAGGAAGTCTTTCCATTGATTGCAGCTCACTGACATTGAAGCCTTCGGGTCGCTTTATTATGCTGCTACTCCACCCGTTTATGGGGCTGTGCATACAGTTTAGGAACAAACTTTCTCACTAGAAACAGCTAGGCAGGTCCTTCTCTCATTGTCCCCGTGTTGCAGGAAGACCACTCTGGCCCAGGCCTTCTTGCTGCTGCCCCTTTGCGCAAGGAATGCAGCAGCATCTGAACTGCTGAATATGCTTAGCTTGCCTTAAAAAGAAAAGTCTTTCATTGGGAATCTAACATGAGGTTAGTATGATAGGGGCAACTAAAGTCACTGGCTTCCTCTAACCTCCTCATGCCTCTGTTTAGTTCAGAGTCTTGCAGCCTGCTTGGGACAGCTACAGTTAAGCTCTAGAGGAGCTCAGAATAGTCATTCACATCACCTTGATTTGTCTTGTTGTAAACTAGGTTTTAATTGTATGGGTTTTTAAGCCCCATAGTTACCAGGTCATGTTCAACCTTCTCTGATACAAAGCCAAAGCTTTGTACTGGTTGAGCTTGCCTCTCTACAGTATGCCTAAGTTATAACCAGCCTTGTGGCAAGATCAGTCCAGACTGCGCTCAGCAATGCATTTAAGCCCAGTTGTTTAAATGTTCTCTGTGATCTGCTTCATTCTGTCTGGAATAACCTAGCTCTTCTGGTCTCTTCTAGTCCAGAAGGTCCCTCCCCACTGCAGCTTGCAGCAGGAGGCCTCGCATACCATTACCCTGCAGTCCTACTTTCCTGAAACAGGTTTCTGTCCCACCCAAAATGGGCACAAATTTTGGCTGTTTCTGTCTGAAGTTGTTAGGCATAGTGCCACACCTTGGCATATGCTCAGAGGTTAACTGAGAGTCCTCAGAGGTCCTCTGGTTAACTCCTCCTCAGAGCAGGGTCATTGCTCAAGCATCCTCATGCAAACCTCAGACAGACACACTACAGACTGACATTAAACACCTCAGCAGACACCTTTTGCTGTTGGAGAAAAAGTGATGGAAATGAAAGGCCAGCATTTTTCTCCCTACCTCTTTTTTTTTTTTTTTAACTTGTAATTTTCATTTCACCACCTTCCACCACAAACCTTGAAAAAGCAGCAGACAGAGGAACCTATACACATACTCCCAGCCTCTGACATCGGTGTGTCTGGAAGCCTGTCCAGGTGCATCATTAAAAGTAGTATTCTGCCCTTTTTTTAATCCAAAGAGCCAAAATCTGCTGCTCTAGGTGCCCAGCTGGTCTTTGAACAACTGTTTACTCTGATCATGGAGCTTTTTAGCACAGCAGTCAGAGCAGGGCTTATTTTCTCTCTTTGTGACCTAGAGAGCAGGGTGCCAAGCTGCCCACTTAGGGTCCTCCCAAGCTGTTGGGGCCTGGTGGAAGCTAAACACAGACAAGGGAGTAAAAGTGTTATCTTTCACATCATTAAGGGAGTGCTGCAGTCATGGGTGCTGTTCCCATGAACTGTGGTTCCTCTTTCCTTTGTCTCAGACTGCTTCCACATACTCCTCATCCCTTCCCCTTATGCTGATGGGCTTGTCTGCATGGATTAGGTATAATTATGAAATCTTTAAGATGTTTTCAAAGCTAATTCAAGTCAGGAGGAGACTATTTTTCCAATATGAAGCTTTTTTCCTTCAGCTTTCATACATCTGAGCAGCATACAGTGCAACAGTGAAAAACCAGGATTGGCTGCTGAAGTTTATTTTTGTAGAGGTTAGTGTTCTTGGCATATGACATAGCCATGCTGCGAGAGTTTTCAAATATTAGTTGTAATATTTACTTTGCTTTTGTGAAGAATGTGTTAGTTTAAACATGTCTTCTCCTGAGGTAAAGTGAAATAGTTAAATGTATTTTTTCAGTTTATGCTCCTTTCCACCTAATTTCCTCTGTAGTTTATTTATTTTCAGTGCACATGGCATTGTACGGAGAAACAAGCAATTGTGAGGAATAGTACATTTTAAAATCTCAATGGATATTTCAGTTGTTTTGTAGACAAGATATATTTATTTCCTTCAGGGGGGAAGAATAAATGTAACAGCATAGCATGGAGATTTTCATATCTTGAAAAAAAATCTTGTATTTCTGAATCAGTTATTTAATGTATGTGAGGGTAACTGTGAAACTGCCAAATATCCCAGTAGAGATTTCTGCTAGTTCGGGAAAATGGAATTCAAGACTATGCAAATCTGTGCAACTAATTTTAGTATGACAGTTATGTCAGCAACTTGAAAATAAGCCAAATCCTACTTGCCTTTAGCATTTTGCTGGATATAGCAGCGGTCAGTAGTGACAAACTGGCATCAGATTTTTCCCAAAAGGAATCCAAATTTCATTGTGACTTAATGCCAAAAAAACCCCAAGTCTTTATGGCAAACTCTTTTAGAAGTAGTCCGAGGGGAAAGATGATCAGTACCTTGACTATCATTAGCCTGTCTCCTTTTCCCATCCAGACTGGACTACCTGTGTTAATCTGACCACTTCAGACACCCAATGCCACAGAACCCATGTTGTTCCAAGATGTGAATTCACATACAGAGCAAGCTGTGAGACTGATCATAAAAGCTCGTTCATCTCTGAAAAGCTAGTCTGCTTCAGGTGCTTGTGATTCCCAATTGGGAAAGCTGGTATCGTTCATCTGTTGGCATGTCTGCACAGTGTGATCACAGTGGGGAGAGGAAGACTTCTTTCTGAGAAGATGGGGAAGGTGCTACAAAGATGCATTTATGGTAGCACACTGACGGATGGGGAAGCATAAGAGTGTTTACCAAGAGTAATGTAATGTGAGTTGCCCTGAGACACCCAAGGGTTTATCATTACAGATATGCAAGTCACACAGGAGGGCCACCAGCAGTAAATGGCTTCAGCAAGGCCAAGACACTTCTTTCCAATGCCTCACACATAAGTCCACATGAGGTCTTGACCATCTGAATTCCTTGGAACTGAACATAAGCACTTACATGAGTAAAGCAAGCTGGACTTGTCTTTTCGTGAAACATTAATAATGATATTTATATGGTGGTAGCACTCAAGAACTGCTGACCATGGAGTAAATACAGTTCCTGCCTGAAGGCTGGAAGGTACAGTTCTGTACTGAAAATACTTAATAGAAGTATTGAATTATCAGCATGGTGTTGCTCTGCCAATCTACTTAATCTATGTATTTAGAGTCATGTGTGCTTCAGTGGCATAATACAGGTCAGTTAATTCTTTTCCCTACTCTGATGACAGTGAGATTAAGCTGTCCTCTTTCATTCGAAAGAAATGCCTGCTTGATGAGAGTAACATATACACCTAGGAAGCTGTGGCTGAAGGTACAATTTAACCTACAAAATACAGGAGCTTTTTTGCAGATACTTGAATACAACAGAAACCAATTGCCAGCTGATTCTCAGTTCACAAGAAATTGTGGAGTCTGTTTTTTCCCAGAAGTTTAGATTATTGTTATCGAAGCTTGTGGAGCCTCACTACTGTAAAAGTGCTCTTCTGTAGCCATAAACTAGGACTGGGCAGAGCATTCAAGTAAAATTCTCACTTGTATCATGAGATCCCAATTCCACTTTCCTTGCAGGCTTCCTGCCCAGTGGGTGTAGACAAGCACCAGGACCTCTTGCTGGCCTTGCAGTGAAACACACTGGGGACTTGTGGTCATTCCGCTTGCTACCTGGCCAACGTGGACATCAGGTCACAGGAAGACACTGTGGCACTGCTGCAAATGTAAGTTGGTGATCAGCCATGCTCAGGTCACTTCACATTCAACATAGCATGCGTATACCCTGCAGCCTCCTGCTAAGGGTCTAGCAAACCAGGGTCCCAGGCACATACTCTGTGAAACACACGGCCTCAGTCCTGTCCCCTTCATTTGCTGAGAAGGAATTGTGAAGGCAGAGCTCAGAGGGTTATGATTGAAAGTGCAGAATCAGTTGGAGGCCTGTACTTAGTTCCTCAGGGGCTGGTACTCGGTCCTTGTTCAACATCTTTATCAATGATCTTGATGAGGGGATGGAGTCCACCCTCAGCAAGTTTGCTGATGATACAAAGCTGGGAGGAATGGCTGATGCACCAGAAGGCTGTGCTGTTATTCAGTGAGACCTGGACAGGCTGGAGAGTTGGGCAGAAAGGAACCAGATGAGGCTGAACAAGAGCAAGTGTAGAGTCTTGCACCTAGGGAGGAATAACCGCATGCATAGGTTGGGGGATGACCTGCTGAAGGGAAGCTCTGGGGAGAGGGACCTGGGTGTTCTGGTGGATGACAGGTTGGCCATGAGCCAGCAGTGTGTCCTGGTGGCCAAGAAGGCCAATAGTATCCTGGGGTGCATTAAAAAGAGCGTGGCCAGCAGGTCAAGGGAGGTGATCCTCCCCCTCTACTCTGCCCTGGTGAGGCCTCACCTGGAGTACTGTGTACAGTTCTGGGCTCCTCAGTACAAAAAAGACAGGGAACTCCTGGAAGAGTACAGCAGCGGCCTACAAAGATGATAAAGGGCGTGAAACACCTCCCTTATGAGGAAAGGCTGAGAGACCTGGATGTGTTCAGCCTTGAAAAAAGAAGACTCGGGGGCTCTGATCCATGTCTATAAATATGTAAGGAGTGGGAGGCAAAGGAACGAGGCTGGACTTTTCTCAGAAGTGTGTGGCAACAGGACAAGGGGAAATGGCCACAAACTTAAGCACAGGAAGTTCTGCACAGATATGCACGGCACCTTCTTCACAGTACAGTGACGGAGCACTGGCACAGGCTGCACAGAGAGATGGTGGAGTCTCCTTCTCTGGAGATATTCAAGACCTGCCTGGATGCCTACCTGTGCAACCTGGGCTAGGGAGCTGCTCTGGCAGGGGGGTTGGGCTCAATGATCTCTAGAGTCCCTTCCAGCCCCTGCAATTCTGGGATTCTGAGAGTGCTGTCAGCTTTGTTCAGAAACAGCTGTTCTTCTACACTCACCTCATGGAGCTGGCCCCAAAGTCATGAGACTCCATAAGCTATGGAAGCTTAGCTCTCTCATTTTGGTTTGAAAAATAATATTATATTTTGGTTCTTACTGCAGATACTGTCACCCTCAGACCTGTTCATTAAATCTCTCCCTTGTTCACTAAGTCCTTAACTCTTGAAAGAATCCTGCCATCTTGACAGGCAACAGGTTTCCTGCTCATGGCGTTCTGACCAGCTTGCCCTACCTCAGCCAGACTTTCACCACAGAGCACCCAGAGCATGGCCCTCTGGTGTGAGCTGTACAGGCTGAGGACCCTTCTCTACGTTTCTCTGTGTTCACCCTTCAGGCACAAATCAGAAGGGGAAAGGAACAGAAGTGGTATAGCTGGCAGGTGGTGCAGAATGCTAACTTCTGCATCTAACTGAAATAATAGGGCCAGCACAATGCCTTTCCTTCAGGAAGTGGGAGGCAGCCAGAGGAGTTTTCTCTCTGGCAGCAATACTGTTTGCTCAAGGTCCCTCAGGAGCTGTAGTAGCTGCTTGGCTTGTTTCTGAAAGGCCAGCACCCAGCCATTTGGTGCTGGTTAGATGTGCTTGGTCTTTGGAAGCAGGGATTTTTCTATATGCTAAAAAATTTTGAGCCGCAGCGGCAGTTCACCAAGGCTCTTTTTTAAGCTGTTAAAACTTCTGTGGTCAACCCAGTGTGTTAATGCAGCCAAAACAGATCCCTAATGCCTGAACTTTCCAGAGCTAGGAAGGAAACAAAGTTGGAAAAAAAAAAAAAAAAAGTCACCAAAACCAGACAAACAGACAAGAAATGTGTGGATTTCCTTGTAAGAGGGAAGGAAAAAAAAAAAAAAAGAGAAGACGATGTTTGATCTGCTCTGTTAATTGGCGAGGAAGGCTCGATCTTAACCAGTTAATTTCATCTAACACCATTTTTTCACTAATGTTTCTGAGCCTAGATCATTTTTTTGCGAGGCATCCACCTTTGTGGATCTATTTCTTTCAGTTTCTCACCATTTGTTGTACAGTAGCTGGTGATACATCGCCCCTGCCCTCTGTTTGACATGACTTAAAACCCACATTTCTTAAAAGCAACTGGCTCCTGCTGTGGAATGATGCAGCTTTTGCCCTCTGTACAACAAGCCCAGCCACACAAGTAGTTGTGATCTCATGCCAGAAAACTTCTGAAGGACAGCGGCCTTGTGCAGAGCAACAATCACGAGCACCACATCAGTGTCACGCCGCGTACTCAGTCTTCTCACCACTTCTCTTATTTCAAGGTATTTTTTGCTCTCTGAAGACTGTAGAAGTATTTAGCGTGTTTAGGATTGACAGTAATTATCCTTTGGAAGAGCGATCAGTTAGCAGATCAGAATGTTGAAGAAAACACCACAGACGTACACGTACGCTGAGGGAGGAGGCAACAGACTCAACAGTGAATTTCTGAGTTATTTTCGAGGTGGATCTACTTTTAATCTGTCACAGTTTCCTTCTGAACCTCTGGAGCTTAGGCTCTTGTGTAGCCCCGTGAGGATTTTTGAGCCCCTGGTGCCATTTTCTCCTCAAACATCGGTTTGAGCCCAGGGCACTGAGGCACAGAGGCAAGGGCCTTCATTGTTGATGTGGCCCCTAAACACTGTGGCTACAGAAAGCTCCCAGCTCTCATCTATTTAAAACATCTATTTCAGGGCAGTTTTAAATAGATGAGAACTAAGGAGGAAGGGACCGCTGTGCTCTTAACTCCAGCTTTTGCCTGGAATCCTGTCAATGTGAAACCCTCCTGCTCCCCGTGCCGGCTGTGCCAATAGCGTTCAAGAGGAAAATCTCATGGGTTTGGAGGCAGGGTCAGTGTCCTTAAAGCTCTGGAAAGGAGCAGAGGAGGACCTGTGGAGGAAGACCTGAATTCCAAGCCACATGCATTCGCAAGCTGTTTGCTTCTCTGAGAGGTTTTTTTGGAAAGAACTCAAACACGTTAGATTCTGATTATTTTAAAAGATGGAATCTTCACGGCATTTTGCTAACTTTTTTATTTACAACGCTAGAAGGTGGCATCGGTTATGCGTCGATAAACGCAGGCAGTTTGGCTTACGCGTCAATTCCTGGGGTACACTTCGGGTTTGTATTTTGTTCTTTAGGAAATACACAGTGCTTTAGAACGACAGCAGAGCCCGGTGCCTCCCTGATGCTGCGGGGCTCTTCTGAGTGGTCCGGAGCCGCCGGCTCCGACCGCGCGGGCAGGGTAGCGCGCCTGGCCTCTTGCCCGTCTCGGCGCTTTCTTTGCGCTCCCACCTGAGCAGCGACAGAGCACCTCGGGTCCCGCAGCCTCAGCTCCCCGACCCCGACGGGCCCTGAGGGGCCGCGCTGCCGCCGCTCTCGAACGCGCCAGGTGCGCCGCCCCGCGCGCGTCCCTTCCGCCATCTGCGCGGCGCCCCCCGCGCCGCTACCTGGCGCCGGCCCCGCGCCCCCTGACGTCACGGTGGGGCCAACGCAGGGCCGGCACCGGGACCGCGGCGCCCCTTCCCTCCCCCCCGTTCGCCGTCCCCTCCCTCCCCCCGCGCTCGCTCGCTCGCCGCACAACTCTTAAAGGCGTTTTTTCAGCCCGGGCCGGCTCGCAGACCGCGCGGAGCCCGGCGCCGCTCGCATCTGCTCCGCGTCGCTACCAGTCTCTCGCTCGCACCCCGCTCCTCCTCCCTGCCCGGCCCGCCCTCGCACCGCCGCCGTTCCCCGGCGATGCGCTGCCGCTCTGCGGGGCGCTGAACTCCGCGGGCTGCTCGGGGCGGCCCGGGGCGCTCTCCCTTCCCGGCCCCTCCGCGGGCTGGGGGCGGCGGGAGGAGGACGGCCGCGCGCGCCTCCCCCCCGGGCGCGGGGGGTTTCGAAGCTGGCGGGGGCTCCGGCCGCAGAGATGGCTCGGATCGGATGGGGCTTTCTCCTGTGCGCCTGGGCGCTGCTCTCCCCGGCGCTCGCGGCCGCCGAGAAGGGCAGGCTGCGGAGGATCACCTACGTGCTGCACCCCGGCCAGGCGGGCTCGGCCGGCAGCCGGCAGCAGCGCCCGGCCCTCCTCGCGGGGCAGCAGCAGCAGCAGCAGCAGCAGCGCACCTTTAACGTGCAGCTCAACGCGCGCTACGGCACGGCGGAGCGCACGCGGCGGATGAGCAAAGCGGCAGGCACGGGCGTGCAGCTCCGCCTGGGCCCCGTCGGACAGAGCCACCCCAACTCCGCCGCCTCCTTCCCCAAGCCGGCCCGCTTCGGCCCGCGGCCCAAGCCTCCGCCGGGACCCCACGGCAACAGCAGCGGCACGCCGCCCCGCCACAAGCACCCGCTGCCGCCGCTGCCGGGGTAAGGTGCCGCGCGTCCCGTGCCGCGCTCCGCTCGCGGCGCCGTTACCTGCCCGCTCCTCCCCGGCCACGCGAGGCGTCGAGCGGGCGAGGGGCGGCCCCGCGGGCGGTCGCCTCCCGGTGCTCCCCGGCTCCTCGCGGCTTTCCCGTCCTCCCCCGCCCTTTTGTCTCCCGCCCCGGCCGTGCGGGCGCCGGCGGCTGAGGGGCCCCTCCGGACCCTCTCCCCTCTTCCCGCAGGGTCAACGTCTGCGGAGGGCAGTGCTGCCACGGCTGGAGCAAGGCCACGGGCTCGCAGAGGTGCATCAAACGTGAGTAAAGCGCGGGGGGCCGGGGCCGCGCGAGCCGGTCGGGTGCAGAGCGGGGGGAGTCCCTCCGAGCGGAGGCGGACGGCTGCGCTGCCGTGAGGTTACGGAATGGGGATGGCAGCCCCGGTGGGCATCCGCGAGGTGCCCTGCATCGCTTCTGCAGCACGGGCCCCTGCCCCGCGAGCCGTGCTGGGGGGCTCTTGCGGGGGCTTTTGTGCATGCGGGGGGTTTCTCGCTGTAGGGAGCGGCGGTATCTGTAATCCTCGGAGAGGTCGAGTACCTATGAGCTGCCGGAGCTGTTGCTCGCGGCGCCCTCACGTTGGCTGTTAAGGACAGAGGTGCTCCTTTTCCCAGACCAACTTAGACGTGCCTTTAAGGCAGTCGTCTGAAGGACCTTTTTCAGTTTACAGTAAGTGCTGACGGGGTTAGGTGAGTTGCCTCGGTTCTTTTGCTTACCGCACAGGAAAGCAGCAGAGTAGTTTCCTACAGCGTGGCACTAGGGATGAGCACTGAGCCCACTGAATGCACGTGCCTTGGTTCAGTGACAAACCAACGTGGGAGAAGTACTATTTCATGAGCTTGCTGTTTAGCTTCTGACTTTTCAAAATCTCAGTGCTGTTGTCAATCGCTTCAACCTTCATCGTGTTCAACAAAATATGTTCCTCTCTGTGACTTTGATTCATTCACTCTTGTCTTCCAGTAATTTTTCTTTGCAGGTAATTTCAGTGCTGATAACTTAAAAGCTTTTCTTAATAAACAAAGGAGATTTCTTCACCTTTTCTTTTTACATTCCATCTTTTCAACTTCCCCCATCATTGTTCAGCTGTTCTTTTTGTCTTTTTTTTTTTTATTAATCATTTCCATCCTTTGGTCTTTCAGTGTGGACTAAGCCAGGCAGTTGGGTTGTTATGGGGTAGCTCTGCAGAATCTCATTTAAATCTGTGAATTATTTGGTCTATTCACACAGTTATTGGAGGAATGGATTAGCAGAGAAAAAAAGAAAGGCTGACAGGTTTTGAGGGATCTTTCTCATGTTGTGTCTCTAATATTGGGCCCTCCTTTGCATTAAATATTCTTGCTGCCTGCTCTGGTGCTTCCCAGCAGCAGTATCACTCACCTGGCTTGGATTTTCCTTGCTGTACCTTTCTGGCGAGCCAAGTGAAGCGCTGAATGTCTGATTTTGTATTGTGGGAAAACTATGAGATAGCATTGACTTGGTTGAGCAGTGGAAGATGAGTCTCAGAGATATAAAGCCAGATATCTCTTCTTGAGCCTCCCAGTGGTTCTTTCAGAAGAACAAAAACCCTATGACTGAACAGCTGTTAACTCCTTCCTTTCTTATAGGGATAAGTGATTTTTGAGGTCAGATAGAGAACAGTCAGTTTTAGAGTGAACTATTCCGGTTGTGGATTAATTGTGCCACAGATGCAGGCACACCTGAGCTGACTTCATGCAGAGTCAGTTTGGACCTGTCAGCGTTTATTAGCTCAGGCTCAGTACTGCTTTAATAAGCTCTTGGGCCTCTAGGGCCAGCTTATATTCTTTGCGTGGTGCAAAGCCTGAGCTAATAAACCCCAGGCCCATGCTGCCTCTTTCCAGAGCCAGCTTCCATTTGTCTGCATCATGCTTCCAGAACCAGAGTGCTGAGAGCCAGCTCTGATCATGAGAGTTATGAGCTCAGGTGTAACCCCAGGCTGCAACGAGCACCATGTGTTTCTGCTATACTGCACCTGTGGTAATAAGCCTGCTCATAACCTGCAGCAGCAGAGATTGGAGTGGAGAGGCACGGTCTTGCTAGCCTTTCCCTTCCTCCCATAGTGGTGGTGCTCACTGGGCCATTTGTTACGCAGAGGGCTGGGGCTGCTCCTCCTTTGGCTGACTCCTGTCCCAGGCCAGCAACATCCTGGCTGCACACAGTGGCAACTGTGGTGCCCTTTCCTAAGGGAGCAACACCTAAGCAGATTTGAAATGTTTTGTGCAGATCAGAGGGCAGCCTCTGAATGAGAAGAGTGCACTTTTCAGAGTCCTCTGTACATTTTAGTTGGAAGCTGAACTGCTATTTGTGTTGACCACGCTCGTGTTGTCTTTCAAGTACTGCGGTCCATCCTTAGAAGGTGAACTTCTGTGTTCCTGTTCGCTACCTGTAGTAGAGTGCCTCTCATCTCCAGTCTTAGGCACCATAGGCTTTTTCCATGCTGCGCTTAACATTTCAGTTTTACGTTGTCAAGTTTTCTTTTACTACTTTTTTTCCAGCTGTGTAACCTTGTTTGTGAAGAACCATTTTATTCCAATTTGAAATCATGAAGTTCAGCCTTGAAAGTACTCAGAGTTGCTTTATGCTGGGAAAATGACTTAAAACATTCAAAAATCTTTTGGAAATGTTCAGAACATCCTCCTTTGGGTAAAGACAAAGGTGGTGTAAGCTCAACCACAGCAGTAAACACCTTGGAAGGTTGTAAGCACATGGAAATGTTTATGACACATTTTCTTACAGTCATCGTTATCGGAAGTTGTGATCTGTGTAAGAGCAATTACGAGATACCACCAGGGCTGGAGACATTGTGCTTTGTTGGTACTTGTTGTACTAGTAGAACATCATGCAGACGTTAATTAGCTTTCTAACATGGCTGTAAGGCAGATGAAGCCCAGAATGTGGGTTTAACATTATTTATTTCTTTTGTGGAAATTGAACTTTAGGTTAAATGTGGCCTTGGACAAGTTACAACCACTGACTGGAAGATGTAAGCTGGAAATACTCTCTCAAATGCTTTCTTAACCTGTTGAATGCCTTCATCTCCTACTTAATTACTTGCTACTAGATTTGTACTAGTTAATATTGCTTCCTATAAAATAGACTCTTTTGGTTGTTTGTAATGATTACGGAGAACTTATTTACATGTTGGGAAGTCAAGAAAGAAGTTGTTTGTCGTACGTTGAATCTGATATCTCCAAGAATGATTTAATGGGACCACCTTGTTTTAATATTAAACATCTAAAGTGTGTAATATATTTTGTTGGGAGGATTACTACAGGGTGTGTTCTCAAAGTAAAGTGGGAAGGAATTCTAACTTTTGCTAACATCATGGTGCAAATTAACAAATGGTAGTAGGAAGGAAAGCTGGTTCTTATAGGAATGCTGGAGCGTGAACCTGATGCAGAAGTACGAGGAAGGCTTACAGTGCAAGTGGATGAGAAAGTGGACCTAGAAGGATTATGTTTAAAGCTATATAGGGAGAATCTGCTTAGATGCAGAATTCACGTGCTCTATCCTTGTGGATTGAGAAAGAGAGAAGACTCATCTTTGTTACCTCAGGGTGTTGCGTATGTGTGTGCATGTTTTCTGTGGATGGGCACAAGGTGAGGCCTTGAGAGCTGGATCTGGGCAGTTTTCTTGAACTGGGCTATGAAGTTCTTCCCTTGTCAGATGCCCAGACGCGTTGGAAAGGTCATCAGAAACAAAGACTATCTGTTTTATCTTTTCTTTTGAAGGTTTTCCAGGCTTCATGTTAAATAAGTGTGCTGGATACGGTCTAATTTCTTTTTCAGCTGCAGAAGAAGACCAGCTTGCTCTGAGGAAGGTCCTCTTGTTCAGTTCCCAAATCTGTATGGCCTCCACTTGGGCGTTTGATGATGTAATGGATGCTGGGGACACCCAGCTTTGCCAGGCTTGGCTGGAGCGTGCCTGAGGCTGCTTCTAGATTGTGCTCCTTAGTTTTCTTGGAGGAGGTAAAGGAAAGGTTGCATGCCTAGGTTTTGTTCTGATCTTTTCTCAAGGGCTGGGATCCAGACTTGGAAACTTAAAAGCGTGTGTGAGCCCCCAGTTTAGATGTAGAACTGTGTGCTATTAGATGTTTTGGTATTGGTTGCCTAGTATCTCCTCTCTCTCTGCATTCACTGCAGCTCTGAGAAATGGTGGTATCCAGGAGAGCGGTACTTCTGATCACTGGAATGAGCACTTCAAATGTTTGCAGCTGTGTTTCTTGAAGGGTTTCTGGTCATAAATGTTTCCTGAGGCTTGTGCTTCATCAGTTGTGTGGCTTAGAGCTTTACCAAGCTCTGTTTATTTACACTGTATATACAAAGCCTGACTATAACATGTTCTTCACAAATGTTATTTCTTCTCATATAGATCATCTCTGTAAAAGCTGTATCGGTCTTCTTCAAATTGTGTCTAAATCAAAATGAAATGTTTGCATTTTAAAGAGGCATAACTACCTTGACCTCACTCAACTCACCCTTTTAATCTAGTCTTTGATGTTGCTTTTAAAAACTTTGAAACCAAAAAAGAGAAAGTCATCTCTTCTGTGGCTTGGTTTCGCTTCAGCTGTGGGTTGCTACTGTAACATGTAAGTAGAACTTCTAATTTTTTTCATGCAAGAAATAGCCTGGCTTTTATAGTGGATCAACCTTCATCAGTCCTCAATAATGATTGTGCTCTCCTCAGGGAGATGAGATTAAGGGAGGATCCATATTCTTGTCATCGTTGGCTTTGCCTATATGAGCAAATAGTGTACTCTAATGGGAGCAGATCTCTGGACTGGAACCCTTGGTCTTGAAGACCGGAGGCCCATGGTTTGTGTTTTAGAGCTTAGTGTTTTATTTTGCTGGTCTCACCACTATGAGACAAAGTACATTAACTGTGTCCTTAAGTGTTTGAGGCTTTACCTGTTGCAGGCACAACATCTGGCAGCGAAGTGACCCTTAACAGTACCCAGTGGCCCCTCACAAGATGCAGCCTGGGGCTGTTTCTGCTGTTCAGCATGTGTGTTTCTGCTGTGCCATGTCCCAGATGGTGGCACTACTATCTGTATGGCCACTCTTCCTGGCAGTAGAGTAGGGAATGAGGTGGTAGTGGGCTGCCTTTTCCTGTGCCTTTCCTCTCCATGTGGATGAGAGCACAGCCAAACACCCTTGCTGTTGAGATCAGCATGTCTCCTGGCCATTGAAAAGTGGTGCAGCTTGTTGGAAACAGAAGCAGCTTCAGTCTGCCTGGGAGTGAGTGAGTTAATGAGGGTGGATGGAGAAGGGCTCAGACCACCCTCAGCTGAGTCGTTGTTCAATAATTGCAATGCTGAGCCTTAGCAGATTGTGGGTGGTTCACGTTCTCAGGTGAGTCTGGTTGATAATTGGTGCAGGCTAGTGCTGGGCTGGGTTTGGGTGTTTCTGCTGTAGTTTTTTTTCTTTTGTTCTTCTTTTAGAGGCAGCAGTATTTCTCTTTTGTAGCTTAATTTATTCCCAGAAAGCAGATCCTCCCCTCTCCATTGACTACAGAAAGAATGCAGAGGTCTTGTGTCTCTGCATTTCTGACTGCGTGAAGGATCAAGGATTTCAGATCTTAGCAAGTCAAGATGTTCACTTAAATACGGAGTTTCAAATAGTTCTGGTAGGTCGTGGTCTCATGTGAAAAGCAGGTAGTAATCTCTGCATCAATGCAGAGGTTCAGAGAGCTGCCTGCTTATAGGGGGGATTGGATTGACTCATGTCCTGTATCAAGGCCTGCTTTTTTCATAATTCATTTTTGTATCATCTCTAGATGGCAGTTTAGGCCTGGGTTTGAGGAGGTCAACTGCATAGTAAACTTGTATTGAAGGCTGGCTGGGCTTAGAAAAGCTTCATTGTTCTTAGCATCTAAATTACTCTTTTATGGTTAATAGTCTTTGGTATTTCTTTTCTGTAATGTTTCAATTGTCTGAATCCTGCATCCAGTTAAAATTTTTCAGTTTTATTGAGCTTCTATTAATTTGTTCAGTTTCCTGTGTGTTTCTTAGGAAGTATTTTGTAACAAACTGAATAGACAATATGATGAGCAAGGTTAGAAGAATTAAAAGGATTGCAGAATGCAGCGTTAACCACTCCAGAAGCAAAAAGAACATATAACATGTACTTTCTGGTTTTCTAGTCCATTCTGTAGTGATTTATTTCCATTTATAAAATGGTGTGAAAGAAGGCTGTGTAGCATGTGAGAATCTTACTTGTTTCTGCTATCAAATTTTGCATAATTCTGATCACAAATCATTAAATACTAGAAGTTGTCTCATAGGTTATATAGTACAAATAATTGAGTTAGGCTTCACAAACTCCTGTAAATATATGAATGAAAGTGCCAACTATCAACCAGCACATTATGGTCTTACCCCTGATAAAATAACACGTCCTTCTGCTGAAGTTAGACTTCTGAAGTATTTGAATATAGTTGCCATTAAATTCTGATATATAATTATCCCCAAATTCTGTAATATGAAGGTAGGTAGGAAAATAATGAAGTGTGCTATGTGCTCGTTGTGCTGGGAGAGCAACTGTTTTATTTATTTATTTATTTATTTATTTAAACACTGTGTGTGACAAAGGTTTTTGTTGTTGTGTCTGTTCACTTCCCTCCTTTCTTGGAGGTCATATTTATGGTAGTCATCCATGTCAACATAGGAATGCATCAGATGTTTGAAGTGGACTAGTGAATTCCTTCATGATGCACGATTTCCTTTGAAGTATATTTAGGGAAAGAATTCCCTAAGACCATGTAGTTGTGATAAGAACAAATTTCCTGTGTAGGAAGACACAGATGGTTGTAATATTTCTTCCATTAATCATATAGAGATCATGTGGTCTTTTTCAGAGCTAAAGAATCAGTCGAAATGACACAAAGTAACCTTAAATTTCTATAGGGTTGTCTTACAGTATGGTTGTCTCGCCCTTGGTAGCTAATTCACCTCTCCATCCTCAATAGCAGTGTAGATGCATTAGATATACTTCTGCTAAAATTCAGTTGTTGAAAACTACCTGAAGAGAGTTACTCAGGTGGAAAAAATGGATCCCCAGAAAAGCACTCGATAGTGAGTGCTACATGTTTCTTCGTTTTGGAGACTAGAAATCCAAAACCTGTGTTGCTTCCTTGTTCCTGAGTGATGCAATACTTACTGAGATGTAAGATGTGGTATCCAGAATATAAGTCTAAAAGTAAATGGTGAGCTATTCAATTGGGCAACTGGGAGAACAGGAAGCCATTGTGAATTTTGCTGTTCTCTGGGATGTCTGCACTGTATTCAGATTTCACTGAGGGAACCGGTGCAGAATGCCTCTTCCCATTCAGAATCCCTAGCTCGTAGCCTCTCAAGAGAAAAGAGGCCTTTCTGCACTTTTCTTTTGGTGTTGGTGGGGGATCATCTCTCTGTCTTTGAACACAGCAGGAGCTGGAGATGCCTTTGTGTTACAGGTTTTGTTTAGGATGCTTGCTCAACCAAGATATACTTAGGTTTGGTTTCTCTGTGTGTTTGAGGAATAGAAATGTTGAATTAATGAAAAAGAAGACCGTATTTGCTATGCCTTTAATAGTCTATTCCCGTTCTGGATGTAGCAGAACTTGAAATTGCTGCTGTAAGCACAGGTGTATTCATGTTAGTATTGTTTTCCCCCTTTATGTAAACTTGATACATACATTGTTTCTTGACCATTTTGTACTGGAATCCGAAGCATGCACACACTTCTAATCCTCCTTCCAATGACTATTTTCTGCTTTACACATTCCTGTGAAAGAGAACAGTTAACAGCATAGGCTTAGGTTTGTTTAAAGGATTAGCAGTACTTCACTGGCAGTATGGAAAACCATATATACAGCACCAACATTTGCAGTGGTGGAAGTTGTTGGAAATCATCACATTCTACTTAAACTGGTGCTTGTTTACATGCGGTTAAAAAGGAAAAACATTGTTTATTAAAATAAATGTTAAAACAGAGAGGATCTACTGGATGGGCTTGTTAGAAATAACACAGCTCACAACGCTCTTGATTGTAGTGTAAACATCATATAACAGCATTAGAGTTTAGGAAGTATAGTAAATGCTTCTGGTCATTTAAGGACAAACCAACAGCACATGTTTGACAGAGGAAGTGCTTGAAGGTAGAACTGAGGCAAGGAGTCTAGGGGTGCCTAAATTTTTTGGCACTGTTTAAACTGTTTTGTGTGAATTTCTCATTTAAAGATAGTTTTTCCGTACATTTCAGTTTTCCAAATGACCAGGAGATGCATGGATGCTGTTGTTTGGAGGAGGTCAACATAAACTGATATAAAACCAAAGTGATGAGCTTAATTATCTTAATCTGCTTCAGTGTCTTAGAAGCAATGGTGGCAACACTGAAATATCACCAAGTTTGCACCAGGTGTGTTTCATGAATGCTCACACAGGAGGAGAAAGAACATGGTATGGAAGTTTGTCAGGACTTAACTGAATCAAAACTGAAGGTGACGGTTTCCTGGATCAATCGCATCATTACGGGTTAAAAGATGTGATATCACCACTAGGAACCTGAGTCAAAACAGGAGTCCATGGAGAGGTGACGTGAATTCCCCATTGATGAGGAAGTTCAAGACACAGCCCTCAGTGGGTGGTGTGTTTTGTCTTTTGGGTTAGGAAAGGAGTGATCCTTGCAGATTTCCTGAAACCTGGACAAACCGGCAACTCTGACTGCTGCACTGCTGTGCTGACTAAGCTGAGGGTTTGAGTTTGTGGAGTCGGACCAGGGAGTTCCTGTCTAACCCAGTATGCTGACAGTGGTGAACAGTAGTTCAGTAGGGAAAGATGCATAAAAAGGATTAGTGTGTTGAGATACTGCAAGCAGTCTTCTGTGAAACTATCCTGTAGTTTGGGGACTTTGAAAGCAAAGGTGATAGCCTGGGTTAATTGCCCCCACTTTGCCACAGGTGTGAGGTTAGTGTTCCAGTTTGCCACCAGCTGTTTCTACTTAGTACACTTAAGAGGTGATGTTCTGTTTGGTTTTTCTTCTTTACCTATAAACTTGCAACCTTTTGCTGTACTTGTGCAAGTTTTCTGTACTGAGGAGTTCTAGAGTATTTAAGCATGACATGCAAAAAAAAAAAGAAAAACGTGATTTCCTGCCTTTGGTCATCGTGGTCTCCCTTGTTATTTGCTGGACTCTGTTGTCAGGAAATCCTTTCCAAAATGAAAGGACCAAAATGATTTGCAGTAACACAGGTGAGGGTGAGCACCGTGTATGTGTGTACAGAGAGGGGCCTTGTAATGTTCTGTGTTGCTGTTCTTTCATTTTTTTTATCAATTGTTAATACTTGTGTTTTTTTTTTTACCTCAGATTTTTGTGCTGTTTTTTTTCTTTTCTTTAATCCATTGTGACTAAGCAATGAACTGCTGACAGCAACTTGTTTCAGAGTGATAGTGGTCTTAAAGACCAGCAGTTGTGTGTGAATTTAGGATTACTTTTCCCCAGTGTGTTTGTTTTATGCTTATCTACACAGAATGTCATTTGCCATTTTATCACTGAATTGCTTGAGGTGTAAGGTTTTTGTTATTTTTCACAGTTCACCTGCATCTATACCAACTCTAAGAACTTCCTAGCTGATAAACTCAGTTACAGCTCATAATTTAGACTTGGTTTATATTTGCATAGCACTCTCTGTGCTATGAGAGAAAAATGGAACAATTTGGAAGTAAGTGGGCAGGACACTGTCTTCTTTATGAATAATTCCTTGGAATTCAAGTTAGCCATGGCTGTTCTGGAAGCTCATTTGCAATGGTGTATTAAGACAATAATGAAATGCAAAGGTGGACAAAAGCTTTGGTCAGAGAGCTGTAATGATTTATGACAAAACCATCCATGTGGGAGTGGAATGGATATATTGCAACTCTGAGAGAAAGTTGAGCAATGTGCACCGGGCTGGCTAAGCAACAGCAGGGCATTAGTCACTGGTGGCTGTTGCATGTGTGACTCAGTCGTGTTAGGAAGGTCTGGGTTTTGGGAGAGAATGGCTCTGCAGGTGTGATTTCCTTAAAAATAAAAGATCTTGATACCCATCGAAGAGATGTTCTTACATGCTCAGTAGTACGTGCAGTGTTGTACTATCTTCTGAAATTGCTCTGAATAATTTTGTTTATCAGAGATTATCCCTATGCAAGTCTCTTCTAGAAGAGCCACACATAGGGGTAACTTAAAGTAATCATAGAAATACAACAGTCTTAACTTCAGTGCTGTGTTTTTGCCAGAAACTGTTGGTTAGTGCAGTTTCCAAAAGAAAAAGAAGCAAGCCTCAGCCATGTTGTGCTGTGGACTGCCTCTTGTTGGTCCGTGGCTGTGCATGTGCCAGTTAGCACTGCATCTCCCATGCTGTGGCAGTTAATGGGATCCAGCTGTGCAGTGAGAGGTCTGTTCTCTGTGACCATGCCATGTTAGGGAGGTGGGGTTTACCACAGTGGGGGTAGAAAAAGTAGGAATGTTAGGAAGCAAGCCTGTACTAATACTGCTCTTATGGGACAAGCTTCCTTTATTTAACTCTTGCAAAAAAATAACCCCAAGGAGGTTCATGTTCCTTCATCGTATCACTACTGTAGAAAGCAGGGGAAGGTTTGCCCAGTCTTCTCAACTGTCCAACTTCCTTGGCACGAGAAGTTTTAGTTCAAAAAAAGCAGATCAGTGAACTCCTAATGGAAAGCTTTGTTGAGGATTATTAAATACAAAAACAGTACTCCTGCTCAGAAATTGCTGATCCTCTAATTATTGTAGGTTGTAATGGTACAAAATGTCCTTACCTCTGACCCAGTTTTGATACCCATTCTTAAGCATCCACCTTAATAATGGGAGAGGAGGCTGAACTAAACCCATCTTTGGTCTCACCCAGTAAGGCTAATCTTGTTACTTGTATCCTTGCTGAGCTTCATTTTGAATATGCAGCCACCTGGATAGCACAAAGCCTGTCACCTTTAACAGAAGTCTATCCACCCTTTTTTTTTCTTTTTTTTTTTCTTTTCCATTTTCAACTTATTTTTTCCACACACCAGTTTTTGCAGGCTTAGCTTTATGGGAGGTAATGCTGTTTTATGTTAAATGTGCCATTATTGTTGTCTTAAAACAAAGCAATTAGGTCATCCATTTGGCACATGGCAGCTGTTTTGAACATTATTTTTAAAAATAAACTTCTGTATTGTATCAATTAAGAGTTCATTTAATTCTTCCCTAAAAATGTGATTTGTATCCTATTTTGTGATGTGTTGCACAACATTAACTAACTTCAGCCAGAGGGTGGATTGTTGTGAAGATCTCATGGGTCACTTTTTCAGCCTGTTGTCACTGGTCACACAACTTGAGACAGACTGCATCTCTAACATCTGCTGGGGCTGCTGATGTACATTTTGTTGTTGGAGTAATGCAGATAGTCCTGTGGAGCTTTGTATGCTATATGCATATATAAATTTGAGAAATTTGGGAATGTTTCCAGGTTTGCATTGCTGTAAGTGAAGTAAGAATCTTCCAGTCAGTGTGAAAAAATATATTTCAAAACAGGTTGCATTTTCCATTTGCATAGTTTTAAATTCACTGTGACGTTATTAGATTCACTTTGATAAGTGGAAACTGAAGACTTTTTAGGTTTTTGAAGCATAGTTTGGTTCCTAACCACAGCTAAAGGAGCTGCTGTTTTCTCAGTACTCTCTTTTGGGTGTGCATAAATTATTATTTTACATTAGGAAATGCACAGCTATGATTGGTGTCCTAGGAGACTGGATATTTCCTTCTCCAATTTTGGGATGGACTTATGAGTTTAATTTTGTTTGATTTCTGTTCTTTGAATAACTTGTTGAGAAGCCTTTAGGTCAATATAGATGAAAGTATATTTACTGAGATTTATGGACTTCCAATTGGAGTACTTTTCCCATGTTGTAAAAACTAAACTTCTAAAACTTTTTCAGTAGATTGTTATTTCTCTCTAAAGTACTCCAGATTGTGTCAGAATTATTTCACTGGTCTTACTCTGTTACTACAGGTGACAAAGGTATCTGGGTCACTGCTCTGCTCTCAGAGTCTCTTCAAAGCCTTTTATCATGGTGTTGTTAGTTAGGAATAATCGACAGAATCAGAAAATCATTGAGGACCTCCAAGATCATCTTGTCTACCTACCACCAATATTTCCCCACTATACCATGTCCCTTAGTGTAAGATCTAAATGTTTCTTGAATGCTTCCAGGGACAGTGACTCAACCACCTCCTTGGGCAGCCTGTCCCAGTGCCTAACCACTCTTTTGGAGAAGTTGCTTTTCCTAATACCCAACCTGAATCTCCCTGGCACAACTTGAGATCACTGCCTCTAGTCCTATTGCTAGTTACATGGGAAGTGTTCTTCATGAACATGTCTGTGTCACCTGCTGCTCCTATATTTGTATTACTTGATTATTTCTTTTTGCAACTATGAATCTGTGTTGTTACTGTCTGGTTGTGTGATTCTGTCCAGACTGAAGAAGACGAAGTTGCATAAAGAAACTGTCAAGTTATTTTTGAACAACTCAAAATGCAGTGCAGACTTTTTTCCTCTGTATGGCAGTCAGATTTTAGCAGCCTGAGTTCAATAATTTGAATGCAGTAGAGAGTTGCTGAGACAGCCATTCTTCCATTACATCAAGCAGGAGATTCGATGTGCCTTGCTTCCTTTTCAGCTGGACATCAGGAGTAGCACAGAGACCAGTTGCCCAGCAGCAACAAGGTCCTTGTGTGCTTTGTCCTAGCAGTGATGAGATTTTCTTTCTTTCAGAGCAGTACTGAAATGAGAGTTCATATGTAGTCATGGAGGAGGTATGCTGGAGTGGCCTGGTTTGCCTGTAGTTGTATGTAACTAAAAATATAGGTGTCTTCTTCAAAGAACCATGTTAAAAAGGATTTCAGAAGTGTCCTTTTGAATGTGTGCGTTGTTTTTCCACATTTAAAAATCTTTCAGAGGGGTCTTGTGCTCTTAGGTCTTTAGATGTGGAAATACTCGGTTTTAACAAGTCTCAGAAGGTTACAGTAAGAGAAATCCAATGAGTGTCATAGGCTTAGGTTTTGTTCAATGGGTGTATGCAAGATAATGTTGCAGTCAGTCTAGCCTGTAACTTGCTAAGATTTCTGGTGCATCGTGATGCTTAGGGGAGTTAGATACCTCTACTTTTTTGCGATATTTTTCAGCAGTTGGTATTCAGTGGTAGCTCATGACAAATTCAGGTTTTTCTCTACTCCTTCAGTCAATGGGATTTCATTATAATTTAGAGTCCCAGAATCTTTTTTCCAACCATATAATCTGTTTCAGTTGTGTGAATTTCTTCTGTGCCTAGCAAAATCTAGGTCTTACAGGCAAGACACAAGAAAGAGTTGGCTTGTGTGTAACAACATATGTTTGTTGTAAATCCCTTCTCAAGTTTTCAGTTAAAATTTTCTTCAGCCTTCTGGCAGTCAAAGACACAGTCTATGCTTTTCAAAGTAATCAGAAATATAAGTAAGTAAAAGACTACTTTTTTAATGGCCAGGAATGCAGAATGAGCAATTAATCTAGTTCAGTCGAACAGCATTCAAGAGGAGATAGGTTGTTGAACAACAGGTGGAAAAGGGAGTTAACTGGGAGAACTCCATGTAAAGCACAAGTTCTGTGGCAAAACTAGTGCCATCTGTGCAGATGATATACATGGTATGTTTCCATTAAATGGTGGTGTCAGCCAACAAATAAGTCCCACTGAATTAACACACTTCCATCCTAGCAATTTTACTCTTATGTAAGCTTGTATGTGTACTTTCTTTTTTATATATAGTGTATGTGTTGAAACTTGATTGAAGTGCCAAGTGCTTCAATTTATTTGGAAGTGTGCTGTGTACTTTTCTCCAAATCATTATGAAATTGGATACTGAAATATGGTATGGTACCATATGTTGTATTTTATGATACAAATAAGCCTGTAAAACTTGTGGAGTTGGTGACCTGGCATATCATTTTGTCTACGCTTTAAAAAAAAAAATCTTTCCTGCTGCCAATGTTAGAAGTATGCTCAGCAGTGTATCTTCTCCTAAGTGCGTCACTGAATAACATCTCTGGAGGACAAATGGAAATAATGTATATATATTTTTAATAAACACTTTAGTTCAAATTATATTTTACTATTAAAGTGTATCCAGTGAATAAGAGAAGGTCTTTGTTTTGCCATCTTCGTTATTTTAAGGTTTTCTATATGGAATAACATTGTAAGATTAACCAGCTAAAATAAACCCTGGAATCAGGCATACCTTTGCAGTGTTATACATACCTACGACCAGTAGCTGTGTTTGTTGCTTTTTTCGTTTCATCTGTGAGATTTGCATCTTCTGTGTTTCTTGCTCTTTCAAAGTGGAACTGAACTAATCATGTTTTAAAAAGCTCTAGGGGATGAGTGTTGAGACTAAGCTAATTATTCAAAATCCCCCTGTAGTCAGTGGGTAGAGTTATAGAAAAAGCATAATTAATCCTGTCTGAGGGCGTATATTTGAAAGTGAATCGTCCCTTGAGGAAACTTATGCCTCTGCACAGGTGGATCAAGGAACATACAGCAAGGCAATCTCAAGCACCTGTCTGTTTCTTCAAAGAACACCACCCTTGGTTGTACTTATGTCATTGCAGGAAACGTTTCTGCTTCTTTTGTCTTTAAACATAATTGGAGTGGTGATTTCTTGGCTTTAGGCTGGTTGAAGCGGTGGAAGGGTTGAATTGTCATGCCTTTTTGTGTCATTCTGGTAATCTGTAATGTGGCTGTAATGATGTACAGAGCACTTCAGATAGTAACAGAATGAATCCAAGCCTCTATCAACAGTATGCATTTTCGTTGTTGTTGTGTGGAGAAGCAGGATGGGGGAAGAGTATGGAAGACTGCTAGCAGACAGATTTATAACAGTGCTGTGGTAATTTGACTTGTGCACTTCCTATTTTTCAGATCTGCACCAGTTTGCTTTTTTAACTTGTTGAAATGTTCTGCATGTATTATGTAGGAGAGCAGTAAAAGCGGTACCAACTTTTTTACTTCTTTGGAGCTTTGCAATACTCTGATTAATGTTTATGTATTTTGTTAATTGTGGGGTGGGTTTGCATGTCCCAGCATTCTTTGTTTCACAAGTGCATTTTAAAATGTCTTTCCATAGCTAACTGTGCGCCGCCGTGCCAAAATGGAGGGATGTGTCTGCGACCTCAGCTCTGTGTGTGTAAGCCAGGAACAAAAGGCAGCTCCTGTGAGGATACAGTCATGCAAGACACATCTTCCACTGGAGGCCGGAGCCCTGTTGTTCCCCCGTGGCCCATACCCCAGCAGGCTGCCCAGCAGGCCTTCTCCCAGAAGGTGCAGGTTCCACCGAAGGTTGGCCCCATGACTCAGATGGCGTTCACCATCAAGCAGAAGCCTCCTGTTGGATTACCTCAGCAAATGCAACCACAGTAAGTGTTTTGTTTTGTGAATTTATTTTCTCTTTCAAAGAGGTCCTGTATCTTAGATTTATAGAAGTTTTTTTTCCCAATTTGCAAAGAATATGTTGTTGAAGAATTTTTTTTTCCTCTGCCTCCAGGCTTTATATTACTTTCCTTAGTTGTAGTACTTCAAACGAGTCTGAAATTTCTCTGCTTAGGGTGTTGCTTTTTTGGATGTGTGTAGCTTGCTTCAGGGCTGCATGTTATATGGGAGGAGAGGAATGCACAGGAACCTGATGATCAAATTGAATGTTGACAGTTTTAGGTGTCCGTGGCAGCTGCTATTCCTTCAGCTTCAGGTAAAACCAGAGGCAAAAAGTGTATCCCTTCTGTAACAGATGTTACTTTTAGATAACTGTAAGCAGGATACAGTTATCTAGCTTCTAGCCAGGAGAGCGAGATTATAGGGACTGGGGATTAAATTGTGCTTTCACATGTCCAGAATCATAAAAATAACTAAAAACGCCCTGAAGCCAGAATGGCAGTGTATGGTTATGGAAGACTTCACCTAAGAAGTTGCGTGCTCCTAATAACAAAATGCACCTCTCCAAGCTGCTTCTGAGAGTAGAGATCACTGGACACTGCCAGTGATGTCTGGTGCTTTCAGGTTGCCTCTTTGTTGGGTTTCTACCTCCAAACCCATCCAGTTTCTTTTGTGGGTGTTCTGGTTTGTGTTATTGTGGAGTAACAAGCAAAACCAACTTCATACGTCTTATGTAATAGGAAGAGGGAACTTAACTGGGTTCCGCTGGAGTTATTAACGTATTTCCAATGTGTAATTTGAAAAACGTGGAAGGTGTGGTCTTTAAGAACAAATGGATTTGGAGTCTAGAGGGACAGAGAAATTGCCACCCAATTTTAATATTTTTAAGTGCTCTGAGCCCAGTTTAGGCCTGTAAGAGAAATAACATTATTGAAGACACTAATATAAAGGAGAAATTACTACAAAAATCATCAGACTTTTCACTGTACCCTTTCATACAGACTCAGCAGGACACCTTAGAACCTGGCTTTTTTGCTTAGCTCCACACAGCTCTCTGTAGCAAATGATTTCAGAGAGGGCAGGCCATTCCTTTCTTATCTGAATGTATTCCTATATGTCTTCCTGCCTCTTTTTCGCTCTACATAGAAGTATTCTCAAGGATCTCTTTCTTCTGTTGTGAGAAAGGCAAGTTGTCCAAATTGATTGTAAAATGTACTTTAAGTAAAAGAAAATGCAGTTTGCTCTTGCCTGTAAGTCTTCCTTTTCCACACTCTGAAACTATGCTTAGAAGAAGCTTATGGGTATTTCCAGTTAAGACTTATCTGCCATTGTTGCTGGAAATGCTGAGTTAATGGTTAAAGCACTTATCTCATATGAAGAAAGATTATGACAGACTCATATTCCTCTTTGTTACTGTAGATCACCAGGCTATGACTCTTTTAAGTATTTTTAGAGAGCACCTGCAAGACTGTTGTGCTTCACCAAAATCTCTGTTCTTGCTTGCATGGGACCATGTCCTGGATACAGAGGAGCTGACTTTGGACTAAAAGACCATTATCTGTTATCCAGAGAGCCTCTGTATGCTTCCACAAGCAGTGCTAACCCAAGTGAACTTTGTTACAGTGAACTTTGTTTCTTAACCTAAGGATTTTCTCTTAGATTTAGAGAAACCTTTTTAAGGTAAAGGGGATTCTTAGTTTTTGAAGTGACATGAAGATGAATCATTTTCATGGTGTTTAATAATAGAGTTGAAGAAAGAAAAACTGATTCTTCAGAGTTATGAGAAGTCTAGCTTACAACCTTAGCAGGAACAGGGAGGAAATGAGCTGTTTGACAGACCAGTCATGTGAGACGGAAAGGTGCATGTTTAGATATGACTGTTGAAACCAGTGCTAGCTATAGTTCTTAGGTGGACTGCTAGGGCAATTAACAGGGCTGATAGATGACTGAAGTCAGATCTCTACTGTTAGTGCAGAGCAAATAGTCTAATTCCTAGTTCCTCGTCTGAATATCTTCTGATTTTTGTCTGTTATGTATACTGCTCGCATCTTTTTGAAATAGCTTTTTCCTGTTCCCACTCCTGAAAACCTCCTCTGGCACAAGTAGAACTGTTGGCTGCCGGTGACGTTGATATGCTAATCAAAGCACTGCTGCTATGCTAAGGACTGGTGAAAGCAAGAGCAGAACCCAATCTGGAAGACCCAAAATAAGCTCCTATAGTAGACTTGACTCTACAGCACTTCTGTTTTGCCATTCTCTGTCAATTTTTGTTTTGGTTTTGAATGCAACTTTTCTGACATGACTCATCAAGATATGATCTTATTTAAGATCTTATTTAAGATTTTCATGGGATTACAGTAGCAGTGATATTTAGGGTATTAGGAAATTCACAGTTCTTCTTAGAGATCTCTTTTTGAAGAACAGGGGGCTGAGCAGAAGGAAACCTGGAGAGAGATTAATTTCCTGGAATATCTTGGATTTAGAACACACAGACACTGCCATAGCCCTGGGCTGGGGATGGATGTTATCAGGTACAAGGTCTCATCTTTGAAGAATGTTTGCAGAAGATGTGGATGGCTGTAATTGAAAACAGATGATGTCTTGGAAACAAAAATCTGCTTTTTATTGAAACCAGTTGGTAATTCTTATCTCAATAACAGATGTGCTTTGTGGTCCTGAATTGCTGTGATAGCTCTCAAGTAACTCTGAGCATCCCTTCCACTTCTCATTCTCTCACATGTTGGCAGCAGCATAGCCCCGACAGTTTGATTTTCTGTATTTACCAACTGTGGGACTAAAAAATAATGGATGGCAGAGGGAGGAGGAAGGGAGCTTGTGTTTTTTTTCTTTAAGCTTTTCATTCTGGTTTTCAGAATGCTCGCTAACATCAAACTAAGTAATATACTGAAGTGTCTCAGTGTTGTTCTTCCAGTCTCTTTGGAGAGACAACTGTTAATGAGATTGTGAAGTGATAACAAAAGTTTAAAAGTTTGCTTTCACACTGGGCAAAGCTCATCAAAGGAGAGGTAGATGTGCAGCATTGAGGTGGCAGAATTGGGGTTACTGGTGTGTCTGATATATCTAGAAATACACTCTGAAAGGTCTCTTCCAAACTTGTGTTCCTGGATCACTGGCTTTAGTTTCATGTTATTACAGGCAAACACATCATTTGATAATTTTAGTGAATCTAACTGACCTGTAAATTAAAGTTGTTTGATTTCCCCCCCTCCACTCAAGAAAGTACTATTTTTTTCCAATAGTTCCTCAATTCTTAATAGCTGGATGAAGACAAATGTGAGATCAATATGAGCGTAGATTAATAAGTAAATCTGAGAGAAGAATTGGGCATACTGTAGTAATCTTATTGAAATCACCAATGGAGGACAGTTGTAACTGGAAAATGAATATATTCTTTTATAGTCTGTTCATAAGTTTAGTGTAGATAAATCTAGATGATATTGACTTTGCATTGTACAAACTCTTTGCTGAGGTTTACTGCAAGATACGTGCTGCTCTTTTACCTATTCAATTTCCTGTCCTGTATATTAGAGTTGGTTTTGTATCTTGTCTATATTTAATTTTATTATTATTTTTTTTTTTAGAACAGTGAGTTTTAAGATTGGCTTACAAGATTGATTACCAGGTGAAATGTTTCAAAAAAACACTTCTCCAGTCTTTTTTTAAGGTTAACAGCTGTTGAGAGTAATTAATTCTGGAGGACATCTATTTACATCACTGGTAGGACTGTTCTGTGTACTAAAGATATTAAGAAGTACAGACTAAGTGAAACTTGACTACTTGCTCTTAAGAAGAGCTCTGCTCTAAAACTCAACTGCAAGATATGCTTGAAAATTTATTGAATCTTTTTTTGATAAAAGTTTGGACTACTGTCCAAAAAGACCCTGATGTTTTTCAAAGAAGCTTTTTCATTGTAAAAAGCAGCATGGGACTTTGGAGTGGTGTTTGGTTTAGAAGCACAGATGTATGCAGGTTGGAAGTGACCTCTGGAGGCAGTCTGGTCTGACCTTATGCTTAAAGCAGGTTTGCATTGTTGAGCTTTGATTAGTTCCAGGGTTTCAAGGCAGGGGATTTTATAGTATCTCTGGGCTCCTACTGCAGTGTATGACTATCCTCAGGGTTTAAATAAATAAATAAAGATGTCACCACCAAAATAACCTCTATCTAATTGAAATTTTTATTGTTGCACATTATGATTGTTACACTTTGTGGTTTTGTCTTGTGTCTGAAGTCTGGCTTTGTCTTCTCTATGCATTCTCAGGAGGCAGTTGTGAACAGTAACATCATCCCTTTGAGCTGCACAAGTGCAGTTCTCTCCTCGTGCAATCTGTGCTCCAGTTCTTGGCAGTTCTGGTGGACTCATTCCACCGTGTCAGTATCTTTCTTGATTTGGAAAGCCCCAAAATGGATGTGGTACTTGAGATGCAGTCTTGCAAGTGCCAAATAGAGGTGAATAATATTCCCTTGACCTGCTGGCTGTGCTGTTGCTAATGCAGTCCAATACATATGATTGGTGTTCTTTGCTGTGGGGACATGCTGCCGACTTGTGTTCAGCTTGCCTACCAGGACCCTGATTCCTTTTCTCCTAGGCTGCTTTTCAGCAATTTCACCTCCAAACCCTTCTCCCTAGGGTTGTTGCATCTCAGGTCTTTGTTTGGCTTTTAACTAGTGAGCCTGTCAAAATCCCTCAGCCTTCTACTTTAACAGCCATTTCCTCCAGTTTTAAATTGTGTGCATACTTGCAGAGGCAGTGTTTTTCCCCCTGTATGGGTCATTAATGAAGATGTTGAACAACACCGGTCCCAGTACTGATATCTAAGGAAAATTGCTAGTTACTCACTTTGCCTCCTGCCTATTGGGTTTTATATGATTAATTAATGTGTGTCCAGTCAGGCAGTGCTGCTGTTTTTTCCCCTACTTTATAATCCATTTACCCATATTTCACCATTTTTTCCAGAAGGTAACAATAGGTGACTGTCAAAGGCCTTACTGAAGTCTGGCTTAAAAAAAGCTAATCAGGCTTTCAGGCACTCATCTAGCCATCTTGTCACAGAAGTTAAACAAAACCCAAGCTAACAAAAAAACAAAGCAACTTCAAGCTAAAACTAGAAAGTCCTGTTTTGGGTTCTTGTATGTATTCTGAAAGCTGTAGTTCAGTTGTATTTACTCTCTGCTGGTGATATTGTTTTCTTTAAAAGTGAAGAACTCGTATGTTCTGAAGAAAGAAGGCAAGGGTAAGATGCCATCTTTTCTCTTGGGGCATGCTGGGAAGTTGAAGCTTGGAAGGATTGAATTTTAATTCCAGTGATGGTATGATATCTTGGAAAATAATTTCTTTCTTCTGGACAAGTTCATTCTGTTTTAGCGATCAAGCTTTTTTTCCTTGGTGCAAGTCAGGTTTTAATATGTTCACTTTATGTGCATGTGTGTGTGCTTAGAACTGATACATGTGGACAAACATGTAGACAATACGTGCTGATTGTACAGAAGGACCTGAACAAAGTCATGGTGCCATGGCTATATTTTTTTAGGTACAATCATAGGAAACCTACCTTTGTCTTCAGGGCCTTTGTCATGGGCTGCTAGTTTCTGTACTCTTATAGCACAGTGCTGTGACTGTTTTCTGTAGTATAATAAAAGTGTATCTAAATCCTGTGAGTTCAGATCAGCACACGTGCTTTGCCACAAAACTTAAGTCCAATGATCAGAGGTTTGTCTGTCAGTTCTTGAACCCACTACTTGTGTCACAGAGAGGTGGGAGACTTGTGCTCTGTCTTCGGTATTAAGCTGATGGCTGCATCCCTATTTCAGTACTTTCTGAACCTCGTGGTTCGCTGATTAGGGTTTCACTAACGCTAGGTGGCTCCATGGGGAATCAGCAAAATTCAGTTTCTGTCATGAGCTATCTGGCATGAATTCTTAGGTGTCTTTGCACAGTGCTTTGTGTGAGAGAACTGCTCCGAAGAAGTGTAGTATACACTTGGAGGTATCCTGAAGTGTTTTCTTCCTAATGGACTTGAAAATCTTGTTTGCAGGCTGCTTATCCAAGCTGCTCAGTAAGGCAAATTGCTTTTGAGAGTGTTATCATGCTCTTTCTTCGTGCAGCCTCATGAAATTGAGCATTTTTCACACAAGGTGGACTTAACTTTTAGAATAACTTGTGATCAAGCTACTTTCTTTTGAGTGGTACTGGAATATGTCCACACTAATGTATATTATTAACTGCAAAACACAGACAGGTAACATAGGTGTGTTCCACATGTGTTGAAATAATTGCCACTGCTTTTCAGAAAAGTGGGTTACTTCTAAAACTAAAACAGTGCTTTCAGCTCAGCTGAGAAGAGGAATGTAAACCACTATTCCAAACAATAGCATTTCTCAGTTTTTTTTCCTAGTTCAAAAACCATGATACCGATCATGAGGATGCATAGCAAATAGATTTAATGAGTAGTCTTCAGTGTTATTTATTGCTGTGTTGGGAACTGGCGGTATGTGATCCTCTAGTGTGACTTGTCCACTTAAATTGTGCTACTGTTTCTTTTTCCATTTATCAAAGAAGTATTTCAGGATATGTTGGCAAACAATATGTGATCAACTATTTTAGTGACTGTTAAGTATTTAGAGTTTTTATATACTCAGAGCTTCGCTTCTTTCATGTAGCTTGTTGGGGGCTGAAGATTTGTGAGTTTTTATAGGTAGGTGGCAGCGTGTTTTCAAATCTAGTAAGAAGGATTTACTTGATTGAAGTCTTGTTTACAATCTGAGTTGGCATAAAGCTTTTGAAATGTACTAGAAAGTCTTTAATATTCAGAGTATATGCTTTAAGAGTTGCTCTATTAACAACTGTTGGTGATATCCAAACAATTATTCATCAGTTGTATACTTAACTGATACTTTTTACTTACTAAAAGGAGTGAAAAGTTTGTTCCTTGAAGTGCTGTACAGGAGCAGTGATAGAAGAGGTGGATGAACTAAAAACAGTATTTGAAGTAGCTTCTCTTGGAGCATATATGGTTAATTAAGCTAATGGGAATCCTTTTCATGTCACTTTTGTTGCCTTTATGCACAACTGTGGGACTAGATCTCAGGAGAGTGATTCACAAAACTAATGTCTATGTTAAAATACTTCTGTCATTTCTAGAGAAAGAAAACCAAATTGAAGATAAGGTTTCTTACTGGTCTCAACTATAGACATGATATAATGGTATTCTGTGTGTTTTTGTTTGTGGGCTTTCTGTGTATGTGTTAAAGCAATCTATGAATCAATGGTATTTTGAACTTTGAGATGGCACTTTGTTCTTGGTATTGGAAATCTTGCTTGTTATTTGATCTTCAGCCCTTTAAAAATTAATTGCAAGTATCACCTGATTTTATCTTATTTTTGTCTTAGGTACTAGTGTAACTTGGCTTTGTCTAAAAACATAGCTCATATTGAGAGTTTGTTTTTAATAACCTAATTAAATAGATAGCAAAGACATAGGGAGCCCCCCTGCAGGGACATTACTTAATCTTACCATTTTGCTCTTGTTGTAGATAGCTAGATAGTTCAAGCATCCTCGTTCAGAGGATGATGTGGGCTGACCTCAGACAAAGACAGACATATTTTCAGGATTGAGCCTGTCTGATTAATTACAAATGCCTCATTGGTTTCTCATCTATGAATAGCTTGCTTGCCTCATGATTTAGGATCCCCAAGAGAGACATGCTTCATCTCTAGTAAACTCATTTTCTTCTTCGCTGCTAGAATCTGAAAACTTCTTTTCACTGTGAGGCAGACAGACACTGCTTTTCAGCGGGGATACTTTGCCTACAGTTCATGTAGGTTTTCTATGACATACACATCCTTGTTCTACAATAGATTCCTCCCAGGAATCTAAAACTGCTGGATTCAGTTCAGTGTGTAATCGGTTGCTAATGTAACCACTACTAGGAAGGTTTATTACTTGTGTCGTCTGGTGTTGAATTTTGAAATGTTACAGCTCATCAGCATATGTCAAGAAACAAATCTTTTTTTATTATTATTTCAATTGAAGACATGAGTGTAGATTCTGAAGAACACTAGACTACTGGAGAAAACAGGATCTTGTATTACTGTTCAGACATGAGTTGAAGCATTTTACCAGCCAGTATTCTACTAGAGGGGTCTGTCTATCTTCCCTTCTTGATATTTTTTTCCAAGTTATCTCCTAGAGGCCGTAACACAACTTAGTTGACATTAAGTGGAATTTGTTTTTCCAGTTTGAAATATCTTTTGCCATAGCACCTGACTTCTCGGGCATTTTATAAGCAGTTTAAAGAAAATACCGTTTATGGGTGCTTTGTGTTTTCTGTCATTAAAAAGGCTGCTGAAGACACAATTCTGTACATGCTGTGTCAGAGAAATGAGTTTCAAAAGCCCAAGTCTGTTGAAAGGAAGCTAGACAATACTAGTACATATTATGTCATTGGGCAGTAGGTGGCAAGCTTTGCTTTTCCTTCTACTTAGGTTTTATTTCCATGTTGCACAATGCCAGAATTTTGAAAAGAGTGGTTTGAATTCACTGGAATATGTCATTATTGGCAACAGATTCTTTGAACCATCTATGTTGTTCATTGTGTGTAATTGTCTTTCTATTGAATGCTGAAGTGAAGCCTTCTTTCTACAAATGGCAGATGAATACAAATCAATACGTGAGCTCTATTGTATTCTCTTATGGCTTCAGCATGAAGATTACTAATACAAAAATTAAAAACAAATGAGATGCAGTCATGGTCAGCCCCAAGTTATTTGATCCGTATGCTTCTCCTGCACAACTTTTATGCGGAGTGTACTACAGATATGGGGTGCTGTACTTTATACCATGTCCCTTTTAAGACATTTTCTCAAAGTGGCGCTTAGGTTTCTAGTTCTGTAACTAGTGACTAAGAAGAAAAATTAATAATGTGTAGTTTGCTTTCTCCTGGTATGTTTAATGTCCCCCTCATGAGCTGCTAGGTGGAGATTGCTGTCCTCACAAAACTCAGCCTGTTCTGCTGGTGTGTGGGGTTAGGCTTGGGGACATTAAAGCAATAATAGCAAAGTGCATAGCTAAAACTGTGGGTGTATAGAGGAGGAAATGATCAATGGTTGTACTTTGTTGTGGATTCCTGTTGATACCCGATCTCTGTTAAGGCTTCTTGCTTTGAACCTGTCACCTGATATCATATGGATTAGCAGCCAGCTGTGTGTCTGTACCAAGGATGCAGGTGGTCCTGTGACTCTTCTCCTGTACAGTTCATCTCACCCACTGTCCAGCTTAGGCATACTGTCCTGTTTTCCACAACAAATTTTTACCTCTTTGACAAAGTAATTTTTGCTGAGTTTTTCCCACAGTAGATAGGTTGGAGTTCATATTGCTTTGCTGCAAACATTATGTATATTAATTTTGCTCTGTAGCAAATTAAAAAATGGTGGCACCCCTCTCATTTTCCCTCTTTCTCTCTTTCCTAAAGATGTAATTCATAATGTTTTTTTCCAGAGAATTATTAGCTGTATTGAATCTTCTTGATTCCTGTACTTAAAAATACAAATATAGATTATTATATAATTGTCATTCTAGAAATTATAAAACAACGATTTACATATTTTTGCTGTCAGAGCTTTCTGCACAGGGGTTTCCTTATGTAAATAAAAGCTACATGAACGTATATCTTCACTGTGAGGCTTTGTATCCTCACATTGTCTCTGATGAAGATCAGAAGCATTTTGGGTCTAAAAGGTGGTTCAGCTGTAATTTGAAGGCATGGTTGACTTAGTTGCTGCAGCAACACTAACCATATGTAAAGGATCTTGGGCTTCAACCAAAATTGAAACCCAGGTCTTTTGAGACCATTCTGATACTGCAGCTATTTTCACTTCTGTAGTCTTTGGCAGTGCTATTGATGTATGTGTGCGTGAACAAGAGCTGGTTCAAAGGTAGTTACTCATCTCTTTCCATTGCCAGGCTCTGAGTCAGCCCTCAAGAGCACCCCCGTTCATCATTCTAGGGGAATGTAGTCATAGGGCTGCAGGAGCTGAAGTCACTGTTTAGTTGAAATAGATGGTCTCCATCAGGACTGGAGTAATTTCTGTTAGTGGAGATGATTTTGTGATGACAGTGATATCAGTCTTAGCCCTCGTGTCCTTTTTGAACTGTGCTGGCGCACATTTTAATACTTCTGGCCATGCAGAGCTGGAATGCATATAAAGGCAACTTTGCAAGTTTTTATTCTGATCTTCAGCTTTTCTCTCTGAGGCCTGTTCTTTAGCTTTCTAACAACTGGGGCACAAACACAGAGCCTTTTGTTCAGCTTTCTCCGGTGAAGCAGATTCTCTCTGTAAGCTAATGGATAGTTTGTAGTTAATTCTGTTGGACTGAATATTCTTGCTGTTATTCAGATTGTAACAGGCTTGGGTTTAAAGTGAAGTACTGGACTATGGCCCTACTAGGTATTCTGTGAAAGATAGACCAAAACAACTTTGTTACAAAACAGTCCAGCTGTCTGATAGGTTCATTGGTCTCCCTTCAGCATGAGAGATGTGCAGCGGATGATGGCAAACTGCCTTGAGGGAAGCCTTTTGAGTTCTGGTAGACAAAGCCCAGTCTCTTATTCCAAGTTGTTTGTAAGGCATTTTAGATCTGAATATCATTTTTTATCCATGCTTGTTTTATCCATACTTGATCTATGATCAAGGGAAGTGAAGGTCTTACAAAAGGGTGTTTGAAGATATTGTGTTTTCATTAGCACAATTAAGAGAAAAAGGCTTCTCAGACAGATAATATCATTTTGATGCAGAGACTTGCATTAAAGGGAGCAACTTCAATCCCAGAACAGCTAATGCTAAATCTGGAGGTTTATCTGTGGCAGGCAGTTAGTGGTTGGTTGGTTGATGTCTTTGGCTTCAAAGCACCATTTGCCTGAAGAGGACTTCAGTGCAAGAAATAGCTGTTCAGTGCTGGAGTAGTAATGGGGGAAATGTTGCCTCATTTCACTCCTGTACAGTTGCCTGTACTAATATCTTCAATGAATGGGAGGATCGAGGAAATATGTTAAGAGGAGTCATCCAGCACCTGCCTTGTTGTTCAGCTATGCCTCAGCTATGTTAGGAAGCCAACATAGTAATTGTGAGAGATAAAACAGCTTAAGTCAAGATTCGCATCAGTTCCAGTGAGCTCACTGTATTTGATTCACTTCTCCAGGCACTGTGCATGGGTTGTAACAAATGGAATTAAAAACATCTCACATCAGTTATAAGGAAAACAAAGCCCTGTTTGATGCTTTTATTTTTTACTATAATGATTGAAAATTGCCATATGATACATGTGTGTATATGTACATGGAAACATATGTGTATATATATATATATATATATACACATATATATACACACACACACACACAGAATATTACATAGTAATACAATTTTTACACAAGACTTCCAGAAGTGAAACAAGGTTCTACCTATCAGATCTAACTTTTATCTGTGCTATAATTTAAACTTGTTCGTGAGAGTCCCTCATAGTGAGAGGCATACGTACCTTTCTCAGCTTCTTCTTGATGGACACAGATGAAAATCTGAATTAATTCTTCTTTTCTTTGGCCTTTTCTTCGCTGCATGTTCCTTTAATACGTTGCTTTCTGGGTCTAAAGCCTTTTGGGCAGACTTTTGGCTTGTTGCCTTTTTTTAAAACTAGTGTTCATTTTTTTTGTTTGTTGTCTTTGAAACTCGTAAGTGCTGTAGTGAATCTTTTGACTTCTGTTCTCTCTTGATGAATGTTAACTTGGCAAATTTTGTTCACTCTTGCAGCGTCTTTTCAGTGTTAACATTTCAGTTGGATCTTATACACAGCTTAGGCCAAACCGAGGTTTTGTTTTCTTCTGAGTTCCAGTCTGGGTGATCTGTGAGGGTGTAATTAACTGTGTCAGAAAAATAAAATAAAATTAGTTTTACTCCTGTGCTTTTACTTGGGGTTAACTGAAATTTCTTATTAGTATAGCTACTTTGTAGCTTCAGTGTTATTGGTCACTGCCACTGTCTTAAGGAGCTGGTAATACAGTTTTAATACTGTTTCCGCTAGAAGATTAAAGTCAACAAAGATGTTGGCTGGTGATCTGTCTGATTTGCTGATGTGAGAGGCACCTCTTTAATAAGTAGCATCACTCTTCCAGCTTCTGCTGGTTTTTTTTTTTTGTTGTTTTTTTTTTTCCCTGACCTCCCTATTTGTTTGCCTTTCTTATGGTAGGAATTCTTTGTTCCTAATACACCTATATAAAGCTGGTTCTCCACTCTCTTTCTTGAACTTGTATGTGCTCGTGCTTCTGCACGAAATAGTACAGTTTGTTTACTTGCTCAGTACCTGTTTGAACAACATACTGTTTGTTCTGGCTGCTCCTTACTAATTTTCTCTTTCTTTAGAGTATGCTGTGTTTGCTAAAAGTGGCTGTGTTGTCCAGAGGTGTATGCTTTCTTTCCCAGTCTTTTACTTAGAAATACTGTAGCAGAATTATTAAATGGCATAAATTTCATTATGTTTGAAATGGAGTTTCTCTGTTCTGTGGAGCTTTCTCCATCCCAGTTTTAGACAGATGTGTGCTGTGCTTACTCTGCTTCCTGAGCCATGCACTGAAACCATCTACCTCTTTGGCTCTTTGTTTTTTGCATGTTGTTAGCAAAAAGTTTTAAATTTAAGAGTAGGAGACGAATACATTTTAATTTGCCACTTAAGTAAGCATCTTCACCAGTCACCTCTGGACAGTAGTATCTGGCTATGGAATCCCTTTAGCTTTCAGTGCTTTTAGAGGTTGACGATTTTGGGGAGTTTAAAGTTACTTAGGTTTTTCTGTATGAGCTCTGCGCTAAGAGAACTCTCTTTTTTGGACCATTTAAATGTTTTATAGCCTGTATACGCTTCTGGAAAAAAAGTAGTCATTGTATGTGTAGTCTGTACATTGAAGAATGACCTGAATGACCTCTCTGATATGGATTCTATTCTGAATTCTGCATGGTGGATGAGGTTGGCTGTAAGATGGATGCTTTTGGCAACTTAATTTCTGCGCAGCTGTGTGCAGCCTTATACATAACGTAAGTAGTGATCTGCAGCAAAAGCTCTGGTGTTTCTCTTCCTTCCAGTGCTAGAACCTTGAGGATCTGAAGTGGAGGACAGCTGTGGGTTGCCTCAGTCCTGGCTGTGCCTCCTTATTGCTTTCAACAGCATTTTTTGTTTTTGTTTTATATAATGCCTGTTTAGGAATTTCAGCTGTTGCACACATGCAGGTCCTTAACAAGAACTTATCTACTCCTCATCTCCCTTTTCCACTGTTGCAGAGGTGTTTCACTGCAGGGGACATCTTGCATACTGAAGTATTTTCCACCTTAGAGGGCTAATCTATCTATGCATACATATAAATATATATACACGTACATACATATATAAATTTTTTATTACTATTATTTTTCTATGGACTATTAAGAAATCCAGTAAATCCATTGGATTTTTTTTTATCTGCTTCTACAGGTAAGATTAGAAAGAGTTGTAGTCCACAGCTGTATACTCAGAGCATTTCTATGGGAACCCAGGTGATACAGACTGAAGATTATGAGGTGGTAAAAGGAAAGCAAGGTGCTTAAATTGATAACTTTTTCTCACTCATTGCCAAATTTTACTATTATTAAAAAAGTAAAGAGGATGAACACCTATTTCTGTATGCATTCACCCTGCAAGGGCTGATTCCAGAGCAGTCTGGCAGTGCTTCCTCCTGTAATAGGTAGTCTGTTTGGGCAGGGGGGATTTTACCCCTTTGTTCTTTCCTTCTGGAGAATGGAAATGTGTTTTATTCCAAGCTGCCCATTTCTGTAACTGGATTTCTATCTTGTTCAGGTTTTCCTTCTAGCTGCTTAGGGTAACAGAAACTTAAATGAAGGGCATGTATGCACTTTTCTGTGGTCTTCCTTATGTTTTGTTGTCAGGCAGTTATTAACACTTCTGGAGAACTTTGATGAACACTGCTGTTTCTTCTTGAGTGCTGTGGTAGCAGAGTGCTTTGAATAATTCTAATGAGAAGCTGCATGTAGAACCTTCCATCCAAGAGAGCGGGGAGGTCTGGGCGCACTGTTGCAAATGCAGTTTTCCCTGCAATGTGTGCATGTTTTATGGCAAAATTTCTTTTGGTGATGTCATAAGGAGTCTTCAACCCAATGCATTCTCTGCCTGACTATGTATAAATACTCTCTTGCTCCTGTAATGAGTGCTTCAACTTTATCTAAGGGTAAGATATCAGCTAGGCCTGGTACATACAAACAAACTTACAGTTCATTTGACTTTCACAATGCTTAAGTTGGTCTGTACAGGGCAGAGTTACCATCAGAATGCTGCAGTCTTACCCTTTGCTCTGTAATGCGAGCTGCACATGCTATTTGTACAAGTTGTGTAGTTTAATTCTTCCCAGGATTAGGTGATATTGCTGTTACCTACTTAAATGCTATTTACTTGTACTGTGTTGTCATTAAAAATAAATAAATGACCTTGGGAAACCTGGTGATTAATTGTCGCTCATCTTCACTTTCCCTTTGGGAAGCCTGTTCCTCTTTCTTGGAGCTTTTCTTCTCTGACTCAATCTCTTCTTGTGTGTATTTGGCCCGTGTGATCCTTACTCTAGCTTTTGCCATGCTATGTTTTTTGTTTGTTTGCTTGTTTGAAGCATTTTGCATGGCAAGGCTAGAATCCTCATTGGAATATCTAAGGTTTATGCTGTAGTAGTATTCTGAAAAAGTAAATGTTTAACGCAAACAAAGAGCAGATAATACTCTCCCTTTTCTGTGTTTTAAGAAAGTTTAGAACTGCAGCCACTGTTAGTTGCTGAGCTTGCTTGTAAATGGTTTCAAATAGTTTTTTTTCTTAGAACAGCCATTTTAAAGTTATTCATAGTAAACAAGGTTGTTCTAAGAAATGATTGGGCTTACAATTGTTTAAGAAGTAGCTATGGAAACTAGCTGATGAGTCTCAATTTTAAAATGAGCGTTCTTTGCTTTCATTGGCTGTGCTCCCTTCTTGAAAATGTCGTACTTTGTGTGCACTCTGCAACATTTTCAACTAATTCAGTTTTATTTATATGGACAAAATATTCGTCCTGATTAAGATATTTTGAAGTCTTTAAAATACAAAGCTGTTGTGGTCGTGGTGTTGTTTGAACTATGCAGTCATGAAAAGGATCTTTCTGTTCCAATCTGGAAATGCTAGAATCCACTCCTTTTTAAGTTTGGCAAAAGAAAACTTCCTACTTGAAACAAGACCAAGTGTGCCGAATTTCGGCTTTAGTCTCTTAAGCTGACAGATTCTTCTCAGCAGATGTTACAAAGCTTGTCCTGAATGCTCTAAGAGTTAAGAACTTGGGCTTAGAGGTGCAAAGTTCAGTAGGCATAATTTTCAGTTTGTTAGATGGCCCTGTAGAGAATGCATCTCCTAACACCATTTTACTTAGATTATGGCATTTAAAAACTACTTCAGTAAGCTGTTATTTTCTTGTTATTAAAAATAAATAAATAAAAATGCAGGGAACTATCTGATCTAGAAGAACGTGACCAAAGAGGTAATAAAGAAATATGTGGTAATCGCCTGCTTTTCTGTTCAGTATTTGGATGCAGTGTAGATAAATTTTGTGAGAATGTGTGAAATGTCTCTCTTCCCACAAGGAAGGTTCAAAGTCAGAGTTCCATTTAGATGCTGAGAGAGGTAGATTGTAGGTCTCTGCTTAATCGTTGTCAAGTTGCTTGAGATAATTGAACTTAGTGTGGCTTTGCTAAGTGTGTGTCTCTAATATTTATGAATTTCTAAAATACAAGCGACTCATATCGGAAGTACTTCATGTTCTGATTACACATAACATAATACAGCTCTCTTAATCAAAAATATTTTGAAAACTTTTCCAACTGTATAGAAAACACTATGCTTGTGTTTTTAAATCTTCAGCTTCTTAAAACAATATTGCTTGCTATAGATCACTTAGTTTTAGAGCTTTTGAGCATTCTTAGTTGAAGTTGTCCGAAATTTTTTCAGTTGTACCTTTAAACACACACAGATGGTTGTGGTCTTTACTGTGGTTTTACTCGGATTATTAATTTCACATTCAGTTGTGCTGTGTACTACAGTGATGTTCTTCTGAAAATAGATCACTTTAATTGCCAAACTTATTATGGAGTTGAATTTTATCATAGAGATATACATTACTTCAAATGTCAGCTCCCAGCTTTTCTGTTCCTTCTTCTCATGTGTTCTGGGAAGAGGGCAGGGAGCAGTACACCCACCTGCCCTGCACTGTTTAAACCACATGCAAGTGTGGTAGCAAGTGTGGTGCAGTCTGTTATAATTTTCTCTACTGATTTAGGTCACATAATTAAGTAAAGTAAGATCTTTAGAGTTTGCAGGCAAACTGACAAAAAAAAAAAAGCCTGTTTCCTATGGAGAGTCTTAGTTCATAAAAACTGCAGTTGTGAAATGAAGTGATCAATAGGCTGGACGCTTTTTATTTTTATTCTGCGTTCCAAAATTAAGAATGAAACACTGGGAACTGGCACTGCTCAGTCTCATACAGCGTACAGTAGGACAGAGAACAGTGGGACCTTATACAATATGATGCGGAAGAGAATGTAAAAACCTTAAAGGTCTTTTTTAAGGATCCAGTCATTCTCAAGATCCAGTTGATTCATTTCAATTTTATTGCTTGAAATTGCTGGGTACCTTGTGCTTCTGAAATTGAGCAAGTTTCTCAGGTGCTTGTGGATTTTTGCCTTCAGTTCCATCAGGAAGATACTTCACAATATTTGCTCTCAATTCAGTGTTGAGTGCCTTCTGCCACATCAAAAATGGAAAAAAAATTGCTTTTCAAGAACAACTTTTGCATGGAAGCTATTCTTTCAGTATGTGTGTGAAAACAAGCCATTATAGTACAGCAGGTCCTGTGGTGATAAAATCATAGAATCTAAGAATAGTTTGAGTTGGAAAAGGAATTGAAGATTGCCTAGTTACAGCATCCCTGCTACAGGCGGGGACATCTCTCTCTAGACCAGGTTGCTTACAACCCCATCCAGACTGGTACTGAGAAGACCTCCAGGGAGAAGGCGGCCACAGCCTTCCTGGGAAACCTGTTCCAGTGCCTCATCACCCTCACAGTAAAGACTTTCTTACTAATATCTAGTCTAAACCTACCTTCTTTCAGTTTAAAACCATTTCCCCTTGTCCTGTTGCTACATGCCGTTACAAAAAGACACTCCCCAGCTTTCCTGTAAGTCTCCTTTGGGTATAGGTAGGATGCTATAGAGTCTCAGCAGAGCCTTCTTTTCTCCACGCTGAAGAGCCCCAGCTCTCTCAACCTGCCCTCATGGGGTAGGTGCTCCAGTCCATTTGTCATCTTTGTGGCCCTCGTCTAGACCTGCTCCAACAGCTCCATGTCCTTCTTGTGTTGGGGTCCCCTAAACTGGATGCAGTACTCCAGGTGTGTTCTCACAAAAGCAGAGTAAAGGGGCAGAATCACCTCCCTCAGCCTGCTTCTCTTGGTGCAACCCAGGGTGATTACATTCAGCCTTCTGGTCACTGTCTGTTCATGTTGAATCTTTCATCAACTGACACCCCCAAATGCTTGACTTCAGGGCTCCAAATGATAGAGAACTTCAACAGAGAAGAACCCACTCTGTGATTTTACTGTACAAGGTCTTGTGGGTGCTGTGGTATTCAGCTCTTTATCAGAACTTGTTCTCTCAGATACAAACCTTCTCTCAAAATACAAATGAGGTAGGAGGAAATAAAACAACAAAAAAAGAAAGGTACTGCACTTTCTTCACAACTTCATAGTCTCAATTTGAATTTGATCACCTCCCTTCCCATTCCTCTGATTTCTGTGCAGAGACAGGGTATGTGAAGTCTCTGGGGTTTGTACTCTCCTTTGTAAGGACAGTGATGATCATCCTTCATGTTACAAATTTGGTCTGATGAAGCTATCAAGCTGTGCCTTCAAGGAAGAAGAGAGCCATGAGAAGGGAAATCCAAGTCCATTCTTTCTCATCTGCTTCCCAGCAATAATGCTTTTTGGACATAGATATGAAAGCTGCAGGCTGGGGAAGGCAGGCCTACCAGTATTATGCTAGAATTCAGCTGATGCGGTCTATCACATGATGGCACTATCTCAGCATGAGGGAAAAGGAGAAGTGATTGAGTGTAATGTTTCCTGTGATCAGAGGCATTGGTTGAAATTAAGCTATTCTCCCTGTTTACAGTCTTGCTGGTCTGTGCTTCTCTTTCGTAAGATTAGTTTATTCTCTAAGCTCTATGGCAAAGCGTGTGGACCTTTCAAGATTAAGCTTTCAAGCATTTTTTTCTTTTTTTTTTTTTTGGACTTAATGTTTCTTCACAATGTCACACTTGCTGTTGTGCAGGTATTGGTGGGGGTGGGAGCAAATGTATTTAAAGCTAATGCACACGTGTGTGTGTGTATATATCTAGATACGTGTAAGCCTTTTGAGCTGTGGCTGCCCATTGTATCACGGGATAAATTTACTGGTTGAAATGGAAGGGAAGATCTGGACATGAGCAGCAACTGCTAGAGCTCAGGGGCTATGTACTATTCCTTGTCGTTGTTGGTGGCTCATAGGTGTAGTAATCTACAGTATTTGTTGCTGGAGTCAAGTGTCTTTGAGGAGTGAAAACTGCCAGAGGACTCTAAAGATGTCAAGAAATAACATCTACAAGAATGTTTCTGCGCTGGGAGTGGAAGTATGTGCTCTGCATCATCATTCAAGGAGGCTAAGAGACCTGAAATGTACAGTGTTATTGGATTTGCAGTTGTATCCACAACTTTTTGGTGTTTTTGTTTGTTTTTTCATTTGTTTTTTTTTAAGATGAAAGAGTAAAATGCTTCACGCCGAACCAAGGACTGTGGATTCGTGTAGACTTTTTGGTTGTGAGGCTTAGCATATGCCTCAGAGAGGTCTGTCTGTCAGGAGTGCCAGTTTTCCAGAAGTTCCGTGAAACATGTGCCGCTGGGTTGCTGAAGATGTGTAATTTGCAAGCCAGCTGACACCACAGAATTAGATGTGATTTATGGTTCTCAACATACAGCTTTTATCAGAATGATCTTGTGGTGGTACTGGTTTATTTTGCTGTTATTTCTACCATGATGAATTATCTCATTAGATTGTTTGCCATATGCGTATGTTCTAGTATGTGTGTAGGGTTTCTCTGTGATTCAACACATATTGGCCAATACAGAAGAGATTATTTGCAATATTTGCATGGTTTTTTACATGAAGTTGTCAAGCTAACAAACCTGGAAAAAGATATTTTTAAGCCAGTGTGGTTAAAGATATGAGTTAAACTTATGAATTGTTTCGTAACAGTTTCTGTTAATGTTTGCTTTTCACATGTATTTTTTCTAGGAAATACAAGAGCATAAACACCTTTAAAACAAAACAAAAAACAACACACACACACTTAAACTTTTAAGTGTTTCTTAACATTTAGTTTGATGCTTCTAACTGGCAGTGGTGCTGTAGTAGTTTTTACCAAACTCATACATGTGTGTGTCAATGGTATTATTTATTTAATTTTTGGGGGGGGGTTATTGCTCATGTAGTTCACTAAGCAGTATGTTATTTCAAGGTGCACAGTCTGTGTTTTCTGGCTTACTGAGCAGTCACTGCGTGTTTTAAGATAATTTAAATTAGTTTAATGTATTTAGGAGTTGAAGCATGTCTTTGAAGTCATTAACAAGGAAAAAGAGAAAGAACGGATGCCACAGACATTTCAGTACTGAAGCACGTGAATTAAAAGAACTGAAGAGAAACTGCTAAATTGAGCCCTAAGGATATAATTTCAAACACCTTATAACCTGTCCTTTTCATAGTTCAGACTTGCTGGAATGACGGTATTCATCTTATGTTTAAAATAAATCCTTTATGCAACAGAGGCAAAAAAAGGTACTGTGAAATGTGTTTTGCCTTGTGCCTGTGTATGATACAAACCTGCAAGTCACTAACTTCAGCATCTTAAAGTACATGCAGCAGTAAGGCCTGTGAGCCAGAGTTAGGGACTGTGACAGGATCAGAAAGAAGGCATATAGGGAAAGCAAAATTTTAAATGCAGAGGGAAAGAAGCAAAGTGAATTTTTGAGGAGAAATCGGAGACATCCTTAAAAACCAGAGGAATGCCTCACAGACTTCAAATTTACCTACTGCAAATAGGAAAACAAGCTATTCCTAGACCTCTGGAATGCAGTCTGGGCTTTTGGTCACAGTTTTTTAAGCAGGCAAAGTGGTTTGGAATCGGAGATCAAGTTCTTCCAGACACTATTGGTTCAGATGTATGTCAGAAATTCTTCATAGCTGCTTTCTTCCAAGCTGAATTGAACTGTAGTTGGACTTCTTTTTATAAAAAAGGAATATGGTTGTTTTCATATACTTTAGCCCTTTGTTGATCGTGGGTTGAAGCTGAGGATACAGTGTTCTTTAAATTTGTTTTTGTTTTACTGCATTCCAAGGTGGCAAATGTGGATTTTGGGAACTCGGATGAGGAATGAAGAGAAATCTTTATGTTGCGTTTGAAGGCTGGCTAAAGGCATCTCAGTGTAGCATCTACAGGTTTTAAATCCAAAGATTCAAAGCTGCATTTTTTTTCTCTTAAAAAAACTTTTTTTCTCTGGAAGAGTGGTCAGGCACTGGAATGGCCTGCCTAGAGAGGTGGTTGAGGCACCGTCCCTAGCGCTGTTCAAGAAGCGTTTAGATGAGGTGCTGAGGGATTTGATTTAGTAGCTTAGTGGGTAGGGATGGTGGTAGGAGGATGGTTGGACTAGATGATCTTGTAGGTCCTTTCCAACCTAATGAATCTATGAATCTGTGTTTTGCAACCAACAAAATCCTGGATGAAACTGCAGCCAGTAATGAAGTAAATGAGAGTTCTGCTGATGACTTTACTGGAATCATGACTAAATGGGAGCAACTGGGCAACAAATAATATTAAAAGCAGTTTAACAGTTTCAGTGCTTCTTTGTACATGTGTAGACCACTGTGCAGTCTTAGAAACCTTTCACTATTAAGTACTTCTCAGCATCTCTCTGGGTTGTGATGTAGATCATTGTTTTGTGGATACATAAATGGGAAAGATAAAAAATGCATACCTCTTCTGACCTTTTTATTGAATTGGTACTTCCTAGTATAGTAAATTTGCTATTAAAATTGAGATCTGAGACAGTTTAGCTTTCATCACTAACATCAGTGCACTAAATAAACTTCTATTTTTAAAATGTCAGTGCACAAATATATTGTTAATTACAGCATTCACTGGGCTCATTAGCAGTTGAATGTTGAGTCATAGTTCACTTGAAATCTACCATCACCTTTAGCCCTAATAATTTTTGCCAAAAATCATGAACCTGTCCTAGAAATATTTTATCTCTATGTTATTTGCATTTGCTTTCTGAAAGATTTTAGCACTCAGTTTTCAAGCAACCAATTTTTTGTAGTTCTGTAAGGTTAAGCAAGTAAATGAGAAAAAGATGGTCCACATTTAAGACTAGATTCTTTGCATATGGTTTTTCAATTTACTTGCTGTATGAATTTTTGTAGTGATCTATATATATGCTGAGTTAATGTTGATGTACTGTAGTTTTTCTTCCTTTAGTGCCTGAAGTTAAAAGTTCTATTGTGCCTTTCCTGCTTCTGGGATGCTAACTTAATAGAGATTTCTTTAAGTGCTGCCCCTGTTGTCTTAAAGTAATTATCCACGTGGATAAAACTGACTGTATTTGGTCTCCATTATTAAACAAGCTGATAATAGTGTTTTAGTAGATTTTAATTACTGATTGTGGTATGTCTAGTTAGAAGGATAGATGATATGCACTTGTTAGTTTTTAAACTGAGTTCTTTGTCAGTATTCTTTCTGCCAAGGAGTTTCTCAGGATGTGACAGTCAATGATTCTTCATTACTTCTTGTAGCTTTATTCGGTTAGCTGTGCTTTAGTTGGTTCTTTAGCTCTTCCAAAGTGACCTTTCTATACCAGGGATCTTGTATTCACAAGATACAGGAACAGGATTAAACAAACAATTAAAACTGCCTCTTATTTATGACATAATACCTTGCAGGCTCAAACAGAGTTTCACCAGAATGACTCATCTGAAAATAGATGGTAATGAAAACACAACTACGTCGCATTACATATGTGCATTTTTAACGAGTAGAAAATTTTGTGGCTGAAGTCGAGACATAACTAAAATTTGTGAATAATTTTTGAAATTTCTGTCCTCTGTGCATGAATTTACTACCTGGATTGCTAGGAAAATGTCTTTGTGTGATTTTATGCTCAAACTTTTTATTGATGTGTAACAGTGCTTTGGAAGCTCCTGATCCCCAAAGTTAGACTTCCCAGTAAATGTGACTGCTTGCTGTTGTCTTCCCTTTCCTGCTTCTTACTGCAAATAGAAACATTCCATTTTTGTGATGAGTTTAAACAATGGATAATCTTTGTTACTCAATTTTGTGGTATGAAGAAATAGACCATCTGAGTTGTTTATCTAGTTCAGCTGAAAAAGTAGTTACACGTTTTGAAAGTTTAGATGTTGTAAGTGTTCTTGGCCTAATACAAACATTACTTCTACCTCCAGAACTTTTCATCACTTATCTTTCCACCATCAGAGGTACAGCATAATGTGCTTTTTTTTTTTTTTTTCTTTTTTCTTTTTTTCCTTACATTGCTTCCAGCTTTAGCAGACGTGGCCAGCAGCATGCTTCTGTTGCATCACTTGACATTATGTGGCCACTGTGGGGGAGAATTTGGATAAAAATGTTGGTTCTACTCTTCCGTCCCTACCCCCTTGCCCTGACTCTCCATCTTTAGTAGTGCTAAATTCTGTGGTGTAATTTACTAAGAGCAGTCCCTGGTGAATGGCAGAGATTCTTTTGCCAGTACAGTCTGTCAGAGCTGCTTATTCCCAGTATAATATGCCAAAGGGTTTCTGCACATACTGAAGCTGGAGTCTGGACTTAGTTTTGAATTTTCTAAGCTTGCTTGCCATCAAGTACTATGCATTTACTTTTTATTTTCTTGTCAATTTAGAAATCCGTCAGTAAATGTGATTCAGATGGTTGTCACAGGATAACATCTCTCTGTTCAAACATAAAAAGGCATAGTTTATTCTTACGCACATAGCACTTCTTGAGTGTAACAAAATTGCTTGGACAAAGTCAGTGTTACGCTACATCGGCTAGTAGTTACATATGAAATTAGTGTGCATTATGGAGCAGTAAAATGCACATTTGACACATCCTTAGAACAAGAAAATTAAAACTTGCTTGTAATATTTATTACTTAAGAAACTTGTACCCTCGGGAATTTTTTTTTCCCTGCAATCTCAAATTAGAATCCTAGGGATGCTCATCTTCCATTTATGTTTGTCACATCCTCAGAAGCTCCATATTTTGTGACAGTTCTTTACACAACCAATTGTGCGGTATGTGAAAAATGTATTTCCTTTTTAGTCTTCATTTATTTTGTTTTTAGGGTTATTTTATACCTTTGTCATACTTAGACTTTGCTCTGTAACTGAACAGCTTCCCTCTGCCTGGATGTGTCATTGACTCTGTTTTAACTTTCCTTGCTCTTTGTTTAGAGAAGTACTTTGAGTTTTATCTTTTAATCCGGTTTTGTACACTGGAAACTTTTGCTGTGGTGATGCTCTTGGCTGGTTGGCTGCAGTCAGCATAGACATTAGCAACGCACATAAATACAGATTGTGTACTGTTGAACAAGAGAATCAGAAACTCACATCAGGAAGAACTTCATCTACAGTTCAAGCACCCAGACTCTGACTTCTTTTCTCTTTCTATCTACTACTAGTAATTTTCTTGTCTTTATGCTTTTTCCTATTTGTACACAAGTCTAAATTATAAACCTACAATTGATTCCTTTTTTCAGCCCCTTCTGAAAAACTGTTATTATCCCAGTGAAATCATACTTTTGAAAGAGTTTTCTTGACATAGGCTGTGAAAAGAATATTTCTGCTAGCGCATTTGTATCTATGCAAGGCCTTGATGGTGTAGTTACTTGCTCATTGCAGTAGTTTCTTCATAGTCATATCTTTAACCTTCAGAATCTCAGTGTTTGGCCAAGATTTTTCTTTACTGGCATGTAACTATTTGAGTTGTTACACTCCTAAATGACAGACTTATGCTTAATTCAGACAAGATTGTAACTTCATTCTCAAAATGAATTTTACTTGCTTACATATATACTGTGAGATGAAATTAAATTTAAGGGGGTTCTGAAATAGTGTAACAAAATTTAATACACTTCTAAACCACTTATTTGAGACATTAACAAACCGTGTATGTGTTAGGAGACTTCAAAAGGGTATACCATAATTAACATGTATCCAAGAAAAACATGTGGATCTGTTCTATCTCTTTGCCTGTTTTAAGCTTGCAGAACTTTTATAATTTAGGCTTTCTTAGTGAGCTCTTGTAAGATAAGCCTTCAAAGTCTTTATGAATTTCAAGTAAATTATATCAGCCAACTGTCTGCTCTTTTATTTAATATGCTCAAGAATTTGAGTAGGTCAGTGATGCATGGTTTTTCCTTTACACCAGCTGTGCTCATTTGCCTTTGTGGGTATCCATTGTGGGAGTATACATTTCTAATTATCATTTTAAAATACCTTTCTAATACCAAAGTCTGTCCATGGGTGAATAAGATAGAAATTTTCACTAGTTAATGCGTCTTTATCAATGTTTTTTATTACCTATATTATTAGCTTAATGTTTGGTAACATGGCACTAGTACTATGAAAACAAAAGCAATTTTGCAGTAGCAAGTGAAATCTTGTTCAGGGAGAAGGTGATTATTTGTTTTACTTAAGGTTGTATGTTCAACTTTCAGCAAAGAAGCTTTCAATGATCAGGTTGAGTAAGGTTTTGCTGTTTACTACTGTGTTTCATCTGGAGTCTCTGTTACAACATAAAATGCCTTGAAGGTTAACATTTTAATGCAAAAATATGTGAAGTTGGTAGCAAGTCTTCTGGAGTATGAAATTAAAAAGGAGTTTGATACCAGCAAAATCCAAGAAGACAAAAAAAAATGTCTTTTGGAAATCTGGGAGGATAAGAGATGGCTGGCAGGATGAACGTATATATATGGCTGAGAACCTGTATTATATCATTTGTGTTGAATTAATTCATCAGGAATCGTGAAGAGTTTCACTGGTTAAATGTTAGTGGATGCATGCATAAGGTAATGAATTATTTGTGTCTTCTGGTTGTTCTTTTTGGTGCCTGAAGAGGAGGGAAGTTTGTGAGTTTCTTTTAGTGTGAGTCTGTATGCTCATGTTAGTTTCTTGTTTATCTTTGTATCATATTGAATTTTCCTAGCCTTCACATATACTGCTACCTTATGTGTTGGTCTATTTTGGGGGTAGTTAATACTCTACGAAGGTTTTGTAGGTTTGGATGAATTATGGTGGGGTGACACTTTGGGAGGGAAGTGAACCAAACTTTCTGTCCTTATTCTGGTGAAAAGATCTAGTAGGAGACCTTTCCTTCTTATCAATTATATAATTAACATTTATGCAATCCAGTACTTTTCCAGGACTGTTCTACAAATGAATTTTTTAAATGCATTTGTTATGAGATATGCTTATCTGCTTTTGCATAACTTGTCTGCAAGAGCTGTTGCTTCCATTGGATTGTGTGGAGGCATATGTGCATTTGTTTATTGTACTTCGTGTCTGTATATTCAACTGTCAGGTTTCTTTAAGACCTTTAAGTGTTTTTTGAGATGTAGGAATTAAATCTTTGCTCTCAATTCTAGAAAACTCACTACACTACTTCACTTTGGAAACCAGGGGGAACATTTGTAATCATATAGTTTATGATGTGTGCAGAAGATGTAAAGAATCAATGGAATCATGGTTTCATAACTTGGTTTGGAAACACTGTTGGTTCATAGAGATTTAGTTCAGCTATTACACCAGTTTATGCCGGCAAAAGGATTCTGTCTAACCTGTGAGCAGTACAGGTGAGTCTACAAATACAAGGCTTTGCTTGTATTTGTACAGGCATTTGAGAGTAGGTAATTGCTGCAGGTGTCTTCAGCAAGACACTGAAATTGTATTTAAAATGAGCAAAGCTTGTAGTTAAGGATGAAAGTTAATGTTTTACAATGTGTGTGACTCTCTTTCTTTAAATCTTGCATCAGATGAAATATATTTATTAATCTTTAGTAAGCTTTAATAGTATTACTTCTCTCCCAAAACAACTGAGTTTGATCATGATCAGGTAAGATCCTGCATGATGTAAATAATGCCTGTACCTTTTAATCATTGGTAAAAATAAATAGTAAAACAAGCAAGCAAAAAATGAATAACTTTGGCGTGTGTTTGAAATAATTTATTCGCACCCAAGCAGTGATATCTGCAAATTTTAGCTTGGGGAAAACTTTGGTGCAATGGTATAAGGCTAAGGTGGGTTTATGATGAAAATATGAATGTAACCCACGTTATTCTTGGACAGGCATTTTTCAGTATGAGGTTTGCAATACTTTCCCTGTATGTCAGGGGCAAAGTTTTCATTATGAATTAATACTTTTTTGTATATAAAATAAATTTGGTGCAGAATTTTTGTGAAGATGAGAAGAAAGAAAAGTTTGAATGCTTCCTCTTTCATCTTTTGTGACTGGAAGTACACTATGAAATAGGCTGTACTCAATTAATGCTGGGTATGATAATGATAAGGGGCTTTATGAAATCCCATATGTTCTTCATGAGCTGGGAAGATAAATTTTTTTCTTGTATCTTAAAATAAAAGATATATAAATAATATTAATAATAATAATAAAAAATCACAGGCAAGCAACCCAAGGAAGAAACAGCTGGCAAAGGTCAGGCTGAACTACCAACTGAATGCCTGTAATTTACAGGGCAGCAGGGCTTTAGTTCTATTCTCATGCCTTTAAAACTGTCCTACATGTTTTCTTAATATGTCATAATTTTAGGAAGTGCTGGGTTTTCATCTCCATTTGGCTGTTAATTCTGAGATAAGGTAGAGAAGAAGAAATTAATTTCTAGGTTAAGATTGTTAACGATTCAGGGTTTTCTTATTGTTGTTGCTTTTTGTTTTTGTTTTTTCCCCCAATTATTTCCAGCTAGGAGCTAAGCAGGGAGCATCAGACTTGCAGTAAATAAAATGAAGAAAGCAGACTGAGATAGTCTTGTCTTATTTAGTCTAGACAGTACTTTCCATGCCAAACATTGCTGGTTTCATTTCTGCATGCCAGAGTTAACTCTGATACATAGCGTTCCTGGTCTGCTATTATCAAGCAAGAGAGCTTTTTTTTTTTTTTTTTTTTGTGCATGATGGTTAGCTGGAAACATTTGTTCTTCCTCTGCAGTGCTGTTGTAACCTCTTTAGGTAGCATCTGTAGTGTTTGTTGAAAAGTGTGATTAGGTATTTGCCTAACATCAAAATGTGTTTGACATCTGTCTTCTGTACACTTCAGCTATGGAAATTTTTTATCAAGCTTACTGGAAATTAATGGCAGTTTTGACCATTTAGTTGTGAACTACTAAACAAATTAGTGACAAAAGCCTACATAATTCAACAATCTTATTTAGTCTTGTCTGTTTCATGCAAAATTTAAAGATTGCAACTGTAAATTGCATCTTTTTAACCTGTGTTATGGGGAGCATTAATAGTACTGCAGTATTTTGTATTACAACAACACCCAGGACTTAGATTGGTCGCATAATGTTCAAATATGCAGTAAGCAGCATGGCAAAGCTGGGAAGCAATAAAATGGTTTTGGATGCAGTGATTATTGTTATTTATAGATAAGATCTATTTAACTCGTAATATTAAGTGTAGTGGCTGTGAGTTAAGTATGTTTTTCATTTCATAGTTTGGTGTTTGAGACCTACTTTGAATTCAGTCTTCTGGCTTGTGGTAGCAACATAGCACCACTTATTTCTGATGGCTTTGAATCCTGAGTAGTTATAATGAAATTATTTTATTGTGCTACTTGTTCTTTAATTTGGATATTCAAACAGTGACACAGTCAGTGCCTAGCATTGCTACTTCATTAGCAGGCTTGTCTTTTGCTCTGAACCAGGGGTCCCTGGTTTAGCTGATGTGAGTGTGGATAAAGAACAGGGGTTCCTACAGTATGACAGGAGCAACATGAGGGGCTCAGGCAGAGCTCCAAAATTCAATCCTTCAGGAAAGGGAAGAAACATATGTGCTTGCAGGCTGGGAGGAGAGTAATTTGGCAAGTTGGCATTAACAGTTATAGCACCAAATGGTTTTCAGAGGACTGTAGTAGAGCTGCAAACGTCTTTTCCAAAGACATAGTAGGTCCTGGGGTGGTTCTTGTGCCAATGATCACAATTAGCTTCACAATGTCCCTTTTGATTATAAACTAACATCTTTAAGAGCCAGATCATGTTGAGAACAATTTGAACATAAAAAGAGCAGTCAGACTAGAGGTTTCTCATAAATACTTTGATATTTGACCCTATCAGGAATTGCACTCAAGCAAGACTAGTCAGCTGGTCAGATGACTGACAAAAATGTGCTGCCAGTTAGTTCACATCCATGCTACAGTGGGCATCCAGTGCTGAGCTTTTCTTAGACATGGGGAGTACTTTTACGCGTACCCAAAATCAAGATCTTTGTTAGTTATATGGCAAGAAGATAAAATCTGAGAGAAAATGTGCAAGAGTCTAGACCACTTTTCACTGCAAAATTGATTTCATCTCCTGCTTTTCCTTTTTAATGCTGCAGACTTGTTAGCTTTCACTTCAATACTAGAGTAAATGTTTTAGTCCCTCATTGGTACCCTTAGTTTCATATAGACATGCAGTGAAGATACTTCCTTTGAAGAAGGGGAGTTTCTGGAGTTGGGAACTTCTGTATACTTCTAAGAAAAGCACTCTTCTGCAGATCAAAACCTACTGTAGTACTTAATTAGTTAACAAAATAAGTATGAACTAAATAAAGGAAGAAAATTACAATACCTGAGAAGTAGGAGACAGCTTTTTAAAATTCTAACAGTAAATTTCAGCCTCTAGAGTATAGCATGCCTGTCTTGGGTATGGTGTGAGGGATTTGGTTAGGTTTTGGATTTTATTTCAAGTGTGATGATGAACTCCATTGTGATTTGACGGGCTTGGTCTGCGATGTGGCTGGATATGTAATAAAAAGTAACTCTTTGCGACATGTTACAGCCTTAACAGGAAACAGGCACTTAAATGTCAGTGCCTGTGTGCAGTCCAGAAATTAACAACATTAAACTTAATGCAAATATAAGCAACTTCCAAAAGGTTGTTGCAATGTGGGCTTCTGTACTTTGTTGACTTCTGTAATCATGACCTGCTTACACATCCTGTGGGAAAAATTCTCCTCTTATGTCCAGGTGCAGAAGTGGATGGATATGCTGGCTTACAGATCTGTAGAGAAATGAGTTTCTATAGGAAGGATTGTATTGACTTGTCTAGGAAATCAGTCATTATGTAAACAGTGCAGCTTTTTCTCTGGTTGAGGCACTCCTGGTGATACTTAGTCAAGTTGAACCTGACGTCCGCCACTGGTGATGCCTCACTTTGATCTGGTGTGTAATAAGCTTGAAAACAATACTGAAAGTAGTTATTTTCTCTTAATTTTGGAAAAGAACTTCTGAATATACTGCATAAGCATTTTATTTGAAAAGTTTGATTCTAGAGATAGTACAAAGAGTTAATGTTTCCGCTGTCTGAGAGTACCAATTTTCTGTACTAACAAATAAACTTTTCTAAAACTGATCCAAGTTAATAACAGTTTATGTAGGACAAAACCCTGTTGTCTGTGCTAATTACAGATCCACTGGTTACAGCAGTTACTAAGCATGCTCAAAAAACATAACTAAGGAGTCAGGCTCCACTTAGACAGTTCTGGAGTCATCCAACTTGCTCAGCTGAACCTTCCTCAATCTTACTGCTGTGGGAAAGCACTGTCCAGCCATCTGTTGTGATATAAGGCCCATTTCTTCTTCTGAGGACACCTATTTACCCTATAAAGCTGTGATTCTTTGAGGGATGGCTGTTATAAATCCCACCATTTTCTCATGTTTACACTTTACAGACCAAACAGTCTCTCAGCTTAGAAGAAATGCTCACAGCATCCCACTCTTTATGCTTTCACTTGGCAGTGTAATCTTAATAGCCACTGTTAGTAAGTCTGGTAGTTGACACGGTTCTCTTGAGAAACACACATCTCTGCTGTATGATCTACACTATCTACAACTTCTTGAAGAATTGCTATTGCTGGATTTATTGATGAGGGCTTCCTATTACTACTTGCTGGACAGTGAAACCCTGCAGCCCAGTGCCCTGAAATAGCTTGCAGTTTCATTGCATGTGGCTAGCAGCTATGTGATTCTCCCTTCTTTGTTTATTGTTGGGTGGTACTGTGGAGTGTGGGAAGCCCAGTTTCTGTGTTAGCAAAGAAACAGTTCCTGCTGGTGGTGGTATGTGAGTAAATAACCGTGGTTTCTGGGAATAAGAGAGGGGAATTCCGACTAAAAATTGGCACAGTTTTGTGCAGTGAGGTTTTAGGGAGGAATCTAATAACACAAGTAGGGAACTGAGGTTGTCAGAGAGAGAATCAGTGAGCTTGAAGGGATAATCTTGTTTGACAAGAAGAGGAAGTAGTTTAGCTCTGAAGGGAAGCCATGTGGTTATGGGACATCTGTCAGAGCTCTGTGTTCACTGGTGCAGACAAAATAAAAAGTAGATGGGACAGTGATTGGAGCTGGGGAACAGAGAGAAACCTTTTGGTGAGATGGGGAAAAAAAACTCATCAGAAGGGAAAAGGAAGGGCAAGAGAAGCAACATTCTTACAGCTAGAGGGATATGGTGGAAAGGGAACAGAGGGAAATTCATCTGGGCGTAGGTTTTACTTTCCACTCCTGGTATGAAATGACAGTTGCACAAAAAAGAGATGTTTAATTGCAGTGCTGCTTCTCTGACCAGTCTGGAAAGCTATGTGTGCCAGAGAAGTTGGGCTCCAGTTCATGGTTTTGTTTATGGCATTTCTCCCTGCTTTCTTCCCATTTTCATGGTACTACTTTACTTATCAAAAAAAAAAAAAAAAAAAAAAAAAAAGAGATGATAAAAGCCCTATAGTCTTCACATGCTTAAGTGTTTGTTGAGCTGTCAAGACAGTGAAAATGTTAAATGTGTGGAAAATTGGGTACTTCCTTTGAAGCTACTAAGTTTCTGAAATTGTCTTTTGAGAACTTGGAGTACAGATGAATTTGTTTTAATTTTTTTTAACAGTTGATTTAAATTGTAATTTATTAATACTTACATCATTGTCTCTTTCGTTTTTTTTCCTAAAACAGGATGATACCACTTTCATCTCAGACACTGATGATGAATCTTCATCATGGCCAAACACAGGAATATGTGATCAAACCCAAGTATTATCCAGTAAAAAGAGTGATTTCAGGAGAACAATCCACTGAGGGCTCATTACCACTGAGACTGGGCCAAGATCAACTTGCGTCATCTTTTCAGCGTAAGTACAATTGCAAAAAGCATACTGTAAACATTTTTTATTTAAGGTTGTAGGAATTTTGTCTGTTCATCTGAATCATGGTAATACTTAAAGACAAAAAAAGTAAGCTAATTACTCAAGAAATTCTCAGATTAACAAATGCTTCCATATTCTGAATTCTGTTGAGAGATAAAACAGATTTCCTGAATGAAAAAAAAAAAATTGAACCTAACTCACTGTTGGACTGTCATAATACTATTTCTAGATGATAGCTTTTCCTTCAGATTAAAAGTACTTTGTGAACGTTTGTTGAAGTAAGCATAGTTTGGAGTGTTGTCAGCTTAGGATGACAGCTCCCTTCAATATGATGGATCCCCTTCTTGGAAAATTGGAGTCTAAGACTCTCATTGGTGACTGTTTTTCTCTGTATTTAATTTATTATGTGTTTATGAACTTCTGTGCAGTATAAAGGCTGCACTCCTGTCTCTGCTTCATATTTTAAAAAAAGAAAAAAAAGGATTGTGTAGATGCCCAGCTTGTGGCCTTGGCATATGGTCCATTGTGTGGGGAACTTGAGTTCAAGTTTTGGCTTCAAAGATGAAGAGCTTGATGAATTGTAGGTTAGGTATTACCAACCAGTGTCTGCTGGCTTGAATTGGAAAAAAGCTCCTGCAGTTAAGTAATGGACAGATTAACGTGGAGAGCTAAGGTACTCACAGTCTCTTGACTCTGCTAGAGCACAGAAAAATATGCTCTGAAAATGTAGGGGAAGAGACTTTTCTTCTAAGTCTGTAAACAGTTTTCTTGTGTGAGTATCTTTGTATTTCTGTATTGCATATCTTTAAGTTCTGTCCATTTCTACTTATAAACACAATGATGGATAACAAGAATCTTGACCCTAGTATGGAGAGCACTGGGCAGCCTTAGGCCTTTAGATTAACCTTTTCAGAGCAGTGAAGTATGCTGTTTGCAAAGCATGATGCCTTTTTCTCAGACGTTTCAAAAAGGTGTTTCACCACATTGTCAATGTCAACCAATAGTCGTAATTTTTCAGTATTAGTGGTCACCCATGTTGGACTGTGTCCCTTGCTTTTGACTCTTGCTAGCCAGTGAGCATGTGAATCCCAGGTTGCGTAGTTCTGTAGGTGCTCGGAGTGAATGGTGTTGATTAGATTCTGGCCCAAAAAAAAAAAAAAAAATCTTTGTTTTCGCCCTTGTCCTCTCAGGATGTTTGACAGAGTCAAGCTATCTTAGATAGTCAGTGTTACTAGCAGGTACCAAATTGGCTCTATATACAAATTGGCTGTGTGAAATTTTTTTCTTTTATGATAACAAGAGGAAATAGCTCCATACAGTTGTAAGACAAATGAGCTGGTGCTTCTAACTCTTTCTGGCTTATTGGCTCTCTGCAGTACTCTGAGGGACATGAATCAGGGAAGGAAAGCCAGGAGCTGAGGATGGAATATTGTTATAAAATCCTAATAAGCCTCTCAATGAGTAGTGGATTAGTAAAAAATTTTTAGACCTTTATCTGAAAAGACTCTGATACTTGAACACCCAATGGACAGATAATTAAACAGATTTTTCTGACAATATCAACCATGAGTGAAGTGTTGCTTTAGGGGTAAAATGCAGGATTAAGCCTGAGGCTGTTTGTGTGATGGTGAAATTTCTTATAATGGACTTTTCAGCTGTCTTGAAAAGTTGACAGTACTAGTTTCTTTTCCTCACTTTTACATTTGTGATGTGGGAGTCTGTGACTGCAACTTCTGACAGAGCAATTTAGAGTGATCTGTGTGTCATTAGAATTCAAGATTTTCTACCCCTAGCCTGAACAGATGGTCTGGAGTGTGGACAGCTGTATGTGTTTTTGGTAGCTTGTGGTTTCTAGAGGTACTTGGAATGGACTCCAAGAAGATGGTTGCTTCCATAAAATTTACTGGTAAGCTTCAGCTGTTGGTATTGTAATGTTAGGTATGTTTGAATTTTTTACAGTAAACTGAGCTTAGGATGTGAAATTTCACTTAGTGTTCTGTGCTATCTACCAATAGACAGTCCCTAGTCCAGTCTTGAACTGAGAGATGAGCTGCTGTGAATTATGGTGTGCAGGATTGAAGCTCACTGTTAGGTTACAGTGAAGAAACCGGCGAAAATGGATGGTGATCCCATGCGGCTTAGTCACAGCTGTTAGATGTAAAAGCCTGTTTCATAGGACAGTGTCTTATTTCATTGAGCAGAGAAAAAAATCATGGCATTATGGAGATACTTGAAAGAGAATAGGGAAAACTGTAATAATTTTAATAAGAAGCAAAAGCCAGAAAGTTAGTATTGAACAATTCAAGACTTTTATTTTCTTACAATTAAATAATTGTTTTTTGTTTTTTTTTTTTGAGGAAGGATATTAAATAGCCAGCTAATATTTGGTGACACCCATGAGTTCATATTATCAATTTATATGGAGTACAATACAAGTCATTCTGTTATTTTTTTCCTCCAAGCATTTCTGATCATTTTATTTTGTAGAATTAACACTTGTCACTTTTTATGACATCTGTTCAAAGTGTAGTCCTTGAAATAAACTTGTATTTCCAGTGGTAGCTGCAATTGATGTTGATTTTTCAGGACTGCTGCAGGTGAATTCAATCCTGTGACATGAAATGGGAAAAAATATCAGTCCTCAGATCTTTTTAGATAGAGGTACCTCCTGGTGGAGGGGAATGAAGTATGGACTAGTGGTGCTTTGGGAGTATAGCTGACAAACATGAGTAGGTTCTTCTGAGCATCCTGTGATTCACAGACGTGCATGTTGTGTTTGAATGGCTGGTACTAATGTTGCCAGATCGCTCTTTGGAGACACTATAGAGAAAATGCTAAAGATTAGTCACATTTAAATATTTTTTTTATTCAAATTAATTTAAAGTTCCTTCTGAAATGCTTACCATGGTGTATCTTGGCAATTTCATTTCTCTGATAGCTTTCAGAATGTACAGTGTATACATATAACTTGTTAAGACAGCAAAATGGTCTTTTTTGCCATTTAAACTGAATTTTCCTGTAAATGTATGATATCAACAGAGTTGATTGAAAATTCATTAAAGCAGTTTAAGTTTAGAAGCCAGAAATCAGGAGCATTTGTCTTTGGAAACAAAATACAGTTCTATTCATGTGCTTCTAAGTCATCTGTTAAAGCTTGTACTCTACAAAGCCTCTGTCTATCTATTCTATGTTATCAGCATGCTCGATATTTAAGCTACTTCAGATATCTCTGTGCAGAAATACATAGATAGATTCATAGATTCATTAGGTTGGAAAGGACCTACAAGATCATCTAGTCCAACCATCCTCCCACCACCATCCCTACCCATCAAGCTACTAAATCAAATCCCTTAGCACCTCATCTAAATGCTTCTTGAACAGCGCTAGGGATGGTGCCTCAACCACCTCCCTAGGCAGGCCATTCCAGTGCCTGACCACTCTTTCAGAGAAAATTTTTTTCCTCAAATCTAATCTAAATCTTCCCCGGCGCAACTTGTGGCCATTCCCTCTCGTCCTGTCATTAGTTATCTGGGAATAACTAATAACATGGGAATAAGACTTTGGAAATTCAGAGCCTTCTCAAACAAGTCACTGTAGTTCATGTTGGATAGACTGACAGCTACAGAGAAGGTATAAATGCAGTTTAGCACCAGTAGAAAGACTGAATATATACCAGTTAAAACAAGCTTGCAGTTAGACTTATATGATCAGGAAAGAATAGCTGAAAAGGATATGGTCACATGGATCTCATCATTTGTAATGTAAACGTCAAAAATACATTAACAAATCGGTGAGGGAAGCCAAATATCCTATCTTATGGGAGCTCTCCGTGAACTCTGAGTAATTCTAAGGAGATATGCTGCTTTCGTAAAAATACATACCGACAAATGACCTGTAATTTAACTGAACATTCAAAATCTCAGAGTTAAAAATTGTCTGATTCCAACTGTAGTGATGATATCTGCATGGAAATGTCAGATTTGACGTTTGATGCACAACCGAGTAGTCTATGAATCAGCAGGAAAGTCGTTCTTCTGGTAATTCAGCTACTTGTACCTCAGACACATTCCTCCACTGCTCTTATGATGGCGCTGTTAAATATTGACCACCAGTCAGATTGAGTAGAGCATGGTTCCTTTAAATATCAGTGCTAATCTCCCTGACCTTATGAATGTAATGCTGAAGCAAACCTGTTAAAGGAATTCTGTGTATTTTCTAACAGTCTAAAGTGTATAAATATGTGATAATAAGCAGATTCTAAAGTAAATATGCAATTTCTGAAATTGCTGTCTATAGTTGTTGCGAGAAGTGCTTACCAGACTATCAGACCTGTAAGAGGGAAGGATTTACTATGTCCACTTCTGGTGTTAAATAATTTTTAAAAACTTCTCTCAAGAGTGTTACTATGTACGTTTCTTTTAAATATGATGTTTTTTATAATGGCAAGTTCTTATCATGTGAAGTTACTAATAAGAATAAGGTGTCTTGGAAATGCACTGTTATATTTTTTCACTTGCCACTGAGTTATTTTTGCTTCATTTGAAATCCTGTTTTAAAGCTTTTTTTAGTCCAAAATGAGATTGAATTAAACAATCAAGGAAGGCTGCTGAGAATTCTAAAAATGCTGCACATTGCTACTTAGAAATCTATAGGTTTGGAACCATTTGTTCCAAACACAGGATATGTATTTTTCCACATTGAAAACATGAGCAGTGACAAATAACGTTTGGTTTTGTTCATCTGTGTTAATGCATTTTGGAAAGTGTAGTTTTATCCTCTCTAGGGAGATGCTTCCAAAGAGTTCTGGTTGAGAAGCTTCTGCTTCTCGAATTGAGTTAACAAATGCAAAAAAAAAAACAAAAAAAAAAAACCAACTCAGAACACAACAAAATGACAAAAAGCGAAGACTGTCAGAGAAATGTTAGGCCACTTGGATTGTATTTTTCTTCTACCAAAATTAGTTCTTCTCTGAAAAAGAAGAAAAAGGTTGAGAAATAACTATGTTCTCTCATGTATGGGGCTGTGGAGCTCAGCAGAAGATGCTGAAAGAGCTTTCTGACAGGATTGCAAAGCCACTCTGCCACCCCCGAGAATTATGATTATGTCTCCAAGGCCAGATTAGGAGGAGCGTGGAAGATCAAGGAGGAGTGCAGCTCTGTGCTGTAATGGAATGCTATGTAATGTTTTGACCTTCCCAGTTGAGTACATCTCCCTTTCCATCTTGAGACAGTTGAGGACAAATTTTTAGTGTGTTGTGCATTTTGCTGTTCCAGCTGAAAAAAAAGCAGGATTTCTGTCCAAAATTGTCAGTCCACTGCTGCTGGAGTTAGTGTTCCCTGCATATATGAGCACATTCACACAGCCCCCACCAGGCTACAATTTCTAAGTGTGAAATGATGATGCTGTGAGTTCCAGACCTTACAGGCATGTTGTGAAAATATGTTAATTAGCACCTGAGGAGATTGGAAATTACACTTAAAAACAAAACATGCAAGGAAGTATAAAGAATATCTTGTAGCTGAAACTGGACTCTATGAAAGTAAATAACGTGTTTATATAAGGTTATCCCTAAGATAAACATATATTTAAGAAGGAAAATAGGTCTAATCTGTCCTGTTTATTCAGGAAGATGATAGGAAATGCCTGTGAATTTTGCAGTTGGATGTGAAGTTTATACAATTAAAAATAGCGTGAGAGACTTTTTTATTTCCTTTTATTTAGATGAGTTTTTTTGGTTTTCATTGAAATTCCTTATGAAATACATCAAGGAGACTTGTCTATGCAAAAAAGTATAAAGAGTAACTTTAGATACGAAATAAAAGTATGTCTGGAATTTAAGTAGCATGGCTTACATAGTGGTAAGTGAATAACGAATTGCAGCTTTCTGCTTTGACTTAATCGTGCATCTGTTCTGTCTTGAAGTTGGGTAAGTCTGCATGTATGGATACCATAACTTAAGAGTTTGTCCATGGTTCTTTGGGCAGTACCAAGTTCTTTCTCTGAAGGTGAAGCAGAAACAAGCATGTCAAAGTTATGTAAAAAAAATATATTTTTTAACTGTTCTTGACAACTGGAGCACTATATTGCCTCAGATTTTACATCTTTTTAAATATATTTATGCAGATGGAATATGATTAACGATCACTTTTTAGAACTGTGAAGTAGAGACTACTCAGAATTTTGATGTAGCAATAGCATTTGCAAGCATAGTACACTGATAGCGAAGCTGTTCTTACACAGTTTAGCCATACTAGTCTGCGATGAGTTCGTAGACTAATTTTGGCAAAATCATGTGCTGCTTGGAGGTTCCAGTTCATGTTATTTTTGTGAAACTGTACTATTCTGACTTTACTATGCAATGCTTACATCATAATAATAGCATTTCACCACCAGTAAGTATGGGTAAACTGGTGTAAAATGCATACATATTTTAATATTGAAAACAAGGGTTCAGAGATATGATGTGTTCCATGTAAATGCACCAGTGTTATGTGACCTTCTATTGTGATTCCACTCAATGTTGACTTTACAGGAAAAGCTACATCAAGTCCTTAGTGGATCATATTTTCTTTCCACTTTTCTTTTTATTTATGAAAGAGCTCTACAGAAACTACAAAACGATTCTCTCGATGGCTTATTTTAACTAGAGCATTGCAATACGTTCCTTGAAGTTTCTATGTATGTATGTGTATTGAAGTTGGATCCTGGTAACTTTTTCTAAAGAGAAGTTTTGAGAAATTTAGTGGTAAAGGAGGAATGTTATGGCTGTGTTGTGGTTAAACAGGGTATAGTCAGCAGCATGAGATGTGTAAAAAGAGAACAAAGAGCTTGAAGACTAACAGGCAGAGGAGAGAGATCTCAGTAACTGAAGGATCACAGCACAGCCTATTAGAAGGGCACATGGCATCAAATTCACTTTGGGCACTTGTAGGAGCTGTTATTCAGGTCTTGCTCCTGTGATTTACCTGATCAGATACAGTTCAGGATATGGGGAAGTAGACAAGGGAACGGGGTGCTGTTTGACTGTCAAGGACTTTTTTTTCTTATGCACAATGTTTTAATGTGTGCGCAGAGTATCTGCTTCCCTTCAGGAGGTGGGGGATATTGTTCAGAGACATTCTGAAGTGTTTAAGAAAAAAAAGTGTGCAGTCAGTATCAGGGTCAAACAGAAGTATTGGTTTTTTTTTGTGACAAAAGCTGAAGTATTTTAGCAAAGCATCCTTTTCCTCTTTCTCACGTAAGAGCATTAACAATACTGCTATTTGAAAGCATTGCAATTTATAACGGTCTTTTACAGTTTGTATTTCATTCCAGTGGGACTTGGAAACAAGAGGCTAAAGTCCAAATGTAAATTAAGTGCTTTAACTGGCCTGACACTAATGCAGTTACTTCTATAGACTCTAGCAGTACATTTACTTCATTTTTGCTTTGCAGAATAGAGTGACAAAAATAATAATTGCTAAATAAACTATGTTAACTATTAAAGACTTCAGGTTTCTTTGAAGTCATTGGAGACAGAATAACTGTATAAATGCAAACTACTTCTTTAAGCAAAATACAGCAAACAAGCAATACCCTTTACAAGCTGTATTCAGAACTGTGTGTGTCCATTCAGTGTTTACAAATAAAGAAGCCAGTAAAAGAAAGGAAAAAAAAAAAAAAAAGCCCCCCCAAAGTACTGTAACTTTCTACTTGGATTGGAAAAAGAAAAAAGGCGTTACGGTATTGAGCTCACCAGTAATTGAGTGTCTACACGACAGGCAGGGGAATTAATCTAAATGTTACGTTCACCCATTAAGTGAATGATCATCCATCTGTGCTTTAAAATATGGAGTCCAAGACTGATAAGCAGCAGTGTGGGGAAGAATGTTGGAAAAACAGATTGGTGATCTGGCAAACATCATAAAAATCAGTTCAAAATGTGTTATAGCTAGGGGAAAACAGAGTCTGAGACAAATGCATCTCAACTGCCGTGATGAAAGAGAATTGGCTCCAAATCCAAAGATTTCTCAAGAAGAAAGAGGGAAGAGACTTTCCAGAATTTTCTGTAGGGGAAAGCCTCTAAGATGTGTTTAAAAATTGTAATTCAGCTGGATAACGTAGGCAGATTGAACCCATACAATTAAAAGTTAAATGTCCCTTAGCTAGGCTAATAGATACAACTTTGGATACCAGGGATTAGTTCTGACTGTTGCAAGTAGCTAAGACTGGTTTTACTCATAGGAGATGTGAAAGTACTCTTCTCTGATGTCAGTGTCGTCACCCACGCCAGAAGAAATGATCAAGCATAGCCAAAATGTACTGCAAGATTGTTCTCTTGTATCCAGAGAGATTTCTGAATCAGTGACATCCACAGAAATACTGTGGACATTCCCATTCCACCCTTCTGAAAATTAAAAGGAAAAAAAGGTCTTGGCTTCATGCAGTGCTGAGATGATTTTCAGTGGTGATTCAGCATGTAGAGAGGATTGCATTCATTAATTCCATGATGTTATGTACTTTATCACTGTTTACAGTTTGTTGACTTCCTTAGTGCTTTTCCTTTGCTTCCTTTTAGGAAATAGGATGTTAAACTAGTATACTTAGTAAGGTAATGTGTAATATTTTTCTCTATTTTCCTGCAAATGGTGAACAACTTAACTCTGTTCTTATATCAGGGAGTTATGCGTTCTGGGAGGGGGCAAATGTGTCATTTCAAGAATCTGTTTTCTAAAGAAAAAGTGCTTGTCACCTGAAGACTTGTAATTCTATCTTAGGACATGGTAAAGTCTGATATCTTGGTTGTGGAAAGAGCCTAGATAATAGCCTTAAGCAAAATGGATAGCTTATGTTGAATTAGATTCAGTGGGAATGAGTCTCATTGACAGTATATAGAAGTCTAATTCAGACCATCTTGAAAGAATCCTATTGTTAGAGTGGACAGTAGTTGCATTTATTTGGTAATACTTATGTGTCAATGACACTAAGAATGTGTGCTCATCTGTGTCCACCTGAACCGTAATTCGTGTCTTCGTGTGACTGACTTTATTATCTGCAGTAGTACCTGCAGCTGCCTCTGCAAATTGTTAGAGGTGGGCAATGAAGTCCTTTCTGCTTCGTTACTGCGAAAATGAGCTGTGTGTAAAATGGCTTTCTGTCCTAGATGTAATGATTATCCTTAAAGTGACTTTAAGGCTTTTGTTCCCATATCTCTGAAACCCTTTCAGCCTATATATACTTAAAGTGCATAAGCATGGTGTTACTCTGGATGCAAGTTAAGTAAGGTTTGAATTTCATGCTGGGTTGCTTAATGCTGGAGAAGTCTCAGTCCCAGATATGTAGTGGAGTTGTGAATTTTCAAGGATGGGGCTCTTGAAGAGCTTGAAGTTCTGTTCCAAAAGCACTTCCCTGTGAAAAAGGTGAGAGATTGGCAACCAGACAGCCCGGTTCCCATCTACCTATGCAAGTGAGTAAAGTATTTTTCTGCCCTTCTAGATTTAGAAAGGCAAACTACTAAGCTCTGTTAAAACTACTGAATTGAGTCAAGCTTCCGGAGGAGTGCTATGGCATAGTGGTAGTGGGGCCTAAGCCGACAACTGTAGTGAAGAGTCCTCTTTTTCCTCTAAGAAAATTATGTGAACCTTAGAAGAATTTGAACTGAACACAGTCCTTTGTTCCTTTCCATTGATTGGACATATTCCTATGCAACATATCATTTTAGGTAGTTTACTCCATGGGATTGACTTACTTTATTGCTTCTACAAAAGGCCTAGGACTGATTGGAGGAACTAAAATTTTAAGTTTCTTAGCATTGTATCCCTTTGTGGATCTAGTTAACATGTAATACCTTTAAAACAAATACATCACTAAATTGAATCAAACAGATTTGAAGCCGTTGTGTCAATCATCTCAATTCAGATTGCAGTTTTTATTTGTTTATTCACAGTCAGATTTTTCTGAAACATCTTAAACTACATAAAGGGAAGATGGCACGTATTGAATCTTTGAAGTGGTAGAACAGACAAGAAAGAAAAATGGTGATCTATTATACCTGCTGACAGAAATTAGATTTCCAGCGTGTGCATAGTACAATTGTTACGCACAGAAACTATTTTAAATAACCTGAGTTTCTTTGGCCTGCACTATAAAGGTTGTGTCCCTAAGAGAATTAAACATTGAAGGGCTCCTGAGTGGGGACATGAAAATAGATCTATGTGTATCCTTAGAACTGTCTCAGGACTTGTGCCTGATATCCTTTGATATTTCAGTAATAGCCACCTACATAAAACGCAGTGCTCTTACGTTGTAAGAATAGTTGATCAAAATTTGCCAAAGTTGATGAAGAAAGGCTACTTGAATAAGGCAAGCTTCTCTGTAGCAAATTGTTCTAAACAATACGCTGTGTGTCTGTTACTCTATTTTAAACTGAAATTAAGAGAACTGAAAAATAGGCTCCTTGCCTCTCCTAGAAAAGATGACAAATATTCACTGTGTGTTCAGTATTCTTGGGCTACAGAGCATAGGTGAAGGAAGCAGTCAGAAGTCACGAGTGCAAAAGAAGCAGTAAGTCTAAGAGCTCATTTCAGATTGAAGGGAGGAAACTGTGAAAGACACATGTAAATAAGGAGCAATAAGGAATTGCTAAATTGAGGAATTAGTGACATGGCTAGAGACAGAAATAGCTATATATAGAAGTGTGCAATGGTAACGATGACAAGAATAACAACAAAAAGCAGCTGTGGAAACCATTGTTCAGTTACCACCATAACAGATAGCTGGATGATATTTTGCCCTTTGAATAGTCATACTGGTTTGCAAAAAGGCAATAGAATTGAGTTTTTGAAAAGTGATAAAATGCAAAACTTAAGCTCTATTGATCTACTGAAATACTTGTAATAAGATCATGCAAGTGCAACAAAAAGAAGGAGTTGTAGAAATAACAAAGTAGAAGGAATGCTGGAATTAATTACATTGATGTGTAGCATATACGCATGTAAATAATATGTATCTATAAATAAAAGACAGCTTGAGATACTGCCTATTTGCTGAAAACATTTGAGTGGGTGTGTGCAAGTACACCTCACCTTATGCAGGACCGTAAGAGGGCATCAAAGAAGGAACTGGAACTTAGATGAAATAAAGTGGTCACCATGTTTTAAATTACTCCCAGTGTTTGTGAAAAGAGAATCAGGCTTGAGGTGTAAGTGCGATGCAACAAAACTGCTGATCTGATTGAGGTAGGTAGTGTCGTGCTTAGAGTTAGATACAGAAAATGAAGTAACTCAGCAGCTGTGCCTTGCCTTTTTGAATACATGCATTTTCCAGACTTCGGCTTGTGCTCATGACTGTAAAATAGAATAAGGCTCATATTCTGCCTGTTTTTTAGATGGGTGAGGTTTGAATGCAGAGGGGTTTTCTCTAATGGTCGGAGGATAACAAGGACTGAGTTGAGCCCTGCTAAAGCATTCCAGGGAACGTTCCACGTTCACTTTGTGATCATGATATCCATCACAACCCATCAGAAGGGAATTTGGGATGTTTGTGCCCCTTTTTCTAGCTTGCAGAATGGGTGTAAGTATAAAATATCAATATTGCATTTTTGGGAGAGCAAAATTAGTCATATCAACTGGAGCATTTTCATGAAGATGTATTAATTAATCCTGCTTCTCTCACCAACAATGATCAGATGTCAGCTGCAGTAATGTCTAGTTTTGGTTGGATAGCTGATTTGAAGAAAGGCAAGGATGAAATGGAGTAAAAAGCAAAACAGGAAAGAATGGAAGCCTGCAATAGATAGCTTGGTAAACTAAAAAAAAAATAATAATAAAAAAAAGAAGAGATGGTTTTAGTCTGGAGAAAATGAGACTGAGGGGAACTCAGTGTATTAGTCTTGAAGTGTGTTAGATTGATTCACAGGAGAATAGGGTTTTCTCAGACTTTGCCATAGATGAGAAAGGGAATAATATATGTGAATTGCAACAGGGGAAATGTGAATTAGGTATTGGGAATATCATTATAATAAGACAGAGTGAAGCATTGGAATATGTTCCCTTGGGAAGCTGTGGAGTCTGTGTAATAGAAGGTTTTTAAGGATAGGCTGAACAAACTTTCTGGATAATGCTTTTACTTCATCCTGTGCTGGGAAGAGGCGGTAAGGGAGATCATATGATGTGTCTGTCCTTTTCCATCTTTCTGTGTGCTTAGTAAAGGTTGTATAATAGCCAAGCTTCAACTCGTTTTAATCTTTGCAAAACTTTTTTTTTTTTTTTTTTCAAGTATATGACTAAGTGAGATGAGACAGAGCTTCCTCATATATTATTTATTTATTTATTTATTGAAAAATACATCTAAAAGATCATTCAGCAATAGTCCTAATACCAATTTTACTTAAGTGATTGGTTTTTATACTATGTCAGTGTTTCTTTTGGTTGAACAAGCATTTCTGGTAGTAAGGACTAAATCAGGTAGACTGGTAAAAATAAATGTGTGACACCTGTGTTAGGAAATAAGTAATTTCTTCTTGTTTCTTTACTATTATTCCATCAGTGTTTAATTAAGAAAAAAGAGAGGGTTAGGGGATTGGTCATCTGTGAATTTAAAGCACTGAATCTATTTGTCATTTAAAAGTTTATAGGCTGTGATATGAAGAAACAGATTGGCATTCTGAAGTTCTCTTCATGGGCCATGGCTCTTGCTTTGAGAACATAGAGAACAGAGATAATGCTGTCACAAAGTATCTTGTCTTTGGGAATAGAGCATGTGCAAGTTTTTTTCTGAGGTAGAATCTTCAGGCCTTATGAGTTGCTGTGTAGATACATGTATGAAAACACACTGGCTTCAGTGCAAAAATAGGTAGTGTTATGAAAACACTGAACTCATGTCATTTTTGGAGGTATTAATGGAAAACCTCCAGATCAAGTAGTACAGTTTCCTCAGGATATTTTTTAAATAAATAAACAAAGCAAAAAGATGAAAACACCAAAACCCACCACAACTAATAGTAGTCAGAAGAATTTTTGTGCCAGGATTATGAGAGAGGTATGAGTAAGCTCCACCAGTAAAGTCTGCAGTATAAACCCCTGCTTATTTTTTATAGTGAATAAATGCCCTCCTTTTATTAGATCACTGTGAAGCATTATGCACACAATAATATAACATTTTTTTTCAACACATTAAAACATTTTCTTCTCTTTGCCTCACTTGACCTATGAGACAGTACAGTATAGTCATCTCTTTACCAGAATACCAGTTCTGCTTTCACTAGTCTGTTGTATTCTTCCAGAGCAGGGACGTACCACAAATCTTCTGAAATCCACTACGACTATTGAATACTGTCTAGTTAAATCTGCAGAATTCTGGAGCTGTGAGGGCAGTCATAAAACCATGAAAAAAAAAAAAAAAAAAGTGTTTATAGAAATTCTTCTAGAAGGAAGCTAAGGCCAAGCAGCATTCTTAGAAACAAAGGGACCCAGGAGATTCTTTAGGAATCCTCCTTCTTGTATAAGTCTGCCCAGGGATGGGCACGTGAGCTATTGTGACCACCTGGACCTAAAACCTGCCAGTTGCCTCTTTTTATTCATCAACCTTTCTGGGTAATGCAGGGAAAAAAAAAACAAAACAACAACAATAAAAACAGTTTGTTGTGATGGACAGTGAAAGGATGGAAAGGATTCTATGAAGAAATCTTCTTACTTCTTTTTTCCATTTATCCTGCAGTTGTTGTTTTTAGATCATAAATTTATCACAGCAGGAGCTTGCCATGCTCATAATATTCTATCATAGTTACTTACAGAGATGGAAAAAAAATCACACATACGTGGTGCCAATTTTTACTAAAATCTCATCAGTTTGTCCAGACATCTTTCTTTTTCAGTCTGTCCCAAGAGAGTTTCATGGGTTTTGGAAATTATGTGTACATTCTTCCACTGATCTACTTTGACAGATGTATCTAAGAGCCCTTTAGTGTGAATGTAGACTAGGGGGCAGGGAGACAATGCAGTTGTCTGAGCCTCACCATTACAAACTTGCTGTCAATTTCAAGAATAAAGTTTAGGTAATGCAAGTAATACTGATCATCTTATCTTTAGTAAATTAACAGCCTGACTTTTTCTCAAGTTATATGATTTTTTTTTTCTCAGTAATTTTTTAATGTATTTGATGTTTCTATCTTCTCCTTGTGTTTTCTTTCATTAAGCTCATTTACTTATCCGGTCTCACGCTGATATTTTGTCACAGTCTGGTGTTATACTTAAGAACAGAGTAAGTTTCATTTCCATGTGTTTAAAATTCATTTGGAAGAGTTTGATACATTTATCTCTCCGTATAAAAATAATGATTGCAAGTGTTTTGTGGTGCTGTAGCACCTTCATTTCTCTCCAGAAGAGAATCTGAGATAATCTAAGTTACAGATCCTTTCATACCTATGTCACAGTGGCATCATCAGTTAAAGCTTCTGGAGTTTAGAGATGTAATTCATGTGTATGCAGCCTTAAAAATGGAGTATACTTTTTTTACATCAACTAGTTCAAGTACAAAGGAGTTTAAGGTTATGGCACTGATGTGCCTTTTTTTTTTTTTTTTTTTCCCTAGCTTGAAATTGTGACTTAAACATTTGAGCAGCCAAACCACCTAAGAAGTACTGAAGGATATTGTTTCTTCTTTGGGAATAAATCTTCCCTCTTTACATAAGAGAGAAAACACACACACACACACACAGATATACACCCCCTCCCACCCACCCACTAGAGTAAAGGAAAATAACATGGTGGGGAGAGAATTTGAGGAAGTCCAAGATGCTAACCTTGCAGCACTTTTGCCAAATGCTTCCTTTCAGAAGAGTTTGTGGTCTGTTTTCAATTTAAATCTGCATGTATTATGCTCACCATTAAGGTCTCTGTATTCAGACTGTGAGGATAGTACTGTCTTCTTGGTGCAACTACAGACAATAATGAAGATGGTATGTCTGCTTTGAATCTCCTGGCTCCTTCTCATATGTGGGTTAACTTTCAGCTCAGAGGTCTTAAGAAATATCTCCAGAAGTATTGTGAAAGTTAAAACCATTATGTTCCTAGCGGAGGAAAAGATACAAGTTTCATTATTGTTTGTAAGTCTGAAAGAGGTGGAAAAAGTCTTCCAGTGTCAAAGAAATACAAAGTTTTCTAATTTCTGGCTCCTGGTAAAGCAAGAATAGCCATGCAAATTGAATTGGTACTCTAACAAGGGCACTGCTGAATAATTATTCAGATATTTGTAGGGGCTGTGGTTTATATCACATAGTTTTCAGGCTTTCTGTTCCCCCAGAAGCCTGCATTTCAATACTGTTTCCTGGATCCTCTCTACTAGTAGTTTTAAAGGTGCTGTTCAACTATTACTTCTGTATTGTTACTCCCAAGTTTACATTCTAATGTTTTCTCACCAAAATCAGACAAGAGGCAAATTTGTGATTTCCATTCAGTCTCACACTAAGGCATTTCTTCTGCCAAAGGAAGTATGCTACAGATTTTTTGTAACAACATGTCAATTATGAGATGAAATTTATAAAAACAATAATAATAAAAGCTTCAGTTATTAAGATTGTGCCCAAGTTACCTGGCAACTTATAACTCCACAATGTAGTAGAAAATAATATGAGAGAGAATTAAATAACAATTTAGTTCCAATTTTGTTTTCTTTTTTAACCAAAGCTGGAAAACTTGTGTGGGTCCCCCAATACAGTAGTTTTTACAGTGTAGGCAAGACTGATTTTTGTGACTCAACTAACCATGTTTTTTTAATTACATCACATCCTGAAGGAAAAAATGTTACTAAAACATTTGAAAATGTAAAGTAAAAAATGGATGAGGCTTTTCTAGGAAAAGATACATAGAGATATAGAGTTCTCATTATAGGTCATGTATGTATTGATATATATATATATAAATATATATATATACACAATACCTATATATATAACCATTAAATAAAATTCAGAATGAGAGTAATATTGCTTGTGAAGTTCTGCTTAACAAAAGGAAAGCTTAGAAGTTCTAGCCTCAGCAGTCCGCATATTACTACATCTCTGTTCAGTGGGAAAGGTGTATTAGTAACTTTTTAAGAAATGGTGGCATCCAAGAATTGGGGTGTTTTCTAAATTGAACAAAATCACAGTATTAGCCTTTAACTGAAATATTTATTTCTGTCTGTGTTCATCTGCTTCGAAGTAGTTTTTCAGTCTCAGTAAGGTGGCAGCATCTGTAATGCAGCTGCTGTTCAAATAGTGCAGTGCCTTTACTGTAGACAAAACAGTGGGCTCACTTGCTTAAATTTATTTGTTTATGAAGAGCCAAAAATAGGAGGCTTCATATTCTTTTTAAGTGGAAAGGTTTTCTTCATTTTTGTGGGATTTAAAAATAAAATAGAAGTTGTCTGGAGAAGTATTCCATAACTAGGTTGTGTGACTGTCCAAGAACTTCTGTAACAGGAGGAAGAGGGTTCTTCTGTTCCTTTACATCATTTCTTGGGATTGTTAGGTTTGTTATAAAAGTGTTTATGGTTAGTGTTCTCAGAGATACTATAGCACATCTTCTAGAACTTACTGAAGTTATTAGTAGGTGTGCAGAGTACAAAATATTTCCTTTGTAAATAACCATAAATGACACCTGTTCTTTCCCCTTAATTTTATTAATGAGTAATTTTAATCTTTTTTGGCTTCTGCTGTTAGATTTGGAATTAAATACATCTGCTTTTAAATCAAATTCTATAACAAGTAGTTGTCCAAATTAGCTGAATTTAAAATTAGTGTTTACTTAGTCCTCTTTACGTATAAGTTCTTTAAGTGGCTGTACAGAAGTACATTACAAAAATGCAGCTTTTATTTTTCCTTTGAGCTCAGATCTAGTATTTCCAACTACTGACACCTCCTCACCCTTTTCTCTGACTGAGCTATTTATTACTTAAAGAAAGGCTGCGAGTGGAGCTCAGTCTATAATATGTAAATACTTGTGCAAAAATGGTGCCAAAAAACTGTGAAAAAATGGGTCCAGGCAGCTGCGTCACAAGGTTTGACCACTTTGGACTGGGGTGCCAGGAGATTTGAGACAGATGTTTTCAGACATGCCGCATGCCTAAAACATTTCCAGGGGTCGAGCTACAAATAGTGACTTAATAAGTGCAGAAACAGGAAAAGTATGCGGGAGGACACAAGAGTTTATTCACCCCTAGGTGCACAGCCAGCCTCTTTACATTACATCTGCCTGTCAGGGTTGGCTATTTAAGCTGTCATGCCCTTGGTATTGCTCTTTGTCTGACTGTGAATAAAGTGCAGCATTGTGATTACTAATCCCACTCCAGTGACTTGACTTTAAATGTGGTTTTGGAGCGTATCCCGGAGCTCTGTTTGCTAAGCTTCCTACTCCTGTTTCAGAGACACCACTGGAGATCTATGAGAGAGAGCACTGCAGACTGCCCTCCTCCTGGAGACCTGTCGCCTTTTTCTCCCCCCCGCCTTTTTTTTTTTTTTTTTCCCAAAAACTTTTTGAAGGAAATCAATGGATACCAAAGTGATCTGTTTACTTTTCTTTTTTTCGTTGCCTCCGCTGACAGTGGGAAATCACACTGGTCGCATCAAGGTGGTCTTTACACCCAGCATCTGCAAAGTGACTTGTACCAAGGGCAACTGTCAGAACAACTGTGAGAAGGGAAATACCACCACCCTCATCAGTGAGAATGGCCATGCTGCTGACACGCTGACAGCCACTAACTTCCGAGTAGGTAAGTACTCTGAAATTGCATTTGTCCTTAGCTGTCCTCTCTTGACTAACAGAGGGAGGAGATTTTTGTTATTAATACCAGTTGTGCATCTGCAGCTCTTTGTTTGGAGGGCTTTACTGGGTAGGAACCATTTTCTGTTAGACAGGCTTTCTGGTCTCCTTCTGAAATGATCCCAGAAGTTTCTTTTGTGTCACAGGGAGGAAAAAAATAAGAAGTATTTTTCATTTGAATTTTTAGCTGCAGGGCTACAAGCTGAAGCTTTTGGTAAAAATAGTCCCTCACAGTTTGTGTTGCTAAAAAGAAAAAATCCCAGATTCCACAGAATTTTCTGTTTCCTCATCTTTTAGTTGAATAGGTATCAAATGCCCATAAAAACCGAGCTAACGCTCTGCCTTCAAGAAATTGTTCAAGAGTTCCTTAAGACTGTGGTCCTATTTTTTTTTAAAGGCAGTTTAATTTCTTCCTTACTGCCGAGAACAAGTCAAATTTCATATTTGTCATTTTTACAAACTGAGATAATGTTAAGTCCAGTTATTGAAGCTAGTCGTTTTTCTGTTCATGTTTATTCTTTCTGCTTGCTCAATAAAAGTATCAGCAGTATGCCAGTCTAAACACTGTAAGTGTTCGACTGTGTTAAAACAAACCCTGAAAGCTGTCTGGGTTGGTGGATTTGCATATTTTAGCTATGCAGTATATGATGTTTGTAGGAATTTGTGTGCAAATATCAGTCTGGTAAGCTAAATGAATTTGGATATATGGTTGTATACTTAATCACTTGTTAGATTTTTTTGGTTTATGATATGTTATTCGTAACTGCTCTTGGGAATTTTTTTTTTGTTGTCATGGTAAAAATTGCTGTATCTTACTATAGAAAAATAACTACTAAATGAATTAATTATTTTGCCAATTTGTACTCAAAGAATGCCAGATATGAACATTGTAATTTTTAGTCTCCTTTTAGTATAAACATAATGTCAGGCAGTGCTGATCCTGGCCAATACTGCCCTTTTTAAAGTGCACTATATTTCATGTTCTGAGGGAGGAAAAAAGCTATTTCAAATCATTCTCCTTTTCATCCAGACAGATGATACAAAGAGCAGTTCCCTTTCTTAAGACTTCTGCTAGACTATCAGACTGTAGATGAAAGCTCCTGAAATGAGTAACACATTCCTTGATAACATCCATATTTGTAAAATATATATGTGTTGAAATAAGAATAATAAAAACTACTTTAAAAGAGCAATGCAGCACACTTTTTTTTTATAGCAAATTTGAAGCATTAAACAAGGAAAAGTTTCTAGAAAGGAATGGTAAGGCAAATGCTTCAGTACTTCAGGCTTTTGTTTACTGTTAATAGAATTTTTTTTTCCTTTACTAATGTTTTGGCAAGAACCACAGTTAAGTAAGTTTTTTGATTTAATTTTTCTGACTTTTATGAGAGGATAAGGTTATTTCCTCCCTTCTCCCCCCCCCCCCCCCCCATGTGACCTAATTTTTTACTGAAATTATGAAATGTTGAGAATGGGCAGTCATGTAATTTGTCTGCTGTGTAATTCTGTGCTGTAACACAACCTTCCCTCAAATACTTACAAACTTGGAGTGTGGAAACTGACCTGTAAAGGCATGTTCCACACCTTCCTTCCTGGCCTCAGGCCATGCAATTTGTGATTCAGTGTGTACAATAGCCTGCTGGAAGTATTCAACAAAAGCTCTTCATAATAGTATTCGATGGAAAGATAAGGGAGCAGTATGTTTAAAAATGCGTGAAAGACAAGTCACTACTAATGTAGAGGCTTTTTAAATCCGTCTATGACTGTCTGTCTTGGAGCCTTTACCCTATTTACCCTATCTCTGAGTGTCATCAGTTTTACAGAAGAGGAATAAGGAGATAGATCTAAACTGTGACTCCAAAGCTCCCGAGTTAAAAATGATGGGTGAACTGAACTTGTTACTATTGGGAGAGGAGAGATCCCATACCTGTAGATCAAGTTGTGCCATAGGCCACAGATTTTCAGGAGCTTTTGAAGCGAGCTTAAGATGTGTTTTATTTAAATAATTTGTATATTCATATTCTAATGAGTGTCTCATTAGCTAGGATTTGTCTTGATCAAGATGTCTCCTGATGCATAAAGACTACATAGAAGCAGTTTGGATCTTATGAGATAATTTGTTTTTACTATATTTTTAACATCTGAATTATGTTTTGCTTGTGCTTCTTGCTTTTAAGGCCCTGTTCCAAACTTGTTTGCTAGCTGTTTATCAAAGATGAATGGAAATTCTTCTTTTGATCATTTGATACTTCAAGTAAAGTGCAACTGTGAAACAGAATGTTGTGTCAGAAAGTGCTTACTTAAAGCAGTGAGCAGCAGGTTTTCAGTGTCTCTTAAAATGCTTGTTCTTCCTTAGACTCAGAAAAGATAAATTTGCATGCCTGTTTGGAAAACTAACTCCTATTTCTAATAGACACCTTCTATGAATGGGAAGTAGGAAACTGCTTTAGATCATTAGGTTGTCATTAATCTAAACGCATTTCCTTAGCAGGAGCAATATGTTTGATCTGAGTTAGCTCCTCCAATGTCAGATTGCAATTAGGCATCTTTTTACTTTGTTCTTAATATTGGTTATTAATTATTAATTAAAAATAATAAATTAGTTTGTAAAATTTTGTGCTTAGCTTTTAAACTTTGTGCTGAGTTTTGAAAGATTGTTGATTTTCAGAGAGAATAAGCTTCAGTGTCTGTATTAAAGCTGTTCAAGTTTTTCCATGGGTTGTTTCAGATTCTTGAAACTGCTCAGTTGATTCTTTCAACTGAAACGTGGTACCAGTGAGTCCAGGCAAGGAACAAATCCTGTTTCCTGAAAATTTTACTAGATATGGATATGCCATTAAAAATAAAAATCCACAAGAAGAAACAGAGGGGAAAATTTAACTTTTCAGGTAGCTGAGACTTCGCCTGTTTTCATAAAGAGTGCTTTGGCATTTCAGTTCAAGGTGATGAAAACTTGGTGTTTAGAAAGGAAGGATCCTCTTGATTGCCAGTGTGCTTCAGTGAAATATATTTTTCTTGTTTCCTTTTTGTTGAATGGGATACGTTGCACAGTTACATGAACCAACCTCAAATATATATATATATATATATATATATATATATATTTATATATTTTTTTTTTTTTACTAGAAGAATGAAAGCATTTAATCTGAGTGGAAACATTCTGCTGAATAGATGATCCACATTATCCTGTGTGATTGGTGCATGTAAAGGTTATATGATTTTTCAGTTCTGATGTTTCTACAGAGGCTTGTAAAACTGAGTTGGTATATGTGCATAGGAAAGGATGCATATAGAATAACATATGGGCTTCCTGTCTCATTCACTGTTGAAGTTACTCAGTAATGTGTCCTGTTTCTCCTCAAAGTTATTCTGCATTCCAAAATACCCTATTCTTGAAATGAATTTTCTCTCTGTAGGGAGTAGGAGGACAGTGACTAATTTGTAACTGTAAAATGAAGTGGTAAGAAATTAAGAAATGTCCAAGTTAGTGTTATTCATACTCTTTAATTTTTTGCCCTATTGTGCATATGTATTTAATTATAAGTTTACATCCTACTTTTTTCCACAGGATCCTCACCTTCTTCATTGCACAGGAATGACAGAACTTAGTAAAGGGAGTGCTCATTTAATACTTAGGATTATTTTTACCCTTCATTTGCTGTGTCTTATTTAAATCAGTTTGTTCAAGCTGTTATGAATGGGGAGTTAACAAAAAAAGTACATATATATTGCATGGTATTCAGTGGAAGTGCCTCTTTCTGCAGAAATTTTGCGTCGAAGTGCTTGGAAGTATCCATTCCAAACAGGGCAGTAACAGCTCCCTGTAGGTGAAGACCAAGAAGAATTTAAGACATTTTTTCCCTAGATTATAGAAGATATTGTAGAAAGGTCAAGATCACTGAGATGGTGATTACATTATTGCTTTCCTTCTCCCCTATTAGGTCTCTTCTTTAACGCGCATCAGTATCTCTGTTTCTCCTTCTAATGTTTCCTCCTGCTTTTCTTTTGATCACTTTTCATAAAGCCTTCACAATTCTCCATATAAAAGTGTTGGGTCCTTTGTATTTTGGGGAGACTTACAAATTTTAAAATTTCAGTGTGAATCGCAGCCATCTACATATCCTGTACTGCACTGAATAATGCTCAAACAATATTCCCATTCAAATGTTGTCATTTTCCCTACTGGAATTTTATATCAAAGATTTTTCCTGTTTCACTGTGTTGACTCTGCACAACTGCTTTTGAATAGCTGAGGTTTTCCAGAAGTTTTCAATTATGTACAGACAAGCATCCAAGAAGGAGCATAAACATGTTACTTACATTTTATTTGGTCTACTGTTGAAAGTAATGAAAAAAAAATTGCCCAATGTATTTTAAAGCAGTGAGTTATTTGAAGGGAATTTAGGGAGGAATCAACTACACAGTTATTATTTTAAGAGCATTTCCTATCCAAGAAACAGTCATAATTGGAGCATAATTACTCAAACTGTGAAAAGGTAAAGCAGTTATTGTTTTATTAAAAGTTGATTGAAATACTGAATTTATAATCATTAATTCCTGTTGATACTTTAGAGAATGTAATGTGTCTTTATTCAGGCACTATTTGGCTTATCTAAAACTGATGGAAGTGTCTTAGATTTTTTTGTTGGTCAAAAATGCCAATAATCTACGAGCCAACACATTTTCAGCTGTAGGTAATGTATGACGAGATAAAAGGGCAATGAATGGCATTAAACTTTTTTTTTTTTTTTTCCCCAAAGGGATTGCTTTTAAACTCAACGTAGACATTAACTGATTTCTTTACTAAGAGATGAGATACAAACTCTACCTTTTTCTTATTGTTTGCTGTGTGATAGGAAGTTACTGTTTCTTTGCTCTTCATTATGCATGCCATCCTACTACATTTAACTGATACTATAGGACTGTGACATTTGAGGAAGTTCTGTCAATGCTTTTTGACGTTAAAAGGCATTTATTGTAAGTAATATTGTAGGAAAAAATTAATGACCTATAAGGGCTTGTGTGCTGGGGAAGGCAGATTGAAAGACCAGCAGCTTTTGGAAGTATCTGTGTTGGTTGGGAAGAGATTGTAATCTCTTCTGACAACTTGTGAGATGTTTCCTCTTCAGTTTTCCACTCCTTGTAGTTTCTTCTTTGTTACCTTACTGTTCTATTAAACTGGAATAAGAGCTGCTAGAATGGCAATATGTTATTGGAGATGCTTTCTTTTCTGTTATCAATTAGTATTTACTTGTCATTGAATGTTGTCATTGTGGGTAGGTAACCTATGTCTGATCTATGAAACTTGTCGCTTAGCAAATCACAATTCTTGTGGTTTCAACTGAGTCTTAGCAGGTATAGATGTTTCTTCTCAAATTGCAGATTTAAAATAATTGATAACAAATGTCATGCAAACTTTCAGGAATTCCCTTTAGTAACATAACTGCGGAGAAGTGTGGGGTTTACTTATTTATTTATTAAATGCATTCAGATTTTAGTTGACATCTTCAGTAATGAGGAGGTCATATCTGGAATAGGTGCTCAGCTGGACAGTTAATCTGGTCTCTTTAGTTTTGCAGTCTCTGTGTGTAAGAGTGAAGTGTTACTTAGAAATATCCTTGGTATTAAGCTTGAATTTGACATAGTCTCATGCTTTTCTGAAGGAGATATTTTGTTGTAAGAACCAAGCTATTCCCCCTGTATTGTCAGTTTGCCTTTTCAATCTCTGCAGTGGCTACCTTGTAGCCTTATTTGGTAAAAGCTTTGTTTCTACTGTTCCTGTAGTAATTATCATTTCTGGTCTGTCAGACTTTATTGTTTTATGCTCTTTTTGCTGCCAGATGAAATATTTTTTTCTTTTAACAGATGCTGGCAGATACTTGAAAAGTTCAGAATTCTTGGATAACTTGGTTAAAAAGATTAGCTTTTAAATTTTCTGCAACAGTAATCAAGGAAGTTGGTCAGCCTGTCAGAGCTGCTCTTGCACTCTTTAAAGATCAAGACATTAACATTTTTATTCACTATTTTAGTCGGTAATTTGAAATATAATCTTTATAAATGATGGCCATGCTTGGAATATTTATTCATGCGGCAGCATTGTAACAGCTGTAGCAAAATGAAGGCCAAGTATTTATCCTCAAACACTGGACCAAGAGGGTAAAATAGAAAGACAGTGAACAGTAAAGCTGTTTTATGAATTGTTTACATCCTCTGCCTTGTAAAAGTTGCTGTAAAAAAAGGTATTTCCTAGTTTGCAGAGCCAAAGCAAAACATCTGCATGTTGATTCTGGGAGGAATCGCTTATCATGAGCATTAGTTTAACAGGTATTCGTTTTTCCAGCCTCTGTTCATCCTATAATGTAAACTTGAGCAGACAAGAGAATGAATTTATTTACTTACAATCCAGGTAGTGTAGTGTAGGCTTTCAGAATCTGAACCATAGGCGGACTTGAATTCTGGCCTGTAATGGAAATGTTTCTCTGCATTCTGGTCAGCATTCAGGCTTATAGAGCATTTCAATTTTTTAGTCAAATTACAAAAAGAAATGATATCTTTGTTGTTGTTGATAACCACATCTGCTCAGAAGGAATGCTTTCTTTCCCCCATGTATTTATCAGTACTTGTCATCAATAAATAGTTATGATATCCACTCTACAGTGTACAGCATCTGTGAGCTTTCTGCATAATCTTAAACTAATTACTCAAACTTGACGTCTTCCCCTCTGGTTCTAACAGAGGCCAGATGCTATTTTTAAAGAAAATACATTGTTCAGCTAGATGATCTTAATAAGGCTGAACTTAGGCCTGTTGGTAACTCAATTCCATTCCTTTGCTCACCTTAAGGACTTTAGACCATCGCTGTGAAACAAAAGTCCATCTCCTGTGAAAGCACTCACCAGGCTGTGTATTATGGAAAGCACAGTTTTTTGGATGTTCAGTCATAGGAAAAACCACAAATGGAAATGGTACAAAATCCACACCTGCAGCCATTCAAAGACACATGGAGTATGTTTAAAGCAAAACAGAACACAGAGTTAAAAAGCATAATGCTTTATTTTACTGTATGTGGATTTAATTTATAGGGATTAGTTTATGTATATCTGACTTCAAGTACTGCAGAAAGAGAACTAAGAGTGCATTTATTTGAATGATTACATTGTTGCATATCCAAATAAATACACTACCTTGTACAGCTATAATTTTGTTATTGCAAAACCAAATGTCTTTGCACATACCTCATTGATGATGAAGCATATGCCAACTGGCTTAAAAAAAAAAATCCCTTTGAAAATTATGCAAGCACAGAAGAGTCTGACAGATTTCTCTACTAGTTAAAATGTGCCTTATGTTATGAATAGTTCCCTTATCAAACAGTTTTCTATTTAATATGTTCTTTTGGATGTAACGCAATCATAAGGGAACGAGCGATTATCACTGTTCTCTACTTATCGCAGTCTTTCCAAGTTCCACCTCTCTCTACCATCTTTTTTGTTCTCCTCCAGATAATTCCTGTCTCTGCTCAGCATGCTACACATGTAACTTCAGCCTTCCTACTCTTAACCTATAATTAGCTCATAGATTTGAGTAGCACTTTCTGCAATCAAGATATCTGTTTTGTAGCATAGATGAAGAGAGCTCTCTTTTGGAACATGAACTGTATCTTCATTGCACACATCTTAATTCTTAATGCGATTTGTATTGATGCATAAAAAGAATGTATGTGTAATGGAAACTGTGATCTTTCAATGAGGCACTTTAAGATCTGCAGTAAATTGAGGTCTATGGGAACTTTAAACATATTTTAAATAAACCTCTTACGAAGCCTTGAGGTCAGGTCAGTGAATAGAAGGAAAATGGCTGTTTGCTTCTCAGACAGGACGAGGTTTGAGCAGTAAGAAGCCCAGTCACAGAGAGCATTCAACTCTAGCAGTAAGAAATTCTTGAGGATATAACACATTATCCATTTTCTTATTTATAAATTACCTAAAGATTAAATAACCTCTGTTTTTAACATATTTTTAAATTAATGATAGAAAAAAAAAAAAAGGAAGAAAACTTCAGTTGGCAGTCTTGTGTACCCTATGGGGTGTGCACACTCCAAACTGGTAACTGCTGGTATGGGGAGCCAAAGGAGACCAGCTTCGTAACATACATCAAGTGTTAGTTTCCTGCAGTCAGTGTATGCAAATCATGTCTGTTTTGCTCATTGTTTGATTATATTAAATTCAGCCTGTTAGGCTAGGTGCTGGAACAGCATTTTTTCTATACAATGAAAAGTTACACAGGTCCCAGGATGCTCATTGTGGCATCTGGGGCAGGAGGATTTTCTTATTACTGTATACATCCCCTACACCACTGCAGCATGAAACTTGGCAGTGGAGCCGCATACAGCATGGGAGATTTACGTACACATTTAATTCCTTGGAACTGTGAGTGACCAGTCAGTACTGACTGTATTTGGGATTGTGCAGCTTGTACATTAATTCACACAGCTATTATATGTTGTTAAAGGATGCAGAATGATATGTGTTGAAGTTTTTTGATTTTCAGCGGATTTTCGACTGCACTTTCCCTGCAGAGCAACTTTAATTTTCCTATTCATTAACACTGACTCTGCCCCTTTTCTCCTTCAGAACTCCAGGATTTTAGTCTTTTGCTTTTCACTGGTCTCCTCTGACCTAATTTGTTACACAAACTGTGAATAATATCCTTCCCAATATTCTCATATTGTGTCACCTCCTCAAGGTCAACTCCCTAGAAAATTTTCCACTTTCTTCTGATTTAGCCAGTGCCAGGAAATCTTAGATAGCTTATGTTGTTTTGTTTTTTTTTTTCACTTGTCCACAGTGGTCTGGGTTATGAGCTATTATTTGTGTGTTAATGGGTATCCTCTTGAAAAAGTCTATTCCAAATTTCTTCTTATAAATTTTCTCACATAAAATGAGCACTATGGTAACGTTGCAGCAATTGGAGAGTAGTCTCCTGATGCTTAGGAATATGGACATTTTTAATGGCCATTGTATTTTTTGTGGCTTTTCTTTTTCTAATTCTGAAGTTAATGTTGTCTTGTGGTGTGGAGTGCAGTGGATCAGTGCACAAAGACTTTTTGGATCTAAGGCTGGTTCTCTCCAAGTCTTATGGAGGAGGTGCCTGGGTGAGTGACCTAGTAGTCAGTGATAGGGGAAACACTGGTATGTAGACTGGCCTTGCGGTGGCCCAAATAGCCGTCTGGGCGAGCCTTTCTTTACTGACAGAGTGGGGAATATCTGTCAGAAACACTTCTTAGATGTCTCAGGAAGGCATGGAAAGTTAAATGAGATGGATCTCTGCTTAAATATCTATTAGTTCTCAGAGATGAGAAGGATTCTGATGACCCAAGCCATTGCCTAACACAGATATGACCACTTAGCTTAAATGTTTCTTGTGGCATTTTTCCATTTTTACTGATAGTATCCAGGAGGCCTGATGTCTTAGGGCAACTCTGTTTTCTGCCTTAAACTCTTGGCTGTTACTACTTTTTTACTTCATCCAGAAGTCCAGCCCATCTTTTGGAAAGAGCCTAATACAATATTGTCAGAGCAGTGAGTCTGGTGACACAAACAAATTGTAGGAGTGCATGAGCACTAACAGTTTAGTGCCTTAACGGTCCAGTTACTTGTTAATCTTGTAGTTCTTCAGGGCAGATAGTGCTGTCAGCTGGCACCAGAAAGAATACAGCCTGGAAGGATCCTGTAGCAATGAAGATACTCATTAGCTGTTGAGTTCTTATTCTGTTTATTGAAAACAAATGTATTACAAGATCATCTAATTGGCATTAGTATTATGCGTGCTCAAGCATACACAAACAATGAAGAGTAGTTAGAGCCTTATAAGTACTGGGGCCATAGGAACTGCTGGTTTTCATCAGATAGAGCATATTGGTTTCAGTGTTTCCACTTCGACAGTGGCAGTTAACAAGTTATTCAGGACTGCTTAAACTGATATATATATGAAATCTTAGTACTGCAGGATATCATTTTGCTATAAAGGCAAATAATTGTATTCTGCAGGAAATTGTTTTAAGATTGATAATTTTAAAGCATTGCTATCATACTACATTTTCAAACCCAAGTTTTCCTAGTGATTTTAGTTCAATTGCACATGTCTCAAACAAAAAGGGAAATTTATATCAACATCCCGAATAAATGTCTGGAGTAACTTGCTTGCATGTGTTAGCATCATTTTCAAAGGTCTGACGTTAGCCATTTGCATTGCAGTAATTCCACAGACATTAAGTGTTGTTTTTTTCCTTAGCACCCAGATTGAAGGCCAAATGTTTTCATTACGGTCTACAAATGAGGATCAGCTTTAATATGATCAACAGATTTATCAAGTCTGATCAGGATAGGAGATCATCACTTAAAACTCTCTTCATGTCTCTCTAAAAATAGTGTCCTTGTCACTTCAGGTGCTAAGAATATTAGAAGCAGATTTAACAAAGAGTAACTGAGAGTAACTGAGGATCGTGCGTGTATAGCGAGCCAGGATTCTTGTGTCAATTCTTTCTCAAACTACCACTTTTACTGTACACTTTTTATGTTGAATAACCACAACCTTTTTTTTTTTTTTAATCACCTTGACACAGGCCTCTGTTGGCATTTGACATGCCTTGTGGCAGTGGTCTTGGAAGGAGGTGTTAATGGGTCCTGTGAGAGAGTTAACCTTTGGGTTCACGTTGAGTGATAGGTGACACACCTGGGGACAGATCTGCTGGTTGACTTTGTGTGTGCATCTTTATGAAGTCACTACCATCAGGCTTTTCTTCCTGAGTTATTCAGAGTGCTTGATTTAAAACTAAGGAAGACATAAGAGCAGAATGGTGAAATTATCTTGCCTGTATTAGTTTTGAATTTCTTTCTTGGATTACACAAAAATGCGTGTTTCTCTAAAATTTATTACCTGGTCCTTTATGATCTAAACCCACTCCTGAGTTTTCAGTGTCAGGATCTCTTATACTTGACAATGTAGTCTCCATTGAAGAATGACTGATAACCCAACAATGACGTGTTTTTATAATGAAAAATGGACATCCAGTGTGATTCAGCTTTTAGATTGAGACAATGTGAATGTCAGCATCCATGTTGGAGGTGTGTGCTGACCTTAACCATCAGTAGAGACAAAATTTTTTTCAACTTGCTCTAATACAGATGCTCAAAATTTATCATTTGAGTAAATCTCTTGCATACATTGTCTATTTTAATAAACTACAATGGGACAATTTGTTATGAACCATGGAAATTTAGACATGTAGCTCTGATTTAAGCACCCAACATTAGCAGTCTTTAATCTGCAGGTTGTGCTCCATCTCTTGTTTTAATTTGTTTTATGTTTTAACTTGTCCCTGGCCTGTGGCTTGGCCTGATGCATCTGAATTTGCTTAATTTCCAGTAAGTGTAAGACTCTTTTTGTGAGAACTGGGATCCTCATTCCAGTCCTGCAGCCTGATGTACAGGTTGCTTCCTGTACTCTTTCAGAGCTGTGCTGCCTTCCTGGAGTTCCAGGGAAGGTGACAGTTCCTCTGTGTAGGTCACATGGCAAGGTTGGGGGTCTGTGCTGTAGAAATCGTGAGAGATCCAGGCCAAGCATGCTCATTGAGAGCAGTGTGTGGAATTAATAAGATTACTGATCAAGTGTGGAAACGCTTAAGTCCCCTCTGTCTTGCATAGTATCTCAGGGCGTTCTATTTACTTTAAAGACAGCATCACTCCTCCTTTTTCATAAGTAAACAGTTTTTCTTTTCTAGTGGATACTGAATTATTACACATAATGCACCTTGTCTACAGTGACTTGATACCAGATACCATTACTGGATGATGCTAATCATTACACAGCCTTTCAGCAGCTCAAATAAAGTTCAATTACTTGTGGAGATAATGATCATCCCAGAGCTGAGCCTTTACCTCTCAGCTGAGTTAGAAAACCACTTTTAAATGGGAAGCTTGCAGTTGGCAGATACAACTTTGTAAAATGCCTGAAGATGAAGGTAACCTGAATTAGTGAAATTTTCTGCCACTTTCTTTCCTTGGTAACTGTCATGTAGTGCTGCATTAAGTAGCATCACAGATGTTTCTCTAATTAGGCTTTAATGTAGTGCATGATTTGTTAAATTGATGCTGATAGTGGAACATGGAAGGGCTTGGAAAGAAATGCTGTAATTTCATTTAGAGATCTATCTTCCAAAATCATGCGAACAGCAGTGAAAGTATTGAGGGGACAGCTAATGCTTCTCTTTTGTTTATAAACTTATTATTGCAGATCTGTAATAATAATAATTAACAGTTACTGTAGTTCTTGTTTGTGGAACTATGCATTCAACACACATACTGCAAGGAAAATAGATTTTGTCTATGAAAAAATACAGGAAGTTTACTTAGAGGAATATTACAGCAGCTTGAAAATGATCATCTTGGTCAACTGGAGCTGAGAGATATTGTATCTGTAAAGTTTCTCTTTACCAGTGTAAACATTCAGTAATTTGAAAATAACTGGACACTTGCATCATGATAGCTGTTGAGTTTCCTTAGTGCAATGTCTTTTTACTTTTGTTTTTAAACATGTACAGCATGGCATTTTGTGGAGTAGAGAGAGAGACAAAAAGAGAAGGCTGTCTGGGAGTTTATTTTATATGTTGAGTGGAAGAAGTTTTTTAGAGCAAGAGCAGTTCCCTAGGATCCTTGACCAGCATGTTTTGAAGTGTAGAATCATTCCTGTTCAGGGAGCTTCAGTGACTACTATTTGCTCCTGTTCTACCAGCTTCAGTCATAAGACTGAATTGATGATGAGAACAGAGATTTGAATCCAAACCTCAAAGATCTCTAGACTCTGGGATTATTGTAAGGGCAGCCTCCTGCACCAGTCTTCCTGATCAAAGAACGTGGTTACAAGTAGATCGCAGGGAAGTAAAGTGTTATTGTTACTTGAGTGTGATTCATTCTTTTGCTGAAAAATTCCCTACCAGTTGAGTACAGCCTTTGACTGTGACGCTGGCTTACATCTGTAATGTTAACAATCTTGAAATGTCATGTGTGCCTAGCAATAAACTAATTAAATGACTCCACTAATTAGCTTAACATTAATATTATTTTGTTGAGAGGTGGAGATGTTAATAAAAATTGAATGAATATAATTCCTCATTCTTTATATATGCTTGTTTTTAGAATTGTTATAATGATACAAATGTAAGAATACAGTTTTGCCTTCTGAAAATAACATATGCAGAAAGAATTGTATTTTGGAAATGTTAAACTTCAGAACTGTTCTTTGTGGCTAACATAATTTTCATTCGGAGTCTCTCTCTCTCTTTTTTTTTTTTTTTTTTTTGATTAAAACATGTGAAGCTTGTTTATTTTGGCAGTAATTCAGTTGTCTGGATAAACTGCAGAACTTACAATCCCCTTCCCAGCTGTGACTGTTCTACTTTCTGAAACATCCCATGGTAGTAATAGTTTGAGAATGCAAGATAGATAATCCTAACAAAGTTAATTTGTGATAGCTGAGAAAACAGTTTAACAACTGCATACTGTTGCGTTTGAATTAGATTCTCACTGGAGGGAGTTCTTTCCTGCAGTGTTGTATATCTTAACTTTTTTTTTCCCAGAGGAAGCACCTGAAGTGCCTTCTCTATCACATTCAACCTTTCAGTTCTGTTTAGATTATTGCATTGCAGCATTTGGATTCAAAATGTATTTGATAAAGTCCTGATTAGAGTGGCTACACATCTGCTAATACACAATGTGAAGGTGATGGTATAGGTCAGTATAGTTCCTTTATTACTATGTGGTAAAAATCCCACATAAAGGAACATACTATCTGGAGTAACATGACATAGTTTTTTTTCTACTTGTAAACGTGTATTGAGAGAGAAATAAATTAATTAAAATGTGAATTTTGAAATGTAGTAGTCACTTTAGTAGGTGTATCTTCTTAAGTAGCTTCTTTTATGAAAATTAAGCTCAGGGTAAAGGAGCATTAGGTTGCCACTTTGAATGTACTGTGTTGACAATTACAAATGCGAGAGCTCAGAATAAGGAGAAATCAAATCCTGGGAGTATATGAATTAGATGTTAGTGTCTTTACTCACAGTTGGTGTCCAGAAGGCCTGATAGAATCATCTTTTGATCATAAAGGACTTCAAAAGAAAAATTCTCGGAAGAACACTCTTTACCTGTGCTATTTTACTGCCTGTTGTTGCCATCAGTTTTTGGCATGCCATTGTAAAAGTCTTATATGTTTAAATTCATATAGTTTAAAGCTAGTCTACATTTGTGTAAGTTTACTTAAATCTAATTCCACTAGTAATTAACTAATATATACTTTTTACTACAGAGATTTCTATGTCCCGTTCTCTTAATATTGTCATAAATGACTTGAATATGAGATTAAAATGTATACTAAGACAGTTTGCAGATGGCTCTTCATTGGTAAGAGCTGGTGACTCCCTCAAGAGCAGAGAGACCTTGCAGACAGATCTTTACAAATTGGAGGACTGTGCAACCATCCACCTGCATGAAGTTTAACGCGCTGGATACTGCAGCAGCGCTGAGCTCTGCAATCTGTGGCAGCAACACGGCCTGAGGGAGTGTTGTGGAGCTGTGTTAGGGGAGGGGCAGCTGGGGGCTAGGGACAGGGTCTGCACAAGAGCGTGATGGGCATGGCACCAAGCTGCCTGAACTCAGGGAGCATTTGGATAATGCTCTCAAACATAGGGTTGGGAGTTTTTAGTGATGCTTTGTGGAGAAATGGGTGGGACTCAATGATCCCTGTGGGTCCCTTCCAACTCATGGTATTCTATGATTCTGTATATAGAGAGATAGATAGGTATAGGTTGGACTAGATGATCTCTAGAGGTCCCTTCCAACCCCTACAATTTTGATTCTGTGATACAGAGATATAATTTTTACTTTGTATCTTTCTTGCATGCTCAACTGAGGAAGTATGTGTTCTACCCATGTTTCCTGCACTGATTTTCCTGGTTTCTTAAAAGCATGTTTCAAAATATAAGTTCAAGCTAATATATTTTTATATGCATAATAATCTACCTTATACTTAGGTCATTGGATACTATGTTGTGCATAAAACAAATTAAAAAAAGAGGCTTTGACAGGGAGGATTCACCCACCATACAGTACTGCCATTTGTCAAATAAGTCTGAACCCACTCAGCAGTAGCAAAAGTGGGGCTTAAAAAGCTCCATCTGTCTGTACCTTTTGTGGGTTCATGTTACAGTTTCTACACTTAAAATGTAGAAGTAGTTTTTCAGTAGTTGCACAGAACCACACATAGTGCCATTAGGATTTTGACTCTTACCTAAAGCACATGGTCTTTAGAACCATGGCATTACAAGAAGATCTTTCTGTAGGAGAGTGCTATCCTTCAGTGCATACAATGCTTCTTTCATATGAAAAATGAGTTGTAAGATCTGTGCTAGTTCTTGCATTTTCTGTATGCTTAGTAACATGGAAGAAAGATGCACAAACTGCTGTGGGACGTGTAGTAATGCCTGAGTAACTGTGTAGTACTCAGACAAAATCTAGTAATTCGTGGAAGTACTGTGATCTAGTGAGTAGTATTAAAGTTCTTGGAGAGCATGTTGATGTACTTGAATCACACTTACTCTGGAATACTTGATAACAAGTTAAGTCAAAAAGGCAAACAGTAATAAGGGAAAGCAAGAGAGAAACTTGTCTGTTCCCTGAGGTGCGCATGAAAAGGGATTTGGAAAGCCAGATGCGGAACGTTTCAAAAGTTATCTTCATTTTCTTCAACACTTTGGCTACAGGAAGGGAGTTTACGTACATCCTCAGGGTTCATTTTTGTAAATATAGGCTATTTTGTAAGGATTACAAGGATTTAAGTTCTTGGAATTTGTTTTGCTACACATCATTTCAATTAAACAGAAACATTCAGATTTGATTAAATTAGTTTTTTTTGGAGCTGTTCAAGGTCATCTGAGTATCTTGAAAACAAATTAGGTGATGTAGTCACAGTCCAATCCATAGCCACGATAAGTTTATCAGGGCTCATTTGTAAAGTTTCTCTTTTTTTCTCTTTTTATAGTCTCCGTATGGGGACATCTGAATGCAGCATTGCACCAAGCTGTGCCAGATGGGGGTAATCAAGGCCTTGGGATGCCAGAGAAATCAAAGCTTGTTATATTGCTCAAGAATGAGGAGAAAACTTAAAGTATTTCTAGATCTTTAAGTCAGTTTTCATGTATCTATAGGATGAGTATTCATTTATATTAATAAGTTGTTAAATCTGTTCAATTGTATGTTGGCAAATCTTTAGTGTACAATTAAGAGATTCAATTTAGTAGTCATCACTTGTGTAAAGTGAAGAATTTGTGGCTTTTCTTAGGTCAGTTAATACTTACTTTGTTTTATTTGTAAGATACCCACATGTGAACTGAAATTTCGTGACATCTTGTACTGGTCTGTCTGTGTTTTTATCAAGCTCTGAGCAGCAAGAGGATTTCACACTATTACAAATGTTTTTATTTCCTTCTTTTTCCCCTTTCAGAGGAAATGAGGAAGAGCCCAGTGAGAATCAGGCTCCAATGGGTCCTTTGTCTGATTGCAGGTTATGAATGTATGTGCAAAACCATCATCATCTAATGGTCTCTCCCAGTGCCTGGGTCTGGGTTTTGTCAGAATGGTTTTGTCATAATGTCCTGCGTGCCTGCTGGCAGCTTTCAGCCATTCTGTTTGTTTAAGTTCTTTAACCTCAATGACAAAACAAAACAAAGCAAAAAACTTTCATCAGAAGTTGAGCTGTTCAAACATCCACAGGCTTTGTATCCTGTTTCTGCCTTAAGTGGTCCTTTCCCCAGGGCTCCTTGTTCTTAGTTAACCTGTTATTCCCAGAACCTTGACAAAGAAAAGTATCTTTTACTTCCTCCACCTTTTTGAAGGCCTACTTCCTTTCAGCTCACTTTTCTGGAGTGGTTTGTATATGATCCTAGTTCCAATAAAATTAATTGCTTGTGATTTCCAATGCTGGTGTCATAATTGTAGCCTATTTTTCCTGTCCATAAACTACCTGAGGAGGCATCACAAGTAGCATATGTGGTCCTATTATGCCTATTTAAAATTACCATATATATTATTTCAGTGTTTGTCTTTTTCTTCTTTTTTGACAAAGTTCGATAGTATTCACAGTGTTTCCCATTTGAGATTCCTAGACCCTCAAGAGATGTAAATCAATACATTGATACTTTTAGACTTGTCTTTTAGGTAGTGTTTGTTTGCACTTAATTTCATAAATTTCTTATGTGAATAATCACTGCAGACTGTTATGGAGAGGATAGGGAGCCCTATTCTGCCATTATCTTCCTGTCCAGTATGTTGAGCCACAACTCTTTGAAGCAAACTTTGTGCCTTCAGGAGAGAAGCATCTGGTCAGGGAGGGGTACCCACTGATGCTGCCTTCCAGAAACCAGCTGCTTTGCAGAAACGTGTTCAGAAGAAAATTAGTTGGTTTTGGTGGAAATACTGAGTATGTTTATATTACTTAAAGGCTTTTTTTTGCTTATTTCCTTGTTGCTGCGGGACTGGGGAGAGTAGGAAGAAAGTTGATGGGTTAGGCTTTTTACTGCCTTCTTCAGCGAGACCTTTTGATTCACGCTACTCCTCTCAAATGCCCAACTGCTATCACCTAACACTGCTCAAAGCTGTTTTATTGTGCAGTGTGTTCTCAGCCTTGCTTAGGCAGATCTTTACAAGCATCTGACAATCTTTGTGCGTTTTGCTAATAAGGTAGACATGCTCATTTGGGGAGTTCATAAAGAAATGGTGTGAGAGAATGATCTTATTTTCCTTACTTTTCTTTCATTCTGTCCTGAAGTACTGACCTTTTTGCAAGGGCATCTTTTGTATGCCTGGATGAAGTCACAACAGTATTCCAATGACCAAAAAATCAAGGCCTGTCGTGGAGAAGACTGCCTTTTGAAGTCATCTAGCCTTCTCACTGTTGATGTGCAGTGCTACAGCTTGAAGTACTTCCAGTCAGTTTATGCAAACTGAAAATTTGGGATAAGACAAAAAAATATTAAATAAACACTTGCAAAATAGGGCAGAAAAAACAGTTCTTGTTGTTTATATTTGTGTGCTGACCTGTCTTGATGATGAGGTGAGCATGTCCCACATCCTGTGCGATGATGCCCTGCTCCAGGGCAGTTTAGTCACTGTTTCTGTAGCACTTCTGTGCCAAGTGAATTACACAGCTGCTCAATGTTCTGTTTGTCTTCTTGTGACACACAACACACGGGTTCATTTTCCAATACTGATATTAGTATTAATAATGGCAACAGGCTGTGGCTGTCCAGAGATAATACCCCTTGGGCTAACAAGCTCCAGGATCCTAATTATCATGCGTTATCTACAGTTTCACATTTTTATTGTAATTCAGTATACACCAAGCCATCCCAATCCAAGAGCATTACAGAATTACTGCAAGCCTAGATTTTTTTTCTTATATTATTCATTCAGCCAAAGTCTTATCTGAACAATGATAACTAACAAATGGATACTTTTGTTATTTTTCCAAAAATCTCAGACTTCTGAAAAAAATGACCTTAGCTTGCCTTGCACAAAATTACAGTTTTTTTCCTGTTGTTTTACGTCATTTAATTCTTGAAAATGTTCACAGCTCAGCTAGATTGTCATTGATTATAAAGACTTACACCACAATTTTTAGAGTGTAATGAGCTATGCCTGTTACTGTTTGTATGTAGGTAAGAAACATTCTTCATTTAACATTGATATTTTTCAATGTTTTGTCTGATAGTTTACGTTGCTGTAAATGTGCAAATATTGGCTGGCACAGCGGTGATATACCTTCTTTTTGTTTTAGAGTTACAGTGTTTTAATAATTCGGAAATTTGTCCCTGAAATCATTTTAGTAGAATTTATACTTTTATAACTTTCATCAACAGGTATACACAGATTGCTTTATCTGAGGGAGAAATGTTAAGCAAAAATGTGGGCGCTCAGTAAGACATGGTTTTCCCAAGAACGGCTAAGGTTTATGGTGAAAAGAAGTTTTCCTCAGTACAGTCTACTCTCCAGTGAAGTTTTTCCATTGACTTCCGGAGGAGCATAGATGTTCCAGTATTATAGAAATGAGAGGGTGACTGAATAGAAATATCTTTACAGTAAAGATGCAGCCAGGCACAGTGTCCATTTAGTGTCTTAACAGCATAATAAAATAGCTGGTACCTTGAAGAGAGCAATGTTATTTCTGTGTTTCTCATGAAAAGATATGAACCAGGCAGAGGACAGGAGGGGAAGGGGGAGTGATTCTTCCACAAGGCCATCAGAAGTGTGTGTCAGATGGATAGTTATTCCTCAGATGTCAGAATTTTGAAGCCCTTTTCCTTTCCTCCTCAACTGCCGTGTGAAATGTAGTTAGATAATACTGACTGTAATTACACTTAAAGTCATTAACAAGACTTTTCTTTCTGTTTTTGTTTCAGTTATTTGCCACCTTCCCTGCATGAATGGAGGCCAGTGCAGTTCTAGAGATAAGTGCCAGTGCCCTCCTAATTATACTGGCAAACTTTGTCAGATCCCTGTGCAGAATGGCAATACTCCAAAACTGTACCATCACCCCCAACAAGTGAATAAGGCTGTAGGTTCACAGATTATTCACTCGACTCATACTTTACCACTGACAATGTCTGGACAGCAAGGTGTAAAAGGTAATTTCTTTTCTTGATTGTTTTTTTTTTTTTCTTTTGGAATTGATTTTATTTACTTATTAGTATTAAAAAAAAATCTAACGTAAGACTAAATATGCAATCCATGCTTATCTTTGTTATATCAATTGGTAAAGTCCTGTAAGTTAATTTCATAGTCAACTTCATAGTGCAGAGAGACCATGATATCATCAATTAAATAGAACAGCCTTTCCAGATAATAGAATCAATGTCATAGGAACAAAAAAAAAAAAAAAGAAAAAGAAAAAAAAAAAAAAAAGGTTTTCCTACTACTACATAAATGCTGTAAAGAAGGTGGAAGAAATAGTTTCCAGTGACATGTTGAAGATTAGTCCCTAAAGCTCTCCAGAGTGTTTGTCACTTGAAGGAGAGTATGGTGGTGTGGGAAAGGAGAGTAAAAGAATATAGTTGTCTAAACATTTAGCAATATAGAATATTATTTCTGCAGTTACTTAATTCCAGACCAGATTATTTTAGACAAAATGGTAAAGCATAAAAATGCTCCTTAAAATTTTCTGGTTTAGAGTGCTTGTCTTAAAACACAAAATAGATCTCTCATTGCGAAGAAGTGTAACCTTTGAATGATTTTTCCTGTCCCTCAATTCCTCATTAGAACTACCAACAGTTACAAAATCTTTACTTCCTTTTGCATACCCATGTGAGAATGTTGTAGAGAGGAATGATTCATTTCTTTCAAGAAAAGTATAAAACTTTTCATCCTGAAAGGGTTGATAGAAATCAAAATTCGTCAGCACATCTGTGCAGTAGTTCAGGACCTGGAGGGGAGATCTGTGATAATGCTGCATGAGAATCATAAAATGATGTTTGTTGAAAGGGACCTTTAACATCATCTAGGTCCAGCCGCCTGCTATGGGCAGGGATTCCTCCCTCTAAATCAGGTTACTCAGAGCCCCATCAGGCCTGGTCTTGAACACCTCCATGAAGGAGGCATCCACAGCCACTCTAGGCAAACCTGTTCCAGTGTCTCATCACACCCACAGTAAAGATTTTCTAGTCTAAATCTTCCCTCTTCCAGTTTAAGCCATTTCCCCTCATCCCTTTGTTACATGCTCTTGTAAAAACTCCTTCCGTGGTTTTCTATTGACCCATTTAAAGTACTAGAAGGGAAGAACCAGTCTAAATTTAATAATGTGTTCAGCATTTGAACATCTTCACGCGTTTACCTGAAATAGAACTGACTTAGCTTGAATTTTGATTTATGGTTGTTTTCTGCTACAAACAAGGTTTCAAGAGCCATCAAGGCCCTGGAATCCTATTTTCCTAACTTAATACTACCTTCTTACTGTTGTTTGTTTGTGGATTTTTTGTTTTGTTTTGTTTTGTTTTGTTTTTTGTTTTTTCCCTAGGAATAACTGTGAGAGACCAGTTAATACTGAAACTATTCTGAGCAGGATGAAAAAAATGTAAAAAAAAAAATAAAATATAACTTCTACAGAATGATATTATTACAAAACAGCTAAAATAAAGGAAGTATGCTTCCCAAGAAATGAAGCTGTGAAGATGAAGCTTGTGAGATGTAAATATCTAGATGAGTTTAAAAAGCAAGGAGGCAATTCAGAAGACTCAACAATCATTATGCATTTTAGAGGAAGTAATGTCGTGACATTTGTTCTTGAAGCAGTCTGATGTTTAGTTATTGGCTGGCCTTGGGTGGTCTGTGCAGTACTTGCTGACCAGAGAGTCCCAACCAGACACAGCAAATGTTAACTTTGGTATTCAGCTTATCAAGGCTAAAACTTTTTAAATACCTCTTTCCCTCATCCTCTCCAAACTACTCAGTTGATTTGAATGCTCTAAGGACATTTTTGTTTCAGTGAAAAGAGGCTTGAGGCTCATATACAGACCAATGCACATTAAGTGTTCAGAGGTTCTCAACCTATAATCAAACTTAAAACTACAACCATGTTATATATTTATATGAAAAACATTTCCTCCCTCTTTATCTGCCAAATCCTGAATTCAAAGTTTAGTGAAGGGAGTGGTGGTTTTAGATGATTGAGGTGTTGGCAGCTATTGCAGGGGCAAACTCTGGACTTGGCAGGTATATAAAGGTGAAGGAATGAAATCTGAAGCTTTTTCTGTGTTCCAGAGAAAGACGATAGATCTGAAAAAGACAGTAAAACTTACTAAATATCCAAAAATAACCCAGTGGGGTTTGAATTTTGGAACTTTGAATGAGATTCTTTCTACATGTTGTGACCACAAATCTGAATCTTGCACCAGCCAGTTCAACACCCGTGTTTATGTAGCAGTCTTTACTATAATTTCTTTCTTTTCTCTGTGAAGAGTTTTCTTTCTCTTGCTTTGTAAATCGGACTGTATGCATTCATTCACCCTTCCTTCCAAGCCCTGAGTTTGAGGGTTGTCTACATTTTTGTCACATTAAAGCAATTTATCCAAATTCTAATGTACAGAAAAGAGATGTCTTAGAGGTGCCTGGCATCTCTTTCTTGATGTATTTTATTACTAATTTTTCTTATGTGTTTTTCTTTCAATTACTTTAGTGAAGTTCCCTCCTAACATAGTGAATATTCATGTGAAACATCCCCCTGAAGCTTCAGTTCAGATCCATCAAGTTTCAAGAATTGACAGTGCATCAACAGGACAAAAATCGAAAGTACCTCAGCCAGGACATCCACAGGTCTCTTACCAAGGTCTTCCATATCAGAAGACCCAGAAAGGACATGCTACTTACTCAAATCAACAACCCATTCCTCATGTGTTTCCTGTTTCAGTTAAAACTCAGCTTGGACGCTGCTTCCAGGAGACTATTGGAACTCAGGTAAGAAATATTTGCTTAGGCTTTTGAGACAAATGCCTTTAAAACAGTATTATGAAAGACTGAAATAATTTTTCCAGGCTTGATGGGTTCCTGGGTAGTCTGATCTAGTAGCTGGCAACCCTGTCCACAACACGGCAGTGGGGAGGGATTGGAACTAAGTGATCTTTGAGGTCTCTTCAAACCCAAACTATTCTATGATTCTGTATGATTCGTCCCCTACTAGAGGAAAAAGATGCATTTGGCTATCTTTCCAAATAATAGCATGTTCACACCTGTGTCTTTTTCAAATGATTGTTCAAAGTCATGTTTTCTTTTGGACTCTTGGACAACACAGCATTTTCATATTTATGTATTTGCACATATATGTAGATTATACAAAGAGAGATCTATATTAGTAGATTGCAAAAAAATGTTAGTGAGACACCATTACCTACTGCTAATCGCGTTGCCGAAATTTAATTTTTAAGACTAATTTTTTTATTCTCAGTGTCTGCTTCAGGGGATGTTTCATTCACCTGTTCTAAGGAAATGTGCTTAAGAATGAATATAACCTTTTTGGTTAAAGAAACCAAAACTGTTTCATTGTATCTTCTGTATGCTTTGAAGCAGAAACTTAAATCCGTCAGGAAGGTCCCTTCGCTTTTGTTTTTTTGAGTAACATGCACTTAAATTTGACCCGTTTACAACCGTCTGAAAATAGTCTATTGCCAAATGTATTCTGCAGGCAGTTGTTAGATAGCAGCAAATAAATTACCCAAAGATTTCATCTTCTCAGAGCATTGTCTGCTGTCTCCTCAAAGAGAGAGCAACTGTCACCTCTGAAATGCAGCATTAGAACAGAATGTCCTTCCCACATGTTTCTTATAGCTGTCAGTGAATACTGTGATGCAGGAGCAGAGGATGGAGTCTGAATTGGGGCGAGAGTAACATGAGTGGCAGAGCTCACGGGTCATGATATCTGGAATCTCAAACTGAAGCAGCAGTTCCTGAGTTTCAGTTAACCTCTGCAATCTCCAAATAACTTTTTCATGTAAATTATTTTTATCTTCTTTCAGTGATGAGCTTGTGTGAAGGGTCAGAGCACTCTTATTAGTGACAAAATTAACCTTATATTTAGAAGTCTTTGGTGTGGAATTAAAGATCCCAAACCTGCTGATTCAGGACCATCATATCAGGCTATTTTATGTTTGTTTTTAGAGAATTAGTTCTGAAAAATGCTATGGAAATAATAAGTTTAAACATCTTAATGTCCCAAAAACATTTCTAAAAGTCAGAGTTGAGATTGCATGTGGAACATTAAATGCTAGTCTTCACTAATTGTTGAATGCTTGATTTGAGATTCACAGTGTTAGTTTATACTGATGAGATCTTTGAGTTTGTCTGCTTCAAGAGCAGTAAAAACCTTAACGTGTTCTTTGGGTGCTAGATTATGGCAAGTGTTGAAGTATATGTTTAGCGGGAAATTTATGGATTTGACTTAAAGAAGCCGTGCCTGTATCAAAAAAATCAATCAATTAATTTCATAAGAATGAGAATGCTAACAAATACGGCATTGTCATGTGATATTTTAAAACACTGCAATTAAATGTGATAATTAGTGGTTTATTATTATTTCTACTTATATTCTCATATGTATAGGAAGATAAAATTCCTTCCTCTATTTGTGAGGCTTGGTAACTTTTATTGCTTACCTATAATACTGGATAAATTTAATGCCTGTTCTTCCTGGCATGTGCATGAGGGGGTATTTCAAATATTTATCCATATCCAGAATGTGCTCTGTGCTGTGCTTGTCTCTCACATTGCAATGGTTTTAAAACTAAAGCTTAATCATCACTCAGTAGAAAACAGTAATGAGAAATCTACTTGCATCATTTTCAGGCCTGCTAAATGCTTAGTCTCAAATTTTTCTAATGGTTTTTGTTTCTTAATATTCCCCTGAAGAACTGTGCCTTTGCAGTACTCTCAAGAATGGAAAATGCCTGTTAGTTTAGAAATATGTGTTCCCTTTTTTTTTTTTTTTTTACAAACTTTATTAATCATTAGCATCTATCTTGGAGAAGAGCACTGTAATTTTTTTTTGTTGTTGTTGTTATTTAATTTTATAGTCCCATTTAGAGATAGAGCTGTAGGGTAGCAATTTATACAGCATTTGTTTAAGACCTTGTAGTAAATATAGATTCAAGTGACTCATTCGCCTTTCAATTTTGAAATTGAAATACTAATTTCCTTTTCCTGCAGTCAGGCATTGAATTATTATTTATTTGAATGTTTTAAATATACTTTTAGGTGGGAAATGTACACAGTGTTATTCATTCTTAAATAGACCCGTTCAAAAAGAACTTGATTTTTTCTTTTTTTAATACTGACTTTGCTAAATATGAGCGCTCCTTTTGTTTGTACAGACAAGCTACTAAACTTAGTTTTCTTTATTAATAGCAACATGTTACAAGTTCTTTCTGGAGCTTAGGCTGAATAATTCTGATTTCCTTACTTTTTTAACCATTATCAGTGTTTAGACATTTTTTTGCAGGGTGGATTGTATAGCTGGCTTGAGAAGTGTTTTGAATATCCTGGGATAAGATGTGCTTTTATTGTCTATAGAGCAGAATGGTGTGGCAGGATGTGTGTGTGGCCTCTTGCAGGCAAATCAAACAACTTTAAAATAAGACTTAGCTGAACTTACCATCTTTAGCCTGGACCAAAAGTATCAGAATCTTTACTGCTTTGTGTGTGTGCATGTAGCCTCCATCATTTTATCTTTTTTTTTTCCTTTATTATTATTCCTCCTTTTTTTCTCCATCTTCTTTATTGAATTTTGTTAAAATCAGATTCTCTTTTTTTTTTTTTTCCCATCCGCAACCTTCTGTAGAATATTTGCCATCTCCCATTGCATTCTTTCTCACCCCACCTTAGATAAATTCCTTTAACGTGTCTTACTCAAAAACAGTCTGCACAAACTGTATGCTGGTTGCTGTACTCAAATCCCAAGATAGCCAGGGTGTGTTTTCTGCAGTCAAATTCCAACAGAATTCCAACTCCAACTGTTTAATTTAGCAACTGGAGCCATCCTGATTTGAAAGCTTGAAGGGCATTATACCACAGACAATTGAAGAACCTGGTCATATTCTTATGCATCAGTTCACTCCTAATTCAAAACAGAAATTCTTCTAGACCTCACATTTGCTCACTTGTCTGTAGTATCATGACTATAACCAAAGGCAGCAGCCGTGAGGAAAGGAGAGTAAAAGGTTTATGGAAAGACAGAAGCGTATGTGCATAGAAGGATGAAAGAGGAGGATAGGGATTGACTGTCATTCATCTAGCGGAATGAAATGTCCTATTTTAATTAGTATAGATAAATGGAGATTTATGTTTTCATAAATACCTATACGCATATATATATATATGATTGGTAGTCGTGACTTTTGTGGATTGTCCTCAGCACTGGGAAATAACGTGGAGAAAGTAACTACAGAAGTAGTATTAATATTATATTTTGAAAAAAAAAGTCAGAAGTAAATAATCTTCTGAGTGGCTCTCTTTCTACTAAAGTTGATTTACTGATTCTGACTGCCTCTCTTTTCTCCAATCAGTGCATTTAATAAATATTTCCCCTCTGGAAGGTGTTACAATGATTGCTTCAGGATAGCTTGCTGTGTTACATGGTAACTTACTATGTTATACCACATAGTAAGTGGTGGTTCATCAACACTTTTCTAATATCAGCAAGATTTTTGCGGAGTGTAGCATAAACTGGTGGTTAAGCTGCAGACCAGGAAATGATTCTGGTTGAAAAACAATAGGGTCAAACTTGGACCCTAACTCATACCTTGTCGTGTGTAAAATGATTTTGAGTAATTAAGAGACCTGAAGTTAGAAAACAAAATATGGTAAGAGTGATAGGATAAAAATACTGCGTCAGATGGAGAGCAGTTGATTTGTGGTCAGTACTGTATTGCTTCAGTGCCTTCCATTGCTGGACATGTAATGTGGTTTTCTGCAGGGTCCTCTACTGGCAGGCATACTGTGTTTGTGCTACCCAAAGAGTCATCCTTGGGCACTGATGTACAAGATGGTATTTAAAAAGGAAGTCAGTTAGGGTGGTTTGATTTCTTTTTTTTTTTCTTTGTTCCTCCACTTCAGCTGCTTTTGACTGTAATTCTAAGAAATATGCTTTTATTATGACACAGACTGTCTTTGCCAAAATACTTCTGCAGTGTCAGTAATGCACCTAATAACAATTGTGGTGTTAATCTCAAATGCTATTAAATTTGCTTTGTATTTAAATTGAGAGAAGAATGCAGATGCCTACTATCAAATCCTATAAGAAGTAAGCACTGAGGTTTCCTCACCTTAGGATCAGTTCGATGAGACTATTAAAATTTTTCTTGTATTTTTTTTTAATGGTTCCTACGTTTAAGTATTTTGGCTAATTACTTCTTTTTTCCCAGAATTGCTTTGGTCTCTCTTTTGCATAACTGTGGAAAATAGGGCATTTTTTGCAAAACAGCAAGAAATTGGAGAAGCCAGTATTTCCAGATTTCTCTAGGGCAAGTCTCTTTATGTCTAGATTCTTTACCAGGTATTTTTAAATATCAGTTTTACTCAAGGAGACTTCTGGTATATCTTCAAAACAAAAATTTTTTTATTATTATTCTGAAGAAAGACTAATTTTAATCTCCTTACCTGGCTGGAAGCAGCATTCCAAAACGTCCAGAAGAGGCACTGGCTAGGAAGCCTTATCTGCCTACACTTGCTCATTCCTCTTCTCTCTCTCTCATTTGTACTGATGCAGCTGCAGAGAGTGGATGGTCTACTCTCTGAAGTGGTCAGGGAAATAATTTCAGTTAATAATACTCTCTTCTGACCCTCTTTTTGGGGATTGTATTAAGTTCAGATGGACTCCATGCCACGGTGTTCAGGGAACATATTCTGCCCCTTGCTTGTCAGTTGTTTGCTGAGTAATGTTTTGTGTTCTCTTGCAAAATGTTGTGAAAAGTGTGTAGAAAAGATCTGCGCTTGTTATGACCCCACTGAGTAGAAAACCTTAATTAGAATTGTTCTGGTATTGTGAGGCTTGGTGTATTATGATAAAACTTTGAGAAGTCAGAAAAAAACAAAATGTACCACTTACAGCAGACAAGAAGCATCTTTTGATAGATCTACTTAATTATAAATGAAGATAAATAACAAGAAGAGTATACTAATAAAAACTATTGTCTCCGTGTATTCTGTAGTGTGATCAAAATGTGCATTCAGATATGTTTCAAGTTCTGCTCCGTTCTGAACAGTAGCACACATGTTTGATAAGCAGAAGTCAGTTGATAAGGATTTTTGTGGGATACATTTTAATGAAAATTGTTTTTTTGTTTTTTTTTTAGTAATGTCTTTCTGGGAAACATTTATCTTGGTTTGAGCAACCCCCTCCTCGTTGCTGTTAGAGTTGGTAGAATACAAAATAATCCAAGTAGTAGATGACAGCCAGAAAAACTCAGGAACTGACAGTGCTGTATCAAGATAAATTCTGATTGCAAATCATCAGGCATTTACTTAACTTGGTTGACATGAGAACACATGCAGACTGTGTACCGAACTTAGAGAGTAGACACACAATTTTTAGGTGCAGGACTTACTTCACTGCTGAGTAGCAAAGTATGTTGATAGTTCTTAGGATGTGACCTAATCTTATCTGTACTACTGTATGCAGGATGGTCATAGCACATGTAGTCTGGAGGTGATGACAGTATTAATATGCCAACTGGAGTTATTCACTCAACCACAGAAACATCTCTGAAGAACTTCAGATTTAATAAAACATTTGCTTTGGAGGTAAATTTCAGGGATTCTTTTTTTCTTTGACAGCTGTATGAAATGCACTTTTATATTTGTATTCTTTAGACAAGAAACAATGAAAGAAGTAAACTTTTCTGCTTCATACTGGTACTTCTTCTCCTAAAGCACTTCTAAAGAACTTTTTTCTTTAGAATAGTCTTAAAAATACCATCTCATAAAATAAAATAACTGTCTGGAATTCCTTGAAGCTCATGGTTTGGCTTCTGAAGTTTTTAAACAAATAGACTGTCAGAAATCAGTGTGGATTCATTTGCAGGATTAATGCTTCATTCACAATAGATTTTTTTTTTTTTTCAAAATCAATACCCCAAAGTATCAGAAGATTAAAAGATGTATCAGATACCAAAAACACCAAACATTGTTCTAATTACTTGAATAAAAGAAAGCTGGGTAATTTTTGCTTGCCTAAGAAGAATGTTCTACTTAAGCCAAAGCAAATTCTTTACCAGTTCTTTTAGAAAATCTGGAAGTATTTAAGTTCTCTCCTCTGCTTTTGAGACAATGGCTGCTAGTGTGCCAGTGCTACAGCGGATAATGCTCTTCATTTGTATCAACCTGTCACTCAGCTATGGTCAGTACGCTAATTAAGTGTGTTTGTTAATTGTTTCAGTAATAGGGTTTTTATTAAGTTTGAAGTTTCCTACTCTGTTTGTAATACCTATAGGGGAAAAAAAAAAGAAAAAAAGGAGAAAGAAGTAACAATCCAAGGTCTGTGCCTGTTGAATAGTTTACAGAAAGTTAAACAGTGTATCCATTCTCTTCTGCTATTGTGGTATGTGAAATGCGGTCTTTTGAGCTGAATCCCAGAGTCATTAGCTATTAACTCGGGCAAAGCACCTATCGATTTCAATCATAGTTAATCATGTGACACTCCTTTATTTATGCCTGTATTGTGGTTTTAACTAATAGCTCGTGACAGGGATTTGTAGATGGGTCACGCAGGAGTGAGAGTCTCAGGAAGCCTTCTGGTCCTTTATCAGAGCCCTTTGCGGTTGTACTGACACTAATTGCTGAACTGGGCTCCCTACTGCACTTCAACAGGAGCTGGGTACGTTCCTCCTACTGCCTTAGCAGGGGGATTTTGAGGATATAATCCTTCCTTTTCCTGGGCATTGGAAAAGATATTAAACTCTAGTAGTGGTGCACAACTCAAGTACTGTTAGCACTGTGGAGATGGGATGGAGGCTGGACAAGGGAACAAAGAGGTGATGTGGCTTGGGGTTGCCTTTGTGCACCAGCACAGGGTCAGCCAGAATTCCAGTCAAACAGTGGGAATATTTGGTACTTCCTCCCGTTATATAAAATATTGGCATAGAAGCCCAGGCACGCATGGAGAAAATATGTGGACTCGAAACAATACTTTCAGTGTCTGTGAGTACTTTACCCTGGAAGAACTTTGTTTTATAGCAGTACCATGTGTGCTTCGTACTGCTGCTACTGCTGAGGCCCTTTCAGTACAGTTTAAGCTCTTTTAATACCAATCCTTCATGACTTCTTTGCCTTCTGAGCCAATAAGAAACATCTCAAAACCATAACCTTGTGACAGATGTATCATTCATGAAAATCTCTTCTCTCTCTGTGAGGAGTTTTCCAGAAGCCCTCAGGAATACAGGCTGGATTAGTTTAAAATATGTATGGATGATGGATAGAAAGATGTAAGCCTAAGCTTAGAAAATGGCATCACCTTCATGCATAATACAAGCTACATGCACGTGTTTTGCTTCACTGCTTATTTTAGTCCCATGCTTATGTGTTGAAGTTGTACCGAATAGTGAGACAAACTAAAAATAGCCATGGATTCCCCCAAGTGACTTTTCCAGTTACTTGTGACTCAGAGACTGGAATAGACTGTCTGAAGAACTAATGAGTTCTTCTCAGTGGTAGGAAGTGGATAAGATTTTTGACGAGGAGAGAAATTACCTAAAAGTTCTTGAGACCCGTAGAAACAGAGCTTCAATTCAGTAATGCTTAGGGCCTGGGAAAGGGAGGAACATCTTAAGAAGTTGTTGCTGGCTAGGAAACAGCTTGTGCAGTGCTGTGAGTATTGAAAGTGTCTGAAGTGCTGTTCGAGGTACCAGAGAAATTAGGGTTTATTAGCCATAGAAGAACGCGCTGTTTCTGCTTGGCTTAGTACTTTACAGAGCAATCATTTTTTCTGATACATAGCTCCAAAATTACACAGGCCTTACACCACAAAGAGCCCCATGTGGCAGTTGCTTTTCCTTGCTGGCCAGTTTCTACAATGATCTGGACACTAACCAAATTATCATTGATTCTTCAAGCTTTAATTCACCATAGAGGCAATGGGAGCAGCAGCTTTAAACGTTGCCAGTTTTTACTGACAGGACTACAGACCACAGTTGCCAGATGACTCAGACTTTGGCATCCTTATTTTTGCTCATGGTTTTTTATGGAAATTTGAAAAAGTTATGACCACAGAGATCATGATTTTCAGTAGAGTGCAAGTGCTGTAGCACCACACCTAAACTCAAAATGGGCTTCAGTCCATCTTCCTTCTCCTTTCCTTCTTTCCATTCTATTTTTTAACCTTTATTTTGCTTATCATTTACTATCATTAAATGACACCTTTTCTGTTTTAGGGGGAGAAAAAAGTACTAGTTGATGGTGTGCTGGCTGTCATGTCAGTGCAGTCTTGCCTCTTCACGTGCATATGTTGGAATGTGTCCTTGAGGCCGGTGACCTTGCAAGGAGCACTGGGTGTTACGTTATCTGCCTGGCTGCCCAAGTGCTCTGTTTCTGAGATCATAAGGGGAGGTACAGTATCAGCCTCAGTTCCTCCCACTTCTTTTCAGAGGGAGAAGAGTTGTAAAACTGAGGCACAAGGTGGGGAGGGAGTGTTGAGTAGAAATTGGTTGAACTGGCTCTCACAAACTGCCTCAGTATACAACTAGAGTCTCAGAGGTTTTTCCTTGGGAAAAGTAGTACCTCCTATATGAAAGGAGTTTAGCAGATGTAACCTAAGTAAAACCGTCTTCCTGAGACCATGCTCACTTCACATGCAACTTGAAAAACCAGTGTTATGTAAACACATAACCAAATTCTGTACTTTTTTTTTTTAGTTGCCAGTTGAAGGAGACACTATTAGTAATCCTCAGCCAGTTCCCATTTTGAGAAGAGCTGAGGTGCTGCAGCAGCTTGGAGGTGTGCAGAATTCCCTCTTCTCGCACCTTGGCTGCCTTTGTGCCTTACAGAGTTTCTTCTGAAACCAGAGTGGAGTGTAACTGAAAGGAATGGTCAGTCATGTACTAATCCTGCCTGTTCTCAAGCCAGTGAAGAGCAAGATAGCCCAAAAGACATGCTCAGCTAATCAAAACCTGGGCCTGCATCTGAAAAGCTTAGATACTTTACTGGTTTAACATAGCCAAATACAATCCAGGGCAGAATTGTTTTCCCCTTGGAACATGGGAACATGCCCTCTGCAGATGGTTGCATGAAAGCAAGCTTCTGCAGTCTATTTTCTAACCTTTCTGGGTTCACTGTTCTTTCTACTGTCCGTGTATCACCTCAAAATGTGGCTCAAGGCACAAGTGGTACTACCCCATTGTTGTTTAGGAATGGTGTGCAGAGACACACAGTAACTTTGCTAAGTTGCCCTAGTACTACAAGCTCCATTTCTTTTAAGAGGCTCGGGTAGAAGATGCTCCCAGTTCCTTGGTCATTATTTATTTGATGTTTAAATTATGCTGCTTTCACTTTGTTGCTGAGATATTTTAAGAATGTTCCTGGGAAATGTTTGAGGAAGGGGCAAAAAAGATGGCTGGGATGGCAGCTTGCCAGTCATCTGCATAGAAAGGGAGAACGCACTGATGTGTTAGAGCTCTGCACTGTATGGTGGACTGCTGTCCTGCTGGTATTCATGCTGTGAAGCCACAAAGCCTTTAGAAACATCAATGACCTATGAATATCAGCATACTTGAAGAAATCTGGGAAGCTGTCAGTGCCTGTGTATTCAGCATCCTCACTACAGAGTGATTGGGTTACCACAATTAGTGAATGCAACCACAAGGCCACGGCATGAAGCCAGTGCTGGAGGACAAGATATCTATCTTGAGCTGAAAGATAAACACCGGTGGTCATTTGGTTCAGAGGTTTTTTATATTCAGTAAGGAGGAAAAGTTAGATCAGGGAAGGTTCATTCACTCTAGTGCGGATTCACACTTCAACACATTTGAATTATTTGCTGCAGTGCCTATTTATATCAGTATTTGCTTTTACAGTGCACCTGTTGTGCGCTTCTCTCATGCTTTGAACACTTCCATTTTGTACCTAGTTGACAGGAGTGGATGTATTTTTTAATGTCTTCATCTCACATAGAGAAATACATTTCAACTTTGTTTCTTAATCAGGAAATTACTTTTTTAAGAGAATAATTGTACATGGCTTTCGAAGACATTTTTATGAGGAAAAATGACATACAGTCTATTTTCTTTCTTTCACCTTCTTTTCAAGTTGAAGCAGAGGAGGTTAATAATATAACCCAACCTGCTCATTCCTGTGCTGAGAGCCATTTGTGGTCATTATTTCAGCTTGGCTAAGAGCTCCACTCATCCTTTGGTGTCTTAGTTACACTGGCAAGAAGCTGACCCAAGATGACTGAAAAAATTATTCTGTAGGTGTACAACAGTGCTAACCTGAGTATTCTTTACCTAACTTTTCCAGTGTGGCAAAGCACTTCCAGGCCTTTCAAAGCAAGAAGACTGCTGTGGAACCGTGGGTACTTCCTGGGGTTTTAATAAATGCCAGAAATGTCCCAAGAAGCCATGTAAGTGTTACTCTGTTAAGTTGTTATTCTGTGAACAAGTTTGTAATTTCTCAAGTAGCAGGGTGTTGTTTTTTTTTTTTTTTTTTCTGGGGTGGGGGGGGGGAATTAAAAGGAACATAGTGGAAGCATACTTTGATTAGGGGTAGGTTGCAGAAACTGGAATTCTCTTTTCTGTCAGCAGGCACTCAGCGCAGCCAACAGTGCTAGCATGGTTGTGATTTTTTCCTTTTTTTCTTGCTTCCTCCTCTTCTTCTAAGGCAGTGATGCATTGTTGAATTCTTCTCCAGAAGGGTAATGACACTGAGTAATCTTGCCTCTTCCAGCTGGATTTATTTATTTTTAAGTCTGAACAGAAATGTTAAATTTTGGAGGCACCAGTTACCGCTTGTAGAGAATGCAGTGACCTCTTGAGACTGCCAATGAACTTGGAGTTTGGAGCCAAATTTTTGTAGACTCTAAATTGTCAATTATACATGTAATTTTGCTCTGTTTTGAAGTACCTTCCTTGACAATTTAACTGTGACAAAGATTTGGTTTGTTATGATTTGATAGTATGTTATAATGAGAAAGAAATCCCAGATGATAAATGCAGCTAGTGTCTTAAACTTTTATGAATGATAAAACTTATTGCACAAAAACAGCAATACTTCTCTGTCATTTAATATTTTTATCACTAGGTGAAAGAATCAAAAGGTAAAATTGTGAACAGAGTAGATCCCTGCTTACTGGGCCAAAAGCGGTGCAAGGAGTTGCAGTCATTATCTAGGTCTCCTAGGCCACTGTTACTCCTACAGATAGTGACACATGAAACATGTTCAGTGTTTGTTTTTTTACAAGGAAGTCTAATGTAATACATATGATTCCAGAAGAAAATCTGTTTTGACTTCTCTGACTTCTTCTTTCACAGGAAAGTCTGTGCCTGTTTATATACTGACTCAGTCTGATCTGCTAGTTTGTGAAACATGAAAGTTTTATGTTATGGTGTACATTTACCTTCTGCTTTGCTTTCAAAAGAGAGCATACTTGGAGCAAATTTCTGAATGTCCTTTTTAGTAAATTCCTAACACGGACTTTCCTTCAGTGTTAGTGTAATATCACCATGAGTTGTGAAATGTATCCTGATTTTATAGCTTTCTCCAAATAAGTAGCAATTTAACTACAGCTGAAAGTTTTGTTCATCAGAAGTATGTATTGGTTAGCAGATTCAGGTTTGCCTCCAGAAAATTGCCCATGGCAGCAGGGTTGGAACTAGATGATCTCTAAGATGTCTTCAACTCAAACCATTCTGCGATTCTAAGGACTAATATAAATTTTTGGTGACTAGTTCCAAGGGAATTCCATGTGCTGATTCCTCATAGCTCAGGTAAAAATCTAACTTCCCCAGCCTGGGATCCACTATGAGCAATATGTTGTTTAGGAAGCTACTTAATACCATCATTCTCTGTATGCTGTTAAGCCAGTGGGGAAGCACTGGGACAAACCACTTTTGAAATCTCACCGGATTTCTCCTAGAGAGTACAGAGATCACTGATCAGCCAGTAAGTGACACGGTCTTCCAAAATTCAGAAACATTGTTAGGTAAATCAGAAACATGCCTCCTGCTTCTTTTTGTCTTGCTTTAGAGGTTTAGTTGCTTCTGTTTCCTATGCGTTTCAAAGAATTTTGATTTGCTGTGATGAAAGAAAGGGTTTACTACAATCTTGCTTAACATTGCACATATTTTTGCTTTCTAAAGCAATTTTCAGTTTTAAAAACATTGACTTTCCATGGTAAATCTTCAACCTTATATTTTCTCAACATGGTATTTGTTGCTGGTTTGTAGAAGTAATTATTTATGTATATGAGAACAGCTAGGATGATTTCAGAGATGTCATCTTTTTAGTTGAAAACGAATTTGAATGGATAATGGAAGGTGTTAGTGATATACATGCAGGAAGATTGAATTCAAGTTGCTTGTATTTGGATTTTTGTGTAGAGTTAGAGTTATTTAATAGCTCAGCTGTGAGGTAGTCTAAATAAGTATACAGTTCAGCAGTGTTCAACTGATTCAATTTTTTTCTTCAGCTTATCATGGATACAGTCCTATGACAGAATGCCCACAAGGCTACAAAAGGATCAACGCTACATTTTGTCAAGGTACAGTGTCACACAGCTGATTGTGTTTATTTTAAGTACTAGTTTTGTGAGATAGATTCAGTGATATTTATTACTTAGATGGTTGAATCTTATCTGTGTATTTGGGAAAAAAAATGTTGGGGATCTATCTATTTATGTATACCTACACAGATTTAACTCTTTTCAAGTATTGAAAACACTATAGAGCGTCCTTTGCTCCAGAATAAAAAAGGTGTAGAACTTCTGTGCATATTTTCATTTTATTTAATGTATGAAAATGACTTCATAAGGATTTGCTTGCTTTGTTTTTCAGTAGAAATGCATGTTCTTTCAGTAATTTAGCTAAACGGCGAGCCTTCAGACTTGCTTAGTTATGTCAGATGAAATTCGCAACAGAGAACAATTCCTATAACCACTGTGCTGTAGAACATATAGAGAATGATTATTTTGGACTTCAGAGGTGAGGTGCAACAGTACTGACTGTAGCCAGATAATGTCGCTGGCAAGTGAATATGAAAAACCGTGCATACCTGGCTGCTATGTAAAGGCATGAACCACATACTGAGGAATGTACATGGGGGCACTTCTGTGGAGTTAGTGTATAGGCTGTATTGTTTCTAAGATCATGCCTTGTATCTCCAGGCTGTAAGCACAAAAGTTATCAAACCCCAGACATAAAGGAGTGTGGGAGTTGCATGATCAGTCATGCAGTTACACTGAGAAGCCTCAGGGTATTCAGATTTTCCCAGCCATGGCATATCTGCCTGAGGAAACTGAGCAGATGACTGTGGACGTATGCTCCTTTCTGCATTTCTTGGTGTATTGAACAGAAATGTCAAGTGAGTGTATAGGAAAACGTTTAATTTATTGTGCCATGAGAACATGTGAGCAGTCCTACAGTGTTGGTCTTCAGAGAGGGATGGAATGGCTTTAGTTTATTAGTCACTGTTGCCACTGCAGCAATGAAATGTCACCCAACATGTAGATGGTGGAGAGCAAAGGAAAATGAAAGAGTAATTGGTGTTAAAGGATACACGCGGGCACTTTGCAGATAAAGTTAATTGTGTTTAACTGAAAGCTCTTTTAGCATGTGGATGAAGCAATGGTATGACGTCCTGCTACAAAAATAAGTTATTTTTAGAAAACAAAATAATATGATTTGTATATCACTAAACACAAATATGTTGCTGCTTCCATTACTGAGAGAGATGTGAGCTGCGGTCTGAAAAATGCTGTCAGGATTGTTAGCCTGCCTGCTACTTAGCTCTTTACCTAGTGGCTTACCAGTGTGCAGGGTAGGGGCACTTGGAGGATTGTGGTAGAGAATTGGGTTGGATCAAAATACTAAAACTAAATGGAGGGGAGCTGCAGATTGCATTTCAGGAGCTTGTTCCCTGATCTGCAGAGAGAGAGACTATAGAGTTCTTCTAGTAAATAAAATGTCTGAGGAGATTTTGATGGCATCTTAATGAGGATGAGTGCAAAGTGGAAAAAGTGGAGGTGAATATAAGGCATCCAGGAACCACCTTTTCATATGTCAAATGCACAGGTAGTGAATATGTTTCAGCCATTTCAAAATAGTCTCATTCCGAATATTAGCTGTGCATTTTTTCAGAATATGCAAAAGAGAGGCTATGAAGTGTCCAAAAGGTAATATTGTACATCAGTGCCATCATGCATCCCTTTGAACACAGTCCAGGAGAGGCAGGAACTTACGATATCTACAGCAGTTGAGCCCAAACCTGACATGGCATTTCTAGACAGCAGCAATCCAGCAGGCATTTAAAGTAGAATAGGACATTCAATTCTTTTCAAGATTCTCATACCTAGTTGTTGGCAAACATTACTAGATGGAAACCAAGATCCCAAGTCAGGGGCTACAAGCAGGAAACAGTCTGATTCTTGCAAAAGTTGCCAGCAGTAGTTAGTCAGAAAGAAAATTGTTGCCCGGAAGTTGTTTCCCAGAGCAGTGACAGGCTGTCAGAGAAGGAGAGCATATGTTTCTGGGTGGGAGGGAATTCAGTCTTGCCATGGTAAGCCTGTGGTAATAGAGCAGTACCTGGTAGGCTAAGCATTGTTTGCTGTACTGGGTTTTGATAGTTTTATCCTGACACATTTTTGTACTATATAACTAATTCTGAAATAAACATTTGATCTTAAAGGGTTTGTTTTATTTCTGCTATCATTATCCTGGAAGAAGGATAGCTGTAGATTCTGAATGTAACTTGTAGTCTGTGCTTGGAAACTCATAACAATGAGTGTAGTCAGAGAGTGGGAGTCAGATTATTTCACTAGGAAGGAGTCTGTTGATTAACTAAGGATGGGAACAATTTCTTAACTTTCTGGAAAGGGCACAGGTGATGACTGCTACAAGTTTCTCACTTTGCAGTATTGAGACTTGGGTGGCTTCTCAATAATTTACTCACCAACATACTCTGAAAATGTGGTACAATTAAGGAAGGACTCCAGAGAAAAATGCCAATGAAGCAAGGAGAGGATTAATAGATTACCATTTTTCTCACAGAGGGTCAGGATTTTGACCTTTGAGCAGTCACCAGGAAAACTAGCTTCATCTGTGAAAGAGCTGTTTGTAGGGTATGTTTCAGTCCCAAAATGGCTATTAACATGTGCTTCTCAATGGCAGAAGTGTCCTATTTGTGTCTATCTGAAGCAGGCACACTTTTCTAAAAGAGAACAGAGCTAATGAAGAAATAGCACTCTGTCTCAAGAACTTGAGCAAAGCAACAGCAGTAACTGTGAAGAGAAGAATGTTTAAGCTGCTGGCAAGGGAGTGTTCTTTTTTTGTAATAACCGTTACAATTAAATTGGAAAGGAGCAGCACAGCATGTTTGTATGCAAGTATACATTTTAATTAGATTATTCTTTGCTGAAAGGGTCTGCATGCTGTGCCCATGCTCAGAAAGGGCCAGCCCTGCCAGACCAAATAATAATGGGGATATATTTCTGAATCCTTGCCTGCAGCTTAAAGAGAGTGCTGTTTTCACCTAGATGTCATCCAACTTTCACTGCCTTTGAAAACTCCAGCCTAAAAGCCTAATTAACCGTTTATTCTACATTGGTTTTGCAGTCAAAAGCCTCCTTAGTTTACAAAGCCTGTGTGGTATTAGCATGATTAATAACCAGATCCTGATATTTTCCTTTCAAGAAAGTGAGCTGAAGTAATGAATCATTCTTCTCACTGATGTATATGTAGGACAACAAAGAGCCATCTGTGGGTATGTTAATTTGAAAAGTTGAGTATGATCGCAATCAAGAAACCTTTTTTCCCCTCAGTAATTATCTTTTCAATTGGATGATTTATTACACGTACACGCCTAGATGCCCTTAGGCTGTCATTGAAGACAGAATAGAGTTTATCAGAGTTGAAAGTTCTCTGTCAAAATACATACACAGTCCTAAATTCTGGTTCCCTGTTTAGAATTATACTTACTGTTTCCTTCTTCTGCTAATGGTTTTCTTGGAAAACTGAAAAACAGGATGAAAAAACCAGCTGGTAAAAACAATTTGGATTACTTTTTCAGGAAACTAACATGTGCCAATAGAGCACTTTAAAAATCTTATCTTAAAGAACTGGAAAAATACCTGAATATTTGTTGTTTTTCAGTGAAGAAGAAAGATGTACTTTATTGAGAAGCCCCCATTTGCTTAAAACTCAATGTAAAATACCTAAAGGAACTAGTATTTATGTGTTATTGGATCAAATTCTGCAATTATATGTACTGGGGACCTTAAGCCTTTTTCCTTTGATTTCATCATGATTTAAAATATGTTTTGAAGGTATTTTCTGCCCTTCTACATTGGCCTGTAAAATACAGTAATACATTTTTCTGTCATATATATAAATTTTATTTCTTAAAGGAGCTTAGCATCAAAAAATGCTTATTGTTGTTTAGTTACTAAGTTATCAGGCTTTTCTTTCAAATAAGTTATTTAATGATAATCGTTCTGTGAAATAAGTATATCTCCAGAAACTGGGCTGGGTTATTGTTTGGACATTGATTATGTGTTTGAAAAGTCTGGCTCTGCAAGTTTGTGTTCCAGTAAATTCCACACAGAAGCACAAAATTATTTGGATTGATTTCTCCTGCTGTTGTTCTGTTAGCACGCAGAAATCAGTAGGTCATTTCCTAGAATAAGAAACTGTTGTTTCCCTGTAATTTTTAAAGAATATTTTGCAAAAGTTTCATTGCCAACCAAACCTTGTTGTTTGTTTCTTTTACCTCATCTCATTCTCATTAGTCAGATTATTATTGAAACAATGATAATGGAGGCAGTATACCCTGAATGTTACTAATTTCTCAGAATTGGAGATTTTATGGTGGTTTGCCAAATAAGTTACAGCAGGAACAATATTTTCTGAGGTGTCAGTAGGTACAGCCGTTACTCAGGATTGTAAAAGGAATAAAAAATTATGCTTTCATCTTGCCCTTATTTGGAATCCATTCAGTCAAGTACCACTCCCTAGGAAGTTTAAAGTATGTCTGTGAAATTGATTAGAACTTCCCATAAGTTATTATTTCAGTCTTAATTTGTAGCATGAGATACTGTACATTTTAAAGACCTTACTGTATGGAAAGTCTGTACAAATATCACTAAATAATGTTCAGTGGCTGACCACTAAGTCATTGCTAATTATGTCACCCAACACTTGGACAAGTGCTTATCCGTGTATAATTGAACTGTATGGTTTGCAGCAAAGTGCCTTAAGAATCTAGGAGGTCCTTTTTGAAAAGCAGTTTGTTTGCTTTGCATCAAATACAGATAAGTGTTTTCCTTTCAGTTTTATTCCTTGGCTGTTTATTTAAACATAGGCCAGTCTGCTTACCTCCAAGAGGTTTTGAAAAAAATTAGAAATCTGATTTCAGAGTTAAGTGTAGAGGTCCCCCTTCAGAAATTTTCTTTTCCATAGTGGTTAGGCCTGGAATCAGATGTGGGCTGCAGATGTTATGATTGCTTGTGTCCTCTGGCACCCAACACTTGTGACAGAGGATATGAGAAAGCCTGCAGTACTTGTTGGCTCCTTCCTAGCCACAAGTTTGTCTGAATATTTCAGTGCAGCTATCAGGTCTGTGGTGGCCTGAGTAGGCTTTCTGCTTCTGCAAGTTCTCTTTCTTGGTCCTGTGTTTATAAGAACATCCTGGATATCAAGGTGTGTTAGCTTGAGCCATCTTGTATTTAGGTTTTATGCCCTGTCGTCTGTGTCACAACTTGAGTCTCAGGCAGGGGAAAAAAAAATACAACTCAATATCATTTGAAAAAGGTGGAATGGAAGTTTTCAGTCTGCTAAAATCTCTGGTCAGCTAGTTTGCCTTGGGACAGCTGCCATGCCAATTCACTAACTTCGCATCTTGAATTTTGTTTTGTTTTGTTTAGAAAAGTAATTTTTCTCTCAAGTTGTATTTCTTTGATATTTCAGTCCTCTTTTATTCTGAATTCCGTAGTAAAAGAAAGATTGCATTTTAAGTTAAATGTTCAGCAAAAGCTAGTTTTTTATTTAGCTTTTTACTCTCTCCAGGTACTAGCAGAAGGATCTAGATTCTTTTTTCTTATTTTCAAACAACAATCCAGAATTTTCTTACTTAACAGTGCTCAGTAAAACAAACAGGGGAAGTCAGCATTTGTGAAAGGGGGAACTCATTTCATAGTCAAAAATAGTCTTAAAAGTTTTGAAGATAGAAATTATGTTCTTCTGTTTATGCATTTAATATGACTTCGAAAACCTGAACTTATCACTGCCTTTTGAGGTGGATTTGTTGATGTTGTTACCGAAGTCATGTACCAAGTATGTAAAGTAGAAAAAGCATTCTACAAAAATGACATCTTCTGTTTCAAATGGGAGATGAATTAATACTAAATGACGTCATAGTGTTTGTTAGCCTTTTTTCTCACATTTTTAAATATCGTAATTCAATATACTGTAGGTTTTTTTTTTTTTTTAATCCAATTTTGATAGCTTATACTGCCATCTCAAAGTTATATTGCTCTGGAAAAGATGGTTGACTGTATTCTTTACATGATCGATAGCAATAATTTGTTTCATAAAACATGCTAAACAAAACAAAAGTGAAAAAGCCACTCAGACTATCTGTTTACATCTGCATTGTTCAGAATTTGTGTAGCAACCTCTGATTGTTTCTTGAACTTGCAGACTGTTCTTCTTGTGCAAAAAATATTTTCTTTAAAATGAATGCTGTAGATTTAAATCACATACTCTCACATTATTACTGTTTTGACCTGAACCATTAATAAGCAAGAACACATTAATAAACATTCAGTTCTAGATATTTGTTTTTAAGCTCAATGCTTAAGCGTGGTTAAATACTTCAAGCTGTGACAATTTTGATGAACATAAATTCAGTGTATTAAACATGGAGATGAAAGAATGAATTTCATTTTGTAGGAAAGAATGTTTCAAATTCCATTCTGTCTGTGACCAAATATGGGGCTTTGTTGCTATCTGAAAAGGGGTTGAGTGTCCTTGCTCCTCCAAACCAGCTACAAGGCTGAAGCGGGAGAAGACAGCTTTACACCACCTTAGTGTGGTTCTGCATTAGGCCAGCTGGGTCTGGGTGGTCTGAAGAGCTGCTATAATGGTTTACACAGCCAAAACTCAGTGAAGGCCTTTTCCTAAATACTCTTCCATCTGGAGGCTGCCAAAAGGAAGTACTGCAGGGCTGATCTTCCAGCCATCAGCTTATGTATGTTGGTCTCCACCAGAACAGCTCTCCACTGATCAGCTAATCCCTTTGCAACATTTAACTTGGCTGTAGTGGACATCAGGCTGGGTAGGTTGTGTTGAACTGTTAATATATCGAAGGCTATTAAGCTGTGAAGCATTTTCACTTTTGCTTGCAGAAGAATCCAAGTCAAGTATTTCAGTAAATGGGAAAATTATAAAGTAGGCTACTCTAGATTTGTGATGCACTGTGCAAATCACTCTGTGCTTTCCAGTAGCCAAGCAAGGCATATTGTTTCAGCAGTGAGTGGCAAGACTCTGGGTATAAGTAGGCACAGGAATTCTTTTTAGGACTTGGTGTTTACGTTTGGCATAGTTTGTTATCCTTGGAGAAGGGATACTTAGGCTACATAACGGTGTCGGTAATCCTGGAATGAACCCAAAATGATTCACTTCCTGAATGCAACTGAGTTAGGCATGCCATTGCTCAAGGAAAGATGGGAGAATTTTGCGTGTAGGTTTCCAGTAAAGAACCAAAGTAGTGTCAAAGAACAGCTGTTGCAGCCCCGGGAGTGTTTTGACCTACTTTAGAAGCAATTGTAGCAATTAGGAATGCAAGCAGAAAATGAGAAGGTAATACCTTCTGCAGTGTTTCCTTCCTTCCAGCACAGATTTTTTCCATCCGCTGGTATACAGGAGAGAGAGGGAGATTTTACTACATCGTGCCCTTTTGTACCCAATACCCATACAATACCCAGAGGGAGAGCTTCTGTTACATGTCTAACTGCTTTTTGACTTACATTTCTCAGAACATAATTTGATCACTTTTCTAACCTCCTATCCTTTCAGAGTTTCATTTCACGTATTTTCTTCTGAATTCTCCAATGTGCAGCGTATGTAAGTGAGCTAAATAAATAAACCATCATATTTCATATTTGAGTAATTGAGCCTGACTTTCAAAATATAGATTGAGGTGTAGAAAAGCCACAAGGCTTTTGTATCTTTAAGCAAGGAAGAACTTTTTGGAGAAAAGTGACAAATAAAGGTTAATTTTTTTTATTATTTTTTTTTTTACTTTCTCCTGGATTTTTGAGTTCTTCCCTAAATCACAGATATTGGATGAAAAGAATAGGTTTTATAATGCATGCAATTAGTCTAATGAAATTTGATTTACTGTTGTGTTGTGTACAACATGTAATTCCAAGTGTGAATGTGTGATTATTGTTAAAAACAGGTCCATTCTTCATCTGAATCCATTAACTGTTTGTGGAACAGGGTTCTGGTAGTGTGCTTTCCAAACGCCATTTTGTTTTGGGGGTATTTTTAATGTGACTCCTTGAAGATCGAGTTCTCCTCGAATCTTTTTAGAAATCAGCAAGGAAGAACCCTGAGTAAAGCAGATGGTGTGTTCTTGTGCTTGTGTAAATGAATACCACTTTAAACTTTTCCTATCTTTTTCCTTTGCTTCTGCCAGGTTTTGTGAGGTTTTGTTTGTTTGTTTGTTTGTTTAAGTATAAAGATAACACTTCTCATGTGAGCAGGTAAACATGTTGTTAAGAAATGGCTGTTCCTTGTTTCCCCAAGGAAATCCAGCCACAAAGTGATTCATGAAGGCATTGCATTTTCTAAGAGCAGGTTCACCTGGCAACTAGTAGACCTATAAAAAAAAAATAAATGTGGAAAGGTGTCAAACGCAAACTGCTGTTGAGAGAGTTTTAAGCTCTTAGTGTGGAAGATTTTAGAATAGGTCAACAGTGTTTTAGGTGATTTACTTGCTACATCTGGGTTGTTTAAAAACCGTGGTGCCACTGGTGGTGAGCATGTTAGCTGATTTCATTGAATAACAAGTTGCTTGCTTGGATGACAGTATAGAAGGAGCTGAGACTGAATCTTAATCTGTATGCAACTGCAGCATCATCGTCAAATCTGGTTATGGCAAAGCTTTTGTACATTAGCTTGAGTATATGAAAGCAGAGTCACCAACAAAGACTCTGGGATGGCATGTGGCTTCCACTGCCACTATAAAAGATTTGAAGCAAAACCTTCATTTCTTGTCAAACATTCAGGAATAGGAACTAAAAACACCAGGAGTGCAGAGTGTTAAGGACCTGACCCATGTGTTTGGCACACATAAAACTAAATAACAGCAAAAGGTAAACTGCCAGTGCAAAATGGCATTGTGTCATTGATGCCAATGGAGCTTATACTCGTTGAGCAGGGTCAAATCATTCATATTGCCAAGCAGCAACTCCAACAAAATCAACACTTTATCAATTCCTTAATTATGTATAACAACACCTACTGTGAGAGACTGTGGTAAAGCCATGCCAAGTGCTGTGTGAAAAAGCTCCTTGCATAACCTTTTTTCTTTTTCATTAACCAGGACTTCTTACCAGTAGAACTTTGTCGCTGTTATCCTTGAGAACTGAACATGAATATTTAGTTGGTCTTTAGAAACTTTTATTTACATATGTGTGGTTTATAGTAGCACTACAGAACTCCTTAAAATATTTCCACATTGTAGATGAGTGTTTGATCAAATCACTTCACCAATGTGCCATCATTCTATACAGGAAAAGATTTTTCAGGCTTTAAAATAACTTCAGTTTTTATACTGGGGTGAACAAGTTGTCATTGTAATACAACTTCTAAATGTATTTTTTTTTTGTCTGCATATATTAAAAGAAAAAAAAACGGATTTAAAAGAAAAAATCTTTTAGTCTTGAACCAGATTTCTTTACTAGGTGCCCCAACAAGTTGATTACAGTGTAATTTGCACAGCTGGACAGGCTGGCAGGTGGCAAGAAACATTTTGGGTTTTATTTTTACAACAGTCTGAAATGAAATAGAGAGTCAATCTGGAGGGGATTTTTCCACACAAAGTTTTTTAAAAACTATTTTCATGTTTTAGGAATTTTTTTTTTTTTTTTTTTTTTTTTGAGAGTTTGAAATTTGTACTCAAATTCTGGCTTGTTTCTGTTTAATCCATGGATAGACTTGTGTAATTCAGCATAGAGCATCAGCTCAGTAATTCTATGAACTCATTCAGAAAACATGAGTTGGCAAAGAGGCACTGAAGGTACATTATAAGTAAGTTCTGCTGAGGCATCAGAACATGCATAATGAAGGTAACACAAAAGGTTAGACAAATATAACAAGAGGACTGTCCATGCCAGGGATTGCGGAAAGCTGTGGAAGAAAAATTAATTGATATTTACATATGTTTTAGGCTGGTACTTGCATGTGACAGTGCTCACGTTAAATACCAATAACAGAGTATATGTGAGTGGGGTCTCTGTACTACAGACAATCCAAGACAATATTTTTAAATGCTGGACATACATTTCATCAAGAAGGGATTTTAATAAAAACAGTAACAGTTGCATCAGTCAGTCTTTTTCTATAACCACTGAATCACTTGGAAAGGAAGATGATGGTATATTTATGAATGACAGGGAGATCACTGCCTCTTTTCAATTTAGACACTTCTGTAAAGCATGCTATGAAACCTTCACTATTAGTAGGCAAAACTGTAAAACGTAGTTCTCTCAAAGTACTGTTGAATGCATTTGATACATTCCAATGCCTGCTTTTCTCAGCAGCAACATGGAATAAAGTTCTGAGCTGTCATTTTTGTTTGTTTAACTGTTTTAAAAGCGTTTTGAGGACTTAGACTGTGAAGACTGCTCACTGGCGGTGCGCTGGTACAGGCTGCCCAGTGAATCTGTGGGTGCCCCATCTCTGGAGGCAGCCAAGGTCAGGTTGGATGAGAACCCTGGGCAGCCTGAGCTGGGAATGTCGACACTGCCCACAGCAGGGAGTTGGAACTGGAAAGTCTTTTAAGTCCCTTCTGACCCAAGTCATTCTATGATCTAAAACCCCAGTAGAATTCTCCAGTACGTAGAAAATTCAACAGTGCATTCTGAGTGTTTCAGTATTTGCTTTATATGAGCTTCTAGGTATTTTGTAATAATCTCTATATCTTCCTTGTTGAGGCTGATGCGTTGGAAACAGAGAATGCAATACATCCATTTCTCCCAACAACTTCGCAGCAGTGTCAATGTGTTTCTATTTAGAGATGTTTCAAGAATGCTTAGTTTGTGAACTTTTTGTTGAATTCATTCCCCTTAGTAGTCTCAGAAAATATGATACTGAAACAATGATGGTATTTCCTTTTGGAATCAGTTGGCACTCTATAGATTCTTTCAGTTTTGTTTTAAGATTTCAGGGCGAAAAAATGAACATAGTTAGACTAAGCAACAGAAGAAGCTGTCTAAAAATGTTCAAGTGCATTAGAACAAGTCCAGCTTGCTACATCTCATGTATAAGTGAAATTCATGAAGAAGATACTGCTGTGCTTATACAGGACACCTTCCTGCTCAAAGATTGGATGTGTCAAGACATAGACTGCTGTAGGAAAAGATCTTCAGAGTATTTCAGATTTTTTTTCCTGCTCTTTATCTTTTGCCATTCTCCTTTTTCAATAGTCGGCTCCCTCTGAGGTCAGAAAGTCATATAGTCTGGGAATTTCACTAAAAAATTCCTTTGAGGCAGAGCTGATCTTTTGTAATTCATGCTGTTTCCATCCTGTTTCATCCAAAGTTATAGAATATAAATTATCACTCTTTGTCACATGTGGCTAAGTGCACAGAGGTGAAGTCGGTGTCAAGATTAGATTGGGTACAGTCCTGAAAGAGCTGAGGGGTAAGATCAGCACTGCGTGTTCAGAAAAAAATCACTGCTGACATGACAACTGTTAGTCTGTTGTGCTGTGAATTTAAAGTGTGTGTGGTACTGCACAGAGATAGGTAGCCAAACCTGAGGAGTAAAATGAAGGCAGTAATGTGAAAGATTTTGAAGTTGCTTTCTGTAGGTTTCCAAAAGCTAACCCAGCACATCTGTTAGATTTTACAAATTCAGTTTCTTATTGTCACTGATCATGTTGAATCCAGAAGCAACATACAATATTGTCAAAACTGTGAGGGTTTATAAAAACAAAGAGGAAAGGTAATATATATAATGTACTTTAATACGTACTTTAATGATCACTAATACCCAATTTCCAAGAGGCAGGCTGAAATATCAGACTTGTGCTGAAATTTTGTCTATACAGCAGTGTAAGCAATTTTTCCTAGCTTAGAGTTAGGGAGGAAAAATCTTACGTAGGATTAATGTGCATAAACATTTTTGAGAAGGCCTGTTTCATTGTGCTTCTGCTGTTTATCTCAAAGATGAGACAGGACAGGTAGATTATGCGTTTCTGCTTACCTCTGCTTTCCTTCTTCCCTTCTTTCTAAGATTTTCATTATTGGTGCAAACTTACAGTGTTACTGTCTCCTGGAATAAAATCCTAGCTTGGCTGATTTGGTTACAGCTGGTATCTAGATGATTGTCAGAATAGGTCCTATTCTAAGAGTAAGTAAAGATCCATTACCAGGCATGATAAAGGCCTGAATACATGAGACATTGGATTAATATTAGTGACACCCTGAAAGTGACAGTGTTGCAACCAGCCTAGTAACAAAAAACTTTATCAAACAAGTCTAAGCAGTTGTTAATTATTACAAGCTTATGTTCCTGTGGGAACAATCTGGTTTCAGTATCTGATTATTTTCAATTTTTCCACAGATATCAATGAATGTCAGTTACAGGGAGTATGCCCTAATGGTGAGTGTTTGAATACCATGGGCAGCTACAGATGTACCTGCAAAATGGGATTTGTGCCAGATCCTACCCTTTCAAGATGCATAGGTGAGTAGTAGTGCAGATCAGAGTACCAAAATAGATGCTTAGTTGCAATTCATTACGTCATTTCATATGACTGCCACCAACTGCTCCAAGCTGTACTTATCCTTTTTGCTGGCCCTGCCTCTTCATCTATTCATATTCAACTCATTTAGCTATTCCTAGTACTAGCACTTATCTTCTTGTCTCTGTCCTGAAAGCCTTGGACTCCACCAGTGACCGTCTGGATTCTTGTCCTGTTTTTCCTTTTGCAAAGTCATCAAAAGCCCAAATCAGCCTTCTTGTGCACTCTTGAGCCTTTCTCACCAGAGTGTAATTCTTTTTCGCATTTTTTTTTCCCTTTTCTGCTATTTCCCCAGCCTAAATCAACTGTGTATCCTACACTCCCTTATTTGCACCTCTGCAGCTTTAGCCTGTGTAGTTTTCATTATGGTTTTATAGAAGGCTAAAGGCATCTCTCTCACACACCTCACTTTTCTTCTCCTTTGAGAGTTTTGAAATCCCCATGCTATGAAAGCACTGGAGCTTTTAGGGATGGAAGATTGCTACACAAAGTGTTGATGTGAGCATAAGAATATATTTAAAGTCTGAGGTATGGGATGTCATTACCTTAGATTTGTGAAGCATAATAAAATCAGATTGAGGAAAACTGACTACAGCTCGTTATATGGTTTAAGTTCAATGAAATTTATGTGAGAGAAAAATTTTTACACTGTTAAGGAAGTCAAATGATCAATAATTATATTAGATATCTCATCATTTTTATCTTACTTCTTTTTTGATTTTAAGAGGGATAGATATTTTACCTTATAATCTCAGTAATCTGATGTTTTCTCACACAGGTAAGGTACATTCCTGTGTTACCGTGGCAGAATTAGATAATCCAGTGCTTCCATCAGCTTGGGACGACACAAGCTTTTAACTAGTGTTTTAGAATGCAGTGCAAAATTGCATATGTAGAGTGTGCCCAGTGGAATTCTGCACAGAGCTCCTGGTTAACATTCTGGGCTTGAAGACTAAATGCAAAATGCATGCGATGAGATCAGGCAGGATGGTGCAGACAACATTAGGAGCTGAAAAACAAGGCAGGAACAATCAAAAATACACATGTACAAGTCAAAGAATTATGCGGCATTATAAAGAAAAACAGCATGAATAAGAAAAAGCAACATGGATTCAGCAGCCATGTAGATTAGACATATATTGAAAACAGTGAACAGTGCCATCCTTTCTTCCACTTCCATTGCAGCTGATAGTCCTATGGTTGCTGAAGAGAAAGGACCCTGCTACCGGTTTGTTAGTGCAGGAAAGCAATGCATGCATCCTCTTTCTGTGCAGCTCAGCAAGCAGCTTTGCTGTTGCAGTGTTGGAAAAGCCTGGGGCCCAAACTGTGAGAAGTGCCCCCTTCCAGGAACAGGTAAGAACCACCCATTAAAGTTACAAGGACTTGGTTATGCATGCTTGAAAAAAAAAAATCCTATAAGTGATTTAAAAATAAACCATGTCTGTCAGTAAATTAGGACTGTTCTACTGCTATAATTTCTGTGTGATGGTAGAATAATTATGGACTGCTTTTGTTCATAAGGGTTCATGATTTTTGAAAAGGATTTATCCTTGATACATTTAAATGGAATTCCAGATTAATAATATTTGCCTCTCAGAATGTGGCTTTAACCATATGAGGGTAAATTTATTGTATATTGTATTTTTAATATAGGTACAAGCAAATTAACCCCCTAATTAAAGGCACTGGTAAAAGGATGGCAGTATGTTTGATAGTCACGAATACTGGTCACTGCTTCAGAGTTCATTCTGTTCTCTGGCTTTGCTTAAAACCTAAGTGACCGAAGTTGGAGTCTGGTAAAAATTGGTATGTGTTACGTTTTGTCCAAATGTATGGTCAAATTAGTATTTTTATAAGCATCACTGAACATTGCTTATTGTAACACATACAATGTCCATCCTGATCAGTATTTCAATACAGATATTTGTAATGTTATCTACTCTTTATACCAAATTTGCCACTGAAAATGTCACCATTATAATACAAATCATGTATTTCTCCGGAGTATTGTATAAGGACTCAGATTTTGAAAAGTAACTAATTGTTCTGGGAAATTCACAGCTAAAAGAGGTGCGATGAAAGTAGCGGGTAGCTTCCTTCCTTCCTTAAGCTGGGCATGTGAAATGGAAGTAACCAAAATTTTTGAGTATTTCAATTGATAGTTAAAGCCATTATTTCCCATTATTAAGTTGCTAATTTGCTGATGAGGATTTCAAATTCCAGTTTCATTTCAGATAGTTTATATTTCTTTTAATGCAGCAAAATGCATTTTCATCAGGTGACGAGCAATGTTAAGGTAGATGTTTTATATCTATAAGAATATTGCATGAGGCTTCATGCCCTACTTTCATATATTCTGGAGCAGAGAATGTATCTTTTTTACAAAGGTGACTTCTTTCTTGTCATAAAAATACACCATGTAATATTATGTGCAATTGATTATTTTTAATGACTGTTCTTAATGAGAAAGTCTGTGAGTAGAAAGTTCTGATGAGCTATGTGGGAAACACTTTTCCCATTTCATGGCAATTTTTGTTACTTAAAAACATGTTCCTTTCTGTAACAGGTTAAATTCATAATGATCTTTCAGAGTTTTCAATGAAAAATGTGTGAAAGTGGGGTGTTCCAGAATGGGGTAATGTATTTACTACAGCATCCCATGTTCTTTTAAGAGTTGTTGGATTTAGAAGTCATCATCTCTTTCTCTCTGATATCTTTTAAAATATTTGTATGAAGTCAGCCAGCTCTAAGAGACTGAAAATGGCCAGACTTGTTTATGTGGGTGTTGAGAGCACTTTTATGAGCTGTGTAAGAATCAAGTTCATTTTTCTACTCTGCATTTGAGAGAATATGACTCAAATGAAGATTTCCTACATCTGCATCTGAAGAGATGGGTTTCAAATTTATTAACGTTTCCCAACAAAAAGTATTTCATTGTTTTGAATCCACTCAATTTAATCAGTTTCACCCTTCATATTTTTCTATTACTAATGCACCACCTGAATCCACTGCAAGACTTATAGAATTTGTAGTAAAAAATCTCTAACTTGTAATATAATTCAAATACTTCATATATAATTATAAAATTTATATATATGTAATTCATACATGATATATAATTCAAATACTTCATAGGTGAAGTATATCTATAGCTAGTATTTTGTGCTTTTATTCTACGACCTATGTAAGATGCTAGTTTATTTTTTTTTTTTTTTTAACTCTGGTGTGTTTTCAAAGCAATATTTCTGAATCTACCAATGTCCCACTCTGTACATCTCTTAAGAAATTGTAAGAAATCACATCAGGCACTTGGAAGAGTATGTCTGTGGTTTTTCATCCTGACATAACTTTACCTATAGCAATGTGAACAGCAAAGCAGTGCCCCATAAAGACTCCTGAAGGTGCCCTGTCTCTGACAGGTGCATAGCTGTTATCTTTGATGGGAAAAAAGCCTTCCACTAGGACTGCAAAACCTGATGCTCATGTAGAACAGCTGCACAGATCAGAGCAAGTGCTGCTGCCTAACTTTCATTACCTTTCAATATAGCCGCCTTCTAAATGAGATCATCGGCTCTCTCTTCGAGTTGTGATTTGTTTTGTTTTGTTTTTTCCATGATCCTCATCTTGTTTTTATTCAGCCCACTGAGGTCTTTGAGAGGACTCACTCAGTTCAGTAGAATTTGCATCAGGACTGGTATGAGACCTCTCATGGGTATCACATGGGATGTTCTTTCTGATTGGTACTCTTCTGTTCCTTTAGTGCATGGATGGTATGACATTTTTTCTTTAGTTTCTGCAAAAAGAGAGTGACAGAAATAGTAATTTTCATTCCTTGCGATAATGACAATTTGTGTACTTAAATTTGCACTTGGGATGAACTGTTTGGAGAGGATTAATTTAAAAAATGATCTTGATAGATCATAACGATGGATTAAACATAAGTAAAGAAAGACGTTAAACTGTAGTGGAAAGCTAATAATAAACACCCAGAACATGATTCTGGGAGAATGTTCAGTCATATTAGTATGCAATGCATTTCTCTTTAAATATTCTTTGGAATAAAAATGTGTATGCAGTAGCAGATTAAATTTATTAGTGGTTTTCATTATGTTTTCCACTATGTCAACATATTGCACTTTTAGACTCCTAAAAGGAATATTTTCCCATCCCAAATCTAGCTGCTTTTAAGGAAATCTGCCCTGGTGGAATGGGTTATACGGTTTCTGGCCCTCACAGAAACAAGCTATATCATCACCCTGCAGTTAGAGTACAGCCACCTGTCATTGGCAAGACCCCGATTACTCAACCTGTTGCTAAAGGTACTTCTCCTCCACCTCTCCCAGCAAAGGAAGAGCCGGTGGAGGCACTGACCTTCTCACAGAAAAGTGAGCCTGACATGGCTGTGCAAGAAGGTGAGAGTGGGAAAATGCAGTCTTTCTATTTTTCTGTGCATGTGTCTTCAGTGGTATGTTTCTTTGCACAGTAGCTGCCTATAACACAGCACAAAGGAGTTGCTTCTGAAGGCAGATCATTCCGTGTAATAGATGATTTGTGTTACATTACTGATTTCTGAAGTTATCAATAGCTCCCAGCGCATGCTGAGAATACTATGGAGAGAGGGAAACTGCTTCAGTCTGATCAGTGTTTACAATAAGAAATAGCAAATGTATGATGTGTGAAGTTGTTTTATCATCTCTAACATAACAAAAGACACAGCTCAGGCCTTGATTCACTGGCATTTGGGTGGCTGAGTGAAGGGCTTACCAGTATCTCTTGTAGGATAGCACCACCAGATGTGGGCATACCTTACCAGCCTGTGGTCTGCTATCATCCCCCTCAGCTCTGCACTCCCTCAGCCTGATCACTTTGGGCTGTTTACTTACTGTTTTTCTTGCAGACTCTTTGTGGTTTTCTACAAGCTGTTCTAAGAACTTCTAGCACCAGCAATTGCCCTGGATTTAAAACAAAGACAGAAACAAAGAAATGCAGAAAGGAGCACTGTTGCTAATACATAGCCAGCAAAGTTAGCATGATCTAATTGAAGGCAAGCAGAAATACGTTCCTGAAAAACCTTCTGATGATGTAGAGTACATAATAAATTATTTCCAAGCAGTAGCTACATATCTATATGTCTGGCCTCTACCAGAAAATGTTTCATTCAGTTGACTTTGTCAAGTTCTATACAAGAGGAGTTACGTTCCTGTTAGAATCAATGCTCCTGGTTTTGCTTTTGGAAAAAAAAACAACGCCTGAATCTGGTGAGAAAAGAAACCATTCAAATATATTTACAGTCTGTGCAGGATTATGTCATCTCACATGCGCCTTTGGGATTTTCTGTATTAAAAAGTGGTATATCGTTTCCTTAAAGGTCAGTTTAGTGGTGAGAAGGATTGCCATGTTCTGGTAAAGCTTAAAACACAGAATCTGATGAAAAAAAAGAAGCATTAGTTTTAAAAATAATTAAAAAAGTAAAAGCCAAAAACCACTTTTACAAATGCTTGCCGTAAGTAATGACACACAGGAGCGTTTGAATTTCATACTCCATTTTGGGATATTTTCAGATTTTGAACTTTTGAAATTTTACTAGGAGTTCTTCCAGGTCTGCTGATCACCCTCTCCAGCTAATACTGAAGAAATTAAAAGTGAGAAGAGAGAGATTGTTTATTTTTCTCCTGTGAAAAATGTTGATATTCAAAAGAAAAACATTTCTAAAAGGTTTTATAGAGGCATGGAGATTTTCATCAATAAAAGGCATATTAAAAAAAAAATCTACAGTGGAAAAAATGTTGTATAACCTTTCTACCCCTCTTTCTTAAAAACAAAATAATTTTTGTGTGAAAAACAAGACAAAAATACTTCCCCTTACATTTATGAAAAGCCACTTTAAAACCTTTTTCTTTAACAGTAAATTCATTAGAAAATGGTTACTGATTAGTTACATGTCATTATGATAATGATGTTAATTAACATCTAAATAATTACAGGTGTTGTTGTTCCTTAGAAGGAATTTCTTGAATCATTCTGAAGGAAAAAAAAAAAAAATAGAAACGTGTAAGAAGGCTGAATGTTAAGTAAATAGCTATAAGTGTTGGTTGGTGCCCGGGATCTTTTATGGTCGCAGGTTAACTTTTACATTTTATACTGGGAACACTGCTTCAAGTTTTCACGATTTTGGAATAAGGATAGAATCATAATGGTGACAGCCATTTGCAAATGTGATAGTAGTTTAAAATGGAATGTGTAAGTGTTATGTGTAGACTGATTAATTTTTTCTTCTTTCTTTCTGGTTTTAGTGGCAACTGCAGCCCCTGATCAGGTAAAATATTATGTAATATGTCTAGGAATCAGAATGCTGGCCATGTGTACCATCTGTGGTGCAGTAACTCTGAAGGGGATTTAGGGTTTATGAGGGAACTAACAATTCTGTGGACAGAAAGAGCTTGTGCTGTTATTATACATAAAAAACAGGCAGATAGGGAAGTGCAGAAAATAAATGACTTTAACCTCCCTTTGGTGTTGGTAAGGGGTCTAGTGCTATATTGTTCGGTGTAGTCCTGGAGCCTTGAAAACTTGAGGCAGTATGAAGGAGAGACAGTGATACTGACAGCTACAGAAAACGGAGGCAAACAGTAGGAAGCTCTGAGGACTGTGACACCTGCCTGAGAGACTCATTAATACCTACTTCAGTTGCATAGTTTTTTAGGATCTGAATATATTCAGTGCAGAGGAACAAGTTGTCATCAGTTTTAAGTCCTCCATTCTGGAGATTTTAGGACATTTCTGCTGAAGACAACAGGATTCACTAGGAATAACTGTGGCTGTGCTTCATACATTTTTCCTGAAGGCTTACAAGCATCTAACATGAAAATAAGATGTTCAGAGCAATAGCTAGGAGAGAAACTTTCATATAGACTGTATACTTTTGTGTGATGCTGAATTGCAATTAAATACTGTTTCTAAGCAATTAAAGACCAGAAGATAGGAGAACTATGGAGTTACAGAGCCAAACGTAGGATTAGAGTCTCCATGAAATGGCTCCTTCAAGTAAAACCAATGTTAAATCATATAACATTGTTTAAAACAATATTCCTTGTTCTTTTATGTTTATAATGGTGATGATTAATGACCTACTATCTAAAACCTTTCATGGGAGAATATTAGCAGTTACTCAGTCCAGGAGTTTGTGGCTTCTTGTGATAGCTGAATTAAGACAATATTTTCAGAAAGTAGATTTCTAATTATTCTTTTAGGAATTAGTTTCACTTGATCAAGAAAAGCATATCCTAGAGCCTGGACAACCTCAGCTTTCTCCTGGAATTTCAACAATTAACCTGCATCCACAGTTTCCAGGTAACTTGTCTTTTAGTGACAGAATGCTTGCAACTGTTCAAAGAATGGGAGAGTAGCAATGGTAACAATTTATGAAAAACTGACTGTAACTTAGTAAACAATTTTTCCATGAGAAGAAAGGGTGTGGAAAAATAAATAAATAAATAAATACAACCATGGAAGCTGAAGCAGGATGAATTTGATAGGTCGGCATTGATTGGGTGCTATGCAAGTCATGTGAAACAAAGTTATGTTATAGACAAAAGTGTTATCTTGGAGTATGTATGTGAGGATTTAAATGTCAGCAGAGTTTAAGAGTTTTCTCTTGAGTTAACCCACTCAAGAGAGAATTTTATTTAGGTCTCTTCTTGTAGAACTATGTGTAGCTTTAGATGCAGAAGTTTGAGTGTTTTTGCTTTCTTCAACATCTTAGTTTTTTTCAGAAATGGTGAAGTGGTAGAATGATGGCTACCCAGTTATACTATTTATTCTACTCCAGATCTAAGCAGAATAAACTAGTGAAAAGCCTCATGGTATCTGTCTAGTTTAGTATCGTGTATGAGTGGTCTGAGGATTTAGGGTGTTTTGGTTTTAGTTTTTGTTGGTGTTTTGGTTTTTTTATATGATTGATTTCCATTCCATGTCACACAGTAGTGATTGAGAAAACATCTCCTCCTCTGCCTGTTGAAGTTGCTCCTGAAGTTTCTACTTCGAGTGCAAGTCAAGTAATTGCACCTACTCAAGTTACAGGTATCGTGCTTCTTTTTAAGTACTAAAATAAGTTAATAAATGACTGTGAGTTCCTGATGCAGTAACTTGTTCCACATTACTTCAGAATTTGAATAGCCAAGACAGTATTGTTGTTGAACAGGAAGAAATACTCTATGGAGAGGTAGAAAGAAAGAGGGAAAAAAATACCCACAGAAATTAGGGTACTGTCACCAGGGCCAGGAGTGGGCCTTCCCGGGATTGTGATTCTTCTGCCTGCATATGCATGAATGGGTAGTCTGAGGTAGAATTAGTCAATCTTCAACTGCAGGCCAGTGCTCAGTGTAAACATTCGTGCTCGTGAATTGCAGAGACAAATATGCATTTACAGCATTTTCAGTGGTTTGAAAGATGCACAGTTCTTTTTTGATGTATTCAGAATCCCTAGTTCAGAGGGGCTGTGATTTATAACTGGAGTTTCTAGGCACTACCACAGTTCAGAAAATAAAAGTAAGACTGTACTGTCCATGAAGTGAATAATTTATCAGGCAGAACAGGTATGGTTCAGTCTGGTGGATGTCTTGTCTGAGCTTTGCAGTCTAACCAGGCTGTTGGAAGCAGAGAGCTCAAAAAGTGACAAGAGGAACATCCTGATGCAAGCTTGCTGCCAGAAAAGTACTCAGTAGCAACCAGACAGATGAGATAGTGGCCGAGGAGTAGTAAAGTTTGCTTTTACGTTGTCTGGAAGTAGAAGTTGAGAATATGAAGGGCAAGGAAGTGAGATTGTGGAAGTATATACTTTTTTTTTTCCCCCTTCAAGACCACAAGAGGCCTCTGCAGATAGAGAATGTGACAGACAGGTACTGCTACAGGTGTTGAGTGATGCGAGCAAAAGAAACACTGAAGAGCAATATCACATTATACTGTGAGCTACTAAATCATGATTTGCAGATTAAATAAATTCCAAGTCAGGACAGAAACAACAGGACAGAGAGATTATGCCAGACCCCAGATGTGATGATGGATGGTGAGTTGGCAAGTTTCACCCATAGTCCATCTCCCTTCTGGAAAACTGGTAGAAGTGACTTTTTGGCAGTGATAGAGCAGGATTATGCGAACTAAAATCCATGTTGTTATCCCGATTTTGTCCCTTGACACAGAAGGCTGTTAGGAAGCATCGGAAACCATTTTAGATATTTAGAACAGAAAATCTCTCAGTTAAAGTGAATTTTTTGTTTGAAAATGAAGGGGACTATTTCCAGTGTGATCTTGCAAGAACAGAGACAGAAGCAAGCAAACTGTGGACTGTTCTTTCAGACTTCCAGCTTTTCCTTTCTCTCTGCTCGTTTTTTTCCATACATGCGCGTTGTATGAGTGAGTCTTCTTTTCAGATCTTCTTATCTGGTCTGTACAGCTATGTAGAAAGAAGTTCATCACATTTTAGTACTGAAATGATGATTAGCCTGGAAGGAACCATTTATGTTTTTTTAAAAGCAACCAATTTAAGAGAAGACCATCTGTGGGAATTCCCAGACTTCCATGCATTACACATGTGGATGGAAGCTGGTTTTGCCACGGTTCACTTATCACATACATAACTGTAGGATTTTTCTCATCCATTTCTTATACCAGAGAGTGCCTGCCAGTATGGGAGATGCTAGAATTATATCATGGTTTTGCAGTTCAGTAGTCTGTATATTTGAACTTTCTTCTTATGATGCTCAGCTTAATGCTCTGTCATCAAATTGAATGCCATTAAATTTGAAACAGCAAGTGTATAGGGAAATTGGTACTGCCATACTCACAGCTAACCATTTCTTACTCTCTATGCATAATATTCTCTGTTGCTGTTTTTGTCCCATATGTTAGAAGTCTTTCCATGTTTCTGTGTCAATACCTCTCACAGTGTGTTAGTTCTGGAACACCTGTAGAAAAACTCTTCAATTTCAGTTGGTCAGATATATTGCAGTATTGATCTTAGTATCTCTTTGCTCCAGATCTGTGAACTTTCTTTCATGCTCTAACATTCAAGCCCAATTTTAGCTCTTACAAGTATATTTTCATAGATAGGTTGATTGAACTTCATAATTGGATGAGAGCTTGCTGATCCAGTTCAGCATGCCCTGCGGTCTTTGAATTCCTACTTCATCATTGTGTCTCTGAAATTCCTATTTTATCATAATCTCTACACATAGTGTGTTATATGAATACTGGAAGTTTTGACCATTCCTCTCCTTGTAATACATGAAGGCTTCTCTGAAAGTAATGCCTCCTATCTTATGATGTCTGCCCATTACATCAGGGACAGATGGTGGTATGGCAGTGCAGGTTGAACCTTTCTGTCAATATTCCATTACATGTTGTTGCCATGTGACAAATGGCAGCAGGGCTGCAGTCTGACAGAATGGCATCTGATGTGGAAGTGTGTATGAAGCAAAGGTGTGTCACTGAATTCCTCCGTGTGGAAAAAATGTCCCTCATCAGTGCTTTCTGAACATTTCTGGAAACCAAACAGTGGATGTTAGTGTGGTAAGGCATTGTGTGGTGCATTGCAGCAGTGATAACAGCGATGTGAAAGACGAGCTACATTCTGGATGTAGCACAACTGTCACACCACAGAATAGCATCTGGATCGTCTAATCTTACTGGTGCAACTTGCTGGATTATGACCTGGAGACTGTGTATGGAGCTGAATATTGGCTTCAGTGCATCAGAAATAATGGTGGCAATGTTGGAATATTGCAGAGTTTGCACCAGGTGGGTCCCACCAGTGCTCACACAGAAGCAGAAAGAACACCGTATACAAGTTTGTCAGGACCTACTGAACTAAGGCTGAAGGTGACAGTTTCCTGGATTGATTGCATCATTACTGGGGACGAGATATGGTATATCCACTGTGACTCCGTGGAGTAGTGACGTGAATTCCCCATTCCAGGGACAGCCCTATGTAAGGTGATGTGCACGGTCTTTTGAAATAGGCAAGGGGTTCTTCTGGGTTTCTCAGAACATGGACAAATAATCAATTCTGACCACTGCACTGTGATACTGACTAAGCTGAAGACTCAAACTTGCAGCCAGACCAGAGAAGAAGACAGCCTTTCTTCTGCAGCATGGTAGCGCTAGGCCCCATACCAGCTTGAAGGCAGTGGAGCATATTGCCAGTCTTCAATGGACTGTCCTACCCAACCCACCTCAGAGTTTGGCACATTCTGACTTCCATCTGCTTGGGCTGATGAAAAATGAACTGCATGGGCAACGTTTTCCTGGAAACTATGTCATCGTAACAGTTGTGAACAGTGGATCACCTCCACTGGTTCAGATTTTTGAGTACAGCATACAGGCTCTTGTTCATTACTGGTGAAAACGCACGGCTAATGGTGGTGACCATGCTGAAGGAGTGTTTTGTAGCTGCAACTGTGCTCTATCAGTTTATATTATTGTGCTCTCTGTGTCTGTTGTAGTTTTCCACTGAAATAAATAGGAGGCATTACTTTAGGAGAGACCTACATACTTTCATTAGGAATAACTAATTCTAGTTTTTTGATGGTTGGTCTAACCCACCAAGGCTCATGGAGAATTCTAGAATTTTCCCTCTTGCAGTTTGTTGTGCATTCTGTAGTTGGTTACATTTTAGTGTTTTTCCTGGCTACCATGACATCGGCATTTGCATTTACTCAACTTATTACCTATACTGCCTTGTGAAATACTACTTCCACTTCTTCTGAATGTCTTTCCAATGACAAGCACTATGTGCCGAATCTTGTTACTGTGTGTGAAAGTCACGGAACTCAATTTGTCTATAGAAAACTGACAATTCTCTGTAACCCTTCTACTTTACTGAAGAATTTGCCTTCTGCCATGTCAGTAAATATTTCTTATTTTCAGAGAGAAAGGAAATGTTCCTTCTGCATTTTCTACTTTAGCTCTTTGCGGTCAGTGCAGTGTCTGAATGCACCTTTTATCTTGAGATAAACAAGGAGGAAACCTAGTACTTAATTCTTTGAGAGAATGCCATGGTCTGTTGTTTTCAAGCACTCTAGTCTTTTTTCAAGACTTATGAGTGAATAACTGGCTCTGTTTTCACCCCTAATTTTGTCTCCTAAGAAATGAAAGTCTCGTGTTTGCAGAGAATAAATCTTCATATAAGGTAAGTAGGTTAGGTTTGGGATGAGTTACAAGCGTTGCTTTTCTGACTCTCCTTGGCAAACATTAGAAGTGACTAACCCCATGATTGTGTGCTTTCCTTAGTGCCTTTCACAAACTCCTGTTTTAAATTTTCACTCCGAGTGAGTTCTGTATTTTTTACTTCAAGACTTCAGACTTAACATTTCCCCTGAACTACTCTGTGTCAGTTTCTATGCTTTTGTTCTCCGTTGCCTCTCTGTGTATACACTACAGCGAGCTATTTCTTAATTTCATGGTTTTTCTTGTTGAGCTTGAGTTGTATGTTGAAATTTGACTTTGCCTTTTTTTGCTTAGCATGTGAATTTACGATGTATATTTGCAATATACAGTATTTGAATAATGAATGAATAATGGGGAAAAAAAGTGTAATTCATCAAATAGGTTGCTTAATCATTTTTCATTTTTACTTTTTTTCTCCAATATAAAAATCCTTTGTGGGTTCTTAATAGCTAATATTTACAGGTCCAATGTCCTTATCAAGAAACCAAGTTATTCACGGATTAAATCTTTCTTAATGAACTTTTCAGTCAGCCCTTTCCAGAAGGATTTCAAAGGTGTTAATTCTTCTCACTGGTAGTAGAATATGTTGTAAATATATACTATGTATAAAGAATGCTTCAAAAGGTTTACTTTTACCGGAATGCTACATTAGGAAAGGTGGTGAAAGATGGTATTAACTAAGAATTTAGTAAGGTAGAATGTTTTTTTAAGTTTAAAAAATGGGATTGATGAGATGGGAATTTTCTCTTTATTTTCCTGTAATAAAAGAACAAAATACAGGGCTTTATGTTTTCTTAAATGATTTTATAAGACATTAACAACCACTCACTTGTAGAATTCTTGGCCACAAATGAGTTCTATAGACAGTCTGCTCATATCTTCATTGCAACTTACACATAGCTGTGATCTTTGAGAGATGTACACTTCATGGGATGCAGATCCACACATTCTACAAAAAGTAGATGCAGAGTTTCTCTGAGGTCTATTTTGAAGCGGTCTTTTAATGTTTTTGTTCTTTTTGATCTATTAAAGTTGTCTTTTCTACATCTGTGTGTCAGGAAGTGAAATTAACAGAAGTGCAAGTAATATTTCTTACATAGTAGAAACATGTCTAAGTCATTGTTCTGTGTCAAAGGCCATGGAAATTTCACTTGCTAAAAATTTGAAAACACAAAGCTTAATGTACTGTGTATACACAAAAGCATTACAGTGTCAGATTGGCTGGTGACAGAATTAACACAGAAGTAATTGAAATGTCCAGGTAAATACTTGGTATTTGATATGGTAGAAATAGCCAGACATACCACTTGGTTTTCCAGTTTGCATTCACAAAGTGAAATTGTACATGGTTTAGTATTTAAAAAACAAACAAACAAAAAAAGCTTTTAAAAAATGAATTTTATTCGTTCAGACAAGACCATTGTGGGTTTTTGAGTTGTAAATAATGTATATAGGGTCTGAATCACCCAGCTGTTTGAGGTATGATTCTGTCCCCACTTAAACCCTCCTGAATCTATGGAAAGAGTTTATTTATTTGCTCAGGAAAATGAGTGGAACTAGAAATTGCTGTGAACGAAATTTATTAGGTTATTACATGATGTTATAATTATTATATAATCTGTTGTTCAAATACAGTTCCAAGTGTTCAGATATTTAAGAGATAGTAAAGTGCAAATGAGGTGAGATTTACAAGATAGAATCTTGTGTTAAAAAAACACCATGGATATTTTCTTAGTCTTTTCTATAAAGATTAAATTTTATATTTTTTCTTATATTCCTGCAGCATATTTTTTATGTTTCTGTTATAGATCTTGGGTGAGATGTGATAATATGTCACTAGGAAAAGCCTAGATGTTTTCCATATCTAAGCTTGACTTACGGTGTCTCTTAGGCCCAGTGTTTTCTTGGATTACAGAATATTGTGCATTTAAACAACTTTATGGGAAAATATAATTTTAAATTTTGTTTTGTTTTGTTTGAATAGAAATCAACGAGTGTACGGTTAATCCTGATATCTGTGGAGCAGGACACTGCGTTAATTTGCCTGTGGGATACACTTGCATCTGCTACGACGGATACAGACTTAATGATGAGCAGACAAAATGCTCTGGTATGAATGGATGTTTTCAAAAATCTTCGATAACCGTGTTATGAAATGTTTGAAATGTGGAGTCTAATCAGGAGGGATATGCTGCAGTGCAGCCAGGAGATGCTTCCTCTACTGAGTGGTTCCAAACTACACAGAAACTGTTTCTTGTATGTCAAATGAAGTTTCCCAGCTTGTCTCTGATGCAGCTTTTCACCACTCAGAACTGAATGTAAATTTAATTAAAGTTGAATGAAAGACTTTCCTTTGTGAGATGAGAGAAAAAGTGATTAGACAGACCATCTCTTCTCAGTTCTGAATCAAGTATCTAAAATCATCAAACTGCTAGGAAAAAACACGCCTCTGTTCAGAGAAAGAATGGCCAAAGTAGTGCCTGTTTCTCAGAACGATTTGACAAACAACCAGCTTTGCAGCTGGACAAAGTCCGGTCATTTTGTTAGGCCTTTCCTTTCCAATCTCTTGTAGAATAAGAGAGAGTACTGTAGGCATCCCAGAAGCACATTAGGAGATCGGTAAGTGAGGTCTTTGTCCCCTCAAAGCTACTGGGTTGTGGAACAGGAAGCTCTGATGACAAAAAGACAGAGCCCAGGCTGGCTCTGAATGAGCCATTTCAGATCTGGAAGCAGCTGAATCTGTGTCTTTCGTCCATTCAGAGAATGCTGGTTTCTGTGTAGCTTGGATCAGGAAGACTTTATTGTATCATGTTTCCAGATTGTATACCATCAGCTTTTCATGCTACCAAAAATCCAGAATCTTCACAGTGATATGCATGCTATCATGTGCAACTATCATATTTAAAAAATAGTTTGCACGCACACATACGTAGCCAGATGGCAACTTAAAATCCTTCAATTTCATCTGAATTGTATTAATGTCCTATGCTTTCAGCTTGTGCCCTGCTCCCAGTGTAGTGATTTGAATAGTAATCATGACATATTCTTCAGGCCAGTGCCTGAAGTCATATAGTCTAAGCCAGTAAGAGTAATTTTTTCCAAACAAATCTATTCAGTGCATCTTTTCAAATAGTTAAAATAATTACAAGACTATCTTATCAAAAGCATCATATATGACCTCTGAATGAATCAGGAATAAATATGTTATTCTGTAGTCTTAGATTTTTATTTCTTTTATAGATATTAATGAGTGTAATCAGACACCTCATCTCTGTTCTCTTGGACGCTGTGAAAATACTGAAGGAAGTTTCCTATGTATTTGCCAAGCTGGATTCATGGCCAGTGAAGATGGAACTGATTGCGTTGGTAATTACTGCTCTCCTTCACAAAAATGAATCAAGAAACTTATCTAAACCTCCCTGAAATCTCCTTTCACCTTTTGTCCTCAATATCATTGGTACTGAGCTGGTGTCTGGAGGTGTTTTTAACTTTCTCTCACAGGTGGAGAGTACTTGAGTGGTTTCTTCTACTGATCTGCTGGCAAAAAATAAAAACATGAGAAATTATTCAGTATCATATTTATTTGGGAAAGCTATCACTTGGTACGAACACCTTATGTGGTGGGAAATAACATATTCAAAACTCTTTCAAAAGTCACTAGCAGCTGTAACAAACCTTATTTCTAGACGTAACTGCAAACATCCAGGGACTTTGCAGAGTAACAGAAGCAGATGGAGGAGCCGTGATCTTCCTTTGGTTAGTTCTGCCTTGAGCACAGGACCACAGGGCTGGTCACTGCCTCTCTTTTTAATCACCTGACTATTTCTAGATGTTATTCTCTTTGATTACAGGCAACAAGGTAAAGACAAAACCGCTGAATAATAAGAACTTCAGGGCTGAAGTTCTTTTAGCTTGAAAATCTAAGCTTATTTATTAATGTTTATGTCTAGCAGAGTTTAGGGGTGATGCAAGCATTTGTTAATTTCAAGGAGGATCAAAGTTTCTCTTAACATCTCTTTTTCATCTCTACAGATTTTGATGAATGTTCACGACCTCATACTTGTGGGGAAGGTTTCTGTATAAATACTGTTGGCTCGTATAGATGTGAATATTGTGACAGTGGGTACCAAATGAACAGGAGAGGTGAATGTGAAGGTAAGTTTTGACTCTTCACCAGTAGTAATGCAGTAATGTTTGCCAGGCCAACCAAATGCAACAGGAGGAGGCATTTGTTCAAGTTGACTATTTCCTTATTGACTGCTGTTTCTGATTTCAACAGCAAACTTTACATCTATTTATTTTTAAAGAAAGCAAGCCATTGTGTAGAAATATTAAAATAACTCCACAGAAATTTTTATGTGTTTATTATTTTTCTACCTGATATTTCTTTTCATTTCAATTTCCATTTGCTATTTGTTTTCAGATGTCTTGGCACAACAGTATTATATCTTTCTCTGTTTGGAATTCCTTTCTCCCATTCTACTCTGTGCTTACTTCCATGGGTAATTTCTTTAACTCAGACGTACTGCTGAATTTCACTCACATTTAGTTTGCCTTCAGGTCATTTAATTCTCCCATGTACAGCAGCTAAAAATGACAGGATGTTCAAAAGGGCATTGATTGTTTTATCTTGCAGTATGTCCTGGACAATTAAGTTAAGTTACAATTTATTCATATCACATCAAGTTCCAAATGTTACTGCTGTTTGAAAAGATTATCACTGCCTGCTGTTCAAGGGAGGCTTAACACTGAGGCGTGATCTGCAAAGGGAGAATTCTCGGAGGGAGCAAGCTTAAGCAAGGAACCTTTTCAGTTATTTGATGTCTGCAACTGCACTTCAATTTCTCTTTATCCCGATTTAAAATGCTGCAAAGGAATTCCCCCAGTATGGACTCAATCTGGAATGGCTTATACTGCTTTATCTCAGGACGGTTATTTTAGCAGCTTTTGCCATGGAATCCATGGCTCTTGTTTCCAAAAAGATTGGGTAACAAATGATGACTATTTTTTTTTTTTTTAATTAGTATGGAAATATTTATCTATCAGATATTTATGTTGCAGGAGATCCTAGGACATCTGAACTTTGCATTCTTTTCCATTGTGTAATTTTTGCTTTTTTTTTTTTGTTGTTGTTTTTTCCTCTTTTCATTTTCAGCACGAATTATGAACTGAAAACCACAGGCAGCTGTTCCATTTTAATGTAGTTCTTATTCATCCTTTATTCTAAGTTACCTACGACAATACAGTTTTTAACATATTAGGTTGCCTAGCAGATAAGCAACATAAAGTTGCTTTGGACGTTTTTGCTGCTCTGAGCATTACAAAGACATTCCTTTTTCTATTCAGACAGTTTAGAAAAAAAAGTAGAAAAAAAATTAATAAAACTGCTCGTGCAACTATTTTTCCAAATCTTCTCTGTCAGTAGGGAATCTCTGTTACTAAAGTAGACTAAAATATCAGAATATCATGGTGCATCAGATTTCTTATTAGCTTGTATTTTAAGTAGTGTGGTAGTGCAGTAACACGTAATCTCCATAATTAAGTTTTCTGCTGGAAGTTATTTAAGGTTACTTTGGGGAAAATCCCTCCTACGCTAAATCCATCAAACCAAGGAAATGACACATTCAGGGAATCATTTTGCCATGTCATTACACCTACACGTTATAGTCAGCCTACCGACAAATTTCAGATTCCACAAATACCTCCTTTATACCTCCTTGTCACTTCAAAGACAAAAGCAAAAATCCTCTGGGCTGCACATAATACTGTAATACAGTTCATTTACACTTCCTTGCCCTATCTTAATTCTGCGTTCAAACTATATGCACACAGACGTCATTGTGGGCCCAGCTGGGGAGACATACAGATTGCATGTATGTTCTTGCTGAGCTCATTGTTCATGAAGTGGTGTTAAGGCATAGTGGATCATCACTGCAAACAAATAAGTATTTCTATAAAAAACTTAGAGGCGAGACCGCACCCTGTCTCAGAGATGCCTCTTCACTGGTCTGAATCTGTTCCAATCTGCACTTTCCTGGGTATCTTACAGAAAATACACACTCTTTTACGAGTGTAAAATTAACACAGTCAGAATAACCACATTAGTTTACTGTTAGATGTTCTGACGTGGTTTTGACCTGTATTTCCTTCTGTATGCTCTTTTGAAGACATTGATGAATGCATGTCCCCAAGCACTTGTCCAGATGCACAGTGCATTAATGCTCCTGGCTCTTACCAGTGCATACCCTGCAGAGTGGGATTCAGAGGCTGGAATGGACAGTGCCATGGTATGTTCAGTACTGCTACTGTTTCTGTCTTCGGTTATGGCTCTTGTTTGGTGATGCTGTATTTCCTATTCCATAAATGTTAAAAGCATTGTGATGTGTGTCCCCATTTCATTTGATAATAATTGAGAATACAATTTTTTGAAGTGACTTTAAGTTCTCAGACACGGGAGATGCAAGGAAATATTGTTTTAATGTAGATAAATGAGAAGACTAGACTGCAGGCCATACAATTGTCATTACAAACCAAATTACTGATATAAGAATATGTCACTGTTAAGGGATTTATTATTGGTGAAATGCTAGTAAGCCATTGCTTGGAGGTGTTTAACAAATTGAAAAATCATGAGAGTGCTGACGTGTCACTCTGTCCGGCAGGTTTTTCTATGGGCTAGGGGGGTTTGCTGGTGAATCATGTTACTAATACCTTAATTATCTCTACTTCCAGCAAATTGTGTATTATTCAGCAGATCTTTTAACAGCCTGTCTCACCCTCGGTTAGCTTTGTAGGACAGATTTTTGTCTATTTGATTTAAAGTAGGCATTTCATTTTTTCAAATGAATTTTAGCTATTTCAGGTAGTGGTATGTGAGTAAATTTACACACTGAAAAAAAGAAATAAAATCTTTCCAATTTCTAGTGCCGTTTCCTGTGATGCTTCTGGAAACTTAGAGTTGACCTTAGTTGTGAAGGATAGTGTACAGATCTGTACGCTATGTTTGGTATCTCTGCCTTCATGAAAATAGTCTGGTTGAAAATGTGATGGCACACCTTTCACTTATTTCATTCTTACTAACCAGCTTAGTAGGAATAGAATGAGCAACAAGAACTCATTGCACTGGTCAGATTTACAAACAGACGTTTAGGGAATAAGTATTTGTTCTCAGATGCAGATAGGTCTTTTCCTTTTATTTCTGCAACTTCTTTTTTTTCCCTTGTTTTATGGAATCTCACATTATTAGTGATGTGATCAGTCTTTGTTTTCTATTTATCCTGGACTTACATCATGTTGCAGATGAGTTATATACATTTTAGGAAATGTAACACAGTTTGTCTTACAGCTTTGCAATGTGGTACCATTTAAATACACTGCAAATGAAAATATTTGCCAAGATATCTATGATGGTTATTAAGCCCATTGTTCCATAAATGTAGTTGCTTCTAGTGTTAGTTTATGTCAGTTGAAACTCTGCTGATTTTTCTCAGAGCTGTTTTCACTAATTTTGATGTATTTATTTGCCTCAGCTCATTCCTCTGCCAGCACTTGATGTCCTAGAAAGCACAACATAACAATCCTAGAGTTCTCTAATGCTATTTATATTTTAACCTTCCAAGATTTAAAACCAGGAACATATCTGTTGCTTAATAAAGGCAAGTCTGTCAATTCACTTCAGACTTGTGTAGAATATATTTAACTGCAGTTCAGCTGGGACCATGCAACGTGAGATGCATATTGGAAGAGATTAAAAATAAGCACACCCTGCCTCCCTAGGCTGCATCACGTGTTATGTGTTTCTGTTGTACAAGGACTATTTGAATTATTTTAAGTTCAGTTACAATCACTGTTCTTTTAAGTCATTCTCTCTCTAAATTTGTACGCTTTTTATTGATGTATCATGATATATAATGAAATTGAGTAATCTCAGAGTCAAGAGGACAGTCCTGTGTGTTGATGAATACATGGGGGGAAAAAATTTGACAATAATTTTTAGACCATTTTGTCCTCATAGTTATCACTATGATGAATTTTGCAGCTACATAATTAAATAAGATTAGAGACTTGGTCAGAAACTTTCAAAAGCAATACAGAGGTCAACAAAGCTTATCTATCAATTTCTGGCATGGCTTTAAGGAGCTCCAATGGAATCACCTACAGCTCTGGACTTCATCTCAGAAGATTTAGGTTCTCCTTCTGGCTTTTTCTGTTTCAGGCTTTGTGGGGAAGTCTCTTAATCTTTTAGTCTCATCCAAAACCAAGAAATAATATTGCAGACCCTGTTTTCAAGTAGCTAGGAGAAAAGCAGATGAAAAGCAATCTGTAAGAAGCAGGTTTGTTACCTGTGGAAGCAAGTTCGACTTCCAAGTGACTTGAAAAATACTGGACTACTGAGTTAGGTTCTCTATGTTCTAACAGGATAAATTATAGAATCATAGCATATCCTGAGTTGGAAGATAATTACAAGGATCACTGAGGCCTACGCAGAACCACCCAAAAATCATGTTCAGCTTGCCACCAGCTAGAATCCTCAGATCTCTTTCCTCAGAGCATCTCCAACTTCTTCTGTCAAGGGTTGCTTGGTCCCAGGTGTGAGTTCTTGCACTTGCTCTTGTTCAGCTTCATGCAATTGTGGTTATCCAGTCTTCCAGTTTGTAAATATCTCTCTGCAGGGCTTCTCCCTTCTCTAGGGAATCAACTGCCCTTACCCAATGTATTGTCATCCACAAACTTCCTTAGTATAATTTCAAGTCCCCCATTCAAGTCATTTACAGAGTTTGTGGTTTTTTTAGTGAGATAATTTTGAAATGGTAGGTATTTCAAAAATTCATCTTGCAGACAGGTAGACGTAGCACTGCCTACTGAACTGCCATAGCAGAACACCTGTGGACCTTTGCTGTTGTCTTGTCTCCTTAGTCAGACAACTACGAAGTATTATTAAATCTCAAGTGAGGGGAAAGAAAGAGTTATAGAAGATTTGAAATATAGGTAACAATGGTGATTTCCTTTGTGTCTGAGGACAGATGGGCACTGTCAAAGTTCCAAACGTAGAGTACCATGTGAAGAGCCATGAGTAAAATAAATGTGAGGAAAATAGTTTCTGCAGAGATTCACAATAACTAATAAAAGCTGTGATGATGATGAACTAAAACTTTTAATCTTTTCTGCTCTCCCTCTGCTTCAGCTGCCTAAATAGCTCAAGTCCCTCAAATAATCAGTGATTTTACTTTATATTAACAGATTCTGTGTGCTTTGTGGTGGCAAAATACATGATATTTGAGAGTAATATGATTTCTGACATAAAAAGGAAATAAGATTTATTTTTTTTCTGCATTAGTGGAGCTGTAAAATACAGCTTTTTCCATAGAAACAGAGAGCTTGCTGCTTACTAAACCCCCAAAATAAATAATATTGACATTTAAGTGAAAGCCATCCCTAGGAAAAAAGAGAGCGCTGATTGGTTTAGAACACTGGATTAATTCTGCCTGGGTTTATTTATCTCCGTGCTTTATTGTTTGTTTGTTTGTTATACAAATTGCGTTCAGAAAGAGTTTCTGAAAACGATTAAGTAGTAACAGCAATTTTCATGTTGACTAAAGAGAGTGGTTTACCAAGTTAATACCAAGGGGAAAAGAAGTTCAAGTCCCCTGTAAATAAAAGTTGATTTGTAACCATAGGAATTTAAAACTTTTGTTACCAAAGCTTAGCTCATTAGAATTCTATATAGAGCCTGTACAGACAGACTACCCTTAGAAAGGGCTCTGCTTGAAGTTGCAGAAATTCCTTTGAAATTCCTCAGTGTTAGTTACATCCTTCAGAACCTGGCTCCCTTAAATGCTTCGGAAAAACATTGTCTGGTACTGTCTCAAATGCATGTGTTTTGTATACGGTTTCAAGTTATGCACTGGAGAACTCCTGCACATGAATTGTCCTAGCCGTAAAAGAGCAAAAACTCAACTATGGGAAACTTGGTTGAGTTCTGTACTTGTTCCAAAGAGAATTTTCACAGGCCCTTACTTCAGTATATTAACACCAGGTAAACAAGCAGAGGTAACAGGTGGGGGGCTCTGACAAGAGCATATTTTAAAAATGATGTAAGAGAGAACAGCTTCAACACAGCCCTGCCAGCTTGACCTGTGTCTGTAAGGGATTTTGCTGGACTGTTCTTTGCAATAGCAGAAGGATTAGCAATAACTGTTAGAAGATATTGGCAGCTGCCAGTGCTTTTATCATAGCCATGTATCCTTCCAAGAGTACATCTATGTAGTGCAAGAGTGAAAGTGCCAGCACTTGCTGACCTCTTCTCTGTACTACCGTCACTGCAGTTTAAGACACTGTGAGGAAAATGATGAGCAAAAGTAACTTTATTTAGGTAAGAATGACTTTGGCACACCAGTTATAGTACAAAACTCATCGGAAGAAATAAGTTTCTCAGCTTAAACTGCAATACTCGGATGAAAGCAGGCAGTGTTTTGGTCTTGTGGACTGTGGGCACACTTGTGTCTGAGCACTGGCCAACTCAAGTCTGACAGAAGGTGAATGAATTCCCAAGCCTACCTGAGAGATTATTGTACTCAATAATACATTTATGCTTTCTTTCTATTCACAGATATAAACGAATGTCAGTATGGCAATCTGTGTGCAAATGGACGTTGTGAAAATATCGAGGGGTCTTTCAGATGTATTTGTGGCCAGGGTTTCAAACTGTCTGCATCAGAGGATCAGTGTGAAGGTAGGAAGGAGTATGATTAAAATTCACAAAGTTGCAGCTTTTAGAAAATGTTTCATCTAATGGCATTCCTCTTAATGGAGACACAACAAATGTACAACACTGAGACTACATAACCAAACGCATAACAAGAATGTGGATTACTATTTTATGACTCCTATGGTCACACTGTATTTTTTGTGATTTTTTATAAAACATCTGGGGTTATAAAGCCAATCAGCAATGTTTAGTAATACTTACATTGCTTATTTGGAGTTCCTGAAGAATGCTTGACATTTCTGTCATTTTAGAGATTAGGGGATGGTTATTTTTGCTGCTTTAAACTTCTAGTGTGGCTTTTCTTTCTTTTTTTTTTTTTTCATGTCAGGGACTGGAATCAAAAACCCAGGCTTAGAACACAAGAGTGTCAATTAAATGCTGAGCTGACACCTGTTTTACTGTCCCTGCTTTCTGAGCAGCATGCTTCGAGGGACTGTGGTGTAATATTTCCAAGAACTGTACCTGCACCTCAGAGTGTTGGGTCCTGCATACTGCATATGCTTCCACATACAACATTCCTGTCATGTCTGCTCTGGTGAATCAAAATTAGGTCTGATGTCAGAGCAGAGCAGACTAGGGGGGAACATGGAGTACGTGTATTAACCATGAATATCCCTTTCCTTCTTAAGCAGGTAGAAGTGAAAACCTGAGAGAAGGTCTCAGAGAAGCTGTGGAAGCACACAGCAATCTGATTTCTTGTCAGTTTTTTTATTATTATTATTTTTCCCCTTTACGCAAGTGTCTATGGATAGCACCAAACACATTCAGAGTTCTGAGTGCTGAAATAGTGCAATAAAACTAAAAAATCATTCATTTAACTTTGTCAGGAAGTTTGAAACAAAACAACACTGTACGTTAAATGGCGTGAGTGAGTTAAATGTGCTGTCCAGGACACAGAGCAGACCGATCTTGGGGAAAGTATGTAGACAAAGTTTGACTGCTTCCTCTGAGCCTTTCATGGAAAAGAGCCCTTGCCAAGCTACACTGGCATGTGCAGACAGCTCTTCTTAAAGTGCACCCTTCTCAAGTCAGGTCCTGTACACACTCCCAGATGTTTCATGCAGCCCCACAGAATTTGGCAGTCCTTATATTCAGACTTCTCTGATCATGGGGGACCATGACTCAAGAAAGAGATCAGGCTGCGTAGCCATAACACCAACCAGAAAAACCTCTGAGTAACTTTCTCCTGGTTGAATTACAGAGTATTTTCAGAACAACAGGCACCCTTGCCTAAATCCTAGAAGTGACTAACAACCTGTCATATAAATTTAAAACATTTGTTAAGAAATTGTAATTATAAGTAAGACAGGGAAAAGAGGTTCCTAGCTTATGCAGGACATCAGAACATGTGGTACGTTCTGAGTTCAAGGTGCTGCTCCCCTCCACTATTTTGACTTTTTCATAGGAAAATTTAAACTTAGTGTTCAAGTCCATTTGGTAACCCAGGCTGACCCCAAAGTATGAGAACTTGAAGCACTGAGGGATTAGCAGTGGTTGTGGAAGCAGAGAGACATTTCCCTATACTTAGTGTTACAAGGCAAGTATTTAAAGGAGCCTCAACGTACAAGTTAATAGGGAAATGGCCTGTCAGTGTGCATCTGAGAAACCACGCCCGGTTAAAAGGTGGTGAGCCGGCTGGAAAGTATTTTGTGGGTTTTGCTGACTCACTGGAGCAGTTGACTTGTTACCTTTGCCAGAGAAAAGAGAAACAAAAGCAGCTCTCAAGCAATGTGTCTGTACGTGTACTTGTGAGACTGTGTATATTTGCATGTCCACTGTGGGATATGTTGACGCTGTGGGAGAGAATGGTGAATGCAGTCACCTTGAGGGAAATGTTCTATCTTTAGTTTCATATATTTTTATGCACTGTACTGGCTGTCTGCATTTGTAAATAAAAGCAAGAGAAGCAGTACTTGATAATGATGCTGTTTTGTTCGGAGATGGTTTTTGCAATATTTGCTCAGTAAATCTGTATTTCTGATGTGTCATGTTGTCCCTGTCTCTTCTGCTACAGATATAGATGAATGCCAGCACAGATCACTGTGTGTCAATGGACGCTGCAGGAACACAGAAGGGTCCTTCAGATGTGTTTGTAGCCAAGGTTATGCGCTGTCTGCTTCCGGAGATCAGTGTGAAGGTAAGCTTGTGGACTTAAGCTCTGATTTTTTCAGAAAGATCTTGAGTATTTCAGCTATAGTTATGAACTCTTAAGTGAACAGGACAGAAAAATATGTTGCTTCTTTTTTTCTTGATATTTTACTGTCAACTGTTTAACAGTTCTCATCTGCACAGCCATATATTTATGGTTTCCCTGTCGTCTTTCCAAATACAAGAGATCAGTATGTGTGTTGTCAACAGTAAAGCTAGAAGAACAATTGACACTGGTACCAAAAACAGTTCAGCTTTTCCAACTCTTGTTGCTGACACAGAGGTCTGTGTTGGATTCTGTATTACAAAAGCTTCTGACAGCAGACACTGTTTACCCGGGGGCCTGCTAAGTGAAAACTTCTTCAGTTGGTTTTGGGAACCTGAAGTCACTGCAATCCCACATGTGCAGAGGCAAGAGAAATGCATGGTCTGAGATGTGTTCTGGAGGGATCTGCTGGGGCTCACAGCTTTCACTGTCTCAGAAGGCAATCTGTGTACTGTGCTTTTAAAACCAGAAGAAGTGAAAGATGTTAGGTAAATGTAGGGAGAAGTGCTAGGTTATAGAAAACAGCTGCATTCCAGTTTTTCTCAAGCCAGACAGCTTGATGTCCAGTAACCAGCAATCAGATTTGTTATTTTATTATTATCATTATAGGTATAGCCTTTTGCAGCCCTGCTCACGGTAACCCTGAGCACGTGGAATTTCTTGCTGGAGAGCTCCAGGAGCAGTTCTACCTCCATTGCCTCCTTGTCTCCTGCTCTAGGGGAAAGAACTCTGTTAAGCTCTTGCCACAAGTGTAGCATTAGCATATATAACCTTTTCAGTCTCTGGTGTGCTTTTTGTAGCTGCTAATAGCAAGGAAATGAGACAGCTTCTTACTGCTGCTCTACCTGCTGTGTATTCTGCTGTTAGGTTATTGTTCACACAGCATGTAGGAGGCAGTTATTACTTTCTCATACAGAGCAGTACATCAGGAATCCTCTTCTTCCACTGATTAGGACAGAAGAGCATTTTACCCAGAGTTGAGTCAGTGTTTCTCAAGACAAATTTCTGTCAGACCAGACTTTATCAGTGCTGATGTTGTGGGATTGTCCACATTTAATGAGTGGCAGTATCTCCTGCAGTTCTCACCAGCAAGAAATGAGGACATCTTTTAATCTCTTCAGCGCACTGATACACTTTGGTAGTGACCTGTTTGGAGAGTCTGATCATAAAAAAACATGAGATCATCTCAGAATTCCTGGTGAATTACCACCATCACTTACATCAGCTTCAAGAAATGTGAGCTGATGATGCATGGCACTAGAAAATTGTGTCAAAGAGTTTTGCTCTCAGCTGGCTTCAAGACATTCATGAGTTGTGACAGATGCAGAGATACTGTGTCAACAATCAAAGAAGAGTGTGGTTGGTCCAGCCTGCTTCCCAAAGATAAAACAGGCTGTGTTATTCCTGACAGATACTCATCTAACCAGCTCTCAGTAGACTTCAGCAGATGAGATTCCAGAAATCTCTTTATCCTGTCCATCTTAAAGAAACAATTTTGTTTCTTTTGTCCGTGTGTAACAGTAGAGAGAGGGCAAAAGGGAGGGATGTAGAACTGTTTCAAGCACTTTGACTGCTTCAGCAAAAGGCCTTACAAATCATTAAGTCTGCAGAGAAAGATAGTGAGCTAATAAATGCTGTTATAATAGTGTAAGCTTTAAGATCGTGAAAGGATCTTGTAGTGAGCTAATGATATAAAGAAGTTAATTTAAATCCATTGTAGTTTCTAGCACATCTCAGACTATTTTAGTGCATTTCATACCAATCATGGTAACTTTTGCTGCTTTCCATCGCTGTGCCATTGGCTGTCAGGAGAGTTTCGTGTTTTCTCTCTTAGTTTTACCCACTCACAGGCAATTTTTAAGGCAAAAGAAGAGGAATTGGATTTTACAGGGAAAATGGGTAAAGCTGTTCTCCTATTCTGGAGTCTTTATCTCATTCACAAAATTCTGTAACCAGGTCTACAGTGGCTTCACCCAGTGACAAAGTGGTTAATTTCTGTGGAAACAATTTGTTGACTCAAGATTTTCATATTAAAAGTTCCACACAAAATCTGTTAATCTCTTGAAGTGGAAGACATTCTATGCTTGCATTATATCCCTGCACTACTTTTGGAAGTATGTGATACTGCTGACTGCTTTTTGCAACTTGGAAACTAAGTTTGAAGATACACTGCTAGTTCTACTCTGTAAGAATGCTTTGTGTAACTTCTTTATATGCTTTAAATACACTTTTCTTGTTTTTCCTTAGCTTAAGAAATATTTACATGCATCAGCTGAACCTGCATACAGACTGTGCATCTTAAATAACTTGAGCTGTTGGAATAGAGCCTGTCTAAAGCATAGGAGGCTCCAGTGTTTTCCCAGCAGCCTTTGGGGATTTTGCTAGCCAAAATGCTCTAGACACACACCTGTGACAGATGGTAAAAAGCACCAAACATTTCAAGCATGAGTTGCTGTCTCTGCTTTCCTTGAGATTCTTGGGCGGTAACCACAAGAGTACCCACTCCTATGGTTACTGCCCACTCTGTTCCATCAGAGAACAAGAGGTTTGCATCCTATACAGAAAATAATGAATTTTGACTGAATTTGGCAGAAAGTGCTTTCTTGTTGTGAGACTTGGCATTAACTCAGCACAGGGGAGTTGTTAATTTTTTTCTCAGGCTCCCAGGCAAAATTAATTGCTGGGTTTTTTTGTGTTTTTCTTGGGATTTTTTTTTCTTTTTTTTTTTGCTTTGTTTTGTTTAAATATAGCACAATGTATTTCTCAGTTGAAAATAATTATAAAATGTGGCTATTATTGAAAGGTCACGTGTTTGTCAGCATTAACGCAATTTTATCTGCCATAACATTAACTTATTCAAGAGAGCTACTGCTTTTCCTTATTTTAATCAAATAGATTAAATCCCAAGGGTAGTTGCATTTTAATGTGCAGAATGTGTAGAAGTGAGGTTATGTTCCCACCCCCCCCCTTTTTTTTTTTTTAATTAGAATTGTTATTATTCCTGCAATGCACAAAAAAGTTACAAATCCATTCAGATCAAATCTGTGGTTAAAAACTTAAGAATATTCCAAGGCAATGGAAAAACTCTTGGAGGACTTTTTCAATGGTAACTGTCTGTCCTGTCATAGCAGTAGACTCAGTGAATTACAAGGTGAAGTACTGTGCAGGCAGAAGCAAGTTACTTATGTTTCTTTTATTCTCTTGTTTTCTGTTCACTTATAAAAACCCATCTATGGAATATTGCTGGATTGTCGGTGCTTTCTGAGTTAACACTGCATCTCCACTCTTTCCTGAATGAAAAAACTTTTGGTGGAGACAGTGCTAATATCTTGTTCTTTAAATATTTGCATCTAATTTCTAGCCTGAGACTTGTCCTGCTGTGTGTCAGGCAACATATCTAACCCATGGATGTAAGGACTGCATAGTGTGGTCTGTGTCCTGCAAACCTGTCCCTGTGGTTGTTGTGTGAGTAGTCTCCACAAGCACATCTTGTCTGGTGTGGCACACCAGCTATGTCTGGGCTTGCACGTGCTGTGGACAAGATCCAAGTCAGATCACTTCAGGCTCAGCAATCTTTGGTCTAAACATGCCTGAAAATACATATTTCAAACTGCAGGTTAGCATCACTAGGCCTGCTTTGTATCTATCTTCTAACTGTACAACTGGTTAGATTTTTGTCCTGCTGTAACTTCACAGTCACTATTAAAGTAATGGAGAGATTGATATAAAGGTCTTTTGTGGTAGTTTTCATTAGAGATGCAGATGGCACATAGTAGGCATACTTGGCAAGAAGAAATGTCACACTCATACTTTAAAGCTTTTTAGAAATGCAAGTTTGACATACAATGAAAGAAATTGAAAGGACTTTGTAACACACACAGTTATTAAAGGACACTGTAGCTTCAAGTTGATAAGTATCACTTAAGAGCTTCATCAGATTTTGTTTCATCTAATTACTTGGTTACATTTTTATTTCAGATATCGATGAATGTCTTCAAGACAGTGATATTTGCCTTGGAGGAAACTGCATGAATACTGATGGATCTTACAAATGCTCTTGTCTAGATGGTTTCCAGCAGATAGCCAATAGGGGATGTCAAGGTATGAAATAGCTGCTAAAAATACTTGGTTCACTTTTATTAATATACAAGTCTAAAATCATAATTTGTGATGGTCATTAATCAAGATATTGAGGATAAATTCATTTTATTGATGATTGGTAGTATTTCCTCACTCTTCCCACTTAATACCATTGTCTCTAAATATGAACTGAAAAGTCATTTCAAGAGGCTTAAATTTCAGCCTCCTAACTTGAAAGAATCTGTATTAGTATTAACAGAGTGCTGTGTTTTCCCAAATCCTAGTGTTCTGACGGTATCTTCTGTATTTGTGAATGTTGTAACAGAGCAGTATAGCTCTGTATATTCTCATCCCTAACACCTTTTGCAGCGTTTTGTGGAGGATGAGGAGCAATAGAATGTGTTACCTGGGGCTAAATCAGCATTGCCAAACCCAGAAAAAGTACTTCCCGGCTTTTGAGTCTGAAGAATCCTGACTGTGTTGACACAACACCCAGGCGTGCCTCAGCACTCCCTTGTACCTTCCATTTTTATGAGACAGGAAGTGTGGAAATCAGTAGCATGTTCTTGCTGTTGTTGAGCTGCTACAGGATCTAACTGTACCGTTTTTACTAGTCAGAGGTGGAAATCTCAAACACATTTTCTTGTCCTGTATTGTGGACTGGGCAAAACTACCCATACTAATACAATAACTGATAACTTTTCTTTTTTTTCAATCAGTAGCTGCAGAATATTTTACACAGGGATAAAACGGAAAAATGTTTAAATGACTGAAAATCAGTTTTTGTCAGAATTCTGTAATAACAACAAAAAAATATATTAAAAAAAATAACAATTTGAGTGGAGAGATTGCGGGTATGGCAAAAGCCCAGGATAATAGGTCACTAGGGTAGAGTGATCACATGGTAAGCTTGATGTGAGCATACAACGTGTATTTTAGTATAAAGAGATGCATATTGAAGGAATCTCAGTTGTATGTGTAGTTTAATGGATTTCCTTCTGAAGCACAGTGCCTGAAAAGGATGTAAGGGTCAGAGATAGGTAGCTAAATATGAGCTTTCAGTGCAGCCCTGTGGCCACTAGGACTAACGCAATGCCTGAAAGATAGAAAAAGTAGAATATCTAGCAGGAGCATGCTACAAATTATTTACCTCTGTATTGCAGCTGATGCATCTGCTCTTGGCACATGGGGCATTTGGGTGCTCGTGTTTCAGAGAATGGATGCTGATGAGCTGAAAAGTGTTCAGAGATGAACCCAAAATTGATAATGGCTGGAGGAAAAAGGACCGCATGATTTAAAAATGGTGTTTTGTTGAAATAAAAATGATGGATGATTTGATCACAGCCTGATTCCCTTCAAAGGAAGTCACAATTCAAAGTAGAGAGCAGCTGAATTAAACTGGCAGAATCACAGAACACAGTGTCTGCAGAGCGACATCTGGACTAATTTAGATAGAAATTAGGAACTTGTATTTTAGTAAGGAGTAAAGTTGAAGAGAGTCCAAAACATCAGAAACTATGCAGTGTGCTCTTGAGACAACTTAAAACTTCCTTTCCCTCACACTGTTAATTTTGTTTTCCTGTTTTTAATACGTTATTCTACCCCTGTGTAAGTAGCTGTTCGGGCAGTTAAAAAAAAAACACACAGCTAAGTCCTGAGAGCAGCATGCATCCTAAGTATTGTGCTGCCCTGGTCAGTGTTGACCTTACATGACTTAGATGCTTTCAGAGAGCATGGCATTGGTCTCTGTTTACCTTGCATTAGAAGAAGACTGTTCCCTTTGCACCCTATACAGATGCTACCCTCCCTGAAGCTGCCTTTGTTATTTCTACTTCTGCCATGTCTTCAGGACACCAGCCTAGAAGGTTTATGTACACAGGATACAGTCTATATCTAAAGAAAATTCTATAATGCTGTCACAGGAATTTAAGGGATAATACTGGAATCTTATCTAGTCTATCAAAGTTATTGTCTGTTTCAGCGCACTTTGTATGGCTGTAACAGTAGCAGGAATTTGACCAACAAAGACATAGTGAAGAGGAAGAAATTCTGCTGTCCTGTTATGATGGATGAATGAGCCTCTTGCATAATTGTTTTTTTTCTAAATTTGTGTAATTTGCATTTGATCTCAGCATAGTTCTTCTTGAAATAGTTTCTGTTCAGCAAAAGACAAAGTTCAGTTACAAATCTTTTTCTCATAATTCTTGTAAACATAGTACCTCCTGAAAGAATGTGTGCAGTCTAAGTTCTGATGGCAGGTACGATAAAACATTAAAAAGAAAGAGTTGCTTATTTTTCAGATGCAAAAGTAAGTTCTAAGTGCAGTATTTGAAAAATGCTTTCTAAGTTAAAAAACAAAGGAAACAAACAAAAACCAATGATTACAACTTTTATATGACAACCGTTTGGGACCATTCCCCATATGCAGAAAAGAGGCTTTAAGTTATAAAATATCAACTGAGTGGAAAAGATGCAACTCCACACCTGCTGGTAACACGTGGAGCCAGATGCACAAGCTGACCAGCAGAGCAGTCAAGAAACACCGAGATGGAGACAGCTGAGAATTCTCCTAATGCAGAAGAAATGTTGGCTTGCATAGAGCTTATACTGACATCTCAGAAATCATTCTTGTCTGCTCACCCTCACTGCAGACAGAAATACAGAGAGAGAATGATACATCAGAACATCCAGTGTTCAAAAAAGATCCCACAGGATTTGCTTGTTGCTGAAATCGAACACAGGTTGCATAGCTGGTAGAAATGAATGCTGCTCTTAAGAATAATCAAACTTAGGATTTTAACTTAGGATGTTAAGAGAATGATCACTTGCAAAGCTGTTAATGTCTCTGCTTTCAGATATCAATGAATGCGAGAGATCTGACCTCTGTTCACCTCATGGGGAGTGTTTGAACACAGATGGTTCCTACCAGTGCATATGTGAGCAGGGCTTTTCTGTGTCTGCAGACGGCCGAACCTGTGAAGGTGAGACAAGTCACAGTGAGCTTCCCCCTGCGTGCCCATTGATTTGCTGATAATAGCTGGGGTGGGTGGTGGGGAAGCAGTCTGTTTTTACGTAATATTCCAGAACCATTATTAATTCAGAAGTTTGCCACCTAGAGGTCTTTTGTGGCTTTTTTCTCTTCAATGCATGATGCGATAAATTGCTGCTTATGTCATAAGTATAACATGAAATATACAAAATGGGAGACACGATGGAGCTCAGGTTTGTTAGAAGTCATGCTTTACTTCTCCTGACTTTGGATTATATTTTTTGAGCTAAGAAATTAGTGAAAAAGAAATATGGACCTAACTATGGCCAATGATGGCCAAGATGAGAATGTTATTCGTATGTTAACGTACGTGATATCAATGGACATTTGCAATAATATCCAAATCTTTTCAGAGTGAGAAATCATTTCTATCATCCAGCAATGGAGGGAGAAGAAATACATAAAAGGAGTTAGAATTCAGGCTAGTGAGAGGTTTCAGATGGGTAGCTCTTACTGCCATAAATATTTAGCGTCATTTAGTTTAAAGTGTCTTAGGTGCATTAGCAGCAAGCCTGAGCTGCCTGAATGTTCTTATTGCTGGTTGTGAGACAACAGAACCTTCCTTATCAGCACCTTTACAACCAGCTGAAGCATCTATGCAACAGAGCTCCAGTGAGAAACAGTAAAATGTTAGCTATGATAGAATCTCCTACACATTGAAATGGCAGCAAATTGAGTAAATCTTAGTAATCAGATCTTTCCAGTGATACAGCTTACACTTCATATGCAGGTATGCACATACGAGAACAAGAAGAAACCTAGAATTTACATCAACCTAGGGTTGTTATTTAGTTATTATAAGAGAAAATACCTTGTTCTGAATGGAAAGCACACGTTTTCTAGTGATGCTACTCTACTGCACTTAATTTGAACCAATAGACTTGCGTTCTCATTGAGATATGTGGTTTTGTGATACTGACAGAAAATATAAATTCCCCTAATTGGTTGAAGAATGGCTGTTCTTATGGATGAAAGGATTTTTGAAGACAAGAGGCCTTGTGTGGAGAGTAGTAATTTTGAAGAGGAAGAAGTCTGTATACACTGTAGTAGTTCAGCAGGATGCATGTAGAGAAAGCCTGGGCAGAGATGGCTCAGTGTTAAAACCTTTCGATAGTGGATCCCAAACATCCAAAATGTAAGCAAGCTGTTCTCTATCCTAGATTATAAGACAGGAAATTCTCATGTGATTGATTTTCCATGGGCCAGCTCTTCTCATCAGTTTGCTTAGGTCTAGTGAAAAGACTTTTCCTTCTGTGGAGAAGATGCATGTGGAAACTTCTGTAACATTTACTCACTCTACTTTTAGCAGAGGAAAGGCAGCATTATTATTTGAGCTGAACTTGTTGTACGTAATATGAAAACTAAGGAAATGAAATTGGTAAGGGAATATTGTTACGCTGATGTAAGAGAATGTGTGCTATATATTTAGATACACTGTGACATCAAACACACTATTTGTGCTTTACTTATTGTTAACCAAAAACTCCTGTAGATATTTTGTTGATTTTTCATCTCTAAATATTTACTTCATTTTGTCATCATGGCATAAATTGAAAGTAACATTCTCTTACTGTTACAGAGGAGCTTGTTAATTAGACTACAGAGAATGACTGAATGGGCCCAGTCCCCATCTCCCACTGATGGAGAAGCCAGTATTGTATGATTTCATGTAATGGGGCAATTCCAAGTTTTTTGGTAACCAGTTGTTAAAAATCATGTTCTTAGACTCTTTTGGCAACGTGCATGCATTTCACCCAGTCTTTATGTAGGATATGGTTAAATATTTTTATTTTCTCAGCAGGAAAAGTAGTTGCAGGTGTTTTGCCTCACTGTTGAATGTAGTTTGAAAAAGAGAGAGAGAGAGAGAAGAATGTAGCCTGCTTTTAGTAGAAACCAAACATTTATTCCAAATCAGTTAGAAGAACATTTACCAGCCTTGTGAAATCAAACTCTCAGAAATTAAAAAAGACAACACTGAACTGAAACACAAAAAGTTAGTGGCATCCAATTTTAGGGGACAGACCAGAAAAAGGATCCTTTCTGTCTTGATCTCTGACAGTTAATAAGCATAGTTCTTAGGGAAGGGTTGCTATTACGAATGATAAAGTAGAACAGTGGTAATCTTGATGAAGGTAAAAAAGCCTGAGTTTTACTAAATAGACAAGGATGGAATCAGCAGATCTGTTTCCAGGAGTGTGAGTAGTTTTGGAACATTTTTAATGAAGAATAAAAAAATGTACAAAACCAGGTCACTGTGCTTCGCAAGTAATTGGTGGTGTGTATGGAATACAGATCAGACTTCAGCACTTGGAAAAGTATTTTAATAACTTGGCGAAGCAGGGATACTTCTAGTCTTCTGAAGCACCAGCACTCGTTTTTTACTGTGCCTAGTTTCTCCATTCTGTCATTTTAATAACAACATTTCTAGAGTTGAAGAAAATCATTTAAGGGAAGCACTGATGACTTCAGTGCTTAATTAATATTCATTGCTTAGTTAATAATTGTTCCAATGTCAGTTTCAAGAGACAGCTTATAAAATGACAAGATAAAACAATAAGACTAGAAAGAGGAAGAATGTGTGACATTCCAGGTAATGAGAAAGGATGCGGCTTCCAACTGCAGAAGCTACTGTTCTTTACACAAGGTGCATTCTGGATTTGCCTCCAGTCAAGTGGAGGAAAATTGTTTATGCCATCAGAGAAAGAACCTGAGGAAATTTTTATGCATTCAGATGCCTTTCTGTACCTGGAGAACAGATTTTCCATATCTCCGGGATGTTTTTATATGAGTTGGAATCATTCTTTGATAAGTCAGAAACAACAACTACATAAAACGGTAAGAAGCCCATGTGAATCAGTTCTGGTATGGAGTTTTTATGGCCATGGGCAAAACAAACAGAACAACTAAGTAGACTGTGTCTTCTTCCAAGGAGCAGACAAACTTTTGTTGTGGTGACATTGCATTACTTCATGGCCCCAGCCTCAGCAATTTGTCTGTGCCAGGCTCTCAGAACAGGAGGCTCCTTAGCTCCCAGTGGAGCTCTCTGGGGCTCCTGTAAAGATATCTCACCCAGCTGGTTGCTAGTCAACTGTGCTGGCAAAAAGCCAGCTCAGAGGTTCTCTGCTGCTTAAGTCCATGCCCTGCTGCAAAAGCCTCTTCTGTTTTCATGTCAAATCTCATCTGTCTCTCAGTGGCTCCCTAACTTTTCCCTCTGTTCCAAGCCCATAGCCCCACTGCCCACATCAACAGGCAGTCCAAAAGAACTTACATATTCCATCAGAGTTTTCCAGTATCTGTTTGCCCTCAGTTGCCATCTTGTAAACTTTATGCAATAGGCAACCTAATTTTCACCAAGTCTCTGGTTAAATACCGAGGTAAGAGCTTATGCCAAGCTTGGGTTCAGGCATATGTCTCCAGAGTGCCACTGTGAGCTCTCTTTTTGTTTCACAGTGAACAAAGAATCCATCACAAACTTCACCAGCTTTCTTAACATTTCCTAATAGAGACACATTAGGGCAACAGCTACTTTTTAACAGGATGCTAAAGAAAAAGGAATGCAAAGGGAAAAACAAGAGTCTGTCTTGTGGTATCACTCTCTTTCAGTGACCATCCAGAATCGTTGCCTCTAGATGACCAATCTTTATTCAGTTACTTATTGTCCTGATATTTACATGTGGGTGTTATGGAAAGCCCTGGAAGTCTCAGAACCACAGCTGTTTTTCTGAGCAGTATACAAAACTCCCCTGACAGTAGTTTCTCTTGCAGAAACTTTGCGATGTAAATTGATTTTGGTGAGTTTTAAGTATTTGTGCTTGAGGTAAAGTGCACCTTCACCTTGCTCACATTGGCAGAAAACAGCAATGGATTGTTGAGTTGAGTAGGAACAGGCTTGAGCACACAAGCGTTGCCTTTCTTTACACCTTGATGACATTAGATCAAAGGAGTTTTGGTTAAAGCAGGCCACACTGAGTCATGGATCCTAAAACAATCATAATTAGAGAGCTACTTTAGTCACTGTATAGACATATGTTATTTATTTCATATTTAATTTTTTTTTCATATTTATTTCATATTTAATTTTTTCCTTTGCTCTGTCTCTATATAGCAAGAGAATTGCCAATTACTAGGCTCATGCTTTACAGTGTCATTAAAGGAACAAATGCCCTTTCCGGCTGTAAAACAGGAGTCCTTTGAGTGAGCTGTCTAGACAAGGAAAAACATTTGGTGCTTGGACCTTCTCTGTAATTTCCCATACACTGAAAGATCCAGTCAGACTGTGTACTTTTTAAAAACAAAGCCATCTCCTGCGGATATATTATATACTAAATTAGAACACTTGCTGGCATCACTAATTTTGTTCCTGCAGATTTTTGGTCAGTGACCTTAGTTTACTGAAGAGCTCAATCCATTCTCCTATCTGTTTTCTTTAATATTTAGATATTCAGTAAAAGAAATACTATAATTCATGTAATTCTGAAATCCTCAGTTATAGTCTCTCCTGTCTGGGCTTTCAGCAACACGAATGTCCTGTGGCTCAGGAACTTCTGTTATTAAAGTATATCTGGCTACTGAAAATACAAGCACTGCATTATTGTCTGTTTTCTTAAATTCCTGGCTGTCGATCCACCACTGCTTACTCAATTTGAATTCCCCTAACAGGGTTTTCTGAATAAAAGATATAGTGTTAAGATCTTTTTTACCAGAATATATGAAACTCCAGATGGTCATGAGTCTGAAAATTAACCTGAAATATGTCATGCAGGTCTAGTGCAAAAGTGAAGGATCACAAAAACACAACTGTAATTGCTGGTGTACAAGTTTTATCTCCATTCTCCCAGTAACTCCATATGCATGTTTCTACTGTTCTGTCATTGGAATACTTGACCTTTCACCTTTGATAATGTCATTAATACAGATATATGTTGTTTGCTCTTACTGCTGAATTAATTCTACTGAGGGGGGTTTGTAATAGACTTTAAGGAGTCCGGTATCCAGAAAGCACTCTTAATTTTCACATTCAGTTTCTTCAGAATAAACACAGTAGCAATTGTATTCTTTGCCAAATACAAATTGCACTTTATAAAATTCATTACTTTGTCTATTTAATAAATCAAGATATGAAGTTCATAAAATTTCTACTGACAAAACCAACAAACCACATAAAACATTCCACGAGTTCCATCTGCAAGTATTTTTAAAATGTAATTATATTCATCAATGTCTCATAGATTTCAGTGTATGCAGTACATCCAGTTTTTGCATGAGTTTTGCATTTTAGCTGAATGTTGTTAACCAGCAAATCAGTTCAGTGAGAGGTGAGTTTTCCTTCACTTACCCAACCTTGAAATGATACTAGAGGCCTTGATGAAAAGTATGGTTCCGCAACTTACTTGGTAAAAAAGAGTTACCAGAGGTGTTTTTTAACCTATTTAAGAGGTCGGGCTACATGATGTGGATATCTTCTGGTCTTGAAAATCCGTATGCAGTTGTAAACCTGTCAAACAATGCTGTTCACATGTTCAAAGACATCCTCTGTGTCAGCGCAGGGTTTGGTCCTCCCAGCCCCTCAGTTCTGTGAGTGCCAAAGGCCTTTGCTCAAGGTACAGTGTTAGTAGGTTCCATCACGTAGTCTGCTCTTAACGTACAGGATTAATGATCCAGCTAATAACTTGGTAAATCAAAAGTGAGTCACTTTTTTTCACCATTTAAAATGTAATTATCTCAGAGGCACAGCACGTAATGTAATTCTAGGCAAACAGCAACATTACTTAACAGTCACAGCTGTTCCTAGGAAAGAAATTTAGCGATAACTTCTCCACTTCAAACTGCAGAGTAATTCAGAAGGCAGAAGGTACTAATCCCAGTATCCTGGCAAGATCCCAGATTTTTGACTTAATGTTCTTCCTTCTGAAAAACACACAATGACATCTTAAATGACCACAGATGCTCAGGGCCTTGGTTTTAGGTCTTGATTCAAGTGAAGATAAAAATAATATATTCCTAGCACTTGTAATGCACTTGCAAAAATAAACCACATTCTGTCACAAGGAGCTCTGCTCACTACAGGCTGGTGGGCAGCTGAGTCAAGAACAGGCTTACTTGTGCAGTGACTCGTAGACCAGTAAACCACAAATGGGAACTACAAATGAAAGGGCTGGTATAGAAAGCATGCAGGCATTGTAATTACTTTGCCTATCTACTGAAGATTATTCAGATGTGTAAACTTCGAGGATTAAAACCAGAAGGTGCATGCTGCAGATATTTACCACTTACACATGCACCACAAGAGTTTCTTCCGTGCCAAGTGCCAGAATGAGATCTGTGCAGCACTTCTGAGTCCCTCACAAACTCTTTGGCTTATGTTCAGCACTTCTGCAAAAGGAATGTAACCATACTCTTACTTCTCGCACAAGGGGTTCAGTTTCACGCATGCTGTTGACTGTGTAACACTATGCCAGCAGAACCTGTAGGAAATGCAGAGATGGTTGCGTTTAAACTGTGTCTTATTCCGTGCTACGTAGTATCATGCCAAGATTGGGTAGGTTGGTGAAACACATGGGAGGCAGTCAAAAATAATCTAACTTGAGATATTTCCAGTGAAATTAACAGTGAAACAATTTCAAAAATTGTATGACTTCCTACTTCAGATTTTCAGGTCTGTCCTTTGTGTATTCCTTTCTGTTGTGCAGAGGCATTACAGCTAATTGCCCATTGGTTGTTTTCCCCATGCTCCTCGTGAATGTCTGTTTTGATTGTCACGTGGCCTGGCTGATGTTAAATATTTCTTTGCAGACATTGATGAATGTGTGAATGGCACAGTGTGCGGCAGCCACGGCTTCTGTGAGAACATGGATGGCTCCTACCGCTGCCTCTGTTACCAGGGCTATCAGGACTCACAGGATGGGCAAGGGTGTACAGGTGAGTTCCCACTTGCCAGAAGTCTCTCTTGCAAGGTTTTAGCAAGCAAAAAGCAGCTAATAAGCAGAATGCATTTCCTCACAAGAACACATTTCTTTTTTCATCATCAGAGTTGTCCCATGTGCTAGCAAAACAAACTTGAGTTGTGCTTCTCTCACTGAACACTGTGCCTGGTGGAAACATAACTGTTTAGCCATGTAGTGAGAACTTGTTACCAGAACTGTACAGAAACCAACAGCAAATAAGCTGAACCTCTCAATTTCTCTCTCAGAAAAAGATAAAAACAGAAGAAAACCTACTGTTTCTGAATGTCATAACCATGAGCAGGTATAAATCCTAAAAGAGCAAATTTAGTGCTTTAGTGTATTTAAATGCAACATCTGTTTAGTCTCTTAACTGAACAGCCAGAACTCTGTAGTACCTCCTACAGGAAATAAAGTCTGGCATGAGGTACATGCAGACTGAGTTAGACAGCACACCTCCCTAGGCACATTGTGTTTGAACGTATTTTAACATTGACTTCAAGCTCTAGGAAAGACCCTATCACCCTGGAAAGCTGTGAGACTTTCATACACATGTGCCCACGTCTTTTCTAAGTAATGGCTTTATCTGTTGTTAATAGCAGTGGTTGGTCCTAACAAGCAACCAAGGCAGCACAGGTTTCGAATACAAAATCAATACCAGATCAAGGAAAGGTATTCATTGAACAATTCCTTCAAGCCAGAATCAGGATGCTACGCAGTCTTTCAGTTCTTACCTTTTTTTGACACACATGATTCCGGGAATATGGTGGACAATTGTAAAATGTTTATACATTTAAGTGCAGGTTATTTAGCAAAAGAATTTTAGGAAAAATATTAAGTTCCTGGCTGGGCAACATTCTTTAAAATTAAAATGCATATTTATATAAAATAAACACATACAAGTCAGTGTTCATTCTTTCTGTACAAAAGCCATAAAGGATAAAAATCGCCTCACAAATTACCCTTCATACCATACTCGATTATAGATTATTTCTGAACAGTGATAAAGAAATTTTAACTTCCAGATTCTGTCACTTGTAGAAAGACTAAGTAGTTCTCAATGGTTAACTTTTAACAGCCTAAAAGGGAATAAAGTCATACTGAGAATATTTGGTAACCTTTGTTTAAACAGCAAACAACTCTACCGTCAACTGAAAGCATTTCAGGGCAGGCTAATTAGTAAGTATATGGAATCCAAGTTAAAAATATGTGGATTTTTTGTTTGTTTGTTTTAAAAGTTGGCCAGTCACGGTTATTAGTTTGGTGTATCTGAAGGTGGGAGAGGAAATTTACACTGTTCTGCAGGAAAATAACCTTTGTGGGCTGCAGAACAAGCAGCCTGTGAGGCCCCACATAGATACAGAACGCATGCAGCAGAGGTGCAGGTGAAGAATGGATGTTCAGTGGATGTTCACAGGAAAAATGGGATTTTGAAATTTCTTTTCATAGTGTAGTCCGTATCACACCACTTATTTCACTCCCTGCGTTTAGTGCAAATTTGATAAGGAGAACAAGTTTGGTTGTAGAAGCTCTTTAAGAAAACAAATGAAATGAGACTCAACCTTAAAGCATAAGGAAATGGTGCTGAGAAAAGAAAGTATTATAAAAAAAATAAAAAAATAACCCCACCAGAAAAAACAAACAAAAGAAAACTGCTGTTCCGGTCTGCACGCAGTAGCCAAACAGCACCAGTATTTTTATAAACTGTACGATGGTTTCAGGTACCTTTATTTCAAAGGGCCTAACTACTTGTTTATGAGCCCACTTAGGTATTAGTGAGGTTTTAATCCTTCCCCAGAGATCACATCTGAAATCTGGCAGACAATATTGGCACAGATACAGCAGATAAAAGAACAAAGTGTCTGTAGTGGCTCTGAATTGATTTATATTTCTGCCTTTTTCCCCAGATGTGAATGAATGTGAAATGCTGAGTGGGGTATGTGGCGAAGCTCTCTGTGAAAACGTTGATGGCTCTTTTCTGTGCCTGTGTTCTGATGAAAACCAGGAGTATGATCCCATGACCGGACAGTGTCGCTTCCGTACCTCACCAGGTAAAATACCAGCAGATTTTTGCATGCTTGACATGATTTTCACTGAATATATAACCTATGCAAAGGTAAAGTTGGTAGAAATTCTTGTGTTACCAACAGAAAACTACAACTTTGTTACCTTGAATGTGTGTGCATGAGAGGAGTTGTTTCTAGGACCGAATAATGTTATCACTGCATTGTTAACAGTGACAATATACCAGAAATACCTTTTTTTATACCAACAGCCTTGGTAGTAACGACACTTACAGTAGTTCAGATCAAACAATTTCATATTTGCTGTGCTGTAACAGTGAAATGTGGTATGGCATTAACTCTGCAGCATGGGTGATTTGTTTTTAATATTTTTACAACTATCTATCAGTATTTTTGGACAATGTTCAAAGGAGAATATGACTAAAAACACAATTTGTATATAGTGGTCTCCTCGTAGTGTCAAATAGTACCGATGTGAGCCCTCAGAAAAGATGGTTAGGAAAACTGAATTGACAGCGTCTGTGTTCCCTTTGCACATTCTACTCTGTCTCTTGTCCTGTTTTTCCACACTGTCCAACTTAAAAGATTTGTGAGGCTTCGTTTGGGTGTTCCAGATGTTGCAAATGCTACTGGAAGTACATTCTTTAAGAACAAACTTAGAACTTGTAAATTTGCCTCCAGTTTTCTACACTGATTCAATCTTAAACAAAGGAATTAACTCGTGATTTTTTCCTCCTCTGGAATGTAAATCTTGGTATTTTTCTATTTTCTTCTTATGCTTTAGTGTGATATAGCTTCTGGAACTCTTTAAAAAAAAAAACTGACTCTTCTGCTGGATGCTAACTCCAGAACCTAAAAAGCTGAGGCTATTTTCTGGTATCACTCACACTTGTAAACAAGGTTGAAACATCTGTGACCCAAGTGCAACTAGTATTTAGATGACTGAATGTAGTACTCAGCAGCACTCAAGATGTTGCCTGTGAAATATCATTAGCAGCTGACTGACAAGCTGAAACTGCTACAAAGTCCTGTGAGAAAGATTCAGGCTTACAGGAATGAAAAATGGGGCAGAAAGCCCGGTGTCCAGGGACACTGCCTCCACTCCTCTTTGTGAGCAGTGCTTGCGGTTCTGCAATACCTTTCTACCATGGAGCACAATAGGTGATAACTGATGCTTACTTAAGTAGCAGCAATTAAATTTATTCTGTGAACTGATGGAAGAAGAGCATATGAATTATATTCTCAAGATTTTCAGGTGTGAATGATGCCATTAATGTCGTATTCATAGATTCATAGTGTTCATTGTGTTAGGATAGAATTTAGGAGAATTCATTGGTTTTCTTGAAACAGAATCAAAGCCAATAAGTTAGCAGAACACCTGAGCACAGAAAAAAGAAACCAAGTTCTGAAAGTAGTGAAGGCCATACCCAACCATTACTATGGGGAGGATGAAAAACCCAGTGTGACTGACCAGTCTGCGTATAGATGAGCACTCTGCTGTCAGTACTAGCACTATTTTGTTCTTAATAACCAGTTTGAAAGAAAACACTCTTCCTCCTTGTGCAGCATTCACTGGGCGCTAACAAAGCACTTCAGTTTAACTGCTCAGGTAAGATCATAAAGAAGGAAAATGTCACACAGGACACCAGGATACAGAGAAATTAGGAATTTCCATGGTAACTGCAGGATGAGCAATAATGCTGGTTACCCAACAGTGAATACTTCACTCCTGAGCCAGCTGCAGCATGTTCATATAGAAATAGTATGCTACCTCCCTACAAAGCATGATGGGATAGCTGTGCATCTTGTGGCTTTGACAAACCAGTCAGATCAGGTGCAGTGCTTCTAGAGCCCACACAGTGCATGTGTGCATCAGCTGTCAGCACTGGCTTGCATCATGCCTATTCAGAGAAAGGAAGAATTTGATTTGTGTTATCCTGTTGCAGTTAGCTGTCGTTTAATGTAGTTTACTCAACTTTTGGTTATTTCTTATTTGTATTTTTGTGGATAAATCTATGCACTTCATTCAGAGTGGGGATAGGAAAATAGGTGAAAGTTGTTTAGACAATTCTTTAATTTGGGAACTTTTTGCATGTGATTCTTGTGTGGAATTGTGTATTTAGACTTTACTTACCATTAGGGCTCTAGTGACTTCCCCGTTTAGATTTCATTAGGTGGAATTCATCTGTTGTTAGTTGTGTCCTTATGAGTATGTCGTAGGAGACTGAGACCATATTGTCACACTCCAGAAACAAAAAAAAAAAAGTGATTGTGCTAGGTTTGATCATGTTATTCCCCTCTAGTCTGTCCTGCCATTTGTAAAATGTAATGGACAGTTCAGAAGCAAGAAAATCTAAAGGAAGAACTAGTTTTTGCATTAGAAGAAATTCTGGAGTACTCCTGTGCATCCTTGCGCACATGAGGAAAAAATAATGCTTCCTTTGAATTACTAAGTCTTTTGCATCTAAATTATTAGCATCTGCCTATATATTGCTAATGAATATGATTGCTTGCATTGAATCCAAAAGCTACAAAAGATAGTACATACTTGAGAACTATAATAGATATGATTTAAAATGAGAATTGCAAACAAAAGTCTATGTATAATGTAAGCATATCAGCAGGAATCTGGTTTATATATGGAACAGTCAGTGTGATCAGAAGTTTGGGTTGCAGCTTAGTCTGTCAATGGATTCCAGTGAGAGAATTCCCCTAGGCTACTGGGGTGCACTTAGGGTACCTCCAGCGCATTTGGATATTGTTCTCTCCTGCTTATGTGAAATGAGATTGCTTATTTAGGGCAAGATAACTAACAGGATCTACTGGGATTTATAATTAAAAGTCGGAGATATGGTGTCCAAATGTGGTATGAATACCTCCTCGACTGATCTGTATTAAAACAAAAGTGATTCCCTCCAATCTAACCAACTGCTACTGCAAAAAAATATTGAGGCAGCTAAGTAACACTTGATAAATCTGATCCTAGAGCTTCCTTGAGGCTAGAAATTTAGTGCCTGGATACACACTCTAAACTTCCCAATTTTTCCTGGTTTTCTAATCAGTAGGACCTGAAGGGAAACTCTTCATTCTTGGATTATTCTTTTTTACAACAATATGTCCATGTTTTTCTAATCTATACCACAATCTGAGTTTCAGTCATCCATGAACATGTGGTCTGAGATACTGTTTTTAAACATCCATTGCTTCTACTACTTCCTGAATTGCGTATGTGCGTGTGTGTGTCTGTAAGAGTACACCTTGACTGTAGGTGCATACCAATATATTTTTACTGTATTTCTGAAAACTGAGCTCAGAAAATGTGTTACTTGCCATTTGCTGAGGTTTCAGAGGTCATCAGTTTGTAATGATCCACACATTTTCACTTTACCAACTACATCACTGATTCCATGTGCAAAATAGTGATAGGTATGAGGTAGCAAAGATCTCGTGGGTTAAATTTATTTTAAGGGTTTTTTCACATCACAGTTGTCTCACTACTTATACAAGTAAATGTATATACTACACTCTAATCACGTACTAATGTCCTGATTACCTACTGAATCCTCTAACAATAATGCACACTTCTGCACTAGTCACACACTGAAGCACATCATTAGATTAAGGTTATGTTAAGGTATATCAATCTATTTCTAATAAATACTTCCTACTGCATCTAGCAGCAGATAGATTCTGTCTTCCAGGCTGTTAATTTAACAGTCAAAACAACATTACATTACTTAACCCGAGTGCCTTAGATAGAGGGATATTTTACGCTTCCTAAGAACAGCAAGAAATGCAAAACAAGCAACAATATGAAAAAGCAGGTCTATTTTCTATCATATTTGGTTAAAATACTTTCTGAAACCGCTTTCAAAAACAGCCTGTTTGCTAAATGGTTAATGGGGTATGAAAGAAATTATAAGCTTGTAGACGCAGACCCGTCTTGATTTAAAAAAAAAAAAAAAAACAACAACCTACTACTAATAAAATTTGTGTCTCATTTGCTTTCCAAACATTCATGCAGCCTGCTTGACTAACCCTCAGACACAGCTGTGTAAACAACAGACTTTTAAGCTGCTGAACAGATAATGGGAGGAGAAAACAACACATCATGTGTACAGTGGGATTAAACAACCACACCACGAGGTTGTCTCCCCTTCTTCTTTGGGCAGCTTCTGGTGTTCTTTCTCCGGTAACCAGAGTGAAAAGTGCCATGCATTTTCTCCCGCTAAAGCGTTTGGCTTTTATTCAGTTAGACAGATGGCAGACAGCCAAAGAAAATGTATAATTTGGTGGCTCAAGTACTGCTCTCTCACCTTGGAATAGCAGATTTAGTTCACTAGTTTCTGTGACACACGATAGTCTTAACTTAGTTCCTATTGGACAGCAGCTGATACCACAAAACCACTGTACTTTATGAAATTCAGCACATTATGGAAAATTGTAATTATCCGATGAGGGGAGACCACAGACTAAACTAACAAAGATGAAATAAGCACTCAGCTGGGTGTTTCCTTTAATGTACAACTTAAGTTATATTGGCAAAGCAGCAAAGGAAAATTTGCCTCGTAGGTGGCAACATTGTACTACATTTGAACAGAGGTGTCTGCCAGCTCCTCAATCTCCAAAAACAGACATGGGCGCTTTTCTGAGGAAAATAGAAATAAATCTAATTGTCTGTTTGGAATGAGAAGCCAAAAGAACTATTACACACGTTCATACTATTAGAGTGCAGTAACAGGCAATCCTTACTGCTTTTCTGAAAATGAATCTCTTATTTGCATGCTCCATAAAGCTGCCTTGTCTCACCTGCTTGCAAAATGGGGTTGGGAAGGCAAAACAGGTGTTAGGTAATAAGCTGGAGTTCCTTCAGTATCTGCTGGGCAATCACTACCTTTGAATTCCCACCTCACAGCAATTTGTTTTTATTTGGAGGGGATAAGAAAAAAAGATGCTTTCTGAAACTTGTGTAAAGCAACTTGCTGGGCATTGCCTCTGTCAGGCAGGCAGACAGTCAAGTGATCGTGGTTCTCCCAGCTACACGACGACTTTAAGCTGGCAGCCTCAAGTATCTTCTCCAGTTTTAATTCCCACACGGACACATGTTACTCTACGGTTCTCTGCTGTTTGGTGTATTGTGCAACAGGCTGAGAAGAAACAGATGAAATCCCAAACAGTGGAACATCAGTCAGTATGCAGTAATTTGTAGTGTTTTTATGAATTTCAGTATTTCTAATCTAAGTGCTAGGCATAAGGCATTTCCCAAGAAGAAAAAGGAATGAACCAATCACCTCAAGATCTAACGCTCCTGAGCAAAGTTTTTGTTTTGATTAGTAAATGTGAGCGACTCAGTTACTTTATGGATGGCACACAAAAAGTGTGTCATACTAATCAAGTGCAGTTAACAATTTTATGTGATAGTTTCTATTACTGAGCTCTTGAAGAGAATATTTTGTAAGTGCAAGGTAGACAGACAGGATTCTGAAAATACAGAAGCTTAAACTATGTATTTTTATTTCAAACTTGCTCCTTTGTGTACTTAAGGGGAGTGCCTTGCTTTTAAAAGTCTTTGACTGTTAATGTTTTTTATTAGATCTGTGGGAAAAAGTGTTTTTCCTTGAGTCCCTTTATATATATAATATATATATAGCAGGAGAGGACCCACTCAACTACTCAACTGCAGAGGGCAGAAATCACTATTTCTTGGCTGGATGCCTGTAAATCCTATTTGAAAGTAAAGTGCAGAGTCAGTTAACTCGACATCTGTATTATATTCCCCTACTTACTGCAGAGTTGCACAGCTACTTTCGCCAAAATCATAAAGGACCTTGTTTTCAAGCATGGACTGTACTTTTTTTCCCAGCAAAATCAGAAGGAAATGTTAATTCTCTGGTCAATCAGTCTTTTTCAGTCTGTGCCTTGTAAGGTTTCTTTATCTGTAAAATGAGGTTGTGTAATGTTTGTGGATATACGTATCTGTGGAGGACTTCAGGATTCATACACGAAAAGCACCACGCTGGGCACGATAATTAGATAATTAGGCATTACTGCAGGTAGTTTATGCATCACTTTAAAGTGAAGGAAGTGCGAGTATGAAAAGTTCTGGTTTTGTCCAAGTTGGAGAATGGATTTGAGAACAGTTATGAACTGCTGTAATTCTTCACAAGAACAAAAAGGTGAAAACAAAATTTGTACCTAACTATTTTCTTCTCAACCAGGCAACACTACTCTTCACTGTGGTGACTTCAGAAGAACTGTGACTTGCACGATTCTCCTGTAAAGCAGATCTGTTTCACATATCATCTTACACAGATGTTCCCTTCACTTTTAGAGTTGCCAATAGAGCCTGATCAACAGGAAGATGGAAAGAAGGAGTGCTACTACAATCTGAATGATGCTAACTTCTGTGACAACGTGCTTGCGTCCAATGTAACCAAACAAGAATGCTGCTGTACTTTGGGTGCTGGCTGGGGTGATAACTGTGAAATCTTCCCATGCCCTGTCTTTGGAACTGGTAAGATGAAGCTCTCAGTCCACATGTAAATTTTTGAAGCATTGTTTTCATGTTAATTGTAGTATGCTTTGTTGTTGGAGAAGGCTTTTGCATTAAATTCCATATTCCGTAAAAATAAGCATGGCTTTTTCAGGGGAGATTTCCATAGAGGAAAAGTTAATAGGAATAACTCATATCTGGTCTAAATCCATTGGCTTCGCCGCAGTTACTCTAGGGATAAAAATGTCCTGTTACCAGGCAGCATCATGTCCAACAGATTTTAAACAAAAATGGATTCTCATTTTTGTGAGATGTGAAAAATGGAAAGTTTTTGTGCTGTAATGATGCTGTGGCATCTTTTTAGTTAGTTTTTTTTTTCCACAAGCTGGAAAACAAAGGTAAGCGTCACATGTTTTTGAGTCTGTAGTTATTCTTCATAATGTTGTTTCCACACCACTGTGAATTACTGATACGTATTATGATGTTAGATTTACATTTTGCTGCTTACTGATCAGTATAGTTAATCATGCTGTCTGCAGACTATTGTATAACCTCTAAATATTAAGTCAGAAAAACATAGCCATATGATACTTGTAACAAATACTGAAAACAGTACTTGAAATATAAACAGTGATGTCTGAAATTCAGTATCCAGCTGGAAGAAATCATGCTAAAAAAGAGCATGCATGAACGTTTTTAGATTAAATACTAAAGATTACTTTCTACACAGATGCATCATCTTGTTTAATTCCTGTTTTAAACATAGTTTAAGATCAGTAAAACTGTAATGAAGCACATTAGGTAAACACTCTGCTTGGATAGGTTTACTTGATTCTGTACAGCCTCCAAGACACTTTAAACAGTTTCCCTCTGTAACCCATACCCTGTTCTCCTCTTGCAGTCAATTAGTGTTTTCTCTGTATATGCATAGAAGGTTGTATCTCATTTGGGATACGTCTACAGCACAGCTTGCAGTGTAGCTCAGAAAGGCTGAAGTTTGCTTTAATTACGATGATTTTGCTACTGGTATTGTTATAAGTGGTGCACCACGTAACCAAGAGAGGACTATATTTTCCTGACGTGAAGCAAGGTAAATGAGTTTACATGCAGCTCTGTGATGGCTGGGTATCCTAGCTCTGTTTTTCAAAGCTGCCTCTGCCAGCTGAGAGCAGGAAAAGGTTGAACTGTAGAATTAGCATCCTCCATTTAGCTAAAGATATGCATGATGGCCTGGTATATGTGAATAAGGCAAAAGGATGCCTCAGATTTCTCAAACTACCCTGAAACATGTATATAACAAGTAGGTTTTTCTGGACAGCTTAATTTTTGTTTTCTCCCTCTCTCCTAGCTGAATTTACTGATTTGTGTCCTGAAGGGAAAGGCTTCATTCCCTCTGGAGAATCATCTTATGGGCTTCTTGCTGAGAATTACAAAGGTCAGTGCCGACTTTATCAATTACTTCAGAATTTCTGGTAGTTGATTGACTAGAAACATGAGCTAGCAATGAAAACATATTAATTCAAATTTTAGTAGGTGACAAAAACCGCTTGTGATTTAGAACAGTGCTGAAGATCATCATTTGACAGAATATCAATTATTTGGTCTCTGTACTATTCTGGTGTATTTTATGTTAAGTGCCACAGACTGTAAAAACTGGATGCTGAGACTACAAACCTCAAATGCTCTTTTAAATACAAAATGCAAAGCCACCTTAACTTTGTAGATAAATGCCTGGGCAGTTGGCATAAAGTGCTGTGTTAAAATCAGACTTAAAAGAAAGAATGAATGTAAAAACTGGACAGTTCAGTAATTACATTCTCATTACAGAACTTCATGAAATTATTACTGAACAAAAGACTGTAGAGAATGTGAGTGGCAGAAATTTGAGCCTTTGGGTGTGGACAAGAGGGAGTTAATATCACTTAAGAGAAGAGTGAGATCAGCGAAATTCCTGTTTGAAAAGTAGTCATTCATATAAATAATTTGTGAAATTATTTTTCCTCAGCATATGGTGTCATGCACTGTATTAGTGAAGATGAAATCAACGTGTTGTGTTTGAGTTACACAGTAGCCACAGTATCTTTAAAAAGTATGCAAAATGTGTATATATTTTCCTTATTAGAATAACTGTTTTACAAATCAAGAATTTGTGTAGAAATTGCCACATGTTCACATCACATAAAAATGCAGTAGAATTGGCCGTTTTTAGAAGAACTAATATTAATAGAGGCATACTGTCATATGGTTGATAGCATTGGCCAGTTGTTTCTAGCTAAATCCCTGCTCTGTCAGTCCTCTGTCTGAGAGATGACAGAAACTGATGGTGAAAGGTTCTCTTCGTAATGATTAACTGCATGTGTTTTGAACTGTATTTCCTCTATGACCAGGATACTGCTGGGTCATTTTTCCTATCCCAGTTGGTTAATAGTTCCATTCTCTGCCCTCTTTCTGTCTTTCAGCGTTATCCTCATGAAGTATTCATTTGTACCTTTCCTCGCTTTTCACAGATTGAGGAAAGTGCTGTACTTTACTTCTTAGGACATGGAAAACTTACTGAAAGTTGTGAGGCACAAACACCCAGATTCATTCAAAATAATGTGTGCATTAAATTGGGTTCTTTTGTAAGATCTTCATTCTCTGGAGGTGTCTTTGTTGACTGACGTAGAGAGAATAAAGTGTCATAGGATCACTCCAGACCTATGACTGATGACAGCAGGGACAGATGTTGGCTAGTCAGTTTCCATCTAGACAAGTCAGAACATTGTTACAGAGCTTCTCTTGAAGGACCTAATGTTCTCTGAGGGTACTTTTATAGTATCTATCTGTATAGAGACTTCTGGGTAATCTTTGCAATGTAGATTTGCAACACACTGTGTGCACAGGATGTCCAAATCTCAAACCAAATCTGCATTGGTTTTGTTGTGCTGTCTCAGGGTTGATAACATCTCTAGCTGCCATGAGTACTGAAGGGTGGAAGCACTTTGTCTGGAAATATCCTCAACAGCTCCTTGCCATAATAAGACTTTCTGTTTTTATAAGTTTACTTCCCTATAACCTTAGGAACGGCACAGAGGACAGACAATAAAGGGACAAGTCTTTTTAATAATGTGATCTTTCTTTGTTACGCTAATTCATGTTTCTGCTGCTCTTGTCAGCAAACTTGTTATAGGAAAAGCTCCTGTTTCATTTGAAATTATCTGTCAGAAGTGAATGTGCTCAGCCAGCTTCCTTGACTTCACTCCCAGGTTCTCCCACTTTTCCCCAGACAGACACATACCTCTGTTCCATAGCAAAAAGAAAGACATGTGCAGACATCCAGCTAAATAACATTTCTTATTAATCTTAATGTTGTTCATTCTGCTAAACAGTCCAACTTAAAATATTTAATGTTTGAAGCCACTTAGGGGCTGGAAGAGTGACTGTAAAAATAAATAGCTTCGTAGCTCCTTCAGTTCCTCTGGAAAAGTATTTGAATAATTTGCCTTTAAAACTGCTGTACGACTGGAAATGACAGTTTGAGGCTAAAGTGTATACTGCCCTAGTGTAAAGGGAGAGTGAATCTCTAGAAGGCAGTGGATCGAGACAACTGGCACTGAGAAGAAAATCACCTGCTTTACTCTGTGCTTTTTATTGCTGTTTTTAATACCAACCTAGTTTCAACAGACTGCTTTAGCAGATAGGTCTAGCAAATGAGAGTGGGCTGGAAAAGGAAGTAGTGAATGGAATTCCAACAGTAACAAATACATAAATACAGGGCTGGGAAAAAAACGTATACAACTGTGAAGTGATATGTATGAGCTGGCATATGTCTGATGTGAAACCTCCCTGAGAACCTTTAGCCTCATCTGAAGGTGTGGTAGAGTCTCTTTGTCACTTGGTGGCTCTAGGAGCTGCAGTGCTGCATGTAGCAACAGACACAGTTATTCCTATGGGGAAGGAAGTCTCCATTGAACTTTCTGATATGTGTTTGAATAACAAAATCACAAACAGTGCTGATAGGAAGATTCTCTACTATGCACAGCAGAGTTGTCAAACTGTGGGGAGAGGAAGAGAGCAGTGACAAAAGTCAGTAAGCATAACTGCTTAGTTAGTTTTGTAGTTACGTGATGTGATTTGATTGGATTTCATTGTGAGTAAAGCAAACTATATTGGGAAGCACAGGCCTGGCCATATTCTGAGTCTGTTTTGCTTGCCTGAGGGATAGCTAGAGGAGTTGCAGGCTCTCCAAGTAGTACAGCTTTACTCTGTCTGTTCACCTACTGCATGTGTGTGCCTCAAGAGTTACTCTGACAAGAAAAAGTTATAGTGCACAAGTTTTCCCTCTTCCATTTTGGCTACATGTACACCATTGCCTCTTCTATACCAGGTTTGTTTTTTCTATGGATGCCTGTGCTGCTAGGACCCACTGTTGATAGAGCGCTTTGCTTGCACAGAGATGTGTACAGGCTTTATTCCATTCTGCTCCTCTGTGTGGCCTTGTAATAATTATGATAATGCAGCCTTTAATGTTTTCTTTTCAGATGCTGATGAATGCCAGCTCTTTGGACAAGAAATCTGTAAAAATGGCTTCTGTTTGAATACGCAGCCAGGTTATGAGTGCTACTGCAAACAAGGCACATACTATGACCCCGTTAAGCTCCAGTGCTTTGGTAAGTTTATTTAAAGTGGTCTTGTCACTGTAATGGTATGCAGATGGGCAAAACAAGCAGACTCAAATGGAAGAATTCCCACCAGAACTGCGGTACTCCCAGTAAGGGGAGGTACAGAGGGCCTCCAAACTCCTTTAGTAGCAGCTTTTTTTCAGAGGCACTGGGTCATTTCTCTTCCCTTCTGCTTGACTGGGCAGCAATTTTGGCTGACGCGGTAGTGGCACGTAGAGCAGTTTGCTTTATTTGCTTCCTTTTTCAGCAAATTGCTCCCAAGAGTTTGTCTCCAAAACAGCTCCTTGTGTTCCCCTGAGTGTAGTTTAGAGCTGCTACCAGCCCTCATCCAGGCGGCACAAAGTGATCGGAGGTGGCTGCCTCCCTATAAACACATACTGCTGCTTTACTGCACCAGCTACGATTTAACTTTCTTCTCTTTGTACGTGGAGAGAGCACTGAAAGTCAGTATGTGAAGCCCACTGTACATTTGTTAAGTGTGTTGGTTTTAGTGTAATATATCAACGCAGATATGATTTTGTTGTGTGTTTTTTTCGAGGACAGATTGTTTTCCACAAGGAGTCAATATGCAATGTGAAATTACACTTCAGGTCACTGACACTCAGTTCAGTCTGCAGAAATTTGTACTCCTTTAAAGTTCTGGTACTCCACTAAAAATTACAGTGACCCTGGCTTTTACTTTGTAAGCAAAAAACCTTGTAAAATATATAGAATAGTATAATGAAAGGAAGTAATTTTTGCAACCACAATAGGACAGCCTTTCACCTTGGGTTTCTAAGTTTCTGTACAAAGTTTGGTTGCTTTTGCTTTTGTTTTTCTTTGCTAATTTAATGTAATTTGTTTTAAGTAAGGTCTGTTCTTCCCTTTGGGCTAAATTTCTGCTTTTCTTCTCCAACCCAAACTAAGAAACACTGTGGCCAGATAAGTTAATCCTTCCTCCTGATGAGCTCATGAGGAGTTTTAGAGAGAGAGTGTGTCCACCTTTAATGCCTGCTGGTACTGTCCTAAGGGGATAGGAGCATGTGAACCAGCTGCAGCTGTGCTGGATGCAGGGTATGTGTGCCACTCCTACCTCAGCAAGCTTCCTCAACCAGATGCCTCCTGGTATCTGAGGATTAGAGATCAGCATCCTGCTCATCTATCTGTTCTTCTCTGTGGGCACAGGCAGGGTTTCAGTACTTAACAGAAGACACGCAGGGAAATCTGCTCCTAAAATAAGAAAATATAAACACTGATTAACACGATGCAACTGCTTTGTACTGGCTTTCCTTGATACATTTCCTTCCATTTTAAAGACACGGATGAATGTCAGGACCCAAACAGCTGTATTGATGGCCAGTGCATTAACACAGAAGGATCTTACAACTGTTTCTGTACACACCCAATGGTTTTGGACGCAACAGAAAAGCGATGCATCAGACCAGCAGATTCAAGTGGTATGATCCATTAAATATATTCCTGGAGTGAGTACACCTCTATAAGGTGGTGCTGACATGGCTGCAGACCACAGTAAGCTCAGACTGGGTCGAGCTTGGATGAGCCTGCTTTTCTTTTTCTGAAGAGGATTTTGAAAGGCATTGTTTAGTTCATCATCTGTTTATCCAGAAGGCATCATGATCTAGGACTCCACAGGGCTCTACCTTGCCACATTAGACAGGAGATTGCTGGAAGTATCAATTTAAATTAGGCTTGGGCTGGGGAGTCTTCCACTGCTGGTTCACCAGCTCTGCATTGGCCTCTTAGGTAAAGAAGTCCATCTTGCTTCCTGGCTCTGTGAGCCTGGGGTCTGGCTGTGGTTTAACTCTAATTCAGAGAGAATGAGTGCAAGCTTCTACCATTGGAATAAAACCAGGAATAACAACATATAGAAGAAAATAGCTTAAATTATATCTGTGCTTTTAATTGATTGATATTTGGGGGTACATCAAGCTCACATTTTCAAGCCGTGAGCTGCAGTGATGCTATTTAAGTAGAACTTTTTCATGTTCTTTTGATTTCAGTAGACACTGATTTCCGAAAAAGATATTAGCTATTCTGAGATTCTTAGAAATGTTTCAGAAATCCAGAGTGTTATGCAGTCTGTACAGCTCAGTCTATGTCATGCTCAACTTTTAAAGAAGCATTACAATGTTTTTTATTAGTATTGGCATTGTATAACCATAATCCAGACCTCTGGTCCCTGCAACTCAACAAATAAATTTTCCTGAGGTGCTTCTGTGAAAGGAAATGTAGATATACAGACCAAGTGCCTGGTTTAGTCAGGCAGAATTATAGAACTGGTATTTTTGAGGAGCAATGTAGTCATCCTCTTGCCTGAAACTGAAAGAACAACAGCATTCCTGTGGTTCAGTCTTGAGTTAAAGAAACCAAAACCAGGATTATTCTCTTCTATCATCTAGGACTTGAAAACGGCCCAAAAGGGTCTTCTATCATTCAGCACTGTGGCCAATACAGCAATGATCGTTCCACTCAGCACAAAGCACTCAAACCTTGTATCACTACTGGCACTGACCTCCCTGCTGCAGGGGAGGACTGCACATGCTGGTTTCTTTGCTACCAGCAGAATATGGAACTGGTTGCAGAGAACCAGTGCTGCCCTTCACTGCATGTTCTGGCAAGTTCTTGTAGATTTTACACTTGCAGAACTACACAGTTCTGTCTGTTTCTGTTACCTGCACAGTACTGCATCTTGTGGCTGTATCACGTAAAAATGCAGTTAATAGATTTGTATGATTTTGGTTTGTGACATTTATTTTTCATTCTGTGAAAACTTTTCATATGTTTTTACAAAGCAACTGTGCTGCAGTGTTTACTTTCCAAGTAAAAGATTAAGTTTTCTGTTCTTCTATTATCTGATCAACAGTGATCAGATTGCTAGGACTGGGAAATAATTGTTCCTGCTGTGAACTTTGTAGGAACTAGTATGGCTCTGAAATACTCCAGCTCTGACAAAAATACATTTTGTTAATGTTCATAAGAATGTGACAGTAGTTTACAGCAGTATTCTGTCTCTAACAGTAGCTGTAAGTGGATGATTAGGGACCAGAACAGCAGATAAATAATACTTCCCCTCATCCTCCACCCCCAACATTCTCCCAGCCTCTAACTATTTTCAGCTGATGGGATTTCATTAGTCTGATGCAGTTTGTTTAGTTAATGGGACTCTTCCAAGTATTCATCCAGTCTGCTGTTGAGCCCACGTAAAGTTGTCGTTCAGCTCTGTTCTAGCAGTAACAGTTCCTTCTGATACCATTGCTAGCCATGCAATAAAAGCAAAATAACCCTTATTAAAGGTTCACTCCAGTAATTCCCGAAATATTCATCACTGTCCTATCACTGTAGAGCTCCGCAGACTTTCATGAGAGCAGAGATGAGGCAGTGTTAAGCATTCAGCAATACTCCTCCAATATCATCCAGTCCAAATATCCACCTACAACCAGTATTTCGCACTAAACCATGTCCCCTAGTGCAGCGTCTAAACTCTTCTTGAACACCTCCATGGACGCTGACTCCCCCACCTCCCTGGACAGCCCATTCCAGCACCTGACTACTCTTTTGGAGAAGAAATTTTTCCTAACAGCCAACCTGAACATCCCTGGTGCAACTTGAGGCCATTCCCTCTAGTCTTATCACTAATTATTAATAATTATTGTTAACAGTTATTACTAATTACTATTAATGATTGGTTATTTACTTTACAAAAAAATTAGGTTTTGTGTCTAATAATGCCATTGAAAAACCAAAATTTTTAAGATATTTGCAATCCTGAACACTCAAAGGATGAGTCACCAAGCATTTAAAAACGGTTATAACTTCTAAGCTTAAATTTGTGTTTAGAAAAGTCTGGCTTGTCTTGGATTCATGAGCAGTAAAGTTAGGTTAATCTCTACTGTGTATTTACAAAACCTTGCATTATGCTAGTATCTGTTTTTTATGTAATACTGCTGCAAAGATGATGTAATACTGTCTTCTCCATCAGAGCAAACTGAAGAAACTGAGGTCTACCAGGATCTTTGCTGGCAGCATCTAAGTGACGATTTTGTTTGTAGTCGACCTCTGGTTGGAAAGCAGACTACATACACTGAGTGCTGTTGCTTATATGGTGAAGCCTGGGGCATGCAGTGCGCCTTGTGTCCGATGAAAGAATCAGGTAAGGAAAATTCCATTTCCACATTTCCATTTGTGGAACAAATTCTGACATAACTAATCAGTTTAATCTCTTGCATCTATCCCTGGGCTAATAATGAGCAAAAGAAGGCATAACCCTTCAAAAACTAATGGAAATTGTTTGCACTAATTAAGGGGAAGTCGTTGCAATACAGATTTTGAAAATATTTTGCTTTTATTTTTTGTCAATTACTGGACTCATTTCTTTCGGGTGGATCTATCCGTGACTGGCAATGTAGGACCCTGGTGAAAATAGAAGGGCACCTTATGGGTAGCAGAACTTCTCACTGTGAAAGAGAAATTACAAACTACTTCTGAAGAGATATACGCAGTTCACATGCACACACACTAATACTCAGCAGGCTACATAAGTGTTTTCAACCTTTCTTGCAGGTATTACACATACAGATATATTTTCAGCATAGTGTTCTGCCAGGCTGGCTGCAAATAGATGTTTTCTTGATCAGGGTCTGCTAAGTAGTGGTTTCAAATTGCTAAATCAGAGAAACTGTTGTTATTATATGGTTACGTGCTCAGTTATCACAAAATGTTTAGACAAGCAATTTAATATAGGTAAGAGAAATGGAGTACCAGTAAGGACTAAAGGATTTCCAAGGATGATAAAATGTTTTAGAGCACAAACTGGCTAACAGGTCATATTTTCTATGACTACATTTTGGTTTATTGTTTAGAAGATAGACATTGTTCCAAGATGTTTCAAGTAGAAAATACATCTTGTGGCAAATACAAAAACTAAACAGATATAAAGATATGTTGTTACTGACACACAGACATTTTCTGTGAGCTGAGGACTGGAGAGAATCCACTGGATTCTGGAGCAGCAACCCTACGACAATGGTGGGATACAGATCCCAGCTATGAAAGGACTTGAGCAACTCTTTAAAGAAATAATATGAAGGATCATGATGATGACAAGATGCCAAAAGTCACTTGGATGACCCTCAAAGCTGAGGAGTGCTGCAAAATATCTGCCTTAAGTGAAAATACAAGGCATACTTTGATCTCAGATTACTTAAATCTGATTGACTATAGAGAGTTAAAAAGAACAATAGCATACTGAATCTTTAGTATGTCAGAAAAAAAGCAGCATTCCTTAGTATAGGTGGTACATGCTCATGTGTCCTTGCACACGTGCACACACACAGACCTGGAAGCCTTTCTCTGTTTTCAGGAACGTTTACCAAGAAAAATTTGAAGCTGACTGAGCTGAATAAATGATTCATTTGACGTGTCTTCAGGTTGTAGCACTTAAAGTGCTATCATTGGCTCAGGAGAGTGCTTTCACACCTCTGGGCCAGCAGGTCACAGGTTCAAGTCCTGGCTGGGGAACCTGGAATTTCTCCATTTTCAAATAGCTGTGTATTATGTTGGCAAAATTTACTACTGAAGGTGTTTGCTTATTTCCCAAGTTAGGGGCGTTCTGAAGATTTGTGACACGTGTTAAAGAGGACCTGGCAATGTTTTACCACTGAAAGACTTTCACCATGAAATGTATTAGATAAGAGATAATTTGCTAATCTGTGGTTTCTCTCTACGTTACCTATACTCTGCCTAAATAAGGTATTTAAGATCTTGCAGTTAGAAGGGCATAGATTATCTTAAATATCTTATACCCAAGGATCTAGATGTTGCAGTTAGAAGCAAATACAGGGCTACAGCTATGAATGATAAAATGTTAAGCCCCTTCTAAAAAAATGCATACTATGTCCCAGCTTTTTCTGAAAGCACTTGAATTTTTCATTACAAGATTTAAATGTCCTGTTCGAACAGCATCCAGCATAAAAACAGTGGGGAGATAAAGAGTTGATCCACATAAATGAAAAAGAAATCTGATAATACATAAGCGTGAAAACAGAATTTATGTAGCTGCTCACATTCTTGAAAACTACTGATAGGGATTCTCCTACCTTCTGATGCTTGATCAAACAAATCCTCCTGAAAATGATGCTAAGTATTTGGATACTGAGACAAGAAGAGGTGGCACTAGTTTTAGAATTGCAACTGAACAGCAGCTTATTACTGGAAGTAAGGCTAGTAAGTAGTTTGATGATACCACCAAGGAACAAACACAAAATAGTAATTGAAAATCCTGGTCAAAATAGTGCAAAATTTAAATATAGTGATGTGATTGAATACATCTTATTTGTACTAACAATTCTGCAGGTAGGGCTTCTTGTCATTAGAAGTAGGAAACAAGGACAGATTTGTTTCAATTCTAACATTACAATCTTATGATACCGTGTTACAGAAAAAGACTTTTACTGATCGCATCCAGTATCAAAATGTTAAGTATTGAAGATTTTTTTTTTCTGGAATCACTGCAATCCTAGGCTGTACTTGCTTGAAGAACTTTCAGTTATTTTCTTCAAGAAACCCATTTGGCGTTTTGAATATCATTTGCAATCTCTAATAATTGAGAGATTGACAAAGTTTGGAAAAGTAGATATTTTTGTTTTAGGTAAAGCATCCTTTCCTCAAAAAACCTGTCAGCCAACCCGCCTTCAGAAGTTCTGCTTCTTCGCTTACTTTGCTGTTAGTGTTGTGAAGACCCAACAGTTTCCATATGGAGTCCATGCTCTAGTAATTGGCATCAGGACAGACTCCAATGGGTTTAGCAGCTGGCTCAAAGTATCCATGCCAGAAAAGAGAGAAATAGGCCAAGACTGAAAAAATCTGGAATCTAGAATTAGGCCATAGACATCACATGTTAACCTGAACATGTAATACCCTCATTAAAAATCTGCTGAGACTCCAGAAGCTCTTGTGAGACCCTTATGGGATGGGAATGGATGTGCAATAGGCAAGGTGTGTTGTTTCAGGATGCAGTAATTTTGAAGGGAGGGGATAGAAGTAAAAGTTAGAAAATGTTGAGTAAGGTGAGTGGTAGGGTCAGTGTTTAATTTAAGGGGTCCGTTTTTACATTTGTAAAATGTTTTTCAGAAACCTGTCTTGGAGTTTATTTTTGCAGTGCGCTATTTTCTTTGCTTCAGTAGGCAGCTTAGGATGCTAGCAAGGTGAAGTTAGTGCCCCTGAACTAAAGATATGCCAGTTTGTTAAAGGGGATTTCTTCTCTTCCTGTATGTAAGCAGCTGCCAAATTCTGATATGGAAAAGGGTGGTAGGACTGGGGCTCTGCATTTCTTACAGATATTTTAATAATTATTTACTGAGGATGAGGGTACACTGCTGCATCTGTAGCAAAATATATAGCATATATATAACTTGGTGGTCTGACTACTAAGATAATGTCGTTACGATATTCCTGCAACTGTAGAGAATACTACTGTTCCATTTTTCAGCCTGCTTAGACCTGTTTATTATACATACTTTTTCAGTGTTTTACTCTATCAGTTTGTGGGTGCATATTTCAGTTGGAACCATTTTATGTATAGAAGATCAACAGAAATAGCAATGGAAACTATAGCCAGTAGATGTTACAGGAGTTATACTTTCCTAGTTGAAAGTGTCTATGTCCATCGCAGGGAGGCTGGAACTAGATGACTTTAAGGTCCCTTCCAACTCAAACCATCCTGCAATTCTGTGTGTTTTGTGTGATCAGGAACTGCTGAAGACTCATGCTAAAAAGTTTTTCTTTATCTCCGCTGTAGTATAGGTAAAGCTCAGACTAGAAGAACTACTGAGGATAGTGGGTAATGTGAGCCATCTGGAGTGTTACATAATGTAGGATTCCTCTTGGACAATTTCTTGCTGCTTATACAGACAGTTGCAAGTGTTTCAGCCCTACCGGCTTCCCATTCCACCAGGAAAAAGAAATAGGCACCCTAGGGGTTACATCTATTTGAACTATTCTAGGCATCTACTTCAGGATGAGATGGTATCCTAAAAGCAGTTACGTCTTTCAGTGGATTAAGAAGGAGCACTGTATGACTGTATGGTGCAGACCATGGAGATGCCTACACGTGGTGGTTGAACTTCATGGCTTCTGGCAGAACAGATTGTTTGAATTGCATTTTTGTGGCAAGGAACTTTGTGTATCCTTTGTAAACACTGAGTTAGTTCTGGGCTGAGCTTTCATACATATGAGAACATGTTGTTCCCTCTCAGTTCTGGCTAGTGTCACTCATGAAGATCTTGAAGTACAAGGGAAACTGATGTGTATAAATGATGAGTTTCCATCTGTACTCTTAGAAGATGGTAAAGATCAGCAGGGAGGCACTGGATTGATTTCTGGAGATAATTGTTCATCTTTCCATTTAGGATGGCATTGTGCCTGCTTCCTTTCTGGTAAGGATCCTGGACAAATGAATTACCTTTTGGGCAGAGAAAATAGTGGTGATTGGGTCTTGAATACTTAAAGTCTTATTTATGCTCAGTTGTGCAGATTTTTGGCTGGTTACATTTCTGTCAATGATTTTCATTGCTTTTTCTGAAGTCTAGCAGAGTAACTTTGAAAGGGTTTTGGTCATGGAACCTCATGTTCCAAGCATATGTGTAAGTCAGCAAGGAGTCAGAAGGCCATTTGTAAAGCTGTGGCAGAAACAGTCTGACTTCTAAAAATCTACCACAAGCAATAGGAGAAAAAATTGTTCTAGGAAATATGAGCAGCCTCAGTTGAGGAACATAAGGTGAATTCCAAAAGATTTTGATATCATGAGGTTGTTAATTCCTTCAGGTTTAACCAGAGCTTTATATCCAGTGTGAGGTTTCCTCAGCAATTTCATTTAGAGTTTCTTCATGCAAAGACATGTCATGAAAAGTCCTGTAAGACTAATACCCTTCACATTTTCTTGAGCACCAAGAGTTGTAGTGTATATATGAATGTTGTCTACCACAAAACTCAGCATCAGTTTTTGAAGGGTATTGATAAAATTATCTAAATTGCCAAACAGTACAGTCTAAAGGTAGAATAGAAATATTTTCAGCTTTAGTTCACAAGTGATGCAGTCTCCTGAGACAGCGGAAACTTCCAATACTTGAAGAGAGCATATAAACAGGAGGGGGAACAACTGTATACATGGGATGATAGTGATAGGTTAAGGGCGAATGATTTTAAACTAAGACGGGGGAGATTCAGGTTAGATTAGGAGGAAGTTTTTCACTCAGAAGGTGGTGACACACTGGAACAGGATGCCCAGAGAGGTTGTGGATGCCTGATCTCTGGAGGCATTCAAGGCAAGGCTGGATGTGGCTTTGGGCAACCTGGTCTAGTGGTTGGCGACCCTACCCATGCGAGGGAGGGTAAATTTGATGATCTTTGAGGTCCTTTTCAACTTAGGCCGTTCTATGAAACTCAGCCTATTCAGACTGATGTCCAGAAGCTTCGACTGGGAAGGGACATGTGTTACATGTAATACATGTTTCTTTGGCTCAGTCCTTCCCTCCAGTAATGTCTTCCATAGTCAAACTGTTGCATTTTTTAATAACATGAAGGGATTGCCATGGTGTTGATAGGCTTGGCTTTTTTTTAGTTTGTGTGATGGTGACAGTTCTAAGAATCTGGAATAGAAATAAAGCTTGCTTTATAGGCAGGAGGGAGGATTGGCTGTGGTTCAGTCAGAGTTATGTCAAGAAATGCTTTTTTAATATAGTATTTTGTCTTAGATGCATGGAATAGGGAATTTTTTTTCTGACTAGAGAGTTTAGTGTTTCTATGACTCCAGGTGCGAGTAAGGCCCACACAGGCTTGTGCACTTACAACTATATGCAAATTCGATGCACAGCTGCACTTATGCTAACAAGAATCTCAAAGCGGCCAATCCATCCAATTTATGTTTTGTCATCTTGTCAGCCTACCTTTCACCACCAATTACAGCAAACATCTGTGCCAGTGCGCATGAGCATCTAGCTATAATCCCACAACACACTTGTTTTATGTGCATGCATCTGCCTTAGAAAACATCCTTTATGTTTTTGGAAGCATAAATTAGCTTCCCTTTATGACAGCTCTCCTAAGTTACACAGGAAGGGGTCTTGATGCTTCATTTGAACGTTATGAGAAAAACAAAGAAACAGGTGGGGCAACACATATTAACTCCTATTAAAAACACTGCCCTTTTCCTCTGTAACTGTAGTTGTATTATTTTTGCTGATCACAGCCAGGAGGAGGTGAGTTAGCAGAGAAAAGGAATCCACATGAAAAGAGGTTCTACCATTGGCTGTGATTACAGAAAACACTTTTTTCATCATTTTACATGAAAGACTTTTTTGAAAGCAAGCATTAATTTCTGTGATGGCTAAAATGTTTTTGTAATTCAGAGGTTGTTACAGATTCCTCCTTGTTCTCTGCCTCCCTCCTGCCTTCATGATGTCAGTCTCCACTGGTCATCTCCCTGGGGCAGCATTGTGCTGTTCTCTCATTTGTACACTTGCTGAAACTTTCTGTGCACTATTCATGTGTCTTTACCAATGTATTTTACAGTGCTTTGTTTTAATTCCCTTCCCTGGGAAATTGTGACCAGCGTAGTGCGGTGACCCAAAATATATATTTAATTGGAAGTGCAGGAACATAGCATAGCAAGGGGAAAAGTTTAAAACAACAACAATTATACATACACATCTGTCTTGTAATAACTTGTTCTATCATCCAGAGAGGGAATCTGAAGGCATCCAAGACTCTAGCTGACCTTGATTCAAAAAGCCAGTTCTCAGGATTTTCCATAACGTGTCCCTTCTAGTGCCTTCCAGTCTTTGTACTTTCCTCTCTGCCCACCCTTTCCTTCCCTAGGGGGACAAGAAAGGTCAACTACGTGGTACGTTTGATTATTAATCCTGAATTTCTACTTACGATTTCTTAGATGGCTTGCTGTTGCTCTCCCTGGATTTATGTAGTAGCTGAATCAACACAATACTTGGACAACTAAAACGAGCATACAGTATACAAAGGATATTATAGTTAATTCTGAAGTCATCACAGTATGTATCAAAACAAATGTGTACATTCTATTAAGGTACAATAGAGGTATACATTGTAAAGCTAAGACTTCAGACTACTTAAATGCTTTGTGAGCTTCTGTACTAGAGCTATATATGCAGGTAATGTATGAGTTATTAAGGATCAGATTGCATTGACAGTTAATTAAGCATGACGGGTCAAGGGAGCCTGCTTTGGCAGGTGGGTTGGACTAGGTGATCTCTGGAGGTCCCTTACAAGCCCTACAATTATGTGATTCTGTGACTCCCAAAACTATTACAGTTGGAGGTATAGCTTTGTAGAAGACATCTATGTAGCTAAAACTCTTCTGTGGCAAAGACAAATTTTACAGTAAGCTATTAAATAAGGGTCTGGGGAACCTGATCTAGCTTCAGATGTCCATTTTCATTGCAGGGAAGTTGCACTAGATGGCCTTCAGAGTTCCCTTCCAACTCTAAGGATTCTATGATACTCTTAAGTAGTGATCATTCAGACCTGCCCGCTTTGTTCCCTTGATGTTCACTGACTAGTTTTGCTTGGTGGTTTCTTTCACAAAGGCTAGGTATTTTGCAGCAGTGCTTGTGTTTGCTTTTATATGTCTGCACAGCTTTCCTCTGTTTATGCATCAAAACTCTTGGGCATTAATGAGTAGTTCAGCACAAAACAATGAAAGAGTTTGAGATATGACAACCCAAATGGTTTCGTACTTTGAAGTGAAATGAGGGGAAGGAAAAAATAATGACTTTCTGGTAACAGCTGTTAGAACTGTTTATTATCATAGTAACTCAGTGGGAAGCTGTGCATTAAGAGATGTAGGTAACACTATATGCTGCTGGTTTTTTTGATGCTGCCTTTGTTTTGTATGAGTGCCATGGGATATCTCTCTTGGGCAGTGTCCTTTTTCACCTAGGTGAGGAGGAGTGGATTTTTCAGATAGCCAGATTACTGTGACTAAATATATTATGAAGGGGCAAAAAGAGGAAATCACCTTCCGCTTGGAGCAGAAGGTAGTGAGGTTTAGAAGGACTTCTAAGTAAGTTGCATTCTGCAGACTTGGGCTGGAACCTAGTGACAGTTTTGCAAAATGCAACGACAAGCTCTGCACTCACAGTAGTACATTGTTATACACTCAGAAGAGCTGAGTTGCTGGCCACAGAATTCAAGCAGACTTTTGAGCACCTTATTCTTTTTGGTACAGTGTGAGACCATCCCACACGTGAAGGAGATAGTGCCTAGGAAAACCAGAAGACAATGCTGAGCAGCAAGAGGGGCTGTCCTCTGGGCTGTCTGGAAGCAGTCTGGATAGATCTGACTATTTGCTGTCTGGGACAGTTCAACCCAGCATGAGGTTTCTGGCTCTGTAACCATCTGCAATTCTTGGATTTTGTGTCTACTTAGGGCTTTTTTTCCTCTCTCTCTTTTGGTGGTTTTAATTCCCGTCCTTACTTTGCTTGATTCTCAGAACACCAGGCAATCTTCACAGAAACAGATGCTAAATAGTCTGTAGCAAGCGTAAAGAAGCACCTGGATTACTGGATTTTAACAGTTTCCAGTCTCACATAAATTACCATTTACTAAAAATACAGCAGACAAACTGAGGGAACAACAATACATCAAATTGTAAAAAAAAAATAAAAATTAAAAAAAATCAGCCTCTGTACAACAGCTTTACAGAGATGGACTCTGACATCTAAAATGAAGAGCTGCTTTAGTATGTTTTCACTCAGGCAGAATTTCAGAGTGTAGCTGTTTCTCCCCTACATTTCCCCTGTCAGGTTTGCAGCCAAGAAGACCTTGAACAGCACTAATAATTAAGCCTGTGGTTTGAATAATGGTTTGTAAAAGAGTGCATGCTATTTTGGAAGGGTTTTTTTTATTCTGTGATTTCTGCAGGTTGGCTGGCACTGCAAGAAATACAGCCTCTTGCTTCCTTTGGGATGGCTTCTGCTAGCAGGCAAAGGGCTGGGAGAGCCTGTATTAAACCAGCAAAGAGTGTAAGCACAGCTAGTCGTAGTCAGGGGTGCTCTGTCACTGGAACACACAGCATCCCTCTGCTTGAGGCAAGAGCAGACCAGAAGAGCACGACCCATAACTTTCTGGTACAGTTAGCGGCTGAAATCTCTCCCTGGTGTTATCCCTATTATGACCTAATAGTCTGTATTTGGCTCGTTATGTTTTAATGACATTCTTCTTGAAGAGAGAATGCGTTGTGGAAATGGCAGATTTATGGTGTTTCTAGGAAGATAAGTTTATTTCCAGCTAATATGAGCCACAATGCACTGCGACTAATGCAACGCAGCCTGTGTTACAAGTGTGATTAGTTTTATATCCACTTTTCTTTCTCCCCTCAGAGGATTATGCCCAGCTGTGCAACATTCCTGTTCCAGGATCTCGACGGCCGTATGGACAAGATGCTTTGGTTGACTTTGAGGAGCACTACACTCCAGAAACTAATCCATACTTTGTCGAAGACCGTAAGCAAGTTTCTCTGTTATGTAAAATGCTTGAAATGAGGGTTGTAACTTGGATTCTTTCCCTGTAGCTGGCTTTATTCTTCTATTTGCTTCTGAGTAATGTGTCCTATTTATGTTTTAGTTATTCCTATGACATTAGCTTTCAGTCAGGTGTTCTGGTTCAAGAGCCAGTGTTGTATAAGAGTCTAGTTGGGCCCAGAGTACAATTTTAATTTTTAATACAGTGGAGTATTCTGTGCCAAATGTACTAAATTTATATTTACCAACAGATTTACAGCTGAAGGTAGAGAGGATTGCCAGTTTTCTTTCTCACAAATTAATTTTCCACTGGCGCATGGGATAGATTTCTTTAGAGTACAGTTAGTTGAAGACACACACACACAAAGAAAAAAAAAAAAATACCTCCATGCCAGTTTTTCATGATTTTCCAGCATTATTTGTATGGAAGAAATGGAGAGCATGAGAGCAGTGAAACTACAGAGCAAAGGATGATCAGAGAGTATGCATGCACACAGCCTTCAGTGTGGAATGGGCTGCAGGCAGGGTGTAAGGAATCATGTACAACATCTTAGATGTCCTTCAGGAGTGACAGGGTTCTTTGATGGATTTGGTCCAGCTCCCTGTAACAACCTGAGGGAGATATATCCTTACAGACCTCAGTGGCTTCAAAATCAGCCACTCGGTGCAGGTCCAACATAGTTCATCACAGATTCAGGGAAGAAAAGTGGTATTATGTGTAGCTAAAGAGAGGGGCAGTCCATTTCACCTCCACTTCTGTGCTATGTATTCATTCTCTGGCAGGCCAGCAGACTCTCGCATGCTCCAGCCTTTCTCCTTAGAAGGCCTTTTGATGTGAAGGGCTGCCATCTGCAGTCCTGTTACAAACAGCTCAGTGAATGGGAAGCTGGTTGAAAAACTTACGCAGAATTAAGAGGAACAATTCAGTCTTACCAGAGAATCTCTGAATGTGTAATAATGTCAAATATTTTTTAAAATACACGTCCCTCTTTATACATATATTCATAACTGCCTACAAAATAATAAAACAGGGAGCCTTTGGCTATTCACCATAGAGAATTATGACATGGAACGATGGGTAGATTACAAGTATTTGTACTGGCACTGATTGCTAGAGTACCAGCCAAAGGGTTATTAACCAAACCACAATAGTAAAGCAGTATTTGATTTCTTCTTACTTTCCTAAGGCAATTGAATTTTTTAAGCTGTATTTCTTCTAGATAAATTAGAGCATGTATTTCCCCCCATAAGCACACCTCACTTTTCTAGAGAACTGTTGTAAGAACTTTTGTCCCAGACTGCACTACTGCTGCTTACCTTTGTTTATGTAAAACATCAGTATACTTAAAATTGTGCAAGTGAGAAAACAGTATTATCCTTAAAGAACGGACAAAGCACGCAGGTTCATTTACCAAAAAAAGCCTCAGATTTTTAAGACGGTTTAAAATATGGCATTCCCTAAGTAAGTAATTCTGTTTTCATCTTGAAACAGCCCGTTTACAACTCCAGATGGTACAGCTCTGCTAAAGCTGACCTGCATTCTGCAAAGTCAACTCACGTTCCACTAAACATCTGAGAGAATTTCAGTCTCACTATGTGTTTGGGTGTGTGTCTGTGTATAATATATATACTTTTTTTTTTTTTTTCAACTTACTTGTTTGTTATTCTTTCTTCACTCAGGTTTTCTGAACAGCTTTGAGGAGTTACAAGCAGAGGAATGTGGTATTCTGAATGGATGTGAAAATGGCCGATGTGTGAGAGTCCAGGAGGGCTACACCTGTGACTGCTTTGATGGTTATCACCTGGACATGGCCAAGATGACTTGTGTTGGTGAGCACTGCATACTTACTTCTTATTTTTCTCTTAGCCGTCAGTTTTATTCAGTCACTTGACCTAAGCAGAAGCTTAAAAAGAAAAAAGAAAAAAAGAAGAGGTTACTGATGATCACCTAAGTTCTGTTAAATATGCCAATTTTATGCCCGATTTTAGTACAAAGGCTAGTAAATCTTGTTACAGAAATATCTGTGGTGGTGTTCCTCAGTTCGTGACAGCTGTGTTCAGTTAAGAGCCTAGAAACGAACAGGCACACCCTTGTGCAGTGAAGCTTAAACTTGTATCAACAGTGTAACACTGTAACATGAAGAGCAAAGCTTTTTCAAAACCAAACTGAGAGAACAGATCCTGATCCAGAGTAGAAGAGTGATTTTGGGAGCAAGTTTTTAGAGCAGCTGGATATCCCAAATATTCAGATATAGAGTTGGAGGGATTTGGCGCACTAATTCTCACCAATTTCAGCAGTGAAAATAAACAGTCTGTCCTTTCACTCTTAAACCAGTCAATCTGCACAACCAGGACAGCTAGTGACTGTGTGTACAATTAGGAAACAGAATGGTGAGGTGGCAGGGAGAAGATGGAGCAAAACAACCAGCACTTGTCAGCACAGGGCCTAGCACAGATTGTATGTGGGTATTGTTTCAGTGTGACCGTGTTAACCGTGCCTAGCAGTGTGCTGAGTAACTCACAGCTTCAGTCTCCTAGCTGTGTCGTGGTAAGCTTACCGGCGTGCCTTGTAATCTTTAGCACTTGACAGCACACTGGCCTCCTTTGCTCTGGTGTATGTCAGGCCAAATGCTGCACATTATGGACTGCACATAATTTGCTGCTCACAACTGTTTAGTTGGCAGCACCAGCAAGGTCTGAAATGCAGGATCATTTTTTTTAATAAAGATATTATTCTAAGAACCAGCAACACCTTTTCTATAAAGCCACTTGTATGCAATCAGATAAAATCCTGTGAGTGATTATTCAAGTTTTGCATCACCACTTAAGGTGAGTCTGGGCTCTGTAATGTAGCAGTTTAAGGTTTTTCAAATACACTGACTTCCTGTGGTAACTACTTCTTCCCAACAAAATGTTTATGTATGAATTTCAGTTTTTGGGCTAGCCTTATACCACCTGATCTTAACTGAATGCATAGTTCTCAGCATCTTCCTACAGCACACTCCTGCCAATGCTGGAAATAAATGTGCTTTACCTATACAGCAGGCTTAAGTACATGCGTTTTGCTGTCCACTTTTTGCAGACGTGAACGAGTGCAACGAACTGAACAACAGGATGTCTCTCTGCAAGAATGCCAAATGCATTAACACAGAAGGTTCGTACAAGTGTTTGTGTCTCCCAGGGTACGTACCTTCAGACAAGCCAAACTACTGCACACCACTGAACTCAGAACTAGACAGTGAACTGGAGTAGAGGAAAATCTCCGTATCCTAAGCCCATATACTCTGCACTGTATAAAGAAAAAGAAGAAAAAGTATTTAACTTGAGAAGAGAAGGCACCAGAGTAGGGAACGTAAGGGGAAAAAAGTATTAAATATGTGTCAGTGGTGAGACGTGATGGGCTGACTGCCAGTCAGCTTCACTGAAGTGACAGACCAAACCAAATGGACACATTTCTCTGTATGAAAAAAATAATCAAGTATATAGTGTGTTCATAAGAAAAAAGTCATTGAAAATAAATAAGCAAAAACAGTGCTGTTATTTTAAACAGAAGAGCTTTAGTTTTCTGTTTCTTTGTTGTTGTTTTTGTTTCTGTTTTGTTTTTACTATTGCTTGATTTAATTTGGCATTTAAATAGTGATGGAAATATTTTATATTACTATGTCATTTTTGATTGTTCAGTTCCTTGCCTACTGTTTCTTCTCAGACCCTTTTTTCTGATCAGTACAAATTATTTGATACAGATATTCTTAGGATATTTTATAAGAACTGTTACACAGGGTAATGCTCTTTCTACTCTGGAACATTGGTCAGTGACTTGTTTTAATTTGCCAGTTGTCTGCCCTGTGGAGCAGGCACCATTTGTTTTCAAATGTTTATATTCCTTGGCGAAAAGTCCTTGTATTCATTTTGTATTCTGTATGGTTGTTACTGCACTTAAAAGTCTCTAGAACCTTTCTTGCCAAGTTCAAAGCTGCTAGTGGACAACATTGGATTCCTTTTGTACATTAAAACAAAAGATTTTAGCTCACGTCTGTATTGTAATGTGTAAATTGAACACGAGAGATCTTGTATGATTACCCTAACATATTAAAGCTGTATATTAAAACTCAATAAAATCACCTTTTTTTAGAAAAAGCTATTTACTAATTGTAGGCTTTTTATTTCCCTTATTGGTATTTAAGTTACACAAATGTAACCTTAGGGTGTTTACAGTATAGAATTAACTTACATTGCAGCAGTGAGACAGAGGTGCCTGGCTGTTTTTTTTTTCTTCTCATGTTGTTTTAATAAGACCAGAAACTGAGTTAGCTGATGCCTGAAGTTAGTTAGACTTCCAGGGTGAGGATTTCAAACCCAGACCTACAGAAACTGTTTGACTTGGAAGTTGTCTTCCATGGAACTTTTCTTGTTACCTGGCTTAGGCATAATTCCCACTAAGTCTGCCAGTCAGGCTCTTTTGTATGATGGCCCAGATTTCAGAAATTATTAAGACAAGAGGGAGAATCTCCTTTTCTTGCTGAACTGTACCTTCCCATCAGCTCCATTTTTCAGTGGAAGGACAGAAAGATTACTGGGCTGACAGATGTTTCACTTTGACCTCCTCCAGAATGAAACGGTTTACTTTGGCAATCCTGTAGCAGGTCCTTTTGATGTTTTCCAAATGAAACATTTTTGTTGTGTCTTTCAGACCTGCCCTGCATTAAGAGAAAAAGGATAAAATGAGACTTTGAAATTGCCTGAAAATTTGACTTTTATTTCTCATTTCACCAAAGAAAAGGAATACTTGTTTTGGGTCTGAGTATTTTGCAATATTTAGGTCAGTCACAGGACTAAAAAGGGTGCAGCTTACAGCACTTTAAGTACTAGGCTCTCAGCAGGTCTTGTTAAAGCCCCTGTGCCTGTTGACTGTGGCAGCGCATGTCCTTTTCAGGGCCTCTCCTCTGTAACTAATGCAGTATGACACGAGTGAAGATGCTGCACATTTAAGATCTGATTGTACACAAAAATGAAGAAGAAAAAGTCCCCTATACAAATGCGTGTGTGCGTGGGGGGGGGGGGGGGGGGGGGGGGGGGGGAGGGTGAAGTGGAATCTTCAAGGATGAGACTGCAGGCAAAGTACCAAACACGTATGAGTTCTTTCTAGCACTAAGAAAGAGAGGGAGGGAGGGCCACTCTCTCCCAAAAGAGGAACACTACAGCTTATCTAAAATTAGAAAAAAAAAAACCTACTTGCTTACTGCTATGGTTACAGAAAAGGAAGAAAGATCTGATGACACTGGGGAACACCATAACTAAATGGCTTGCTATTGTCCTGTTTAAAGTTTTCATTCTTCTACAGCCTATTTATCTCCTTAAATTTTGCACACAAATCTCAAAAACCAGTATTCAGAGTTATAGCTGAGACACGCCCAGTGAAAACTCTTAGAATACTGTCGTGGCCTCCTTCCAATCAACTTCTTAAGGTACTGATAGAAATGCTTTTTCTCTGACGATGGTTGCAAATTCACATATGATGTCTCTTTGTCTCTCCTTATCAATGGTGACTGGCCTACGGGAGCTGAGGTTTCCACTTTGTTAAAAAAGAGGCACCCTGAAATGTAAGAGAACACATTCTGTGTCTGAGCACAGTAACTGTCTCACTAAATCATTCTCCTTCCAGTATGTAGCTCTGTAGACTAAGCAAATGCACCTCCAAGGTTACCAGAACCTTCCTTTTTTTGAAAGGAGTGTTGCTGGGGCTTTTTTTCATCCTTTTTTTTTTGGTGAAAATCCACATCCTCAACAAGCAGGGAAATGCCTGAAACAGTGCTGAAGAATTTCAAGTAGAGAAACTGAAAGCACAGTAACAACCAGAAGTTGCACTTCTGAAAACAGAGCAGCTCTTTCATGTGTGCAGAAGCTACTCTCTTCTGAAAATCTGTGGCTTTTCCCCAATTTTTTATAAGCTCCTTGTCATCAGCGTGTTCTAGTATGATGCTGAATAATTTCACATTGGATTACATTCTCATCTTTGACAATCCTTGTTAAAAGGAGTTCTTCCTAAAAGGTGTTACTCTGAAATTTGGATTAAAGAATTCTGTTCTGCGTTTGGTTGTCGTGAAAATTCAGAGACAAGCCAGCACTATCCACTCTCCCTTCCCTGGACGGCCTCCTCCTGCCTCAAAAATGGGCCGGGCTCATCTGTGAAAGCTGGCTTACACCCCAAAGCTGCTGTCGCATCCAGCACCGCAGCCTCAGGCTTCCCACATCTCAGTACTACTCTAAACCTCCCCCAGCTTGGGAGTCAGGATGGCAGTGCGAGCCTCCGCTGCTCCCAGGAGTATTCCAGTATGATAGCTGAGGAAATAACAGTTAAACTTCGGTACCCTTAAAAGACTTCGCTTTGGGACAAACACTGTGCTGAGCGCGTAATTCTGAGCCACAGGATTGGCTCCTTGCTGATTTATTGCATCTTTTTAAAACAACAAGTTTAGAATAGCCTGGGAGTTTGCCATTCTCAAACAATATACACTCCAAGTCGCTTTGTTACTTCAGAGGAAAAACGCAAAACCAAGTGGTTCTGTGAGTAGACACTAAAACAAAGCCTGCTTTCTTACAGCCTTTCCCCACAGCTCCCCTCAGCAGGGCAGCTCCAGCTCCCTGCCCCTCCCTGCCCACCAGGCACATGTCTGCAGCTGGGGGCCAGGGAGGGCTGACAGCCACACGAGCAGTGGTGCAGGCACTGCCACACCAACAGTCATCCCTGCTCACAGCAAGGGTCGCTTCTTTCCAGCTGTTCATCAAACTGTAAAGACCTCAAACTACTGTCCTTCTGGTCCTGTCTTCCTTGCACACACTGCTGAAACTGGTCATAGGGTTAAAAGCCACCAGTAGGTTCATGCACACTCACTCTGGGTCCAAGAAAAACCAAACCAATCAGCTAAGCCATTAACGACCTCTTGGCCTAACCATTGCTGTTAGGAGCAGTACACAGAAGAGGTTTTGGTGTGTTCTTCTATCTCCCCTGTCTGAATTAAAGGTGCAGCAGTTGACCCAAGCCCTGCCTGGAGCTTGGAAACACACTGGTTCAACAGCCTCATTAAATCCACATTTATCCATTGCTGACACTGTACATACATATATATATACACACACACAAACTACTTTCTGCATTTTTCTGCCTTTTCCTTTTGCCTCTTTTTAACATCGTATTTGACTTGAGACAAACACAAAGATGGAGCCAAAATCCCATTCAGATCCCAGTGTTTAGAACATCCCATGTTGATTGGCTCAGAAACGCCTTAAACAAAATACAATTGAAGGAATTAAGTGAAATCCAGTTTAACTGAACCCAGGCCCTGAGCCCACCTACTCTGCCCCAGTGTAGCATGACTGGTTCTGGCACTCCACTTGAAAAGCTGCAGGGCTCAGAAATACAATTTCAATTCATAGTTAAACAAATATTTTCTTTACATCATTAAGAGAAGGGATTGGACACCATGGATGCAGCCAGTTACTGGTTACAAGAGCTGTGGTTTAGGTGAGAACCTTAAAAATACAAAAACCACCAAGTACAATTCGTTGATTCAAGTTTCTGAGTGCAGCAGTCTGGAACCGATTACAATTTATACCAAACTGCACCAACCCTTTTTATACTCATATGGACTTTTTATTTTTTAATGTATTTTTTTTTTTAAGTTAGTCCTTTTCCAGCCAGCCATTTCCTTGCTACAAAAGTGGTGTTTCAAGATTGCTGATGTGGTTAAAACTGAGTTCTGCGAGCTCCATTATAATGCTACTGTGCTAAGGAGAACAAAAGCACTGAGGCACTGAAGTAACAGAGGCATTTCACTTAGACATCTGATATGAACAGATACTTCCATGTCAGGATGCTAGTAAATTAAAAATTAGCCAAAACTAAAACAGTATTCAAAGTGAGCACTAATTTGCCTTGGGAAAAACAGTGTCACAGCAGGAAAAATTGCTTGAATCCAAAAAAATTGGTAGTCATGAAAATATTCAGCTGCTTAGTGGCAACCGACATAAATTCCTAAGTCCTAAAACACTATGGGCTCCAAACGGTTGTCGTGAACGTTAGCTCACAGTGAGAATCCCCCAGCGTCCCTGAAGGGACGTCAGCTGTGGCAGCAGAGAATCCTGGAAAGGTAATAGACCTCATTACAGCATGGCATGGGCCAGACCTGGCCACCAACTGAACCACAGCACATGCCTTCAAAGTACACACCAAATTTAAAAAACCCCACTGCTGCCTCTCAAAGAGACGACTGTATTGTTCTTCAGTAATGCCACCCACTTTGAAGAGCAGCTTGTTCTTTCTGTAGGGACTCTAACACCAAGCTGGCCAAGGGAGCCATTCAAGCAAGAGAGAGGTGAATTTGCTGTATGTCAGAGGCTACTCCTCACTTCTGAAACAATAATTTGTTATTTCTGTAGCTTTTTCCTATCGAAAGATCTGAAATTTACTTTGGAAATCTATGTGATCTGTCCAAAAGAGAAGCAGAACTCCTACGAGTGAGTGGATGAGGGAAATCAGCCATTTGCTTTAGACTTTGCTTTGTCATCACTCAATGTCAGCTTGTTAGAGAGCATCCACAACTCTGGAAAATGCCAAGGACTGGGCTGCACTCACAGCAGGAGAACCACAAAACCTGGAGCCTCCTGGGTCACCACTCCATAGCTACAAAGGTTGCATTTGCACGCCAAGCCAGGAAGACAACCCTGCACCTCAGCAGCTGTGCAGCCTCACCCAACTCTGATGCTTGCCCTGCCTGATGGGGAAAATTATACTAGAGGCCACCAGAAGTCCCTTCCAAACTACATTTTTTCCATGACAAGAGGATGTGATCTGATAGAGCAGCCTCTGGGCCCTATCTCTGTGTGAGACAGGCAACCTGGCAAGATGGGATATGAAGTTGGGGGTTGGAACTAGATGATCTTTAAGGTCCCTTCCAACCCAAGCCATTCTATAATTCCATGACTTTCTCCCCCTTCTTCTCCCACATCTGAGAAAGTGCCAGAAGCACGCCTTTTACTCTCGGGAAGTCACTGATCTGCCCGGCCCATCTCAGCAGTATCCTGTCCTGAAGGAGCATTATGCACTATGTATTGAATTGTTAAGCAGCAATCTCAGGTTAGAAGGAAAGTTCTGCAGTGAAGCCTTTGTTCTGATGAAAGGCACAGAGGAGGGAGGAAATTACGATATTTTTATTACTTTCTATGCTGATTTTCCTTTCCCCGAAAGTCACGCTTCTCCACACGCGGCTTTCCATTAGTTCTAAACCAGAGGGGATGAGGAGGATACTGTTAGCCAGCATGGAAAATCTCTACGTGACAATTTCAGCATCACCTCCAATCCCTATCTAGTTATGCTGCCAGGATCCATTCCGGGTGGGATTTTCCAAAGCACTCCATATTGATTTAGCTGTCCTCCCAACAAAATCTGTGGCACCTCCATGGAGTTCAGTGGCAGAGCAAAAGCTGTGCCAGGCTCTTTTAAAAAATCCCACCATGAGTGTTTGATGAGGAATGTCTCTGGCAGGAAAGATTTGAGTACAGCTAAGCAATACTTTTCTTAATTATTATTTCATATTAAAAGCTTTATCTGTGCCACTTCTCATCCAGGAGGTAACTGCCCTGAAGGGTGAGTAGGACCAGTTCCAGTATCCCCAGCTGAAGATAGTCTGTTTCCACCTTAAAATAAAGTCAATTTTCCAGTCATCTCAGTGGTGTGCTACAAGTGGGCAGTGTTCCCTGGATCCACGCTCACCCTCCTTGCTGCAGGCCACCATTCACAAAAGCATTCACTATTTTCTATCCCATTTGATACTCCTTTCCATTGATACTCCCTCCCCTCTGGCATACCCTGTCATTTGCTCACAACCAAAGCCTCAGCCTCCCATGCACTAATTCCTTCCTGTTTATTGGTTCAGGTATCCACAAAGTAGCTTTTAGTCTCTAAATACAGATGTGGCATGTGGTGAAAGTGATAGCTACTATCCGGTACTGAGGCACATCTTCTGCCAAAGTAAGCTGATCATATCCGTCACAAGTATCGTATCATCTCACAGCATTCTCTCACCTCACAGAAACTGAGGACACCACCACCACATCACGTTTATGTTCTTCTTAAAACCACCCCAAAGGGCCACAAAGTGCCTTCATTTAGTAACCACAAGGAAGAGGTTTCAAGCATGCTTTTAGCAGCTAACGTACTCTTCTCTGGCCTGCAACATCACCAAAAGGAGCTACGCACCAAACATAGGACAAGGAAGTTTCAAAAACAAAGCAAGAAAGGAAAGGGAAATCATTTGGTTTTGGCAACAGGGAGCTGAATGAACATAGAACTTTCATTCACGTTTGCTCATACTTAAAGGTCATTTTTTCAAAACACTGAAGAACCACATGAACTACACTGCTTGTTGCAATGCTATCTCATTTCAGGACACTGAATGTTAAACAAAGCCGAATAATGGTAAAGAAGCTTTAGAGGGTTGCACTATTGAAGGAAATAATGCACAGTGCATCCAGCTATATATATATATATTAATTTAACATCTGGTAATAATTCTGGTATTGGGTTATTCCACCACAGGGCAGCAGTAATTGCTTTCAGCCAAGCTGGCTCTTACTTCATCCCGTAAAATTTGGTTTACGTTTGAGTGCTAGCTACAAACATTACACCTACCACATACTAGATGAAAACAAAACACTCGCAAACATGCACAAGGAAGACAGGCCAGGAAAACCTAATACTACATATTTTCCTGTCTAAATACCTAACTCAAAACAGCTCCAAGAAACTCGATGACACACATGGTTCAAGCACGAGGACCTTAAGCAAGGGCTCTCTGAGCATTATCTCATCAGCCTCCAGAGCAGACCAGAAAGATGGCTGCGCTCTCTCTCTCTCCCTCTCTCCATTCCCTTACAATTGTAATTTCATAGCTTCCATTCTTTGAAATTTCCCTTGACATTCCTTCTCTTTGCTCTTCTATATGAGCAGTGTCTGTTAATCTGCGTTAACATTTTCTCATCTGATTCCGGCGCAACTCTTCTGACGTCCAGGATTCATACAGTGAGAAACTGAACTCACTAAAACAGTAAGAAAAACACATTTTTCTAACTCTATAGATAAAGTAAAAAATAATAATTCAAAGTGGTGCCAACTAAAGTCTTTAAAACGTTTTGAAAGAGATCTAGCAGTATTGGTGTGATTTGCTAATATAAATTACTTCTGTGTTTTAGAACAAGTATTAATTCACTTTCAAGTTCCCCATTGGCAAGTGAAGCATGAATTAAAGCATACCTGTAATTAAGGGACAAACAGGAAGATTCGCATCAACATTTCCAAACTCTGAATTCTGGGCTTAAGTTACCTTTACAAAAATTACTTTCTTGCAGCATCATAACAGGCTGCACAGGGAGGTGGTGGAGCTGCCGTCCCTGGAGGGCTTCAAGAAAAGGGGATTTGTGGTACTGAGGAACAGGATGAAGCTGGACAAGAGGATCTTAGAGGTCTTTTCTAAGCATGAGGATTCTATGATTCTATAAATGGGATGAAGTATCAGCAGGCTGCAAAAACATTAATTTTATTATTAATACAGTAATAAATGTTCATAGAATCTCCTGTTGCACAACTAGCAGACCTGGATTCAACAACTGGGCAGACATAGAATCAAATATCATCAAAACCCAAAGGCACACGAGGAGAGATAAAACCCTCATGATTTGTTTGGGCTGGAAACTGCAGAAAGGCAAAGCTTCCCTATAGCTCTCCATTTACTGGTGTTAAAAGCAAAGACACTTTTTCTTCTGTCTTTGTCACTAGAGGTCAGCACAGCATCTGCAGTGCCACACTCTTCGGGTTTAAGGAACGATGATAAAATTGGCGCATCTCCAGAAACAGCTCCAAGAGACTGTATGTCTGCTGAAAAGTTCAGAGCCAACTGTGAAGTCTCAGATGGGGAACACAGCTGATGGCAGCCAGTGAAAAGCAAGGACTTGAAATCAGAATAAAAACATGCTGGAAGACTAAAGGTTCCAGCAGAGCAATTAGTGTCGAACAACTGTTTTTAAAACGTCCATTAGCCCAAGGTAAAAGCTGTCACCTTAGAAGCCTAGCTGACTAGCTGTCTGAGGACTCATCCTGATGGATGAGAAATAAACTATTTAATCTCCCTGCGCAACAACATTCCTACCCCTGGCTGCGAACAGCTGGGCTAGCTCATGTAAAGTGAGCTCCTCCGGGCAGGTCAAGCAGATACAGAGAGCATTAACTGCACTGGAACATTTCCTAGGAATGCCGAACAAAAAAACACAAGCAGACACTCATCTTCACAGCACAACAGGACAGACAGCCCCGGTGTAATCCTCATCCTCTTGAGGTCATGGAGAAACCTCACAGCCGCTATGTCTGCTCCTGGGCCTCCCAAGGGCTGTGTTACTGCCAGCCAGTGGGTGATGTGCCACCATGGCAGGGACCAGGAAAAAGCAGCTCTCTGTTTAGCGAGATCATGGGAGGCTGCAGCACTCAGCTGCTCTTGAGACAGGTGCAGGCAACAGACTTTGCGCTGAAAAAGGGATGTCACCTAAGGCAGGGCAAAATCCCTCGAATAGCACATGCCAGTAATAAGCCCTTGTTCTGGTGACTGATGGTGCTCAATTTGCCACTCTAGCAAGAGAGCACCTTTGTCGTTACGACTCAGACACAAACAGAGACCTGTGCTGCTTGCAGCTATGCCTCGAAAATCCATTTAAGACAGACTGTCCAAGGCCAGGCATAAGCAAAGGGGGTTGGACACCAGGGCCATATGCAGTCTGGCACAACAGCATGGAGCACAACTTAACCTGTGTAATTCCCCTGGCCTGGCAGCTAAAGGAATGTTGGCTCCTTATAATCCAGAGAAGTTTGGTTAGCAGTTGGGAACTCTTTGAACTGTGGCAAAAGAAGCAACGGGAAAATAAACTCACACTGACATAAATTGAAAGAATCTCACCCTGGCAAGAGGAAGTTAGCAAAAAGGAGATGCTAATTCTATGTGCCTAAGAGCAAAACAGGTAAACTTCAGACATTTTTAAAGATCGTTCTTTCTCTACACTTGGCTACAAAGGGTAAGCACAACAGTGGGCGCCCAGACTCTGGCAGCCGTGATAAAAGCTTTTTTGCTACAAATGCCTTGCCTTTATAATACATTCCTGCTCCTTTATTAGTACATTATAAATTATGTTTTATGCTATATGTTTTCTAACTTTTTTTCTTGAAAATTTCAATTCTAAAATGCACACATTAAAATAAATATAGGAGTAGAAAAGTGGGCCTTTGAGATCAACCAGCTACAGGCTGAAGCCTGGGTCTATAAAACTTGAGAGCTTCTCACCATTATTAACGCCTCAGAGTCGGAGTGCATGGGAGTCAAAAATAGGCACATAGCCTTTTTTAGAGCACCTGGCACAACTTTCTATCCAGTGACATATAAAACAGAAAAATAAGATGGATGCAGATGGAAGCAGTATGCAAGCGTGTAATGAGATAACGCTAATACTGAAGGTAGCTGCCCACCCTGTTGCTATACGGGATGCAGCGAGGAATGGGGTCTTGCAGCAAAGCACCTTAAGCAGCCAGGAAAGCAGAGAAGCCACCTACAAAGATGCACAGCACATGCTTTACAGAAGAACCTGCTGGACATCTTTTCTTCCTTTTGAAGCTATAAGCACACCGTTTTGCCTCCCTGAAATGACCTGCTGCCCTGCAGGGTGGCAGGACAAAAGACTTGTGCAGAATAGGGCAGTAATGCTGCAGTTATTTATAGCAGCTTTTCGCAAGTGGAGGAGAAAGCTCGAGGGCACTCGCATGAAGACTTTACAAGTGGGAACATAATAGGAAATTGTGAGCTGGCTGCAAGTAAAGATCAACTCTGCCAGAAAAAAAAAAATTATGTGTATACTAAACAGGACAGTTATAGAACACAAAGAACAAGGAATAGAAAGATGTGACTGAAACGGGAACAAAAGACAAGTAAAATACAAAGAAAACAGATGAAAAGAAGAAACAGCAAACAGAACACATCCCAGATAAAAGTATCAATTCCTGTGAGACCTTTGGCAAGTTACTCAATTTCCTCCTCCATAACATGGAGGTAATGTTTCCTTCTGTCACTGTCTCCCCAAAAGCTTTAGGCTCCAACTGTTTGGATGGCAGTCTATCACAGGGAAGAGATGGAGACATACGTAGGGTTTTCAGCTTCAACAACTTCAGCAGTTCTTAAGTAAAGCTCTAACATTAATCTTCACTGTTATGCTGCCATTGTGCTCTTCGTTCACAGTACAGAGAAAAATATATATATATATATATACACACAGTGTCTGGTAAGCAAGAAGGTGAGAAATAGAATAGCCTTCTGCTCACTCTCTCCCTCCATAACCACACAACCTAAGACACACACAAATAACTGCAGGCATGAGGGATTACAGGCAGCAGTGGCACTAACCTCATGAGGCCACAACCACAGAGGACAGACAATGAGCACGCTACCCTCCACATGTATGTTGATTCACAGCTTGAGTCTGACCCAAAGTTTTCCCTGACTGCTTTTTTTATTTTCCAATCACAATGAACTGTTCTTCAGCTTAACCCACAGCTGCAAGCTGTAGATCTTTGGAGATATTTTCATGTTTTGATGGCTTGCTTAAATGGTGGAGGGGAGGAAAACAATAAACTTTCTATACTGTGAACATAAGCTATAATTAGAAAGGCCCTTACACTCACATATCCTCAGCTGCTGTAAACTGTCACAGATCCATTAAAACCCATTGGCTAGATTCCCCAGACAGCTCAGATCAGCATCGCACCACTGAGGCTGATGAAGCGACACTGATTTGTGGAAGCGAGGGATCTGGCCCACAGCCTGCACTGCAGTCCAGAAAGACCATCTGTGTTTGACAGGATCGGAAATCAAAAGAAAGATCGGCGTCCTTATAACTTACTCAATGCTTCTGGGACAAGTGATTTCCATGGCATTAAATTAGGTAGACTAAACATGAGCTATAAAAGACAAAGACCTGTTTATTGTTTCTTTCTTGGTATAGTTTCACCAGGGAAGATTATGTAATTTCTTGCAACATATTCCATAAGGTGATGAAACGTGAAGTCAAGAAGGAGACAACTGAGGAGAGAAGAGGGACAGAAATAACACTACAAAGAATTTAAGCTATTTTATGAATTATAGACATGACAAACTAGGTTACACTGCCCAGCTCATGCTGAACAGGACTTTATGTCCAACCCATTTCCCACTGATGTCAGTGGAAAGAGTGGCATAACACAATGCTGCTCAGCAGCACAAGGGCAGCATAAAAAGAGATAAGAAGGATCAGATATTTCAGCTTTTTGTTTTTGAAGCTGTTCTTAAAAGCTCCCACACTCCAATTTCATGGGATTTTCAATACCATTGTTATCATTCCAGCTATGAAAAGCCAGGTGCAAAGCTAAACTCATGTAGTCATCAGTAGTATGGGGAAAACCGTACCAGAGCGTCCAGAGTTGTGTCCTGCTGCTCACTGGCAGAAATATAGATGATCTGTATAAAGCCCTTTTACAGTATCCAGTAAAAAGCACTGCTTTTGGATCACTCACTCTGAGCTTTCTATAGTGAAGAATTCATGTCAGGAATGAGCTGACTCTGCACGTGGGCTCTCCCCAAAAAGAAAAGATTGCTTACATACTTAACACATGCAAGCATGAATGTGTTTTCAGGATGCAGAGTGTAAATGAGCAGTGAAAACTGCTTTGAATTCCAGGGGACTGAAAACATCCCTGGAGGGAATGGGCACTACAGTGTTATTCCACCCTGCATCTACTCCTGCAGCCATTATTTATCCTAGAATCTGGTGAACACAAAAGATTAGGAATAACAGGGCTTTCCAAGAAAATCTCTCTCTTCTGCTTTAACACAGAGCAATTTAATTGAACCTTATGAGCATTTGCCCTCAGCATCTCTTTCTCACCCAGCTCCTAGATCTCTTATAGCTCCATGAGCCACCTTATCCCCAAGGACACTCAGAACTGGAAACTCTCAAGAACTCTCAAGGCAGGTCCTCTCCTCAAGCACAAAGTGAGAATGAAAAATTCGCACTGTGACTAAGAATATCTTTCAGTGTGCCAAGTCAAAAAAAACAGAGGAGAGGAATCCTTCAATCTTGGCTTCTATCTGCAATGCCCTCAATATATTTTGGCTGACATGGAGTGTGTGTACTTAAAATAAAGGCTGCCCCCAAAAGCAGTGCAAGCGCTTTCCTGCAGCTGGGCACTACAGGCACCACGCTGACCCAGACTAAGCCTCTCCAGGGCCCTGGCTGTGCTTGGTGCTGACTGCACCGCAGTGCACAGAGAACACATGATGCAAGATCAAGTCTGTAATCACTAGCAAGTCACTGAGCAGATTGAAGATTTAAACCAATTTGAAAAAAGGCACATACAAGTGAAATACTGCTAAGCAACTTCATATGTGAGTGCTGTTACACTGTAGAAATGAACTTTTCGGAAACAAGGTTAGTTAGGTCTATTCCACAGCAGTAACCCTTAATCAGCTTTTACACACTGCCACTTCTGCAGCCTCAGTGGCAGGTCTGAAAGAGCCAGAAAGATCACAGCTTGCCTTCAGTCATCTCCACTGCAAAATCTTCTGCACTAGAACTGGTTCTGTGCTTCAGTTAAAGTCACTATTTGAACCACTGTTCACTACAAAGAAATACGCTAATCTCTGTCAGATTTGTAGTACATGTTCTGCAGTACAGACATCTTCCCAAGACTTTCAAGCATGCTAATATTAACACACACACACACACACACACACACACACACACAAAAAAAAAAAAAAAAAAAAAAAGAATATTGTAATTTCCAGGCCCTTCTACAAATGAAAGTAACTATTTTCAGGAGAGGATTCACTCTCATTTGGAAAATCCCATTTTCATTCAACTGTATAAAAAGTATTCTGAAGGGAAATTTTGGACTTCTTGCAAATTACTAATGACTCAACAAGAATGTTTATTCACCCATCACATGTACATCTCATCTCTTCTTTTTCTTTTTTCCATTAAAAAAAATTCATATGCTTGACATAAGAAACAGGATCTTTGGGATGCAGTCAATAAAACAGACATTTCCTGAAGATCCTCTTGATTTATATACGAAGTCCTTTGCCACAGAATCATAGATAACTCAGAGCTGGGAGGGACCTTTAAAGGTCATCTAGTCCAGCTCCCCAGCAATGAACAGGAACACACACAGCTACATCAGGTCCTCAGAGCCCCATCCAGCCTGACATTGAGTGCTTCCAGGGATGAGGCTTCCACCACATCTCTGGGCAATCCACGTCAGTGCCTCACCACCCTCTCTTTAAAAGAGCTTTGCCCTATATCCAATCTAAATCTCCCCTCTTTAAGTTTGAAACCATTTCCCCTCATCCTACCACAACAAACCCTGCTAAAGAGTCTATCCTCTTCTTTCCTGTAGCTCTGCTTTAGATACATAAGGCCATCCTCAGGTCACTTCAGAGCCTTCTCCTCATGCTGAAAAGCCCCAGTTCTCAGCTTCTCCTTGGGAAGGTGTTTCCTCCCTTGGATCATTTTTGTGACCCTCTTATGGATGTACTCCAACTGACATGTCTCTTCTGCACTAAGGACTCCACATCTGGACACAGATCTGCACAGCTGGCCTCACTCAGTTTACTTAAAACTACCACAGATTGGCAATTTCATTCCTAAACACCATACCAGTAAACAGTAACGATCTTTACATAATACACATAAAACAAAAGGTGTCATATTTTCCAAATTCCTCACATGCCACAGGTCTTTAACTCTCACCACGTTCAGCAAGACTCAAGATTTGCACGTGTATATTTCACATACAAAAAGTAACCAGAAGAAATACTCTGCACATAGCAACATTGCTCCTTTAAGCCTACACTAATCACCAATTCCAAACCACGCACCACAGTCCAAACTGAGAGCGCTCCTATACTGACATGAAACCATTGCTTAAGGATTAGTGGAATGGAGTTATGTTTTGGTTTTTTTTCTTTTTTTACAGACAGCAAAAGGGAAAAAAAAAAAAAAGCAGGAACAGAGGAAACAGATAAAGTGACACATAAATATCACCTGAATTGTGCATTAAAAAAAATGATTACCACTTTGACATTAAGTTTGACAAGGCTTTTGAAGCAATCAGTTTCATCCTAGCATGCTTCAGTACAAGCGTTTACCTCACATCAGACCACTGTGCCTTCAGAGTAACCTTTACCAAATTCTTATACTGGAGGGAGAGTGGGCAAAAAAAAAAAAAAAAGAAAGAAAAGAAAAACACAAAAAAAAAAAACCCTAAGATCTTTCCTTTGTTTAAGTGCATTTCCTGCCTTCCTTACTGCTATAGACTGTGTTGTGGCATGCCTATTTATAGACTAAGGAAAGGAAAAAGCATCACTGGAGGCAGGAAAACTAAGTTGGGAAAGAATAGAAGGAAGTGTGGCTGCCATTTAGCCAAACAATCTAGAACTAATTGAGCTCAAAAGAGCCCCAGCCTCAGTGAGCTGCTGGGAGTGAACGCAGCAGGACCTTGGTCTGCTCTGCAGGCCCTGCCAGGGCTGGGTGCAGCCACGGATGGGACACCGGGCAGCGAGTATTTTCAGCATCACAACGCTGTGGCAGCAGCAGAGTTTTTTGAAGAAGCATGTTATAAGTTAGACAACTGTCAGATTAAGGTAAGTGCCTCCTTTTGGCATTTCTGCTGGCTGCATTCTCCCTTGCTTTTCACATGTGACCAGACTAGTAAATGAAAACAGTATGAGCTTGGGAGAAGGAACTGTATCTGATTTTTCAGATAAAAGTTTGGCAGGATGTCTAATTTTTAAAGAAAGAAATCTGAATTCAATTAGAGATTCCTCAGATTATTCCTGAAGTAAAAGATGCCCGTGCCATGTGTTCACACGGTCACTTTGCTGTTTTCCTCACCTCCCTTTTGTTTATCTCATCATTGTGACAAAGTGCTAGAGAAAGGTTGATGAAAGCTGTATGCCCCAAGAAGTCAGCTCTGTGTTTCGTTTAAAATAAAAATTTAAAGAAAAAGAGAGGGAGGGAGGAGGATATGGAACATATGTTTATGTAAGATGTGTTCACTTAGATTACATAGATGTATAAGCATGAACACAACTTACAATTAAAACGTTGCGAAAATTGAGTCTCATATCCATGAGGTATATATGAAGACAGGAACTCTGCCAAAATTAAAGCACCTGAAAGCTTCTACAGTCTCAGATTCTATTATGGCAGGTATTTTGGCACTTGGGTAAACACATAACAATACCCCACATGTACATATAAATACCTAGCATAGATTATGGTTCTTTTTTGTAATACCATGTAATTACCACTCTGAGGTCTAATTAAAACTGACAGCCAAATGTGAGTGGGATTTTGTGATGTTTATTATCAGATACAGAGTGATTTCTATCATGGCGTCATATGTAGAAATCTTCATTTTAAGACATACCAGTCTGCAGACCATATCTATTAATTGAATTAGCATCACCAACACAGACATTCAATAGGAAAAGAGGAAAAATTATGTTAAAACTGTGTTTGTTTTCTCTGATTTTAAACATGTCCTCTGCTAACAAAGGAAATGTCGTCATTTGAAAGCAGGATAAAAGCTGCAGAATACTAAATTTAGGATTTCAGCAGCAAATTTTCATTGCCTTTGAACTAGCTCTGAAGATAACCTTTGTAGTAGTCACACACACTATCTCTATACATATGCTATTCAGATTATTCATGTGTTATTCCAATGTTGCTCAGGATTACTGGCTCATTGTAAAATGTTGCCCCGAGCAAAAAGGAAGCATGGTGTGTAGTTATTATACTGTATCTCCGTAGGATGCTATTGTGTTTAAAGTCTGTTACTGTGAAGATAGCAAGGCAGGATGTCATCCACATAGGTGAAAAGCTGTGATAGGGCAACTGTAAACAACAGCATTCTGCTGAAAAGTGCATCCAGGGAGGTGCCAAGCAGCAATTCCAATGAAACAGATGTTAGATAGCACTCATGAAAAGGATCAGGCTTCTCTTTGTCCGACTTCAAAGTTCTCAATTATTTACAGTAATTCTCATTTCTAAGAGGCTATAAGCACAGTCTCGTGAATGATAAGATATGGACTCTGGGTATTTACAAGAAAAAGCCTTTCTGACTACAGTTTGAGTTGCAAGCATAGCATGCTCTCTCCTTCAGGAGAAAGCTCTTCAATTTCTGTAAGAGACGTACCCTCATGAAGACAAAGCAAAAAATATGATCTTTGAGGGGGTTTAATTAAGTAGCGCAAAGTTAAAGTGTGAAACCTCTTGTATGCCAGTCAGCTGACATCACTGAGGGCACCCTGTGCTTCTGAGCTTCCCAGGAAAGTGCAGACTGACCCAAGGATAACTTATGTGACTTTAAAAATACTGCATTTTGGGCAATAGAAACAACAAGGTACACAGTTCAGGTTTAGCAGGATTTGTCATTCCTCATGCAATTGCAATAGTATATCCTATTTTTCCTTCTATGCCCCTACCTATTCTACTACAGCAACCCCTCTTACCAGGGAGCTGTGTGCTCTAAGTCCAAGTCAAGTCCGCTAACACTAAAAACAAACAAAACAACAAACAAACCAGCAAACATATGGAAGTACTGCTCTATCTAGAGAAGCAAGGGTTTTTTGGAGACACTTATAGTCTACAGTACAGCCTCACTCAACAAGCAGAAACAAAGGAGAGAAAACGCAAAAAAAGAAACCCAGCCAAAATGCATGAAAAAATCAGAATTCACAATTGGACAGCATCAAGACAGAGCTACAAAAAGAAGCAGCTGCACAACACATACAATAGAAATGTCAGTGCTTAAAAAATAAGCTGTTTTTACAGGCATTATCAAAGAAATTATGACTATGTGCTGAATAACATCCTGACTTGTGCAAATGTTTATACAGGTGCTTAAATTTAAGCATATGAGTAGTTCCATTGATTTTAAGCAATATTATTTCAACAGGATGATAAAATTTAAAGGCAGGCAGAGTGATTAGATCATCTGGTCTGACTTCAAACATGGTACACTAATTTTCCCATTCCTCTTGCACCAAACTCAAAAACTTGCCTGCTTGCAACAAAACATATGGACATAGTATGCTCAGGATAAGAGCTTAAGGAGCAGACCCTCATATTCTGCACACAAATGGAGACTGACTGCAGTGATGACTGGTCCAGCTGACACAAATCCCCTAGCTTGAGAGTTAAATGGTACACAGCCATTGTAACAGTCTTCTGCGCAAGAGTGAACGTCAGTGAAGGACTGCTTCTCCCTGAAGTGGTATTTCTGTGCCCCATCAGAAGAAGCCATTAACTTCATCTACCTACTCTTTTACTGGACATGAGAAGTATCACTGCCTACACAGGAATGAATGAAAAAGCTGTTTCACCAGTCAAATTTATGCCATCCTTCTACTACTGAGCTCTCCAACACTGCAGCAGAACAGAGAAGCTGGCACACAGCCTCCAGGGCGGCACCAAAAATTCAGCTAGGAATGGGAAAGCCCACAGCTCACACAACTAAGAGCATGAAAAAACTTGGGTTAGCATAAATAAGGCACATTGGCTTTGAGAAGAATTCTTCATAGTGGTTCCCTAACAGACAGTGCACTGTCACTTCCCCCAGTGACCAAAGGACTCAACCAACAGCACACATAGCACTGCTCAAGCACTTCTACAACACAGGACCACGTGCCTCCAAGAATATGAGAATGCAAACTGAACAGTCCACTACCGCTGGTGGTCAAGAAAGCAGAGGTGAACTGTAAACAAGGAAACAGCCAGGTATGGCACAAAGCTGCTCTATAAGTATGATCCGGCCACACACACAGTGATTCAAATTATGGTGAATTTAATGTTTTGTCAAGCTAACAGGTCCTGGCATTATCCCACTAGTTAATTCACAAGAGACTGTACATTATAAAGCTGCAGGTCGTTGTAGCAAGAACAAAAATGAATTGTGTAACAACACTTTAAATAAATACTTTATTTTTTCCAATATATTTTCATAAAACATTTCACTGCTCTTTTGGATTATAACTGTACCATGATAACCTCAGGAGGCTAAAGATAAATCTTCAAAGATACGCTGGCTTATTAAGAAAGGAAAAAGGAAAACCAAAATAGCATTCAAACTCGACTGAACTACAAAGTAGTCCTTTTAATTTCAGAAATGGGAAGAGGCAAGGGAGGAGGGTGAACTAATGCTGAGCTCTTCCAGACAGCTTGCCATTCCTCACAGGCATGGCTAATCCCTTCTTTCTTTCTTAAAAGAAGGAATCTCCACACCATCTTCATATAATACCATGGTTTTATTCTGCAACACAGCTTACATACAGAATTCTGGACACAGTACATCTTTCTGCAGTATTTAGAGTAGGAGGGTAAGCGTCTTGAGCAATATTTAAATGCAAAAGAAAAATTAAAAAAGAAAAAAAGCATGAATGTGTCCTCATGTCACGAAGAGACATGAAATGGGAACAGAGCAACAGAGAAAGGCCCAGATTCAAAGTGTAATGCGTACAGCGACCTTGGCCCCAAGGGACTCCAGCATACAAAAACATTAAGTGTTGTGACTATAACAAGCAAATCTCCTCACAACTCATGAGCATGGAAGCAACACCCTCTCTCTCATCTTTGAACTGGGTACTTCATAATATACAGAAAACACAGATGGATCCAAATTCACTTATCTCATGGCAAGTTTGGAAGCACAGATTCCAAGACGCTTGCACGCAATGCTGCTGAGCTCACATAGATTGATGGATAACACAGTTTGACTGATTAAGATTCTACATATTAAGAGTTTGTGGAGATTCAGCCTGTCATTTCTACCAAGTTAGGCACTTGTGAACTGTGTCTCATTTTACAGTGCCAGAAGAAGGTTAAAGTGCTATTGTGATTAAGAAAGAGTGGTGCACAATTACTGGGTTTTCTTTTTACTATTATGACAGAAACTGATCAAAAAAAATTGTTTACGTTCTTTCAAGGGAGCAGAAGGAAATAGCTTTGCCTCTTACCAGACTCCCTCTATTCCACTCTTGTATGGTCAGTGTAAATAGACTACACCAAACTGCAAGGTGGGATATTTGTTCCAGCTCTGGGTATTGCTTCAACCTAATAATCAGTGATGCTCAGCACCAGCTCATGCTGCCCCACTGAGAAGGATCAACTTGACAAACCAAGAATCATTGGGTGGTGGCAACACATACATCAACATTCACACTAGAGGAAAAAAAAACATTTTTTTCTTCTTACATATACTGAAAAAGCTCACAAACGCCTCGTACTTCGGTCATGGAAAAATTATTTGAGATAGACAACATGAGAATTCACATAAAAAGTGGTAGATGTGGTAGAATAACATTCTTTCCAGTGTAAATTTTGAGTGAAAAACACACTGAGAGATGACTTACACAAACCAAAGCTGAAAACAGTTCGATTTCCAATAGAAAAGGCAAGTAAGCTAGTACTTTCCATAAAACAGAAACAAATGCATTACTTAATGTACATTCACTGACTCGAAAACTAACATTCCACTTCATATCTGAGAGAGGATGTAATGAAGAGCTCAGAAAGAAATACTGATGTCATGCTGCTGTTCACTTGTAATCTTGTTTGGATCAACTATGGAACAAAAAACACTTGCTGAAGCTTTTTAAACTGCAGAAACCACTGATTAACTCAAAATTACCCTGCTGCAGGAAAGACAACAGATTTACCTGCAGTGCACTCAGCAGTGCAGCACACACGCATCTTTGATGCACCATCTACAGTGAGAATGGTCAGAGAAACCTAGGACACACATCTCTACTAAACATACAAGTCTGCTTAGAAATCCTCATGTTCAGAATAACCAGGCTAGTATTGGAAAGCACACTCCTAATGACAGACTGATGCTTAAGTGGTGCTACCCCACCTAGGTGAAGTAGCACAAGCACACAGTCTTCAAGCTTTTTTTTGACATGAGCATATCCACCCCATGGAATATAGCTAGTCAAATAGCTATATCAGGTAGGCAGCAAGATGCTTTTAGTGCTTTGTTCTGTTGTTTGTAAACTATAGTGAAGATACTGTTACTGCTAGTGAAGAAGTCCTTACCACTTGTTTTGACTGCACAGGACAATTTTGCTCTACACCTCGGACATAGGCAACACCACTACACCTCAGCATTCAGTGGAACAATTTTTATTTGTCAGCCTCTCTCTGCACTTACCCTGGGGATTAAAAAAAAAATAAAAATCTCATCTGCTTTTAAAAGAAACAAATTCAATTTCAGTGATGGACAGTAATAGAAATGTGCACCCATTCAGCTATCAGCTGCTGAGGATCAGCTACTTCGTGCTGCTTTTGCAAAAATGGGAGTCTCAATGCTGAACAAGAAGCACCACAGAGAAACCAACAAGTAACATGCAATTTCATCATCAAACAACTGAGACTCAAATAACTAAGAAAAACTTGCTGAAAGCACTGAGAAACTTGAAACTGAAATGCCTCATAATGCATACTGTTGCTCAATTGGTGCTTTTCTATAGGAACTCCTCATTCTGGTCTACCCAAACATCTTGGTTGAACATGTAGAGAAGTTCTTAAAATCGCTTTTTTATTTGAGTATGGGGGGGTTGTCTGTTTGTTTGGGGTTGTTTTTTGTTGCTGTTGTTCTTAAATGCTGCATGGATAAGCAATCACTTTATTCACACATTTATTTATGCTCATCCCTTTTCTACATCTGAGGACTAATAATACAGAAAAATGAAAAGTACCCTTGTTTTTCATGCCAAATTTGTAATCTCTAATATCTCGTATCCCCATATACTTCAGAGAAAACACTGCATGAGCTAACACAATTACTATTAACTTGCAGCTCTGAGCAAACAAATATTGAGTACACAATATTTCCAAAAAATGAACTACAAATTCTAAGCTGGACATGTGAATATGATCAGTACACACAAGAGTATTCAGGCAGGTGCAACACATGTAATTCAGTTTATATTCCAATATTATCATAAACTTAGAAGTAAACAAAAAGTATTTGTTTTCTGATGGAAAGCAACCAACAACCTTAACTCCAGGTACTGCTATAGGGCTCCACCTACAATGTATAATTGCTGATATGAGGTAAGGGATCAGCTTCAAGAGTTGGACTTCAGGATGATCTAATCTTATACTTGATTTCTCAGCCACAACACAACTACTGGATGTATCTCTGAGCGTGGAAGGGGAGGTACAGATCACATTTACAGTACAGCTGTGCCCCCTAGAGCACTGAACATTATGTTGAAGACCTCAGAATTCACAGATTGCCAGGCATGTAACATTGCCTATAGATATTTAAAACTGACCGAACATAGGGTAATGCTGAGACACGAAATATTTTCAGCAAAATTTCCTTTCCATTATGTTCTTCAGATGCCCTTTATCTGGCAGCTTAGCATGAGAGTTGTTGGACTATTTATAGCATGCTCCTTAATGGCACTTAGGTATTTATAAAACATCCTGTCTAGGAAAGGCTTCCATGGTCTGCTTTCATTCATATCTGCTGATAGCAAAGGCTATATAGTATCTGGGGCAATGAGGCAGACCAGCAAACCAGGAACTATTTGTTAGCTACACATTCCAAATACTCCAAAAGATAGCAGCCAAATCATAGTGCAACTATTCAAGAAACAAATAATGCAAGCCTGCAGTTAGAATCACCTGACTCACTTTCTCCAAGGGTTTATTTACACCATTGAGAATCTTAATTCGTTACACAAATTGCAGAACTCACCAACATAAAAAGACATTTTCAGACAACTCCATAATTGCCATGTTTAGAAAATAATTATATTTTCCAAATTTTAGCACAGTATCAAAGCACTGATGCTGAGGTAAAGGTATCAGTGCTGAATTTGTAAATGAAATGATGCATAAGCAAAACACAGACAAGAATGTCTAAAAAGATCAAAGTAACAACAGTTGAAAGCCAGCCATGAAACATAGTATCACAATTTCATACCACTGTTACTGTTCAGTATTTCTCATAGCAAGTCTTCTGAGAAATGACAATTTCTGATTTTCTAAGTGAAGCATCAGTTTCCACAAAGAAAAATATATCCTTTTCTATCAAGTCTTGAGCATAAGAACATAAGAAGAAATTAATACACAGTTGTGTAATGAACAGGTTGTTTGTTTGTTTTTATTTTGACATTAGAAAAGGTAAACTGATAGATACAGGAACGCATTATATTTGTAGATTCACTGTATCTGTGCTAGCTACCTTATTGCTTTGAATATTAGCATTTTTTCACAGAAGGAAAGAAAAAAAAATTTTTTTTAGAGTGTTATTTTCAGGAATTATCTGTTTTGCATTTTTTCCATGATGACTTAAATCTGACCATTCTGTATGAGAACCTGATAAACTTTTTGCCCGCATAAACCACAATCAGATGACAGCACTTCTATTGATCCACGCAAAATAATGTATTTCAGAAAGTACACAGGCTCCTTTCCTTTCTAGGGAGCGTGTCCCAAGCTGATTGTTGAAAACTGCCATTTAGTCACTATCATCACATTACAGACTACCAAATAAAAATGGCGGCTTTTCAGGCCAGCAATGACTAACTGCTTTGTGTCCTGTTTTAAAACATGAAGGTACCACCAGCATTTAATCAATGGAAAACATCAAAGGTTCCTAATGGATATTGCGTAATCAAAGAAATAGACAAAACAACTGGAACAGTGCACACAGATTGACAGAATATTCCAGAACACATTTCAATCGTGCTTTCTTAACTATAAGCAGAGAGTAATTTTATAATTAATTTTCTAATGAAATCTACGATCTTTTGTAAAACCACACATAAAATTCCATTATTCTTGATCTCATACAACAGCTGCTTTTAGGATGAATGGAATAGCATTTCCCAAAGGTAACTCATGTGCAGGGACAGCTCTAAGCCCCTCTTTACAATCCTCCTCCTCCCAGCATCCTTAACTTAAAGGCACTCATTCCTCATGGGAATAATTCTCATTTTTAAATCCCTAGTTTTTGCAATCTCCTTTGCTCTTTTCAAACATCCTCAGCAGCTTAAAAACCTCACACAGAGACCACACATGGGGATGCTCTCCTTAGAGGCCACATCAACACCTCCATGCAGAGGAAAGCAGCGTCTTGGAGCACATTGCTGCCATGTTGTCAAGCCCTACCACGCACTAAGATAAACCACTTAGCCACTAAACTGCCATTCCAGAAGCATCCCTCCTCATGCCACGTTTACTTACCCTGCTCGCAAAGGCAAAGCTGAAACGTTGGCATCGTTTCACATTCCCAGCGGCGCACAACCCTCGGCTGCTGGACGATCAAACGATCCCTGCCAGCCACGCTTAGCACCAGAGAAGATGGCCGACCCGGTGCTCCAGGTGCATTGCAATGAGGAGCACAGGTGGAGGCAGGAAAATGGCCGCCGAGGTGCGGGCCGCAGGTGGCTGCGGTGGGTTGGGTTGCACTGCATTACACTGCATTGCACTGGGAGCTCAGGCCACTGGGGGCTGCTGTGGGGCTAGCCTTGCTCCTTGCTGCTATGGGGGACCGTAGGGGTACAAGGGGTCTCCGATCCATTCCCATTTCGGGTAGGCTGAAAGGGTAAAGCCTTCTAGAAACGTCTCTGTCTGAGAGAGCCCTAATGGCTGGCTGGGAGCATCCCAGAGGTTCTGTCCTGGCACTAGAGAGGGAAGCAGGCTGTTGCACCAGAACCATCCTTGAGGGGGGGGGGGAAACTAAGGAGTCTTCCTGGCTGTAAACTGGAGAAATGTTGAGCTAACTGTTGACGTTTATCTGTTGTGTGCGTGTGTTAGCAGGGTGCAGGTGCAGAGATGGGTGAGGACAACACAGGCACCCTTCCACACTGCCAGGGGCAGGCTGGGGTTGCAGGGCTGTGGAGGTATGAGGAGACCCTCAACTGAAAAGCTGGAGGACCAGACAGTGTTCTGTGACAGGCTGCTATCCCTTCATCTGGCTGGGTGATGAGAAGCAGGAGGTTCAGGAGGCTTCTCATTAAATCTTTTCAAGGAAAGTCAGCAGTTTCACCCACAAGAGGCCCACAAATGCATGGATAATGATCGTGAGACCTTCCTCCCTGCTTCAGGCTGTGCTGGCAACACTGAGGGTTGCACGGTTTCATAACCATGTGCAGTCTTGTATAACATGAAGAGCTGGGTAGAGTCAGTGCAAGAAACCTGAATGTTGATTTCTGACAAATGTGACAATTAGATATGCAATTATTATTTAATAATTGAAATACATAGGCAGCCTTTTGGCTCTGAGCAATTCCTTGAATTTGTTCAGCTCTCTGATACAGTACTGCTAGCAGAGCTTGTATTTCAGAAAAATGCCTTTACAATTCAATGGAACTGGGTGATGTCACAAGGTCTGGTTTGCTTGCAAAGCCATAAAATACCATCCATCATTACTGCACCCCATACTGAGGTACAGTAACAGAATGCTGTCAGGTTTTTCAATATAGACTACCACCAGAGTTTCAGCCTGCAATTTCCTATGCATGAGTTGAAAATTATGCTTTTCAGAAAATTGAGTTCTGCATCTCACCCTCAAAATTCCATTGACTGAGTGCTTTTACCTTCAAGCACCTAAATATCTTTAAATATGTGGCCAAGCTATAGCAAATTAGGCTACAAAATATGGCTATGTATCTCCCTGGAAAATTCCATTCGAATCTGTCATTTTTTTTAACTTCAGAGTTGCTCCTTCATTTGTCCTACATCTAGGAACACAGGGATAAGGATGCTTTTGTTTTCCATTTTGTTGACTCAGTTTGGACGGGCAGCCGCCACCCCAGAAGAGCTATCCCTCTGTGACCAGGCAATGTGTGGCACAATGGGACCTCATCTCTGTGCTGCAAAAATGCTAGACAACAAAATAAAAATTATCTGCAGTATTATTAAGGTGCTCATTCTACTATGTGAACTTAAAACGTAGCGATGATGCCCTTTAAATGCACCTAATCCCCAAAAGTGTGATTGTTTCCATATTTTGCCTGATGAGTGGAGTGATCAGGTCTTAAAGATGTTATGAACACCGCCGTGCTTTAAAATGCCCTGTTCCCAACAGGAAGACTAAATTTAAATGCAGCAAATCATGAAGCCAGACTCAAAATTGAAGCAATCAACAGGGACCTGTTTAACTTTCCATTTCTACTGCCCCTACTGTTGATTAAGGCTTATCTACTGTTTGCTGTTAGTCATTTTGAGAGGAGAAAAAAAAAAAAAAAAGTAGTAGTTATGGAACACATAGCACCACGTTCCAGTCAAGTGCTTTAGCAAAGGCTGCTGTTATGAAAAGGATTTTCTAATAAGGGGAATAATGATCTTCAGATTCTGACCTCCTGGCACAGCAGTGAGATTTATCAGGAGGGACATGTGACTAGTTAAGACACACAGCCCCAGCTTGAAGGAAACAGCTGCTCATTTCATGCTTTAGCACTTGGCAGCTGGACAAGGAAGGGTGATGTTTGTGTTGAATACCTCTGCAGAACCAAGTACAGTAAGTGATTTTCCCTGTTTTTATTTTTTTTTTCTAAACTACCACTGCTTTCCTATTTTCATCTGAGACCTTTTGTAAAAGCACTTAAGAGAGAGGCATATTTTTGTCACCTCATTGATAAGCAACCATTCATGCTCCAAATGTCTATATTGTTCTGATCTGTAGTTAACAATAGTATTGTTTTTGCTGTTGCAGGAACAAAACAGGTATCGTGTTTTGTCCTCATGCTAGTTAGGGAGGGACAATTATGTATATTTACTCAGATGATGTTGTGAAGAGGTTGTTTATGACAAATGTATTTTCCTTTCTCTGTAGAGCCAGTGATTAACTAATGATGCAAGTTGAGAATAGAGCAATTTCAAAATTTGGTTCAAAAACAGCGTGTAAGGAATTGATATTGTTACCCCACTGAAGTAGTGTGATTAGCCTGAAGAAAGTTGCTTGTGACTGGCAAGTTTTGGGGGTTGAAAGAATAATTTTTTTGAAAGAAAATGGTAGTAGCAGAGAAATACAGGAGAAGAGTGAAGATGCACTGATTAAGATACAATTGATTGTTGATAATAATGCTTAACTAGCTTGTGCAGATGAAAAAATCCTCCCTAAAAACAGGAAGTGAGTCTCCTAAGTATCTCCAAGTTCTAAATTTCACTTTATTTTTAGATGCTTGCATTTCTTATGCTTTTTGCTTCATGCATGACTGATTTCCCCATATGATAAATTTTGAAAGCTCTGGTCTGAAGTTTTGCTTAGAAGCACAAGAATTTTAGGCTTTGTAAAGGAAATTTTGATTAATTATTTATGTAGAGATGAGGTTTGTGGAGTGGTTTTTCATTTTGGTGCGGTGTTTTGTTTTGTTTTGAGTAAGATTGAGAAAGAACTGGAACAAATGAACAGGTAGCAAGGCATTTGATATGTGATGAGGCTGAGGGTTGTCAGGTGCTTTGGGGAGGGCTGGGAGGGGCAAGGGTGGAGTGCAGTGGTATCCTGTTGAGGAAGGAAAGACCTACATTTTAGAATGGGATCAAGAGTAAACACTAGAGGTTTAATTTAGTGAATCATGTTGTCTGTCTTTTAAAGATGAGCAGAATAGTCCTCATTCTCTTCTCACATTAAAAAGAGAACCTTCATTTATTTCTCCCTGAAGACTTTTAATTCTCCTTTAAACTATAGTTTATGGCTTTGCTGGTTAACTGGAAATTTTATAGGAAAACGTCAATCAGTTTCAATTGTTCATAAAACCAGAAGTCTGCCTGGCTTCCTGCCTGTTCTTATATCTGAGGGTAGTCTGCCTTTGAACCTTGAGCTGGAGCACTACAGACTGTGGTTACCCTGCAGCCTTCCCACACAAATGGCACACGAATCCATGAGTGCTGCAGGCTATGGGGCTCTGAGGTGCCTCCTGGCTTTGCACTCAGGAGCCTGTAGTCCTTCAGGGATGCTGGCTACAACAGGGTCCCATATCCATCAGAAAAGTTAGCTAGCAGATCATACTGTTCCTACTTTCCTTCTTCTCAAGCACAACCACTGTGTCAGGGTTGGTGAAAAGGACTGATGTAAAGCCATATGGTCCTGCATCAGCTGAATCACTAACCTGTATGTGCAACTTGTGCAGCTGATTCTATTATCAGGCATCTCTGGGAGGTGAGTGAAGTATACAAGGAAACAACCGAAGATTTTCTGGTAAAAATTCAATCACTGCACTGATGAGCTCACCTTCAGGTAGTATAAGATACGTCTTGAAAATCACTGTCAAAGCTAACACTGAATTGCCTCAAAGAAATGGTGAGGAGAGCTCAGTTTTGTGCTTCTATGCTATTGGTTTTGATGGTTATTTTTAATAAAGGAAAATAACTCCTCACTGAGATCTGCAAAATTTAAGGTAAATAACCCTGCTGTATTTCCAGTGCTTAGCTATTGTTATTATATCTTATTTTGAATGAAATTGAAGTGTAACAACTAACGCTTTAAACCTTCTGTCCACAAACTAAAGAAAACTTGATCAACATTGCAAGATTCTCAAGGCTGCAGTTGCTTAGGTCCTTATCACCAGCTCACTTTTTTAGTGATAGTTACCATTAAACAGAGAGTATGCCTTAGAAACTAGAATACTGCAGTGTTCAAGCTTCTCTCGCTTTGTGGCCTTTCTGATGACTTCCAACTGCAGCCTCTGTTACTGGAGTACACTTCTTAGGATGCTGTTGGGGCACATACTGATTTCACACTTGAGTGAAATACACAACCACTGTACCACCACTCTTGTAACTTAGTATTCTGGTCTCCCAGAAACACATGTGCTCAGCTTTTTGAATATCACACCCCTACCCCCAGATACGCTCGTGAAAATCAAGGCAGTTCTGCATAGGCACAATGTAGTACGTGCACTGGATTTCTGCATCCTTTGTCATGGGAAGTGCTCAGCCTTTCCATTTGCCATTGTCATAGGAGCATATCTAGAAAGTCCAATGCCTAACATAAATCTTCATCCTGGATTATTATTATTTTTTTTTATTACATAGTAGAGGAGATTGAATAACAGCCTGAACATTGCTGTTCCTCTGTATAAGTTCAGTACATATGCGAATCACTGAGAGCCTTTTTCAGGATTCTTATTAAATTCTTTTCCTTTACTCTGAGGAAAATATTGTAGCAGTTCTCTGAATGGGCATATTTGTGCACTGTGAGAAAACATCTAGAGTAACCACAGTTTTGTCAGCTCCTCTCTGTAGTTGAAAAATGCCATTATGCACAGGAGACACTCCCAGGATGTTCCTGAATAAAGAGAGGAAACTACTTAAAAAAAAACTGTAGGGGTACTTGTGTGGTTTTCTTTTTTGCTAAGCTGAGTCTGATTACAGAACATTTTTATAGGTACCCTAAACACCTTCCGAAGAATTCTTTCTGTTAATATGTTTGTAGTATAATCACTTTTCATTGCTAAGTATGAAAGACATGTTTTCATGTTGGCCCTTTCTTTTAATTCACAAATGGCAGTGTTTAATACCCAAGCATTTGAATAAAACAGCTGATAAAAAAATCACAGGTCTTCAGATTGTTCTGATTGGTTTTCATTGTGGGTTTTCTATTCAATGCGAATAGTCAATGTAGTGTTACTTTTTCATTGGTACATTTGCTTATTGGAGTAACCTTTCTGAAACCTGCCTGATTACCAGATCAGAGGCACTGGGGCAGGGGAGAACTTATCTCTTGAGATGAAGTTAAAAGAATATCAGCTGCAAGCAAGATCAACACACTGACATGGCAAGTCCAGTTCAGCTGCAAAAGCCCATCCTGCAAACACATTGATATTTGCTGACCTGATCTTGTGAGTGGCCCCATTTGAAAGTTTGGCTTACAATAAGTGTGTATGTGGTCAGGATGAGAGTGTGGGTGTGTGGAAATACCCACACAACTGATGTTTACAGCTCAGCAGAAAATTCGGTCTCCCCTGAGAATTACTTGGGTTGTTTTGGTGGCCATCTGCTGTCTCACTCTGAGTAGCCGCTCTCCTTGCTGCTTTGTCCTCTGACCACATTCAAATAGGTGAAATGGTTTGACTATCTGCACTGTACTCTCACACCTGTGATTTATGCATATTACTAATGGTTTGGAATTTCTCAGGCTAGGGGGGAGGGCTTCAGTACCTGAAGAGTAACACCAGATATAGTAAACTGTGCAAAATTAGTGAATCTTGAGCTATTCCTGTTCAGGTACCTGATATATTTAGTTCCTGCAAACAAAAAATAACCATATTATCTTAAATAAGATAGTGATTCAACAGTACATCCGCCTTAGTCTACCACGCAAGTTGTACCAAGCTTAGTAGGTAACAGTAGCTAATACAGACTATATTACATGTAATGTGAAATATAATTGCATTTCCTTATACTGCTCCTTCAGCCACTGCTAAAAATGATTCTCTTTTCAGCCCTTACTATGGAAACACGTTTCACACAGAATAGTGATGGGCTTGTGTAGAACCTGAAGTATGGGAAATGTGTGCAGGAAAAGGCTCTTCTAGATGAACAAGAACTTTCCATTCCCATTGACGTGTATTCTGCTCACTGTACCTGAAGGTTGTTGATGATTCCCAAGTAGAAAACAGTCTTAGAGTCTATTATTTAAGTAAATAATAGATGATACAGTGCAACAGATTGAATCTGACTTAGAATGGGTATATTTGCATGCTTGCTTAAACATGTTTATTTATTTGATAAATCACTCGAGGTTGCATATTTTCTTCATCATGATGCTATATTTTTCTTTGTATTCTTTAAAAAGTTTAATAATTCTCCAGCACTAACTCTGGTCTCACCAAATTTAATCTCCTTGATCTGAAGTATTATTATTATTATAGGTGGGCTTCAATTCATAACTCATCATTTAATTGGGTCCACACAATCCGTAATCTGGTTCATATAACATGCATCAGTGAGCTCTGTTTCTCCAGCAACCCAGTTCTTGAACCCAGAGTATGCTTGAAAATTTCTGATTTTGCTAGTAGGTAGGAGAAAAAGCAGTTTGTGCACATGATATTATGATGTAATTGATTGACAGTGGGGCAGATTGCATCAGAAAATCTTTGCTGGACTAGAGCTTGAGTTAGTTTACCAGCTGGATGGATCATGTTTTTTTCTGTCCAAATCAGAATAGCCATGACATTCTGGTTTTATCACACTGTTCATAAATTAGCTTCCTTAAAAGACCCCAAAAAATCTCATCTGTTAAAGATGTCTTGCCTACTTTAGCTTGCTTACTCATGCTTTACTTTACCAAACTCATGAGTACATACTTCCTGGAACAGATGCCACCCTTCCTAAAATTCTTGGCTTCCAGGCTCTGCCCTTATGACTGTCCATATATTTTTATCTCAACTAGGCACTGGAACAAGAACTATAGTTCACAATATTTTTTTTTCTCTTCTCAAACAAGTATTCTTAAATTAGACAGTCACCCTCTTACTTGCTTTCTCTCTGCAGCCCAAAGATACTTCATTTCATTTAGTATGGAATTTTGTTTGTTGATATTTTGGGGCAGGGATACCTACTCTGGCAAATCTTCTCTGTTATCTCAGCCAAGTGGGGGACTATAATCCACTAAAAGCAATAATTGATTTTATTTCTTTCAGTTTTAATGTGTTCAGAGGTCTTGGACAGAGAGCTTGGTTGTCATTTCTTCATCTACTTAGTGTGGGAGGGACGAGCTAGGTGTGACCAGTGATGTCTAATACTGGCAAGGCAGAGAAGTTTCTGGTGTACGGATCCTGAAAAGATTTAAAATGATGTCCTAGCTGGGGAGCTGCTTGGTGTCACTGACTCTAATATGTTTCTCAAGGCTGTAGTTGAACATTTAGGTTCCTTAATGCTGAAAAAGCAGAGAGAGGCCAGTTACCTTCTTGAGTGAGGAGGTGAGAAGTCAGAGACCAGGCTAAAAATTATGGTCCTGGAAGTGAAAGAGAATGTGGATTTGGGCTCTGCATTCTTTTTCTGATTCTGGAAAATCATCTGCTTTTGGAATTCCTCGTGAGATGCATTCCTCTGAAGTCTGTTGGATCAGTGTGATCTGTGGCTTCAAAGGGGCAATAGTTGTGTTGCCGCAATCCTGTGTTAAATATTCCTTAGCATAATAAATAGTTAACTACCAAAAAGAACTTAGCATACTGAAGTTAAAAGGTACATCTTGAATGTATTACTTATTAAAACAGGATTTGTAAGATGCTTTTTACTCTTTCTTTATTTTGAGACAGGTATTCTTTTACCCTGCTCCTTTCCAATTGTTTTACTGTTCTGCATGCTTTTATACATAGCACCTTTTTCAGATGAGCTTATGTTTGTGTTTCAGGCCTTTTGATGAGAAAAGCCTGTGTTGCCAGTTGCCTTTAAGTTTTTTTTTGCTTCTTTGTTTTTAATAAAGCATTTAATTTGTTGGCTGCAAATTCTCCTATTGTTAGGAAGGTATGTGGTTATTAATAAAACCCACTGTTCCAACAGCATAGCTGTCGCCATTAGCTGTGGTGATGCTGTTCTCATATCCTGTGCTCTGTGGACTTTTTGTGGTATCATAAACAGTTTGAGAAGTTGGTTGCATGTCTTCCTAGGATCATGCTAACCAGTGTGTGTTTCTCCAGTAAGGAAGCAAGATTTAGTCAGCAATCCTCCCATTGCTTTGTTACCTCTGAAAATAAGTTCAAAAGTCTTCTCAGACACACTAGAAGGTGCCAAAAGTCTCTTCCCTGCCCTTCTCTGTTGAAGGCTTACTATTTTTAAAACTTCTGAACTGCTTTAAGAAACACTGTGTGCCTATGTTTAAAATATTCTCTCTGCATCATTAAGAAGTCAGAAGCCTGCCATTGTTTCATGCTTCTTCCCAAGAGAAATTCATAGAAAACACCTAGATGTAAAGAACTACTTGTGTATTTTTCTGTCCAGCATCAGCTGACAGCTCACCAAAGGAAGGTGCTGGATCTCTCCTTACCTCCAGGTTTTGTTTTTATTCCACCAGCTTTTTGCACACCTGCTTCATGTGTGAGCTTTGAGTCATCATCAACTTTTGCGGATACAAAGCCGCAGCATTGTGGCAGGCAGGCAGGCAGGCATCCTTGATTCATGTGAGCGTGCAGCAGACAGCAATTTGCATGAGTTCCTGGGATTGTGCACTTACTAACTGCTGTCATTTGTGTCTGTCACTGTTTTCTTGTATGCCGTTTTGATTTGCATTTTCTCTTCAAAGGGGAATTGCTCTCAAATAAATGGGATGCTGCCAATAGAGAATGTGAAGGGTTACTGACCATTAGTAACTGGTTCAGTCTTCTCTTCTTGTCTGGGACCTTTTAACACACCAGTGAGGAAATAGCAGTTAAGTGTGAACCACTCTCTACATTCATCAAAGGCAAAAGGAAAGGATGATTTCAACAGAAGTTCACTATAACAACTACATGATAAAAAAGAACCAAAGCCTTGTCCTGCCCCTCTGTCCTTATAACTGTCTTGCTCCATCTCAGTCGTCCAGTTTCCCCTTACTCTTCCTGCCTTTATTGCTTTGCCAGTTGCAACACCGCACCAATAAGTACTTCCCAAGCCATAAATGTGTGGTCAAGGTATTTCTGAAGTTGCCCCATGTTTTGACTGTAGTCACAGGAGGAAAGGTCAACAGAACTGTTCCCTCCGTGTGAGGGGACAACTCCTCACATTGGGATGGGCACAGGTTGTGAATTCACAGAAAGAAATGTGATGTATGGGATAACGGTGCTGAAGAGATAAAAATAAAGGCATGCTTTAACATATCTTCATAAGGCGTTGCCCTTGTTTTTATTAGATGTAAAGTAACTGCAGTTGTTCTTCAGCTAGGAAAATGCCAGAAACCAGAAGAGTGAGAAATCAGATATGGTCATTGATGCTGGGAAGGATGGCGGATAGGTGGGTGTGGAAGTCTCCCTTTGCTGGTATCTGTGATCACAGATTTCTTCTCTTGATAAAATGTAGCTGCAGAGATGGGAGAGAGGAGGAAGAATATGTTTGAACATCTTGCTTCCCAAGACACTTAGCAATAATCTCTCTGTTTTGAGTGACCACTGCAACTCTGTAGGGATGGATGTACATGCTTGAGATACTCCATAAATGGCTGTAATTCTTTTGGCATCATTTTAATGCGTGAGCATTATGTGTGTGTGTATATATATATAAATATACACACAATCTGCAATGCAGCTGTCAGTGTGGGCCTGCAGTGTTTTGTGCCAGGAACAGACAGTTCATCTGCAGCGGGAAAGAAAATAACTGGAAATTCCTGAATTTGGTGTAGGGAAAAAGCTTCTTCAAAGGGAAAATTGTTTTGGAAGCTATGGGTTTATAAGACAAAAACTTTGATACCAAATTTACTGACTTGTATTAGGAGTTAAAGGTTCTTATAATTCCCTTTCCTTTAACATTGTTAAAAATCTAGCCTGAAGCTGGGAGTAGTATTGGATCTTAAAACTGTCATAGGTTTTACAAGATTTAACAGCTTTGTAAAAGATACTGCTTGGGGGCTATACTACTGTATGAGAATTTTGACTACATTAAAAATAAGAAAAAATTGTCTTGTGAGGGAAAAAGGAAATCTCCATGCTAAATGTAACAGAAGACACAGGAAAATAGGACCTGGGATTTCTTAGTGTGCTAATTAATAGGTCTCTCTGATTTTTATAGCTTGGCTTCAAGAGAAAAAAACTGACAATAGTAAATAGTAACAAAATATTGAAACCAATCTCATAAAGGCATACAACATTGTGATCAGTCAAGAATATATGCTCCTAACATGTTGCTTCTTTCCCCCCTGACTTGACTAGGTTAACAATCCAAGCCTATTCACAGAAGACTGACAAAAGTTGTAAGCAAGCCTGTTAATAATAAAGGTGATTGTCAAGTCTTTTTCTTGAGGCTTGCAAGTAGAAGTGTAACTTGTAAGAGGTATCAACAGTGTATTGATTCAGTTTCTGGGAAGAAAAAAAAATATAGGAGCATACAGATTCTTACTATTGTTAGATGTCCACTCTCAATGAGTTTTACTTTGGTGGTGGAGATCTCTAACATGTCTGAAGGGCAAATATTCTCAGAAAAGCTATGTCCTCTTGTGTCATACACACTAATGAAATGTCTGGTATTTGTTATTTTATTTTTGCTTTACTGGGAATAGCAAAACACCTTTTAATGACGTAAGCTACTGAGAAGTATGGCTAGAAGTTTCCCTCATTATGAAGGTGAAATAAAGTCCTCTTTTGTATCTTTCTTTGAACCTGATTCTTTCCTGGGCAAATGTAGTACCTTGAACCATGGGAAGGGGAAGTAAGGTAGTATTCCAGCACAATAAATAATTCAAGGATGCATGTTCAGATTTTACTGCTGCTATAAGCTGGACTTACAATGACAAATGCCAAAACAGTAAATTGAGGAAGCACACAGAGAAGTGAATGGGAAAAAGCTGAAGCATGGTAGATAACTGTATACTAGATAACACTCCGTAGCAGTAAAATCACAATTGAGAATGAAAGCTTTGTTTTTAGAAATCCAGTTATCAACTTATTCATTATTTTGCAGAGCATATGTATGAGGAAACCTGTTTTTATTTCTATTATGTCAGAAATCTTGGTTATGTTTCACAGTAAGAGGTAAGAACGCCAAACAAAATGATGTCTAAGCAGCTTGGGTCTTAATCAAGTGACTTTCTGATTACTGAAAGTATTTGGTCATGTGACTGTCCATTAGCCTTCCTCGTGATTTCTGTAAGCTTCTCTTTTGTTTTAGGTCTGTATGTATTGTACTCTGTACTCTAATCTATGAACCTCTATGAGGTTTTGTGTGGCTCTGAACTAATAGTTTGGTAATGCATATGAGCAAATCTGTATAGCCACTTGGTTTCTTAGCTGTGGTCTTATGCATTTAATCTCTGTTCCTGCAGAGGGCCTCTAAATTGTTTTTAACATCCATCTGTCTTAATTAGGTGACATCAATATCTTGAAAGTAGTTAGCCCAAAGGACTCTTCTCTCAAAGCTGAACACAATGAAAAACATTTCACAATTTTTAACTTGCTTACTCTTAGGGCTGCAAATACTCATCCCTTAAAGGCTGTGTTAGATGCCAATGGAAAATCTTGGCAGCAGGGGGGCTGCAGGTGAGACCTCTGTGGGAGACCAGGGGCTGCCCTCTGCAAGGCATAGCTGCTCCTGCCAGCTTAGCCTATCAGCCAAGTTCTTGTGCCTCTGTGAAAATGTCCGAGCAAGGGCAGAAAATGTGAAGGGAAGGGAAGAACAGAGGGAATAGCAAGGTCAGAGATCTAGTAGCTGCTCTGTGGCAGAACAGGTACTTCCCTGAAGGAACTGAGGCCCATAGATAAGCCCATGATGGAGCAGGTACTCTTGTAAAGGGGCTACAGCCAATAAAAGAGCCACAGTGAAGCACAAGACGAGTGAAAGGAAAGAAACAGCAGGTAGAAACTGCCATGCACTGATCCTGACCTCCCACACAGCTCAGTATCACACTGAATGGACCAAGTGTAATCTGAATCAATAACAAAGAGGAAGGAGAGGTGTCTGGAGTGAAGCTGAGTCTAGGAAAGTGGGAGGAGAAAAGGTGTTTTAATGTTGGTTTTCTTTGTTTTTCAATACCCAAGTCAGTAATTAAATATTTATGTTAACTGGAGATAAATAAAATTCACCAGATGATGTCTGTTTGCCTGTAGCAGTAAGTGATGAGTGATTTTATATTTACTCATGAGTTTTCTTTGTCCTGTTCTTCCTATCTGTTCTGCTCATCACACAGCTGGGGTTGGGGTGTAAGTGAGTGGATGTGGGTGCCTGGCTGCTATCTGGGGACAGCCGGTCCAGTTTGCAGTTGGTGAATGAAGTGGAGAAGATGAAACTTTATCCTATGGAGCCTATAGAGATAGAATCACTAACATCCCCTGAGCTGTGTCTCTTGTTTGTTAATCTGAGATTTGACTTTAGCTTCCCACTGGCATTGTACATTTAGCCATGCCCCCGTTCTCTCCTCCATTGTGAGGTGGACTAAACGTTCTGTCTAGTGCCTTTTGAATTTCCACTTTGATCTAGAAAAAGTGAATTTAAGTAATTGTGGAGTGGAGGCGATTATTGAGGTTTATTGTATAACTGCTGTCTGAGGGTGTATGGCAAAGGTGAATGAACACTGGTGAATCACACTGGAAGAGCCCAAGGCTTTCATATTTAATCTTCTTTCCTCTCTGGCTCCCAGCAAGGTTCATATTCTGCATGCAAGGGCAGTGCAGCAATCTTCCCCTTGTTCTTTGTTCCTATGCCACATGACAAATGTCATTGGTAAGCCAGATGTGCCATCCTGCAGCATGTGATGCTTGAGGTCATGAACTGGGACAGCAGCAGTGGCATTAGGCTGCCTGACAGCCCATTGCTTTCCTGCCTAGCACATCTTTAGCATGTGTCAGCAGGAAAACTTGACCAAAGGCGTCACTTGCTTGGAGTTTTCTAGACATGGAGTTGTATGTACTGTAATAAATAAACTGGTACCAGCAACCTACAAGAAATATTTAACTGCTGAAAGGGACTCATACTGAAGTTCTCCACTACATCTAAAGGATAGCAGATGAGGTCTATCCTGAAGAGCTTACCACAGACGTGAACAAGACAGAATAAAGCAAAAAAGTGCAGTAAGGACAGTTACCCATAAATGTTCTCCTAAGATTCTCGATTTTTTTCACAGCTTATCTTTCTGTGTACTGCTGCTGATTTGATTTCCTTGTTCAGCTGCTCTCGTTTAGCAGTTTCTGTCCAGCAACCAGGTGGTGGAAAGCAAGCATTCATTGGAAGTGGGGAAGAAAATGATAGGTCCGACTTACTCAACCCTCCCAAGAACGTCCTAATCTTGTAAAGAATATGAGTTTCCTGCATGCAGGCCTCTGGAAAGTTTATATATGAGCTGAGACCCATAGAGGTGCCTGTGTGTCAAAGTTGAACTGTTTACACATGGCTCTATTTGTTGTCCCTAAGAAGAAGAAAAATAACATATTTTTAACTGATGGGGGGAAATGTTACATCAATGTTTACTTTGGTTTGGTTAAAAGCTGTTTTAATTCAATTTAGCTAAATAAATACTACCCCATTTGTCAAATGTAAGCCTGTTTAAACCCAGCTTATTGGTTTTGCTCACACCTGTAACCAATATAACTGTGTGTGGAACACACGTGAAAGTGCCCACACAGTGATTTGTATTGTAGTGTTAAGTTAAACTCCTGTGGCTTTTAGGTGAGGACCTCCCCTTAGTAGCCTCCAGCAAGAAAAATGATGTCTTCTGGTTATAATGATAGCTAACAATTAAAATACATAGGGCTTGACTAATGCAGCCAGCTCTGTTGTTGCCCTTTGATGCTTTTGCATGAGACCCCCAAGTTAGCTGACAGTGTATCCCACTTCTTTAAAAAAATAAGGCATTGTACCTGACTGTATCTGTCTCAGGAGCTCACAGCCTGCCCATTAATTTTAAATACATCTCTCAGGACGGTCCCTGTGCCATCTTAGGACTTCCAAAATGTTGAATACAAAATACCATTGGGCTGAATGAGAGAGCTGAGGAAAGGTTGCTGCTCAAAAAGCTATGTTCAAGTGGTGGTCATGGTGAGCTTGAGACTTGTAAGGGAGCCTGCATTTAATATCAGTCCATCACAAACTTTTAACCTCTGGACACACTGCTGCAGACATTTTTGTTTGGTTCATAGGAAAGGGCTACTGGACTGGTGAAATTCCTGCCCCACCACAGGTTCTTCTCCACAAGATGCAGCTCTGGCCCAGGGCTGTTCCTACAGGTGCTCTCCATGGGCTGCGGGCTCCTTCAGGCCTCATCCACCGCATCACACTGGGCTCTTCTGTGTCTGCGTGTGGAGATCTGTCCCATGTGCTGCCCACATGCTGCAGGGGCACAGCCTGCTCCTCCATGGGTCTCTTCTGTGCTGCAGGGAGCTCCTTCCTGGAGTACCTCCTGCCCTTCTCCTGCACCGACCTTGCTGCCTGCAGGGCCATTTCTCTCACATCTCTCACTCCTCTCTCCCAGCTGCTGTTGTGCAGCCGTTTTTCCCATTCTTAAATCTTCTTTCAGAGTCAAAACCAGCATTTCTCATTGCTCAGCTCTGTCCAGCAGTTGGTCCTTTATGGAGCAGCTGGAGCTGGCTCTGCTCTGACATGGGGCAGCTGCTGAGCTCTGCTCATCCATCTCTAGATGTGGTGTTGTGGTTGGATACTATTTATGGCACAATCTAGACAAGTCTTTTCTCATTCTAGTAGAACAGCGGTGCTTAATCACACAAATAATGATGTAATGTTTGTGGTTGTTGTTGGAGGCTGTGATCAAGAGATATGATATAATGTTTTGGCTCAGCCGAGGGTATGTGGCTTAGCCCCAGTCAGCCAGTTCTTCCTCCAGTGGAAATGTTACATCTTTCTTTCAGAAATACCATGAGCATAAAAACCATTAGTGGTCAGATAGGCATTTTTCGGGGAGTGGACCATAGTGTTAGAATCTAGGTATCTAATAGCTAAGTAGCTGTCATAATAATTAAAAACACTGCTATTCTACACGGAGCATTACTTGTTGATTGCTATACAGGTGCCTTAACGCTGTTAACAAATAGGGGTGATGCTGACCTATGCTATATGTTATAGGGAATGGTTAAAAAAAAGTCAGATCAAATTGCTTTCCTTCCTACATTTCACACACAGCAATTTTTCAAGGGATAGACAGAAACTTCAATTGCTTTTTTCAATCCTATTTTTAAAAAGTTGACTAAAAAGCTATTTTGAAATATCAGTTACTTAAATATAATCTGTAATTAGTTCAGAAATCTCAGATCAGTCTTTTTTACATATTTCAGGTAAATGGATATCTGCTAATTAAATGCATAGCAGACATATGGTACAGCCTGGATGTTTCTGTACACATTCAGCCTTCTGTGCATGCTCAGCTACTATAGAAAGATCTATTTTAAAAAGCTACAGCATTTGATCTTCAGATTCCTTGAAAAATTGCCTGAGTTTAGTGTTTGTTATGACCGTCATTAAACATTTTATGTAGCCCTTGCCAATTAAAACCAATAGCATAAAAAGATATGTGCCATGAGCTGGTAACCTTAGGAAAAACAAACGTTTATGCTCTGAACATGAAAGCGGGGTTATTAACAAAAAGTGACTTATCAAGTGTAAATAAAATGACCTGAACAAAATGTGCGTCAGCATACATGCATGCCCTCATTTGCCATCTGGTTTCTGTTTTATGACCCTTGCTGGGGATGTCTTTTGTGCTAGTGGACAAACAATTGGAAAACACTTAAGAACACAAGCTGGAATGTATGGAAATCTTACAGTCTTTCACATGGTCTGTGTCGTGTGAGGAAAAAACAGTTTACAGAGAAGATGAGTTGAACTGTAAACATTGCATCCTGACAGCTCTCTCATGTAGCTATGATTTCCTTTACTTTCTTTCTGCAGACTCTCCTTGAAGCCCAGCTAAGAATGCAACCAACAATAAAATGAAAAAACTGTGCAGCTGAAGAAGCATTTTTCCCCGTGGTGAAAATGTCTTTTATTTTTTGACAACGATTAAAGAACAATGGGGTCTAACACTCTTGGGAAGGCTGCAACATTGGATGAGCTTTTGAATGCTTGTATTGAAATGTTTGGTAGGTGTCCTCAATATTTTGCTTTGCTGTTCTTTGAATTCATCTTATACTATAACTCCCGCTGTTCTCTGATTTAGTCAGTCTTTCCATTGGCAAACAGCATCTCTATTTTGTAAAATTTTCCGTGTTTCATTTTGTCCCAGGATTATACAGGCCAGAATTTTAGTCATATGCATACTGTGTTAAGAAAATCTAATACAGATAAAGTGCAACACTGGGTATAGTGGTTTTAAAACTAAACAAGTGTTTATTTGAATGATTCAAGGAGTTATTTCTGGCATTGTCTTGAGTGGTTACACAGCTGCTTTTCTGACCAGTTGTTATTCTGAAAGGTTTTCCAAATCATCATGCAATAATTGGAAATAATATGACTCAGGGCTCATGTAATCTTTTAACTCTTATTAAAATGTAATATACCAGGTCTGAGAGTGATGAAGTAGACCTTGATCCACAGCACTATAAATCAAGACTTAGATGCAAGATGAGATGAGTTCATGGATACACTTAAATGCTTTGAAATGGGTTCTTAATTCACAAAGCTACATTTGAAATCTCTTGGAATGCAGGATAGGTTTTTATTTGATTGAGGATTGTTGGTCACTTTTTTTTTTCCCTTTTGGAGAGAAACAAGCATCTGAAGATGAGAGAAATTAAATATTTAAGGGCCTGATTTTGCTTTTAAGCGTAGCGCATGTCTGTATATCCATTTTTTGTAGAACACGATCAGATCTGTTGTCCTATATACCTAGTGAGAGGTAAAAGAACCCATATACTTTATGTCTGTTGGAAACAATGCCACTGTTCCATGTATACATGCTCTCTTGACAACTATAGTCTGCATATGGCTCCTGTTTCACACATACATATAGATGATTGTCTACTGAAATAGTAATAGAAAAAAAAATAACATAGGATTGCAGGTGTTGAGGAGCATGAATGGTCAGCCAGCCTGCCAGGGAGTAACTTCCCATAAATTCATTGGCTACATTGCAGGGATGTACAGCAGCTGGAGATGGGATACACACATGGACCGAAGTGTTGCTTTGAGGAAGATCCCTCTATTTGAACAGTCTAATGGTTAATTTAACAAAACAAATCTTCTATGTAATTTTGGATAAACAATCTCCCTGCACTTTTGGTGGACTAACTTTGGGTTTCTTACTTCTACAACTCACTGTCTCATTATAAGACATCTAGCTTAGTTATAGCCATGCCCCATTTTTCTAGCTATGGCCTTTTGCCTACTTGGACTTTCTTCTCCCTGCATCACCACAGTCAAGCAATAGTTACACCTACATGAGCATTTGTGTGCTTTGCTTTTGTTTCCTTTCTATTTGGTAAAGTGACCCAATATTTTAACTTCGGATATTTTCTATCTCCACTTGATGGATATAAGCTCATCTCTGTTCACAGCTATGTAGTAAATCCACTTGTTGCTCTTTTGCAGATGACAGAGGAAATCAATGCTCCAGCCATTTGCCAAGAATCTTTCTTCTAATGCACCGCTGGTACCTGCCTTCCACAGAGCTGGCTGTCAAGCTTTTGGCTACATATCCTTTCTGGAAATCTTGCAAGTCAGCATTACAGTGTTGAAAGCAGACTGTTTCTGTGACTGCATGTAAAAATGTGTTATTTAATTAGTGACAAACAAGGTTTGACTTTTTCACCCTAAAAAGTATAAACTCGGGAGCTTCCTTCTGCTTTTGGTTGTGGATATTTTCCATAAGAACAAGTTTGGTGAGGTTTGTTTTGAATTATTTTTGAATAAATGGAAAAATGTTGCCAAGATAACTTTTCAAATTTATAGTAGCGGGCTGGTATTGGACTAATATGAGGTACCTAAGTATCTACATGTCTTAAAACTGTTCAGCAGAGTACTCAGAATAGTGCTATAGAGGTATTTTTGTTAGAGCAAAAACCAGAATGGCAGCCAAGAAATTGTCAGTCTTAAGATACTGTGTAAGTGAGTGAATATCAGATCATGCTGTAGTTGTTTGTTGGAGGAAAGTTTTTAATACTGGTTTTGTTCAGCTGGTCTAGAGTCACTGTCTGATGTAGATAAAAACCACATTATTGAATCAAGGCACATAAAGCTTTTCTTTAACTAGAATACGTATAGAGATGCCAGTGGGGAGAACTGCAATGAATTCAGATTAAAAATCTGCTATTTCATGAGGTAGGCATGCTTCTGTTCTCAAGCTGCTGTGAATACTATAATTGTAATTTATTTTCCTACCATTTAAAGGAGTTGTTTTAATTTGATCTCTATTCCATAGTAAAGAATGAATTACTTTGCTTTGAAAATAGTGTTTTCAGCAGAACCAGTGTTTAAAACAATTAACTGCACAGAGCTGATTGAAACTTTGTGATGTGAGTGACACCTCTTAGGGGGAGATGAGGTCAGAGCCACACAGAAAAATGATGCTTTTTACTTCCATATATCATCTGTCTTGGTGGAGGAAATTTATCTCTGGGCTGTTGGCTTCAGCTCAAGTAATCTGAGCATAATTTATGATGACAGGAGTATGTTAGTGATGCGAAAGCTTTTACAGATCAGGTTTGTTCTGATCTTTATACCTAACTGTCTCTGACCTTGTTTCTGCAGGAAATCTCTCCCTTGTTAGGGTGTGATTGTATAGGAGCATTTCTCCGTAAAACAGAAAGCACAAATTTTTAAGCTAACACAATACAACCTGTTTCCCTCAAACAAATGCTCTTTCTTCCCTCCTCTGGATTAAGTTATGTCACTGCAAAGGAATGGGAGAGAGGTACTGAAAGTAGGACTGATAAAAACCTTTTTCCTGCCTTCTTAAATAGAAGAGGAATTATCTTGTTTACATGGTTATCATGGTAATCCTGCCACTTTAACTTCACATTTTCATTTTCGATGGAGAATCTTTTTCTGAGCAGTGTCTCATGCGGACAAGGGACAAATGCAAGAGCCATTAGGGTGCCCTGGCAATGTAAGCTGGGGCAGGTGTGGCTGTGTTTTGTGTGTCACCCCATGCATCACTTTAATTTGGCATTTCAATAGAATGCTCCTGTCTTGTGCTGTGGTGAGTTAACTGAAGGAAGTTATATGATAATTAGGTCCCATGATGTCACCAATCCTTTTATCAGCTATAAGCTGGAATATTTTGGAGTTACTTGAGACTGTTGATTCAACTACTAGAAGAAGTGGTGGTACAGCCCCTGTTTCTCTAGGTCTGTGACTCTTTGTTTTTAAATTCTTCATCATCAGTGTCAAAGAGAAGCATAGCATCAGCAGGCTAGGGTGGCCCACCCTCTCTGCCCTAAAACCAATGAGTCTAAAATATTCCTAAGTTCTGTTGCTTAAAATATGTCTGTACAGCCACTGAACATTACACTTGGGTGTCTCTGAACTGATTTCCATCAATTTCAGATACTGGATTCTGGAATTTCCTGCAGAATTTAACTTGGATCTTGGTCTGATTCGTTTGACTGAAGAGTTTCGAGAATTAGCCAGCCAGCTTGGCTATGAGGATCACATTGATCTCATTGATATCTCCAGCATGTAAGATCATCATGAACTTCAGCATCTTTCTATCTGTCCTCCACACTAGCAGAATTCTAATTTTGTGCAAAGTATGAGGGTATTCTGGGCCATCTTCATCTTGAGAGAGTGAACAATCATTTACAAAAGAAAAAAAACCCTTTTTTACATTCTAAGTTTGAAATTCTACATGTAGTTTCACATTGAGGTCTCTTATCTTTACATAACTATTTAATATAAATGGTAATGAAATTATTTTCATGATTCTTTTGAAAAAGCTAGTGCTAATTAAATGATTAATATTACTTTCTTCCTGTAACTTCATAAAGAATGACAAACAATGCAGTGATTGGCATATTGTGAAAATCTTGTATTTTCTTATGGAAGCTTTATTGTTCTCCTGTCTGTAACCTGTCTATTTTTTCCAATGCCTTTCTGTGTACTTTTTTCTATTTCTTAATTCAATAATCTTTAGCACTGACATTTGTAAATTTCTTATATCAAAGTGATTACATTACTATTTTGGTGACTTACCAAAAGTTACCTTTTAAACATCACCAGACAGGTTTTTGTATCTCACCTGATATTGTGGATTTTCTTTTAAAATGTGACACAGTCAGAATTGTTTCTCCTCATTTAAAAATCAGTGTAGCAAACTGGGAGGACAGCCCAATTAATCTCAGTTGAGGGTGCAGGATTTTCTGCATGAAAAATGCTAATGAAATCACATTATTTTAGCTCTTATATCTTAGTTTTAAAATATTAAGTTAGCAACCTCTTTCATCTGTACAAAGTGCCTTTGCTGTATTTGGTTAGGAATTATTCCATTACTTGCAAGCAGATGGTTTACATTTTTATGCAGAAACACCATACTGTTTTGTTAGTAGTTTGACTGATGGCATTTTTACTTTTTTATTATTTTATGGACTTGTTGACGGAGTTAAAGTTAATTCTTGATGTTATTGAAGGCGACTTTTTTTTTATTTTTCTTAATCAGAATTTGACATGACTTGCTTTTCTTGTATTTCCAAGGCACTTTTGAATTACAGCTTCCTGTACGTTGTCCTTTTCTTCTAATGGAAACCAGCTATCATGCATCATGTACAGAAGTACCCCAATTATACACCTGAATGTTATCTTAGACTGAGTGTTATCTGCTAGACATCACAGATAGATCTCTTGATAATTTTATGTAAGATGTAGGCTGCTACCCAAACAGAAATGAGAAATGGGCCTAACTTTCTGTTGCAGACCTTCGTATGACTGGATGAGAAGAGTTACACAAAGGAAGAAGATTTCTAAGAAAGGAAAAGCCTGCCTGCTGTTTGACCATCTGGAGCCCATTGAGCTAGCTGAACATCTCACTTTTCTGGAGCATAAATCTTTTAGGAGAATTTCTGTAAGAAGCCTCCAACTGTGTTGTTTGCAGCTAGGATCCTGTTCTTAAAAAAGAATGTTCATATGATTTAACAAAAACATTATTTTACATTTCTTCTACTGTGTAAGAGAATATACTGTCATGTTGTCTTCTAGCACGCACTTCTTTATCAGCTAAGAGGACCAAGAAGCCAGTGTTGGCTGCTATTGCTACAGCTCCCTACACAAGCTGAAGTTATGCCTTGTGAGCTGAAGAATACTATCCAGAAATTTAGGGAAATCTAATTCTTGGGAGTGGCAGCTATCCCATGTAGAAGCATATCCATGAACACGCAGGGAATGAACAACATCAGAATGAGCAAGATTTAGCAGAGCTAGCTTGTGCTACAGATTGATGTAGGATAAAGGCACAGGAAAAGGAAAACCGGTACATAGTTAGCTTCCTGAGTTGCATTTCAGGCTCCTATGAGGAGCTCCTGTTGATTTCAGCAGTGCCCAGATTTTGCTCTTTACATCTGCAATGCAGTAGATCGGGTATTGAAGTGAAAGTTCCTATTTATATTGCTTCTTGCTTGCACATTAGGTCACTCCTGTACAGTATCACTGTATCACTGTATGAGGATGTCAAGTAAAACTGCACAAAATAAAACGTTCTAAGTGTTGAGTAAATCGTGGGAAAAATTGATTCCACAGAAGTAATAATATTCATCATGCATACCATAGTATTACCTGGAATAAAAATGCTGAAGTTTTAAGTGATGCAACAGGAACTATAAATAAGACAAAGGAAAATATTTTAAGAAAGCACTGATGTGCAGCAGGGTCTGCTGAGCCTGAGTTCTAGTCACTTTTTAAACAAGAGGATCTTTAATGGGAAAAAAAAAGATACCAAAGTTTCAATTTGATCCTTAAGTTGTCCACCATTTTACTGAAAATGTCTTTCCTTTTCCTCATTAGTTCACAGACTACCAAAGCTATGTGATCCATGGCTGTTTGGAGAACAATCCTACTTTGGAGAGATCTATTGCTTTGTTTAATGGTATCTCCAAGTGGGTCCAACTCATGGTTCTCAGCAAGCCAACACCCTTGCAAAGGGCAGAAGTAATCACAAAGTTTATCAATGTTGCACAGGTAAGTCTTGTTTTTGAGTCCCCTTCCTCCAATATGAAGCAACAATATAGAGATCACAGGAAACAAGTGAACTGGGTGCTCCTTGGGCTGTTTTGTCAATGAAAAGCTTGTTCAACATAACTGCTAGTTATTTGTTTCAGGTGTGGCACATTCTGCATTTTTTAGGAGATAAAACGATAAAATGTATTTTTCCTTTGTTGTATTCTGGTTCCCAACCATCACTATTGTGTTTCTCACAGAACTAATCTAATTAAAAAATAAATGTTGAACTGTCCCCCTACATCCCTTGGCTTAGTAGTTTCTAGTGCAGCAGTGGTAGGATGTCTCCTTTACCTTGTTTTGTATGATACTGGATAGCTGCTATACGTATGTCCTTTATTTTTATTTTTTTGTGATCCATCTCTCCTACAGAAGCTCCTTCATCTCCAGAACTTCAACACACTGATGGCAGTTGTGGGAGGTCTTAGTCACAGCTCTATTTCTCGCCTGAAAGAGACTCATTCTCATCTGTCTTCAGAAGTCACAAAGGTATGGTGGACAACAGAATGTAAAGATATTGAGCAGAACATCCCTTATCGAAGGTATGATGAGTTCTGCAGTTCAGGTCTCACCAGCACAATACTTGCATCTTGGCAGGGCATCCTAAGGGAGTTGGCTTGGTTTTTTTCTCAGTGGAGATATTCTCGCTTGACTGCCTGTGCTAGAGAGAAAATTAATTTTGTTGACACCCAGCCATGAATTATGCTTATTAAAGCAGATTAAAGAAATGCTATGAATGCTTTCACAGGGACTTGCTTCTCTGGCTGTTTGTAGGACTGGAACGAAATGACAGAGCTGGTCTCTTCCAATGGAAACTACTGCAACTACCGCAAGGCTTTTGCTGACTGTGTTGGCTTCAAAATTCCTATTTTAGGAGTTCATTTGAAAGATTTGATTGCCGTCCATGTCATTTTTCCTGACTGGATAGATGAAAATAAAGTAAACATAGTGAAAATGCAGCAGCTTTCCATCACCTTGAATGAACTGGTTTCCCTGCAAACTGCCTCTCATCATTTAGAGCCTAACATGGATTTAATTAACCTGCTAACAGTAAGTATTGTGCAACTTCCAATTGGCTTCTATTATTTAGATGTTGAATGTCAATACAAAGTTGAGTGCACATTGTTATTACGTGTTTTATTTTATTTTAAAACAGAGGCAGTGCAAAACAGAAATAAGCTCATGTGAGATGTGAATAAATTCAGAGTATGTAATGTCTGAACACAAAAACAGAAAACAATTGTGTTATTATATATATATTAAGATAATGGAAAGGAATGTGTATTAGGAGAAGTAAAAACTAAGTTCTGACTACGTAGAATTAAGGTTTTTGCAAAGTGTTGGCATGCTTACATCAGCGAAATTCTAACTTGGGAGTAATTTTGTTCCCTGTCCCCTTGCTTTGTAAATGATACTGTGTTCTTCCTATACCATAAATAGAAGTATTCCTATGTGATGTTAAATAGTTACTGAAGAAAAAAAAACACAACACAAGTGTACATTCTAAAAGTAAGAATGTGCACTTGTACAGCATATAAGTCCCATTTTTGATATGTAGGCAATTAGTATTATTTGATAATAAATACTATGCTTAACTTCAAAACAAATTGAAGCATGCCCCCTGAACCTACTGACCAAATCCTCCTCCTGCTGCAATGTTTTCAAGTTAGCACTGATCTTAACTGCAGCAGCATTTGATCCAGCACGATGGTTGGATCGGGAGCAAAAACCAGTTGGAAGTAAAGACAGGAGCAGTGAAACTTGGAGGAATGTTTGTTAAAACAATTTATGTAGCATGCAGATAAAAGCAAGCCATTTACTCATCTGAAAGCTGCTTGAAACATATCACATTAGGTTAAAAGGACTCTTCTGATGTGTGATCATTTTATGTTGTTTCTATTCTGTTATTTCACTTTGTCTATCAGATCTTTAGTCCAGACTGAAAGAGAAGCTGCTCGCTGTCAATAAGTCAGTAGAAGTAAACTTAGAATCAAGCAAGGTCTGTCTGAGACAGAGTAAGACATATTTGAGAACTTTTCCAGTGATTCTGTTTACTTTATTGGCTAGCATGAATGTTTCTAGACCAAGTTTTTCTCCAGATTTCTTTTGTCTCTTTTAAATATCAGACAAAAGCTAGATTGAAGCCAGGGAGTGATTTTGGCTCTCTGAATTGCTGTGCTCATCACTGCTTGGGAAGGTTGGAGACAAATTTCAGTTTTTCCTCAGTCAGGTCTTGGACCTGAGCTGAATCTCATTTCTTGTCTCCTGTGTGAATGCCTGGAGTGGGGGACTATTGAGCAAGAGCTTGGATTTTTTCCTTCCATTCTTTACTTTAAAATTCTCAAAGATATGTATATCAGAAATTATGCAGACATTGTACTTCATGATTTGTTCCAGAACTGATCAGGTACAGAGAGTGACAAAAATGAGCTTGAGCTTGGAGCTACCAATGCTAGTGTCACTTCTGCTGCACTTTGTATAAAGCAAGTGGGAATATGTCCTAATCACAGTTGCTGGGGCATGGAAGAGAGGGGGCCGCATATAGCCCACAGTAATGCACCTCTCGTTTGATCATACATAGATATTTATCATCTTTGTTTGGTTTAGTAGGGATTGAGCGTTGTTTCTTATCTCCAGTTCACAGTTTCTGACAGACTTGGCTGCAAGCAGGGGAAGTGGAACCTCAGATTTTAGAGAACCGAGGAATAAGAAACTGAGCACCCAAAGGCAGAAATTAGACAGTGTGAAGTGAGAAATGGAAGCTGAACTACTGCTGTCATTTTCATTAGCTGCCATTCTCTTTTAGGTGACAGTCTGCATTCCAAAATGAGATGAAAGCACTGGATTTTTCTAAAACTTGCAGTTTGAGATCTGTCATTGCATCAGCATGAGTTCTTGTATTTTATCCATTTTTCCATTTTAAAGTATTTATTTTCTTTTGCTTGTTTTCAGCAAAATGAGAGAGATTAATATTTTTTTCAATCTATTTAATTTACCAGGATAAGTAATTAAATATAAGATGAGTAATTCTTCAGTCATGATGCTCTGATGTGTTCATTCGTCATATTGCACTGCTGGCTTTGTAACAGCTGAGCCAGTCTGACTGCAAATAATTGAAGCAGCATGCTGCAGTGTTAATCCCAGACCTGATTAAGGGTTAAAATTAACCTGTGCCATTTTTTGTCTGCTGCCATGATTCCATGGTTGTATATGTTCACCAGTGATGATGACAGCTACGGGTGTCCTAAGACTTTCCCAGGGTAGTTCTGTCAGTTTGTCAAGTAGTGTGGGAGTTCATACTTAGGACAGCAACTCCTGGAAGGTTAGAAACTAGTTTCTACAAGCCTGACTTTTGGTAGATCTCATAATAGATTAGATTTGAGGAAATTTTTTTTCTCTGAAAAAGTGGTCAGGCTAGAGATGGCCTGCCTAGGGAGATGGTTGAGGCACCATTCCTAGCGCTGTTCAAGAGGCATTTAGATGAGGTGCTAAGGGATTTGATTTAGTAGCTTAGAGGGTAGGGATGGTAATAGAAGGATGGTTGGACTAGATGATTTTGTAGGTCCTTTCCAACCTAATGTAACTATGAATCTATGAATCTTATTAGTATTTCAACTTCTCTTCCAGTGTGTATTTATCATCCACCTTTGTACCATATGAATATGTTTTAGTCCTTTATTTTTTTTTACAGTGGCCTCTTGAACAGTATTAATGAACTTACATGGTAGATGAAAGGTTTCTAACAATCTTTTTGTTAATAAGGAAGTTTTAAATTATCAAATTATAGGCTGGGGCCAGAGAAAGAGAAGAAAAGCTGGGGTCGCAGCCCTAAGCTGACAAGAACTGCAGGCTGAAAATAGCTGACCTTGGGATGTGTAAATGGTCTTTTAGCAGATTTGCACTCCCTTGCTGCCAAAGTCATCCTCAGTTTTCAGAGCTGGAAGAAGTAATTATTCAGTTTATTGCTATATCTTTCCACTCTAATATAAACTCTATTTAAACATTTTCTCATCTTTAAGTTACTTAGAGGAACTCCCTTCCAGAACTGATAAATACATACAGACGTGTTGCTCGTGTTGTGCTCTTCATTTGTATGTCAATCAGCTGGCTCAGCTATTTGTTCACTTTTGCTGTTTTCCCATTAAGCCACTTCTATCTGGGAGCTTTTAGTAGGTGTTTTATCCTGGTAAGCAATGTGTAAATCTCTTGTCTGGCCTCCATCCCCTGTGGTGCAGCCTTTTACAGAACACTTAGCAAATGCCACCAGTCTGGGCTGTGCTGACTTGACAAGTGCATCTCTGGGTGCTGGTTTCCTGGGCCAACAGCTTGCATGATGCAGTAAAAAGGGCATTTCATGAACTAGTGCACGTATGGGAATCTGCCTTGGTTTTTCTTTTCCACAGTGGTGAAGCTCTGTCTTCTTAGGAGAAGCTGGTCCTTTCAAGTGTTTTGGAAATGGTTGTCGTGGGGGCTGTGTTAAGAGCTACGCAGTGATTGCTGGCGTAAAAGCTGGGGCAGAGAACTTGGTAGTAAACCTCAGGCCCCTTGATCAAGCTGAATGGGTGAAAAGAGAAGTTAAATCTCTCAGTTTTCAGTGGCAGCTGCTGCATGATCATATTTCAGGGGGAACTGGAGTTGTCTCCATAAATAAGACAATTGTTTGTTGTTTGGAGTACAGTGAGGCAAACACCAGGTTGAGTGGCACAGGAGGCTGCAAAGGCTGAGAGCAAGCTTTAATGATGCAAATCCTCACTTGGTTGTGTGTAAACAATTACAAGTTACTTGGGCAAGAGTCCTGAATGTAGCATGACTCCGCTGCCTGGGAACATGCTACATGCTTGCTCCTAGCCTGTGCTCCTCTCCTCTTCCTCCTTTCCTGAGTTGTTGCCCACACTTGCTCCATCCCCACTGACTACACCCCACTGATGCACTCATCCTGGTGGCTAAAACCTGGAGCAAAGAAGCAAAAGCAGTACAAGCAAACCTAAGCACAAGCTTAGTGCACCTGAGTGGAATAATGGCCCTAGGGTCACATTCAAAATTAGAAAACAGGGGAATTGGAATACATGACCTTTAAAGATCCCTTCCAACTGAAACAATTCTACGATTCTGTGATTTTCTCACCTGTTGTGCAGTATTTCCATATTGTTTTTATTTCACTACATAAATAAAAGCCTGAGGGTAAATGTTTCATCACTTTCTGTGGATAGGAAGAGGACCTCAGTTTCCCCATTAGTCCATAGTGGATTCATACTGAGTTGCAGCTTATTTGGTGCCACTATTTTTCCCCCAGCTATTTTTAGGTCTCCACAGCTATTTCACCAACCTGTATGCAAATGGCTGGAAAGTCCCCATCACTTGTACAGTCTAGTGAAGAGAATGAGAAATATCTAAACAGCTAAATTGAAAGTCACCCTCCCCAGCTTTTCTTCAGTAAGTTCCACATATGAAAAAAAGCCATGCCTTTCTGATCCCCTCTCTGCTTTCCTCACCACCCTCACTGCCCAAATTACTGAGGAAAACAGGACAGCAAGGGGAGCTAAATTAGACTGGAAACAGCCACTGTAAAGACTGTCCTAAGAAAACTCACTGCATTTCATTTGTTGGCACAAAACTGTAGTTGAAATACAAAAAGACAGCTTATTACACTACTACATAATCATTTTGCCAGTGCATTTTTGCTGGTATTTTAAACTTCTCTGCTATGCAGTATGTTATGCTTGCACACTGTGCTTAGTGAAGTGACAAGAGATGCTCGTTGCAGGTGAGGTAATTCAGGGAGGGGAGATACAGAGTCAGCCAGTAAATATGGGTGTATTTCTGTCCCCAAAGGCTGCTCACACAGTAGCTGACAGAACTGTGCCCTTTGGTAGCAACGAAGCAAGGCCTCCTGAACCACCAGTTCTACTGTCAGTCCCCACCTGACTCGATGTTATCATTTGCTCCAACTGAGTTGTGTGTACTTATACCACTGAGGAGCCTGGCAATACAGTTACTGAATAAGTGCTTGAAAAGTGTTTGTCACAGCACCTGCTGGATATGTGCTGTCTTTAGGACAGGTCCCTACATTCTCCTGTGACAGCAGCATGCCAGCCTGACTGGGGGGATGTGCTGGAGGGTCAGGCTTTCACTGCTAGCCATGACCAAATTGTGAAGAACGCAGTTCACTGTCGTGCAATAGCAGGACAGAATGAATAATGCAAAATCCAGACATCTCTGAAGTGATGTGTTCTTTCTCAGACACATTCCTATCCTGGGGAAAGGGCACAACCCCTGTCTTGCTATTTGTACAGAATTCTGCCTAAGAGAAGATGGTTCTTGGGCTGGTCCTGCTCCTCACTAATTTTTCTCTTCAAGTTCCCTGAAAATAACCTTCTGTTACAGCCATTTAAGCAGTAGTAAATCCATTTGCCTGCTGTGAGACATCCTAGCTTAACTGGGGATTTGGAAGATGGATGATAACTTCATCTGATGCCAATTAATCCAAAGCCAGTTGATGCAAGGAGATGATTACAGGAAGCATGCAACGCTCATCTCTCATTGCATAAGACTAGCCACAGCAGTGATCACTTTTCTCATTCATCACCTCAGCAAGGAAGGGTTCACTGCAGACTTGTGCCACTGCATGACCACAGCTGCCAAAGCAAAAGCAAACTTACTCATTTTATTTCCACTGTATTTAAGCCCCTTCTTTTCCCTCAGCAAATCCTCTACTGAAAAGGATGAGTACATGGAAGTAAAAGTTTACCTAGAAACAGAAGCAGAATTTGTCTTGCTCAGTTGTGAAGGGATCAGGAACAGGCCAAGCTAGGCTACTGAAGTATCCTTGGATACGAGGATGGAGCCAGCACCAGTATAGGAGGCAATGGGCCAAACCAGAGCACAGGAGGCTCCCTCTGAACACCAGAAGCGCTCCACAGTACTGGCTGTGGAGTCTCCTTCTTGGAGATCCTCAAAAGCCTCCTGCACATGGCCCTGGGCAGCTGCTCTGGTGTTTAGTACTATTGGGAGGTATCTGTCTGCTAACAATCCCATTGTATCCAACCCTGTCTAATAAATATTACTGGCTTTCTCTTTTTCTTACCCATAGCTGTCCCTGGACCTCTATCACACGGAGGATGACATCTACAAGCTCTCACTGGTGCTAGAACCAAGGAACTCCAAATCTGTAGGTCATCTTTTACTGCATTTTTTTCATATTATTTATTATCTCAGCATGAAGTTTTTTGTATTTTTGAATGCTCTTCAGTCAGTTTCCTTCATATTTACTTTAAACTTTTTATTGTGTAATCATGTGTATGTAAATAAGTAAATAGTGAAACATACTAGGCTTCATTGAAGTCTCCAGAAAGAAGAGTTCTGCTTTATGTGAAGATATCCTTTATGAGGTCCTATCAGTTATTTATTGTGCGACCATTTCTTCATTTTCTGGACACTGGTGCAGTTATGCAAAACCACAATGAATCCAAAGACGTGTCTTTGGATTAAGCTATGATATTAGCTATAGTGCTTTAAATGAGCTTATTCAAAATTGACTCTCTGTTGGGCTCTCAAGCAAGCTCTGAACACCTCGCAACAGATTCTCATGATTTTTCACTATGTGTGGAAAAGACAAGGCTGCACTCGTACACTTTATATTATGCTTCATAAGCCAGAGGGGAATGTCTTAATCAATAGTTGACTTTTCATGTAAAGTATCGCTCTCTCTCCTGCTATCAACTTTTGGGACTTTCTCTGCCCTGTGAGCATTTCAACACCCTCACTGAGGGCAGCACATGATCTTCTCAGGCTGAGCCCCCAGTCTGACACCAGCTGAAACTAAGGTTAGCTGGAAATGCTCAGTGGGGTGTGAGAGGTTGAGACCAGTACTGGAAAGTCCTTCTTTACAGTGCTCTCTATACTTTTGTATGTTCTTAAAAGGAGAAACAAGGATGCAAAAGCCCTTAGCTGTTAAGCAAAGGACTTCTCTGACTTTAAGGATAGTTCATCACTTTTGGAGACCAGCTTGATGACTGTGTGTGTGTGGTTTCAACGGAGGATGATGAACAATATATTCAGTAGTTCCACAGTCAGCACTAATTCAGTCTGAACACCTGGAATTTCACTGCTGAGTCTCCCATCCACACTGGATGTGATTTGACCACAACCATTCCCTATTGCTACAGCCATTCTGGCTCCTCTGTGCTTCCTTCATTGCCAGTGAGGTTGGGCAGTTACAGCTCCATGCTGTGGGAGGAGTTGGTCACTACTGTAAGTGCATTACCACATTGCTGCTTTGATCTCAAGCCTCAGCTTACAGAAAGACAAAAGCAGTATGGGCAGCACTGAGAACTTTAACAGTACCCAGCTGTTAGTGGAGACCTCCATGCTGTGTTCAGTGAATACCCAGGGGCCTAGCTGGGTATTTTTGCTTTTATGGACATTGGCTAGCAGGCATCTCTGCGCAGCACAATTCTGCCGAGAGTGCACTAACAGATTTTTTTTTTTTTACTTCAGAGTAAGATGGATTTCAATGCCAACATATCAGCACGGGCACCAAACCATACATAGAGAGAGAATGAAATAGTTCAGAAGAGAAATGCTCCTGTTGATTCGGACTCTTTCTGTCACTGTGCACTCAGAGCAGTAGGAGTAGTCTGTAGTAGTCCACCATCAACGTTAATCTAAACAGTTTTTAAGAAAAGGAACATACTGAATCTCTTCTCTGACCACGGTTGTTAAAGATGTCACAATATCAGCATGCTGTGCGTTACCACAGAACATGTTGTCTTTAAAACATTGCTATGTTTCTGTGTTTTTAGAGCAAAAACACTTGCCCACAGGTTGTCTCATCACTGTATGTGACATAAATTTTAGGTTTAAAAAGTCTTGTAAGTGCTGTTGATATGAGTTGGGTGTTCACATTCCCTGTTTCTTGTTGGAACTGAATTCAGTGGATATAGAGATTGTTTTCTTCTTAAACTTCCCTGAGCACACTTGTATGTGAGTTAAGAGCACATCCTTTATTCCTTTTTTTCCTACCAAACACCGTATAGTATGACTCTGTGATCATTTTTCATCTCAATGTGAAAATCTTCAATATCCTTATTGTACAATAATAAAAATATCATTTTTGATTAGCTTATTTGTCTCCCTCTCATGATGGTGGGCTCCTTAGGGACTCACTCAGGATGGAGAAAAGTAGGTTTCTGTGCTATTTCTGATTCCCACTGTGTCCAGAGACTCTCCTCGCTGCTCTGTTCCCCCAGGTCTCACTGTTGTTGAAGCTGGCTGCAGCACTGCCATATGGTGTTGCTTGTTATGAGAAATCACATTTCGTAATTCAGATTCTAACATCTTCATGTTTTGATGGTCTCCCAGCAGCCTACCTCCCCAACGACCCCGAGCAAGCCAGTGGTGCCTCTGGAGTGGGCATCTGGAGTGGTACCTAAGCCTGACCCAACTGTCATCAACAAGCACATAAGAAAGTTAGTGGATGTAAGTACTCAGAAGAATGTATTGGTCAAGGGGAACATTCACTTCGATAGTCATCACTGTAAACAATTTCATTTGAGGTTTTCAAGCAATTGTTGTGGTGAGGATGAATTTTAAATATAAGTTAACAAATTTGAGCTCTTGCTGATACTTCCAGAAATATTTCTATTTCAGTCCTGGAATCAGAGATAGCACTTAGTAAGCAGGTTTCCAGAGGCAAAAATAGCGAACTTTCAAGGACTGACACATCACTAGGTCCAGAGAAGGTCTCTGGAAAGCCTCCCCTGGACCAACCGTTGTATTGTGCTTATCTGCTGGTGAGAAGCAGGTTTCTTGTTGTCTATATGTCAGTGTCTGGTGGCCAAGCTGTCCAAAGAGTATTATGCATGGTAAAGATAGTAAGCACTGTCTTGGTATCACTTTGAAAATCTGGTACGAGGTTGTGGAGCTGCAGTCTTGCAGCTTCAGTTTGAAGGTGGCCTGTTGGGTGATGCAAACAAAGCCACACAGCTGAAGATCCCTTGGAGAGACAGAGCCCTGTTGTATTGGTGTGTGAGGGACTTTTGGTGAGGAACCAGCAAAGCCTTGTAGATAATGAAGCATGGTCTCCTTCCACTTTTTGCAAATTAATAACTAACTGGGGGAACTATTAAATTCTTATCTTGTCCACATTAGAAGTCAATAATTGGGATTCTGTGGTTACAGTCTCTCACTCAGACTACACGTATATTTTGTGGTTTCCTCTTGGTAGCTGCTCTTTAAAAAAATGCGTTTTTTCTTAATTGTGGGATGCCAGAACTGCACGTGGTGTTCATATACTGCTGTTGTCACTGTCATATGTTGATAAAATCACGCTATATCCAAAACTATCTGTTTAAACCACATTTGTTGCAACTCCTTCGTCTTTCTGGAATGTGGTGATCAAGGGAAATGCGGGCTCTTGTTCCACAATTTTGGCTTAGTTCAGTACACATGATGTTGAGTCTTGCAGAATTAAAACTGAATCGGTTATAGATTCAGCTCACAAAGAGGCCCACACCATGCTGTAAAACTGTCTGCATTTTGTCAGACTCTTTCATTTACTGGCTGCTTTGGGTTGTGCTTTAATGTGTTGGTCTCAGTATTACGTGCTTGAATGCCCCTTACAGACCTCCACAATTGGTGTAAGACAGGATATAGTAATTCTTCAGCAGGTAAAGAGGGATGACAAAACTTCCTGCAGTCCTTTACATTTGATTCCCATGTCTATCTTTATTTGGTGTAGCTGTTGTCCTGTGATTGTATGGAGTTGGTTGAGGGAGGGAATAGTTGTTAGATCCAAAGTACTTGTGATTTGGATGTCAAATTATTAGTAAGAAAACAGGATGAAACAGCACCATGGCAGAGCAGAAGGGACGCGCTAAAAGCAAAGTGAATCCAAAAATGCCTGCGATTCTCATGAGAAAGCAGCTGCTGGGTTGTTTGTGATTGGCTTCCTCCTTGTGATTTAAAAATATACTTAATAAAACAAAGGCAATATGTCACATGGGGATGATTTTTAGTGACATTTCCAAAAAAGAAGAAATAAAACCATGAAGAAATATGACTGAGGAGGTGTAGAGGAATTCCACTAGTTAAATACTGAGGTCAAGTTTTCTTTAAAAATAAGACATTTTTTTCCCCTCTACTGGGAAATATATGCATATTCAAGAGCCACATATTATTTATGGGAATAAAACAATGGATAGAACATGTGATCAGTAAAGTTGATGTTAATGTAAATGCAATTATGAGGTTGAAGAGATGGTACAGATTCAGCACAGTCTGGGTGGTATGACAATAATTTCCTTTTGTTTTTCCAGTCTGTCTTTAGAAACTATGATCATGACCACGATGGCTACATTTCTCAGGAAGACTTTGAAAGTATAGCTGCAAACTTCCCCTTTTTGGACTCTTTCTGTGTACTGGACAAAGACCAGTAAGTTTAGAGCTCATTTGGTTTGTTCACTTGTTTTCTTCTTGGTTTCTTTTGTTTTCTTTTTTTGTTTTTCTTAATTTACAAACTCCTCAACAAAATGACAGTGTCCTCCAAGACCTTCAACCCTCTCATATCTGGCTTCTCTCTTAAAGAAATGAACATCAACAAGTGTTGAATGCTATCCTCATTTAACTTCTTATGCTGTAGGAGTTCCTATAACCTCAGCCAGGCTGGAGTCCTGCTTTACCTGATACTTTAAAAACGTCCCTTCAAATAGACACAGCTCCATCTGCCAAGGGAAAGACTGAGTGTAGTGACTTGTGCTCCTGCCGTTTGATGTCCTTTGGAGCATATCCTTACATCATGTGTTCGGGCAGACCCTTCATTTTTAATTCTCCAAGCTGCGCAGTTCGTTGCACCCTTGCAGTGTTCTGCCTGAACCTGTGGGTGTGTCTGACAGCTGGATGCCTCCAGATGAGGCTTTCAGCTTACCAGAACTGAAGATCTTCACAGCCTGGGAAGCTGCTAAAAGCTCTGATAAATAACTTATGAAGGTTTTTTTGTTTGTTTTGTTTAACTGTGTGCAGTAAAACCTTGGACTACTTGGAGGCTTGGACCCAGAAATTAGCATGCAGGTCTTGCCTAGGGTTCCCTTACAGGGAACATATCATGGCCTCTTGTGCTATAGCCATCATGCACTCCATTTGCTATTTAGTAGGGCTGGTGACTAACAGCAGCCTTTAAGTTCTCCATGGCTGGCTACGGCAGCGGTAGCCAGGGGCTTCAGGAGTCTTCTTCACATGACAGCCTGCCTTCAGCCACCAAATATTCTGACATCCTGAACAGGTGGGGATCAGGCCTCGTGCTACGAGTTCAGTGTTTGCAGATTAATGAAGAATAAGAACCACAAAGGCTCTAGGGGAAAGCCTGTTTATTCTGCCAGGACTGTTGTAGTGCTTTCAAAGAACATCCTTTGTGTGCTGTGTGCTTTTTGTGGTGAGAACATACTGCTGAGTTCAGTGTCATTAGCAGTAACAGATGCACTCTACTTTTTTCCTAACAGAGATGGACTTATAAGCAAAGAAGAAATGATGGCTTACTTTCTGAGAGCTAAATCCCAGTTCCAGTGTAAAATGGGACCTGGGTTTATTCACAACTTCCAGGAGATGACCTATCTTAAGCCAACTTTCTGCGAACACTGTGCAGGTTTTGTAAGTATGTTTTTGTAGTAGTAAATTTTACAAATGATTTCTTATACTTCAGCATAGACGGAACTGGCTCCATGCACTGATAAAGTTTCTTCAAGCTTAGACAAACGTCTCATTGCATTTAGAAGCATGAGGTATTTTCTTCTGTTGTAGCTGCAGCACCCATTTTGTTTTGGTGGGTCCTGAATACTGACATCTGTAAGAATTGCTGTTGCAGGTAAAAATGTAAACTAGATTAGTTAAAGGACATTAGGGACTGTATGAATGGCCTTAACGTGGTTTATCTTAAGTTCTTTAATTTGGCTTGATTTCTCATGTAAACAAACTCCAGGGAAAATGGATATCTGGAACAGAGGATGTACATGAAGCAAAAGCTATTCTGTCTCAGGAAATAGCACATGACAACATAGCTCTGCTCATAATTCTCCGACCAGCCATAACAGCCTTAATCTTTTTTCTACTGAATTAACAGAACTTCTGACTTTGTCAAGAAATGGGCTTCCAGCAGTTCTATAACACAAGAAACTTTAGAGTGTATTGGGTTTTTTTCGGTTGCTTTTTCTCTGTCATAGCTTATAGGAAGCCATTTATCAGTGCTGTATACAAAGCTGGCAAAGCACTGTGTCTGTGACCACTGGCGTAGCTTGCAAACCTCTCCCAACTTTTTCCACTTCAAGTGCACTGAGGAAACATGAATTACTACGGTTTAGATGTCACTTTAGCATGCATGTCTACTGCATCCATGTGCTTGCACATGGCCACCTGCAGGACCAACCTGTGAAGGACTGGACCCCACGAGGGCAGAGGTTCCTGCTCTCTACCCGCCTTCCCTATCATGGCTGCTGATCAAGGGCAGACATGGAAGGAATTCTGCCTATTTCCGCTGCAACTGCAGAAGCCCTGGAGGTGACAGAGCCAGTGCTGATCCAGAAACCTGCAGGCAGGCTCTGCAGCTCCACTCCAGCAGAAAGGACATTAGGAACTGGCCTGAGCCTATTGCTTTGGGCTGCCTGCTGCCTTGGGAAGACGTCATTGCGTTCGTGACACTTGGTTCACACTTGGAAGGCTTCCATCGCCAAGCTGAGCTGAGGAGTATCCTGCCATGTCCTCTTTACCAGATATTTTTCTCCTTTATCAGTTTGCTGGCTGGCCAGTGTTGGGTTTTTCCACGTCTCCGCGATTACAACCAGCACAGGAATAAAAATGAGTAAGGGATTGTGCAGGAAATGGAAATAAGGTCATTTTTCCTGCCAGTTCACTGCATTCATTAGCATTGTCCTGTGGATGAGCTGGGCTGATAGGACAGGAACCAACTACAGAATGCACTGTGTGTTTATTGTGCATTTCAGCACTGTCCATCCATCCATGGGTGGAAACTGTTTTGAACTGATGCAGTGATTCACCGTCAAAAAAATGTGAACTGACTGTGAAGCAGGATGAATGGACATGACAGCACACTGGCCCCAGTGCTCAGTCAAATATCTAATATTAAAACAAGGTGAACTTTAAAGGTCAAGCTAAAGTCTAATGGCATTCACAAAGTGAAATTGATATGCTCACTACCAGTCTCAGTTCCGACCCACAGCTTGAGTTGCGCTGCATGTCAAGGTGAGTGAGCAGCCATCCCTTTCAGCTCAGCTGTCTGAATTTGCACAGATCCTCTTGCCCTGGCTGAAACCAGCTTTGCTGCAAAGCTGTGTCAGTTGGATTCAAAGCTTTAGGTCAGGATTCATGTTATGTTAAGGAGAACGCTCTTCAGTGAGAACAGATCTTTGACAACAGCAAAAGCAGTCTGCATCCCATCAGGTGGATCTGGCAAAGAGAACTGGGAGAAGCAGGTAGCTCTTCCAGAAGGGGCCAACCACAGCTCCACAGTCACTGTGCACATCTACAGCATCTGCAGGAAAAGACCGGTCTGTTGCAGAGGGATGGAAGCAGTAGACAAAGGAAGAGCAACTTTTGTCATCTACCTGAAATTCTGCAAGGCTTTTGATATGGTTCCACACAACATCCTCATCTGTAATTGGAAAAGAGCAAGCAATTCTATCTTATTTAACTCTTTCCTTTGTGCTCCAAACTGTTAGTGGCTCTTCATTTTGGTCATTTCTTTACTCAGCACATTCCTCCCACACTGCATGCCTTCATAGAAGCACAGCAAGGAGCCACATGCAGCTTCGACTGTCTGGATGTGCTCACCCTCCCTCTTTATGTTTTGAGTGAGTTCAGGATAAATAAACACTGCAGTGTCTCATCTTTTTCCTTTAGAACTGGACTACGCTCTCTTCCCTTTGCTGCTCAGAGTGAAAGTATTTGTTTTTATAATGCCACTGTTGTAGTAATCTCTCTCCTGAGTGCACAGATAACAGTTTGCAGGGGATTTTTTTCTGCTTCCAAGCAATCCTGCTCACATTGCAGTGACAGCTTCCCAAAAGCAGAACACACACATGCTACCAGGTGGAAGGTCAGCATCCTGCAAGGACAGCCTCTGGGAGGAGGCAAAGAGGAGTTCAGTGTCTTCTCCATCTGTTTCAGGCTTCAACCATTCTTAATGGAATAGAGTCAGGTGAAAAGATCAGCCCGTGTCTGAGGACAAGATCCAACGACACTCCATTTTTTGTCCCCAGTGGTGTTTTTGAATGGCCTGTGCTCTTCAAGCACAGCAGACACGTGCCATGGGAATGATGCCCTAGATAACACAAAGTGAGCCAGAAGCAGAATGTGCTTTGCTGGTTTCAGTAAGCTTGATAGGGCAGTGATTTTTTTTACCCGTTCCTGGCAGCACACATCAGCTGTGCTGCTCCTTCTCTGATAGTCCCACTAAGCAGGAGAAGTAACGGGGAAGCCACACAAGGCTTATCACATTTAGAGGAGGAGGTCTGACTGACAGGAAGGGTGTTAAGAGCAGTTGTATCCTGTTTGTGCTTCTGTAGCCATCGGTACTTCCTCATTGTGACCTCGCTTTCCGTCCGGCTTTCTTTTCTGATTCCTTGACTTCTTTTTTTTGTCTTTCTTTGCAGCTCTGGGGCATAATCAAACAAGGCTACAAATGCAAAGGTAAATAAATAGACTGCGTGGATTTTTCACAGTTCAAGCGGGGGGTTTTAGCAGAAGTCAACTGCATTTTTCACTGGAATGGTAGCTGCTCTCACATATTTTGCTTGAGTAGTCCATGCTGGTTGTGACCAGCAAGTGACTGATGCACCCCACAAACACCAGTGCTGAGAGCTGAAGGCCTACAGCAGCCCCTTGCTCTGCAAGGTGTCATTTTGAGCCAACAAATAGTGGCATTCTGGAAAGCCATGCGTCCTTATTCCAGCAGGGAGACATCCTGAAATACATCCCCTGACACCAGGGGTCAGGAAAAGGTCTGCTGGCAGTTCTGTCCATATCATGTACATCCCCGTGCCTGTACTGCAGGCTGGCTACCCATGCAATGCATCAGTGGCTGAGCTAGAAATAGACAAATGTTTAATTCCTGGACTGTGTAGCAGATTCCATTGCAAGATCTCTGCAGAAGTCCAGCTAAAAAAATAAAAATCCCAGAGCTCTGATAACTCTCACTTTCCTTCACTGAATGTTTAATTACTCATGCAATACTCACACTGTACCAAGCAGGTGAGACCAAGAAAGTAGTAGTGGTTCTCCTTGGCCCTATAGGCCTGGACCTATTTATTTCTCTGCTGTAGCTCCTTTGTGCAGAGGGGAACGCCCATGTTGGGGATTCATGGTCATATTTATAAGCAAGCTTCTTCCCCTCAGTCTTGCCCTGGCTCCCAGAGACAAGGGTGAAGGATTGTCAGGATCATTTTGTAGGTCACTGCCTATTCCTGTCTCCCTCTCCCACATGTGAACATCTCCTCTGCAGGGGTGCAGAAGGTGCACATGTAGCTGCTCAGGACAACAGAGCCAGCTGTGGGCTGTGCTCTTACTGTCAGGCTGTGGGAAGAAAAGTTTTGCCACAGCAGCTCTGTAAATTCAACTTGAGATCTGAAAGCTGAGCACTGTCCTGCATCATTGCTTGTAACCATAGCCCAGGGGGGAGAGAGAGCAAAAGCAGCTCTGCAGAATCAAAACTCGGAGGCAGTAGAGCATGAGAGTAAGAGCTGAGCTACTTGCTCAGATCTTAGTGGTCAACAAGCACAGATAGATTGCTGTCAATGGTTGCCAGGAATTTTTTTTTTTTTTAACGCAGTAAACGAGCCATTTTCGAAACTGTAATTTGTTTGGCCAAAGTCCCTCCAGCATGTGTGTGCTGACAGCCCTGAGGGATCGCCCAGTGGCTGTGATTTGACCATTCCCTCCCTACAGACTGCGGTGCCAACTGCCACAAGCAGTGCAGAGACCTGCTCGTGCTCGCCTGCAGGAAATTCTCCCGAGGAACCTCTGTGGGCAGCAATCACGGCTCCCTGCCCAGCAGCCCTTCCCTGCCACCAGGTGAGAGCACCCTTCTGTTTCCATTTTCTCTCCCTGCTCATTGCAGGGGAGTTGGTCTAGATGATCTTTAAGAGTCCCTTCCGACACAAACAATTCTATGATTCTACTATGAACAGTTTCTGGCATCCTCTTTAATAGCAGCGTCCTTATTGCTACTTGTCATTTTCCCTTTGTACCAACGCACCACTGCAAACCATCACACAATCGCATATAATGACACATAAAGCCCTAGTCTAGAAAGAGATCTAACTACTACGTAAGCATTCTATAATAGCAAACATTCTCTTCTGAATCTTTAAATCCCTTCCTCCTTTCCCCTTGACGCAGCATTAAGATAACTCTTAGTGAAGATCTTGAAGGAGAGTATTTAAAAACATTTACCTTCTCTTTCAGCCCAGGATGAAGTGTTTGAGTTTCCCAGCGTCGATGCAGAGCACCAGGACCTCGATGGCAGAGCCATCACTCTCGTCACCGGCTCCTCCCGGAAAATTTCGGTGCGGCTGCAGAGGGCAACTGCCAGCCAAGCAACACAGACAGAACCTCTGTGGCACGAGCCAGGCTGGAGCGATTCAGGGTCTCACACTTTCCCAAAAATGAAGTCCAAGTTCCACGGCAAGGCTGGGAAGAACAAGGGCTTTGCAAAGTGGGAGAATGAAAAGCCTGGCATGCAGGCTGCTGTAGACATAGATGCTGAGGCCCCCCAACACATCCTGGAGCACAACGGCATAGAGACGCTTCCTGAAAGACAGGAATCTGAGGTGAGCAGAGCAGAAGTCAGGAGAGATTACATACTGCTAGCCTAAGACCGTAGCATCGTAAGTCATAATACCAAATCATCCACAGAAAATTATTTTCCACACAGCAGCGTGTATTTACTGTAACACTGTAAATAGGATTTTGGCCCTGAGTGACAGTGGCTTTATGAGTTGGAATCTCTTATTTTCAAGAATCTTTAACGTATCTGGCTAAATCCTGTTGTACTCTCATACCACTTTGCTCTGCATTAGGTCCATAAGGAAGAGCATTTTGGTAAACGTGTGGGCCCAGGTGAAGGCAGGTGAGGGGCCTGGTTGTTGCTGCTTTCACCCACACAGTTTGTGCTTTCAGAGCGTCATGCTTCAATCATTTTTGCTAGAATGTTAAGTGCCTCTTTTCTTTTGGTTACAGGATAGCTGACCGCTCACCCTGAAGCACCAAAAAACAGAGATGACAATGGTAATACAGCAAAAGTTGACAGACTGCCATAGGCCACATTTGGTCATGGGAAGTTTTCCTGTACCTCATACTTCTAAATTCAGGCCTCACCCTGTTTTCCTAGCTGATAGGTGTTAAAGAAGCACTATTTATTTTCACACATGATTAAGCCATTTGGATGAACGTTGCACAGACAGAGCAGAACAGATCTCTGTACTCAATGTTTTCTCTTGTATGACTTTGTGGAAAGTTCCCCTACATGCCAGTGAAGATATATTTGGCATCCTTTAAAAGTACTGCATCATCTCACTATGCCTGCCAGCAACAACAACGGCGAGGAGAGAAGCCAACCATCCACATTCACTCGATAACACCCCTTTTTCAGAGGCCTGTAATGATCTCTTAAGGAAAAAAGTAGGTGTGGATGTTGATTAAACCTCAAAAAAACAAACGGACAAGAAAAAACTCCACCCCTTTCAAAAAGTCCTCTACACTGAAATCCCTTGCACACCTGGGGTTTTGAATTTTGGACACGTTTACATTGCTACAGTGAGCACACATCCAGCACAGTGACACCTATCACCAGAGAGAGGATCCTTCAAGCACGTGGCTGGGAGTGAAGAAGTTCCAGGACACCGTGCAGGTGTCTGGTGATACTGCAAGGGAGAGGCGTCCTCTCTGCCAGCACTGTTTATGGTAGAATTAGTGTGTAATAAATGTCTTAGTTTTAAGCATGCGTCTGTACGTGCATATAATACTTTGTATTGTCCCTCAGGGTAGCAAGTCACACACATTAAGACTAAAATATGACACTAAGCATACATTTGAATTCGGTTTGTTAAGGTAGGCTCTAACACCTCCATTTGCAATGACTGGAGAAGTAGGTTCGAAGCGAGATTTCCCAGAAGCATTATGTTGCCTGAGGAGCACAGCCCCAACATGGAAAAAGCAAGGAAAATAATACCCAAAACAAATCTCATACCTGAACAGCACGGTCCAAATTAGCAGACACATTATCTTCTTCTCCCTCCGCCCCCTCATGGAAATAGACGCGTGTGGGAAACATGGACTCTGAATCAAAGTATATGATGAGTAAAAGATGTCCTAAAAAAATTCAAGTCATTGCATCCTTTGTCAAGGGGTCAAGGCCTAAGGGTGAAGGAGGGCTTCCCTCACCAAAACTGACTGACTCCTCTGTGGTAGTCCAACTGTACACTGTACTGTGATGACACGAGGCCTACTCAGCGGTTCAGGTTTCCTTTGTTTTCCAACCCACCTAGTAACAACAGTAAAAATCTGAGGAGAACAGGCAGAGAACGTACTCTTACTGCCTGAAACTCAGAGAAATAAGCACTACAGTATACCAGGGAAAGAAGCATCCCTCACTCTCACTGCTGTGGGCAGAGAGTGGACACAAGCAGAAATACAACCTGAGCTTCCTGTAACGGGTCAGGTGATGGGTCACCTCACGCTGACTGCTCAGGCACCATTACAGCATGCAGCTGGCACACAGTGAAACTGATGTGGTAGAACACTTGAATAGAGAAACTTGGTAGAGATCCAGGCCGATGATGGATCAGTTGAGATAAGCCCTTTAACGCTTCATAACTGAAATGTTCGTGTGAAACTCCATTCTTCACATCATGCAAGAGCCTTAACCAGTGCACAGTTCGTACAGCTCAGGCTGTTTCTTGCAGGCTTCTGAAAGGTAGTGGCTGCTCTTGGTCTGAAAGGAATCTGCCCTCCTGTCAAGCACACGATCCACACCCCCATCCATTTTTCTTCATTGGACAAGTTTCTAGTATACAACTCTTAGCAACACCTCAAGATATTTACAGGCTTCTTGTCTAAGTTGCTCAAAAGACAAGATGCTCCACGTCCTTCCAAGGAAGACCTTCTCAAGGACACGTTCTTCATATGTATACCATCATCAAGAGAGAGACTCACTCTTAAGCAAAAAGTCACATCCTTTACAGAAGCAGCTCCCACTTTCTGGGTGACTTTCCGCTAGCCAGTAGACTGCTTGAGTTTCTATCCACTGCAGAAATGTCATCAGTGCAGCTCCTGAAAGCCCAACATCTTTGGGCAGCTACATGCTTTGGGCAGCAGTAGCTAGAGTTGAGTTATAGATCAAGCACAGACTGCACACAAACACACAGCTGATTCTTTCAAGAAGAGCATTTGGATGTTTAAGGAGGGCTCAGGAGAACGTTGAGGTTCCTGCTGGACACCCTTTGCTTTAGGCATCTCAAGAAGGTGAGTAACAAGAGTATTGAGAAAAAGACACTGGGTAGAAATGTATGTAGCCAGTTCTGAAAAGAACTAGACTTGTCAGTCAGTGTAATCATTCAACAAAAAAAGGCATTAACAGGCTGCTTGCAACACTACATTGATCTTTTAATTCCACTGCAAGCAACTGTGGGGAGAGCTTGTAGGGCAAACATTTTAAAAAGCTGGTGTAAGAGGAGTTCTTTACATTGCAGGAAGCCTGAATACATAAAATAAAAGGCTTTTTTTCCTCTCCTGCTTCACAGTCAATGCCTCAACCTAAACAGGGGCAAGAATTTTCCTCTTCTCAGAAAACCAACTTCACTTCCCAATCTGGTCATGGCAACAAAGAATTTCTAGTTTGACTCTCCTGACATCACCAAAGGCAAAACCTGCCAGCCACTGATATCCCCAACTATGCCATACACCTCCACCGTTCTTGGTGAAACCCTGTCTGCAGGGAGGACAGTTCAAAGGGGAAGCTGCAGTAGTGTCACGCATCAAGTAGCTGAAGTGAGAAAATCCCAGATGATGCTGGATATTTCCACAACCGTCATTATTCCCTGTCTCAATCTTCAGGATCTTCAAGAACCTGAGTGGGAAGAGGGGGATTTTTATTTTTTGAAGGAATGGAAAGAAGAAACATTACACCAAATCTTATTTATATGCCAAGTTACATTTACAGCCTAATCTGTGAAAGCCAAAGAACACGTGCAACAAGAGCAGACGAGAAATGCAAATGCTTAGGGTAGACCCTATAAGAAATGTGGTTCTTCAAAGCCAAACCCACCAGGAGTTTCTGTGCTTCCGCAAAACCTGCACAACACCCTGTTTTACAAGTAAGGGAGTTTCAGCTTTGCTATCAGCTTTATTAAGTAGCTCTGACTGCTGTGTAAGGAGTCAAGGGGACATCTAGCTCTGAGTGAACCATAAAGCAATACTTGTCTTTCAGTTGTCTCTTGCTCCAGGTCTTGCCCCTCTTGCTCCCACACCTTAGACAGCCTTCGGATTTTAAAGGAATAATCCCAGCTCTATAAAAATAAATAAATATCCTAGACTAGCTAACTTCTAAAAGCAGTGTTTCTCAGCCAGCATGAGTCAGAGAAAAGAGAAGCTGAGAGGGGAAAGGGGACAATAACATGCTTGCTAATCAGAGCTAGTCCAAAGCACAGACTAGAAGAGGTGGGCCTTTCTCCTTTTAATACAGAGGATAAAAAGCTGAGCTGCAGAGTAAGTTTAGGGGTAGCTGCTGCCTAAAATTTCACATTTGTGAAATCGAGTGAGCTGGCTGCTGTCATCCCTATGGCTCATGGCTCTTAGCGCAATCCAAAGTGAATGCAGACCCTGATGAAGCCCCCAGTGCTTTCCCACAGGGAATTGGATGGCTCTGCCTGGGTAGCTGGAGCAGACAGATGGGAATCGTTCCTGCTTGGGACACAAGATCCAGATGTTTCAGGTATATCTTATGTGAAATATCTGCAAGTGAAGGAACTTGGACACAGGAAAAACAACACTACAGAGAACAAAGAGCAGACAGATGGGGACTAAGTGTGGGAAGAAGAGTGCTAAGGAGTGTTCTCCTACTCTACGTGACACCAAGAATGGAAGGGGATCCCAATGGAGACCAAGCAGAAAGGGAAGGAAGGAAGGAAAGAGACCTGAATGCAGATTTCAGGGAGACAAGAGGCAGGAGAAACAGGAGCTCAGTGTTCTGTGAATGTCACAGGAAAAAAAAAAATCTACTCAAGGTTTGCTTCCCTTAGCATCAGCCTAACTGATGGGCCTTCACACAGCACAGAAAACAGCTCCAAGTACTTCTCAAGAGCCCTGATAGAGTCTGCCAACCCAGGGACACCAGAGAAACAGATGTAACTTTGGAACGAGTTTTTGACTTATCAGCATCAACTGAACTGGATTTTCAAAATAAACATTGCAGCCAACATGTCTCTCTCAGGCTAAACTCACTGGAAAATCTGTGCTGAACTCCAAATTGCTGTTTACAGCTGCTGACAGCCGAGTCCTAAGAGAAAGAAAAGACATCAGCAAAAGGCTACTGCTGGGGCACTGTTCTATTTAGCCAGAGTCTGCTTTTTCCATGAGTTAAGCCAATGCCGGAAAGTTTAAAGAGTCCTTATCACCTTTATCTCTGCTTCATGTGTGAAAACGACTTATGACCTTCCACCTGCCCACAGCACAGGCAGACTCACTCTTTCTTTAGTTTTACAATAGTGTTTTCCTACTTTTTGTACTTGTTTTTCTCTCCTCAGTTGTGGGAAAAACCCACGTGGACGAGAGGGGAAATTACTGGACAATAAAGGGGAAACAATGACACTGACAGCACCCCGAGCTGTAAAAAGCACAAAGTAAACATGAGTGAAAAAATATTTTTTCCCTTCTAACCTCGTTTGTTTAGCCACTAGAGGTACTACTTATTTTCAGCCAAAGAGAGGAGAAGGCAATGTTTACAGCTGGCAATAGCCCTTGCTTTTTCAGTTTACGTCCCTTTGAAAAGGCGCAACCTGAAACAAACAACACATCAATATTTTGAGAGCCTGCACAGAGGAAACAGAAGTTCACTTTCATGTCACGTAGTGCTCACTGGTCATAGCGCTGACGTGAGTCTAACATAGAGGTACATCAAGAGGCTGATAAATTAAGCTTGGAGTTTATCATGAGCCACATTGTTTGAGAGTGCTAAATCATGCTCAACTTTGTCAAATGCAGACATGTTTTTGTAGCATGCCTGTTGCCCAAAGGAATCAGAAGTTGAGGCAGCAGGAATCAAAAACGGGCAGCAGAATTAAAGGCCTGGCAGCCTTTAGCAGCAACAACACTGCAGTCTCAAACATGGCAGAACTGAGCTAAGTGACATTCAATGAGCACGTAGTTGAAACTTTTTGTGTGCTGGCCTCCATCAGCCTAACAGAGAACTGAACTAACACTCATACTTCCAGAACCCATGCAAGTCTCCTGGACATCTGACAGAGTCATCAGGCCTTGCGAGAACCCTCTACCCCCTCCACAACTCCTCTCAAATCAGCAATGTTTAATTTTCATTTCCCAGGTGCACAATCCATCACGGGGAACATGTTCATGATGCTGGACGTTTAATGCTCCAGTCTAGCGGTGTGAGTCTTGCTTCCCCCTCTTCCTAGTCCCAATTAAAGTACATGGCTGATAAGATTAATTTCTTAGTAGGCACTAAGAAACACAGCCCATTGTTTGGGGGCACTCACTGCACTAGTTAATTCATGTATGAACAGCATTCTTACGAAAACATATAGTCAAAGAGCCCCACCATGTTAGAACAGATTACCTATATGATCTAGCTGAGAAATCCAACCCATAGCTAGGGGAGCCCCTCTGGGACCACTACCTGTCATGGTACATCACCATGAAGCTGCATGCTTCACAGCTTTCTCTGGTCAACCAATACCAACGTTAAACAATAAACCAGCCAGGAAACAGATATAAAGGGCTCCCCAGGGCAGGGCAGGTGAAAGCTCAGCTTGATGACCTTTTCCTTACTGCATTACAGGTTTGCACACAATAAGGAATGAACTTTTATCTGTTTCTTAGACAGACCTGCAAGGAAAATCCAGCTATGACCAGAGTGCAGATAGAAAATTTACCACTGTCCTGATACGGGAAGCAGGAGTGTGCCTAGGACTGCATCCTGCTCCCCATGGTCATTTCATTGCACAATGACAACACTTGAGAGAGGGCCATCCTAAGAGACAGTAGGAAGGCGACACAAGTGTAATGTTAGGAAATAAAAGCTACTGGAGAAAAAGAAAGGCAGAGGGAAAAACCAAGCATAGTGCCCAAAACTTGTGGAAGAAAAAGAGGAGCATCAGACATGACCATCTTTAAAAGAAGAACATTTTGTTCTCCTGGATAACGCTTGCTTAGCTGCCTTCATGACCTCCTGGAGTTCTGCTTTTGATCCCTGCACAATGAAATCCAGCACATATATCCAAACCACCATAAACCCAATAACCCCCACAAAACATCTCTACTCTCCCAACTTCCAGTCATAAGACTCCTTCTAGCACAGCAGGAATTATGCTTGCAAAACAGTATCAGGGCATCATAGAGACAATAACAAAGCAGAGGCTGTTTGCTTTCATTAATAAAGGCTGCTATCCCCACAAAGTTTGTTTTCTCCAGAGAACAAAGAAGTCACAGCGCGCTGGGAGGAAACAACAGAGTAAGGAAAACAACAACAGCTGGCAGAAGGCAAAGCATTTTCTTTCCTGTTGGAAGAGTGAAGCCTCCTGTTTTGCCTCTTCCACAGCTCCCCCCCAAAAAGATTACGTCTCTTCAAATAACAAAATTAGAGTCAGCTCACTCTAGGTCCTGGAACAAGGAGGAGAAATTGCCTATTTTGAGAACAAGTTAGGTAAAACAAAGGGGAAGGGAATCCATGCCCCCTCACCCCCAGCATTTCACCACACCTTCTCAGCATGCAGAGCTGAGAACTTTTAGTGCAGAAAGTCACAGCTGCGAAGAGAAACTGGAAGGTCCACTGCTGGAAGATCTCGAAAGGTGTTGCAACTCAACCAGAGGCTTTCTAATGAGCCTGCTGGATTCCTTCTTGCTAGACAGAATTTTGCAGCTCTTCAATGCACTGGTAGTGAACATCAGTTTCCTTACATGAGGAGCTGCGTGAGAAAGAGCAGAATCTGTCAACTTTCAAGTGGCTTCAGCCATCACATTCCCAGACAAAGGCTCTTTACCTCTGTCAATCTACCTTTATCAGTCCAGGACTGCCCCAGTTGCAAGAATCCAAATTCCTTAAAAAAATAAATTAAAAACTGATTATTCTTACATGAATCCAACTAGTCACCAGCTAATGTTCACAACAAGGTATTACTCTCTCAACGGAGATGTTATCAATACAGATGTTATCTGTAGCATTCTGCTGCAAGAAATCATTTTCTTTGTGAAGAAGTTTATATTTTTGAACTGTAATTACATTGAGATCAATCTGTTTCAATGATCCCAATGACATGGGTTCAATATGGAAACTTTTTTCTTGTCAGCCCCATTAGATCTGTTTGAAACATTAAAAAGTCTGCAATGGACATTAACAGATACCCAAGGGCCTTTAGAGAGTTTCGCTTCCAGTTTGTGAATCACTAGCAGCATCTAGTGGTCTGAATAAACAGGGCATTTTCAGATTGGTCAGGAAACACAGGAAGATTCTAAATGCTTTATCAGCTTTTTAACAGGATCAGCAAGGCCAGTGTTACACATTCTCCACAAATGCTCATGTTATTTCTGTAATCCGAGGAACTTCTACCTGCATCCATTTGAACTCAGCCGTCTGAGTATTTCACGTAGCCCACAGGTTGCCATCAGGACAGCCTCTAGGTACAGCTACCCAGGCAAGATCCTTATCCTCCCACAGGCCTGGACAGCAGCAGTAGGGCCCCCAGAAGCATAACATATTCATACGGCATGAAGGAGGCACAGCTTGGGAGACTGATGATGGCAGAGCTTAACTTCACATGAAGACCTCAGAGAGAGAGTGCTGCAACACCAAATCAGAGGAGGAACAGGACAAACCCGAAACAACGAAGATCAATTCCTCCCATTCACTCCCTGTTCTGCCTGCTCTTAAGGAGGCAAAACACACAGTACATCTGAGATGATAAGACCATCTGAGAGATTAAAACAAAAAATTGATGAAGCAGTCAGAAACACCTAAGAGCTCCCAGCTACTGTAGAAACTGCTTTTTTACTCATCACCAGAAGGAAAAGAAACCAAAGCAAAGGGGAACATACAGATACTTTTATTGCTCACCTTTTATACAACAGCAAACCTTCAGCCATTTTCTTTCACAGCTTGACAATGTTTATGTACACAAAAAACCCAGCAAGAAGCATTATGTGGCTTTCAGTAAAGGAAAAAAAAAAAAAACCCAAAAAAAACCCCAAAAAACCAACACATTAGAACATCAAACTCAGCCAGGCTTTGTTTTCTGCAGCAATAATAAAAGGGCTTCCTCCAGGCAGGAACTAAACTTCCCAGGCCGTAGTGCATTTCATTAAAATGACAACCCCCAAAACAAATTGCCCTAGATCTGCTGAGCCAGTGGTACTAACTTGCAAATAAAATCGATTTCAGTTTGTTGTGTTTTTTCTAGCTGATTTCAAGTAAAAATTAAGTTTGAAGGAGGAGCAACTTGTTTTGGATGGATGCAGGTCAGTTTGAATTGCTACACCTAACTACAGGCCTATGTACACTACCAGTTCACAATTCAGCTTGGTTTTAAATGATCTTTGCACATTTTGGCGGTGTTAAGTCTTCAGACTCGAGCAAGTGGGAAAAACTTTGTTTAATGGAAAATAAGGCTACCAAACATGGCATCTACAGCAGAGCTCATATAACAGACAACAAACCTGTCTGTTGGAGGGAAGTTCCCGTGTGGGCCTTCATGTGTGTGTAACCGACTAAAACAGGACAGCAATCCAAAAGCAATAGTCAGCACTGATTTTAGATCATATATAACTCAACAATGGTCAGGGAATGCAGAAATTCCATTGTATATTGCAACATATAATTCTGACTAGACCGGTCTTCATATTTCTTGAATCAAAGTATCAAAGAAAACACAGCGGGTAGTTTTGGAATCAGTGTGTTCTGAGCAGAAGATGTCAGTCCAACATCAAAAAAGCCTATTACTTTTATGAATAAGTGAAGTGCAGTGAGTAGGTACAACGTATTCAATTCAGGCAGGTTGGGGGGGGTAAAAAAGAGAAGTCTACAGAACGCTGTACTTAGTTCAATACAAAACATCCCACGCCAAAATATTCTGCCTGACATGTACAAACCTGTACTAATTTAGAAGTGATTATAAGCCAGGACTCCGAAACCAGGTTTCTATTATTTGAGCTCTGCTGAAGCAAAAATTTTTAGCAGCCTCAGCTCGTGAAATGCCTTCCTTGTCCAAAACCAGATTGATTATACTGATAGCCTCCGTGCTGGAAGTGTTGCTCAAATTGCCCACCTTGATTAAAATTCTGTCCACCTCTGCCTCCCCAGCCTCCTCCCTGACCTCCACGGCCACCACGACCGCCACGGCCACCCCTCCCTCCTCCACGCCCACCCCCTCGGTCACCGTGGGACCCACCATCTTGGTATCTGTTGTCCTGCTGGTAGCCACCACCCCCTTGGTAGCCACTGCCTGTGTATGAAGATGACTGATAGCCACCATAGCCTCCTCCTTGGTAGCCGCCGCCACCACCACCATGGTAGCCACCCGTCTGAAAACCTGCATCTCTGTAGTTGCCATCCCTGTAGTTGCCATCCTGGTAGCCACCACCTCCGCCATCTGTCCAACCTCCTTGGAGTTTGTTTCCTCTTCCACCTCCTCTGCCACCATGATCATAACCACCACGTCCTCCTCGCCCTCCTCGATCATGGCCTCCTTGATCGTGACCTCCTCGATCATGACCTCCTCGTCCTCCATATGAATCATAGCCTCCTCTTCCTCCTCGGTCATGACCACCATGGCTATGGCCCCCATGGTCATAACCTCCTCGCCCTCCATACGAGGAGTCGTAGCCACCTCTTCCTCCTCGGCCACCACTCTGTTGTGGACCGGCCTCTGGTCTTTTCTGCCAGGGTGGCATCTCAGGAGGTGGCGGTTCAATTTCATTGGGCCTTCCTCCTCTGTCAGGCACTCTACCCATTAGCACCTGCAAAGGGAAAAGGAGAACTGCCTTAGGAGTTGTAAAATCTCACAGAAGCAGGTGACATTTAATACTGATACTGGAGGTAAGTTAAGAGTACAGATCAGCAGCAGGGCAGTGCTGCATTCCTAGTAAAGCATATGTCTAATCCAATGATAAATACCATCTGTCTTCCCACCTCCTTTTAAGTTTTACACCCCAACTATACTAAAAAGGTGCAAAAATTATTTGGAGTGGGAAGTTAAAATTACACCACTATCGCATCCTAAATGAATTAGAACATCACCTGAACTACAGAACGGAGAAAAGCGTGTATGAACACACCATTTTAAAAGTACATTTCTGTACACTGCTCCTGATCTTCAAGTTCAGTACACGTACTTTTGTAAGCCTGTAAAAACTTAATTCTTGAAACATGGGAAACTGTTTAGTCAAAAATCATATTTCTACTATATCATACTATATCTACTATTATTAACAGTACATTTGACTAGAATCTCTCATTTGTGTGCAGAGGGGAATCTGACCTGTAACATACTCGAAGATTGTAACAGATTCTATTTATACAGGACAGAAAGTTACTATGTAGGTGTTACTTTAGATATCATGACAGAATTTGGTAGCAGCAGTGCAAGAACATCAGCAATGCTGATAAGATAGAGTTGAAAATAAATATGTTTCAAGTTTTTTTCCTCTGAACCTCAACAAGTAAAACTGCAGTTCCTCATAACGCACTGATGTATAATTTAGAATACACAGACACCAAGTTTCTTATCCCCCATTCCCAACTCCCATTTAAAGTCACAAGAAAAGTGCATTCAAGTTACTTTAATATTCATGACAGAAAAGGCGATATTAGCTACTTGTCACCAAAGCTACCTTATTAATGGCACATGCAGTCTTCTCTCGGATGGACCCACTGCTTGTTCTCATAATTTTTGACAGATCTTGCCGAGCTGCCAAGAGATTTGCAACAGAAATAGTGCACTTAGTGGATAAGAGGGCACGTTTTGGCTGGTAGACTTTAGCCAGTTTTTCTGTCTGACTCTGTTGAAGAAAAGAAAAACAAAACTCAGTCAGCTGAAGTCATAGGAAAGCAATCCCGCAGAATAATCAACACCAAGGAACAAGAGGTCACTGCAAATAATAGAAGAAAAATATGTGAATATAAAAGCAGTAACAATCACTTCGTAGTCAAGAATCACTGCAACAAAGTTAGCATTTGTCAAATTAATTTCTTACGTAATAAAGGAAACACTATTCTAATTCCAGTGACAGTACACTGATTTTCTGACAGTCTTAAAAGCAACCAAGTATGTGCAGACTTACTTCTCAGGCAAACACGGGACAGGTGTGTCATATAGTTATATAAATTATCACTGATATGGTACCAGAAGTGGAACAAACCTGGAACCCATGTCAAGCCCTCCTCCTATGCCTGCACAAATCTCTACCCCACATCTATCCCATTTACACTAGTATCACCAAGTCCCCAGCCCTGCATCACTAGAAAAAGACTGCAATCGCTCTTTTGGAGTCTTTCTTCCGATCAGCATCATCACAGAAGCAAGCCACTGAGAGGTACTGGCATAACTAAATCTCTCACCTACGTGTCTCAGTTCAGTTCTTTGTCTTGCATACACTACAGCCCGTGCTAGAAATTGGATCTTAAGACTTAAATTCACTTTGCTATCAATCTCTCTTTCTCTACTGCTTTACAGTATTAATATTTCAAATACCCTAAAGCACAATTACCCAGCTGATAGAGGTAACAGAAATCTCTATGACTAAACGTGCTAGTGACATCTGTATGGTTAGAGCATAATAAAGACGCAGTTAACATAAAACAGACAGCAATCCATACTCAGTCAGTATGGTTGCAGAGACAGCTGGACCTCAAATGACAGCAGTGGGAACAGGCAAGGGACATTTTCCAACAATTTCTCAACAGGGCAAGAATTCAAGGACAAGTTTTAAAAACCTAAAATCCTATTTTTCATCTAAAAGGAGAAAACAGGAACTGATAAGAGGGGAGGTATGCATTTCCATGTGACTCCGGAGTTTTTGGAACCAGGAGCGTGTACTTTTACATTATAAGCTGAACAAAGTTTATTTAAAATGAAGGAAAACTTCATTACCTGACAGTTCACATTTCACAATTAAAAAGCAGCTCCTTTTGAATACATCATCTACCAAAGTAAAACATTTGACACTTCCTACATCACAACTTATCACTAATAACACACCTCATTTTCAAAACTGCTAGCAGTGTCTTAACAGATTCGGTTTAGCCCTAGAAAGTAAGTGTTACATACCATTTTTAAGATCCTGACATACTTTATACATTTGTTCTTTTTTAAAGCTATACAATACAGGAAACGGGGAAAGCACGTAATTATTTTTAAAAGAATAATCGTATTACTTAAGAGAAAATACAGCTCATATCACAGTCAGTTGCACAGCTCAAATATACGAGCGGCATATAAAATATACTCAAGTTAATACTTAGTATTAAGTTAATACTTCTTAATACTTAAGATAAAGAATTATGATTAACCAGGACTTCTCAGCAAGTTATCTGTACCTTAGCTCTATCTGACCAGCCAAAGGACTGCACAGTAACATCCAAACGTTTGACTAACAGTTTTCTTCGGACTTCATATTCATTGACTATGGCTTGATTAATTGCTTCAATTTTTTCCTGAAACAAAAATTCGCAAGTATAACGTATGTATTAGAGATAAAACATTTTTACATCAGACAATAAACTACATGGACAAAAGAGAACCAGACATACACAGATGTTAATGAGGGCTTAAGTCGGCAATGAACTACCTTGTCAAATGGATCTACGTAAGCTATGTCTGCTGACACTCTTTTCCCAAAGGCTTCAAAGGCTGCCACCTCCATATTCAGCCTCGTACCATTTCTAACAGGCTCAGCTGTTTGCTGCTCATACGGGACATGAAGCTGCATGCTGTTAATGCATTTCTCAATACTCCCAGGACAGAGAAGCAAAAAGTGAGAAAAGATTAGATGCAGCGAACTGAAGGAGATGCAAGGACAATCTAAATCCTAGGGTCCAAAGTGTCCTTGCCTGCTTAAAAAGAAGTAAGCTTAAGGCCAAAGATAGAGTACTAAAAGTAAGTAAAGTACCATAAGAGGATCTTGATGAAAACAAAATCTGCAAACAGACAGGACAACAAGCACCCTACAGGTAGAAACCATCACGAGAAATGGTACCACACAGTGCCCTAGAGTCAGAGCAACAGTTGAGATATATACCAGTAAGGAAATGATTTGTGTACAGACTGAAGCCTGTCTGGCAGAAGTGGTGGGATCCACTTTCAGCCCAGACAACGCAAGTATTCAAGGACATAGGCTGTTGGAAATAGAAAGTCATCAAGTCCATGAGAAAGAGGCTCAAAAGAAATTCAGACTCCTGTCACAGCTTTGTGCTGTTCAGCAGCACCACTTCACCAAGGCAACATCCTTCTAGAGCAGCAGGTGACACAACCAAGTCCTCACTGGAGATGATCATGGTTCTGCCACCTGGGTGTACAGCCTTTCTCAGCTTCCACCTGCACACCCACTGCTTCATGGGGAAGAAGCTACAAAGGAAGAAGTCTGCTCTAGCAGCACAGAAAGAAAGGAAGAAATGAGAGAAGGACCCACAGGTTATCTAGAAAGAAGCTACAGAAAGGAGCATTATGTTATTTCAGCAAAGCTTCATTATCCTGCAATAGGAAGCAGCAGGAGTGGAAGGCACAAGCACACAACTCAGCAGAGAACTCCACCATAAATAGTAGCTTTCTCTTTTCTCCTTTATTTTGGAAAACATCTGTATGCATCTGATCATACAGATTCATGAGCTCAAGGAAGATCTTTCAGCAGTTGTTGAGGATCTACTGTATCAGCATACATTTTAGAACACTGCAAAAACTTGTCTTTTTGTCTTTACATGTGTGAACAACAGAAACAGGCTCCAACACCTGCAGCTGCTTACCCAGTGAGCTGGCCCCAGCTGTTTCTTCAGTAGAGGTTTTCCAACATGATTAGGTGGAACCTTTGCTAGGGTTTCTTTCAGCTGTTAGGAGACATACCAAAATATAAGTATTGCCTTAAAAAAAATAGCTTTCAAGATTCAGCTTACAGCAGAAGATTATTAAATGGTCACAGACATAACAAAGCAGCCTCCAGTATCAAGTTGTTTTCTTCGCAACAAAGAACAAAATTTACTTATTTTGAAAAGCAATGATATTTTAGTATTTCTAGAAGACATGGCTAAAATTATCTAAAAATTAAGAGAGAGGATTTATAGAGATCTACACTTAAAATAAGTTCCCATTCAGCTCCCCTTGAATATAGATTCTGTCATCCTTTTAATTTAGGAAAAAAAAAAACATAAAATCTTGTATCAAAAAGGTTTAGACTACAGGAAATAACAGAATCTAAAAAAGGACCTCTCTTTACAATCAAAAGGGAAAGGTATTCAATATGAGGCTTTAAATTTTTAAAAATTTGGGTAAAACTATTCGAAGTTTTGAGATGGAAAAGACAACCTAAGGACTTTGTGGGGAAGAAATGGAGTAGCAAGGAAAAAGACTTGGACCAAAGTACGTTGGAATTATGAAGCTTCACTTTTCCACTACTGCAAACCACATTTCTCAACCTCTTCAGCTGCTCATTCTAGCAGTTAATTTAACACGCACGGTGACCCTGTCTTCCAACAGGTGTTGAGTCCCACTCGTTAAACAAAGATTTTAAACAGAATAGCAGATCTGTGGGTGGATCATTAACAGTGAGTCAATTATACAAAGATGCTATCCCAAACCAAACCACACACAAAGAAAAACATAGCTTGATTTTTACACTCCAGTTCAGAGTATTGCCACTGCAAGGCTCACTTATTAAAAACAAGTAAACTAGTGGCTGATTTCTTGCTGTAGCTATCTTCTTAAAGTGAAAATTTTACTCAACTAAGTTATCACATTTTTCTCAACTTTGCAATATACTTCATTTGCAAAATTAGACGTTTTTCATTCATTAGATAGTTATACTTTCTCCTCAAACACCACCAACACCTGACATGTTTGAACTGAAAGCTGTACCGTATTTCTGAAAAATCACAGAATCGCAGAATCTTCTGAGTTGGAAGAGATCCTTAAAGCTCACGTACTCCAACTCCCCTACAACAAAAAGGGCTAGATCAGGTTGCTCAGAGCCTGATCTGTAGGTTACATTTTTTACTTTATTAAACTGTAAGGATTGTCCAGTTTGAATAATAGAAATTTTGGATAAAAATCAACAAGATGACATTAATGTAGTCTTAATGATTTTGCAAGGTATATGCAAGTTGGGCTTTAAAGCAAGACAATGTACAAGGAAAGTCAAGGAGAGGGTAAAACAACAGATCAAAAAGATCCTGATCCACTTTATATTTTGTATTTTTACACTGTCCTTCACCAAATCTTGCCAACGTTATTCATTTTTATGAATATTTTCTACGTTTTACTGAAAATGGAGACACATTTCTTATACATCTAACTGCCAAATGCCCACGACAACACCATAACCAGAAAAAAAAAAATCAAAGCTTCCATTCCACATCCTAGACTGAAGGAAAAATCATCATTCCTTTCTTTAACAGGTCAAAACAAACAGGTTTTGTTTGTTTGTTTTGAGAGGGGCTGGGAGCAAGAAATGGAGCACTTGTTCCAGCTGCTTAAATTTGATGAAGTACATTGCAACTAAAGGGCTAGTCACTCAGAGTATTCTGTGGAGCTACATAAACACATCTGTTCTTTAAAAGTTCACAAAGGTTCTTTGCTGCTGTTCTGTTTTCCCCTGCAGAAGAAAAACTATGCATCTGTACACTGGACAGTCTATCGCACTTCATTTTTCTGCTTTGTAAGAATTGCTTGAACAAAAGGAAAACTTTAAGAAAACAAAGAGCAATCTGGAAAACACATACACGTAAAGAAACAAAAATGAAACCACAAGAACTGATAAAGCCTCAGGGAAAAGGAGTAAACTTGACTTTAGTTACAACAACACCTTTAACTCTAAACATTTTTAACAGGAGGTTCCTGTAGAAGTTTGTTCTTATGTCTGTTTCTTGAAATAGATTTCTCCTTAACATTCTTCCCAAGGCCTAAGCTCAGCATTTTCTGTCTCCTACAACAGGTGATGACATTAAAACCTAGAGCAGAGTAAGAAACACCTCACCCTTTAAGGCAATGATAGCAGTAGTCCCTGACCCCGTGCCTTGGCATGGAAAAAGCCTTTAAACTCGTTTTCCAAATTCTGACTCTTGGCATACACAGTAAACCATCACAATTCAAACACTGGAATCTCAAGAGAGATAAATCTCTCCTCGGTAGCAGAACTATTTTCCATTAAGACAGCAGCATAATAAGTAATCTAGTTTTGTTCCTTTGGATCTTACTTTTTTTTCAATTCCACTGAAGAACTGGAACATCGTTATGTTGGCTGGAGGCTTGGACATGCCTAAAGCAATACATATGCCTTTTAGCTCCTGAAAGACTTCACTGCCACCTCCTTCCTGTGCTTTTTTAGGAGGGGCGTTCACACACAGCATTCTGGCAGCTTCCAGTTCTGAGATGAGGTATGCTGGGGTAAGAAAAATTAGATTTCAGCATCAGATATAGCCAAGGAAAATATTTTAGAACCAATGATAACTCAAGTGCTTACAATCAATTCATGTGTAAATGGCATGGCTTAGTTAAAGCTATAATTCTGGTATCCACACAACGCTCATATTTCTAACAGCCACTGAGCTAAATACGCATCAACAGGGAAAAAGTTCACTGCAATGAATTAAAGCCTGGAAAGGAAATCCCTACAACTCTGACAGGTATTATTTCAGATTTCAGTGCACACCTCTTTTCCTTCAGGCTTTGCCCAGCAAGGACAGGAGACTAGGAATGAGAAAATAAGCAGGATGAGAGACTAGGACATGCACTTCAAGCTAAACATGCAAACACTGCTTGAGGTTCTAGGAAATGAAACAAGGACATGAGTAAACGAAAGAAAAACGTTGGATGAACCTCTTCTACTTTTCCCAGGAAAGATGCAGAGTGGAAAAACAACTTTGTTTTTTAAAGTACTGCTGAGAATTCAGGTTTACCATTCCAGAAAAGAAAACAGCAACCGATAAAGTTGACGCTATAATGCTGGGGAGCCATGCATGCACTCTAACTGTAAGAGCCTATCATCACATCTGAACTCCACTGTCAAAAAAAGAAAAAAGAAAACAGCATCAGGATGAGAGGAAGTGGTTTCAAACCGGAAGACTAGACATCAGGAAGAAATTCTTTGCTGTGAGGATGGTGAGGCACTGGAACAGGTTGCCAGTGAGGCTGTGAACGCCCCTTTCCCTGGAAGAGTCCAAAGCCAGGTTGGATGGGGCCGTGAGCAACCTGGTCTGGTGGGAGGCATCCCTGCCTGTAGAAGGGGTTGGAACTAGATGGTCTTAAAGGTCCCTTCCAACCCACACCACTCTATGCAAAGTCACAATTTCTGAACAAGGTCTGCATCTGTGACTGCAGCACTGTGATGTAAGTTACAGTACTAAAAAGCTAGCGTACAGCCTTTAGCTGCAGTTTTCACAACTTCATGGCTTGAATTAAAAAACCAAACACATTTAACAATACTTTTGTTTTAAATCACACTGGGTGCCTTTAACATCAGTTTAAATAATTAGTTCTTAAAATAAGGATTGAAAAATTAGTTACTACGGTGGTAAAAAAAAAAAAAAAAAAAAGAAAAAAGAAAAAAAGACTTGTGAATATATAAAACCAGCTCACTGCCTCCAAAAATGGAATTTCTTTTTGCATATTCCAGTACTGCACTGAGCTCCAGTGGTGCTGCTCACCAAGACAGCCCTATCTGCTTATGTGTAGCTGGTGCTTTTGGTAGGAATACTGTTTTGCCTTTCAACTGACGTAAGCTATGATGCTTGTGCGCTTTTTTGTTTGGTTTTTTTTTTTAATATAAAGTACCCTGGCATTCACACACAGCATAACTTTTTCTGAAATAACAAAAAAAAAAAAAAGAAAGAAAGAAAGAAAAGAAAACAAGTTTATAGCTCACACAAAACAGGACACCTAATAGGTTAGTTTGATGCAGATAATGAAAGCTATGCGAAGGTTTTAAGTATTAGGATTATGTTATAAGCAGAAAGATTTTGGCATCAACTTCAAGTCCACATTCAACAGTAAACCAAGTATTCCTGCCGGATGGAATGATAGAGTTTAGCCTCTAAACATGACCTTATATTACCAACGTGTACATCACTGAAGACCTCAGGGATAAGCCTGGTCACACACAAGCCAAATTTACTGAATGGCTTAGCTCACAGAGAACAAGCAGAAGGGCAGATGCGTTTGAACTACAGAATGATTTAAATGCTATAATTACCTCATTTCACTTGATCTTTTCCAACATATTATCAAATCAAGTTCAGATTTAAGCCTTACTGCCCATTCCTCTCCAGCTGCTGCAAAGGAACCTACACTGTAATTCATTCCCCACATCTCAGCTGGAGATAGAATGGTATTTCTGCTTTGAATAGTTAAAGAATCAGCAGCAACTGAAGAAACAAAACAAATGCTGAATTTAAGACCAGATTAAAATTAGTATTAAAATTCTCAACTCTGACCCTGTAATTTTATTATTTTAATTTACATCAACATCACACACTTCTTCCAAATTTCAGTACTATTTATTCCACACTTAAAATTCCTGAACAGGAATAAAAGCAAGTCAGATTTCCAGATGCACTGGATGAAAAAGCAATGGGAGGACATCACTCTTGCTACCATTCGTTTCTTTTGAGGCAGCAGAAAGTAATAGTGAGAGTGTTTATTAAGGGAGATAATCAAAACAACCAGAGCTGGGATCTTTTTCACAACCATTTTGATAACTGTTGGGAGTGCAGGAAAATGCAAATCCTATTGCACCTTGCAAGTCATCCTGATGGGGGCACCAAACCGACGACGCATCTGATGTTAGTGGACATTTTTCTGTGCTCTCTGAACAAAGCTCAGTAGCTAAATCCTGGCAGAAGTCTCACAATTCCCAGAGTATCTTTTGAGAAGTACGAGAGGCTTTTTGCTAGTGAATGGGAGAAGGGTTAACGCTCAAAATATCATCATGCACTGGCTACAGAGTGACTCATTAATTTGTGAGACCCGAAAGTGTAATGTTCTGACACCATACAGGGAAAAAATAATCAGTAATTTAAGGTAGCTGTTTCTATACACTACGGGAAACAAAAAACCTTGCCACAGCATCTCACTAAGCGTACGAATACGAGTCCTTGCACGAAAACCAAATTTGCTTGCAATTTCAACTTACTAAGCAGCAAGAGACAGTTCTTTTGGTTAAGAAGGCGTTTTGTCACATCTCCTGATGTTAGCGATGTGTACGGACAGTTCATTTCAGCCAACAAGCCACTCATTTCAAGCTGAAATTCTTCGGCTTCATTTGGACCTTAGAAGAAAAATAATAGTTTGTTTACAGCTTTACTTCTCTAGCTACAATTAAAGCGAGTTTACTCTTTAAAGTAATAATGCTTTGCTTCAGTTGCTCATTAACATGAAAGTCCTGCTTTCAATGGAGGCCAAAAGCATTTTTTGGGTTTCACAAAGACACAGCACAACCTATTTGGAGGCCTGGTGTATTAATATCAACATTTACTCAGAACTGTAAAATTATCTTTTACTCAAAGCTTATCCCAGAAGAGAGACTGTGTAAATTACACTGTCATGGGTTAAAGTCATGTCACACAAAATGAAGGAAGGACGTGATAATATGACAAATAACACAATGACAAGTTGGAATGGGTGTTCTGAATACTACCAACCTGTATTTTTACACAAGATGTACAGGAGGAAACTTATACTACTACAGGAGGTAAAAAGCTATGTTGTTAGAAATAGGGAGTCAATTGCACTCACAGAAGAAGGGATGGACAAGTCAAAAACAATGAGAAAAAGGAAAACAGCATGTGGAAGTAAAAGACAGCAATCTTCAGGCACCAAGTAGACTGAAAAACTCACATTTGGAGTTGATAAGCTAGATAATCAGAAGTACAGGCTATCACAACAATTTAATCCACAGAATGTTATAACTAGTTGACCAAAAATAACACTTCTGGAACAAGAGGGTTTGTTTCCTCCACCAAAATAAGAAACACTTACAAATCCTCTTCTGCAGAGTATTTCATAAAGGGGAAAAAATACACGGCACAGACAGAGTTATGGCAACCAACAATAAAATGAAAATACAGCTGCTGTAGTCATGAGAACGTTTCCTTGAACAGTAAATATTTCTTACATTCAAATTACAAACAGAAGGCTTGAAATAAGCTTTTTCATGATCAAATAAAAAACACCCAATTTTTCCTGAAATCCATTATTCCCCACATTTAAGAAACATCTACAGCTGTACCACTAAACAAACCTACTACCAGAATACAGTTTGATCCTTGCTATTGCTTCAACGGTGTGTAGACAGTACTCACTGGTACATCAGATTTAGCAGTTACGAACCCAAACACACCATGCAAGAGCACACACAAAATGCACATTTGCGCTAGAGTTATGGCTACTTACTGTTAGTTGCTTGCACGTTTTCCTCTAGTTTACAGAACAGCCGTAACTCAGATACCAACCAAGCACAGAGTTTGGTGAACTCAGGGGAACTGGCACCACGAGAGACTGCCTGAGTCAGTGCTCCGTCGTCTAACAATGGACCTTTGTAACTGACAATAAAAACAAAAGCTCAGTTTATTAAAGTTGACTGTGACCGACGTCCTGTTGCACATTTATTTTATGCTCTATATGTATTGAGAGCTACGCCCTCGTCAGATACGAAACGCTGAACATCTAAAACTGCAAGATAAATTCCTGTACTAAGCTGTAAATGCCTGAGTAAGCCCGGTCTGTCCATGCAAATTAGCTTAATGGCACTGAGAGCATGACACAAGATACTACAATCAAATGTTTCATCCTGAAGAAGGCTACCACTTACAGCCGCAATTTCTTTGTCTCAAGTTCTTGGAGATGTTATACTTGCCTATGGCAACTGCAGTTCTGAAATATCATTCCTGAATACTGCTTTAGAGTATGTTGAACAATTACTACTAGGTTGGTGCCTCTTTTTCACCACTTCCTATAGGGCGTTAAAGGAAGGAGGATTTTGATACAAATCTTACCAAAGTGATTCTAAATACCCACTTTGAAAAGGTTATATTCTTAAAAGGGTACAAGAAAAACGATCAGGAGACAGTTCTTTTTCATAAACAAAATAAAGTAGAATTGGGCATAAGTGTAAGAAAGCACAACTCTAGGGAACCTGTTTCAGAAGATGCAGTTTTGAGGTCACCAGTGTACTGACAACCTACTGGGGAAGGAAGAAGAGCAGGGAGAAGATAGCCCTACGAATCAGGCAGAAGCATAAATCCAGAGCTTACCAGAGCATGCTGAAAATACACAGGATTATTTTTATATACTGCACCCAAAACATGAACGGCCAAGAGCAAGAATAACCAACCAAAATCATTCTTCTGAACTTCCAGAGTAAAGTCGCCCATAATATCACAGCAACCTAGTGTGTTCAGTCAACTCTTGGCAAATCTCAGGGGAAAAGGTATCTCTCAAAGAGCAAATTTAACTGTTACTTTCACTCTTTGTTGTCACACTTAATGACACACATAAAGGGCTTGTCTTCATCATAACAGCTTATTAGCATCCAACCACAATGAACGAGCTACACTCAAAAATAACTTCCCCCCACAGAGCAGCTTAACAAGTGACAGAGTTAATCTACTAGCAGCTGATGGGAAGTTGTAGTAGGGATATAACGAGTCAGGTTACCTCACCACAACAGGGCAGACACTTCCAACACACTAACTGAAGCAGGTTTAAGTCCTGCCCCACACATACAGGGGAGCACGTATGGTTCAACGGAAACATGAAGTTACTGATTCGAGTAGAAATGAAGTGATGAACTTTTGCTTTGCCAGGACCTGCATTTAAAACATTTGTTATGCTAGAAGTCCCTTTTCCTAGTCTTTTCCTTTGTTAGATGTGACATCTTAACTTTAAAATCACTACATACGATTTCAGGTACACAGCCCTTCAGATACCAATCTGATTTGCACACTTGTGCCTATGAGCGGTCTCTTACTTCTATTTGTGCTCCCACAGATGCCTATGCTCCACAGCTACATTCTCTTAGTGCCACTATGTCATTGTCAGGTCTGTTTGTTCCTTCAAGCCAGTAATATTCTTTCGAGCGTAGGGCAGAAGAAGGCAGCTGACCATGGCATGTGCACCATGGCAGGGACCTTTCCATATTTCAGTCACTGCAATATCTGCCAAAACAGAAGCCTATTTGTCAAGCTGGGGAGCTATCATCACCAACTTAGCTTAGAAATATAATCTTTGCGGCTCGAGTCGCACTCCCACAAAGTGATTTATGGGAACGTGGCCAATGTGAGTAAATACAGCTGTTTGCACAGAACCAGCAGCACTGAAGCCACGACTGCCTCTGCCCTGAGCTCCCACCAGTTGAGACGTGCAAGCTTACTGCGGGACACGCTCTGCTCGCCCCCCTCTATGTTTGTGTAACCTTTACCGACTCTACTGGAATAAGAGGTTTAGATTACACAGGTTCACTGTGCTATGCTTCGTCAAATAAAACAAAATAAAAAATAAAAAAGCAGCAGCAGCAGCAAAGAAAAAGTGCTAAGTCATTAACAGCTTTCGTTGTTGTCGTCGTTATTTTTCCACAACGCAGAAACTGAGAGTTTTCCCGTCCCCCGCCTTCCCCGTTCCCCAGCTCCGGCCTCCATCGCACCCGGGTCGCTGAGGAGACGGTACCGCCACGACCCACCCCGCGGGAAGAGCACCGGAGCGCCCGCGCCGCTGCAGCCCCGCGCCCCTCCGCCCGGCCCGAGCCCCGCGGCCCCGCACCTACCCCAGGTCCTCCAGCGACTCCAGCACGTCGCTCTCCAGCAGCTCGAACTCCATCCTGCGGCGGGGAACGGCCGGGGGGAAACCTGCGCGACAACGGCACGACAGCGGCACTCAGCGCCCCGTTACCCGCAGCAGACCCGCTAACCGCCCGGCCCCGGTGCCGGTCCCTCTGCTCTGAGGAACAGCGGCCGCGCCCCGCAGCGAGGTGAGCAATCTCCCCCCCGCCCCGGCTCACGCCGCCGCCCAACGTACGCTGCTCGCACGCTGCTACGCCGCCGACTGCCGGGTTGGCATGTCAGGGCGGGGGGGTGAGGCGGGCAGGCGGTAAGCCCCCGGGCTGCCCAAAAATACTCCTGACCGGCGCTACCTCCTTCCACGGCGTTCTCCACCCTCCCGCAGCGTCGGACCGCGCTGCCCAAAGGAGACGCGGGTGTGAGAGGAAGCGCTTGGCTGCTTTTGTAGGGCGGAAGCGCGAGAGAAGCCGAGGAGACCGTGATTTTGTTCAGGCTCCTGCGTGGGCAGCCCCAAATAAAGGACCCCTCCTCGCAGCCGCGGAGCACACGCTGGAATGCGCTGGGACGAGCGGCGCCGGGAGGAGAGAGACGGGGCGGCACGAGGGACAAAAAGCCTCAGCGAGAGAGCGCTTCCTCGCTGCCGGGGCCCCGCAGAGACCACAACTCCCAGCATCCTCCTCTGTGCCGCCTCCTGAGCTGCAGCCTCAAGGGGCTAGAACTCTTCGCTATCACTCACTGCTTCTGCTATTAAAGGCGGGCCGAGCTACTGATCTAGGGGGGAAACGCCTCCTGGAGACCAACAACGTAATAAGAAAGGAGCAATGTGGACATTTATTTCCTTGCTTCTATTTATCAACTGTTGTCTAAAGAGTAGCCGTAGGCTATTCCAACTTCAGACAAAACCTGCTCACACAGCTAGGGCTCCCAGCAAGCTGCCTTACCATTGCTGGGTTAAACTTGTCTATACGCCCTGCTGTTGCTTCCACCCCTTCACTTCAGATGCTCTGTTTAGCTGTTCTGTGACTGGGACTTGGCACGCTGTTTATTTCCTCCCAAGTTCAACACTGCAGCTGAAGTCTTGTGATGACTTCACTGATGCACGGGCTGTGCTCAGCCTCTTTGTGAGGCTGAATGCAGCGGCCAGATCCTGGATAAACTGAGCATCTTAAGGCCAAAGCACGTCTCTGTTTTCCACTAAAGACCTTCATCCCAGTTGGCCAGAGATTGGAAAGGGACGGTGTTGGCGATGTTTCCATTTCACAAGTGCTGTTTTCTGGCTGGCTGTATACCTAGGCACAATTCTGTGTGAGTATGTCAAGTAAGAATACAAATTCATCCTTGCTGATGAGATGCAGGCAGATTCACCTCTGCCAGGCCAACAGATTCAGCAACTCCAACCAGTGCTCTTCTTACTGCAGGTAAGAAGCCAGGTTAAAAAGCAGCCTTCGTGGGGCAGTTAATTTTTTCACTAGTTATAGCATAGCATGTTCCCGAAAACCACATCAGTAAAAACCATACACTTATTTTCTAGAGTAGCAGGATCTCTTCTGCTCTCCAGCTTTGGTTACTAAAGGAAGGGATAAAAATAATGGCAGTCTCTTCTAGACAAGGTGTTAGACTCCACCCTCGTGTTACTCCTCCACTAGATAAAGGATATCAGCATTATGAAAACTAGTTTACTAAACAGCCTCTGCAGCAGCAAATTAATGCAACAGCAAGCAGAGACTACACCATTAAATTCTTCAGATTATACAGGTGGGCAAATGTTACTAGGCACTGCTGCTAGGAATCACATAGCAAAACGTGGAGCTTGTGTAGGGAATACAACTATTTCTGAAGTGCTGTCTTTCCCTGAAGAGCTGCAGCAAACTAGTTTCTGTTTTTTCATCACAGGGATAAAACAGGATGAGCACATCCGTACGCTGTAAAGAAATTTATTTTATAGGATAATCACCCACTATGATAAATCCACAAAAAGTCAGGCTGTCTGATGTGTTTTTCTTTTACACACATCTTAGGTTCTGCTAGGACATTTTTGTTGGTGAAACACAGCAGTATCCCTCTCAGATAAAGTAACTGTGGAAAGGGTTAACACGACTTCTCTGAACATATGAGAAAAAAGTCTGCATGGGCAGTTTAACATGGTTGCCGAGTTGCAAAATAAGACTTCAGATGAAGTATTGAGGTAGTTTTAAAAAGCCTTTTTTCCTCCTTTGAGCAGATCTTCCAAGAGATACTAAGGAGCAAGAAAGGCCCAGTGAATCAGGAAGCTTCAGAAACAAGCTCCTTCTCTTGCAACTACTAAATCCTGAAGTAGCCAGCACACTGTTCATCCTCTTTAGAGAAAAGTTTTTAAACAAAAAGCACTCAAGGTCCAGTGTTATTTCATAAATGTTTAATGTTTGTCTTTAAAATAGTATTGTTTAAACAAGTGAATAAAGCATCTACATATAAATAGTCTTCTTGGACACTGGCAAAAGAACTTACATTACAGACAGACCCATGGACACCACGTTCAGCATTTAAGAATACAGAAAACCCTCAGTGATTTACCATTTTAATAATGAAGAGAATGTGCTCTCATACCGAAGCAAGGAGATATTATTCCAGGCATGCAAATGTGCACCCACCTTCTCAGAAGAGGATTCCAGAAGCCCAGCAGCTCCAGATAACATTTTCATAGCTCCTGTGGAAATTAACCAAAAGACAAAAAATGGAATAATGGGCTTGATACAGCAAATTGAGTGCTCATCCTAAAATCCTTCTTTCTGACCATCTGGTGAGTTCAGCTGTTACATTCCCAAGTCTGAGGCCTTTCTGAACCTTTTCTCATCTGTTTCAAAGTTTTTCAAACCCACAAGCACTTAAAATAGTCTGGAAGATGTCTGGAAAGCTTAAAACAGAATGAAAACAGTTATGGTTGAACGTACAGTGAATGCAGGTATCACACTGGGATTTTTAAGAAATAGGATACCAGAATTTATGTATTTGATGCTTCGGTCTTGGATGCTAACCTTATTAAGTACAGTGTTTAATCTCTTTCTTGAGTTCTGAAACACAAAGTTGACCCTCAGAGGAAAAATACAGGTATATCAGTATCTTTGATGATGTGATCTCTCTTCTACAGACACTGTAGACAGCTTCAAGAAGGTTGTCCTCACCTGTCCGAATGCCAAATACATCAAACGTGCATTATACAAAGTGCTGTAGCAAATGCATGTATGGAATTTCCCCCAGCAACCAAACTGAATCCACTGCATTAATTCATTGCACTGAATGCATGAAATACAAGTATGCATTATTTTTGTAATCTGTATCTCACAATCGAGATATACTGGTTTTAAACCTCTCTTATACACTTGGTGAAGTAATACAGTCTGTAAAACAAACTGCCAGAGGACATGAACTGTAAAAAGCCCTTGGAATGCACCATATTAAATGGGTTTAATTGCAATAAGCCTTCAGTTTTATATGAGGAAAAGCAGTCACCAACAATGCGCTGCTAATGGACTTCGTTCTCCTGTTCTTCTGCAAACCAGGCATTTCTAGACACCCGCCTTTAAGGTACACAGATATTGAGTCCTCTCATCTGATCATCTGGCATTTTTATTTCTGGTTTTCATATCTGACAAAAGATGAATAGCCTGATGTGTTTTCCTGATGTGAGGATCATCTCTACTGTTTCTTTATTAGGTAACTGTTACCAGGCTTTTGCACTTCTTTACTACTCTTCACAGCTACTGCTGCTACTGAAGTATTTTGCTTCAACATTCAAGTTCTACATTCATTAGTCAAACTAAACAGGGTTGTATCTCAACTATTTCTCTTCTGCTTAGATGCCAGATAAAGCTCCCTCACAAAGCAGATTCTCAAAGTATTTTATTAAGACTTGAAAACAATAACTTATACGTGTGCTTTGCTCTCTGTAAACTGAATATTCTGCAGTCAGCATATTGGTAAAAGATGAAGTAGCTCTGATACAGCTTCATTTGCTGTAGCTATTCAAACATCCTCCACCATCTACTTTCTTAGTTTTGATGGCTCAGCTCTCTGCATCCCCAGTTGTTGTAGGAGCATTCTGGGAATGATTACAGCAACTTAAGTAGAATTGCTAACTTAAAAGTACTCAGCCTTCCCACTGCAAGAAGAGCCTAAGAGGTGGTGGTAGGATCACAAATCAAAGCCCAAGAATTAACACTAAGTCCAGAGTCCATCTTTTCTGCTCTAAGACAAAGTAACAGTCTGCAGCTGCTTTACTTTGCTCAGGTTGGTTACAGCCAAGAATACATCCACACTCGTTAACAGAAAAGGTGGCCTAGCAACTATAAACTTGCACAGGATGTTCTGTATTCCCAGCGTGGCTGCACACACCATCCTTGTATGTACTCTGCGTAGGGGGGAAAAAGAGGGACAAATTCTACCCCAGATAATGATTTAGCTCTCTCTGCCTTTCTGTAACATTCTGAAAGAGTAATAAACCAACACAATGCTACATTAAGTGCCCACCGAAAAACCTACCTCATGTGGTCTCTCTTGAATTCCTTCAGGGGAAAAAAGTCCATACTGCAACACGTTAAGTAGGCATTCTTGATCACATAATTCTAGTTACAGATGAAGTTTGCAACTCTAAAGCTGTCACTACACTAAAGAAGTATAACTTTAGCATGCTTTGGGATGTACTGGCTTGGTGGACAGTTGTCTATTTAAAGGAACAAACAAACCTACTTCTGCCATCATTACTTTCCCTTGGTATTTCAGAAAAAACAAAACAAAACAAAACAAAACAAAACATATGAGTCTAAGAAAATAGTTAAGAAAGTAGGCAAATTCAAATTATCTGTGTTTATGGGGAAAATCTAAGATATTTGTGCAGCTTCCCTTAGATAAGAATTTATTTCCTCTCTTGCCAAGAATTAAGAAGTGGCAGTGACCTATATCTTGATCTGCTGCTTGTAATTTCTACCAGTAAGACAGACATGTTTTTGAAAAAACTAGTAACATAACACTGCTTGGTACATTACTTTCCCACTCACACAGCCAGTTAAACACACAACCCTCCCAAAAGCCCATACGTTGCTTTAGTAAAAACTCAAAAGAAATAATTCCAGCAAGCTGGAAACAAGATTTACCTGCTCAAGAGACTTCCACAATAAAATAAAATAAAATAAAATAAAATAAAATAAAATAAAATAAAATAAAATAAAATAAAATATTACAGCATTTTGTCTAAACCATGACATTTGCTTTTAGAGTTTTCAGCAAAATTTAAATATTTGAAGGCTGCTTCTACTTTCCAAATAGAGCCACAGGTGTTAAAAGAAACCTGCAAAAAAAACTAAGCAAAACAGAGCTCACGAAAAGTAGACAGAATGCCAGCAGCTTTTCCACGGCTCTTTTACTGCCTCTTAATAAAAAGCTGTCTTGCCACAGACTTGACCCAAGAGAACGTTCTTTCTGCCAGCCTCCAACGTGGCAAATTGAAAGTTGCAGTATAAAATAAATGCCTCGAGTTAATTCATCATCCTTGTAATTTACTAGGTATCTGTGCCTGCTCTGAAGATGTGTAAAAACAGAAAAATCCAAGCAGACTTACTTATTTCCTATCAGCATCTTTATAAAAATCAGGAGAAAGGCAACTTATCCCTCATACAGCTTGTAAAGAACTGGGGCAGGAAGGAGAGGTAATGTCATACTGCACCATTCAAACATACAAGTAAATTCCCCTCCATTAACTCACCCCTCCTCTTGAGGATCTGGAGTCAAGCATCCAAGGCCAGCCTAGAACTTAAGGCTTTCCAGTCAGTTCACTACGCTACAGCTCTGCCAGCACAGGGGATCAGTACAGTAGATAAATCATTTACTGCATGCCTCTGAAAACCACAGCAAAAATAAATAAACAAACAGATAGATAGATCAACAAAAAATATACATGTCATTTCACAAAACTTTAAAACAACAAATGCCTCCATCAATATGCCTACACATCATATTCCACACCACTCATTTTGTTCCTACCCATTCCAGCAGTTCCAGGAATATCTTTTACTCCTACCTTAAAAAAAATACAAACAAATCTCACTTTCAGTGTGGAACAGTGTCCCAGTCCACTCCAGCACAGAAGAATAACTATTTGACCAAAGGGCATGAAAGGAAGTACTATTTAACTTGTATCAAATAAGACATCTTCTGGAAGGCTTAAGACAGATTCAAGGTAACAGCTCCTTGGTTTCTCATTTGCAAAGCTCAGGTTCTCTATATTCCTGGCCAGCAGGGCTGTGTGCTGATGGCATGCTAGCTGCAGAAGCAACTGATAAAAACAATATTGAATTTACGTTGATATCCTTTCCACCAAAATAAAGTTAATCACGAACACTTCCCACACAGGTGAGAAAGCACTGAATGAGGCTGTCTGAAGAAGATTGTCCAAATGAATTTCTCTACCGCTGCATACACTGAGACCTTCACGAAAATGAATCTGAGAAACAAAACTAGCCGTGTGGTCTTTATTCCAAAACAACATCATTTAAATGCAGATCTGTGGGGAAAACGGAAAGGAAAAAAACAACCAAACAAACAAACAAACAAAAACACCAAAAAGGACAGCCTTTCCTTCCTATCTCCCTTCCCTGCACTATTATCCTTCAGTACAAGGCAGGCAAGCTTGGTCCCTCTTCTTCCACATTAAGATTTCCAAGGGACAAGGCACTTCACTGAAGAAACTGAAAAGAATACAGAGGTAGAATATTCAGCTGTCAACTGTGAACGAATAAACTCAGACACATAATCAGACATTTACAGAAAAATGAGAAACAACTACAAAGAACTTTAAGAAAGAATAAAAAATAAAACAAGAGCTTAAACAACCCATTACCCAACTTCCACTTTAAAATTATCAAAAGCATATCAAACTTTGTTTTCTTTTTTTTGACAGCAAATGGTTATTTGCAGAAAGTAGGGCAATGATACTAACAAATTCTCCTTACGTTCAATGCAGGAACTGCTTAAAATTGTGAAAAGCAGTCAAAAAAGCTCCCTCAAAAGCTTCTTCCTTTCCTAATTACATTTTTGGGTTGCTTTTTTCTTTTTTGTTATTGACCACATAACTCTAGCTTTACAAATTCGGATTACACTGTTGTATGTTCTTACACTTCTAATATAAAAAGCACAAGAACGACTCTGAAAAATGTTTAATATAATCTTTACATAGTCATGGAAACAGAAGAAAAAACGCCATTTTTCCCCCTCTGAAAGTCCACGTGCTGATAGTGACTACAGTAATGTGAACTCTGCTTGTTTCCCTCCCTCCTTTACAAAGGGCTTAGGTTTCAAACAAACTTCCAGCGATGATGTTGACAGAAGTTCTTCATTGACTTCAGCTGGGAATAAATCAGCTTTTTACTGAGCAGGCTAACTGTTGAATATCTTCATCGTCTACAGCTTCTCAATTTTATCAACTACTACAGGAGGTACTTTCATACTTGAAATAAAACATTTTCCTAGAGCTAAAAAAAAAAAAAAAAAAAAAAAAAAAAAGAAAAGAAATAAGAAGAAAGTCTTGTTGAACACCATATGTTTATTTTTTAAACAATTTACAAATAAAAATGTTCAATTTATCCAAGCAAACACATTTAATACTTTAGTCTTTTGTAACAAGCTATACAAATGAAAAACCATCTCTCTAGAGCCTTTGGTAGCTCTAGGATCATTCAGGGTAGGCATGCATGTGTCTCTATCACATGAAGCGAGTCCAATTCCTGACACCTGGGTTCTGTCTTCTACTTCTTCAGGGCTGGTCAGCTGCTAAATGATTTAACACAAACAGTTACTGGATCACAATACAATGAAAGAAAGCCCATTTCAAAACATGTAAGTGACCTCAATATGTCTGATCCAGGTGTCAGGCCACAGAGCCTTACCGATTAGTCTTCTTCTCCAAAAGCCAGTCGGACAGATTTTCTCCCCTTGGTAAGTGATGTGGCATCCATAAACGTGCTTATACAGTACAATGAAACAGCTTAAGTACAGATGTAGTACAGCAGTGATTACAAATCACAGACAGATAAACAAACGAAAGATTAATTCTAATCACATTTCTTGCATTTCAAACAATGAAAGTGAACAAAACCATGCATTACAGTTGAAAGAAATTTGCAGTTATAGTTCTTCTGCAAGTCTCCCATGTCCTCAAGTTCTAAATTGCTGTTCTTGACCTTGTCCCAGAGGTTGGACTACTTGCGATGCTACTGACAGAAACAAGGTGAGCTGGAAATCATCCAGAAGTGTTCAAAGAACAGAAGCACCCAAAATAAACAACAAAGACGCACGCATTATAAACGAGAGATTCCATTTTAATAGCAGAAGTGTAGAAAAGAAATTGGCAAAAATTCACATGAAAAAACATTTTACACAATTAACTATGTACAGAATAACATGTGTCTGATTTCTGATGACATGAAGTTTCAATTTAGCCACATCCTACGATGCAAAACGCACCCAAAACCCTCAACTGGAACAAAACAAACAAAAAAACATACATATAATCCCAGCTCTGGCTCCTCAAATATTGGGGCTGGCTGGGTTCATTTCAACCCACTGGGCTTTCTGCTAAGCTTTCAGTAATTCCTGAATTTGTTGTAGCTTCCAAACTACTGTCAGTGGTTTCTGTTTGTTCAGTCTTCTTGCTCCGGACAGCGCGTACTCCCTTGCCTCCTGAGCCATCCTCCTTTCCACGGGTTTCTTTGAGCCCAGGAAGGAATGTTTCCACACATCCAGATGTCTGACTTTGTCTGCTGCCTCCATCACAGCTTAGTGATAGCATTTCAGCAGCACCACTTTTGCTCTCCTCCACCTGCTGAAGGGTCTCAGACATGGGAGAAATGCCCTGCATTTCTGGAACCGGCATGACTGCTTTCATAGTGTCATTGTTTGAGGGTTGCAATCCAAGCTGCGATGCAGCTGTCTGAGAAACCTGGGTACAAAGTTTTTCTTCCCAACTACCAGAAGTGGCAAAATCAGTAATCTCTGTTTCATCCACTGTTTTTCCAGTGCCCAGCTTGCTCAGTTGGTTTGACTCCAGTTTAACAGATGCAACAGCTTCTAGTTTTGGAACTTCTTTTACATTCGTATTTAAAAGTCCTGCTGGAAGGATACTGATGTCTTCATGTACTGCCTCTGTATTTCCCAAATTAAAATCTGTGCTTTTGAACTCATGTTCTGCCTTCTCAGACGGAGTCTCATGGCATTTTGTATTTTCTGATCTCAGGAAATCTTTCTTGCTATCCACACTAATACTTGGCGAGCAACTTTCAGACTGCTTTGTATTAAACCCTGAGTGAGTGGCACTCAGATGTAAGTCATTGGCTGCGGAGGTTCTTAAAGCCTCACACTTTGTTTGCTTCTTGACAGCCTCTTCTGAAAGATGCTGACTGAAATCTGCTGATAAAGCAACTGCTGACTCTTGGACAAGGTCAGAGCAAGCCCTAGAAAATCCTGCCATTCCTACTTCTCTTGCATCTCTCTTAGTGAAAATATCATCTAATGTTTCATCAGATCCAGAGTGACCTAGCGACTTCTTTTCAACCTCAACCACTAATTCTACACTGGATCTGAGTTCAACAATGCTCGCTGAACAGGCCAACCAAGCAACCTCCTGCCTTTGGGTTTTTTTATCTAATACTGCACAGCCTGACAGTTCTGGTCTAATCTTTTCTTGTGCTTCTAGTGTGCTACTTCTAGATCCTGTGTAACTGAGAGATGTCTCTGGCTCTACCTCTGTCACTTCTGAAGCACTAATTTTATTAGAACCATTTTTCATTTCTACATTTGAAGTATTAGATAATTTCCAACCACTTTCAGAACAAAAACTGGTTGACATGACCTGTTCTTCTCTATTACTGTTTCTGGAAGTGTCCCCCTCAGCAGGACTTCTTGTCAATTCTGAAATCTTATTTTGGGTTTCTGAAATCTGGGGAGCTTTGCCAGGGACTCCTGGTACTTCCAAAGCCACACTGTTCAGTTTCACATCTCTTAAGGAGGCATCAGTAGAATTTTGCTCTGTAACGACTGCTAGTACAGCTTTTTCTTTTGAAGTGTTTTGAGAATCACTCAGCAAGTATGGACTATCTGATTCTGAAACAGTTCTACAACCATCACTTAAAGTTTCCTCTACCAAATGGGGATCTCCCACATTTTGAATTTCAATGTGTTCTAGCCTATGCTCGGGCTTTACTGCTTCTATTTCCCTATCTTTCATCTCTTCATCTTTCTCCAACATGCCAGGGGCATTTCTGTTACTAACTGCAATTTTATTTGCATCTTCCTGTCCAACCTTCTCTTGGATCTTTTTTCTCTGCAGATCACAGAACTCCTTGCTATCTGCTTGTACTCGACTTGCTACATCCACAAGTCCTTTTTCTGCAGGCATCTGAATATGAGAAGCAGGTTTTGCTTCTAGCAGTTCTGTGACTGACATTTCTGACAGCTGAGGCTGAAATATCTTCTTGTTCCTTTCAGCGTGATTCTCCTCAAGAATCCAACTGCCCATTACTTGATTACTACACTGTGATAAATTCCCCTCCTTCAATTTAATCTGAATATCTGTTGAAAGAGTCTGGAATTTTTGACCCATGTCTTTCTGAATACCACTTTCAGTGTCAGCACTCATCTCAGAATTAGGTATTAAAGTCTCCGGAAAGCCAGTTATCTCCATTACTGAGTCTCTCTCAGCTGAGTGAGCCTGGCTAACTTCAGCAGCCATATTCTGAGACTCCTCTTTAAAGGAGGATAAGCTACCAACTGCTCTAGAGTTTGCAGGAAAATCTGCAGGCTTTGCTAGGTTCGAGTTTTCTCCATTTGGAAGCGTAGAATTTGCAAGCTTGCTGTCAGCTGAACCCTTTCCACCACTACTGTAGAAAATATCATAGAGATCTTTAGCATTGGCAGTGGCCAGGCAAGAATTTCGTTTCTCTATCTTTTTTGCCTGTTCACTGAAAGCAGTTGAAGGTGGTGGTGGAGGAGGGGGCCTCACAGGCATTGCCAGCATTGTCTGTTCACTTTCAGACACACCTGGAGCTACTTCATCTGCAGGGATGACAGCAGCCTGCTGGACTGCAGGTGGAGGAGGTGGGGGAGGTGGTATATCAGAAGTCTGAGAAGACTCACTTTTCTCTGGTGCTTTCAAATCTTCCTCTGACCCTTTTAATATTACCTCTTCTCCTCCAAAAGCTTTTGAGATGATATCTGGAGGCAGGAGCAGATCTGCACTGGTTTCTTTTACCACGGGTAGTGGTTTGGTGGTGGCTCCAGATGATTTGATGGATAAAAACGTGTTCAAAGGTGCTGGCTTGCTAACTGCTGCAGCAGTGGATTTCCTGAAAATCATAGTGGGGACTGGTAGATTGGGTAGAATTTTTGATTGTGTTGATGTGTAAGCAACTGGTGTCCATGGGCTAGTGTGTGGAATAACAGTTTTGCCAGACAGTTTGATTTCAATGGACTTGGCATGGAGTTTCCCAGACTGAAACTTGTTCTCCTCTTTGTTTCCCTCTGTACTCTCCTCCTTTGGAATAACTACTCCTGGGGCTTTATCCTCTCTCTCAGTCTTTTTCCAGCTGAATTTCCCAAACGATGTCTGACTTGGTGATTCCTTCCTAGATTCCTCCTTTTCTTCTTTTTTATCCTCTTTCTTCTCTTCCTTCTTCAGCTTAAGCTTAATACCCATTTTTCGCCCAGAAGAATCTGTTTTGTCCTGACTTTCATTAGCACCTTCTCCAAGCTCTGGGATGTTCTTTGTTTCCTCTTTCTTTACTATTTTTGTTTTCTTCTCATCCTTCTCTTCTTTCTGTTTCTCAACTAGTTTCCTCTTCAGCTCATTCTGCCGCCTGCGCTCTGTTTCCAGAACTACAGCCAATCCAGCCTGACGGTCTAGATTTCTCCTTTCTTCATAGAGTGGGTTTTCATCTATGTATTTCTAAGGAAATAAATGGCATAGTTTTAGCAACTATTTAAATGAAAAATATAACATCAATTCAGCTCTGTAACAGCTTTGCCTTGCTAAGTAAGCGCCATCTTAACAACAGGAGAGCAGAAAGCTTTTTCCTACCAAGAAACTGAGATGCCACAAACTCCACATTCTATAGTTAAATGAAAATTGAGTGGTGGCCTTCAGCAGTGCTGTCATTCTTTTGTAGAGTTTCAAAATCAACACTGGTATTTAAACACAATTTAACATTATGCAGAGGAAAGATTAATCTCTATGCAATGTGAAGCTCTGCTTAGTTAGTTCAGTGCAATACAGTGAAAATAACCGAATACACCACGTCAAATGTAATGCTTCTGAAAAAGATGATAGAGAAAGTAAAAGCTAACAAAAGGAATCACTCACTCCCTGTACATCAGTTACCAACCTTGTATTTTTCATTGTGAGGATGACTTTTCACGTGCTGCTCAGCTGAGATTTGATCTCCAAAAAATTCATGACAGAGCTGGCAGTAATAACCAGTGATGGGAATCAGAAACTCAGACCCTGAAGACAAAACGAAGGAAACAATCAGAGAAAGCAAAATTTAACAGATGCCGAACTTTTAACAAAGCCAAATAAATGCATCAAAGAATAACAGCAAAACCTCCAGCAATGTTCCTGTTCACACTTTCGAAACAGAAATTGGTGTTTTTTATGCTTACAGTACGGAAAATACCACTAGTAGGAGCCATCACGTAAAGCGAAGACGCTTGATTATTTTGATTCAAAAATCCCATTGCTCTTCACAGCTATCCTCTATACAAATACGCTAACACTTCCTACAGTTTTCATCTATCTTCCATCTTTGCGGTATAGTTTCCTCAAATAATAAACAGCTGGTTTATAAAAAGAACACGCTGAAGTGCAGCAAAAGTGCATCCCTGTACCTGCAGAACCTGCTGCAGTTACCTAACACACTGCAGATCCTACCAAGTACTCATCAGCACTTTTTCAGGACAAAACGAGTTCAATGGAAGAGTCTGCTGCAAGTCTGTGTAGAGTACTCCTCGAGATGTGCTCAAACACAGCAAGACTTTGTGGTCAGACACTGATCTGAACTGTAATATGTTAGTAAAAAAGACTTCAGAACCACACTGGGAAAAAGTCACCCATAATTCAAAATAAAAAACTAAGTTCTAAGGAGAAAATAAGGAGCCATATACTATGTTCTTCTACATTCTTGCTCCCTTTCCACAGAAGAACCAGGAAATTAAATCATCTGCCATTTACTAATAATATGATATCTATATGTGCTCCTCTAACTACGTTAAGTTTTGAAATTCCTTTCTCAGAGTAACTGGAACCTGCTGGAGGGCTAAGGGAGAAGAAATTCAAGTTTTAAAAATATTAACATACCTTTGGCAGGAACAGTTATCTTATCAATGCGCTTTATGGAGTCTTGTTTGGTCTCACTCTGGGTCTTCGAAGCCCAAGGTCTGTTGTAAGGATCCAGGGTCTATTTGCACAGTGACAGAGGCATACAGGCTCACATATTACACTAGCAAGGCAACTACACTTGTTTGTTTTTTGTTTTTTTCCTTTTTAACATCCTTCCAGAACACTGACCATTAAAATCAATGTGCAGTTATATACAGGTTTTCCACTTTTCCCTCCCATTTTGCAATTGAATCACCAGTGAAGAGGATAAGGTGTAAACAATATCAATGGACAGGCAAACACAAAACAAAAATATCAAACACTAGGTGCCAAGTGAACTGAATACAAGCCCCGTTTACCTAGTTGGAACACACCAGTAGCTGTACAAACTGCTTGAGTCCAATATTTTTGAATTTGATCAACAGCTTCTTGCGCTCATTACTTCAGATTCTCTTGTAAAATGTAGTTCTGTGGTGTATGTTTCAGTGCTAGTATTTATAGCAATATGAAATGCACATAGTGAAGGAAGCCTGTCACATACCTGTCTGTGTTTCTTATTATGCATATGTGTGAAAAAATCAAACATGGTCCCGCAGATGGTATTGCAGTCTTTGCACCAGTGGTTCCCTGCATCATAATATTCATAAATATTGGCCAGCTGGAAAGGATGTTTGGAGGATTGTGAAGAGGATTCTGCTGGCTTCGGGCTTCTGCCTCTGGGTTTTTCATTAGCTGGCTTTGATTCCTAAATTGAACAAAAGGAAACATTTATCTAAGACAAGGTAGGACAGACATAATGCTCTGGAACTCAGATCCTGCCTCCAGCAGAAGCCACACATGTGTTAAAAAAAAAAAAAAGTATATATCACCTGCTTTTCAGCGCCCAGGCTAAATCCACTGTTTCAGAGAGCTGGTACTGACGATTAAGATGCAGCGTGGTCACAGTGAAGAGCTTCCAGAAAGACTCCCAGATGTAATGGCTGGATGGTTGTAGGTAATCAAGGAACCAAATGAACAAATCCCCTAAGGCATGCACCCTTCCCACTTCATGGGTTTCACACAAGGATCTCAATAGTTTCAATTTACAGTACTAGCCAACATTACCTGGAACACCTAAAAGCACATGGAAGTTCTGCTAGAAACAGCTAGAAGCTACAGTAAAAGTAGCTTGGATTGAAGTAGAATGAAAAAGGAAGTAAAAGTTAGTTGACTGAAAGTATTTAACTCTATCATTTTATCAGATTATTTGAGAGAGCCTGAATTCTTTGGAAGACCCATTGCTTAATAGTAATAAAGTTCTGTTAATTACCTAAATACATACAGAGAAGCATCTCGCAATTTAAGCATGTGATACTTACACTGACTTGTACAGAAAGATGCCACACAGTAAGGCACAGACATTTCAGGACACTAGGCAAACTCAATACATTTTGCTCAGAATCCTGATGTATGTATGCTAACACTGTGAGTAGCAAAACAAATAATCCCTGAAACAGATCATGAACAAGCCCCGCTAACTGAGATCACTGTTCTATTGGATAGTACTAGGAGTTTTGATTTACATTCTCAATGGCTGAAAGCCCACCATGTTATCATTTCTAATCTGCATGGCATGCTGGGAGGAACAGCATCTTTCCAAACTTAGCAGATCCAAACCAGTTGCACAATTTCCCTGTTATTTAGTAGTGGTGTCAAACAGATTTACTTAAAGAGATTCAAAACCAACAAATAACATCTGCCTTACTTGAAATTCCCTTTGATAAACAGGAACAGGTTCTCTCCTAATACCATTCCGTGCAACATGAACAGTAACACAAACAACGAAGAGACATCCACAACACTATGCACTCCAGAAATGTCCACATCCCAACAATCTAGTTCTTGATATACAGTAAGAAGTGATCCAGTGAATATTTGCATATATTCTGTCTGCAAGAACATAGCAAAGCTGACATTCTCTCAAACAATGAGAAGATCAACTTATGATCAGTAAGAAATGCATGGAAGGATGTTCACGATGTCTAAGAAGTGTTTTCTTTTATATTATTTACAGACCCATGTATCCTATAAAAAATGCTACCTCAATCAGAGCTTTACAAAACACAACACTTCTCAAATATATGAGTGACAGCCTAACTCATTTGTGCTTCTACAATTAGCAAAACATAAACAACTTTCCGATCACAGTATCTTACTTGGGATATAGCTCAGGGATGTCTTTTTAGTACAAGACTAGTTTCACCTGTGCAATTTGTAACTACAGCACGCAAACACAAGCTCAGCAGCAAAAGCCCACAAAACAGCTTGCAAAGATGCAGAAAGGCAGAAATGTTTTTGACCCTTAAGTGGCCAAGTAGGCTGATCTCAGTGTCCAAAAGTCTGCACTATCTTCCTTTTCACAAAATCAAAAGCTAACAATCAGAGTTATGAGATGAATCTCAGAGGCTAAGGTCAGCAACCTACGGCCCATGTTGAAATAAGGAACCATAAAAGGGAAACAAGTTGTTATGGGTTCAGACAATGCAAACAATGGAAATCAAAATAATGAAAGATACATTCACACAGATTTTATCTCAAGAAAAGAAAGCAATATAACTTAATGCAATGTAGGATTTAACAGATGTTCTTGTCTACTGATTTGTACCATGTGGTGTTTGATGCAAACAATTTGCAAAAATAAGTGGATACTAGATTTTGATACAAAAATAAAACACAAAAACAAGCCTTAAAATGAAAGACATCTAATGACTTCCCTGAACCAGACCAAGATGAAACATAAGGAAAAGTTTACAGGATTCACCTCTTACTCTAATAACATTTTCATTTCTGCAAAAAAAATACACAGTAAAGTCAGGCATACACAAAAAGCATCTACTGTCTCCCATCATCTGTACCAGAGACATCATTGAATACACATCAGAAAGTGACATCATTGTTGTCCTGAACACACATACAACCTCTCAGATGCTGTTATTATCGTGCACTATTTCCAGAGTAAAAACAATTCTGGAACTTCATAAGGCTCTTCTAGCATACCCACCACACAGAGACCAAGTCAGAGAGACCATCATGACACATACACACATTTCTTAATAGCACACATACAATAATCATGTTAAGCTGACAATCAAATTTAACTCTTGCCATGATTTGTTAATATCATCACCTGGTGAGAAAAATAACATGTTCCAAACTTTCAGAGAGCTTGGAGAAACATTCCTTTCTGGCAGGCCATACTGGAAAAAAAGTCTGTCGTTCTGAATAAGGAGTTGAGACCGAACAGCTACAAACACTTATGCTACTTTCAATCCATTCAACACCTCACAAAACCAAGATAAAATTAAAAAAAAAGTAAGTGGTACTGAATTGCACAAACTCTGTGGGAAACTATAAACTCTGATTGCATTTACTCTCACCTGCATACACAATCAAAAACAGCATATAAGATGTGGTAACAAATGCCATAATAATGAACCTTCTGTTGAGTGTTTGGGAGCAGCTGTTCCCCAATGACCTCTTCTTATAATGGAAAAAGCATTAGTACATAATCTAGAAGATTTTACCTTATTGGAGGAAGTTGCTTTCTCCGGACCTTTTGTGTTTTCTGACTTGCTGTTCTTTTCTGAGGACTCTTTGGTTTCCACAGATGATTTCCGGGGTTTTTCAAATATGTTAATCCCCAAGATCTGTGCTACCTTGTCAAGCTCAGATTGCTTCTTATCAGCTGCATCAGACTCTTTATGGAGCTCTGAAATCTCCTTCATAATATTTTCTTGAAGTCTGTTCACCTCAACCAACAAGGGGTCTTTGTGTCCATCCTTCTCACGTCGTTTTTTCCTCAACATCTCTCCTGAGCCAATCAAGGAAACAGAAGAGTTGGAAATGCAACAAGAAAACTGTCTTAAGATCTGTATGACTTATTCCAGCAACAAGCAAAATACCAATACAAAATACTACACTTAAATTTTGACTAGGAAGTTGTAAATGTGGAACCAACTTGTAGGTACAATATCACCTCTGTAGGGCTTGCCTTAATATACACCCCTAACAAAGGCAGCACAATCCTCAAGGGAACAAATTGATTTAATAATTACTGTATGACCAAACAAGCAAAATTGTCTTCTGTTAATCATACATTATAATCAGAAATGATCATCTTCTAAGGGTGAAACAATTTACTTCGATAAGAACAAAGTTTTAAAATAACGTAAGTTAATAAGTTAGAGAGGACTTTTCCTTCTCCAAATAAGATTCATAAAAATTGAAAGACATGCTGACATGCCTTCAGTTACTATTTCTCATTTCTTCTAAAAGAGCACTAGAATACACAGCCTGCAATTCTTTTAACCTACCAGGCTACTAAAGAAGACTGAAGAGCAGCTGTTTGCTTCAGTGTAACAGTCACATTTAGACATAATTAATTTTAACACAGCAATTAGGTCATTGGAGTTCCACATTGCCTTGAGTACGAAAATATTACAGTGCAGCCTATGTATTTTGGTCTTCACTTTTAGCAGGTACTGCTGGCAGAAAATAAACAAACAAATAAATGGGGGGAGATGTGCTATACCTTGCTGTTTACGAAGCCTGTCTAGTTCAGTCTTCAGATAATAAAGCTTCTTCTGCCGTGCTTCTCGCTCAGTCTTCAATTTTTCTCTCTCTTCTATCACCTAAACAGATTGCAAGAAAACTGGATTTCCTTCTCCACCTACCGAAAGTTAATCAGTCTTGTGAAAACAAGACATCAAGAACTCAGTTTGCCAGTCACAGAACATTGCTCACTATTCTCAAAATGTTCTTGAGTGTTGTAACACAACAAATACTAATCTTTATTTGCATCTGCAGGTAATTATACCTGTGCTTACATTTCAACCTTATAGAAAGGTGATTTTTTTCTTGCCCTGATTCAGAAAGATTAATTTATTAGCACTGTTGCTGCTGCTACTAGAAATTTTAGTTCCCTGTGTTGTAATTCAGTCATTGGTAAGACAGAAAACATGTCTGTCTCATTGTAATCTACTGGCAGGCCACAGCACCCATTTTCTAAACATGGTAATTTGACCACTGCATTCTCCAAGACCGCCTGGTTTGACAGAGCACTTCTCACAGCACCGAAACTTGGCTGACTATCTTCTTACAGGGTTCATCAAGACCAACAGTTCCTCAAAACTCACACAGCATCTCTACAGACAGTATATTCCATCACTGACAAAAGATCTTACAGCCCTTCACCTCCTCTTCTAATTTGGCTTTGCCCAATTTTAGCCATGATTTAAGACTCTGCCTCAACGTGATTTTAACTGTATCACCAAGAACATTTTGCAAGCATCTGAAATTACTGTCTAAAATTAAACACATGGATGAAGTTTTTCTTGCTCAGCAAAATCTAGCAGGAGGAGCTCATGCATTTGGTTTTCACTAGTTCACACTGACTCCCACCGAAGAAAACCAGCTAATATGCTAAAATCTTTAACAAAAGCAAATTTGGTTCAACTACTTCAAACTGGAACCACTCAGGCTAAAAACAGTGCACTTATGAGAAGTTTCTAACCCACTAAGCAAACAGTCTGACATATCTGGATACATTAAAACAAACAGCATACCTTCTGCTTCTGAGCTGCTCTATTTTTTTCATCTGATATCTTTTCTGGGGTACTTTTGAGAGGATGTGAAGATGGGCGAACGGGCACTTTGGAATGAGTAGGAGTGGTAGGGACACGAACCAGCACAGAACCATCTCTTTTCACATCAGTGGCATCCTTTGTCATAGAGACTGTCTCAATAACCCGGAGGTTGGGACGCGTGGGGTTCGCTGACATGGCCATGGTAAGAATTCTGTGAGCCTCTGGCAATGTAGGATTAGGCTGCTGGGTAGCAGGATACATGGTCCAGCCAGGAGCCGCATAAGCCATATAATGCCCATATGCGTCATATCCTGGAGGGGCCAGTGTGGGAGGTGGATAGTTTGGGGGCATCTGAGCGGTAGTGAACTGGGAATAGCTGGGAATTTGGTACTGGGAAACAGAAGTAGGTGTAGGTGGCAAACTCGCAGGAGCTGGTGGAACTGAAGGAATGAGAGAAACAGAAGAGAGAGGCTGTTCTGGTGCACATGGAGGTACGTCCTGTCCTCCTGGCTTGTTCTTCATATATTCTGATTTCTGAAGAGAGGATGCATCTTTAGACTGCTGGAAAGAAATGGGAGGTGATGCTGAGTGCTGCTGCCCTGACTCTGGAGAACGAGTGTCACTTCGGCTGCGACGTATGTCCCAAGGGTCCGTTCTGCGAGTATCTGAAGAGCGACGATCAGGAGAACGAGACGCCAACTTTTTGCCATGAAGGCGTTCCTGAGTACGGATGGCTAGCCTTCCAATTTCAGCAACACCAATGTCAAGTCCAATGGTTTTGAGTAAGTCATGGATCTTGGCATACTCTGCATTAGGCTCTTCTAAAGGATCCAGCTTGACAGCTGGAGCAGAAGAAGGAGGTAGGCTCACTTTCTGGCTTATCTCAGTGCTACAACTCACTGGAGGCTTTTGAACAAGGTGTGGTTCAGTTTTAGTGTCTTCATCCTCATCACCATAAAGAAATTTCTCTTCATCCTCAATGTCAGGAAAACTACGCCTCCTCTTCTCCTGTGCACTGACAGAATCAGCCATCATGCCCAGAATTCGGGAGAAACCACTTCCATCCTGACTGGCCCTCTCATGAGGCAGTAGGAAGTCAGTATGGCGATCAGCAGGCTCTGATTTGGGTTCTATTTTATCCTTGTGACTTAAGAAGCTTCCAAACTTCTCTTCATATGTAAAAGTGTCTTTTGGAGCAGCAGAAAGTGGGTTCCACTCATATAAGCCATCGTGTAACTCTTTGTTTGCAGACTCCATAACAGAGTCTTTGTTAAATCGCTTAAGAAAATTCTCCACTTCAGAGGAAAACGGAGCTGCGTTGCTGCTCTGGGGCAAAGATGAATGACTAGAAAGAAGAGGAAGATCCTTGCTGGGAGCAGGGCTGCTAGAAAAGTCCTCGGACTGAAAGACAGAGAAATTATTATTCACTACAGCACCCTCTGAAGGGACTATGTGTCTTGTAGAACAAAAGAACATGACTGTTTCTCTTCAAGATCACATTTGAAAAGTTAAAAAAGACAATCCACAGTTGAAAGAGAAATAGAGAAGATTAAAAAAAAATTGTCTAGTGATTCTAGAGCAACGAAAGCAACAAAATCGGAATTCTATTTCACTAACTTCTTGACAAGCTTAAGAAATGAAACTTCTAAGCTGAGACACTGACATAAGTTTGGCTGTGCTTTGAGTTTCATCACAGACAAGTAGGATATAACACCTCAAGACAAGTAAAAATAACTGTACTGGGAATATTTCCAGTCACTACTTCAACTATGCATAATTAATGGCGAATTTAATTGACACAGCCATAGAACAGGATCTTCAGTTCTGGGGCAACTTCTGATATAAGCATGATACTGTCAACCAGATCAGTTTAACAAGCAGATCAAAACCAATGTGCTAACATGGGAAAAGAAATTTATCACAGTGGTCCCAACTTCACTGAGACTCTGATTTTCAAACTCAACTGGTATGGACTGGGTACAAATTAAGTATGGTTAACATCAGCCTACAGACTAAAGAGAAAAATTAAGGACACTCAAAAGATGTTTACAACCGAGGATTCATCAGGCAGTCATTAGTCTATAAAGAAACAGAAAGAGGCACTGCAACAGGCACAGCTTCTGTCAATGTCCTGAAGGCCTGTATTCAAAAAGACTCAGCTTTTCAACACAATCTCAGTGTTTTGGAACAAATTTCAACAAGAACATTTCATTCTGCCTTAGATTTGTAGATATATAGTTCTTGACTAATTACCTTCGCCATTTAAAATTTCCAATGCCGTTTTGAATTGTACAGGCCTGCAAAAAGATACCTGTCCTTTCAAAGAGAGGAGAATGTAAACATTTGACTTTTCTATTTTGGAAATCTGTATTAGAAAGTGACTGCTTGGGAAAGGAGTAGTGAAGAGACAGAAACACAGACAGAGATCAAACCTGAATTGGAGACTCTACTTCCATCTCCACTCTTTTCTTCAGGATAGATTTTTTGGGCATGGATGGTATTTCCTCAGGCCTGTATGTATAACGAGGCTCAGTCTGTAGTGTGTTAGTCAAGCCTGGGATCACATAACCACTGTCTGAAACATCATGATTCACATTTCTACTACGTTCTTCCTCTTCTCTTTTTCTCCTGGCACGGTCGAGCTCTCGGAATTCTTCATTCAGGTACGATGGGCTGGGACTTCTACTGCGGCTAAGGCTGCGGCTGCGGCTTCGTCTGCGGTAGTTTCGTGTTCCTGATGAGAAACTTTGATGCTCTCCACTCATACAATGCAATTTCTCATCTTTTTCATACCGTGGACGCTTTATTTCTCGCCCCCTCTCTTCTGGTCTTGACGGGTAGAAAGATTTCCTGAATTTGTCACCATCTCTGTCAGACCCACGAGGCAGCTCTTCTCGACGACCATAATGTGGACTATAATCCGAACGATGAAGAAAAACATCTCGGTTGCGGTAGTCTTCATCATGTCTCATGCTGAAGGGACTTGACGGCTGATCTTCATGTGATAGGTATCTCTCTAAGCCTCGAGGGCAAGAGAGGCCTCTGGTGAATATCGGACCATCAGCCATATCATCCCTGCATAACAAAAGCAGAGAATAAACATAAATGCTCGAGTCAGAGGAGCTATGTCTCACTCAAGAGTAAGAAATTTCCAAATAAAATTCAGAATAGCATTTCCATCACTAAACAGAAGCAACATTTAATAGTATTTAAGCAGCAGGGGGCAGAAGGGATTGCAGTTCTTAACAGTGTTATGCTTCTCTCCTACAAAGTTGTTAGCAATTACAGAAACAATTCAATTCACAGTGCAGCCAAGCCTTGAAAAATTGACAGAATGGATTTATTTCTGTAAAGGAGAAACTATGCATTTAAAAAAAACAACATTACTATCATATTTACGGCCACAATCTCTTTCCTCACCCCTCCCAGCAAGATGCTAAGGTCCCATTTCATATGAATTATTCAGGGTATAATTCAGTTTCACACCAGCACATGCAACCTGATCCTCCTTCTAACTTCAACTGTGGAAAAAGACCACAAATTCCAGCAAAGTTTTCCACTGCAAAAGATCTATAGACAAGATAGTAAAAATCACAATCTGCTTTACTTAAAAAAGAAGCATAGTTTTTTACATTATATCCATGAATCAGGAATTTAAAATGTAAGAGTATCATTTCTTTGTGCCATCCCATGCATTATTATACACAGTGGACTACAACTAGCACAACTTGGGAGTAGCTAGCTGCATTTCTTGGTCTGTCTTTTTTTGGACCAACCCCTACAGACGCTTCCCATCAGTACTCATTTAACCAATGCCTTTTCCCCTCAGCCCCTAAGAAATTCTCTGCCACTGTCTTTTACATCAGGCAGAAACAAACCAAAACACTTCAAAATTGCCAACTGTTGTCTTTATTTTCAGATGCTTCAAAAATCTAGCAAGATCCTCCAAGAATGGGAAAGAAATGTGCCCAATTAAGGGAAGTCAGTGATACAGAAACCATAGAACAATTTCTCCTGAGTGATTCAGACATCAGCTTGAGATAAACTATGTATGACTGCCTGAATCTTCAAAAACCACATCCTTCTCCTAAGAAATGTGCCTCAACAGATCTGAGAAGAGACAAAAAGCCACGCAAAACATTTTCTAAAAACAAACAAACAAAAAAATCCACCAAAACAAAACAAAATAGAAAACAACCCTGCAGATAAATTACAGCCCCACTTTAAGTCACCAGAGAAAGAAATAACTAATGCGACCAGTAAGTCCTTTCCTTTTTTACTTTCGTAGTTCACACATGCATATTTAAGAACAAAACCAACACAAAATTTCACTCTGTTTCCGACTTGAAGCATTTTCTACATTCTTAGATGATTTACTGGCCCAACACGTCTTCAAAAATACAGCATATGCCATATCTGATATCAGATGTTAATTCTTCTGTATCAAATCATGTATCTTCACTCATCTAAAAGCACCAAAACATCTACAAATGTGCTAAGGTTTGTACATAAGTGTTGCTGTTCACAGCCTAATTAAAATAATTTATCTAAAAGCAAATGTCTCTCTTAAGTGCCACCATCACCTGCAATGAGAGCCTGCTACACCTACACATGCTGGTCAAGCAACAGATGTATTTCACCATACACCTTCAGCTGATTTTTGAGCAACTGTTCGCACCCATGCTTGCAAAACACTCTGACTGCAGCAACAAAGGGGAAAGAATAATAAATCACACTTTGGAAAGACAGGAACAGCAAATCCTACTACACTTGAAAAGAAAAAGAAAAAAAAAAGAGGTTACAAGGCAGTACTACGCTGCACATCCCAATTCCTTCCCCAACACAGAATCTTATGAATTACTGGAAATCTCAGTATCAGAGAAAAGGAGACCATAGATCATACTACATTTCCTCAAATAAAAGAAACTGATGTAAGGTAAGTTTACTTTTTTATCATGTTTGTGTATTTATACACATTGAAACAGAAATAAACAATGGCATCCTGCTGTGAACAACCAATAGGACTCCATCCTGACAGTCTCTGAACTGGAAGTTCAACAAGCTGTTTACATCCAAGCCAGCTGTCACTCTTGATAGTAAGCCAAAATTTGCCATTTCAGAATAGAGCTTAATGCAGACCAAGTCTCTGCAGTGATATTCTCTAATCTTCAGCATTAATCTCAGATGAAAGAATTGATGGGAAGCTCTGTGCAGCTTATGGCAGCTCAGATAATAGTAAATATCTTAACAACACTGACAGAGAAAGAGATGAAAGATAGGGAGGGTAAATAAGATACATACTTCACTTTGATAAAACAAGATTCCAAGAAACAAAACAGACTACTCTGATAAAGAAGACAAACAGCTTAAGTGACCTCAAAGGCACAGACCAGCAGCATTCAGCAACCTTACTCAGACATGCACAGGAGGCTGCCCTAAAAACCTGGAACAAATTCTTACAGATGTTTCAAGATTGACCTGCACATGAACACACATGCACCAGGAAATTCTCCTGAGGAATCATAAAAATCTAAGTCTGCAGGAGAATTCAAAAGCATGCCTGATTTCTACCTCTTGGTATTTTACTGCCTTTCTATTTTAATTGATTTTTCTGCCATCCTGAAAGCCCTTGCAGAAGTGATTGCTTCAAACCCAAGCAGCTAGGAAAAACACCCAAGAATAATAAAAATCAGAATTATTTACTGTAATATCAGATGTGACCTCTTCTGTATCAAATCACATACCTTCACTCATCTAAAAGCATTTCAAAATCTGAAAACGCATCTTCACAAAATACTTTTTTTTTTTTAATGAGAAAGAAGGGATTGTGTGCAGAATAAGAATGTGACATGCTCAGTATTAAAGCCAACGATCATCACCAGTAAAGGCAACACTCTCAAGCTCAGTGCTGAAGTCAGTGTCTCTGAACCAAGCAGTCACACAGAAGGAAAAAGTACATGATAAACAATATCCTTAACCAACTACCAACTGCCTTTTTAAAACAACCAACCAAATAAATAGTGAATAAATTTGCAAGCTGTAAGTAGAATCTACAGGCCTTAGAAGAGTTAAAGGATGGCTAGGTTGTCATGTTATGCTTCTGGACAGTGGCACCACTCAGTCAAGTGCAGCCAACAAAAACAGAATGGAGGAAAAAAAAAAAAATAGAAAATGTAAACTTAATGACATGGAGCTCCTGTACACCTGCACTTAAATGGCAAGTCACTTAAAAGCTTAGGTCTACATAGTCTGACCTCTTATTCCAATTCATCAGTTCAGACCTCAGTACCTTGTCAAGAGTTGATTTTGACCATTTTTTAATTTAAAAAAAATGTACCATTGCTATTTTTCATCTAGTTAGAGAGATTAAGTGAAAGTTATTTGCTTATCAAGAGAGTAAAGATCCTCACAGCAGTCATTTTTTTTTCTCATGTTAAAATAAAACTCCGCTGCATGTGTTGCTAACCAGGAAGTATAACCACATAACAGGTTACATATAAAACCTCACTGGAGAACATGAAGCAATCGGACAACTCTACCACCACCCTGTTCTTAATTTGCTGGAGCAGCACAGTGCCAGCTCTCCTACTTAAGTATTTTCTGCTCCTTCCAACCACTGTACTGTCCCCAGGCATACGCACTCATCTTGTTCTGAAGACAGCAGACTGTACAGGGAATTTACACATCACAAAACTGATTCCAGAAAAACTGAGGCAAAGCCATAAAAGTGACAGTGCTGAAAAATAAACTCTTTTGCTTTGCTTTTCTGCACCTGCAGAAACTTACCCTTACACTTGAGAGACAGGAAATTCACTTATTTTGCTCATTTCCTTTCTCTTTTGTTTTGTTTTGTTTTTCTCTTTTAAACAGCTGGGGGATATTTGCATCAAAAAGTGATGCTACTGTGCCTTTTTGTTTTGTGTGCCTGAGCCTGATCTGAAATGACAATACGGCTGCTCTCAGGCACAAACTACCCCAGCTTTAAGTTTGCAACTCAAGATAAAGCAAACAATTTCAGCTCAACAAGATCATCTTATTTTACTTCTTCTGCCAGATTTTACCTGTTCTCCCACAGAAGGCAAATATTTTCTAGCAATACCTACTAATATTTAAACTTCGGTGTTCACAGCAGTACTTACAACTCAACTGACTTCTCTTCATTAACTTGTGTTTCTCTTCAGTTCCAACCTTAAGTATCCTAACACTCACTTAATCACGTATGAGATTGTATGACTGTGTTCCCCTCTGTAGGATCTTTGAAGCCAAAATGATAGGTTTTCCTCAAGCTATGCTAGGGCACTCTTCTGGACTATACTCAAAAATCAAGAAAGTATGTTATTCCTCCCAGTAAAGGAGGAAATTGAAGATCTGCACTACCTATAAACAACCATAGTTTATGTCAGGACCAGACTGTTTCCTAAGAAACAGAAGGTGAATGAAGCTGTGGTATGTCAAATGAAGCACTCCCTTCCTAAAAGATACTCGAGATCCTTATAGTTGATATAGGTTCAAGAAACAGCTGATAAAACTCAAACACTTGTCTAGGGCAATTATGAACACAGGCAGCAATGTTTCTTCAGGAATTCCCCATGGCAAAACTTACTGGAGTCTGAGGGGTATTCCAAGGAGGCATCACTACATGTTTACCCTATTACCGTGGTTCCCTTTGCACTCGCTGTCAATCCCTACTACAGACAGAGCAGTGGGACAATTAAACGTTTGGCCGTACCCAGTACAGCCATTCCCATACTCTTACTGTTTCACACGCTTGAGTTCCCATCTGCAGAGGACCATACCTGTCACTCAGGTTATCAATTGGTGAGCCCAGTCTATCAGGCAGCCTCCTTCTCTCTGGTGTGCCAGTGCAATACCGGTCATTACCAACAGTAATCCGCAAACTCTGTTCCAGTGAAGACTCAGAGCGGAGACTCGGTGAACGTCTCTGTAAATTGAAGAAAGAGTGCAAGCCCATCAATCAGGGAATTTTAATCTCAGCTACAGAAAGGCAAGAGACTCTGCTTCATAAACAAGACCCGGGGTGGATAGATCAATTAAAAAACAACAACAAAACTCAGACAAACTTTTGTTCCAATTGCCTATAGTTACTACAGAAAAGGGAGAGTATTAAGTGCATTTAATTTCTCACCCCAGCTGCCAACAATAAGCCCTACATTTACATTATCTAAAAGGGAAACTGCCTTAAATAAGCTACCATTTTGGAAGGGGGAATATCAGAGAAGTTCAACAAGATGTGGATTCATTGCTGTGTTCTTTTCATCGTTACAGCAGCTAAACAAATACTGCATAAAAAATAGTGCCAGGAATGTCTTAATAAAAGTGTCTGGATTTCTGTCCCTTTCCAGCGCTAATAACAGCACGAAGCAAAGAATAAACTAGTGTCAACAATGCTTTTCCTCACACTGATGTTTTCAGCAGTTTTCCCCATCTCACACTGCTTTCAGTGGATAAGCACAACCTAACACTATCATAACTTATCAATGGTAGAGCCAAACCAGAGTTAAATAAAGTCACCCTTGAAAAACCTACAGACCTGAGCTAACTGCTCCGCAGAGATCTCTATTTGGAGACGCACCCAGTACAGAAAATGTCATTACTGTTATGTTTTGTATCCTTTTAGAACACGGCACTAAAATTTGGGGATGATCCAAGTAAGGGGAGCTCGGTAAGAAGCAGACCAAAGGCAAAGAAACTTGATTTATTTTTTTTGAACAACTGTGGTTTATATTCCACCTAACAGAAAACGGAGAACCTGCTTCAGTTCTGCCAAACCCGTCATGTGCTTCACATTGCTGTCACAGCAGTAGCAAGCTGCAGATGCACCACATTGGCTACATCCAGGCTGTCTGCCCTGGGAAGGTGCAGCAGACTGAGCTCAATCCTCCAAGAAAACTGAAGAAGAACATTAATAACCTCCAACAGGAAAGTAGGATTGCCACAGAAATTCACCTAACAAAATTTACTTGGAGTACAAATCTGCACTAGATTCCACTGTGCATGTCTTTGCTGTAAGGTAAAATCAAACTGATTTTTGTTTTTCTCCATTAATCTGAATCCCAGCATTTATCAGAAGATACTCCAGTGGCTTTCTAAGACCATCTGTTTTATACAGTACAACAACTATCCTGGGCCAGTCAGGCTGAAATACAACATAAACAAGGTGCATGCATCTCTCAAATGCACTTGGAAGGTTCAAGCATGCCCTTTTTAACACTGAATTTTGAGGGCTCCCTAGAGATGATTATCTTGAAAGGCACCTTTTTGCCATTAAGGCTGACAGCAAGTTGGACACATACATGACGATATCCCCTGGAGACAGAGATGATTATACCTTAGAAGGAACTTTTAAGACAAAAGAAGAAAATAGTCTACATTTAGTTCGTTCAGGATGTACATGATCACCATAAGGATCACCTACAGACAGCACTTAAGGTGCATAAGGTATCTGAACTTTTTGTTGTGACTGAAAAATTCAGGTTTTAAGAGCACTTGCATATGGAGTGCCACCACTAGTCAATTCCATCAATGTCCTGTTCTGTGTTTTCTTCCCTTCCTATTCAGGCTCTCAAACAGTAGTTACCATTACCATATAAAATGGACCAGTTGCATATCAGCTCTTAATTTCCTCTTTCTCTGCTGACCAGTCCTTCACTTTCAGCTAACTTTCTTACACAAAAGCAAAGGAGCTGATGAAGAGTATAAAAAGAACAAGCATGCATGTCAGTGGCAAAAATACAAACACTATGATGTATCAGCCCTGCAAGAACACATACAGTCTGGCAAACTCCCTCACTGCAGCTCAGACTTTCCCTCTATTACATTTTTCAGTGCTCACCCCAAACCTCTACTGTCACTCCATGCTCTTCCAATTCCCATACAGTTTTCCCCAGCGACTAAGAAACAACATCCACACTTCCAGTGTCTGATACACGCTCAGCATCTCAGTTACACACAAGAGTGATGCTGATACCTTCAGAATGCATGCCTGTCATCTCAGAAATACAATCCCCAGAATCAAGAAAAGGGAACAAGAAATCTCAAAGGACACTCCTTTCATATTCCAATTCATATGAAGCATAGGGACATTAACTTGTCCACTCTTCAACCTTGTGCCCTTATCCCATCAGTGTCTGCATTCCACGTACTACATCTTCTACACTTTCACTCCCTCTTCCAAGTCCTCCTTCCTCACTGCAGCTTAAACCCCTCTTTCTCTCAGCCTTATGTCTGAATTCATCTCCACTCAGTGACAGCTCCAAAACGCCACTTATGAACACTGCTGTGTAACACTCCACTTTTCCTCAGCTTCTGCAAGGGGGTCTTAAGTCATACAGTTCTGAAAACTTTGTTAAATCTTTACCACATCACACTGACCCAATGAATATGCTGTTTATTTTATTTTGATCAGACTTAGCTCCACTGTTTGGAAAATATCAGCATAATTCCAGCTTTTATCTTTCTCTAATTATGTAAACAGTAATTCTAAAACATAAAAACAACCCATACATGCATCTTATGCATTAACATCACTTTTAAATAAGAAATAGTGCTGGCTTAGCACCTCCTGGTAGGCAAAAACTTCCATGGAAAGAATATTCACAGTATATATTCTGAGAATTAGCAATACTGGGCTTCAGCATGTGTCAGAGAGCACAAAATTCAGGTTAAAGAACTGTATTAAATCATCTCAATTTGACTCACACAGTGAGAGCTGCTTTGTAGAGAAAGTTTTTTTCCCTAAACACAGTTTGTAAACAAACAACAAACCTATTGGGACTATCAGTTCAAATTTACTGGAGCCTAATTTCTAGGATTCATCATTTTTTCAATCCTTCTCCCCAAAATTAGAATAGGCAAGAAAAACATCATGAATGTGTAATATTTGCTGCAATGACTCCTGCAACTTGAGCCAGAAGGGTGCAAATTAACACTGTTCTTGACAAACACCGTTATTTCAGTGTTTATCCGAGGTGAGGTTTTGCTCGTTTGTTTGTTTTCTAAAGGAGAAGTGAGAGGCTGCAGAACAAACACTTCTGATTCAAATTTCTCCAAATCTGAACCACCACATTCAGCATCAGAAATTTTGTGGCAGCCCACTCACATTCCCAACCTACTGCAGGCATAGCAAAAGGACAGACTGAGTGATGATAATGCCAATCTTAATGAAGTTCTGCTGTAGTATCCCCGTTTACCATCCCTTTAGTTGTGACTGCCTGACTGTCCGTCAGGCTCCAATGTAAAATGCCATGAATCAAATTAAAAATCCATTCTATTAAAAAAAAAAAAAACACAACAACTTATTTTCTAACCTGGATCTCATTAGCAAGACAAATTGCAAGGCTGCTCCCTCAACAATACGTAGGGCTAAGATAACAGTGAACAACACCTGAAAGTAAATGGCCGGAGGCAAGCTGCTCAGCCCAGCTTAACTGTCAAACACAGCATTATTTTTCCATACCTCTAGGATGGGTTGCTCCAGCACCTACCAATAGCTGACTTGTAACTCCACTACCATCACCTGCAGCTCCAAGCAGATCCGATCTACCACCATCACAAAGGGAAATCCCACATTCTCGGGGTCCTACCACACAGTGAATCACAGCAGACAACAGATTCTGGCTGAATTAACTTACAGTCAAATCAGTCTCTCAAAGCAACTTCAAAAACACAGCTATGAGTACAGAATTCATTGCAGAGGGAAAGGAAAACGTGAGTGCATTCGTCCTTTCAATTGTACATATGACAGGTTAAGTGACCAAGGAACTGAGACATCAGAGCACAAAAGGCTCTTATTCCAGAGCAACACGAGCACGCAGTGAACCTCTCACCAAGACAGCAACTATTGGACAACTGCTGCACCAACTGACAGCCTGAGCGAGTGAACGCCACTTGCCAAAATAAAAAGACACAACCATGAGCACTCGAGGTGGTTGGTGTCACTTCAGCTGCAACATCACAGCTTCACGTATCCAAGTCAGGCTTCGCCTGGGCTGAGTAAGAAGAGTGGCACACCTGGTGTGCAGCCCCAGCCACAAAGCAGTGCTACCTCAAGATCAGTACCTGCAATACATCCTCCTCTGTGTATCAGTGACAGGAGGAAGCGCTCAGCCGAAATGCTCACTCAACACCTTACCAAGAAAGTTACCTAAAACATCTATACAACAACGCAACTCTGTGACAGGTGGAGTAAACAGACCCGCTGCATCCTTTAATACAAGCATCATTTTCCAGACTTAGCTAAAACGCCTTGAGCCGTTAAAAATATAACGGTAAAAACAAAACAACCCATCCCTTAAGCCGATCCCCCCCCGCGGAGCTCCTCAGGACGCGGGTGGAACCGCTCCTGTCCCGGCCCAGGACGGCCCCGCGGGGCCGCGCCGGGATGAGCTAGCGAGGCCTGACAGCCGCCCCCTCCCGCAGCCCCGCGGCGGTTACCCGGCTGCTGCCGTCTCCGTGCTCGCTCCCACGGCGGCCCCGCGTCCCTCCGGACCCCGCTCCTCCCGGCGACGGCGGCCTCCGGCTGCGGTGCGGCGAGGGGGAGCGGCGGGAGGAGCCGCGGTGGCCCGACGGGGAGCGGTGACGGCGCGGCGGCGAAGCGCCGGTGGCGGCGGCGGCGGCGGTGGGGGACGGCGGCGGGGGAGGCCAGCCGCGGCCCGGCCCCGGCCCCGATGTACCGGAGCGGGAGGCGCGGGACCCCGCCGAGCCGCTGTCTTTGAGCCGGTGGGAGTACGAGGAGGACGAGGGGCCGGAGCGGCCGCTGCCAGAGCGGTACATGATGGCGGCGGCGGCCCGGGGGGTCCCAGCGGCCTGCGCGGGCGCCCCGGCTCCTCTGACCCGGCCCCCCCCGCTCGCGGGGCCAACCCCCCCACAGCCACCGTCTCCCGCGCGTGCGCGCCGCCGACCACTCTGCGCGCGTTCCCGAGCCGGCCCCCCCGCCGGCGTCGCGGGGGCGCGGGGTGGGGGGGGGCGGGGTGAGCGCCGCAGGGGGCGGGAGGCGGGACCCGGGGGACGCCCATACAAAATGGCGGCGCGATGGGGCGGGGAGCGTTAGGTGGGACGTGAGGCGGGAATGGGGCTGCGCTCCAGCCGTGCTGGGACCGGGCGTTTGTGTCACGGGTTTACCGAGCTCTGTACATAAGACCCGGCTAATAGCGATAGGGTTTTTGCGTGCGTTTGCATGCTAAATCTATCTGCCCCGCCTCGCTGTTCTCCCGGTGAGTGCTCCACCGCTCCGGCTCGGTGTTGTCGCTGGGAATAAAAACGGGCCTCCCCCTGGGTTCTGCTTAGCTGCGGTTTAAGGTTTATTGGTGACGTGGTGTAAACAAAGGGGTTGGGTTTTAACGAAACTTAATCATTAGCCACTATGAAGATTAATAAAAGCGATACAGTGAAATAGGCGGTAATTGAACAGTGACTTGATCATAGGTTTGTGGATGAGAAGATTCGCGCTAACTTAATAACAGGGCATCTTTAAATTGCTGTGTATGTACAGATGCAAAACAAACTCCTACAGAAGCGTGGAAATATGTGGCTCCTGTAAGGTATCTCAGCACCCATGGTTACGAAGCAGATGCCTCATTAAAACATACACGCTGAGTGACGTGGCTGGAAGAAGAATGAGCTTAACGTGTTTAAAATTTCCTTCTACTCAAATTTAGAGCGAATACTCACAATATGTTCTTATTCATTTACAGGCGCTAATTGAGGCTGATTGCAATAGGATGGCTTCGTGCTGGTATCCATTCATAGATGGCCTTGAGGGTTTGAAGGGTCTGAGAGGTGCCCCAGCCCAGGGGAGGTGTGGTCACAGCCTGTTATGATCCAGAAGGGCTTTAAGGGTTTCACTTACCTTGGAAGCTATAAATAGTGATTTTAATTGGCTCTTGTCAGGGACTTTTCAAAAACAGGCACAGATGGCAAAAAATTCTGGTACTTTTAACCAGTTGTGCAACCCCCAAAGCTTGCTGGATTCATGATTTCTGTATTACCTGCCTTAGGCTGTAATGCAGATACAGATGTACTGGGCTGTAAGGTGGTGATCCATCCCAGGTGACGGGAGAAAAGCAAGTGCCTGGATATGATAAGGAGATGCCTTTACATTCTCATCTGCTGCCAATTTACAGGAAAGCAGGGGCCAGGCACAAAGAATGTCTTCTCATACTGGTCCTCTACCTTTCACAATTCATGCCAAGATTGGCTTGTGGTCTAAGGAGAGGAATTGCACCAAGCATAGAGAGACCTAATATAAAGGTGGGGCAGTTGAACCACCATGCTCAGGAAATACGCTCAGTTAATGCCAATCATTAAAGGAAGGAGAAGCAATTACTTTGCATTACTGCTGTCTGCTCCCTTCCTTCTCTCCTATGGCTGATAATGTTTAATTTGTGACCTTAATGGAATCACAGGCAGCAGACGTGGTTACGTTTGAAGAGGCACAAGGTTGCACTTCGCGGTAACTACAGAGCTGATGTCCATTTGGAGATTTCTCCTCTGTTTGGATGACACAATATAAAACTAGTTACTATAAGGAATATACTGTTATCTCAGACATGTTCTGATTCTTCGTTGAAAGAAATAGCACACTTTCTTGCCTCAGTATTGTCTGTGTCAAGCGCTCAGTTCCATCAACTGAAATAAATAATAACAGCCTTAAAAAAGGGGAACTTTTGGTTTTGGACATCTTTTCTATACCGTTGCTTTCTTTACATCAGTTTCAAAAAAATAAAAAGGAACTTTAAACTTTGGTTTCAGAACAGTCAAAAGGAAATAAATAAACCAAGAAATCCAGTAAACTATTCTTTTTGCTTTCATCAGGCTTTTATACGCATATAACATTTAATAATCTTTGAAAAATTCTAAAACATCAAAATATTTGTTAACTTTCCTTTGGCCTTGTATCCAAAGGAGGTCTAAAGAAAGCAGCCTGGTGGTTTACAGTGATAGATTTAAATGCTGTTTGGAACTTGAAGGAATCCAGATGCCAGGAACTGGTCAGGAAGTTCATTAAAACTTCACTGGGTGTTAGCAAGTAAACTGCTTAAGAGAAAAAGCAAACAGCATATTCACTATGGTCTTTAAAAACAAGTTCAAATGAGAAAAATTCATTGATTGGAGGGTAATGCATGACTTGTGCTTAATACTATTTTGTATCACCCTCTTATTTTACTGAATGTAACCTTATACCTTCTGAACTCATTCTGTATTTACTGTAGTGTCACTTTACAGTCATGTGCCTTAGTGAAGCAAGTTTTTAAGGAGGCAGAACACCCACAGCGGGATTCAGTTAAATTAAGATTAGTACTGAAGTTTGGGTCTAGTGGTGCAGAGGAAGTTTAAAGTTCTCAGCTCTTTGCAAGTACTCAGGGTCAAAAGTTGAGCAAAGTCCTTTGCTTTGCAGAGGTTTGTAGTAGCCTGTGATGGATGGTCCAGACTTGCACTGAACAAAGGAGGTGCCAGTCCCTCTGCTCTGCTATCAGTTCAGCTCTGAAACTGCTGTTTGGAATTACAGAACTCCTCTTGGTTAGAGGAACTTGTAATTAGCTGTTGCTTGGAGAGATGCTAACTAATTGGATACTGAGGGGCAATGTTGGGGTAATAAAGGTGTCTGAATTCCTGTGAGGCCTGAAAGTCACAGCAGCAAATGACACTGAGAAGTGGAAGAACAGAGTAAGAAAAGTCAGCAATAGCGATGTATGAATGAGTAAACAGAAATCAGTAAACTGATGTTAATTCAGATTGGGATGCAAGTGAAAAACAACATAGAGAAAGATATATCTTAATTACTGTTTTTTACCCTCGTTTGTTTGAGCTGAGAATAGACATAGGGCTGTGAGGCAGCCAAAGAGCACTCCTTCTAATGTTAAAATGTTGTGTTATTAGTAAGAAGACAGGCAATTCTGTGTTTTTTGTGACAAAGTGAGTGTTTTCTTGTGAGAAATTGTAGTGGAAAATATTATTCTGTCTATTGAGCTTTGCATTAATTTTTCCCTTGGAAAGCAGTGTGAAATAAGTATATTGTGTCTTCAGGTCCAGGCAAAGTAATTCATTCCTGAAAGATTTTGGTATGAGCCAAGAAATCAAGTCAGCCTTTGTCATGATATGGAATTTGAGGATGGTTCAACTGATATGGGAGCCCTGGCTGCAAAAGCACAGAAAATGCATCCAGATAGATAATTGCTTTCAGAGATTTTGTATTTATAATCACAAGGTGGGTATTTCTGGATCTAAGGCTTGTCTAGACTGGCTTCATTTTCAGTTCAGTATTTACTTTTAACTGGGAAGAGGGCTTGGAGCCTGTGCTCCTTCCCTGACTTGAAGTCCTGGGAAGGGTTAATAATGTGTTAAATAATCTGTTACAAAATAAACTCATAAGAAGAGGTGAGGGGACTGCCTCTTAGTGCCATATTATTTTTCTTCACTGTAGAAAAACTCCGTTGGAAAAACTCTGACTAGTAGACAGTTAATAAAATCTGATTTCAGTTTCCACTCTGAAGCATTTTTCCGCTGTGATGAGTACAGAGGGTACTGAAATCTCCTACAGAGAGGACAGAGAACCAGTAAAGTTTGACTAAAAGAAGAAGAAGAAAAAAAAAGAAAATCTTTTCTCACATGGTGAGAACAAGATCAGAGAACAGTGTGATGTGGAAGGAGTTCCTGAACTGTGTGGGATTTGCGTAGGGTTGGCAGATGCCCAGATGGGTCTTCTTCATAAACCCACAGCAGAAATCCTTGTGGTGTTGCCAGCTGCAATGCCTTTTGTCCTCCTACTTCTTTCCAGGAAACTATGATTAGAAGGTATCGTGGCCTCCAAGCACGTGCTCTTATCTCTGCTGCCTCACTCCTCTGCCTGGATTGCTGTGCAGGAATATCGCTGACCTTTTGCTTCCTCAGCACCCCACCAATATAACGCTTGTAAACTCAGAGAACGCCTTCCTGCCTCTCCCAAGAGCTGTGTGTCGAAAGTAAAATTTATTACTGGTGACTGACAGGGATGCGCTAATTTTCCCTGTTAAGAGAGAGAACTGAGGGAAGGTTTGGGGAAGTCGAGCACCTGCTGCTGTCAGCAGTAGCAGCGCGTCCTCCCGACCGCGAGGGGGCGCAGGAGGCGCGTTTCCCCTTCTCCTCCACGTGGGCAGAGCGGAGCCGGGGGAGGGCCGGGCCCAGCCGAGGTACGGCGGGGGGCAGGGGTCAAAGTTGGGCGTGCGGCGGCCGCGCTCCGCTATGCCGGCTCCTCGCGGGGCTTCGTGCCTCCGGGCCGCGTCGGTGCAGGGTGGGGGAGGCCCGGAGGACCCGGTGCTCGGCTGGGTCTGGTCGGGCGGTGTGAGGCCCGAAGCGGCCCGCGGGTGTGAGCTGGGGCTGCCTGACGTTACGCGGTGCTTTAAGGAGCACCTTTGTGCGCACCCCTTTGAGGACGCGTGGAAATAAAACTGGTAGATGATAGTTTAAGCGGTTCAGAACGTTTTGAGGCGGGATGCAGGCAGGCCAATGCTTCCTGATGTTGATTTGGCAGGCACGCTTGGCCTGGCAGTGAGCGGCGAGTAGTACTTTCCCGGAGCAGTGAGGTTCTGCGGTGGCTGCAGGAGGCAGCGTGGATCCAGCTTGCTTGTTTTGCAGAGCAGCTGATAAGACACCAGGTGTGCAATAACCCTGGACTGCCCGACCCAGGAAGCTGTTTCTGGCCCTATGTTCATTCCTTATCGCAGTCCACCCTGAGCTGGGCTGTGCTCGTCCCGTGTCTCATGCAGTTTGCTCTTTTCAACCTCAGGAGCTCTGTCTCTGACGTTCAGCTCGCACTGAAGGATGGAAAACATCCTGGCTGGTTTGTGTGGGACCAGCCCAGAAGATCCACTCCCTGTGTGGGTTCATGGCAGAGTTGGCCATTGCTTTAATCAGCTGGCATTAAACGTGGTTCCTCATGTGATCCTTGCTGTGGTCAGCGCCTGCTTCCTTGGCACTCCAAGGTATGACGACTCACTTGTCTGGCATTTGGTTAGTATGCAGAACTGGAGGTGAGGTGGAAGGGCTGGAAATTATTTCTCCCAAAATGTACTGCGTATGTCATTAAAGACACAGTGTTATAATGCCATTACATTTGTCACAGTCTGTCCTAATTCTGAGTACTGTGTTCAGCTCTGGTCACTCCTTTGCAGAAAGGTATCCAGAAAGAAAAGAGGGTATTGAGAATAAAATATCCAAATGTAAGTGAAAAGAATTGGAAGTTTTCTGGACGAGGATTTAAATACCAGGTGGAATGAAAGATGTATATGAGGTACTAAAGCGTTCATTTAAATAAAAAATAGTTTTCCTTCTTACCGTTCTCTTGAATTTGTAAGCATGACAATGTTTACTGATATCAAAAGGCCCCAATTAATAATGAAGTCTTTTGCTGAGCAACAGATTGGACTTTACTTAGACAGCATTATTGAAAGCAGAAGTGAGAAAATAATATTTCTAGAGAAAACATCACAAAGATGACGGAAATGTAGATATAGAAGTGTGACACAGAATTCGATCATCCCGAGGTTAAATATAATTTTCTTTTAATCCTCAATGACTGGAGCGTCATTTGACCACAAAATAACAGTTTGCAAACAAATTTCTGTAGAGAAAAGCTGTTCTTTGTGGCATCTGAACTTCTGGTACTCATCAGATATTGGTCTTTTTTGACCTGATCTAGTGTAACAGTGCCTACAGTCTGACAAAGTTAGATATCTAGGGAACTGAATGCAAGGAGGTGAAGTAAGAATGAACAGATAAAGGAAGGATGAGGGGAGGAAGAAAGGAGAGTGCTGACTGGGACGTGATGAAATATCAACTGTGAAGATTTTCTCTCCTCTTTCCTTCTCTAGATCTAGCTCTGGGATGTCTCACAGGCCAGGCTGGAGATGCAGAATTGCCACTTCATTTGTACTTTCTGGCCTGCTCTTCGCTGATATAATCCCAGCCACCATTTCTCAGCAGGAGGTGGGCCCTGTGTACCTGGAAGTGCTAGCCAGTGGCATTGCTGCACTGACATGGCTCACTCATGGTCTTGCTCTCATCATGCTCTGCAGGTCCATTCACAGCTCCACTAGGGGCCCTGCAGCCCTGGCTCTCCTCACTCTCCTACCACTGCCTTCCCTCCTCATCACACTGGTGTGGTATTGCCAAAGTGGGACAGCTTGGTCTCCTGCCCACGCTGCTGTCTCCTCCAGGTTCATCATTCTCTGTCTGCAGCTGGCCTCCCTGCTGACATATGTGATTAGCTACCTCTTACCTGTTGCTGATAGGCACAGATTCCTCTCCATCAACAGCTCCTGGCAGCAGGATCAGCTCATCTCAGACCCAGGGATCTCAGTGTCAGATCAGCAGGGAGTGGCAGAAGATGGTGAGAGCTGGCTCTCACGCTTCTTTTATGCTTGGATGAACCCTCTTATGAAACTTGGCTATCAGTGGAAACTGAACCAACCACAAGACGTCTGTCTGCTTCCTCGAAAGCTTCAGGCTGCCAGGGTCTGTGACCAGTTCTATGCCTGCTGGCAGAAGAAAGCAGCTGTGCACCAAGTAGAGGAGGAGACAGTGTCTCTTACTAGCCCAATCATTGCTGGAGGGGATGGAAGTAGCGATGCCCTGGCCAGCTCACACCACACCCAGGAGGCCGTGCAGCTCCTCTCAGTTCTTCATGCGACATTTGGACTTCGTTTCTACTCCCTGGGACTTCTCAAGCTGGCCGGTAGCCTGCTCAGTTTCTCAGGCCCTCTGCTTCTGAACCTGCTGGTGAACTTCATGGAGTCCCGACAGGAGCCCTTGAGCCATGGAGTGCTCTATGCCCTTGGGCTCTTTGCTGGCTCCTTCCTGGGTGCGCTCTTGCGGAACCAGTTCAGCTATGAGGTGCAGAAGGTGATGCTTATGGTGCGGGCTGCCGTCATCTCTGCCATCTACCGCAAGGCTCTGCGTGTTGGCTGCACCAGCCTTTCTCGCTTCACTGTGGGCGAAATCGTCAACTTCATGAGCACAGACACCAGTAGGTTGGTCAACTTCTGTCTTAGCTTCCACGAGGTGTGGAGCCTGCCCTTTCAGTTTACAATTACACTCTATCTCCTCTACCAGCAAGTGGGCGTAGCCTTTCTGGGAGGCCTGGCCCTGGCACTGCTGCTTGTGCCCATCAACAAAGTCATAGCCAACCGCATCATGATGAGCAACACGGAGATGCTGAAGCACAAGGACACACGGGTCAAGGTGAGGGGAAGCTGGTGGCTCTAGGAATTTGCTGTTATATTTTCTTCCCACTTGTCCCTGGAACATTGGCTTTTTTGGTTGCATGCATTGAATCTCAAGTGTCTGTACCAAATCACAATTTTTGGGAAAAGTGCTAGTAGGGTTCAAAAGTTTCAGGGTAAAGCACGTTCCTGACCCGTAAGATAGAGAATCTCTAATGCTTGTTTTGCCCCCTGGGCAAATTGAATTTCCCTTGCAAGGTTCCTCTTGTGCATGCAGTAGTTAAGGTGGGGCTCCTGATTGCTTCCTTTAGAGGTGCTTCTAACCTTTTACTTCAGTAGTGCTGTCAGTGATGAGATATCTGGCAGTCTGGACAAATGAAGTGATCATGGATGTGGTGGTTTTATTTCACTCTAGCTTGGCACCCTCAGTCAGCTTTTCCACAGCTGTTTGGAACTGCTGAAGTATTTATCTTCCTGACAGAAAGTGCATCTAGTAGTACAGGATATGCTGGACCTCCTCCAGCTATTTCAAGATGAGTTTGCTAGGCATCTCTCTTGTTGCTTTTCTTTCATGTCAGGCACAGGCACATCTCAGCTTGCTCTGTGCATGCTGACATGAGAGCAGCACGTTGTGGGGATGCCTGAGCTGCTGGATGTGAACCTGCTTGGCTCTGCATGCAGACTAGCTGGGAAGTTGTATAGTATTTTGCCTTTTCGTGAGCCTTTCAGGCACAGGTAGCTGAGCAAGCTCTTGGAATGAATGAGAGCAAAGTTCCCAGCAGCTGCCACTTGAGTTTATATCTCTGTTATCAATAAATGGCTCCTGGTATCTGTAACCTGGCCTTTAAGCAGGAGTCAACTGCAAACCTGGGTGCAGCCCAGATGCCTAACTGGCATTTGGTGTGTTAAGAAGACACTGGCTACCCTGTGCTTTTCCTCTTTGCCTGCAGCTAATGACCGAGTTCCTAAGTGGCATCCGTGTTATCAAGTTTTATGCCTGGGAGGAGCACTTCAGCACCAGGATAAATGCCTGCCGGGCTAAAGAGCTGCAGAAATTGCGAGCCATCAAGTACTTGGATGCTGTGTGTGTTTATCTTTGGGCAGCTCTGCCAGTTGTTGTCTCCATTGTCATCTTCATCACCTATGTCCTGATGGGTCACCAACTCACTGCCACAAAGGTGAGTGAAGGGGAAGATTCCAAGTGGCAGTACTGCTCACTGTAGGTACTAGAGCTCTGAATTTGTCTCTGGCAGTGGGACTGCAGCCCTGAGGCATCTTCTCTAGGAAATGAAGTCATCTTGTTTCTCCCTACAGCCTTTTGGGCTCTCACTCTTGAAGCCATTTGGAGGATACAGGATGTGGGGGAGGTACTGCCTTTGGTTCACAGTTGTTTCCTTATCCATGCAGGTGTTCACAGCATTGGCCCTTGTGGGGATGCTCATTCTCCCCCTCAACAGCTTCCCGTGGGTATTGAATGGGACTTTGGAAGCCAAAGTTTCCCTGGATCGAATCCAGCGTTTCCTTGAACTCGTGGACCAGGACTTGGAAGCTTATTATGCCCTAGGTAATGGGGAAGGATGCTGGCAGGGTTGGGACTCTGGGCAGGAGGCATTTGGAGCAGAGAGCTGAGGTGTGAAAGGCAGCGCTGGAGGGCAGCCATCTGTCAAAACCATGACTCAAGTTGTCAGAAGTGAAGTGTAAGCACTTAATTTCTGTCAAAAACAGAAGACAAAGCTATAACATTTTTCTTCACCGAACAGGGTCCAGGGCATCCTGGACTGTGCTCAGTTTCTGACTCTTCCATTTGGGAGCAAAGCTGACAGTATTTGTTATGCCAAATTCTTGTCACTCTATGGCATTCTCACTGTAGTGCTGCTATTTCCTTGCAGGTAGCCCTTCAGGTACACCTTCTGCCATAGATATAAGAGGTGCAGATTTTTCATGGGTGCCAGTTAAAGAAGAAAGCACCAGCCAGCCCTTATCCACAGGCAGTCTGCAACTTCACATTGAGAACCTCTTAGTGAGAAAGGTGAGCAGAAATGTAGGAGAAAACAGAAAGATGTCACTAAAGGAACTAGGGTGGCATGTTTTCCTTGTTTTATGAGCTATATGTGAAGATCTTCTCTTGGTCCAGAGATACAGAATACATATAACGTATCTCAGAGCTGAGATGGACTGGAGAACTTCCATGCTGTGTATTAGCATATCAGGTTTCTCCTTTTCATTTCCATTTACAGGGAATGTTCCTGGGAGTTGTTGGAAAGGTTGGCTCTGGCAAGAGCTCTCTGCTTGCAGCCATCACCGGAGAGCTCATTAAGTAAGTAATATAAAGACTTCTTCCTGCCTGGTCCTTCCACACCATGGCAGGCAGGGTGCTACTCATGTTTATTGGTCATTTTGATCTACTGGCCTTTGTTTTTCTGCCTACCTTTGGTGTGCTTGCAGACAAGGAGGACAAGTACATATCTGTGACCTGGAGCAAGGATTTGGTCTGGCCACACAGGAGCCTTGGATCCAATTTACCACTGTCCGTGAGAACATCCTTTTTGGGAGACAGTATGATGCCAGGCTGTATGAGGAGGTGGTGGAGGCCTGTGCCCTCTCTGAGGACCTGAATGTGAGTGCCTGAACTGTTAAACTTCTCGTCTTCCTTAGCCATACATTCTGCCTGAGATTCACTAGGAGGAGTTCTCATTCTTGCAGCCTTTAACCTGCTTTTCCAGTGTCCCAGTCACACAACTGTACTATGATTAACAGTCCCAGATGATACTCAGCACCAGTTTTCTTTGAGGTGTGAGATCACTCTGTTAGCACTTTGGATGGTTTCCTCTGGGCTAAGCAAAAAACTCTTAATTCTGATGAAAGATACTCCTGCAGAGCATTGACTGACAGGTTTTTCAACCAGAACCTATCAGCAGTGGATGCTTTTTTGGATCAGTGGGGCTGAATCTGTGGTCCTTCCATCAATAATGCGTGTATTGTATGCTTGAAACTTGTGGCTGCGTTAGCCAATGAACTTGCTGTTAGACCTGGTGAGAAGCTAGCCTCCTTTTCTGAGTTTATAACCTAGACTCTGAGTTCCTGAAGCACCAAGCACTAGGAGCTCCTATTTGCTTCAGCAGAAGCTGTGAATACTGTACAAGGGCAAAGTATTTATTTGAGAAGTGGTAGCCTGTGCCTATGGGAGTGTTTCTGGCTGCTGAAATTCGATGGGGTTTTTTTATCGCTAAGCTGGGAATGGGCCCTGGCATTATTTTGTTGTAGGCAAAGCTACTGCTTTCCCAGATAAACCTGGGGCACAGTTCTGGAGTTGTCTCAGATCAGAAGTCACTCAGTAGGTAGTTTATATGTGGCTTATATGTCTTATGTCTTATATTGGGAATATAAGAGAGTCTAGTGGCATAAATATTGCCAAGCTTGCCTTGACTGCAGAACCAGTGTATGTAGTGTTGCATTGTTTCATTTTTTTGTAAGACATCACCCAAAATGTTACTGGCAGAGTCAAGAGAGGGATCTCAGTGTTCTCATCTTTAGACCACGGTAGTTAACTATCCTTTAAAAATGTATTTTCTTGAATGTTTCAGATTTTACCAGCAGGTGACCAGACAGAGGTGGGCGAAAGTGGTGTGACACTCAGTGGGGGTCAGAAGGCTCGAATAGCCCTCGCCAGGGCTGTTTACCAGGTAAACAGCAAAGCAGTTGTGCTGTGCCTTGTGCCAAGTTGATTGTAAAGAAGTTGAAAGCATGCAGATGTACAGTGTGCTCTGGCTGCGTGCCTTAAACCACTTTATGCTGGCCTGAAGGTGCTGGCAGGGTGCCATGCTGAGGCACTTGCAGCTCTCACTCCAGCACTGCCTGCTCAGGCAGGGCCGGGAGCTATATCCTTGTCTCTTGTCTTTTTCTCAGGAAAAAGAGCTTTACCTCCTTGATGATCCCCTGGCTGCAGTTGATGCAGATGTAGCCAATCATCTCATGCAGAAGTGCATTCTTGGCATTCTCCAACACAAAACCAGGATCCTTTGCACCCATAGGACAGAATTTTTGGAGAAGGCCGATGCCTTGTTGTTGATGGACAATGGCAGGATAATCAAGTCAGGTACAGTGGCTGTCTTCACAGGCAATCCTTTGTGCCAGTTTGGAGTGGCTTGAGCAAAGATGGCCATCAGGGAGTAGGAGTAACTAGAGGAGAACCCAAGGAAGGATAAAGAGCTTGAGGACACTGCAGGTGGGCAAAGAAGTCTGTGTGGGAGGGAGCATACAGATTCACAGAAATAGACATGGAAAGCTGATAACACATAAGGCCATGGCAGGATAGATGGAGAAGAACTTTCAAGACAATTGCTGTGGGTGAAAATAAGGAATGTCGTGAAAACAAACCTGGGCCATTTCATAGAGGTAATCAGGAAGAATCATCTATTTATCACAGGCTCTGAGACATTTGCATGTCATTCTTCACAGGCCCACCAGCTGATATCCTGCCTCTTGTGGAAACTGTCCCCAAATTCAAGGATGCCAACAAGAGGCAGAATGATAAAGGTCTGTACCTGGCAAGCTTGGGTGTGGCTGGGATATACGAATCGTCTGAGCACCCAGATAGAACCTATACCTGATGGCTTTTGGCCTCAAAGCAGAGCTCTCACACCTATGGCGGAGCTGATCTGTGGGTATTGTGTTCAGAGAGGTCTGGAACAGTGTTTGAATCTGCTTTTCCATTTGTGGTTCAGATCTGGGTGAAAATCTGGCAAGATGGATGCACCTATCATGAATGGGGAGAGAGGAGGGAATAGAAATCTTCCTCACAGCCTTAACTTGCTCTATTGCCATCAAGGAGCAGCTGCAGGAGGTAATCAGCATCACACTGACTTTTGTGTTTGTTTCTGTCCCAGCAGACTCTGATGAGCAGGGCCAAGAAGTTATAGAGACAGAGGCAGAAGAGTCATCGCAGGACAAATGCCTCCTCCGGAAGGAGGAGGAGAAGAAAGAAGGGGCTCTGGATTTTCAGGTCTACAAAGCGTATTGGTTGGCAATGGGCAGCTGCTTAGCATTATCTATCCTCCTCTCACTGCTCCTGATGCAAGGTGAGGCAATGACCCAAGACCACATCTCTCATTAAATGTTCCTGTCCTCTTTTTTCCTGGCTGTATGGAGTTCAGGGAAATAAAACAGTTGGAAGTTTGATCATTCTCCCCACACCCTTTTCCACAAACTAAAATAGTATGTCGGGAGTGGTGAGAGAGTATGTGGGAAAAGGATCTAGCTCTCATTTGCTGCTGCAGTTGTTTGTCTGTTCCTTTAGCAGTTCACTTTCGCTGCTACAGATCATAGCAGTTCTCTTGCTTCTGCTCTTTTAGTAACAATCCAGAATGAAGGCAGGGAAGACTGGACAGGGCAGTGTGACAATAACAGAAGTTATCCAGCTGCTTCCCTTCCAACTTTTCTGCTTTGTATTTGCTGATTTGAAGATTGAATTCTTTACGTAGCCTGTCTCTCTCTGTAGCATCCAGAAATATCTCGGATTGGTGGCTCTCACACTGGATCTCTAGCATATCCCAAACAGCAAATGCCTCTGTGATGGTCTCTTCAGCTTCCCTGCCTTCCACAAAGCTGCTTCTCTTCTCCGTTGCTGGGCTTGTGTAAGTAAACACTGGGCAGGAGACGCCGAAGGAAACACACTCATTTACTCATTTTGCCCTTGTACATTTCCTGTGAGTACCGTTCTTGAGACTGTCCCATTACAGGCAGAGGATCTGTAAGACTGCTTTGAGAAAGAAAGAATTATATCTCTACCCAGACAGGGAATTTATGAGGTGCCTGTAGTGACTGTAACCTGAGGCTGATGGAAGACCTATGGCTGCACAGTAATCAGTACTTGTCTCAGCAGGGTGAAAGAGGAGTATCAGGTTAAAATATCCTGGTTTCCCCTTGAGTCTGCTTTTGGGTTCTTATGCCCTGGGTGTGATTTTACTGCCATGGGGACCTTGGCAGATTCATAATCTTTTTCCTTCTCTCTTCTAGCTCCCCGATTCAAACTCTGAACACAGCCCCAGTCCCTTCCAATGGTTCAGTGGATGTGAATTTCTACCTAACAGTTTATGGGGGCATTGCAGGGGCCAACTCTCTCTTCACCATTTTTCGTGCCTTCCTCTTTGCTTATGGCACTATCCGTGCTGCCACAGTCATTCACAAACGACTGCTTCAGAGAGTTATAAAGGTAATGGTCAGAAAATCTAGGACAGGACAGAATTCTGCACTGATGTTCTTCGCGTAGTTTGGAGTAAGGGTGTGAGAAGTAGGCTTCTACTGTTTTTATCTGATGTGCTGATTAGCTGCCCCTGGCTGACTCTTGCTTTCTCAATCCTCTGTTTCCAGGCCACAGTCACCTTCTTTGACACCACGCCAACAGGCCGGATCCTGAACCGCTTCTCCTCAGACCTATACTGCGTGGATGACAGCTTGCCATTTATCCTTAACATTTTCTTGGCCAACATGTATGGGCTTTTGGGCCTGCTGGTGATAATCACCTATGGTCTCCCTTGGATTGGCCTCGTCTTACTCCCTCTGGCTGTTCTCTACTTTTCCATCCAACGCTATTACCGACGCACGTCCCGGGAACTCAAGCGCCTTTACAGTGTCACCCTGTCTCCCATTTACACTCATTTCTCAGAGACCCTCTCAGGACTGAGCAGCATTAGAGCCATGAGGGCGACACAGAGGTGAGTGGAAGGAAAGAGCACACAGAGAGCCAGAGTTTTGGTTTTATAAATCAGGATCATCCTGATGTGGAACTAGTTACGGGGTGGTAGGAATGCCTGTGATCTTCAGTGGTAGCTCAAGAGGGCTGAGTGTACGTTGTGTCTATTGTGCTTTTACCAGGTTTGAGTTGGAGAATCAGCTGCGCCTAGAACAGAACCAGCGCTGCCTCTTTGCCAGCAACACAGCAATGCAGTGGCTGGACATACGCTTGCAAATGATTGGGGTTGCTGTGATTACAGCTATTGCAGGAATTGCTATCATCCAGCACCAGAAGCAGCTAGGAAATCCAGGTAGACTGCTGGGATTGTTCTGTGTCCATCCTTATTAGACTGTGGCCCAGGGGTTCCTTTTCTCTCAGCCCAGAGCTGCACATCTCTACCAGAGTAAGATCCAGAGCTCCTGCTCCTTGTCACTCTGCATGTCACCCACAGTGCGATGCTTTGTCTCCTTTTCCTCCTTTTACATGTCTCTACCCAACAGTGAGATCCTGCACTCCAGAGTGCTGACTGCTCTCTTGTTTTTTGTTTTTGTTCTGTCTTACCACCAAGATCCCAGCTCCTTCCATGCCATTAACATACTTGCTTATGCTTTTATCCTCTCAGGACTTGTGGGCCTGGCTCTCTCATATGCCCTGTCTGTCACAAACCTGCTCTCGGGCCTCATTTCCAGCTTCACTACAACAGAAACTATGATGGTGAGCGTGGAGCGGACAGAGGAATACACCACAGACATCCCCATGGAGCCCCAGGATAAATTGGTACAGGTAAAACCTTAAAAATGTATTCAGGGATTGGCCCATCTTCTGGCCCTGTGCTTTGTGGTTTCTTCCTAAGGGAGATCAAAAGGTTACAGTGAGTGACTGGAAGGTACTCACCCACCGAATCTGCTTTGATTATACACCCTTAACCAGTACATCCCCAGGGGGATGAACCTCAGGCAGGAATTGTTAAAGGCTAGAGTGATGGAAGAAGGTAAATAAGCAGAAGGGGGTATTAGGGCTAAGTTGTGAGATGGGAAAAAAAAAAGAGTAGAAGGAGACAGTCTGAGCTTCACCTTGAGTCTGTTCAAAAGCCAAACAATCATCCAAAGGGATAAGTGAGGCTTGGCCTGTGTGGAGGTGGGACTGAAGAGACGGTCACTTTCATGCTCTGTTTCACTCTGGTACTTCTCTTAGGTTGCTGCTGACTGGCCAAGCCAAGGGCTTGTAGAGTTCCAGCAGGTGGTCCTGGCCTACCGAACAGGCCTTCCCAATGCACTCGATGGAGTGAGCTTCACAGTGTACCCTGGAGAGAAGGTGGGGATTGTGGGTCGCACAGGATCTGGAAAATCCACCCTTTTCTTGGCACTATTCCGCATGCTGGAGCTGAAAGCAGGCCATATTCTCCTGGATGGTGTTGACAGCCGGCTGGTGGGCTTGGAGGAACTGAGGTACAGAGGGAAGAGCAGAGCAGGGGGAAGCCCAGGGGGGTCTGGAAGCTGAGAGCTGGCACTGGTTGGATGCCAAAGGGAAGAGTCAGGAGGAAAGGGCTTACTCCCTTGTCAGTAACAGTTTCTCACAGTTGCTTTGTTGTTTCTGTAGAGCTGTGTTAGGGAAATCAAGCTGAATATGTGACCCAAACCCTATCTCTGTGTCTTTAAGATACGCAGCCAAGGCATGGCCGAGAGTGGGGAGGGGAAAAAGGCAATTGCTTTTCTGCAAAACCCACCCCATGTTCCCTCAGCTCTCTTTTGCTTGCAGATCTAGGCTGGCCATTATCCCCCAGGATCCATTTTTATTCAGTGGCTCAATCCGGGAGAACTTGGACCCGCAGGGAAAGCGGACAGATGCTGAACTCCATGAGGTGCTAGAGCAGTGCCACCTGCGGGATGCTGTTACCCAGATGGGTGAGTTGGGAGACAGTGTGGAGAGGTTGGTGAGCCCTGCTACTGGGAGGAGAGAGAAAGCTTTTTTTGGTCAAGGAGCTGAGGAAAAGGGGCCAGGTGGATGTAGCAGGGAATTTGTTAGATGAGGTCCTGCTAGCACCAGCAGGAAAAGGGAAGTGAGACCCCAGTGGCATTCCCAGAGATTTAGTAGCAAGAGTCTGTCAGGTGATTGATTGGATGGCAGAAGCTTACTGATGAGCCTAGGCCCCAGTGAATGCAAGGCAGAGCCTCAGAGAGATGCCATAGCCCTGGTTCTAGCAGCGCACTGTGTGTCTCTGCCAGATGTTGCTTGCATCCAAGCAGAAAGTCTTAGATTCCAAAGGCTTGGGACTGAGCAAGATTGGGATTTTGAGTGATGCTGGGAAAAAGCCAAGGCTGGGAGAGCTGTCTACACAGGGCGCTGTGTGGTAACTGCTCATCTTGACCCCTGCAGGTGGATTGGACAGTGAGCTGGGAGAGAGAGGAAAGAGTCTGTCTGTGGGTCAGAGGCAGCTGGTGTGTCTTGCAAGAGCCCTCTTGACACAGGCAAAGGTGAGTGCCTGCCTCCATCAAAGCAGTGAGTGAGCTGCAGATCATGTTGGCACAAGGCAGGATGCTCCAGGCGGGGGTGTGGTGGTGATGGATGATTTGTGCTACCTTGTTATGCTGTTCCTTGACAACGATTGGGGTCTCCTCAGTGATGTTTGGGTGCCCCCTTCGCTCTCTATCCCTGGCAGGTGTTGTGCATCGATGAGGCCACAGCCAGTGTGGATCAGAAGACAGACCAGCTGGTGCAGCAAACCATCCGCCAGCGCTTTGCTGACAAAACTGTTCTGACAATTGCTCACAGGTATGGAGAAACCATCACTCCACATATAAATTCATCCTGACACAGTTTTATGCCCTTAGAGGGAGCAGTGGCTGTGCCTGCCGTACCCTGAGTTTGAGGTGAGCAAGGTGGTTAAAACGTTGTACCTAGAACAGAAGGAAATACTGTATGGCCGATGGCTCTCCTGGGCACTGCCTGCTGGGACCAGAGAGTGAACTAGGTCCTGTGGTTCTGCCTAATGAGTCAAGGAGCAGTGGAGAAATACCTTACAGAAGGCAGCAGTTCGACATACGAGTGGAGCAGCTGGCTCTGACTCAGTAGAGGGCACTGCAGGACAACCAAAAGCTGCAGACAGCTTCTGTCCGGGTGAGGCAGCATGACTGGTAATTCTGTTTTCCAGACCTCTGAGTGTTGGTCCCAGCCTGCATCTGATGCTGACAGGCTAGACACTGCCCAGAGAGAGCACAGCAGCAGCGCTTGCTCCACAGCCAAGAGATCTAATGTAAGAGTTGAGGCAGAATATGGGCACTAACATAGGAGTGCAGAACGCAAATGCTGTAGATACTGAGAAGGAATGGGTCAGCAGTGTCCTCTGACCAGAATGCTCCCACTGTTGCCAAGTGGAAGAGAATCTGGAGGAAGATCATGCAGTACTTAGGGTGTTTTAGAGGGAACTGCTTCCCAGCACTAGATTTACCACAAAAATAAATATCAGACAAGCAGGAGATAGGAGATGTTGTCAAGTGGGAGTGGTGGATAACAGGCAGGGTGGTCCAGACCTTGCAAGGGAACTGATTGGGTCTTGTTAAGTGGATTAGATAGGGAGGCAGGAGATGAGAACATGATTATAATGCTAGGGAGATTAGGGCTAGAGTAGGAAGGCAAGCACACTGTGGGCTGAGGTGTGTGTTTGGGTACAGTCAAGTTTCTTTGATGAAAGAGCAATTACTGAGGAGAACCGGCAGAGGAGGGAGTGACAGAAGGTAAAGCAGCAAGACTGGGTTGGAAATGGCCCCAACCACTTCTCCACTGGAACTGAGACAGGGTAGAGCACTAAGGAGGGAGAGGTGATGATGGGATTTTTTTACCTGTGGTTGTTCCACACCATTCAGTTTTGAGTAAGCCATTAATTGGATGGGCAAACAGAAGCAGCTCAATAACTCTGCTGTTAAACATCTCATATTTCAGTGGTGGATAGAGGCTCCCTGAAGGAGAATTGGACTGTAACATGTGCCTGAGTGCATAAGGAGAAGCTCTGAATCTTGGCATGTCTTGGGTCAGTCCTTGACAGCAGGTGAAGCAGTGTGTGGAGTTCCTCCTCAGCTTCAACTAATGTGTGTCCTGACATCTGCTGTCCACAGGCTGAACACCATCTTGGACTCAGACCGTGTGCTAGTGATGCAGGCTGGAAGAGTGGCAGAACTGGATTCACCTGCCTATCTAAGCAAAAAGGATGGCTCCTTGTTTCAGCGCCTGCTGCACAGCGGGCAGCAGTGACCTCCTTCCAGGCTGGAGGTCAGGCAGCCCTTCTGGGTCTGTCAGCCTTTCCTCTTGCCTCAGCTTTCAGCCCCATCCCTTCAGGGTCAGGAGCTACTGAGGTGAGAGGAGGGGTTGTTGCTTTCTGCTGACAGCAACTGTCTCAGGAATGGAAGCATGGCACTGTATTCTTTCCTTTAGTAGGGAAAATGTGAACTGGTGCTTAGGGCCATGCGAGCCTGGCTGGTTGGGCACTGTTCCCCTCCAAGGCTTCCCTCTGAGATTACAGAGGGCTTTTCTGCTCACTGAAGAATCAGTGATTCATAATCTGAGACTCAGTCTCACATATGCAATTTGAAATAAAATGGAAACATTCTTGTGAACTTCTGTTATTTGGGTCCCTTTCCCCTCCAGACATAGACAACCTTTCTTCCTAGAACTTCCAGGTAACATTGGCTTCTCTGAGTACCCCAGAAGGCTGCACCCAGGGATCTTGCTGCTTTTTCTCTGGCTTCCCTCTGAAAGGCCAGAATGCAATGACATTAAAGTCCCTTAAGGCTAGTTTATTCCAAGACCATTTTTCCTAGTGGAACTCCCTTCGACTTCTTCCCTGCTCCCAGCTGTGCATACACATGACTTCTTTCAACTGGAGGATCTTGCTTTTCCTGTCAGCATGCTTCGACTTGGCTTTTTCCCTTCTCCCCAGAATTCTGAGACAACACATTGCAGCTATTACCCTGTCCTGTGGCAGGTCCCTGCCCACTGCAGCCATGTCCCTCTTTGCTCAGTGACAGGTAACGCTGACCTCAAGTTATGCAGCCTCAGATTTTTTGAGATGTTAAGGTGAAAGAGGCCCTGAGAAGACCTCTGAGCTTCTCCTAGCAGGACAGTGCCAGGGCAGTGAGGTTGAGGGCTTCCAAACAGCAAAAGGTTTATGTTGACTTTGGGTGAGAGCATGGGGTGGAGCAGTCCACGTGCCACAATCTGGGTTTGCACTCTTGAGGGCAGTGATGAAAATACAGAGATACTCACAACTGGACAGGACAAATAACTGAGCAACCTGATACAATTGGATTGCTGACAGCAGGAGGTTGATGTACAGAAATCCCTTCAACCTAAATTATTTTATCATTCTCCGATACAGTTTCTGGGCTTGTAATTGTTTATTTGATAAAGGTATGTTATCCATTCATGTATTAAAAAAATAATCTTTCCGATGAAGCCCCAGTCCCCTCTCCCAGGTCTCTCTCCTGGCTGAGTGATCAACCCTCTGTCCACTCTCTTTGCACAAGACCTTGAACCCTCTTCTGTGACCCTACAGGCCATTAGTAGGAGTTGTTCTGTTGTTTTGGTTTTAAGATTTCCACTGTTTGACCCCTCGTTCCTATGAGGAGGCATAGAAAATCCCGACCCTGGCAGGAAGGCCCTGGTTGCTGTACACCAGACTGGAAAAGGCAGAGCGGAGCTGGTACCAAGGCTAAGTTCCTCTCAGCCTTGCTTTAGCAAGGAGAACACAGTGCTATATCTGCTTCCTATGGTCATCGTTGGCTCTGTATCCTGTCTCTCATCCACTGCAGGGAGCTTAGCCTGGTTACTATCAAGAAACACTGCAACGGTTAGTTTGAGATTAATGCCAGCAGCCTTCCTTGGAGGGACTGTCAGGGGAAATGAGGATCTGGATCTTGTATTGCTCCCATGCTGGTCGCAGCACATCTCCAGCCTCATCCAGCTCCAATTTCACGTATGAGGGCACTTGAGAAAGCCCAGCTCAGGTCCTGAGTGCCCTACAAGGGAGCAGGCCATGCACTTCCCCATCTGCAAACAGTGAAGCAAAAGCGCGTGTTGGAGTGGGGAAGGAGCTTTGTTGTCTGTGTCCATACCAGAAAGGATGGCTCCATAAGTGGGGGGAGGAGACCCCACAGATCATCTGAAGGAAGGTACAGAACATGTTTGTAATGCCAAGTCTGATGGTAAGAGGAGGGGGCATCACACAGGGCAGAAAAAGGGCAGGAGACCCTAAATGATCTCCAGAGTCTTTCCAAACTGGCTCACAGGACCGCAAGGCCATAGAGCAAGAGCATTTCCTTGTGCCCTTGGAACATGGCATCTGAAACTGCAACCTCCAGAAAGAGCTGGGAGACCCTGTCCCAGGGCAGGGAGCCCTCAGCAGGCACAACCGTTCCAAAGGCCCCAGAAGAAACATCCCAACACCAGCAGAAACAGCAGGGCAAAGCCACTTCCAAGTAGTCACAGAGATGAGCTGCAGAGGACCTAGCAGAAGCCAGTTGTGAGACGGCACTCCCAGTCCCATTTTCAAGTGCTCGCATTGGAGCGGTACCAGTGCTGCTCCCTTGCAGGGCTGGCCCCATGAGGCCCTACCTCCACTCGCACAGGCACTGGCTGTGCTGGCCAGGTGGAGATGGCTTGGGCCCACTGCACCATGCTCAGTGCCGTGGGGTTTTGTTGATACGCTCACTGCTCGAGGAGCCCTTCCCTACTGCCCAGTTTGCACCAGAACAGCTGCCTGGGGTGCAGTTCGAGGGGTCTGCCAGCACGGTGACCTGCAGGGGCCCAGCTCAGAGTGCTCACAGCTCTGTTGTTTTCCTGGGCTCGATCAGGACTGTGTTTAACATGCCCACCTGGCACTCCTGATCTTGGAGCTTCCTGGCAGCTTGCGAAGGGCTTTGGCACCAGTTCGACCGCTGTCGGCCCCTCTGCCAGTTCCTCAGGATGAGCAGGATAGTGATGAGGACCAGCACCGCCGTCAGCACCCCAAACACCAGCACTGTCACCAACTGGGCTTCGCTCAGCCCCGAGTCCCTTTGGGTCACCACCTCCTTCACAGAGATTTTTAACAACCCTCCTCCCGGCACTTTCTCGCTGTGGTTGGCCACGCGCCGGCCTGTAACCGCAGTCCTCACAGGCTCTGGCTGTGTCACCTCGGGCATCTCACTGGTGGTGCTCCTCACTGACCAGCTGCTCTCGTGGTTCACAGGGTGGTAGGGGGGAGCCCAGGTGGGCTCAGGGATGGAGATCTCACAGGTTTTGCCAGTGAAACGGTCAGGACACAAGCAGTCATAGTCATTGATGCGGTCGTAGCACTTGGCCCCATTTTTGCAGGGCTGGCTGGCACAGTCGTTGATGTTGATGGTGCAGAAACGCCCTTCGAAGCCCACCTGGCACTGGCAGGAGAAGCGGTTGATGCCATCGTGGCAAGTGGCACCATTGGCGCAGGGCCGCATCAGGCAGTCATCCACGTCGTGCTCACAGAGAGCTCCCACGAAGCCAGCAAGGCACCGGCAGGTGAAGTTGCTGGCAAAGCCATTTTCATCCTGACACTGCCCCCCGTTCTTGCATGGAGACCTGCAGGGAGAGAGGAAGGATGGGTCGTGGCCCCAGAGCGAGCAGCTCCCCCTGCCCTAGGGATGGAAACACACCTCTGGAGCTGGCTGCCACACCACAGAGCAGGTACCAAAAAGGGGGACAAGGCAGAAGCTCTGCCTCCCCAGTGACAAAGGCAGAGTTGCCTTCCTGCCAAGGCACAGGGCAGCTGCCTAATGGGAAGAGGCCACAGGCCAAGGATCTGAGGAGGACACGGGGCCTCCTGGTGCTCCTCAAGGCACAACTGGTGTCAGCTCATTGCATTCACATTGACAAGGGATGGGAACCTGCTCAGATCACAGCTCCAGCGGTACTGCAGCATGCCAAGCTAAACTAAAGCCAAAGATAGTTTTGGCTTAACTCCATTAGTGCATGGAAATCCAGATACAATGAGCAGAGCTGTGCTGCAGCTAATGATGTCCGCAATCACAATGCTGTGTCTCACCCTGCCTTCTCACATGGCCCTGCCTTCATCTCACAGTCCTTCCCGTGGAAGCCCTCTGGACACAGGCAGGAGTAGTCCCCATCTCGGTCGTAGACGCACTGAGCCCCATTCTGGCATGGGGACTGATGTTCACAAATGTGGACATCTGAGGACAAAAGAAAAGGTGGAGTGAGTGAGAAATGAGGGTTTATGCAGCCATTTCAGATCCAACACCCTGCCAGACCCAGTGGGTATGGGAAAGTGGCCACAGTTCTCTCCTTCCCTCCAACGGGCACTGGCATCCCAGGCCTAGAGATGGCAAGAAAACTTCTTGTCTATGGGCCTGCATGATGTGCATAACCTGTTTATGCAAGCCAGCAGGAGCACACCATGGTGGTGGCATGGAGGAGCCTCACTGTTAGGCCAGATAACAGCACTTGGCCACTTGGCCAGCTGGGGACTGTCAAGGGACATCCCACACGTGGCTTCTGGCTGTGCTATCCTTTCTATCAGTGCTGGGCCTTAGCCTCAGCACCCTGAAGTGCAGCATGAGGATGAGCTTGGATGATGCTCCTCTGTTCCCTGCAGAGCCACCTGCCCAGCCCAGGACTCACCCTTGTCGCAGAACTTGCCGGCCCAGCCGCTGTGACAGATGCACTGCCAGGGCTGGTGGCAGGTCCCGTGGAGGCAGCCCGGCATGCGCACACACTCCTCGCAGTGCTCGCCCTCCCAACCTGGGTCGCACCTGAGAGGACAGGGCAGTGTCACGACACCCAGCTCTTCTGTACCTACTGTGCAACCCCTGTGTATCTCCCACCACACGGCCACACAGGCAGAGAGAAGCCCCATCCATAGCACCAAAAGCCCCAGGGAGTGGGAGGAGAGGCCCTGTACTGGAGTGGTGGTCACCATGCCAGTCCTCACGTGATGTGGCCAGCATGCAGAAAGCACTGAGCTACAAGGGAGGGTCAGGCTGGGTGTTAGGAAAACGTCCTTCACCAGAGGGTGGTCAGGCCCCGGAACAGGCTGCCCAAGGCAATCGTCATAGCACTAACGGTCTCAGTCACATGGTCTGAATTTTGAAAGGTCCTGGATGGAGCCAGGAGTTGGTCTCAATAATCCTTATGGGTCCATTCCAGCTTGGGATATTCTATGACTCTGTAAGACTTATGAGTACAGTGTGGTGGAAAAAACAGCCCTGCAGGAAACAAGGAGCCCTCTGACCCCAGAGGAGCAGTGCAGTGGTCACAGCCATCAGCAAAACAAAGCTATGGTGTCCCAGCAGCCTTCTCTCAACCTGTCAGCTCTCAGCAAATGCTAAGAAAAGAGGGCATCTCTATGGAAGCAGGGCTGAGCGGAGGTGGCACCAGATACTGCAAAAGCTATAAACAAAATAGCATAAAGATAAACCTCAGGATAAACCTGAGAGTGGGCAGCAAGCACCCCTTCCCTTGGGTGCCACAGACTGTGGTGCAGGAACAGAAGGCGTGAGCAGCTTTCCGTTCCCAAAAGGGAAAGCCTATAAACCACGAGGGCAAAAGTCTCTCTGGGCAGAAGGCAATTTTGGTGGGGCATTGTCAAGGCTGAGGTGTGGGTGAACGGAGATGAAGGCATCGAGGCAGACATACCTGCACTTCCCATCCTGGTCACAGCTGCCATGGGCCAGGTTGCAGTTGTCGCTGCAGTCATCACCTGCAAGGCAAGCAGAGATCATGGGCGACCCAGACTTGCTCTGGCCCTGCTGGCTTGCAGATAAATGAGAAATAGGACCCTACAGCACCTGGATCACTGGGGTGGGAAGGCTAAGGCACACACAAGGTACAAAGGGACCAAAAGCAGAAGTAGCAAGAATGTGTCCTTTGTGTCTCTGGGATGTTCCCATTCCTCAGGAAAACTGTTTGCATGCAGCAATCTCCAGCCAGGGCCTGAACACCCGCCCTCACCCTGAGAAGCAGGTATCCAGTTCTGCTTATTTATTTAAAGGCCACCGTAAAGAGGCTGTAACTGAGCTGTGGCCTCGCCATGCCACATCTCACCCCTGATCCATGTCGGCCTGCTCTCTCCAGCCCAGTGTCTGCTTTCACCCCAGCCTCCTCCTCTACCCTGTCATCTGCTCAGAGGTTTCTGCAGGAGTCCAGCATGCACACAGGCCAGCAGGTGACTGCCCACCCTGATCAGGCTCCTTCATTTGTGAGGCAGGAGCCTCCCAAACCCAACAGGGGTAATGGTGCTGGAAGGGTCCCTCCTTCCTGTGAGCACCTCTCCTGGCAGATGGCTTTGGGAACTCAGTGCTTATCTGGACTGGGGGGAGGGCAAGCTAATCTTAAGGATTTTACCTCACAGGATCCAGGATTAGCCATTTGGGGTCAGGATCTTCTCCCCCCTCTCCCCTGCTTATCCCAGAGGGCCCATCCCAGGGAGAGGTGGGGCTTTGGGACCCTTCACTGCCCATCTGCTTGAGCACTACATAAGCTGCCACCACAACAGGGCCTTACAGTCACCATTAGTCACATCCGAGGTGCCGGATGATGGAGCAGCATTTTCTGGTCTTCCGTGTCAGGTCAGCTCTACTTCGCGTGATGTGCTTGAGAGTCTTGACCATGCCAGGGATGGATTTGAAAAGGAGGACAGAGAAGAGCAGGTACCCAGAGACTCACCTTGGGCAAGCTGGTGATGGGCCAAGAGAATCCAAAGCAAGGACATGAGCTGGAGGCAGAAGCTCCTGAGCATGGTCAGCGTGGCCCCACCGAGATGAACACCTACAGAGGTGAAAAGAGCTGGCTGAGAAAAGACCTCTGAGAAAAGAAAAGGCTCACACTGCAGCATCACTTAGCATATCCCTTCCTCTCCACTACCTGGGAGTTTTGAGCTGAAACGTCCAGTTTTGTATGGGCTTCTCACCACATGCCTCTCTGTCCTTCCACGTTCCTTTCTCTAAGGCAACACTGGAGCACCATGAACCAAAAAGCCTTCTAACCTGTGCATATAGGAAACTAAACATATACACCCAGTGCTGAGCACACAACAGCTGAGGCTGTGACACCACTGTGCTCAAGGCTCTGTGAACACTAGTGCTGCCATGGGGACCTCCACCTTCCCTCCCTACATCAGAGGACCTGAGCACTGTGTTAAGCGAGGTGTGAGGTCCCTGCACTGCATCTATGCCATGCTCACATCAGCCAGGCTGCTTTTCAAAGACTCACTGCCTGCAGCTAGCAAACCTCATAAGCTGGTGGCTAAGACGTGAAGCTCCTTCTGGCTCAATTAGGAGGGCAAGGAGTCGGGTGGATCTAGGTGGTGAGAAGGCAATAAGTGGCACCAGGGAAAACAGCATTGGTAAGGAAGGGGGTGAAGCAATAGGCTCCAGGGTTGAAGCCTCGAGCACTGCTCACTTGCTGGGGGCAGCCCTTTTCCTCTGCAACCCCACAGAGAGACCCATGAGCCCCAAGTTCCCACACCCGTTGATTTTCCGACCACCTCCTGCCCTTGTAAAGTAGCATTAGACACTTTCCAAAAACGCTTCGATCCCTCCCAGCCTTCTGGGGTTGTTAAGGGCAGGAAATTCTAGGGTGATATCATAAGGATATTACTATAATGAGATGGGAGGGGTTAAGCCATCCTGTGAGGAGCGTGGCGCGGAGCAGGCTCCATCCCACTGCGTGGGTGTGATGGGCAGGGGCTGTGCCGCCCTCAGCCCCACTCTGAAGTGAGAGTAGGTTGTGTTGGGTCCGTAGCTACATGGAAGGCTGCCCAGATTTGGAGAGAAGTCACCCCACAGCCATGACAGGGTGTCAGGGACCCTTCTAATGGCTCTACCCACCTGGACCAGACAAAATCACCCTCTGAGCCCAAAGCAGCGATGCTTCTCAGAGCACCTAGCCACAAACAAAACCATCACCCACAAAGCATTTTCACAGAGACTGCGGGATGTGCAGTGTCCCAGCCAAATTCCAGCAGGGATCACAGCATCCTCCCTCTGCATGCTCCCCTTGTCACAGTGCTCAAAGGACTGTCCTTCGCCTCCTGCCCCAAAACGCTGGGCAGTGGCGGACAGCTGCAGCATTTCAGGGGAGGGTGAAGCAACGCCTAGGAAACTTATAAAATAATTGAGGGCTGACGGGCGAGCAGTTGGCAGCCCATCCCTTAGGGCTGCTGAAATCCCGACCTCCGATCACCACGCATCATTGCCAGGCTCCCCATTGCTGCCCCTTCGATCTCCAGACCTCCGGGTGCTGCCACCGGTGGCCGCATCCCAGGGGGCAACTGCAGCCCACGGGGGTGTCAGCGGGCCTGGCCTTGGGGCGCAGGGACGCGCCCACTCTCTCCTCCCTGATCCTCTCCAATGCCCTGGGGCATTCCCGGGGGCTATGACAGACACCCCCTCGCAGGTGACCGAGAACTGCCGCGGGGCTGGATGGGACCGGGGGCAACCCCAGAACGAGGACTCTCCCCCAGTCCCCCAGCCCGGGGCTACCGGGGCACGGCAGGATGCGCCGGGAGATGCCGCGCCGCCGCGGTTCTCCCCTCCCGGCCCACCTCCCCCCCCCCCCCGCGGCTTCAAATCCCTCCAAATCCCCCCGCACCCCCATAAGGATCCGGGCGGGGGGTGCCCGCTCCTCCGCTCCCCCTCTCCTGCCGGGGGGGCCTCGAGGAACCCGGGCCCCGCTGCTTCCCCGGGGAGGCGGGGGGCCACGCGGCGGGGCCAGCCCCCCTGCCCGGTGCGCTCACCTCGGCGACGCGGCGGCTCGTGGGGCTATCGCGGGGCGCGGCGGCGAGGGGCGGCCATGCCCGGCGCGTCGGCGGCGGCGGCGGGGCTGGGGAGGCGCGGGGCTGCGGAGGGAGCTGCCGCGTGTGCCGCTCCGCCCGCCGCCGCCGCCGCCGCCGTGCGCCCCGGCCGCCTGCCAGCGGATGCGTGTGCCTGCACATCCCCGCTCCCTCCCCGGGACATCCCGCCTCCCGCAGCCCCAAACCGCAGGCAGCCCCCCCGGGCCGGCTCGGCCCGACCCGCCCTGCCCGCTCACCCCTGCCCTGCTCCCTTCTGCCTCCGGGGGCGGCCACACGCAGGACCCCCGCCCAAAAAAGACACTGAGCTGAGCCCCCGGACCCATGAATGGGGGTCGGATCGCGGAGGAACCCCTTAGGAGGGGCCGGGGTCAGACATCCCATACACGGAGGCTTCACTGTTGAAGCCGGACAGTGCCGGGCTCCCTCTCAGTATTGGTCACCTCCCGCTCAGCACCTCTGCAGGAAACCCCACCTGATCTCCCCCAGGTTTCAAGAAGCTTCGAGATACTGAGAGGACAGAAAATGCCCCCCCCCCTCCCCCCCCAACACTCCGTGCCAACTCCAAGCCCTCCATTGAGTGCACCTCCATTTTCAAACCCTGGGATTTAAAGTCCTGAAGTAGAGGAGCAACGTGAGGCAGCCACCCCAATAAGAAGGCCTCCTGCCAAGCTGCCAGGAAGGAGCCATCCCACCGAGCTGTGGTCCTCAGTGCTTCTCCCGCTGCCACTCATGAGACATAGATACTGATGCTCCAGCATGGACATAGCCCTGTGTTAGGGGCTGGGCAGCCAAGTCTTTGAGAGGAACAGCCCTGCCTGTGCTTCTCCTCACCTTACACAGCCTTTCTGCCACATGATAAGACCAGATTACTCCACCACCTCCCAAGCTAAACTTGGTTAGATTTCATCCACCCCTTTCCTATGCCCCACTGCTCCCCAAAGTTTGCTACTTTCCACCAGGAAGCAAGAATAACCTGATGCTCCCCATGTGGTTGTTATCCGTTCCAGTCTGCGCAAAGCTCAGCACATCCCAGCCCTCTCTTAGTCAACTCCTTCAGCTCCCATGACCTTCATACCCCCACCAAAGTCTCGGTCTGCACCTCATCTGCCTGCAGACCTCAGCTTGCTTGAACAGCACAACCCTAGGGAGCTATACTATGATTTCCCACCCCACGTGCCTCCTTCCTGCCTTCCTTCTGCTCTCCTGACAGGCAGGAGCACCATTCCTCTTTGCCTCCCTCCCCCTGTCTTGGTCACCCCACGGAGCTGCTCCAGAGGCCCTGAGGATCAGGCAGATCCCAGTCTCCCGCAGCTCAGATGCTGACTGAGGTGCATCAGCTTCCTGCAGTTTTCCATCCTGCTCTCACTCTTTTGTGAACATCTGCCCAGGCACTGCACCACACTGCATGGCCATGCCTGTGTGCAGCTAAACCTTACTTGATTGTATGAACATTAGAAAAAGCTCTTGCGATCCGGCACTGTGTCAGTACCCGTAAGCATCTGTTTCCACTACAGGAGTGGTGCGGGAGGGGGAGGTGGGATTGGGTTGCAGTGAGCAGAGCCACACACGTGGCTTTCCCCATAACAGTCCTCTCCGAGGTGAAATCTGTGGCCAAGGCTAGGGAGGGGAAATCGGCTGCTGGAGATCTGCATGCCGGGGCAGGGGAGTGGAGAAGGGAAACCATGGCAAGGATTCAGAGGGCTGAAATGAACGCATCTGAGGAAAAGTGATCTGGGGTTTGTTTTATTCCTGTTGGTGGGAGAATCACCGACAGGGAAGGGTGGGCATAGAAAATGAGGTGCAGAAGGGAGCAGACAGGCACACCACGCATGAAGGACCCTAAGCATGCTCCTTTCTCATTGCTGAAGGGCTCTTGGGCTCTCGTCCTACCCCTGATCCTTGCTCTGGCTGTCCCCAGGCTGCCCATGATGACTCCAGCAAAGTGACTCTATTTGCAGACCCAAGGTATGGGGGCTGAGGAGGGGATTCCTGCGCTCAGCTTGGACCTGGCTCTACTATGCTCTGATCCCTGCCATGCCATCCCTAGGGGCGTCTCTCATGGAACAGCTGCTGGGTCAGAATTAGGAAGGATTTTTTCCTAGCCATAAGAATCCCTTCAGTGCTCTTTCCTCCGATGAAGGAAACCCCAGAAAGCAGGGACCCAGAGACTGGGAATGCCCCACCACCACAGTGCCTTTGTGCCTCTCTCCTGCACGTGCCAGCTGCAAGTTCCCTCCCGTACCGTCCTTCTGACACAGGATCATCATTCTCAGTGAGGTGGAAAATTACCTGTCAAAGCCAGCTGGGGCTGCTTGCCTTTCCTCCGGTGTCTGCAGCCTGCGCCTTGGAGACAGCTGGACATCAGGGGTGAGGATGCTCAGCTGCAGCAGTGGATGATACTGCCTCTTCTCCTCCACTGAGGAACCTTCCCCAGAGCAAGAAGAAAAAGAAACTCTTCTCTGTGCAGACTCCCAGAAAAACTCACCCCTTCCTGCCCACTGCAATCCCTTGAGGGAGACAGAGGAGCAGCACAAGCAGCTGGAGAACGGCTGCAAACACCTCTGAGCTGCCAGCTTACACCATCATCCTCTCCTGTGGCTCGGGGGGATCCCCTCCACTGTCCGCATGCTTGCTGTGCAGCACCAGCCCGGGTTAAAACAAATGTTCTCCCCCATGCCACCCCCCTTGTTTCTCCCATCCCACCCCAGCCCACAACAAACATCAGCAGCTCGCTGGCCCTGCAGCCATGTAACCCAACCCCGGCCATTGTTCCCCCTTCCCCAAGGTCTATATTTGACTCCGCGGCAGCACCGTCTCTGTGTGGATGTGTGTGTGTGCACTCACCGCACGCGCACGCTCCAATATTTGTTCAGAGCCTCATTCCCCAGATGCCCGGGATTGCTTAGAAATAGCTTCCATGGGCAGTAGGTGTTTGTGCCTGCTGAGGGGACGTGGAGGGGGTGGGTGAGAGAGGGGCAGGGAGAGGGTGAAGGTCAAGGGTGGAGTGTGGAGGAGCTCCTGGCCCTTCCTGTGTGATTTTCACCATTTCAGTAATCTCTCACCCTGCAGAGAGTGGATGGGAGGAAACACAGCAGCGCATGCGGTCATCAACAACAGAGGGACTAGTGGTAGATCTGGGGAAGGATGGAGAAGAGGGAGATGTGTACTGTTGGTGAATCCACCGAGTTCCACACTGACCTATGTTTTGCTATGCTACAAATGCTCCGAAAGCCCTTCACAACTTCCTAGGATCGGTGGCTGAGACCATCAGAAATGGCTCCAGAAAGGAGAGTGGTACTGGCACCAGCCACCCAGGGAAGCTGTGTATGCCCCATCCCTAGAGGCGGTCAAGGCCAGGTTGGGTGGGGAAGCCTGAGAAGGTAATAGCCCGGCCCATGGCAGGGGGTTGGAACTGGATGAGCTTTAAGATCCCTTCCAACCCAAACCATTCTATGATTCTAAGATTAGAGTTCAATTCCCTTGGTCCTGATGGCTTTGCAAGGGGTGCCTCAGCCCATGAGAGCTTCTCTGGGATTCACCCTCCTCCATGTTAGTGCCTCAGTGAGGGCAGCCTCCCTGGGCTACCCCAGGATATATTTTGTGTTTTCACAAAGCCCCCAGGAATGTTGCCCAAGCCCAGTGTCACATTCTCTGCGACCCTGAAGTCCCTGGGAGCATTGTTGAGACTCAGCGGTCTTTTTTATTTGGATCCTTTGTGGCCTGCCAGCTCATTTAGCAAAATCAGGAATAATACAATCAAAATTAACGACTGGAAGGAACCCCTTTATCCTAAAAACTGATGATCCAGGAAACTCATTGCCGAGGAAAAGGTGTTACAAAAATGACTGGACAGTTATATAGCCAGTGAGGATAAAGAGTGACGAACCCCAAAGAGCTATAAACCCTCCCACTCCAGGGTGCTGAAGATGAGTGCAAGACTATGGGGTAAGGCTCCTACCTTCCCTTGAATCAGGAGTATTGGTGCCTGGGAGAAAGCTGCTGAGTGTGAGGAGGCACCATTCACATGCACCCACTGGAGAGCAGCTGTAGAGGGATGGCCCAGCCGACATTTCCCGTCACCATGAACAAGGACTTGATGGCTGTTCAATGGGATATCCCAGGGAAATGATTCCCAGTGCTCAGAGCCACATGTCAGCCTCAAACCAGCCCCATGGGGCTGGAAAAGTCACACACTGTTGTGAGATATGGATTCCTTGAGCACAACTTGAGTACTTCTCTCCAAGTCAGAGCAGAGTCACCAGGAAAAAAAAAAAGAAAAAAAAATATATGTGCGTATATTTGACTGATAAACTTCAAATACACTTGAAGAGGAAGGGACAGGTATATATGGAGGGTGGCTGGAGAAATGTATTACCTTTAGCCCCCACAACTCGAAAAACTGAAAAATCCCCCACAGATTCACTGTGTAGGATCTTGCTTTGCCATGTGATTTTTGGCTTTTCTTTCCGTGTTCGACAGCCATTGCCATGGCTATCCCAGGGCACAGCCCTCTGGAGGTGCACCCCTTCTCCCTACAGCCTCCTGCTGCCAGAGGAGGCAGGGAAAGATGAGGCATGAAGGAGAAGCTGTCAGAGGACATCTGCCAGGCCTTCTGCTTCCTGGCACTCACCTTGGGTGCCTCGAAGCCCACCTCCAGCCAAGCCTTGTCCTGTCCTCTTCTAGCTGGCAGGTTTAGCAATAAAACCTCCCTATTTCACCATGAGCACGCGAGCATTTAAGGGGAGTCTATTGAAGAGAATGTTTGGAGCTTCCTCAGCACTCATCTCTGAGCTTGCTTCTGGGTATTTGCAGAGGTTGGCACACCTCCGTGTTTGCAGAGAAACCTGGCAGGAGCCTGCTGCAGTGAATTTCAAGGTCATTTCATGAAGCCAGAGCCCATGCTTCGAAAGACTTGAACCCTGAGTGCAAAGGATGGGAGACCATAATTACCAGCCCCTGGGGGGGGCATGGACGATGGTTGGAGGGGAAGGTTAATTGCAGACTGACTGTCTCCTTGGCCTTCAACAGCTCTCGTAGAGCAGGGAAGTGGTATGCTCAGCCAAGCACCAAGCATGTCCTAGGGAAAGGTAATTCCTCCACAGCCTGCCTGAACCTGTCCCTATAAACAACGAGAGCTGCATGGAGAAGGCAGTGCTGCAGTTTTCACCAAAAAAAAAAAAAAAGTCACTCTGAGCTGGAGAAGCAAGCTAGGCATGCAGAAAGGCTCCTTAGGAGACAGCATGCAGCCACGTGCCTCTTCCTGGAAGAGTCTGCGAGTCCCTGCTGTGCCCTCAGAGGCAAGCGAGGGCTGAGGGGCTGGATCCTTCCTCCCATTTGTGCATCCCAGGGAGGTACCAACACCACTGCCCTGGTGTGGATGCATGCACAACGGCCCCTCCTGTATGGGTGGGTGCTCTGCCCCACACCATGTCAGGCCCTAGGCCTACACCTCAGCCCTACTCGCTGCCCCATGCAGGCTCTGAGAGACATCCCCCATTCCCCTCCACATACTTTTAGCTCAGTTCACTTCAAACCCTTTATTAGCATGACAAGCTAAACAAGTTTCGACAAAGGGGAATGGATTCAGAAGCCCTAGAGCCTGGGTCTGAGGCTGACACCATTAATCCAGCCTTTGCTCCCTGGTAGGGTTTTCTCTTGCATTCAAGCAGCAGTTCATCCCCTTAGGAATAGGTACCATTTCTTTCCTCTCCTTCACCAGGCTAATTCTCTGGCATGGAAAGATGGCAGCTCCACAGACTCCACTGCAGGGTACACAGTGCTGGCAGTGGCATCCCTTGGGGCAAAAAGGCTTTAGAGGGAGCATGTGCTGCGTGAGGTGATGTGAAGCCGCCCAGCAGAGCCCTGAAGCCTCACATGGTGGGGGCTGGAGGCACTGCGCTGGGCACAGGGTGGGCAGCAGGCCCTGCTCACTGGGTGAGCACTGTGCAGAGCCAGCAGTCAGCCGAGGAGCAGGGGGCTGCCATAGCCCAGTCATTGCGGGCAGGAGGGGACACTGGGGACAGCGAGCTGTGCTTTGTAATGGCTAGTTAGAAATGGCCAGTAGGGGTCACTGATATCTATTGCTTGTATTATTTTCTATTTTTGAACGTGTGTATATACAAATACATGAAACTTGCACAGGAAGCAATTGTAATGGGGAAGTGTTGATATGCAATGCATTCATCAGATGTACGGGTTGGGGAAAAGGGCCCTTATGTACATTTGAAATACCAGTGTAAGCTGTGCATCCCTCTCTGCTCAAAACTGATGATGACTCAAAAGCTTCAAGCTGACCAGGAGCCAATATCCCATGCGGGTGCTTTGCTGCTGTTGTTCTTCATCCCTGCCTTCATCCTTTATCCTGTGTGCCAGAGATGCTTTGAGAGAAATCCAAGAGGTTCTGAGATTCAAGCCCTGGGGGCAGGATATTGTGTCTGCTTGTCTGTGCGTACAGCACTCAGCAAGCACAATTACATCCCAACCACGATGTGTGCCTTTAGGCAGTCCCGTAAGACAAACACAGCAGTTTTGGTTGGGTCAGCACAATTCTGTTCTTTGGTGGTTGCTGCTTGTGATCCTGACTGCTAAGTGTTTGTCCATGAACAAATTCCAGGTGTTTTTGGAGAGTCATGCTTTCACATTAAAATTTAGCCTCACTCTTACGTGGAAGAATTGATTGAATTCTGTCCTCAGGTATTGCTAGCAGTTGGTTTGCCAATGGGCTGTGTTTCTCTGGTAGATGCATTATTCAGGCATGCTGGCAGGGAGTGTTTGGCCATCCAGTTCTGCATCCACAGGCATGTTTGGATGTTCCAGGCTGGCTGTACTTTGCTGTACAGAATAGAGTGCATCCTGAGAGCCCCTTCATTTCCTCCAGGCAGGAGGAAATGGGACTTCACACACTGCGCAGGCAGGGACCACCAAAGGGTGTCCCAGTCCATTTTCTTCCCAGCTTGACCTGGGTTGGCGGAGAACCTGAGGGGACCAAGCCTGCTCTGCTTTCTGGTGGGGAGACATTTATGGTGTCTGCTTCTTCACTGTAGGCACTTCAGAGGGATTTGTCCCTCTGCAGGGTGGCACCTGCCCCTCCAGGGGTTCCTTTTATAAAGTTACAGGGGTCTATATAAAGTGCTGCCACTTGGAAAGTATTCTGAATAGATTCCACCCTGCTCTTCATTAAGGGTCATAAATTCAACTGGTATTTGAGAGAATCTCAAATGTATTTCTAGGACTGTTTACTGAGAGCTTCAGCATCCAACAAAGGCCCCTTAAAATAAAGGGATTATTGGGAGTCAAGTGTTAAATTACCTGGTGCTTGTTAATTGAACTTCAGAGGCTTTAGTGAGCAACTGGCTCTAGCAGGGAACAAGACTTTGGCACGAATAGTGTTATATAAATGAATATAATGCAACACAACGTCATGCTTCCGCATCGTGTCACTTCTCTTGGCTCAGAGCAGCGGTGAGTCCAGCTCACAAGCAATTTGGTTACATGAAAAGGCAGGGCAGATTTGTGTGGAAGCAGAGAGGGAAGGGGATTGGCAGACAAGGGTCTCTGGATTTGGGCAAAGGGTTTTCTTTGTGTTCTGAGCAGGTGACCGATGCTTAGGCATCCTTAGTTCTGTTTTTGTCTCCCTTTGGCTGTTTGACCTTGGGATCTGATTTTGAGAAAAGTTGAGTTTATTAGAAGCATTACATGCTGAGGTCATCTGAAAGTCCTGTTCTCTCTGTCCCACAGAGTTTATTTCACCTACATTTGTAAAAAGTTTGGAGATCTTCTTCATATATCCTCTGTCATAGGGTATCTATGGTTCTATGAGTATACTCTAAGAAAGGAAAGGACTCTAATCATCTTTGCCATCAGCATGCACCCATGGAAACTTGAACAGCCCACAAGTGCGAGCCCTTGGAGGCAGCAAGGCCCCGTGGAAATGGGAAACCTCATCAGCTATGAAAATTTCATCAGCTGGCGCTGCAGAAGCAAGAATCTGGAAGTGGGGAGCAGATGGGCAGCCTGAATTCTTGGAGCCATTGTCCTCCTGCTTGTTATCTGACTCCAACACAGGGAGAGTTGGGAGAATTTATGGGGGCACAAGGATGGAAGGCTTTCTTGAAATATCCCTGGTGACGCGTGGCACGGTGCAGGCGGCACTTGCTGGGTGGGCAGCAGACGGTTTTGTGCAGTATTGCCAAGGTCATGAAGCAGGGCCCTGCTCAGCACCTGTCCTCTGTTGTGTAAGAGAGGGCACCCTGTGTGCAAGGCTTGCAGCACTCTGAGTCTTTTACTACCAGAGCACAGACCCACAGATGTATAATACATGTGAGAATATCATCTGTATAGCATCAGGACTTCTCTCGGCTGTTCCCGTTTCTGCTGGCCTTGGCTCAAATAACCTCAAATAAGTTGATGTGGACATCAACTCGGGAGGTGTTTGTGAGAGAAACAGTGACAGGGAGGGGACAAAGGGTAAGGCTGCAGGGTAGGCCCAGAGGGCAGCGGGCAAAGTACGTGTGTGAGCTCAGAATGGAACAAATGGGACAATTTGGTTTAAAGTTAAAACATATCAACTTGCTGAATCTTCAATCTTCTGGCGTTCCCTCACACCGCTCTTCTCCGCCGGCCTCGTTTCCGCGCGGCGCGTTGCCGTGGTGACGGAGGGGACGCGCGGTCCCGCCCCTCCCGTGCTGCCCGATGACGCACGGCGCTGCGGCGTGGGGATTCCGCCGGATTACCCGGCGTGCCCCGCGGCAACATGGCGGCCTGAAGTGTGAGCGTGGGGCCGGGCCGAGAGGGGGCAAAGTTTGGGGCGGGCCCGAGGCGCGGTCGAAGCGGGGCCGAACCGGTCGCAAAGTCACGGGGATCCAGGGTGCAGCCAAGCCCGACCGGGTCGGGATCGGGACGGGGCTGCGGGGACGGGGAGCTGGGACGGCGGCTGGCTGGGGACCGAGCCCTGGCCCTGCCCTCGGGCCGCGCCGGCCTTCCCGGACAAGGGGGCCGCCGCTTCCTCTATGGGGGCTCTCCCTGCAGGAGGGAGATGAGTGGGCGCAGGATCTGTGCTGGGGGTGCTGGAGTGGGAGCTGCGAAGCAGAACGAGTGTGGGTCGGTGTGCTTGTTGTAAGGAATCAGGGCATAGCTGGCACGGTCAGAGCTGGGGTGGAGGGAGCAGCACTAACCATCTGCAGAGCCTGGGGGTCAGGTGGAAGCTACCTGCCAGCCTGAGTGCCCTCTCAGGTACAAGGGGTGCTCCTTACTGCGGAGTTAGAGAGCAGCCCCTGGAAACGTGGGATGGCTTTAAAGAAAAGATCTGAGCAAACAGTAGTGACCTGCTTCTGGCTCAGAGCTTAAGCACACTGCGTGGTGGACTGTGAAAGATTGAGTGTGGGTGGATTTTTAAATGGGCAGGATAGTGCACTGGGAGGCATCAGGGCATGTGAGTGATGTGCAAGTCTGGCAAGGCTGCAGTGACCTAGATCTTAGTGATGCCAGGTGTAGGCTGTCCACTGGAAGGAGTCATCTATTAAATACAAATACTCTGTGCCAGAGAAAGCTTTTCAGAGGTATTCATCTGTGTTTTATAGATTCAGAGAAAGAACTAGAAGAAGCGTCTACGAGTAGAGGAAGCGACGAATCCTTGTTGAAGCATCAGGCAGCAGGTAAGAAAGCCAGGAATGAGCTGATGCTGAGCTGGACCCTGCTCTTCTCGTCCCTCTACTTGAATTATTTGAAACTGTGGAACCACATACTTGAAAAACTATCTGACCCTATGGTGTTCTTTGCATCACGTTTGACTTATGTTGCCTGAATGAAGAGGTCAGGGAAGCGAATGAAATGGATGTAACCCTGAAAAATTCAATAAGAGCCCCTGGGAAGGAAAGTTCAATAAAAGATGTGGGCTATTGCCCTTTACGTGCTATGTTAAAAAAAAATAATCCCTGGAGTCTCTTCTGTCAGTGCTGAAGTAGTGATGTACTTTGTGTAGTGATGTGAGGTCAGCTGAACCAGTCGCAGTGAAATCCTTTCTAAGATGTTGCCCTTGCAGTAATTGTGGTGTCACAGTTAAGTAATTCTACTGACCCTCTGTTCTGTTAGGTTATTTCTTCTGCTGCATTGTTTTTTCCACCCATATTTTAACTCATCCTGTGATGGATGGTACAGGTATGCTGCTGGCCTCTCAGTCCTCTACTGAGCTCACCGTTGAGGTCCAGTTACAGGGACAGCTATTTGATACCTAACTGCTTGGTCCTATACATTTTTCATCCCTTTCGCTTGTCAAATCACTTTTAATACAACTCTTCTTTTTTTTTTTTTTTTTGTTTTGTTTTTCCCTATTGCGGTGGTTCTCTGCAGAAAATGTGTGTATCCCAACAGTACTTTGCATGCAGTACATTTCAGCTTCTGGATGGTAAATCAAAATTAAAGCTCGCAGGCCCTAGTTCTGGTGTCAGAAGCTTTTGGCTCTTAATACCTTGCCAGTCACACAGTACTCTTGAACTGTGGGATTGAATTTCAAAAGGATCAGTAGAGTTCAGAAGTGCAATTCGTGGCCATCTTCATCTTAATATGAAACCGGGCACTGGGTCAGGAGGGGAGGTGTTGCATGCGAGGACCTGTTGTCTCTTCAGACCATCTTTTTGAACCAAAGATGACCTTGAGTTCTTCTTCAGTGTCCCAAGTAGCTTGTTGGCTGCTGCTAAGTCACTTGCTTTGCAGCTTTCAAATCTTGAGTTTTTATCTGCCCTGTCCACACAGCCGTGTTGCATAGTATTTGGGGAAAGTAGGAAATAAATTATACCTTCACAATGTGCTCTTTGCAGGTTGCCCCCTTTTCTTCCTGCAGAAAGATAAATAATGATGAGTTGGACAGTGGGTGTTTTCTGATCAGTGTGCTGGTGTGAATGGTACCAGAGATGGCTTGGAGAAAGGGTTTGTTGAAGCCAGTTTGGCAAATAAATTGCTTGTTTTTTCAAAAAATAAAATAAAATGAAAAGTAAAGAAGGTCTAATTGTGACTACACTTTTGGCAGTTTAATGTAGATTTGATGTTTGTTAGTCTTGGAAGATGATGATTTTTACAAAGGTGAGCTCCTTAACCTGCTAAAAATATCTGTTTAATGAAGGTTCTATTGAAAACCAGACTCTTGGGATTTCTTTGTGTTGGTCACATCTACAACACAGTCCCAATAAGTAAATCTGGAGGTCAGGTCTTAGTGAATTAACCACTTTGTGTCCGTGTTAACAGTTTTTACGGCACAGTGTGACAAGATTAATGTAGCTGTGGTTAATAACCTTCTGCCTTTCATGCCACTGGCAGAGATGCTGCATCAAGGAGCCTCCAATGAGTCTAAATATGATACTGCTTGAGGGCAGGATTCCTCCGCTAAGAAATGAGAATCGTACTTGCTACCTTTTTGATGCCTCTGCTCTTTTGACTGGTATTATCAGGAATGGTAATTTTCATAATGAGCTGAGCAGATGTCCTTGGCTGTTGGATTTGATCCTTTGCAAGTAAATTTAAGGTCCTGAAGCTCCCCTAACCTGAAAGTTTTGATTGGGAGGATATCCCATTTTTGTATGATACCTTGACTGTGGAGAGAATGAGTGCTTCTGGCATTTGTACTAGATCATGCCTCTTAAGTCACTAGTAACTGGATAAATATGGTCCTCTCTGAAACCTATTTTACACAGGACTGCAAAAGAGCAACATGTATAATCTGTGTGAATGGGGCTAATGCCTTTGGGTGTAAAATTGTCTGTCACGCTCCCCTACCAGTTCCTGGACCTGAGGGCTTTTTGTAAGAAAAGGTCAGCTGGGTCTGTAAGTGAAATAGGAAGAATCTTACTTTTTAAAACTTTAAAACATGTACAGCTGGTTAGGGGGGACTGCTGTACCTGTGATGAGAGTGCTAATCTGGGATGTAGGATGCCTAATTTCTGCCAGAGATTGGTTATGTGCATTCAGGTAATTACTGATTCTAGCTCTTTATTCTTTTACTGTAAACATTAATGCCCATCTTACTAAAGATTTGAGGAAGAGTCCATAAATATCTGTAAGATGCTTGATTAAAATGGTGCTGGATGTTGTAGTAAAGTGTACTAAGGAGAAAAAAAAGCATAAAAAGAATGTGCAAAGAAATAGACCTTCTGTGATCTGTTGTCCTTCATGTTCTGCAGCATGATTGCTGTGAAGCCTGGCCTTTAAGGCAAGTAAGCATTCTTAATGCATAACCCCCTTTCCTCTCTTCCCAGGAGCTGTTTTCTTTTTTCCACATCTGGTAATGCCTTATCCAGCTGATTGTTTATGACTTACACTCATCTTTTCTCTTTTGTTCCCCCTTGATTGTTCTAGACTCGGAAATTGTTCTCTTTGTTGCCAGGATGTTCGTGTAAGATCTTATTGCAGAATGTGCTCAGGCAGAGAAGGCCGAGAGGAGTAGATTGCAGGCTGTCTCGTGCTTGGAATGACATAAACCACCCTCTGGAGTGTCCCCTTGAGAGCTGTGCTGAGGAAGGAAATGGCGTGGAAGGCCGTGTAGGAGTGTGAGAACAGCATTGCAATGGTTGGAATGCAGGATAGGCATCACTTGGGTGGGCTCGGTTTTCCTCTGCTTTTCAGCAGCGCTGGGTGCCAAGTCTGAGGAAGAGTGCTGTGCAGAGGTGAAGAAGCTGGAATGTGTTCTTTAGTTGAGGCGAATGCAATTCAGTAAAACTGATAGGCATCAAACTGAATAATGATTTTAAAGTATTTTCACATGATGTCTAATCTGTGCAAATTCACTACCACATAATAGCACTGAGGCTGAGAGCTCAGAAAAGATCAAGCACTTATACAAGTGGAAGTGTTCAGACTTGCTTTAGCTAAAGAGCTTGTTTTAGAAGACATATTTTTCAGACATAACCCAATCTCTAACAGGTAAAGGTTAGTAAAAAGGGCAGTGCGTTCAGTAATTGTCCACTGGGACTTCTTGCTCTGTCTTCTAAACTACCTAGTATTGGCCTGTGTCAGAGGTGAGGGATTGAATCACACTTACTATTTAGAATGCCTGCTAACATTTCCTTTTGTGATAACCACATTAAAAAAGAAAAAAAAGAGGCTCTACAGCTGCTATGAGTAGGGCTGATTGTTGAGGATTTTAATTGAGGCTCTTGGAAAAGTTAGCATTGTCCATAGATGAAGGCTGTCTTATTCACGAATGCGAAGGCACGTAAGTATTGTTTCTTTACTCTTCAGTGATCAGGCAGAGTGAATTGTGCCTCTTGCCTTTGCTTTCAAGCGAGGGAAGCATGCGGAGTTTGGCCTTTCCACGTTGCAGTTTTATAGTGGACTTTAATCCCAAAGGCGGCTGAGGAGGTGGACTTTAAGGCTATTCAAGTGAGATCCTGTGTCTTGTGGCGTGAGCTTCAACTTACTGATGTTTGGGAAGGCGCAGCTTGTGTTCTGCGCTCTTGTCCAATTTGCCCTGGGGATCCAGAGCCTCAGCAGTCCTGCTTGGTCACATAGGCATCAATTAAATTTGCTGGACAGACTAACAAAGGTAAGTGTCAGTTGTACAGTGGTATGTTTAAGAGGTGCTTGTAATGTCTGCCTAAATGCAAGGGGAACTCCTGAAGATAATTGCAGAGAGGGAGGATTTTGAGAGCTAACCCTAAGATCTGAGTGCGGATACCCTCCTTACGGGCTGCTCTAGAACAGCATGTGCTTTAGGGCACCCTTTTGTGGTGGGGGTAAAGAGTTGCTGACTTTCACAGTAGGTGTGCGATACTGAGAGAATAAAGATTAAAAAGTGAAAAGGGTCAGGATTGGGAAATCAGGTTTTCTGCAGAGATGAGACTGGTTTTTAGGTACAGAGGACCCAACCTCCTGCTAGTGGCAAGAGGGAGCTCGTTTAATTTTCTGATTTCTAGGGGTCAGCAAATTCTGACTGAGAGTCTATGGCAGCTGTTGTGTCTTTGGTTGACTTCTGTGTTTGTCCATGCGGTAAAGCTGGCTTTGGCACTGTTGTAGAAGTGGTAACTGTGGGTTTTCTTACTCTTATGCTTAAAGACTCAGTTGTCTGGTTGCATTAATGTAACACCCGTGTGTGAACAGTTCTGGAATGAAAAGTGACAGATGAGGTAGTTTCTCTAATATTGAGGAATCATACTTATGCTCATAAAAGGCCTTAGGCAAATTCTACTTCATAGCATTTGTATCAAGAGAACGTAAGTTATCTTCCCAAGGGAATAATTAGATAATTATTGTGGCAATAGGTTTTTTGACCATTATTTTAGCATATGCTGCTCAGGGTAACTGAATTCAGACCTGGATGTCTTGCTGCACAAGCTCTGTGTGATACCCAAAGATCCCAAAGATGCCTTACTTCACTGTCTCCTGAATCAGATTTCCTTCTGCAGCTTCCCCGTTCAGTAGTGAGGGCTCTGCTGCTGCCCAGTGGGAAGGTTAAAATATTCTCAAGAGGTGACTTGAAATCTGATTAATGTCACAGAAGCTAAAAGTGATTGCAGTTAATTCTACTGTTTTGTTGTTTTGTGTTTTATTTATTGTTTTTTGTCCTTGTTTAAGGACCCCTTCCATGTTACTGAACACGATCCATATCCAATGCATGGATACAAATGGGGGAAAAGAAAGCAATGGAATTTAAAGTCGTTTTAATCACCTTTCTTGAGAGTGAACTTCAAGTTTGTATCCTACCTTTGAAGTTGTTTAATTTCTCTGAGCAGAAAGCATCTCATGCACTGAAGTATACAAAATATATTTCTTGAACTTCTAGAATTACATTTCTGAGTATCGCTTGTGCTACGGCTACATTAATACTAGGAAATGCAGACTTCACTGAGGATTTTTTCAGCTAGCTGCATTTTCCTAGCAAATCCACTCCGTTAGTAAACATGTGCATAGGCAGTGAGCCCACTTTTTCCTAGGGCTAGTAAGGAGTGTCATTCTGGGGAAGCTTCTCATGCCAGGTCGGACTGATTGCTGAGGGCAAATGACCCTTTCTGGGCTGTGTAATTTCTGTAGAGTCAACTTTAAAGTGTACCTGATCTTTCTTGATTCGATTATGCCTTTGTAATAGGTTCCCAGGTGTATCTGGAATGGCTGTAACAGAGTTCAGTGTCGTTGAAGCTTCAACTGGATGAGGAGAGCTGTATTACTGTGCAACTCCAGAGATGATTTACTGTCCGCCTGACAACTTGCAATATAAACATTAGTCCAAGCATGATCTTGTCCCAGAACCCCGCCTATGCAGGGAGCCAGGAGTCTTCCTGCCACACGCCATAAATCGTTTACAGTTTGCTCATTCCCGTGCATTTGAAAAACAGCTGTGCATGGAGGATTAGCAGTTTGCAGAAGGCCCGTGCGGGGCTAAATTAGGGTCTCTTGCTCTGGTGGTGAATACCGGTAATGGAATAGCCGGAGTGCTTCTCTGCAGTGGGAGGCAATTTGCTCTGGGAAGGGGGGATCAGCGCTGGGGGTACAGCAGCCAGGGGGGAGCGTGCTGTATTGCAGTGCTCCATGGGAGCTCGAATGTCTGACTGGTGGTTGCCCAGCATGGTGAGGGATCGAAAAATCAGTGTAAGCTGTGGGGAGGGTTATTTTAGTTATATATTTATATATGCAAGCACACGCACACATGTAATAAATATAACTTATCCAAAATGCAAGCGGACTGTTTCTGTCTTTTAGGAGCCGAAGGGCTGTGGAGGCTTTTTGTATGTGTGTGAAGTGTGATTTCCCCTTTGTTGCCTCCCCCCCTTCCCCAGTAGCAGAATCTGATTCTAGGCAACCATCTGGGGCTTCTCATCTAACTTGCAGCTTTTACAAATTGTTTTACTGTGCCACTTGGATTTATTACAGCTTTGCAATTTCAGCTCCTGGAGTCAGGCTATTGTGTTGTCTGTGCTAATTTAAATTACCTCCAGGAACTTTTAATGACTAACTTGTGTTTATGGTGAAACCTCCCATTTTTTCCAAACCCTGAAAGCATGGTCTGTTCCATTACTCTAAAAATATTGATGGTGTTACATCAGTGCCGGGTACATTGGAGCCTAGAGTCAGTTGGTGCCTTCAGGTCTTTTTGTAATAAAGAGAATATTTGGATTCTGTGTGCAGATGAGACTAGACAGTGGAGTTCAGATACCTCCTGCGTGCTGGGTGATGGACCAGCTGCTGAGTAATGCAGATATAAGTAGATCATTTTAGCTGGGCTGGTGTCTCCATCTACAAATCCCTCTTGGGTGGGTTGGGTAAGAATCTGGGTGGAATGTGTCAGTGAGGCACCTCCTTCTGGCTGCGCTGGTTGAACACAAGTGCTTCCAGGCTGTACCAGAAGCATCCATTGGGCAAAGAAAATAGGCTTTGGGTAAACCAGGGGACTTGTTTCCAAAACGAAAATTGTTAGAAAGGTTCTTACTGTTTTGTTGAGGCTGCTGCTCAGACATCACTCTGAAATAGGAATATTTTCCTGGAGCCTCCTTCTTTGCTCTCTTCTGTCACTGATTTGGAGAGGGCAGCTGGAAGGGCTCATGCTAGGCTTCCCTGAGCTTAGGAGTTACCTCCTTTTTGTTTTTCTAATCCATTTTGGTGAAAGGCTGTACGGTCAGTTTGGCTCTCTGCTACGCCAGATAGAGGGCAGATAGTACTGAATATGTTTGTGGCTGTTCATGTGGGCTTTTGAGATGTGGAAGGCACCTGCTAATGAGCGGTAAGTCATTCCGTGTCAGATTGGCTAAGTTTGCATCAAGCTGGTTCTTTGTTGTGGCAATGTATATGGACTGTGTATGTTTGGAGATCCCTATTATCTACCTCAGATGCACAGGATTTTCCTCCTCTTTGCTGCCTCCTTGCTGCCCACAAGAAAAGAAATTGCCCATTTCAGGAGAGCTCTTAACCTAGAGATGGAATCAGGTGCTTTGCTCTTGCTTATGTAGGCTTTCCAGATATACATGGTGTTAGGGGTGTGGGTTTGTGATCGTATTGCAAGCTTTCCCTCCTTGTTGCTGTTTTCGATGCAGCTGTTGGAATTCACCTTTCCCTTTTCCTGGGAACTGCTCTCGCTCAGAGCAAGAGCTCAATCTGCTTGCCTCAAGGCCTTACCCTGTCCAGGTGAGCTCTTTGCCCAGCTTCCAAAGGCAGAAGATTTTTTTGACTTGTATTACCTGAATCTTCTGGGTTAGATCTGAAGGGAATGATTCAGGGCAGCGGAGATAGCAACTCGGAGATGCTGGAATAGGGGAGGGAAGGAAAAGATAGAGTTAGCCATACAGTTAGCTTATCCTCCCCACACCCTTCTTTTTTCTCTTTCCTCACCTGCCCAGCTGTGTAGTAGGTTAGCAGTACGTGTCTATTCTTATTCTTATGAAAGTAGACTTTGTTCTCTGAAGACTGCTAATCATGCCCCATGGGGGTGTAATCAGTTATAAGGTATTTAATACAGTGCAGGTGGGAACAGGCCGCCTGGCTGGGCTGGCAGATTGCAACACTACAATTATAAAGGGCCCCTTTCCCCCACTCACCCGCCCACTGGTGGCAGGATGAGGGTTGTACCTTAAAACAGCATTTAGTCTATGAAAAATAAAGGTGTAGTGGGGGCGGGGAGAGGAGAGGCTGAGGAGGCAGCTCCTATTCCAGGAACCGGGCAGATGGAAACGCTGTGAGCGCTGCAGCCATGGCCAGTTGTGCTGTTGAGACTTGTGGGCATTTGGGTGCAGTCACCTCGAAGTGCGTTGCTCGGGGTTGGCCCTTGGCAGCCTGTGGAGCAGCAGGGGGCTTCCATCCTCTCTGCTTTGAGTTTTCTTGTGGTGGTTGGGGTTGGAGAGGAATGGAGCGGTTAGAACTGGAGAAGCCCTTTCTCCGGCATAGGGTGATTTAGACACCTAATCTGTTTGGGTGCTTTTGTACATCCTGCCAGGCTTCTATTTATATCTGTGGATATAAATCTATTGGTAAATATAGCCCTTCATGCCTCTTTCTTCCAAGGGCTGTTGCTAGTGCAGCAGCCTGCCTTCTTGGCTTGAAAGGGAATAGACGACTTGAGGCCTTGAAATTTAATGGGCATGGGAAAGATTGTTGCACCTCAACTGGTCTGTTCTGATTCCCTGACATCAGCCCATTCCCCTCAGTGAGGGCCCTGAAGTGCACATGTGAACTGTGGAGTAGCTGGGCCACGGCCTTAGAAACCATGCCTGCTCTGGCAGCTTGCTAGATGTGTTTGTACGTTTCTGGAGCTTGTGGCCATGCTAACTTTTCCCCTTCCAGGTTCCCCAGAGATTATAGGGATTTAGCCCTTTGTTGGTCCTCTTGGAGTTCACTAGTGTTGTTTTGTGCAGTGACAGCACAGGGCTCCCTCCATGTGTGTGCTCTTCACTTCCTGGAAAGTAAAAAGGAATTTCTGTTCTGCTGTTCCAGTTTGTGTTGTATAGTTTCTGTCCTTTTTTCTTAGGAAATCCTGCTCTTTTCTGGCATTCCTGTGTTTTGCTGACATTCAGAACCCTTTAGTAACTGCATTCTTCAGAAAGCTTTTTGGACATCCAGGTGCTGCCTGTGAAAAAAAAGTATTTTTTTCTGACAAGAGCAGGGACCACTGTATAATAGTGGGACAGGAGGTTCTTTGTGCATTGAATTTTTGTACACTTACTTTTTTCTTGTGTTTAAGTAGCGAGGTGTCAGTGCTGTTGGAGAGGATAATGTACAGTGAAGATCAGATCTGTTTCTGTGGGCAGCGAGGACAGTGTGAGGATAGGATGTGGAAGTGATTGCATCCCAGAGAAAAGCTGCTTGAGTTCAGTTGGGGTGGTTTCCTGGGGGAGGATAAAGGTTTGGGAATCAGGAGTGCTTGAAGGGGTCCAGTCAGCCTCCTTTCTGCTCTCCCCTCAGTTCAGCACAGCTTACTGTTGCATTCTTCCCTTTGCCTTGTAGGAAGAGGCAGGGAAATTCCCTTCCCAGGCTACTGTGCAGCACTCTGTTCCTGCTCTGGAACTCGATTGCTTCCCAGCTGTGATGGTGGCTCCTCTCCCCACAGCGTTTGTGCCCAGTGGGTACTTCTGCTTTACACTGTGTCCTTTGCCTGTGGCTTGAAGTCACCTGGAGAGCTCGAGAGGGCCCCATGGAAGAGGTTGAGGCCAAAGCTGTTGTTGGGGCGCTGGCAGTAGCAGAGCTGGCGTGCGTGGGGAGCGTGGCGGGTGTCAGCCTGGTGGGTGTGTGGGCTTGCTGCTTGTTTTCCTTCCCTGCCTGGTGAGGAATGCGATGTGTTTGCCTTCCTTGGCCTGTGGTTGCAGCCACATTCCTGCACTGGGAGTCAGCACGGCGCGGCGTGCTGTTCATGCCCCCTGGCTACATGCTTTCAGCTCCACATCAAAGGTGTGTTTGGTGTGTAGCTTGTGCCATTCCTGGCCACACCTGGTGGCCTGCAGGCATGCAGGAGGTGGAGTCTGGCTGTGTTTGCAGATGGCATTCAGGGTTCAGGCTTCTTGCTTTTGGAGAGGCTGGAGCTGAGTCCTGCTAAACAACCCCAGGAATGCAGCGGGAGAGCTGAGCAGCACAGTCACTCCAGGGGCATGTCCTAGCAGCAATGTTTCCTTTATAGCTGCAGCAAAATAACTCATGCTTGCTTCTCCAAAGGAACTGTTTTCTTGGGTGTGTTGTAGGGTTTAATTTACACCACTAAGGCCAATTAAGGTTGGCTTGTCCCCCCCGCAGCCTGTATGCTCATGTCAGTCAGCAACGATTGAGTGACTCGTGCCATCAAACTGCGTGCTTAGTACAAACTGTGCATGAGATGTCTTCCTGGACATGGAATATAGCCCTAGGATTTAAGCCAGGTAGGAGCATTTCCCCCAGTCAGTGCAGTGTATGTTCTTACACAGGTAAGTTGTCACTAAACTCTCCCATCTCCTGTGAAAACCTTCCACTTTTGACTAGTACTTCAGAGAAAGAGCACTGGAAGCTTGGTGAAGAACTGCAGATCAAGATGCAGATGCATTATTTTGGGATCCTTGCCAAGATGTCTAAGAGAAACAGGCACTAAGATTTTTCATGTCCCTGTCTTACAAGCCATCCTAGTCCTATGTACGGAAGTCTTTTGTTTACCTGGCTCAGGGAAAAAATACTGTCTTAGTTGGCCTCAGTGTGTGGATGGGTGCCTTGTGACCAAGGTTTGTGGGAAGAAAAGTGGAACATATTCTGTCTTGAGTAAACCCTGGGCTGTTGGGCTGTTCAGTTCATTACCTAATTTGCTTTTATCTTGGAAACTTGCAGTTCTCCTTCTGATAATTTCTAGGAGCCTTAAATTCTCTGACCAGCCAATTGCTTCCATGTTAGAATTTGTCTTCTGAAGAAGACTTCCCTACTGCCCTCCTTAGACAGTAACAGGCATGAAAGAACAGACACTTGAAAGTGCTCTGGTTTTATAGCATAGTTTTTGGGTTTTGGCCATGGCTATAGTCTGTGCATTAGTTGCTGCAGGCTGGTCCACGCTGCTGCTTCTTAAGAAGGAAGTATCACTTGTCAAAGCTGGATCTCAGTGATAGATGATTAGGGAGATGCTGCTTGTTGCAAAAGACATGGTTGTGAAAGGATTGGAAATTTGCATTGGGCTCTCTTCTCCCCAATTTCACCTAAATGTAAGAGTTTGATTTCATACCAGTTGCCACTGACTCTGCCTGACTTCTAGGACTCAGGTGTTGGGGAGAAAGTGTATTGCCTGGAACTGTTTTCCTTGTCTGTTTTGTGGTGCCAAACGCAACAATGTATCCTGTGGCAACATGAAGTGTAACAAAATATAAATAAGCCTAAAACTGGATTATGTGGAAACTTACTGATTGAACATTTAATTGTGTATAATCATTGTGTGTTTCAGCCTTGTCATGCAACGTCGGGTCTGCAGCTGCAAAAATGAAGGTTTTGGGATTAAATATCCCTTCTGCTGCTACTTTCTGATTGCTGAGAAGGGAGTAAGGATGATTCTTCTGCTTTTTTTTCCTGCCATTGAGTTTTAATATGATCTGGAGAGAAAGTTGGTTTGACTTCACTGCTGGCCTTCAGGAGCATGTAAGATCTTTGTGCTTTGATGTCCAGTCCCAAACACCTCTCTACCAGGGAGATTTGCTTCCCTGGCTGGAGCATTGACTTTCACCGAGTAGCTACATCTCCCCCTGGTGGGACAGAGAGCAGGAAGCAGAGCTGTGGTTAGACTGTGGAATAAAGGCTATTGTTCTGGTCCTGGGGCACCTGAGCCAGCAGCAGATGCGATGTTTCTCCACTTGAGACATTCCTTAGTCCAGAGTCACAGACTCTAGAGCCCAGCTCTTGTAGCTGCATGAAGCTGAAGATGTGAGCCAACAGCTTGCTGTTGGCACTGGACAAACACCTTCTCTTTGCAGCATCTGCCCAGAAATACGCTGGCATTCGTCCTTACCCTTATATGAGTGGTGACCTACTAGCCCTTTGTGTGGTTTTGTCTGATATCTGACAAAAAAATAAATAAAAAGTACATGGGACATGGCAGCTTGCTTTGTTTAAGACATCTGGGACCAACTGTCCTCTCTGCTCGGAGCCCCTTAGAGCACAGATGACCAGAGGTGTCTTTGCTTCCAGTTTGGCTGCTTCTTATTCCCAACTTACTCTCTAAAGAGCTGTGCAAAGCTTACTGATGGGAGAGGCTGTAGAGAGGAGCCCTGTGGAGGTGAAGAACTTTGCTGCTAAAAAGATTTCTTTTTTTCTATAACCACAGAATAATTAATGAGCTTATGCTATCCCAGGGGATAACAGTGATATAGACCAGACACTTCAGTTTTACAAGAGAAATGCCAGGCAGGGGATGCAGTGCTAGTCTGGGCAAGCTGACCCTGTGGTAAAACAGAAGTGCCTGGCCTTTGCTGGAGTTGCCCCTTGGGAGGGTTCGTGCTCTTTATTACCTCCTGCTGAAGAACCACATTTGTCATTATTGCTTACACCACTGCTGAAGGATCCAGTTGATGAGAGTGCTAACTGTGCCCTGAGGAGGAGTTGTATCTGAGACAGAAGAATCAAAGGAGCTGCTTGGACTGGGGTGGGATGACTGTGGCGGTCCACCCAAGGGGGAAAGTGAAGCTTGGGGGTGTAACACAGTATGCACGGAAGGATGATCAGAGCAGCCTCCTTGTGCCCTGCCTGTAGGGGGGAGGTGTGGGTCCCTGCCTCTGCAGTTAGGATCCTGTTGGTATGAGAACTAGATGGAAGCCAGGTGAATGGGAGAAGGGGCACAGCCAAAGTTGCGTTCCTCATACAGGTCACCTGTGAAAGGTGAGTGGGTGGATCTGTTTGCTTTTCCTAAAGTGGATAAAATCATGTTATGGTTCTGTGACCGAACTCTCAGCATAAAATCTTTCAGCAATTCAGTGTGCTGAAGGCTAAGAAATTCATTCAAAACAAATAAAAAAAACCTGAAACAGATGAGGCGAACTGAGGCAGATTAACTATGGGACCACACCACAGGAAGGAGAGAAGATGCTCTAGGGTTACGTTCTGCTTCAGGAACCATGCTGCTCTATTGTTTACAGAGTTGAGACAAGTTTTGTGCCTGTTCCTGCCCTTGGCTCTGGCTCTGTGTCTGCTAGGCCCAAAGCATGTTTTTGAAAGCAGCCTCCTTTCCATGTTCATGTGTCATGGCCTGTTGAGACTACTGCTGCCAGCATGTAGGTGTGGGTGCACTCCAAATCACACCAGGCTGCAGATACTAGGTGGAAATTGATGGGGAGTCCTTGCTGCGGTTTCTAGACTGTGACTCGAGTGAGGTGGGAGACATCCATGCCTGACAGGAAGCATGCTTTGTAAGGTGTTGGCAGCACCATCTCTCCTAACTTCTGGGGAGGGAAAGTGACAGGATAGGAGCAGGCTGTGAACTGCTTCCTCTTTTCTTGCTTAGGTTAGGTAGTTTTATTGCCCCACCACCTCTTCTTTTCCTCTCAATGCTACACTGCTTTTCACTGCTAACTCATAAAGAGCTATTGCTTACTGCTAGTAAAGTGAGGAGCAGGCTGACTGGTTGAGGAACAACATACTGGTGTCCTTGCATAGTGCTGGAGTCTGTAATTTTACTTCATTGTGCTGACTGCTGCCTACATTCAGTGCTGCAGAGATCATAAAATATTTGTGCTAGATTTTCTCTGATAAATAGCACAAAGGATGGCTCAAGTTTCCATGGCAATGCGTCTGAATGTGCTTCTGTGTCACTGAAGAAAGGGACTTTCAGTTGATTAAGGTTTAAAGGGTTTCCCTTAGAAAGGAGATGGTGGTGAGACTGCACATTAGGTGTTTGTCTGCCCTTGGATAGTACCTCTGCACCTGATATATATTCTGGAGAAAGAGGGAGCTGACATTTGGCTAATGGCAAAGATGGACTGTGTCATGCAAACTACAGCTGGACTCCTGGCCGTGCTTAACTGTTGAGCTACAGATGCAGCTGCACGATCACACAACAGTTAAGCCTGTACCATTCTCTGCCTCTTGCATCTGACCATCTGCTAGGCAAAAGCTAATTAAACCAGAATGATTCTTGCTGGGATTAAACCCTAGCAGCAGAGAAAACTGAGAATAGTACAAATATTGTTCTCCCACTACTCGATCAGGATTACTGCTTTATTTGTATTTGTAAAGAATTGCAGACTATTCAACTCACTGCTGTCAGGTAGGTGTTCAGCTCTTGCAGGCTTTCCTTCTTTCTACCATAGATCACTTCTGGCTTAGGTGGAAGAAATAGGGCTTTGTCATGCTGAATTTTCTTACGTTTCCTTTTTATGACAGCTGAGGCTGTTCTCCTTTTTGGAAAACAAAATTTGGATGGAATTTCATGCAAATACAGCGTACAAGGCTCTTTTCTCTCCCAGTGCCTCAGTTTCTTTCCTTCTTAATGGCAATTTCTACTGTCCTTTCTCAGTGCATGCAAGTACGGTGAGCATGAATCCCAGTTTTAGTACTGGGGCCACGGAAGCTCTTAGCTGCTGGAAGCTACCGCTGTGAATCTGAGATTCAAGACCAAGTAGTTTATTGTGAAAATGTTCCTGCAGCCCTTTGAGGGTTGAAATTTAAATCTCATAAAATAAAAAGTGTGGAAGAGTGGTTCCCTTAGTAACTGAACTCTCATATGTACCCACAGCCCGTGGTGCCATGTGATTGGGGTTCAAAATAGCTCTTTAAAATAAAATAAAATGAAGTGGCCTTACGGTTGTGATTTCGGTGCTTCTCCTGGTACTGAGCAGAAGTGACAGCTCACTGTTGCTGAGAGTGGTGACACAATTATTTTGATGAGAGTTACAGTTCCCTACAAGGGGCTTAGAGTATTTTCCCTAACTTGTTCCTGTGCTTAACAGGGAAAGCTTGCTGCACTGAAGAGGAAGTGGGCTCTGCAGAGGCAGCTCCGAGGTGGCATGGGAAGGCAGAGGTGAAACAGAACTTCTTCAGTGGGTGTGAGGAAGGATGGAGTGAGTGGGAGACCACATGGGATAAGCAAGTCGAAATGGAAGTGAGAACACCAAAAGAATGAAGATGAGCTGTCTTGGTTCTCGGGGAGAAACGGTTCAGATAGTTTTTAATTGAGAAAGCAAATAAATAAATAAACGACTGGTGGATAGAAATTGCTACAGTTTAATTTTGACAAACTTGTTTCAAGGGGGAATGCTGTGGGAACTGGGGAGATCAGAGGCAGTTTTAGTGTGTGAATTCTCAGCACATCGTGGCTGTGACTTTGAACTTGTCTTGTGTATGTGATTACCAGGCTGTTAGAAACAATATCTGCTTTCATGGGAGATGGGCAGTTGTAAGGCCATGCCTGGGGCTTTTAGCTAACGTGCGCAAACTCCACTCTCTGGTTGCTCAGGTAAGCTGTTGGTGAGCCATTCCCTTAGGAATGAAAGCGTGGAGAACATTCCTTTCTCTGTGTCCAAACGGGTCCAGGTATGTTGGACATCAGCAAGCAAAAGCTGTGTGGGTGCGTGGAGAGCAGGGCATAGCACGAGTGCTTGTTATCTCACTTCCCCTCTTGCTCGGGGGGAGTGGAGAAAATGTCATGCCATGCAGGTCTCAGCTCTGTGATGATATTCAGCTGGCTCTGGACTAGTAAAAACCTTCTAGTCGTATCAATGTCAGTAACTTCAATACCTTAATACGTGATGTGGTTAGCTTACAGTGATTCTAAGAGAGATGCTACTCTACTACCAAGCAAACACAAAGCCTTTGGAAGCAGGAAAGGACAAAAAGGGTTAACTTCAATATTGTTAAGGATTATGCCTGTGCAGGGAAGTTGTACTGATTTAACTTAATCAGATTAGAAACAGTTGTGATTATATTAGCGCAGCATTCTTGTATAGGCATCCTTAATTTAGTTTGTCTTGTATCTATCTATTTAACTTAAGTTGATTCTACACAAAGTGCTCTCAAACAGAATTAAAAACATTTACCCAGGAGGGTTATACCATTTTACATTATTTTCTAACTCAATTTAATTTAGTGTAGTGTGTACGTAGACAAGACCTTGGGGAAAAAGCTGATCCTTTTTATTACTTGCTGAACAGTATGTCATGTTTGGCTGCAGCCATGTGATCGTGGAATGAAAGAGCCTGTTGTGGTGCACAGTGGTGGAGGATGGGCACGCTGATCATTGCAAACAATTGTACAGCTTGGGCGTTCTCAGCCATAGTGTGTGATTATAGATTGTTCCTCCTTGTAGAGTGAGGCTTTCTTGGCTAGTACAGGTGTGAGACCCCTGCAGCGCTGTCTTGAGATTGTTCCTTAGCCTGCTGATAAATTAGATGCTGCTTCCCTGACACTGTCTCACTCCAATATGCATGTGTGAATGGTGACTTCGGCTCCTACAAAACTCTTGGTGATGGAAGAAGCCATTCTGTCAGCGCTGCAGTTGTTAGTTAAGTTTTGTGTTGGAGGACATTAATCTAGTTGGTACATTTTGTGTTGTCTCCTGGTAGCTAAAGGTTCTGTGACAACAAAACAAGTGCTCCACAAACCCAACTGTACAGGTAATATTTCAGAATGAAGTTGACTTCTGTAAACAGCTGTTTTTGCTTTCTGACATTTACTTTTGCCACCACCTGCAAGCCTCGGGGCTGAGCTTAAAGTCTTTGCAATCTTGCAGATGCTTTCTAGGTTGGGTTATTGCAACTAACTTGCCCATCTGTCCTCTGTTAATTATGCAAATGATGTGCTGTGCTCCACTGTCAGTCTGTGCAGATACTGCACAGTTTGTTAGCCATCTGTGCATTACTGCAGCTCATTGGAGGATATGCTCTGGAGAGCAAATTTAGGCAAGCATGTAGGTTGCAGTACTGGTGCATTCCTCTAATATTGCTGTATTTTCTGCTGGAGGGGCAGCTCAGTAACTTGCAGTCCTTGTAGTTGAGAAATTGGAGGCTATAGCCTTTCTATAACTTATGAAATCATGGGCTGAAACAAGAGGAGTGTTGATATTAATTGCTGGAATGGGACTTAGGGAATACTTACAGGTGCTGAGAAGGCCACTTTTCAGTGTCTGAAAAGCTTAAGTTGTTCCTACTTTGTCCGAATCTAATCTGATGTTCTTTCATTATGTACTGCTGGAAGGTAATGGTTTCTCCTTCTCTTCCTCTCCTACACAGTGCAGGAGCTGGCAGGAGGTCTCAGAAGGAGTTTTCTACATGCTGGTATTCTAGAGAAATGTTCACCCGCACTCTCTCTTCAGATGTTTGCTCACTGTAGCCATTCTCTAGCTTGTGTTTGAGAGGGAAAATTTAAGACTGTCACTCCTCAATTTCCCTCATGTGATCTCCCAGTTTCTGACATAAGTGTTCTTTGGACATCAAGAGTTGCTTTTACTAACTGGACCCATGTGGTAATTTTCAGGAACTTTGAGAGTTTTCCTAATCTATGTGAGTAGTTTCCTAATGGCCTGGTTTACATCGCTTTAGATATCTAAGAAATAGATGTTGCATGAGAAGTCTTCCTGTGGAAGATCTTAAAAGAACACAGGTGAGAAGACAGAGTTGGACACAAAATCTAAGGTGCAAAGACAGCAAGGCTCTGGAAGTTTGCAGCCTAAACCACCGTGTGAGAGTCAAAAGGATCACTAAGCAAACTAAAGGAATCACTGAGCAAACCAAATGGGCTTTTGGTCTGTCAGCGTTTCTGAGTGAGAAGCTGTTGGTACCTCTTTCTGTAGCTGCTGGTGCTAAAGGTAACTTGGCAGGTGACCTTTTGTCAAGCTGATTCTGTGCAATTTCATATGGGTCCATTAAAGGTGGTTCTGTGCTCCGATATGGATTAGAAAGCTTGCGTTCATTTCCTGGTCAGAATCTCCCCTGGGTATTTTTATTCTTCATTAACATTCCTTCTGGGGATTGCATTCGAGTCTTTTGCTTCCTGTCCTGTTCCTGTTCAGATGTTAATCAGCTGTTGTGTTCTATTCCAGTTACATGTGAGAGATGTTAGTGTTTCTGATCCGTTCTGGCTTTTATAAAAGGGTTAGGGAAGCTAAGCTGTTCTTAGCACAGTGACTAGATAATAATCCATACTTAAGGATAGGGAGCCCAGCTGAGTTGGGGAGGTGGGGATCTTTGTGTTGTGGACGGAGGGAGTGTGACTGTAAGAGAAGTGATTCTGACAACTTGTAAGAGATTTTCACAGGGTGCATGTACGTGACAGTCACATGATATGTCCTGTTCAGTGTATTTATATTCAGCAAGAACGAAGCACGACTGTGGATTTCATTTCCTTTGGAAATATGCTAGGTGTTAGGCAGACCTGTTGTTCAACAGCAAGCCTGGCACCTTTCTCTTGCTATCTCTTGAAGTTGCTCCTATGCAAAGAACAGAGATTTCTGCTTAATAGTCAAGGTTAATTGGGATGAAAAAGTGGAAATGAGCAATAATCCTTCTGAAACTCAATTTTAATCTAAGGGACACACTAATGCTGTTACTCAGATATGAATTGTGAGCATTAACATGCAAGTAGAACTGAGATGCAAGTCTCTGCACTGGGAGCTGTCATCTTTATTTTAAACTAAAAGCCTGGGAGCCTCAAAGTAACCAGCAGCAGAATGAAACTGAACGTATTTTTAATTGAAATTCCTTCTCTGAATGAAAGGATCTCATTAAATGTTAAAGTACCCTTTAATAACCTTGCAGTCCTTTTCCATTGTGCTTGACATGAGCAGCCTACAGGGGCTGCTTCTTAACTTCAGTCAGCTTGTTCTTCTGTCCTCGACAAGATCTCTTGGTGCAGTTTCTACATCCCCATCTCTCTGATTAGTAGTCTTGATCAGGCTTACTGCAGCAGCTCCCTGTGTAATCTCATGGGGGCTGAGGTTGGCTCTGTCCATAAGCACAGGAAGACAAATGACAAATCTCTAGCTTTCCATTAGGGTAGCAAGGAGAAATTGTTGCCTCCTAATTCTTGCCAACCTCCAGTGTTGGATCTGATATTTAAAATATAGGCTAGGTTAAACTGAGTGAAAATTCTGGGTTAGCTGTGTGATTAGATAAGTGGCACAAGACAGTAGCAGCAATTATTTTTCCACATGAGTATGCAGTTGGAGTTTTTAGGAGTACTCACTTGGTGGTGGCCAATGGATGTTCCCATAGTGTTGCTTTAGAAGCAAATGTGGTTACAGTTGTGTTATGGAAGGTATTTTCTGTGTCATACAAGCTTATCTTTCTGATCAAAGAGCAAGAGCAAAGAAACACTGCTTTTGAAAGGAAACACTGGAAAGATGACACAACTCTTGAAATAAGGAACATTCTCTGCAGCAGTATCATCGTGTTTCTGTTAAGGATGGAAAGCTGCTGTTCCTGAACACTGGTGAACAGGAAGTTATATAGGATCAGAAAAAGCAACGTGAGAGAAGGTAGTGATGAGGAGCACACCTTAGGTGTCCTTTTTCTTGTTATTGGAGAGAAGGTGATGCAAGTGAGTAGTGGTGTGGTTTTGCAAGAATGCCAAGTAGCTATTAGTTCTGTGGAGCCTGGACAGAATAGTCTAAACTGTTCAGTGCTATATCACATCTGCTCCTGATGTGTGGTAAATTCCATCTTCCTCAAACCATGTAGAGGACATGGCTGCTCTGTGAATGGATTTTATGTGGAGGGGTGCTGTCTGATAGAAACAACTAGAGCCAAGCATGTGTGTGCAGCTGCAATCAGTCACTGTACCCTGTCTCAGTGAAGAGAAGAGGTTGTTTGGGTTTTTTTTTGTATCTTTGTGAGGGGATGGAGGAATCATCAGCTTTTGGCAGCAGCAAAGTAAATTGTTAGGTTTCCCCTGCAGTCTTCCGACCCTGTTCGTGTCTGCTTTCCTTGAAGACATGACTATTGCTGATGGGTGTAAACCCAAGTCTGGTAGCCCTCAGTGAACTGTTCCAGTGAAGCTATATCTGTCAGTGAGCTCAGAAATGAGTCAGGAGTTATTGTGGTAGGAGCTAGAAGGCAATAGAATTGGAGCTTCTGCAGATGATAGCGTGCTAGAAGGAAAACTGTAAATGCTAAGGGACATTTTTGGGTAAGATGGATAGGCAGATAAAAGGGACCAAGAGGTTAAGTTTCCTCTTGTATTACAGTGCTAATTAGAATAGCAAAGTCTGGGCTGAAGAGCTATCTGCTGCTGTAACTTCACACCAAAGCTAAGTTCTTTCTGGGGATGACAGAATGCAAGCTTCTTCAGAGAGGCTTGTGAATAGTTTGAGTGTAGAGCAGAATTAGCACTTTCTTGTTTCTAGGTGTTGCCTATGTCCATTTCTACTTAGGATCACAAAGTCCCATTGATCTGCAGAGAGTGTCAGTTGGTCTCTAAATGTAGTATCAGGGAATTGAGCCACCTTGGATGCAAAGGATGCCTGGATACTGTAGGCAGAGAGGACCTATCTGTGCAGTTAGTTGCAGTGAAGTCTGCAGAACAAAGTAAGGTTGGTTCTGCTTGGGGCAGAATGACAGAAGTTGGATTCCTGATATTGGTCAGGAACACAGGTGAAGAAGCAGTGACCCCTGGAGCCATCTAGAAAAACCAGCTGCCTCTTGCAGGCCAGGTATTCTGCATAAGCAGTCCTGCTCAGTGGAGGGATGGTTAAATAACTGCATCCCAGAATGGGAAGGTCAAGACAAGGAGCTTCTTTCGCACTAGAGTCTCCTGTAATTAGATAGTAGCCTGATGGTGCAGCAGTTTGCTTCTGACTCCTGCCCTGGCACCTAGCTGTGGGTTGCTCTGCGCGTGCCTGCTGTTTCCTATGTGTTGTGCCGATCGGTGACTGAGTTTCCTTTCTCATGTTTCAGGAGCTGTTGGCCAGATGCTGCTGGATGCTGACGGGGGAAAGCTGATTCAGAGACAAGCAGTCAGAAATGTTTGGACACGTCATTTTGGATCTGTAAGTCCTTGTTTGAGGGAAGGTTGCCTGAAGGCAGTATAGATATTTGAGTGACTCTGGAAATTCTGAGATAGTGAGGGTAGGTTTCCAATCCTGGTATCTCTTCCAGGTAGGTGAGGATGAAATAGCAGGTAGTTCAGTTGCTGAATATTGGGTAGGAAGTGGGACAGTCCTGCTTGAGCCTGAGGAATTGCGTGATGAGAGACAATGAGGCCTTTAATGTGTTTGTTCTGAGTACCACTGTGATGGAAACATGGGGATCCAAGGGAACAGCTGTTTCTGGAAGCCTCTGCTCATCTGCCAGTCTGACTTCTAGCTGCTTCTGGGAGCTGGGGGAAAAGCGGTTTCAAACTGCAATAACCTGGTCCTTCCTGGAGTTACGCTTTTTCTCTCTCTTTCTCTCTCTCTCTGTATTTTACAGCTTTCTCCTGCAGATCAGTTATGCTGTTGTGAAGCTGTTCTTAACTTTACTAGTTGAGACCTGACAATACCATTGCAGTAAGGAAGGGGGCTAGACAGCTTGTTGGGTCAGGGCCAGCACCAGGGCACCTTTCAGTTTGTTTTGGCAGAGCTTGAGCTTGCATGATCCTGGTTGCCTGCCTGTTTCATTCAGCTTCCATCTGGCTCTCCCCATATGTATACAATTACTCCGCACCCTTTACTTCTGTCCCTCCTCCCAGGGCTTGGTGCCATGGATAGGGGAAAAAGCAGCGCAACAGTAGAAGTGCAACAAGGAAGGGAAGATTCCTCTGCAGTCTCTCATGCCAGTGACAGGGTGATAGCCATAGAGTTAAGCACTTAGAGTTGTCTCCTGGATCAATCCTTTTCTCTCCAGGTAGTGATGGAAGCCCTGAGCTTTGAATGCAGAAGATCCTTCCTGAACTTGTGTTAAATCCTGGGTTGGTTGGGCAGTATTTCACAGAAGCCTATTTGCACCAAGGTAGAGCATGACACACTGCTTTCAGGAAGCCAGAAAGTAGCTTGTTTTCTCTCTCATAGAGGTGTGAGCTATCACAGCGATAGGCATAGGAATGCAATGTTTTGCCTCAAAGGAGAGAAAAAATAATTACCAGCTCATTTGAAAGTGTACCTTTAGCAAGAAGCACTGACTTAACAATTACCTCATTTGTCCTTTTAGCATTTAGGCTTCACAATCTGCAGTATCAGGGAAAATTAGCAGTAAAGGTCCCGTTTCACAGGAGGTTTGTTTAGTCCTTCCTGGAACTGGAGGTTTTTTTAGAAACTGTTTCTTTGTGATTTTGTGTGGTTTGGGTTGCCTGAATGAGTCCTTGGGATACGTCTTTGCCAAGTGCCTTTCTAGCTCTTGATGGGCTGTGTAGCTCAACTGTCCTAAGCTAATCTCCCTTACTTACAGAGGATCTGTTGTGGGTTGGAACAGGCTCTTGGAGTGAGGTAAATATCCTGTTGTACTTCATTATAAACATTCCTTCTTCTTTACACATTTACAGGGTGAGGCTTCAGACTGGCTTTTTGGTAGATGCTAAGCCATTTGTTTCTCTTCTTCAGGGCATCTGAGTGAGTGTCTGTGCTTCATGAGGCTTTGAATTTGAGCTGGTAAGTCCTCAGGTCCTTAAGGACTGGAGAAATTATAGTAATTCCATCTTGGGATATCTACATGAGTATCTGCTGTCCTTAGCCTGTCAGGAGTTGACAGAAGAGTAAACTGTAGGTCACCTGGATAATGGTGGGGCATTGGATAATCTGCTTCTGGACAGGACATCAGCATTTCACCTTGAAAATGAGAAATGTCCTCCCAGCAAAACAGACCCAGCTGTTTCTTTTGAAGATGTAGTGAAATGTGCATTTGGTATGCTGGATGTGATTCTTCTAAAGTATTTGAGATCACTTCACCTAATTCTTTGTAAAGGAAGAGATCTTGAGAAAATTACCCCAGCAAAGGTGAATTTACAGGATTTTGATTGTGGAGATTTACAAGCTAGTCCTTAGCGGTGGCTCACGTATGTGGAAAACATGTGAGTACTTGTGGATTTTTTAGAACAGTGAAGGCCAGCTTGTAAATTATCCTGTGAAATGTAAATCCTGATGTGACTTGAAGCTACTCTGTGCTTGGTACAGACGTTCCACGCTTGCCAGCCCTCCCTGCGGGCTTAGTGTAAGTGTCAGGAAGATGCAGCTGAGCAAGAGAGGATAAGGATTGAAGGTAACTCTCAGGGCTCCATTTGGATACAGTAACGTATGAAACTCCCCTGTCCAAAACATAAAGCAAATGAAGTCTGTTAGGTCGCTGGCCTGGCAATATCCCTTGGCCAGCTGAGAGGGCTAGCGTAAGTGAGCATTAAATAGCCTTGCCATCAGATGGGTGGGAAGGGTAATCTGAGTTGTGACAGGTCCCACACTTTGACAGGTCCCACCGTCTGAGTTTTGCAGATCAGACGGAGATTCTCAGCTTTGTCAGTGATAGGATTCAGCAAGGGAAAGGGGAATGGGAAGTGGGTGCTTACCCCAAACATGTGGGGATTGTGAATCACGCATATATTGTCACCAGGGGAAATTTGCTATCAGGCCCTAAAGGGATTTCTTGGCATCTCTGAGACATACTGTCTTCTGTGCACTGGGATGGCTGAAATTCTGGCTGGTTGAGGGGAAGTTTTCCTGCTCTCCACTGTAGTTATAAAGTGGTGGAAAAGAAGATGACTATTCCATATGTACAAGATAGCTGCTTTCCTTCTGTCCCACATTTTGCTCTTTTGCTGCTTCTGGTCCTACAGCAGGCAGTCTTCCTGCCCAGCACAGCTGGGGTAAAGGGACTCGTTTTTGTCTGGTCTTTCTCATGGCAGTACTGCAAGTTCTGACCATAGATACCAACATTAATGTCATTGTTCCCAAATTTGATGCCTCCTGCGACTTGGTCTTTGTCTTTTCTGACAGAGTCATCAGTTGTAAAAATATGGTACCTCCTTCTAACAAGCCTCCTATGGTCTGCCCCACTTGTTTTTCTGTGTAAGCAGAAAACTTTTGAATTTGGGCTCTTTAATGACTAGAGTCTCCTCCCACATAGTTCCTGCTGACAGTGACAGCACGTAATCAATAACTCCTACTGTCACTGCTGCCTCTAAGGCTTGCTATTTCCATATTGAAAAAGGCCTTTCCTAAAGAGCCTAATCAATATGCTGCTGTGAGGCCTGTTCTCGTTTGCTATATATAATCTGGATACACACAAACTACGTGAGTGAGTGTGTGTAGAAGGGGGGAGAGGATGTGCCAGCCCTCTGCTCTCACTGGCTGGGAGAAGGGCACATCTATCTCTGACTTTGCTCCCTCTCCTGCAGCTGCTGCTCAAGGCTTGTGGTCACATCCTTTCCCTGCTCTATCAGTACCCTGCATGGGGACCTGCTCTGGGACTCCAGGGGAGACGACTTCCTGCTGGTTTGCTTCTAGGGTTCAATGGAGTGCCTGTGCCTCTCTCTTCTGTGAACTTTCTGCTGTTGGTAGGTAACCCGCTGCTGGAGCCACGCAGGTGGGAGGATGTCAAGCACAGCTCCAACAAAGAAGCCTTACCGCAAGGCACCCCCGCAGCATCGGGAGATCCGACATGAGGTTCCCATCATTCGTGACGACCAGGATGGAGTGATCTTGGCTGAGCAGAGTCAGGTAACGGCTTGCCGGGTGGCAAAGGGCTTATCACCATTGCACCAGCAAACAGGGTTTAGTTGCACTGAGGCAGGCCAGCTTGAGCAGGCAAAGGGGTTTGAGGTTTGCAACCTGAACTTCTCCTCATCGTGGTCCCTGGAGTCCAGCAGTGAGAAGGAAGTGACAGGGTGCAGAGGAGAGTTGAACGTCAAGAGCCAGACCGTCCTGCCAGCATCACCACACGGTAGGAAGATGGGACAGCGAAGTGGGAAGCGGTGCCCAAATCGCAGTCGTGGGCACCTCAGCAAATTTGTGAGCCGTAGCATGGAGACAGTCGTGGTGCCTGGAAATGAGGGACACCATTCTGGCTGTTCTTTCAAGAGCAGAAGCCTGGAACGCTCTCTTATGTTTAAGGAGCCTCCTGAAGTCTTGACACCGAGGAAGTTTCGGGTCTCTTCTACACATCAGCCTCTGAAAGGGATCTTGAAGCAGCCTGGCATGCAAACAGGCCCATGCCCTGAGACCTTACGGAAGTCCCGCTCAGTTGAGACGCTTTCCCATGGCCGTGGTTTGTGCAAGTACAGTGATCCTCATCTCTGCCTTGTCCGTAAGGAGAAACGCACTCTAGAGCGCAGCAGCAGTAGTGCTGCTGACATTGCCAAACGCAAGGAGAAACTCAGAGAGGAAAAACTGCAGTTCTCCAAATTCCTGGATGAGATTAGCCAGCGGGTGCTGAGTCCCATCCGCTTGCGCCCACTGGAAGAGACCAGGGGAGCAGAGCAAGACCAGAATTCTGCCTGTTTCCCCAGAGGCTCTGTGCCAGGAGGCCAAGGGGAAGGTCACCTGGAAGAGGTCAAAACCAAGCGAGCATCTGAAAGATCCTCCTGCCCAAGCAGAAGAAAATCAGAAAAGAAATGTGAGGGAATGGGAATGGCTTCGTGCCAGAGAAAATGTGCAGAGGAGGCTGAGAGAGTTTCCAAACTAAGAAAGAAACCCATCCTTGGGAGAAAAGACAGTAAGGAGAAGCTCCTTTCCTTGGACAGAAAGGTAGTAGATCTGTGTCAGTATGAGCTGCAGCATCTGGCAGACTTGGGGCTGGCAGGGACATCCTCTGGGCAGCAGCACTCACTGTCTTCATGGAAAAGCAGTGCAGAGGGCAAGAGGGATGAAAGCAGTTCCTGCTCGCAGCTGTTACAGCCAAACCGTCTATGCACTAAACTCGAGCGGAAGCGTACAGTGGAGCGGAACTACCCAGAGAAAGGGTCCTTCTCCCCTCCAACACAAAGGAGTTGGGATAAGGGACCTGCCCCATCTAGATCCTCCCCTTCCTTCAGCCTGGCACTAAACAAGGTAGGTGCCAGGACTGCTGGCTTTTGCAGACAGGGGTCTCACAAAGGCTGAAATTCCTACCTGGATCTTGTCTCACCTCTAATTCCAGGACTTGGGGGGGAGATAGCAGGCCCCCAGACCTCATGCTGCGGGTGCTCAATTACCAGAAGTGTTGCTGTCTTATGTTTCTGCTCACGTCTGTGCTCCAAGTTGGGGATAAATTCTTGGGAAGAACTAGCTTCCCTATGACTCAGTAGATCGGGAGGTGGGAGTTGGTGCTCTCTCTGCTTTGCAGACCTCCTGGGTGTTTGCAGGTCAGAGGTCCCAGTCTGCAGGGAGCAAGTTGGGAAGCTGTAGTGTGGACAGGTGGTGAGAAGCTCCTGAGACTTTATATCTGCCCTGTGCTTAGCTGTCCTGGGGTAGTGTGGCTCTGTATTTGATGGCTGATATAGGCCTTTGTCAGCTGTATTATCTCTTCTCCTTTCATCCTGCTTTGGGGCTATTGCCTCTTTTCAGTAGGAATTGCCTTATCCCCTTTGCCCGGTCACTGCTACATACAGCGTGTGTTCGTAAAGGTTGGGGAAGCAGTTGCTAGATGATTCTGCATGAATTTATTGATTGTCATTTGGGGTCAGGATGAAAGGAGGGGTTGTGTTGGTGGAATTGCCTTTAAGGACAGGAGATTGTATGCAGGCACCAAGAACTGTCCTTTTAAGATGTGAACTGATGAAAGAAGCACCCTCCCGATGTCTTAGGGCCAGAACTGGGGTAGGTTTGCTTTAGGTAATATTGCTAGAAGCTTAGCAACCTCATCCACAACTGTGTGGCATGGCCTCTAAGCTCTGAGCTGGCTGTGACTCTTAATAGCCAGTTTAAAGTGTTTCAGCACTTAGGGCTTTTGTATTGCCAGTGCTATACCAAGCACCAAAAATAGACCGTGGACAGCTTGGACTTTGTGAGAATGGTTACAGCCTTGGGCTTTCACAAAAAGTATGGTTGTTACTAGTGCTAATTAAATCTCACCCAGCTGTCCTGGCAGTCAACAGCCATTTCATGCAGCAGCACTGTCTCTCCTTGTTCTGCAGATCCCCACTCCGAACATCTGTGGGGATGTCACCCAGAATGTTTCTTTCACAGGTTTTTTGGCTTCTGGTGTTTCTTGTGCTACCCTAGGGTAGTTACAGTGGCTGTTTTCACGTCTGCAGAAAGAAATCGTTTTCACAGTATAATCTAGCTGGTGTAACTGGTAGACATGTTTTTTTCATCTCCCAAATGATGTTCTGTAATTCTTTTGTGAGGCCTCGAGGGTATTGTGATTGCTGTGGTGGCACATTAATTCTCAGTGTATGCTGTCCTGTTTGATTCCTGCTGCCCACTAGCTGTGGATTTGTAGGCAGCTGGAACACCAGTGAAGATTACAACGTTGCAAGAGATGCTGAGATTGGAGGTGGGAGAGTAAAGTTACCTAACTTGTGTGGTGGATTCTAGTCCAGCTGTTCAACCCTGAACCAAAACACAGAGTCTGTTTTGGCATCAGCCACCTAGCTGAGTGATGTGTACGGATCCCCGCTTCTCTAAACTTGCTTATCATGATCCCAAAGAGCTAGTGTGGGAGAGTCCCATGTAGGATCTAGCAACCGAAATTTTGTCCTTTAAGGTACTATGTGAGAGCAACTCCCCTTCTGAAAGAATCTCACAGGTGTTTTCTTCCCTGTGCAGGAACCATTGACGGATGCAGAAAGGATGAAGTAAGTGTCCTGTTCCCCCTTTATGCCTGTTGTGCTGCAACTGTGTGAGTGCTCATTCCTCATGTCTTGCCTGTGTCACCTATGCAGTGAAGCTGACCTACCCTGCAGGCTCCCCATAGATCTTCACTCAACTCTTTTGGGCCATGTGGGCAGAGCTTTAGCCTGTGTCTTGCCAACCTCTGCATTGTGTGCCTCACTCTGGAGGCATGGGGACACAGATCTCCAGTACAGGTGCAAGCAGAAGAGTTGAAAGCTTTAATGTGAGTGGAGAGAGAAGTGCCTACATGTTGTTCCACTATTTTAATGTAAGACATCCAAAACAGCACCCTGCTGAGTGACAGTGAGAGCTGGACCCTTTGCTGATGGTGCTGTGGGGCACAGACAGCTTCTAGCACTGAGCTTCAAGCCACAGTGAGGAACAAGTATGCATTGCTAAAGAGGAGCTGAGCTGTGTTTCTCTCTGAGCACAAAGGAATGAAAAACAGGAAATCCTTCTGACCACCAGGCATGTCCTGGCTGGAGACTGACAGAGCAGTTTGTATTGGAATGGGATTGACTGACAGCTGTGATCACATCCCTACACCCACCCCACCACCTCTGCTACTGACCTCAAGGCTGTTTAGAGCACTCTTTCCACCATGTGTTAAAGCTGTGAGGGCTTCTGAACAGTTCAACTCCTCTATCCTACACTGAGATAAATTATTGATTGGGTTTTATTCACCAGTGACGGACACTGGAGCTGAGCAGCCCATCTGGCCAGCGAACTTTATCCAAGAGCTGTAACTTGAGAGGGAACTGGGAGCTGATAACATGGCTGGCCAGCTAGTATGTTACAAAGTATGCATCTCATAACAGCGGTGCTCCTCTCTGCATGGGCTGGAATCTCCCAATAGTTAAGTTCCCAACTTTCTGGGGCCCGTGTGTGGGGATGGGCCCTAGAGCAGGGCAGCAGGATATGGGTACTGGTGTGGAGCGTCCCTTGTACTCTCAGCTGTACCTTTGTTCCTTTGCGTCCAGGCTGCTGCAACATGAGAATGAGGAGCTGCGCCGACGGCTGATGTATGTGACTAACAAAATGGAAGCAATGGAGAGGGAGCTGGAGTCAGGTCAAGACTACCTGGAGATGGAGCTGGGTCAGAATCGTGAGGAGCTGGAGAAATTCAAGGACAAATTCCGTAGGTATGAAGAAGTAAAATGAAAAAGGGATAGAGCGAGCAATTACTCCCACCAAGGGCCCCCTCAGCTGGTTTGAGCACGCTGTGCCCTGTTGTGTTGAACAAAGGCATGTTGCATCCTCAGTATTCCTCCACACTGAGGGGAGAGTAAAAGTTTTGCAGCCGTTGCTTTCTCCAGAGTACAGCACAGGACAAGTCAGCTTGAGGGATGGTCAGCAATAGGGAATTCTGCTTATTGGATGTAAGGGGGGATCTGCCTTGGATGGCTCTCTGGCGTAAGCAAAAAGGAGCCACTGACTATCTAGGAAGTAGTGCTTTGGTTAGAAATTTATGCTAGGCGCTGATTACATGGTTACACATAGCTTAGCTGCGAGGAATTCTCTGAAGTCCTTCTTACTCTCTCCAGCAATGACTTGAAAGGTCATTCAGCCACCCTCACCTTGCCTCTACTAACTTGGAGTCTGAAGGCCTTTATGTTGTCTTAGTACTGTGAATACTAAGGAGTATTGGAATTGTGGAGATGATGATTTGCTTGGTAGTTATGAGCAAAGGCCTGAGATCCATTCCTGTGTGTACAATCTTGATTCTGTAGGTTGCAGAACAGCTACACTGCTTCCCAGAGAACCAACCAAGACTTGGAAGAGAAGCTGCATGCCCTGGTAAGTGCTCTGTCCTACACAGAGGAGGTAGAAGAGACATGTATGTCAGGAGCAGAAGGGGAAGGGTTCCTGGCTTTAGCCAGCAGATGTGGTGGGTGTGGGTTTCTGGCCATGACCATCTATTCTCCCTTCCGGCTGGTGTCATAAACTAGTTTCTTGATTTACTGAGCCCCTACTTGGTCATGCACTTGAGCTTGATTGCCCACGACATAACTGCATGATATTCCGTCATGTTGCTTCAGTCCCTCGCAAAATGCCAGGGATGTGTCAGCCAGTGTTGGGGTAGTCATCCTGGGAGGATGGGGGCAGTCAAAGCAGAGCCAGTGTGCTTGTGTGTCTGTTTTGTGCATTCATAACACTCATGGCTGTTTCTTTTCTCTCCCTCCCTCTCTTTCTCTCTCTCTCTTTCTCCTCCCCACGCTGCTGCTGGCACACGCTGGGCGCACTCACCTCTCAGGCCTCTCTCAGCCAAAGCTGGATTTTTGCAGTTGCGTCTTTTCGTTTGTGTGTTTTTTCTTTTTCTTCTTCACATGTCTCAGCCTGTTGGTTTCATTGTCAGTCCCACATATACACCGTCCCAGATGGAGGGGCCCCAGCCCTAGTCCAGCCAAGGGCTCACCTGGTATCCAGCAGCTGCCCACAGATGTAGCAGGTCCTAGCTTGCAGTGCTCCATCTGAGGAGCATTTGAGTCTGGGCCAGCTGGAGCATGGTGTGCTGGGAAGTGGTGCCCATAAGCTGTGGCACTGCGCAAGATGAGGGTGGCTGGGAGCCATATTTGCTCCCTTTCCTTCCCCTTCTGGGCTGTGAGCAGGCAAGTTGAACAGCAGAGATGTAGCCCAAGATGAGGGAGGCTTCTTTGTATCTTTTTTTTTTTTATTCTAGCCCTTGAATTTCTTAGTTTAATATAAATCATGTTGGTTCCTAAAAACACTGTCTATTTGGGAAGCATTCTCTTCCTCAGCCCTCTTGTGTGTGTCACTGTACTTCACCTGTGACTCATCATCATCGGGCCTTGATGGTCACAGCCTTGGAGCAACTTCTTAAGAAAGGAGATGGCTTGGTGTTCTAAGCTATCAGTTGTTACATCTGAGTTTCTGTTTGCCCTGAACCTGAACTGTTAGGGAGACTAAAGAGGCAAGATCATCTGCTTTAGGGAGGGTGTTAGGGGGAGCTCCAGATGAAGCTGCACAGGTCCTTTTTCTTAAAAGAGACAGAACTGAATTCTTTGAAGATGGTGCCCATTCCCTGTCAAAAAGAACTTCCATTCAGCATTGACTGCTGATCTTTATCAGTAGCATTCTTGTTCTCTTGACCCTGAGCAAAGGGCTGATTATCACAAACTCGGAGGTAGTTGCTGCTGATGGCAAGATGGCTGTTGAAAACCAGTAGTTTTCCATCAGACACCCTGGGAGCCATGACAGAGAGGAAACGTGGTTATGCTACAGGAAGAGGGACTCCATTAAGGAGGTTCTGGCTCACTAGTTGTCTCTGTACCTAGCAGAGTGGCTGTCTCCAGGAATCCCTCCTGAGGTGAAGAGCTAGGCTGTCCCCTTTGTCTGTCTGTCTAGAAGTTTTTGTATCTCAGCTGAACATGCCATTGTGCTATGCTTGGGGTGAGGTGGGTGGTGAAACTGGTTTCTTCTGTGCTGTGGAGATTTACGTCTAGTGTTCTTGCATCCCAGATTAAAAAGGCAGAGATGGACCGCAAGACGTTGGACTGGGAGATTGTAGAGCTCACTAATAAATTGCTTGATGCCAAAACAACTATCAATAAGCTGGAAGAACTTAATGTAAGCCTGCAAATAATTGTGGAACTGTGTTGGGGTGTGGGCTTTTTTTCTGGTTCAGAGTCATTAGTGTAAAGAAACACATGAATAACTAAAATGTGTATGAAAATGTGGGAACAAGCAAATAGAAAAGGGCCTGAGGGGTTGAGCAAGAAAGAACTGATCTTCACGTTTTATGTATTTGCTTTTCTGGTGTTTAAGCTTAAGGTTTAACCTGTGCCCAGGCTGTACCAACCAAGTGGTCGTTTGGCTTAGAAATGGGAGGGAACTGTTGACTTTTCCACACAGTTAATGTAGAAATTCCTGGATTTGGTGCATGTTTCTGCTCCCCATCCACTCCAGTCTGTCTGCAAGATGCCTGACATTGAACATATCTGCAGGCATGGCTGAGTGCTCCAAGATGGGTTAGCAAAAATCTGGTGGGACTTTTGGAGATCAGTTCTATAAAAAGATAGGAGTTTCCTATATGGAGAGAATATAGGCCTGGAACAAGAAAAGAACCTGAAGTTGAAAGAGACATGGCTGAGTTGTGAGAAGTACACAAAGTGTGGAGAGGAGGGAAAGGCAGGTGCTGTTAGGAAAAATTAATTATATTCTGCCTTCTTTTTGAAGCCGGTCAGGTGGTATCATTTTAGGTAAGAGATCAGTCTGATGCTGTTGCACACCTGTGCCCTTTATTATGTTTTGTTTTTTTTCCAGGAACGCTATCGACAGGACTGTAACCTTGCGGTACAGCTGCTCAAGTGTAACAAGTCCCACTTCAGGAACCACAAATTTGCTGATGTGAGTAGCAGTCCCACTTGGTTGGGGAAGAAAGGCTCGTGGTTTCCACCTGTCTTTCCAGCTTTCTCTGCAGTGTTATCGGCCTCTCATCCTTCAGCCTCAGGCGGAGGTGTGGGGGGCTCCTGTTCCTGCTCCCACCGAGAAGGCAGCGCAGAGCCTCTGCCAGCTCCTCTTTCACACCAGCTCCATTTCACAGCTCAGCCAAGAGCTGTTATAAAAAGCACAATAACCTTGAATGTGATAGCCTGCTGGGTGCCTGATGGGAGCTGGCTAAAGGACAGACCTCTCTCTTACCCTGCTCTGTCCTCTTTCGTTTCTCACCTGGCCACATGCAAGGACCATGCTGTGTGCTAAAGAGTCAAGCAGCAGTAGGCTGGCACTGCTGCACTTCTTACTCTGATTAAAAGTTTGGAGGGCAACATTCAGAACGCCTTTTGGGTTTCTTAAATAGTTGCTGTTGGTAACAATGTATATTCTTGCTTGTGAGAGCTCATCCTGCCCTTGGGTAAGTAAGGGTGGAGGTTAGGCCTTTTGTGTTAGTAGCATCACTCATTTGATTGGGAATATCGTTCAGGCATTTAGCCCAGCTCTCTCTTTTGTCTGTGCCCGTGGTCTTCAGGCTTATGTTCCTCTGTGCAAAACCATGTGCTCATCTTTAGTAACTTAGCAGGTGATCAACATGTCCCCCTCCCCCATTGTGTCTCAGATTAGCACTCTTGAGGTCAATATATCAGTTACTGCTGGGGTAACCTTGACCCCTCTCCCAGCTGTCTCCCCTCCCCAGGGCTTTGAATTCTGCCCCCCGGAGTGCTGTGTTCTACACGGCCCCCACTGAAGGGGGTCAGTGCTGAGCCACTGTGCAAGCAGTCTGCCTCATAGCCAGCTGTTCACACGTACTGTGCCCCTAGCTTTGGATGGAGTTTCCTTCTGGGTGTGACTGGACGGACCTTGCTGTGCCATGGAATGGCTTGTGGAGCTTTGTTCTCCATGCTGGTGCACTTGACAGGGCAGTGGGGAGAGCAGTAGCACCCATCTGCAGGACAAGGAATAGTGCTTAACTCTGCTGGACCTCGGTCCCGAGGCTGTGGTAATAAGCCCCATATTTGCCTCTCTGAAAAACAGAGAGTTGAGGAAATGGGATGAGGTGGGGGAAATCAGTGGGAGCAAGGGAAGGCATTGATTCTGATCTGTGGGCAGGCTGCCAAAGCAGCCGGGCTGTCATTACTGCATTTGGGGAGCACTGCAGATGCGAGCACTGGAGGCTGTGCAGTCACTTCAGTGGAACCACCAGCTGATTTTCCACAGATCAATAGACCTCTCCCTGGCTTGTGCTGGCTGGGCCTCGTCTCTGTGCTCACAGGCGTGGCCTGTGACATCATTTCTTTTTCCAAGATGGGCCTGTGAACCGTGGCCTAGAAACATGAGCGGTATGACAGTTATAGAGTCTCGTTAGTATAGGGCAAGTTCTCTTTTGGAAAGAGTTGCCTAAGCCAGGGCAAGGTAGGTAAATGCTAGTACTGAGATAAAGATTAAAAGTACACGTGAAGGTTGCTCTGGAAAAGGCAATTTTTTTGAAACTTAGTGACTTATGTGTCAGTACCCTTCTAATGTCCTGTTCCTTCTCCCTAGCTTCCCTATGCACTGCAGGATATGGTCAATAAGCATTTACACAGCACTCAGGAGTCTGCAGGCCCTGGTCAAGAGGCAACCCACACCTTGGCACCATCGGATGTTGTGCCCACCTCAGTCATCGCCAGGGTTTTGGAGAAGCCAGAATCTCTGGTGCTGAATTCAGCCAAGTCTAGCAGTGGCAACTGTCCCGTGGCTGAGGATGTCTTTGTGCACGTGGACATGAGTGGAGCCCCTCCTGAGGCCTGCAACAGTGCAGGACAGATGAAGAAGGAGGAAGGGGAAGTTGGGAAGCAGCAGAACGGTGGCTGCAAGCCACAGGGCAGTGTGGAAAGCGTCCCGGAGGATGCGCCAGCCTTTGAAAAGCTAAGCCCATATCCTACACCTTCACCTCCCCATCCTATGTACCCTGGACGCAAAGTGATTGAGTTCTCTGAGGACAAGGTAAGGATCCCAAAGAACAGTCCCCTGCCCAACTGTACCTATGCTACGCGCCAGGCCATCTCTCTTAGCCTGGTACAGAGTGAAGATGAGAGCTGCGACAGGCACCGAACGCTTCCCAACAGCCCTGCTTCAGAAGGGCACCGCTCAGCTTCCAGCTGTTCCTGTCAGCAGTCCCCCAAAGCAGCCAGGGCTCATGGCTCTTCCCAGAGCAGCCCCTTCAGCAGCCCTCCCCAGATCCCGAGCGCCTTTGCTAGCTCTGCCAGCTCCGAGGAGGACCTGCTGGCCAACTGGCAGCGTATGTTTGTGGATAAGGCACCCCCCACCTCAGAGCGGGTGCTGATGAACCGTACGGCCTTCAGCCGTGACACAGCCCCCGAGCTCCAGAAGAGGTTCAGCCGTTCCATGCAGGAGCTGGATAGGGCAGCCTCAGTCTACTCAGATGGTGAAGAGTCTGCTCAGAGCTGCAGCTGGACCGTGAGCCGGGACTCCAGCGTGGACACAGACAGCACTGAGTCCAGAGCCCGCAGGAGCCATTTCTCCTCAGACTATGGTACAGACTTCTCCCAGGATGAAGCCCAGAAGCTGTTGCAGGGAAGTGGTGGAGGCATTGGTGAGCCTGGAAGTCCACCCCCAGAAAAGCAAAAGGACTATGTGGACCTTGGCTTGCCTGAGAGCCCAGCTGATGAGAGAGAATTGCTGCTCCAGGGAAGCAAGGAGAGCAACCAAGGAGGAGCTCAAGAGGAGAGTGGGGAAGGCAGGGTCAAGCCTCCCTTCAGTCGGCCACACCGCAGCCCCAAGAGAATGGGGGTCCACCATCTGCATCGCAAGGACAGTCTGACTCAGGCCCAGGAGCAAGGCAACCTTCTCAGCTGAGGCAGCCACACGCTGCAGAGCTGTGGGATGTCTCCATCTGTCTTCTGAGGGAGAAACTTCTATCAGTGCCCTCCCCCCCAGGAGGAGTTCTGGGCTCTGCTCTTCAATATTGTATTTATTCTCTTTTGCTACCTGGAAGAGCTGAGGTTCCCCTTCCCTGGCACCTCAGACCTGCAGTACTAGCACACGTTGTGCAGAAGCACACCCACTGCCCTGGCACACTCACAGCTCTCTTCACAGCCTCACACTGGTGCCTGTACCAGACCTTGTTCTTGGTACCCACGTCCTGGTGCCTCTCCTCTGCGCTCCCATCTTCCCTTTCCCCTTCCCACTCAGGTACCTGAGGCCCTGGCTGCTCCTGTACTGGTGCCTGCAGCTGCTCTGCTCTCTTTTAACTTGTGCCAACAGGGCAGGGTGCCTGCATGGTGATGTCTGATTCCCTGGGAGCCCCCAAGGGCCATGAGGAGTCTCCCAGGGGATGGATCTGGTCCCTGGGGTATATGCTGAGGATGCTGGTTTCTTATTTTCCTGATGGGTTTTGTTTTCCCCCAGCCCTCTGCGTTGCGTTCTTCAGAATCTGCCCCTGTAGGTCCCTGTTGCTCAGCTCAGCAACTGGCCCCCACTGAGTCTACATGCAGGGCCCTGTGCTGTGACATTCAGCTGAGAGGCCTGGGGTGGGGTCAGCCCCTTCCCAGGCAGAGACATTGCCCTCTGGGCCCTGGGGTTTGTTTGTGTCTCCCCTCCCTCACACCTCTTCCCCCACTCTCTGTGCTGTTGTTTTGTTTGAATGGTGCTGACTCCTTGCTCTTGGGTGGGCTTCTTTCTTCTTTCCAAGCCTTTGGTTTTGGGGTGTATTGTTTTCTTTTTCTTTTTCCCCGCCCTGCATAAACAGACACAGCGGTTGGCAGCCAGTCTGTTGCCTGCGTGAAGGGTGTGTTGGGGGTGGCTCAGCTCTTAGCTGCGCTTCCCTCTGATCCTGGCCTTCAGCCTGCAGAAATCTCTCCAAACTTGGGAATGAGATCTCGCCCCCAGGGGAGAGAGGCATGAAGGATGCTACTGGGATTTTCTGGGCAGGGCTTTGTGCACCACAGCTGGCCCATGGGGATGAGGGAGCTGCTCCCTGCGGCCACACTACCTCATGCCTCAGTAGCAGCCCTCTGCCAGAGTCTCTTTGTTGCCCCCCCTTTGGGGGCTCCAGGTTGGCTCTGGTGCTTCCACTCCTGAGCAGGGCTTCTCTGCGTGTTTTCCTAGTGTAGTGTGGTATTTGCGTGACTCTTCTTCATGGTCTTGTGTGCTCAATGTCTTATTGGGGGGAGGGAAAGGGAGAGGTCTGTAGATGTAGGTATTGTTTTGAGGGCTAACAAAGCCTAGTGCCCAATTTTTAGTTTTGTCCTGTGCCCTTGTACATGTTTCACCCCTCGCCCAGGGGTGCGAGGCAAAGGGCTGGCCTGCTTCCCGGGCTGTGCTCCCCCTGCACCAGCTGGCTGTCCTTAGCCTGCTGTCTGTTTTTTGAGTTGCATTTGTGTTGTCTTCCTGCCCTACTCCATTAGTTCTTTGCTGGCCAGCTGTGCTGAAAGAGAGCAGCCCACTGCCCGGGAGGGAGCTGACTGCAAGAGATGCAGCCAAAAGCTGCCCAGGGGCTCCTCTTCCAGACATCCCTCCCTCTAGAGGGCCGCACTTGTGGCTGGAGGCAGCCAGGGCCCCAGCTCCAGCCTGGAGGCTCCAGGGCCTGTGAAAGGGAGCTTTAGGTATCTGAGGGCTTGGTGTGCCCTAGTTGGAGCTGCTGCCTATGTGCTTACCTTCTGTCCCACCTCAAACAGCTATGGAACTGGATGCCAGCCTCCAAGGTGGAGGTGGGACTCAGTATTTTACTACAGTATTTCATTCAATTCCTGTGCAAACAGGCTGGTGCTGAGAGCAGAAACTTCCTTTTAGCTTGCAAGGCATTATTTCCTGTCCTGAAAGTTGTGATGGGATCCTTGCATTTGCTCTCCCCTGCCACTATGCTGCTGATTTCTCCTGCTCTTCTGCAGCAGTACTGAGGGCTTTCACCTGCAGCAGCCACCATCTTGTGGCTCATGGACATCACCTGGGGTTGGGTGCTTGTGGAGCAAGCTCCTGGGGCTCTGAGAACACCTGTGGCACTCATGGGACAGCCTGTCTGATAAGGCTGGCTGATGTGGTTTAGCCTATCCCCCTCATCGCAGCTGGGAGGCACCACCCCTCACGTCTCACCTGTCCTGGTGTGCCGGTCAGGGGACAAAACCCATTCTCTAGCTGAAACTGATTGTGCTGGGCAGAGCTGGGCTCCCCCCTGCTTTTTGTCTCAGTAAGCTAAAAGCACAATGGAGCAAAGAAGGGTGGGAAAGGAGCGCCCACAGCCTTCGCATGTATTTGTTTCACAGCATTAGACCACTGGAAGGCAGTGAGGGGGAGTAGGCAGCCTAAGGAGGAGCAGAGCCCCTCCCAGCCAGCACAGTGCCTGCCCTCTGCTCTCTGGCAGCGTTGGCTCCAGGGCCTTGAGCTGACCCAACTTTCAGTGTCCCAACTCCAGACTGTTAATCTGTAACTAATGTGTTTTGTCGTTGTTGTTGGCTTTTTGTTTTTTTTTCTGAAATTTTCAAACTGATGTATATTTTAAGACCAGAAATAAACTATTTTAAAAGTAGGGGATGACGGCTGTAGCATTCTCTCACCTAGGTAAGGACCTGGGCCAGACCTGTCCTGAGCGTGTGAGGGAGCAGAGCCTCTCATGGTACCGTGTCCCAAGCTTGCTGAACTGGATGTGCCTCCTGTAAGCTTTCCAGGTGGTTGTAGATTCACAGGTCATCCTCTGTGCCTACCTCAGTTGCACTCTGTTTCAAAGTGCTTGTGCAGATCAAAACTCTGTGTTAGAGCCGAGGTACATTCCCAGGCAAGGAGTGGTGTGGGAGATGAACGGTGTTTTACCTCTGTAATTACATCAGAGCACATGCGCTGGAAACTGTTGTCTGGGTCTGAGTGCAGATGGACAGCTCAGAGAGCCTGTTGACCACAATCCCTCTGTGTTCATGTCACTTTTGACTCTGAAGCTGAGGTGTTTTTTTTTGTTTGTGTTTTTTTTTTTTTTTTTAATTAATAATTAAAAAGCAGATTATTTAACCAGACAACTTTGGGAAATGTTGAAAAATAATGTGGCCAGTTTTTCACATTGTTTTGAATGCTGCGCAAGTGAGGCCTGGTCTGCCAAAACCTCTTTGCAGTGAATTCTGATGCTATAAGAAGGCCTGATGTTACCCAGGAAATGCTGCCTGCCCTGTATCAAGTACTTTGCTGGCTGTGCATCTGTCTGGTTTGTGTCTTCCCAGAGACCTTCACGTGCTTATCTGCAATAAGATGAGGTATAGCACATTCTTCTTGTACTTAGTTTTTCTTGAAACCCCAGCTCATGGAGTCAAGTAAGAGCAAATTCTCCATTTCAGAAACCAAGACAGATTATCCTGGAGGAGTTTTATAATTCTAGTGATTTTTTTTTGTTGTTTTTTTCTTCTGTGTGGGGAAAGTGGTTTGGAGCTGACAGGAGATGCTCAGATAGGAAGTCCTCTTCATGTGAGAGAGAGAGTTTCTGCAGGTTACTGATGCCAGCGCTTCCAAGAGTTTTGTTTTCATGATGAAAGGGGGCTCTCCATCTCACATGTTCTGCAGGTGTTTGCCTTCCTGTAGCACTCTGTTTCCCAAGTTCCATCCTCGTGGCAGCAGGAGACCCTGGGTACCTTCTGGTGTAGGAGTGACACAGGAAGTGTCTTATTTCCATGACTCCATAATTAATGATTTTATTCTGTGCTCCCTTGAGCAGCAGCTGCTGCCACAATTTAATCTTCCAACCTAATGCTAGCCATGAAATACAATCTTCCTTATTTCACTTCAGCAAGTGCAGGGGACACGTGGCTGCAAGCTGCCATACCAGCAGAGCCTTCACCACAGCCTGTACCTCATAGACAGGCTCCAGGCCTCACCTCCAGCAGAAGCGAAGGCCTGGAGGAGAGCAAGCAGAACTATGCTGGGCCTCACTGCAGGGCCTTTCCTCCAAGGAAGCCCTACTCCCTGCACAACAAAGGGAAGAGGGAAGCTGGAAGGATGCTGGTATCCTTCACCCCTGCAGAACAGCCCTCTTGCAGCTGGGATCCAGGACCTTGTGCTTCAGGAGGGGCTTGTGCATTCCACCAGGGGGCTGACTGGACTTGTTTAAGGTGTTGAAGGAGTCTGCCAGCACCTCACATCCTCCTGCAGGAGCCTGTGCCTGACAGCCTAAAGCTGGCATCCACCTTCAGCAGAAACTCTCCCCTGCGTGGCAGTGTGCCTCTCTGTCCCCTGTCCCCGTTCTGTGGGCTGTGAGCAGCACCTGCAGCAGGCAGAGGTAGACACGGGGCAGGGCAGCGCAGCATGGAGCTTGTGCTGCAGCTCTGCTGCAGGGAGTGAGGAGCCCGACCCTGGGCAGTGCTGCCACCTGCCGCCCGTGCTATGCCCTCTCCTGTAACTGTGAGAGGAGAAATAACCATTTTTAGCACAATTTCTGGCAGCACCATTACCTTGATCTAGCGGGAGCGGAAGGACTGAGGCAGCTGTGAGCAGTGCCACATCTGTGGCCTTTATAAAACTCTGGTTGTGACAGCAGGACAAGCAATAGAAAGACCATCTCTTATACACATCTGAATAAATACAGCCTGTGCCCTGCAGGGCACAGCCAGGCATGGGGAAAGGCAGGGCAGTGTGAGTGACACATGCAGCGACCGGACAACCACAAGCAGCCGACGGGGCGTGTGACGACACAGAGACGTGTAGAGGTTCACTCAGACCAGATTCTGGTGCTCAAAGAGTCAAGGGAGCATTGACAGGACGTGAAATGCGTGAAGAGAGCCCAGGGGCAGCTCACCGGAGGCACGGAGCTGGTGGCTGTGTGCCCCCCTGGCATGCCACACGTGTGGCACTCTCCTTGGCAGAAGCAGGCAGAGTAGCCCAGCTACATCTCTGTTTCTGCTAAGAGGCTGTCACCGAGGCCTGACGTCATCAAGACCATCTGGGAACTGGGATCTGCAGTGAGAGGGAAAAAACAGTGAGCTTTTGGGGCTGCAGGAGGACATGGAGCTGCTCCTCTGATCCAGAGGTGAGGATGAAGGACTGCAGCCCCGCAGGGTGGAAGCAAAGAACTGAGAGGATTTGGGGATTAAGTAGGAGCTAAGCGTGCTCAGGTCATGCAGCTAACAGAAATTCTTGAGGGGGTCACTGTTATGAGATGCCTGGGCAGGGGGAAGGTAGAGACAGCTGCAAGAGGCCAGTGTGAGCATCTGTACTTGTGTCCCAGCAACCTAGGTCACTTGGCTGTCAGGAGCATAGCTCTGATCCCCCTAAGCCTCCTGCACCTTCCTGATACATGTGTGCAGTTACTGGTTGTGCTGACCCAGCTGTGTGTTTAGTCAGCTCTGCACCTTTAAACCTCCACGTGCTGACTGGAATCATTTCAGCTCTAAATCCAGTGTCCAGCTGGGACAAGCTGGCAGGCAACCCACAGACCAAACCCACCTGGGGTGTGGCACAGCCTTCCCAAGAAGGCAGTGGGAAAGCAGCCATTTTGTGGCAGCACAGGTCTGGAAATCCTGACTTGCTGTGCTGCATGAACAGAGGGATTGTGTAGCCCTCCTGAGCCTGGCTCCAGGAAGGTGAGAGCAGCTTTCTGGCTTTGCAGTAGTACAGAGCCCCAGCCAGGAGTTTGGCAACTCTCCCCATGCTCGAGCGGCTCTGATGCAAGGAGGATGGGCATGCATACCAAATCAGAAACCAGCAGAGTACCAGTTTCTTATCCAGAATAATTTCCAAACAGCAAGAACAACAATGTTGTGTACAAACACACGCAGCAACCTATTGGTATTTCCATTATATACCTTCATTTCTGCTACAAGCCAGTGCACAGAGAGGCTGTGGCACCTGGCTAAACTTACAAGTTTAGGCCACAGGGATGGGATCCTGTGCCAGCTGCAGAGAAGTTCTGGACACAGTGAGGAATGACATGACTTTTGGCTAGGATATCTGGCAGACCCCTAAGATTTTAATGTTCCTAGCCTGGGTTTTAAGACTGCACAAAGATTTCATTCCTGCAGCATCAGGAAAAATGCCTCTGAAATACCCTTTCTACTCTCTGCAGCAGCTGCATTGTCCTTGGATGTTCCCTCTCCAAGCATGGCTCGGCCCAACACTATTTCATGTGAAGGCTGAGAGGCTGGAGGCTGTCTGAATTCCAGATGACAGGGATTAGGGGGAGATACCACTAACCAACCCCACCCCGAGAGATAAGGAAACACCCCAGGCACCCTTATTCCTGCCTGCCAACCCCACCGTGCCAGGTCCCAGAGCTCTTACTGTTCTGGCAGATCCAGGGGTTCTTCTCCCTGGCTGTGACTTCACGAGCCTCCATTTCCTCCTCCTCCTCACCCTCTGAGAGCAGGTCAGAGATCTGCTGCTGCAGCTCAGGACTGATGTTATTCTCTGACAGGATGAGTGTCCGTAGGGCCGTGGGGTAATTCTCTACCATGTCTAGCAAGGTCTGAGCAGAGAGTGAGATAAACAGGATGAGAAACAGCACAAACAGCAGCTAGGTCAACAGCAGCAAGAATTGCAGCACCATCTCCTGGCAAACTCCAGCCCTCCTCTTTTTAACCTCCACTGTCCTTTGGCTTTGACCTCCCTTTGCCAGACTCTGAGAGCCTGAGGACTTCCCATCTTTTTGTGGGAAGAGCTGAGCCTGGATATTCTTGTTTTATCAAAGAGAAGGGGATTGCTCTACACCATGTTGTTCCTACACACCAGGGAAGTCCCATCTCTCAGGGGAAAGTCTATGCTACCACACCTTGCCCAACTGTACATAGTGCTTTATCTCTGATCCTCCACTACAAATTCACCAAATAGAGCTGTGTGACTTTTCCCTGCTGACTTGAAGAAGGCAAAACAGCCCTAAGGCTGGAGCTGTGGCTTCTGAGCTCCACCGGTGGCTGAATGCAACACACCAGGGCAAAGCAGCATCTCAAGATGGAAGGGAAGGAAGGTGTTCTGCCTCTGTATAGATGGCCAGGACCTATGCCCTTTAGACTGCAGCAATGCTGTAAAAATAACAGGTTTCCTTACCTGGGCTGATTGGTTGGTGAGTCCTGTTCCCTCCAAATCCAAAACTTCAAGGGTTCGACTGGAGGCCACAGCGACAGCAAGCATCCCTGCTACTTGGTCACCTATAGGAGAAGCAAAGCAGGGCTGTGAGCTGTGCCTGCCTTCACTCACATACAACCCCTGCCCTCGCAGGGCTGGGGCTGTCATGGAAACATCCTCTGCAAATTTCTACCACTGAACAACTTCCAAATCTTGGCTACCTCAGGGAAAAACAAAAGCTGTTAACTGAGGGAAATTTATTTTATTCCCCAAGGAACTGTATCTGCCCACATCTCCTTCCTACTCAAGGCTGTGAGGACCTTTCACTTTCCCTGAAAAGGATCTCAGATGTAGAATAAGGAGCTGGAGAGCCTTAGGGAAAGTTACAGCCTGGCTGAGGCCTGTGCTGGCTAATGGGCTGTCACCTTGGAAAGGTGAGGAGACTTCTGAGTGGGCGCAGCAGGACTGAGATCAATGCCAGTGAAGGACAGAGAACTCAGGGTGTTCTGGCATTTCCTGGGGACGCAGGGCTGTGACACATCTTCTGAGGAAAACCAGACTGACACCAGGTAACACCCCAGGGCCTTCACTGCCCAGGAGGGTGACCTAGTCCAACAGGGTCTGGTGAGGTGGGAAGTGCCCACCTGGTGCCTGGGGTAGGGAGGCATGGCCTGGTCTCCTCCTCACCACCTTGCAGCAGAGCTGGAGAGAGTTGGTTTCTATGGCAACCCATGCCAGGCTCTCCTCCTCCCCCTTGCTCCACAGAAAAGAGAAGGGAGGAGCAGGTGCTGTACAGCCTCTGCCACACTGATGTTGGGCCCTGGGGCTTCAGGTACAGGGAGGAACAGAAGGGTCAAACATGATGACAAATGCAGGCAGGCCACCAGCTCCTTTCTGCTCCTTCAGCAGGGCTCGTGGCCACATTACACTGACCAGCAGGGCTGGCTTCCCTACTGCTGCAGGCACCTGGCAGCGTGAGCTCACTGCTGTGGGCCAGGAAGGACAGTGCAACAAGCTGCCTTGTCTTGCTGGTGATGCTCTGCTGCCTACCTACAGCTGGGTTCCCAGTCCCCCCACCAACGCAAACAGCCCAAATGCAGACAGGTGGAAGCACAGTATCCCTTGGTCCCCTGCTTACCCAAGGGGTTGTAGTCCAAATTCAGCACTCGGAGCTGGGAGCTGTGAGCCACAGCAATGGCCAGGCGACCCCAGCCTTTGCTTGTGACACCCGGGTTGGCGCTCAATGTCAGCTCCTTGAGGCCTGGAGAGGGAAGCCAAACCAGACACTGAGGGTCACCAGAGCAGACAGAAGAGAATGAGTTCAGCTAACCAGGAAATGTGGCCCCTGTACTCCAACAGGCTAAAGGGTTTGGCATTACCCAGTACATGCTGCTCCCCTTTTATGTGGAGCCTCGGAACTCTGAAGATTATCCTCTGTAAAGATCTGAGCCTTAGCACTGAGGCTGTGAACATCTACATACTCCCTGTGTGCACCCACATGCAGAGACAATTCCTGGGCACTGACGGTAAAGCCAAGAGTGGGGCGAGAAGCACACCACGTATTTATGTGTGGTGATAATCAACAGGCTAGTGCCAAATAATAAATGAAAAGCCAAAGCTGTCCCCTCCTCCAGTTTAAAACACTCCTGTCATGAACCGGAGGCAACCTGTAGGTCCCTGAGCAACAAGCTGCCTGCAAGAGAGATGATAGCAGAAAGCCCATGGGAACTCCTCCTCTATCACTTGTTTTTTCTGCTTTACACGAGTTGGGCAAATAAGTCCCTCAGCACAAGCTTCAGCCTGCCTCTCCCAGGGCTGAGGATTTATCTGCTCCATGTAAAGCCCCACTGGCTTCCATGCAGCCCACAGCCCTGCTTACCAGACTTAGCCCCATCAGGCGGCAGGAGTCCACAGATGAGGTTGATGCCTTCATCACCCAGCATGCAGTCTCCCAGATCCAAAGCCACCAGCGAGGGATGGATGGAGAGCGCAGGGTTGAGGAGAGCCAAGCCTGCGTCAGTCAGGGGACTTCCATGGAGGCTGCAGAGGTAAAAGCAAAATCACCACCGAGGCGGCCCAGGGGTTAGCTAGCCCCGCGGGGAGGGAGAAGTAGAGAAGGACGACAGATCCTAACGTCAGATGGGAAGGGAAGGCCCTGCAGAGGGGCTCAGCCGGCAGCTGCAGAGACACTTCTCCCCCATCAGGGATGAAGAGTAGCGGAGGACGAAGTCCTTCGCAGCACCGGGGACGCCCAGGTTTGGGGGGGACAGGACTGAAACCACGCCAACCAGACGGGAGCAGAGCAAACTCCCCCAGCCCGGCGAAAGGCGACGGACTGGTGTCTGCAACGTCAAGGACGTCCCTCCTCACGCCAGAGCTGGCTGGGAGCCTCCATCCCCACCACGCTGGGCAGACCGGGCCGGGCACCCACCGCCTCCCCGCTACTCACAAGAGGGACTGGACGGAGCGGTTGGTCTTCAGGGCCTCGGCCAGCTGCTTGACGCGGTTGATGTTGGAGACGATGCCCAGGTTGAGGTTGAGCTGCGCCAGGGAGCGGGACTCGGCCACCCCTCGGCAGACGTGCCCGAAGTCGCGCTCCGAGAGCTGGCAGCCGCGCAGCGACAGCAGCCGCACCGAGTTCTCCCGCAGGCTCTCGCAGATGTCCCGGATCTCCGCGCCCGACAGCGTCTCCCCGGAGATCTGGATGGACCCCGGCAGCATCTTCCTCCCGCTCGGGAAGCCTCAGCCCGCCGAGCCCCCGGCGCCGGGAGGGAGCGTCAACGCCACCGGGCTCTGCCGGCCCGGCCCACCGCGGCCCCGGGGGCGTCACCGCGCAGCCTTACCGGCGGCCGCCGGGACGCCCCGCTCCCCACGGCGGGGGACGGGGCCCGGGGGAGCCATCGGCGGGGGCTAATCCGTAGCCGGGCCGAGAGGGAGGGAGGGAGGGAAGGAGAGAGCGCGCCGCGCCGACCCGCCGTTCCAGCCGGGGCCGGGCAGCTCCCGCCCCGCCCCGCCCGCACCTGCTGGGCCGCCCCGCCCTCTTCCTCCTCCCGCCCCACGCAGAGCGACTCCGTCCCGCCCCGCCGGCCCCGCCGCCATGTTGTGCCCCGCCGCCCGCTCGACGCGCGTGGGGAGTGCCTGCCATCCTCTGGTGCTGAGGGCGGGCAGACACCCCGAGAATGGGCCGAAGCCACTGGGCCGTGGTGCGCCCCGGGCTGGGCAGCAGCCGCCCCAAGGCTTTGTCTGCTGGAGCAAACCGATCCTCACCTCGGTCTTGGTGCGTGTGGCCCAGCGCTCTGCAGGTCAGTGTGAGCCGTGCCTGCTGCGCTGGGGTACGTGGGTTGCGGACAAGGGATTTTTTGAGCGGGCTCGCAGCAGATCGTAGATATGGAGGGCAAGCTGGAAGATAAGGTCTGAGGCTCCTTGCTGCCCCTTCGGTACAAGGGGGAGGTTGGAGTTTTGTTGGCCACCCCCCTCCGAAGTCAACATCTAGGGGGAGTGGAATGAGCTCAGGTGGGGTGGACGGCCCAGGGGTCGAAACCTGGGGCTGATCTGACAAAAATAATGATGGGAAAAGGGTGAAGCGCTGTCTTGCACAGCTGGCTGCGTCGTGGCATGAAGGTGTGGGAGCCTGCACGCAGCTGAGGTGGTATCGGGGTTGTGAGGAGTTCTGCTGGGTTAATGTAACGTGCCTTCCTATCAGAGAAGTAGGGCAGCATGTGAAGGGTTCTAGGCCACGGCTGGGTGCACGGGAGAAGGGGAAGAAATGAGGGCATCCATCATCCTTCCACTGGTTTTCTTCCTGCAACAGGGAACGGCAGGGGCTGAAGGGATGGAGGTGTCCTCAGGCTCGTGGTAAGGGAGCAGACCTGCCTGGTGTCCCTTGCCTGCTGGTAAATGTGGAGGGGGTGGGGAAGTGCTGCAGGTCTCCTCACCTCTGCGGCATGCAGCCTGATAAGAGATGTGACGGCCTTTTGTGACTCCCTTTTAATTTTCTGGTATGGAGCAGGGAATTGCTCTTTCTTTTCCACCTTCTTGCAGTTGCATTACTTGGAGAGAAATATGAAGCAGGGCCCCTACTGTTTCAACTCCAGTGAGCTGAAAAAGGAAGCCAGTGAGGTGGAAATTAGGTTAAACCACATAAGTAGACAGCTTTCTGCACATAGCTAATCTGTTAAGGAGAAAGCCTAGCTGCTGTATGTGTCAGGACTCAAGTGAATTCCAATCCGCTGGGTAACTAAGGGACAAACCCAGACTCCTCTGCTTTGCTGGCAGGCCGTGCTATGAGAGAGGAGGTGGAAAAGGAAAATGTAGGATATGGAGGGCATCATTAAGCAGTCCTCCTCCTGTGAAATGGAGGAGCAGGTCTCCTGAGCCATGAGCTGCATGTTATTCCCTGGATGAGACCAAGGGTGAGCAGTAGACGAGAAGCTGGGCTCTGATGTCAACACTGAGACTTTGGCTGCAGCCAAACAAAGGTTATCACCATGCATGTTGCGTTTCCTGTTGCACGTGGGTGCTTGAGCTTGCAATTGCATCTGCAGGCTGCACCAAGAGTGGGCCACAACCTGGCAATATATCTGTGTTGGGCTGTGAACAGCAGCTGTATGCACCAACAGTGCAGTACAGATGCTGGTGATAGCTTTCAAAGCAGGAGCTCCTGATCCCTGAAGCCATTGGGCAGTTCAGGTGAGAATGGGAGCCTATGTATAGCGGGGCTGCGAGTAGTACACAGTGAATGTCAGAGTGATCTGCCTAAATAACTAACAGCTGCTCATCAGCACAGGTTGAGTGGAAGACTGCACTTAGTCTCACTTGGCAATCACCTCCAGGCACTAATTAACCCGTGCTTCCTTCAGAAGGCTATTATTAGTGAGGCACTAGCAAGAAAGCCTCTGGGGCACGTCCCACTTCAGTTGACAGCAGCAGCCTGGAAGCAGTGCTTAGAGCATCAGCCTGCCTTTGATCCCCTAGTGCTGGCATCTTTGGTGCCTGTAGTCAGGTGCAAGAGAACATCAGGGGGATGTACATCCTACCTTTCCTTATGCTCAGATACATTGGGATTAGTGGTACAGCAGCAAGTGGTTTTGAACTTGGAGGCAAACCTGGCAGTGGTATTTTGGCAAGGGCTAGGTATTACTTCCTTGTCTTGTGCTGCTACCCAGCAGGTATGAGGAAGGTTGGTCTCCCAGGTACTGCAGAGGAGGGGAGACTGTAGGATGCTCTAATACTCATTTTACCTTCCTCTTTCTAACATGACAGCCTCATGTGTTTATTTCAGCTTTAATTAAAAGGGCTCACACAGTTCATATAGCATTACCCTTCCTCAACAGCTGCACGTGTGAGGAATTACTTCAGATTTGGTGCAAGGGAAGAGGGAGAAACTTATTTCAGATTTCCTGCAAAAGCCACAGCAGGAAAGAAAGGCATTAAAGGTGGAGAGTCTGGCATGATGGGGATGTAAGGCTTGCCCTGATAACCAGAGGACTTGAGTGAGACTGAGAGCTGCCCTCCCACAGGGACCTGACTAAGGCAGTGTGCTCAGCATGCTCTGCAGAGCTGCAGTACACGTGCGTTTCCCTGCAAGAGCATGTCCCCCCTCTGTCAGCAAAAAGAGAGAGGCTAAATCTGTCAGCAGAGCATTGAACTTCTGGTGGTACGAAACGTTTCAAGCTCCAGCTGCTGCACAGAATGATCTGGGTCTGAGGAACTGGAGCAGAGCGAGTCCCACAGCGTCCAGGGGGGGGGGTTTGTCATTACTGCTGTTATCTGTCCCCAGCTGACACGCAGGCTGTGTGGGGGCAGCATGAAGGCTTCTTTCACAGCTCTCCCGTGCTTTGAGTTAAACACAGAACGCTCTGTGGTTCTGACCTAGCCGAATGGCAGGGTGTGGAAAGAGAGCACGGGGCTTCTCCAGTGATGCCCACAGATCAGTGGTGGTATTTTGGCCCCGAGTGACTTTTCTTCTTGTCTGGAACTTTTCTAGTGGCAGTCATCTCTTTCTCCTTTTCTTCCCTCTGCCTGCACTTGAAAGTTTTTATCAAGACGAACAGACCCATTCTATGCTGCCAGGGTAAGAAGCCAGAGTTAGGGACTAGCCTCCCGTGGAGTTATAATGAAGGAAATGCCAGACTTATAGAATCGCAAAGTCGTTCTTTTAAGTTTGAAAATAATGGAAACTCTAGGTGCTGAAAGTGGCCTAATTGCTCGGAGTACCTTGAAAATTGCTGGCCCAAATACTGTAGCTGGTACTCCCCAGCATCTTGTTCTTGTATTCTACAGCTAAAATAAATCGGGGGCTGGGGGAGAAAGTCAGAGAACGCGTTCACTGCGTGTGTGTTAGTGGATTAACTTCTTGCTCTCGGAAGGGGAACAAATGATGAACCCAGCAATAAGCAACAGTGGAAAGGTCTGTGACTGAAACGCTCAAGTCCTATCCAGTGACATAACTGAAGCAATGAGCAGCCTGACTGCGGTAGGTGGCACTGTTTTCCTCTCATTCATCACACTTTGGCTCTAGTCTGAATCTTGTCTTTGCAGGAGCATCCTCTCCCACTAATAAAACAAAGGGGCCAAAGAGTGCAGTTCTGACATGCTGTCTGCCTCGTGCTGATTGTAGGCACACTGAGAGAGGATTTCTTTATTTTTGTTTCCTCTCCAGTTTGAGTGTCAGCTTCTCAGGGGTCGCTCCTTTCCTCCAGGAGAGAAACTGAAAGCCAGAAACCAGCTAACAGCTTAGTTCAGATCAGTGAGGGAAGACTACAGCTGAACTACTTAACTGTGAGCTGCTGCAGTGCAGGTAAGCCTACCCTGGGCTGTTCTGCTTACTTCCCCATCCTTACTGGAGCCTCCCTGCTCACAGACATGCTGACTGCAGTCAGAACTGCTGTCCCAGAGCAAAGAAAACAAATAGAAATAAGGTGCTGTGGAAGCACAGGGATGGATAGGTTTCTGATATGCACAAGAGAAGGAACAGTAGGGTGAGACAGCAGCTTGACCAAATGAAGAGAGGGATCAATCCAGAACGTGACGAGGTATACAGTTAAGTATCATGTTTCTTAAAGTTTACAGTGAAGCTGAAGCACCTTTTGAACTATGTATGGAAAAGCTGCTTAAGACAGGTCATTTATCCTGAAACACTTGGAAGTACGACAGCACAAAAGGGCAAAGAATTGTGCTTTGGGTCTAGGCAAGATAAATCAAGGCACAGAGACCCTGCCACACTCTCCCATTATATAAGAAGGCTCAAAGACATCATTCAAAACCAACATCAGTTTAATTCTTCCCTCTTCAGGACAGGAACAGAGCAGATAGCCCTGGGGTTACATGAGCAAGCAGAAAGGGGTAAGGGACTAACCAAGCTAGGAAATCCCAGCTAAACATGCAGGCAACAGAACCACTCTATTCAAGACAGCCCAGACCCGGGTGGGTGTAAGAGCATAGTCCTTCTGAGTCACGGAGGTGCTGTCCATGCAGCTCTGCAAAACTGCAACCCAGAGGACTGGTCCAGGAAAGCAAAACAAAATCAAGTCTTATTCCTGCTGTTCTGTTCTTTTCCTAGGAGGCAGCAGGCTACTACAGCCCTACGCAGCCCCAAAAGTAGTGAAGGAAGCAAGTCCAAGACTGTGCAATTAGAGGGTCAATGCATTGGCTTTGGCTGTTGTGTTTAATACAGCGCTGGAAACAACTGGAATGTCTCTGGCAACTCTCTGAAAGGGTGGCACGTTGGGTCCTTCCAAGGTGTCCAGGATACCTGCAGGAAACAGGAAAACGAAGAGAGTGGCAAGAGTTAGTTCAGAAGCAGGTGGTGCGTTTCTTCTTTTTCTCTCTGGCCAGTGACTGGCTGGTGGTGGCAGAGCCCAGAGCTTGGAGGAAAAGGGATGAGATATCTTGCCCCTAAAGAACTAACAGCAGTGAGCACCTCCATCCAGAGACTGCAGCATGCGGATCAGTTTATCCTTGGGGCAGGGGAGTGTAGATCCTTTCACTCTGAGGGTGCTAAATCCAGCCCCTTGTCATTTGACCCTAACACAGACTCTGCTAGGGGCTCTGCTCTGCCAAGGCAGCCTGGCACGTTGCTTACCCACCTCACTCCAGCACGTACACTGCTTTTAGACCAACTGTTTGCTTTCATCTTGAGGTATACCTGCAAGGCTTTATCAGGAATTGCAGCTGGGGGTGTGATACGGTATTTTTATTGCTGCAGTGCAGACCATATTTGGCAGGAAATGCACGTGCTGATGGAAGTGTTCTCCAGTTCGTGTCAATTACTCTCTCGAGACTGATAATCAGTCCTGGAGATACTTGAAGAAAACTGCTTAGAGTATATTCTACCATATTTCATTTGCTGAGAAGATGCATATTAGGGTTGAGAACCTTGGCCATGAACAGGGAGCCAGGAAAGAACAGTATTTAGATTGAAAAGGACTCGTGATGCTATGCCAGAATTATGCAGATTTTTTTTTTTTAAAGGGGGACTAACAGTTTGTGATAAGAAAACAGAAACAAAAACACAAAGATGACCTGAATCTGTATAGCTTGTTGAAAAGTATTGTACAGTTTAAGATAATAAAGGTGTTATGCAAAGAAGGAACGACTTCCACAACATATTCCGTACTCAGAGTAAAGCAGCCTGATTTCAGCAAGGAAGGGACTGGACAACTGCATAAGAAAAGTAGTCACTGCTTTAACACTTGACTTGTGGGGAGAGTTAACCTGCTGCTTTGCAACTTGTCTTAAGTACCAGAGCTGCACATAGATACTAACCCACGTCGACAGGCTGACCTGCTTTGACATCTGCTAACAATGGCAGTGCTGCTGTGGACAGTGTCAGGTCCAAACTGCCCACAGGTCCAAAAGCAGCACCTCCTCCTCCCCCAGATGTAAGAGGCACTGCCATCATGTTTCCCTTGCTTACCTTCTACCACCTTGTGATAAGCAAAGTGCAGATAGAGGAGGAAAAGCATATGCAGAGCAGCAAGAGTCCCACACAGGATGAGCCGCTGGGTATGCCCCACTGTGCGCGACACCAGCACGGCCACCTAGGAGAGAAGTGGAAATCAGAGACACTGTCAGCCCGTGGCACTGCAGTCAGGACCACACAGGAGGATGGGCCAAGTAGTGAGAGCTGGCAGGAACGCCGCTCAGAGCCCTTCTCACAGTTGGCACCAGGAAATCCTGTGTAATCTGACTTTGTTTTGGGTAGGTGAATCTTGCCTATTTTCACCAAGTGTGCAGGAGGCTCAGGCAAGTCTCTCTGGAGTAGCAGGGGACACAGGACAGCAGGCTTCCTGCAGCTGTCATGCTGGGGGAGGACAGTCAGCCAGGCCACACACAAGTAGCCAGATGACCCAAATGACCCCAGCTGTGGAATCAACTGCCTGGCCCAAGGGACAGAAAGTTCACCTCCCTCCTCTCTGGGCTGCCTGTCACTTACCATTCGCAGTGTAGACAGTCCACCAACCACCAACCAGAAAACATAAAAGAGGGAATGGAAGTGGATATTATAGGTGACAAGCAGAGTGATGCAGTGTCCAAAAAGGCCATAGCCCTAACAAAACAAAGACATCCACGTTACAGCTGTCACTTGCACGCAAAGGGCTGTTGAGCAACAAGCAACCTTTGCTTGCAACATTTCAGCGAGGCAGTACTTCACAAACCACACACACACACCATGCTAGAACACAGCAATTGTCCCAGGCAACAGGATTATGGTTATCTGGGACTACTAATTTACAAAGACATTTCCAGATCTCTGGGAAAAGCTCACGGGACGCTCTCCCTCTGGACCACCACCCAGCCAACATCCATCGTGGGGCAGCCCCATCTGTACATACCAGCAGCGACAGCATCTGCACCATCGTGATTTGGGCGTTGCACAGATATGCCAGGAAATAGATGAAAGAGGAGACTCCCAACCAGTAACCGAAGCAGGTGCCAATGGCTGTGCCCATCAGTGTGCCTTCCCTCTGTGGAGACAGCAGCAGGATGAAGAGAACTCGGAGAAATGGCCTGCCAGCACCCTAGTCCCACTGCAGAGGGCACCCAGAATCTTTGATATCATTATCAACCAGCAGCCTAACAGCAGCCAGGTTGCCCCGTGACCTACACCCCAACTGTCCCAGCAGCAGAACATCAGGACTTTCTGTGGCAACGTCCCTTCCCTCCCAAACCAAAAGGCTCTTCCTCAGCTCAAATCTGCTTTTCAGCAAGATGCTGTCGTGTTATGGAAGAGGTGTCGTTAAGGCAAACTAATCACTGAGACTCGCCGTACAATGATGGTGTCCGAGGTCTTCATCCCATGTAGAAGGATGGCCACCAGCGTGAAGACCAGCATGAGGGGTCCGTAAAGCTCACCTGCGATCTTCTACGCGTCAAGAGAGAGACGGGAAGGTTTGGTCAGTGCTCCCATCTTCCAGGCTCTCCACCCCAAGTGACACAACGAGTTATCTCAGAGTTTTATCACCCGAGGAGCATCAGCACAGCCACTGCTGATACAGGCCACACAGAATAGGCTGTGTGATGAGATGAGTGGTGGTAAACAGGATGCAGAAATGGGTGAAGTGAAATCTAGAGTTCTAGAACTGTACCAGCATTAAAGGCAGCGGGAAGGTAAAGGCAGCAGAAAGGTAAGGGCAGCACTGGCTCAGGCTCTGCAGGGCAGTGGTCACAGCACTGAACTTGCTGGAGTTGAACGGACAGTGGTCTCAGCCACATGCTCTGATTTTTGGGTGGTGCTGTGCAGAGCCAGGAGTTGGGTGTGGCGATCTTTATAAGCCCCTTCCATGTTAGGCCACGGGGTCTGGTTCTGCAGGATAGAACTCACCTGAGGGAAATTAATCATCTTCACGGGCACCATGGACTCCAGCAACCTGCGTCACAGCAAAGCAGGGAACGACATCGCGAGAGTTAACGAGATGCTTCAGAAGCAACAGGTCCCCGTACACCCACCACCACCACCGCTTCCCACCGTGACTCGTGGGGGCACAGAGCTCCTGTGAAGGGTGCCAGCAGCTAACTAAAGGCCGGCCAGCGAGGCAGCTCCAGCCCCGCACGCTCCCCGCCCACCTGGTGCGCACTTGGACGGGCTCCACGTCGAAGTACGGCCGCAGGATGTCGATGTTGGCGTAGAGGCTGAAGGCCTTGGAGGCCTGCCTCTTCCCCACCTGCCACATCTGCGGAGAGAAGGCCGCGTGCAGCAGCGGGGCCGGCGGCGGTGGGGGCGGGGCGGGCCGGGGGCGCGCTCACCTGGTCCGCCACCTGCCGCCCCAGCTGCCCCTGCAGCCCCTTCATGCCCAGGAACTCGCCGTCCTCCTCCCCGCCGGCGCCCGCCTCGCCCTCCTCCTCCTCCTCCTCCTTCATGCGCTGGTGCATCTCGCCCATGTCCTCGAAGCTGGAGCCCGACGTGTCGTCCATGTTCTCCATGTCGATGACGGCGGAGCCGCCGCCCTGCGCCGGGACGCGGAGCGTCAGCGCCCGCCGTCCCGCCGTCCCGCCGTCCCGCCCCGGAGCCCCGCCGCCCCCCGGCGCGGGCCCGGCCTCACCTGCACGTTGTCCTCAAAGCCGCCCCACTCGGCGGGGCCGCTCCTGCCGCCGCCCGGCGCGGCCATAGCGCCCGGCCCCGCCAGCTCCCCGAGCCGCGGCGGCGCGGCGGCGACGCGGACGTGACGGCGCCGGAAGCGGCGGGGCGGGCGGCGCCGCCATCTTGCGCGCGGCTTCCGGCGGCCATGGCGGCCGAGCGGAGCGTGGCGGAGATGCGGGAGCGCGTGGTGCTGGGCGAGTTCGGCGTCCGCAACGTGCGTGGGGCGGCGCGCTGCGGGCCGGCTCCCGCCCGCGCACCCCCGCTCCCTCACGGCCGCGCCTCCCGCAGGTCCACACCACCGACTTCCCCGGCAACTACCCCGGCTACGACGACGCGTGGGACCCGCGGCGCTTCGAGGAGGTGAGTGAGGGCGGCGGCGGCGGCGGAGCCCCGCGGTCGGCTCCGGCGTGACGCGGCTCGGGGCCCGCGCAGGAGTTCCGCGTGGACGTGGTGCGGGAGGAGGACGGCGTGCTGGAGTTCGACATGGTGGGCGTCGACGCGGCCGTCGCCAACGCCTTCCGCCGCATCCTGCTCGCCGAGGTACCGCGGGGCTCCGGCGGGAGGGGCCGAGGGGAGGTCGTGCTTAGCTGCCGCGCGGCTGCCTTCTGTCCCCGAGGTGCCCACGATGGCCGTGGAGAAGGTGTTCGTGTACAACAACACGTCCATCGTGCAAGACGAGATCCTGGCGCACCGCCTGGGCCTTATCCCCATCCGGGCAGACCCTCGGCTCTTTGAGTACAGGAACCAAGGTGGGTGCCTCGGGGCGGACGGCGATGGTGCCGTGGGACCGTGGAATCCTTAGAGTTCAAAGGGACCCCTGGTCCAACTGCCCCGCAGTGGACAGGGACCCCTACAGCTGCACCAGGTGCTCAGAGCCCCGTCCAGCCTCACCTTGAAAGTCTCCAAGAACATCTACCATGTCTCTGCCACCTGTTCCAGTGCTTCACCACCCTCACTGTGAAAATTTTTTCCTTATATCTAATGTAAATCTACCCCTTTTAAGCTTCAAACCGTTTCCCCTTGTCCTGTCACAGCAGACCCTGCTATAGAGTCTGTCCTTTGCTTTGGCGCAGCCCCCCTTTAGATACTGAAAGGCCGCTCCCGGGTATCCCTGCAGCTTTCTGTTCTCCAGGCAGAACAGCCCCAGCTCTCAGCCCTCCTAGGAGGGGTGTTCCCTCTCTTTGGATCGTTTAGTGACCCTCCTTTGGATACGCTTTAACAGAACAGAACTGCAGTTCCATAGAGACACCGTTTTGCCCTTTCCAGGAGACGAAGAGGGGACAGAAATTGACACTCTGCAGTTTCAGCTGAAAATAAAATGCAGCCGGAATCCTGAGGCAGCCAGGGAATCATCTGACCCGAATGAACTGTATTTCAATCACAAAGGTGTGAGCTCTTTCTGCCTGTCCTAAAAGTAGGTGTGGCTTTTTGCTTTTTTTTCCTCTTGTTCACTTTCTTCTTTCTCTCCCTTGGAATTCAGCTAATTTCATCACAGTACTCACAGCGTGCTTTTGCCATCTGCGGTCCCACGCAGGTCAGCAGCCTGTTTTGTGAGGCAGCAGCTGGCTGATGCTGGTGGCTTCTTTTGGCAGTGTACAGTAAGCACATGACGTGGGTGCCCCTGGGGAATCAGGCAGACCTCTTTCCAGACGCTGACTTCCGACCCGTCCACGACGACATCCTCATAGCGCTGCTGCGACCCGGGCAGGAGATAGATGTGCTCATGCACTGTGTCAAGGGCGTAGGTGAGTGCTGGGCCCGGGCTGGGGAGCAGGCGTGCCTGTGCTTGGTCTTGAGTGCAGCTGTGAGATGGGAAACAGTGCAGAACTGGCTTGGCCCTGAGGCCTGCCCTCATCCTTAATTCTTGACTCTTTGTGCAGGTAAAGATCACGCCAAGTTTTCTCCCGTGGCCACAGCTAGTTATCGACTGCTTCCTGACATTACTCTCCTGCAGCCCGTTGAGGATGAGGCAGCTGAGACGTTACAGAAGTGCTTTTCCCCTGGAGTCATTGAGATCCAGAACGTCAAGGGTACTTTCTTCCCAGCTGTATAGTGCCTTGTTTCTGACAAATCTTAGCAGAGCGGAGAATAGAGCTAAACCTTGTAGGCAGGAAAAACACGCTGCTTATAGGTGTAGTGTGCCTGTGTGTAGAGCCCTGCGGCACTGTTCAGCTGTCTGGATAGCGAACTTGCTCTTTGTAGCTGCTGAGCACGGAGAGGACTTGTGTCCTGCCCAGAAGTGCATGCAGGCTTTGTTCTTTGAACTGTTAAAAGAAGAGACGCATTTTGCCCGGCTGGAGTTGTGTGTTAGGGATGTGCTAAGTCTGTCCTTGGCTTTGCTGCCTCTGCTGCTCTGAGGGGTAAGTCCCTTTTGTGACCCCCAAGGTACCCATCTGCCGATGGTGCCCACCTTGCTTTCTTTTCTCCCCTTTTAAGGAAAAAAGGTGGCGAGAGTAGCCAACGCACGGCTGGACACATTCAGCAGGGAAGTGTTCCGACACGAGGGCCTGAAGAACCTGGTGCGCCTGGCGAGAGTGCGGAATCATTACATCTGTAAGTGGCCCGGTTCCTGCACAGCACAGAGCCCCGCTGTGCTTTGTGCAAACAAGCAGGGCCCGGCCAGCGTGTGAAGCTGGGTCTCAGCCTTCCACTTCTCCCTGGCGTCGTCGTTCTTCCTATGTTCGTATTCCTGTGGGGTCATACTGAGATTGTGGTTTGGTGCGGCTCTGGCATAAGATGCGTTTGTGCTTCTCGGTGCTGAGATCTGTCTTGCCAGAAGTGCAGCAAAGGGGAGACGAGGGGCAAATGCTGGAGCCAGCTGCAGGCCGGTGGCTGTGCTGACGCGTGTTTCTGTGCAGTTACAGTGGAGTCGACGGGTATCTTGCCTCCAGATGTGCTGGTGACTGAAGCCATCAAGATCCTGATGGGAAAGTGTCAGCGTTTCCTGAACGAACTGGACACTGTGCCTATGGAGTGAGCGGGGCGTAGCCAAGAAGCAGAACCCCGTGCTGCAGTTTTGGGCTTCCTGCACTGACCTGCAGGAGTGGTTCTCCTGCCATAGGCAGGAGTTTTTAGATGGATTTTAAGAGCCCTAGGACCGTCTCTTTGAACTTGTTCTGTGTGTGATGAGCCTCAGCGAGGAGATGCACTAAAATAAAAGCTTTCTTTTACCTCTGTCTGCTGTTGTGTAGTTGAAAATTGTGATGCCTGTCTCTGCCACGGGAAGCTGGGATGAGGTGCAGGTCACCAGCACTGGTGAGCACTGTTACCATGGAAGTCTCTTTAGGCAAGCTGATCATGTCAGAGAACGGTGGGCAGCAGCAGTGTGTTCTAAGGTAATCTGCACTATGACACTATCATTGGCTACACTCCATCCTACTGTTGCCTCTGTTTCACTGGGATATACTTCTCTAAGTGTATACATTGTTACGGGTGCGGGGCAGCTAGTGTTCCGGGCAAGGCCAGTGATGTGCCAAAAGCAGAACAGAAACAGGGTGACCCTAAGCTGCCATCACCAACCGGTCCCATTGTGCTGTGTCGGAGAACCAAGCAGCTGACTGCCAGTACCTTTAAACACATTACTTTTCCCTTTTATTATCTACTCAGGACTGGTGCCTCCCTTCCCTGCTAACGTTACCTTTGGCTGCGCTTTCTTTCTGGCAGCTGGAAGGAGGAGTGCTGAATACAAACGAAGTCATGACACCACGGGTATGAAACTGGAATAGCTTTACTGACATTCAGAGGTGTAACACAACCGGTTCAGAGACAGCTTCAGATTTAAACATTCCTACAAAAAAAAGGTTCTAAAAACCATTTAAAAAAACCCCTCGTGTCTAGCATGAAGTCACAGAATGTTAAAAATCTCACAACACAATAAATACACCCAGCCTCTGCTAGAGCCGGGAGCCACGTCAGCTCAGAGGTTAGAAGTGTCTGAGGCCAGGAGGAAAGTGGAGGGTGCTGGTGGAACAGCAGGGGCAGGAGGGTGTGGAGAGTCCCAAGGCACACTCATTTTTGTTTTGTGCACTCCTACCCCTTCCTACTCAAACTTTTCAGCCCAGTCTGCCCCAGCAGGATTTATTACTCGCTTTGTTCTACTTAATGGCAAAACTAGCTTGGGACAGAGCCTCGCAGCTCCTCTGCCAACATCAGCATATGCTGAGTGAACTATTTGTCATGATAAGAAAAAACAACTTCCCAAACCAGGGTGGTTTGATACAAGCCTCACCTCATCTGAAACCCCTGTAAACTGCGGTATAATCCCCACTTGTCCTGCCCCCGCTGCGCAGCTCTGAGAAGTACCAGGCTGGGTGAAAACACAGACTGCTGTCACCTCCACAACAAGAGGGTGAGGAGATGCCATTTGTTTTGCAGGTGCTTCAGATATTGGTCCAGATTTTGTGTACCCTGCACTGGCCGTCACCAGGGCGTGATGAAAACAAAAAAAATGAAACCTGTCCTGCTCCCCCTTAAGGGTATCCAAGAAAGGCTGGCACAAAGTCACAGCCTTTCATTTGGCTATGGGTAAAGCACGCTGTAAGAGCATATATATACATGTGTGTATATATATGTATGAGGTGTCTGCTTCCCACAGAAGAGCTGCACCTTAAAAAGAGCCATGTCAAGAAGATCCTAGAGCACTGCAAGGCTTCCTTGGCACGCAGCCCTCAGCCCAGCATCCTAGAGGGAAATGGATCCATCAGAACATGAGTCCACTACAGACAGGCATGACAGGAGTGCCCGCTGGGTCCCCTGCAAGGCCTGGCTACTAGCACCCACAGAAAGATGAAGGCAGCCCCTTTCCACATGCTGCACTACTCTTCTGCACTAATCCTAAACCCCAAAGGATGCAGATATGGAGTAAGAGTGACCCAAAGCTACAGGATGACCAGGTTTTACTTAACAGTCTATGGGCTCAGCTCCCACCTTGCAGAGACACAAAGGTCTAAAGATGCTCATCCAGTGTAGGGGAGGGGAAGGAGTAAGAGAAAGCTTAACGGACTGCATCAGATGCCACCACAGACCCCATCCCACTGCAAGGAGGAGGATGGGATGGGACCTGTAAGGGGCTTTATTGAGACAAATGCTCGTAGAGGTGGTGACAAGGAGAATCTAATGTGCTTACTATGAGAAGAGATGAAATACAAAGTAGGGAAGGAGATAGCTGCAGCATCCCAGGCTCAGGGTTCAAAGAGCACAGTGAGATCCTCTCCGTCCTCATTCGTCTCCAGCACATCTGTCTCCAGGGATGGCTTCACCTTTTTGAAGAGAGATGGGAGGTTCCGGATGTGAACCTCCTTGCGGAACTGCTCTCCAAGTGGCTTCTGCAGAGGACAGACAGACAGACAGGCATCAGGAATCACCACCCTCAAAGCCCCCAGTCAGCTCAGGGGCAGCATGCCTGCATCTCTGAGGTGGGGGGAATCTCAGGTAACAACCAGCACACCTAGTGGGGCCAGGCAGGCAGGCTGGCTGCCCAGATGCTTCCACAGGGCACAGGGATTAGATGAAACAGGTTCGTTGTGCCCCCAGAACATCACCTACCCCAATGCAACCTGTTATGAGGCGTTTGAAATGGTCTTTCCGGCGCTTGTCCGCCACTTTCTGCAGCGTTGGGTTAAGAAGCTTTGAATCAAACTGTTCCAATGAGTCCCTCTGGATGTCCGGGATCTGCTCCATCACCACCTTCAGCTCAGCATAGCGAGGACGCTGCAAGGAGAAGCACAGTCAGCGTGGCCGCCCCTCCCTGGGGGCTGCTCCTCTGCCCCCGTGTGAGCACACAAGGGATCTGTTCTCCACCACCCCTCCCCACAAGCTGGCACGCTGACAGTTTCTCACCAAGGCCTCGTAGATCTGGAAAGCCAGATGGACGAGAGCTGCCATGCAGCCATCGTGCTGCCCGTGTATCTGTAAGCCCTTCAGCACACTGGTGAAAAACCAGGACACGGCGTCGGGCAGCAAATTGCCTGGAAGCACCTGGGGGAGAGGCACCGTCAGCACGGAAGCAGGATATGACAGCACTGCCCTCCTACAGCCTTCCCAAGGGAGAAGGTACCCGGGGTGAAGCAGCCACGCTTCTCATTCTCACCACACTCTGTTTCCTCTCCCAGATCTGTCAGAATGAATCCCTTCTTCCCCCTGTACGTACCTGTTTGAGCAGCGGCCAGCACAGCTGTGTTGTGGTTCTTTGGCAGGATAAGGTGTCCTTCCAGGAGAGGGATGCATAGGCAGTGATCATCAGAGCAGTGCAAACATCCTGGGAAGGCGTAAGAAGAGTAAACCAGTCAGGAGACATTTCCCACCTCTAAGATTTATACCAAAAGGGAACCAAGAGGCAAACCAGGGACTCTGCACTCTGTGTGCTGCAGCAGCTAGAGGTGCTGAGAAGCACCTAACAAGCACCACGAGGTGTAGCTGCTGTGTGGAGTTGTTCCATTCGAAGCCAGGAGCCCCGGACAGAAGCACAGCCAGTGCTGAATGCCTCTGTCCCACCTGCAGAACTGCTGACACACTGTAGCTGAATGTTATACTGGATTCCAAACCCTTCTGCAACAATTAACACAGCCCTCAGAAAACAAGCATGGTCTAAAGTTACCCACTCTGGGAATGCTGAAGCAGACTGCACCAGAGACACAGGACAAAGAGTGCACAGAAAGGATGTTGGCAACGGAAGCACGCTCTTACCTCCTGCTTCATCAGACACTTCCCAAGCTCTGTCAGCTCTGCGCTGGCAGGAGGAGTCACATCCGTGGCCATTGCTTCATCATCTGCACAGGAGAGAAAAGCAGCACTGCGAATGGGGCCTCCTGACAGTGAGGAAGCCACTGCAGTATCTGAGCTGGGAGCCCAGGAACAGCACACAGGCTCCAAGCAGACTGCACCCACTCATTGCGGGGCAGGAATTAGCATCTAACTAGCTCCATCCAGCTCTCAGGAGTACTATGCACACTCTGCTCTTCAGCTCAGCCCTCTGCCCCTTAAACCCTACAGCACATTCACCCTCAGGCTAGGCTGTTCTTATTTCTTTTCCTGCGGTCTCCAGAAATATTGGGCAGGACTTGAGCTGAAGGCTGCACACAAAACCAGTACCCCTCAAAATCTCCATCCGCAGGCCAGCCTCCCCTCTGCACAAATGGGAAAGGTGTTTGCATGCATCAAAGCGGTGGGAAGGCAAGAGTGGGCATGTACTCACCATCTCCATCCACAGTGACAGAAGAGTTATGCTCAGCACCTCTCTTTGCGACACAGCAAACAGCTGCAAAAACAATTGTTAATGAGGAACTGAGCAAAATGAGAGGCAAAATGCTACCTCAGACCAAACAGAGATGATCCTGCATTCTCTAATGGGCTCACAGCTGCTTCAGTCTTCCCCCAGGTCTCCCCTGACCTTTCTTCTCACACAATATCTGAAGAACTTGAAAGCACAGCAATAAAAGCCAAATACTGTACTAAATACTAGGCCAAAACGACCCACTCAAAGAATCTTCCCACAATGGAACTTGCTGCATGGGGGCTGCTTCAAAATACTAAGAACTAGGAATGCACAAAATTATTAGAAGCCTAAAACTGAAAACAGCAGCACCGTAAGGCTGGTGAAGAGACACAAAGCTGAGGACCTGTAAACTCTATGTGGAGTTACTTTTCCCTGCCTCTCTGCTCAGAGCCAAACTGGCAAAAATACAAGAGTGGAGAAAAGGAAGGCGAAGAAAGGAGATGGCTTGTGGGGAAGAGATGCTTCTGTCAGTAAAAAAAACACTCTATAATCAGGTTGTTCATGACTTGATGTCAAGTATCTGGTTCCAGGGCACAGAAAGGAAGAGCCCACATTCCAAAAGACAACTGCATTCTTAGGGTTCCGTGCCTTCATAACTGTTAACAAAACAAAAAGGACAAAAACCCTTTCCTTCCGAAGGTTTTAAAGTAGCCTCTTAGTAGGTTGAGGTAGGACTCTGACAGGTCTGTCTCACACATGGCTTCTAGTGATTACATTAATTGCTATTGGCCATTATAAGCTAAGTTTTACTGCAAGCTGGAAATCCTGTAGTTATTTCCAGGGCAAATATCCCAAGTGTAGCAGTGGACCCAGCTTGGTTTCACTTACTGATGAGATCCATGACTTCTCGGGTCAGCAGTCTGACCAACTGCTCCTCAAGCATCTCCTGAGACTCAGGGTTGTCATCTGCAGCATCATCCTCACTGAAAAGGACAGGTTTTTGTGTGAGGGGAGACAGTGTTTTAAAGTATTCCCCCTGCCCAAAGCACAGGGAGTCAGTCACCATTGGGATAAACAAAGGGACAGTGAGTGAGACCATGGACCGGCTAAGACCACCGCTCTCAGCAAAGTGGAGAGCGCTGAGGTGCAGCTGTGGCCAGGCTAGGATGGGCTAAGCAAATTCCTCACTAACATCACCATGTAGCAAGTCCATGAGCAAAACCAGAAAGATGCAAGCTCAGGCCAGAGCCCCAGAAGCATCAGGATTTTCCAGCTCCCTACTGACAGGGCTCTTCTGTGTGCAAAGGGCCGAGTAAAAGACATAAATAAGCTCCATCCCACTCCCCATATCCCACTGTCAGTACTCACTGAAGGGTGAAGCTTACCAGAGCATGCTTCGCTGGTTGATCACTTCCCATTTCTGAGACAACCTCTGTTGGACACCAAGACAAAAGGGAAGATTCAATACCTTCCTAAGAAGATTCCACACTGTAAGAAACCCTAGCACAGGCTTGTGTGGAAGCAGCAATTGCTGTCAACAGGAGCACAAGAGCTTTAAACACAGCCTCACTTGGAGAGGGACAAGAACTGCTACCCACAGCAGTGAACAACCACAAAGATGTTGCGGCTGTGCTGACTCTGGGAATCTGAGTGAGCTGCCAAGAAATGTGGGGACACAGGCAAAAGCTTCCCACCTCCAACTCCTGGCTGAAGTTTGAGGATCCGATAACCAATGGTTTGACTTTACAGCAAGGGGTGCTGTGAGAAAGCCAGGGTTCAAAGCATCTGAAAATCTGCTCCACTAAACTGCATCAAAATCATTCAGTACTGAGGCTCTGCCCTGGTCCCTGCTGACTTTGGAGAGACACAGAGGCTGTCCCACGCTGCCAAGCTACAAGGAGTTTGGGCTGCCAAGAAGCAACTGTCAGACAATCCATTTCCTTACCATGTGCAGGTAGGTAAACAGTGGTCCCAGCATGGGGCAGACAAGGGTTTCGTAGTATTCTGGAGGGCAGGAGAGTACCATGGGCTTCACAAACACACCTGCACAGAGCAGTTAAGGAAGACGCAGCACACACGGCCTGTGCTACACTGCCCAAAGCAGCCCGTTGTGCTGGGAAGGTGAAGGGCCCACTCCCTACCTCCCACTGCCAACAACTCCTCACTAGACAGCACTTACAGGGCAGCGGGAGGAAATGGCAAGGACCTAGCCTGAGCACGAAGTGACAGCTTCTTCCTCTGGCTGTTTTGTCCTGGCCATACTTTAAATAACATCAGGAAGCCACCAGGTTTTCAGTTGACACACTCAAAGCCTGCCTGGCCAAGACAGTGATGGAAGGATACGGAGCATGGGGCGCAGTCTGTAATCAGGAATGTTGTTGAGGTTGATGAAAGCTGAGCTGATGAGCTGGGCAGCAAGACCTTCAACCGTGTAGAAATCCTGCTGCATGGATGGGCCTGCATTTCCCAATATGTGGAAACTGCAATAAAGAACAGGTTAACTACTGCAGTACTAGAAGACAGGGACTCTGCACATGACCTGGAAAGGCTGCAAGAGCTGTCATCTTGAGATGACACGGTTCCCATTGACTTAAACACTATCAATTTTAGCATAGTATCTCTTTTTCCCTAGGATAGCTATCTGCAGAGCAATGACCATTCAGGAGGCATCTAAGCAGTAAAATGCACTTCCAAGTGCTGATGTATGTTCACACATGATTGTGAAGGAAATAAAAAGCAGATCCACATTTTGGTGTGCTTTCTCCAGTGACCACTCCCTGTGAATGGTAAGCTACAATCACCACTGCACCTGGTACTTGGATATTAAAGAGTGCAGCATGGAAAGCACAAGTCTAGAACAAGTCAGCACCCAGCAACAGCCCGCTGCTCCAGCTGTGCAATGTTGGACTGCAGTGCTGGGGGCATCCAGTGCTCTTACCAGTTGTCGTAGAGGGTACAAAAGAAACCCTGCATCCTTTCTAAGACCGTTTTGTAAACAGGAGAGTCATAAAGCTCCAGCAGAGGCTGAGGGAGACCTGTGGGAAAGAATAAACATCAGCAACGTTAATGAGAGGGCACAGTACACCCTTCAAGAGTACGGTTTCCAGAGTAATAGTTTATACTTTTATCCACAAGACCATTTTTTTCTGCTAGGTTGGAAAGATTTCTGTCTCCAATCTATTTTAAGGTTTCAGAAGCCTGTGTTTAGTAAGTGTCAGGGCCATACTGCAGGACTTGGCTCCTACCCTTTGGGACAACTTTCTGCACTCGCTCCTGCCTGAGCACCACTCAAAGGCGGATAATTACATCCATCCCAGACTCTGCAGCCTGAAGTGCCACACTGCACATTACTCCTGCCCAGAGGTAAGCAACTTGGTGGAATGCCCTTTATTTCACACAGAAAAAATAGATTTGTTTGCCACTAGTTGTTCTTCGTTTCAGCAGGTTCAAAGCAGAACTGAGCTGCAAACACTGTAAAAAAGCTGGCTCTCCAGCCCCTATCGGCAGGCCACTACCTCAGATAACCCTGAGCAAGCTGCCCACACACTGTTAAAGAGAAGCTCCTTACCCAGGATGGCGTTCTTCTCTACCTCCAGCATGTCTAAGGCTTTTGCAAACGTTTCCCCCAGCTTAGCCACCATTTCTGGCATGTAGAGGTTGTTGTGAGTCCTGAAATAGAAGAGCACTCAGTTTATATTCATGTGGGTCGACCCCTTTTGCCCTTGACAGTGGGATCCTCTCCTTCAGCTTGTGAACAGCTCCTCTGAGGCAGACGATGAGGAAGGTGAGACCAAGCACGTGTGCATGGGATCCCCCTTCCCCACCTGCAAAAATACTGGGGAAGCTCACCCCACAGAGACATGGAGTGACTCCACCTCATGTCCCAGATCTCCTGGCTGCCCCTTCTACTTATTTCGGTCACCCCACCCCTTGCAAGCACTGACAGTAACAACTCCCAGCAGTGATGCTGGCAACAGCTTATTAGCTTGGCCAAAGGGATACGAATGCTTTTTAAAAACCGACAAGACACAGACTCTGTCATCTCGAGAGATCATCTGCACCTAAGTCCCCTGCAGAGGGAGGGGCTGTTTCAGCTCCAAACACACACACTGCCCCCCAGGGATGGGTCACAGTCCCCAGAATGGCAGGCGGCATTGGAGGGGCTCTAGGGAGAACACTGGTGCAACGCAGGTGCTACTCGTGGCAGACGCAGGCGTCCCCTGGACAATGCATCCAACTGGGAACGACTCCACGTCACCAGGAGGTGGCCACGGTCAGCTCTCCAAGAAGGACACCAATTCCGCCACAGGTGGCCGGTTCTTGCCATCCAGGCCAAAATGGGTCCCCTCTTAGCCAGGGCACTGACACTCAGAGCTGGACTTGGCAGGGGGTGTCTCTCTCACCTACCTCTCTCCTTTGAGACCTCAGACCTCCACTCTGGGTGTCGCCAGCTGCACACAGCACAAATCCTGCAGCCTCCTCCAAAACTGCAATGCCATTGTACCTGCTGCTAGAGGTGATCAAGGGCAACTCAGTATCTCCCCCTAGAGCAGCGTTTCCCAAAGCAGGGGGATACATGGGAATGGCTGGGGGAAGGGAGCACGGGTAGACCTCGGTATGTTCTCCAGAGTCTCAGCTTTCACTCATGTCTTAATGTTTTTTTTGTATGTTTTTTGAAGGTCTCTGTTTGCAATCCTGGCAACCCCAATGCAGTGATCGCTGCCTGAGTTAGCAGAGAGCCCGAGTTATCTCCAAAACAACAACTATCCCATTTTTCTCTGCAAGTATTTCATACTTCCCTGCTCACTGCACGTGAGGGAGGCAAGTATTTAAGTGTTGTAAGGGTTACACAAATCACTTCTTAACCACTCATACTCTCATTCTGGGCTGGGTCTCAAACCATGCAACAGGCCTCAAAGGGGACAGAAGCTGGTTTTACATTTCCCAAGAGGGAGCAGCCCCGCTTCCAAAAGTTTGGACAGTGCAGTTCCAGTGACTCAGAAACCATGCATTTCTGCTCGGGGCTGTCTGAATCCTAGCTGCTAAAAACCACCTCTCCTCCTGTGTACCTCCTGCTGGCTCCAAGCCAGCGTTGGCTTTGCCTCACCCTGAGCAGATGGACAGGGGGGCAAAGCCAAGGACTGTGGCATTATGGGGTGCACCCCGGGACCCCGCAGCTCCAACCCCAGCAGGAAGGTGAGACGGTCACATCCTGAAGCTGTGGTCACAGCCGTTTGTTCTTCGAATCCTTGAAGCATCTTCTCAAGTCCAGCAGCTGGGAAGGCAGATGTTCACTGACAAGCCAATCTCCCTTCATTTTAGCAAGGTCCCCTCGGTACCAGAAAAGGGCTGATCAATCACTCCCACAGCAGGTAAAGCATTCAGTGACCTTTGTAGGTGATGAAGGTGTAGCCCCAAGGCATGATCCAACTGAGACTCTCATCAGTGTGCAGCACTCCTGGGCATCCCACACTCAGAAAAGCATGGAAAAACAAAACTCGAGATGTATCTAATTTAAATGATATCGCAGGACTTCAGGAAATGTGTTATCTGACATGGCCACAGCCCTGCTGGAAAGAGTGACTGATGCCTAAAGAGGTGAGCTTAGAGGACAAAAGATGAGTCCTTTGGAACAGTCCATGCTTCAAGTCTTGACCTCGAGCTGTCTGCACTGAAAATGCTACAGAATCCCATGTCTATCCAACAGTTATTTCACCAGCACTGATTCCTTGATATTGTCAGCAACTCATCAAGAGAAGTTCCACAAAAGCCTTTGTCTCTGCAAAGAATTAGCCGTGCTTCTTCAGTCCGTTTGTAAGACAACAACAAAAAAAAACCCACAACAACTTAAAACATGAGCAAATCCCAGCACAACAAAGGTGCTGTGCCAATCAGTTAATGTAATTGCTGAAGAGCCTTCATCTAAAGACAAGACTGAATTGGTGATGAGACACTGAGAGACTGTAATTTGGGTTTAAACCCAGGAGAGAACATTTTAAACCAGAAGTGAGAAAGCAGTTAGATGAAATGTTGTACCACAGAGGGAAGGAAAATATCAGTCAGAAAGCTGCAAGCAGTGATGAACAAAATAACTCCAAAATCATTCAGTAAGCATAGCTACTGAGATGGATACGCACTAAAAGAGGCTGGCAGGGAACACACCGGGCTGCCCATGCCACTCAGCTACCTTATCTTCCTGTTACCTGGACTCATTCAGCTTGCTTCTCTGTTCTCAACATCAAGCTACTCACCTTAGCCAAAACCCAACAGTTCAGCAACTTTCACTGCTTCCAACTGCAAACATGGCAGAAAAATGCCACACAATGTCCAGAGGTCAGCAGGACCAACTGCTCTGCCTGCAAAATGCCCTTTTGTGCATACTGGTGCCTGACACTGAGTTCAGTTCAGCTGCTCAGGCCTCTCTGTCTAAGCTACCAAGTGCTCAAAAAACTCTGGAAAGTTTTGCAGAGGAGAAGCCATTAAAACACAGATGCATTATGTCAAAAAACAGCAAGGAAGCCTCCTCCTTTACAGTGACAAGGAAGCACTCGAAGGGAACGCAGCTTATGCATTTTCTGGAGGCGGTGAACAGGCAGGTGCAGACTTTCCATCTCTTTCCAGGCAGAACAATGCAAGTCCAACAGAATACAGTGGTTGACACCGGCTTCCTAAGTTTGTTTCTAAGAACACTTGGCATCTCTGTTGCAATGTATGACTTCCAGCAAGAACAGCAACTGTACAGGCAATACAGCTTCAACTGTCTGTTGAAGCCTGTTCAGATCCTGGGCATTGATGCAGTTGATTTCCCACAGTATGTCCCACGCTCTAGAAGAAGCACCAGGCTACCACTGCTCAGGGTGGTACCCGACCCACTCTACTCAACCTGCCCCAAAATCTCACCCTTCAGATCTTCAGCCTTCCACGACAAAACACAAACCCATCTCGAGCAAAGCTCCTCTGGACCACAGCCACGACAAGATGATTCAGCCCTGCCCATGGGCCAAAGTACCACTCGCTGAGCTACGAGGAGTTCTGAGATGAGAACTGCTGCTGGAGATGGGCCAATACAGCACGTCCCTGTCCCACCAGTCCAGCACGTTGCTTCTCATTGGAAGCGGCAGTCTTGAGCTCATCAGTGACTACCAAACTGAGCTGGTTAGACAGAGCATGAGTAATAGGGCCCCCCTCCTAACAGCTCTGGGAGCAGAAATATCAGTGTATCTGAAAAGGCTTTTTTTTCTTTCCAACATCTCCTGCCGATGACAGACCTCAAGTTTCCAAGTAAGCAACGCGTGGTGTTATCTAACAAAACAGCTCAAGAAGCATTATGCCAGACACTGTCAGCAGTTACTGTGAGACAAATTCCCAATTTATAAATGAGGGAACCATGTTATTCTGGATTCTGCTTTTCTGCCTCCTCTGACTGCCCTAGATGTATACAACACCAGTGGTGTGCAGAGAGTAACTGCAAGGCAGCAACAGCTTGAGAGTATGCATTGATCACTGGTTTCAATAGCAGGCAGTGCTTTAGGAAGCTGACATTCATGTTCAGCAAAACCAGCCTGATTTAACTCTGAAGAGAGAGCAACGCAAAAAAGATGTGATGAGAGCTGGGACTGCCCTGGTGGTGACTGGAGAGGTGGCCTGGCAGGGGCTGAGGGCAGAGCAGAGATGTTAGTCAAGAAATGATTAACTGCGTGGCAGATTTATAGCAGTAAAGGTGGGGGAGGCAACCCCAGCCCAAGCTCCCATTGGCTTTGATGGACTCTTGTAGGCCAGGCCAACGAATGTTCAGAAGGCTCCAGTTACCCCAGTGCCATTCCCCACCGTGAACAGTCAGGAACAGTACTTGGGCACCTGCCCCAGCCTGCATTCCCACTGGCTTCACTGAGGGAACATGCTCTGAGCATATCATCTATTTAGCACAGTTTAGATTTCAGAGATTCTTAAGTCAACATAAATGATTTGAAGTCAACTTGACCCACCTTATAAGAGCAAGTAAGTTGTCAAAAAGCTTCAGGACTTGCTCAGTACAGGGATTGCGATAGATTGGACTTCCACTGGGCAAGTACCCAACCAGGAACCCTCCAGCTTTTGCCTCTTCCATCGCTGCTGGCCAACGAGCTCGTTTCACAACTCCCAGAATGGTGTACACACAAAAGCTTATCTGCAGCAAAAGATGTGAACAGAGCATATTCAGCCAGAGCACTGTCTGAATAAATACATTTTCAGACAAACCCATCATCATCCCATCTCAAAAGCAATACTCTGCGTCAGTATGTGAAGCATTAGGTAACCACACGGTGCTTCTAACTGAAGATGACCTAGCGTGCTTCACTTGCCATTTTCACTGACTTCTGAGAAATGAACATGGGGACAGGACCAATCTTTGCTGGTTTCTTTGCAAGGAAATACAGCAAGTCCTCTCTCTCAATGGATTATGCCTTTCCTGGCACGATACTCACTCTAGAGCGGTTCAGGCCACTAGGATCTTCCACGACTGGATCAGCAATTTTGTTGTCTGCACCCACATAGGAGATAAAGGCTTCAGGATCTGAGAGAACTCTAGCAGTAAAAGATAGCACAGGGCATTATTGTTTGTACCACAGTATTCTGAAAAGAGCTTTACACTGGCCAATAAAAAACAAATACAAAACAGGCCAGAGAGGTGGCGACCACTCCACACTGTACTTGGGAACATGTGAAGAAAAACAGCAGTGATGTGGACACTCTCCAAACAGATGGTTTGCAATTCCCAGCTCTCTTAGGCGATGGGAACGTAAGACCTTTGAATCCTTTATGAAGACAGCATTGCTGGGTAAACTCTTGTACACACACAGCTGTCCAGGGCAGCTTCCTAGCTTCATCTGGATGTAAGGGATCTACTTCTCACTTTCTACACTTGGAGCGTGCTGGGAAGCGTCCTATCATTTTAAACTACTATTATCTAGCAAGAGTCAACAAACAGCATTTAGACTCAGCTGACAATTTCTGGATGGCAGGAGAGCTATCAGCACACAGTGACTGCCGCAGAGCACAGAAGGTATCTCGGCACCCCACCACCCTCTTTTGGTATCTACACTCTGTACTGGGACACCACAATACCTTTGGAATACCTCCAACTCAGAGCTCTGAAGAGTGACCCATACCTCTGCATCTCTGCGGAGAGCCACAAGCCAGCAACAGGGGCCATGAGCTCCTCCAGGAAAGCTTTCTGCCGCTCATAGTCCTTGAACTGGTTGCTGATGAGGACGAGGGCCTCCATAAGGGCACACTTCTCCATCTGTGTCAGAAGTAGCTCATTGGAGAGCAGCTGCTTCACGTGGTTGTACAACATCTCAAAGTTGGGCTAGAAAACACATCCAATTGGGAAAGTCACGCATTTGGTGTGGAGGAGGACAACTGGGGAAGGCGGGGATGAAAACTCTGGGGTGTACCATGCTATTTACAACAGCTGGAGCAGCATGCCTAAATTAGCTTTTCTCCACAGAGCCAACTCAGCCCCTAGTTTTTCTGAACGTTCAGCCTACAAGAACATCTCTTCATGTAGATGAGATGTTCTGCCCCTCTGTCATCAACTTTAATCAGCACCCTCAACAATGAGTTTTAAACAAACGGCAATTGCCTCTGGTGTTCCCATAACTCTGAAGCCACCCAACACAAAACTGCTGAAGAAAGGAGTGTGTGCCAGCCATTTACTTCAGCAAAACCAACCATAACTCAAAAATACTCAGATTTACTCCAAGATAAATAACTGATGTCTGTATTTTCTAGTCTCCTCAAGCTAATCCAGAAACAGTCTCCTCTCCTTCATTCTTTAAAGAAGTCTGAAGAGTCTGATAATGTCTTCAGCTAAAGAATCAACTGAGACTACCACAAGTGATAAAGCAGAAATTCAGCAAACAATCTGCACAAATGCACCCAGTGCTGCTTGCCTCCTCCTCACCATCACCTTCTTTGGATTCATCACTTAACCACTCAGTTTTTCAGGCAGAAAACTATAGTGATCACGGTAGGATAGGATGCAGGGAACAAAATGCTACCAGTAGGACTGTTTCCTTGAAGGAAAACAGAGGCTGTTTCCAAGGAAACTGACGGTCGCACAAAATCCAGCTCAAACTGAGGCAGGATGGAGTTGAATTTACATACCAGGACAAGCTGAGGGTAATCCCGACACATCTTTATGATTGAGGAGCATGCATGCCTTCTCACATTTTTCACTGCTCGAGTTCTAGGAGCCTGGACAGACACAACAAACTTCAATGCAACAAAACGAAAGTTCAGAAAAATGCAGGGTATCTTCAAGAAACAAATGCATCATGTACAGTTTTCTGCAGTGTTAAATACACATCAAAAAAAAAAAAAACCCAACATTTCCACACACATCCCAACCGATTTGCTCTGAAGTTATAGCCAACCCAAAAAGCTCGAGTCCAGACAAGTAGCACTCCAGGAAGAGGATGCTGCAGGTCTTACTGACTTCATCAAGATTCCAAGCATTCCCCATAGTTAACTGGCAGACTTACAGGCACTGCTCATAGCCATGTGTACTAGCCACTGAAGGCTACCCACAGCTAACAAATACATTTCACTGTCAGGAGGAGCACAGTGGATTTGAGGACTCAGTGCACTGGCCTTAGACCACACCTGTAGCCTTCTAAGTCTGTGAGTCAAAGCTTGTTAGGCTATGTCAACCAACAAAAGATCATTTATGTCTGGACTCCACAGCCCCATCCACGAGCAAGGCTATAGCTGAGAAGCTTACTATAGTGGAGTCTTCAATTCAGCATGCACTTAAATAAAATGCAATCTGATCCAACTGTTACAGCACATAAGTAGAGAATAATTCAGACGTACCTTACTTTCATCTACAACTTCAAAAGTAACTGAAGCAAACAGCTGTAAGAAAAGGAAGGAAAAATCCTAAAGCCCATGTCATTTGTGAATATCTAGCAGCTGTGCGTGTTTTGAGCTCAAGGAAGAGATCATGTGACTTTGAAGCAATTTCATTAAGTCAATAAAGAACCTCTGACAAAACAGAGAGACTAATCATCATCACAGAGAAACCCTGAAATAAAATGTGGTGTTTACTGCCCACAGTGTACACTTCATGCTGAGATTTAAGTTTAGAACTGCAAGATATTTGTTGTTTGACACCATTTCTCCCTGAACAAGATTCAATGTTTTACTATTTTTAACACAAAAGATTCCCTGGCAGGAATGTCAAGAGGTTTAAATTACTCCAAATTAGTAAAAGGCCCACAGCTCCTTAAAAACCTACCTCATTTTAGCATGGTCTATAAGTACCTACCTTGGAAAGTACTTGTGGTAGGTATTCTGGTCGGTAAGTGACAAATGGGAAGAGAGCAGAGACATTGGTGAGCACACAGGACAGGATGAGGGGATCCTTTGTTTCAAAATTAAGGACAAGCTGCAGTAGATCTATGCCATCATTCACTGGGATTTCCTACAGGGGCAGGGATGGGGAAGGAGGAGAGAAAAAGAACAAACGCTCACTGCTTCAGCCTGTTGCACACACCATAGAACTCCTTAGAGTGAGGCTGAGTTGCTGGTGCTGTGATATCAGGCAGCTGTTCTCAAAAGCAGAAAAGAAAGCAATGCAAACCTGAGTTTACCTGCATGCTATGTTGAGGGAAGGTGGATAGCAAGCACTGGCACTGCAGATAGAGCAATCTTGAAATGCTGATCTGAAAACCCCAGGATTGCCTGTATCTCTGAGGAAGGCTATTTTCCCCTCTCTGACTCCCAGTTTTTCTCTTAACTGTTCAGCAAATCCCATGCTTAACAACTACATCAACCCACACAAATATATTAGGGTGATTACAATGCTAAACTAAAGTGCAGACAGAATACAAATCAAACCAGGCTACATGAGACTAAGAGAAAAATAATGCTTTTCTTCTGTTTGCCTACGAATAAAATGCAGAAATTTCATCTGATCTCCCACTACCTGAGCATGTGTTCATCTCACTCAGATAGAAGTACAGAAAATGAAAGAAATAGGTCAAGCTTGAAGATGCTTTAAAATAATAAACTTAGAACATTTTTGCTTAAGCACTCCTATCCTCTTCTAACAAGCAACTGTGTCAAAGCATGTCATCTGCAGTGACTTCTCAAGGCATACCAACCAGAACCAAGAAAATATCAGACACAGTGAGCAAATATGAGATCAGTGCCACCTAAAGACGGATGAGTGCTCGTGAGAAGCACTCACCAAACCACCTGTCTTTTTTGCACAGAGGTAAAAACAGAGTTTTTAAGGACAACGCAGCTGACAAAAACAAACCCCATTTATATCAACTCAGAGCAAGGTGGGAGAGCAGGCAAAAGCACACGGCTCACATACGTCTTTATCCAGGGTCCGGAACATCTGGCTGATGACGCTCTCTGAGAAGAAAGTCATGGCATCCCACTGCACAAAGGATGGAGAGAAGATGGAGCAGAGACCTTCGCCTGTCTTTGCTGAAAGGAAGAGAACACTGGAGCTCTCACCATGCTCCTCTCCTCACACACAACACTGGGCTTACAAGCTCCCACACCGCATCACTGTAGCACTCCCAAGTAGTTCTGTCATGGAGCTGTTCCTGTAGATGTCTAGCAGGGATGTACTGCAAGCAACTAAGGTACTCCAGTGTGATCTGCTTCATCAGGGAACCTAAGACACAGGTCTCACTGTGACTCTGTAGAACACAAGGTGGCCTTCCTTTGTGGGAGGAATCAAGGTGACCGACAGAGGGATTTGCCAGCCAAGCAGAACTGCCCTAGACAAAAATAGGGCTATGGAGAGGACAAGGCCCAAATAATTGCAAAATTGTATCAGAGGGAAAAACCTTGTGCAGAGGGGGAGCTTTCCTGCTCACCAGGAGCTCTACGGAAGCTATATCAGAAGCAGACTGCAAAGAACAATTTTTTGGTTTGCTTTTGTTTGAAACTTGCAAAGACCTTGAAAACCTGAAAACCTACTGCAGCCTCGTGACTCCCCTTCAAAAAAAAACACAACCAAATTAAGAAAAGGCAGAGCAGCTCCTTCACAGGTTGAATTAAAATCCCCCCCCAACCTTTTTTTTCCCCAAAAAACTTACAGTTCATGGGTCCAGTATCAACAGGAGCTGTGAGCTGGTACTTCAGCCATTCCCCAGCCATCTGGAAGCCAGTGCGAGAGTCCAGACGACAAGCCATCCTCATCACCTCTCCTTGCTGGGCTCGGAAAGCTGCAGTGAAAAATGGTATACCTTGTGACAAGCTGATGCTACAAATGCTCCCTCCCCAAAGCTCACCTGCAGCTTTGCAGACCTGGGAACATTTTTTGTCTGTTGCTCTGCCAACAGCTGTGTAGTAATCTCAGATAAACAGTGAGTAAACTAACTTCAAGAGGACAAACATTTTTTTGGAAGAGATATAAATGACTAAAGAGCGATGGATCAACAGAAGAATTCAATTAAAGTACAACACAAATTATAAAAATTAAGTTAAGCTCAGACTTAGCACTACCAAGTCTCTACTTTTCACTACCAAATATTCCTCAAACTGTATGTTTTCTACTTACAAAACACTATGAGACACACAGATATTAAACCAGCATTAGATAACCATCACTTCCATTGGCTAAACACACTTGCTCCAAATTATTCAACTTACCCCAGCTGAGCGACAGGTTCTAAAAGCTGCTAAGCTAATGCTAACTCAAAAATAAAACAACCCACCCCCAAAGGAGGAAGTCTTGCTTTCATTTTCAAAGGTAGCAGCAAAAGGAAAGTCAAGACAGGTATTTAATTTGTTCCAAACCATTCCAGAACAAGATCACACAAAGAAACAAAAGAAACAGCTCTACTGACCACACACCCAACCTGCATTGTTTAAAAGAGATGTTTGTCCAAATAGTTCTATTTTAGGTTTCAAACCAATTTTCTCAGGTATGTTAAAAACTTTTAAGACCATTTAACCCCTTGAAACTATCACAGTTTCTGTCTCTGTGCATTTAGCCTTTTGGTTTACACCCAACCAAATTTATTGCAGGTAAGTAAAATCAACAACCTAATGAACAGTACAAAAATGCAACACTCAAAGTCTTCAAACATGACAGTGAAAGATAAGAATTTAAGTAACCAAACAGAATTTAACTATACTAACCAGAGACAGCCAAACTCACTTAGAGGGAGAAAAGGAAACAAATATGAAATAATTAAAATCCAGGCTTCTCCCTGTGCTGGTTTAAGATTATGATTAAGATCAGCTATTCTATATACTCAATCCTTACAACCACTACTGAACCAAAACCTTCATAGAAGAGCCAGGACAGATTTTCTCTCTGGAGTCGCACAGACAGCCTTTGGTAAGCTGCTTTCCTCTCCTCACATGAACAGGACTCCAGGCCATTTGTTCTCCTCATCTAGGTCACAAGGCCTATCTCCTCTGACACTAAGCAGCAAACTTCTAGGTCTCTTATCTGGCTAGTAAGTGAAATTATTGGTAAGTATGATAGTAAAAAAATAAAATGAAATGCCTCAGTGTTTGGAAACTGCTGAACCACTGAATGAGCACCTGAAGGAAAGACCTGGTCAGCCCTGGGAGCACAGGTGAAGGCAATTCACCTGCGAGACCACAAGGCATGGAGCTCTTAGACCTCATTTAAGGGCTGACTGCCACTAAGGAAGGATCTCATGTTGGAGATCCCTCCTTTTTGGAGTTCTCTCCCTGCAAACCTTAATCTCCAGAGATGAGTGAACATTCATTTTCCTTCTTTTGTAACATCTCCTTGTTCGTGCTGGTCTCTTTGCTTTTACAACCTTTACGCTGAGCTTCCATGGGAAAATCCTAAACTAATTCATCTCCAAGTGTCCTATTTCAGTCTGGAACATTTGGAAGCTGACAAGTCAACATGGTAGTCTCCAAAGTCAGCCAGCAGCTGAAAATAAGAGGAAAGGCACATACAACAGCATCCACAAGGAGTGAGGGCAACTTACAGTTGAAGAAGGCATTAAAGTCCTCATCACTGTCAAAATCAAAACGGGAGTATTCACAACTGGGGCTGTCTGTTTTAGAGGGAAAGCCCACCTAGGGATAGAGTAGACAAGGTCAGGGAGGAAGAGCAGCTGATCATCACAGCTAACAGCAGTGTCAAGGAGATGAATGTCTCCGGCACTCCCAATAGAAATATATTTTTTCCCTCTTAAGCCACAGGGCATGTTCATTTAATCACTTTTCGCACTGATCTGCCCAGAATTCCCACGTACCTTCACGAGGTTGGTCATAGATGCACGAAGATACTTGGGGATCATGGCCAGCAACAAGGGGTCACGAGACAGAACCTCGTGCCGAAATAGGGCTCCCCATGTAATCTGGGTGGAAGATCGCAGAAACTGGATGGGGAAAAGAAAGGAATGGAGAAGGATTTCAGTACTGCCATCTGCACTGCTAACATTCCAGTGTTGTGATTAGTAGGGAAGAAGAAACTACACTGACTGTTTATGAGAGGGCAAGGAACCCTGTATGCTCAATCCAAACTTTCAAACAGCCAATAACATCTCTAAATAAACACTAGGGTCAGTTGCAAATACTGCACTAGATCCTCTACTCAGCCCTTTTCTGTCAGATACCATTCCTACTGGGGTAATAAAGGAGGAGAAATCACTCAGAATTCCACTTCTTCAGCTGAAATGCAGATAGGAAAGGAATAGCTGGCAGGTGAAGTTCTGCTGTCTTCAGTAGGTTAGTTTAATTATGCATTCACATATTCTTACACAGACGTACAGTACAAGACTCAGTCCTCTACATACCTGGCTGGGGTGAGTTGTGAAGGCTAAAAACGAGTCAAGGTATTTTCCAAAGTTGGCGGGTGTTTCCACTTCAGAATCTGAGCCCTGTTAGGAAGACAAACAATTTTATACAGGATACTAACCACATGTCACTCTGGGTTCAGAAGTGGTGTGGGTAAAGCAGGAGTATCAGCTTTGCTCCTACCCAGCAGCACATAAGCAGGATAACTTTTAACCACAGGCTGCAAATTTCACACAAAACACACCCAAGAGCTTTCACTCCCATTCCTCCAACTGGCTCCTGTGTTGAACATGTCAACACCTCATACCAGTCACTTTCTGCAAAGTTTGTCAGGAAATTTCACTCAGTGCCATAAATCAAATAGTTCTGCTGCTCCTCACTGAGATAACACATGACCCAGTGCCCTGAAGATCCTCACTCTGGAGCTGTACAGCAAAGTACAAGTGATCGGTGTGAGAGGATTCAAATCCGTGCCTCGTTACTTCCCAACAGACTAACACCCCACACTGAAAGTAATAACTCACTGTCTGTTTGCAGCCCATTCTTGCTAGGGATAAATCCTCATTTTATTTATGTTTTTAAATATTCCCTGAGAATTTTCTCAGCTCTATCACCTTCACACAGGATGGCCACCTCAGCCCCTTCACAAGCAGCAGCCCTCAGCAAGCCTGCCTTCCTTGCTGTGGAAGCACTGTGCTGAATTGAGGGAGCAGGAATTCAGAAGTCAGTATTGTACCCAAAGTATTGGTGTGCATTTTCATCCCAACACTGACACAGAACCTTACAAAGACGAACAGTGGGAACAAAAAACATGCTATTTTTTTTCCTTAAGCTTGAGAAAATCTCATTAGAAGAACAAATGGGTGTACACCGAGTTACTTTCAGTGGTGAAATTTAAACAGCTCCCAACATGAGCAATTTCCTCACGTAGTTTTTCTGCAGTAGCAGAAAGAAAGAAATGTAACCAACTTTCAGTAAAACTTCAGCGTCTTGAAAATTTTGAGATGATTCTTGTTGACAGAGGAAACTTGAAATCAGACAAGCTCCCTTCATCCTACATTCCTCTGACTCAGCAGGACGCAGTTATCCCACCTGCCGGCACAGTAATTTCTGTCTTTTCCAAATGTGTGGAGGGAATCTTAAGGCTACCAAATGTGCAGAGAACCCTGGTTCCAGGTCAAATCAGGTTTGTCTTGTCCACAGCCCTGGAAACTGTCCTTGCTAGAACTGCTGCTATTAGCAGAGTTCTTTACTATTATAGCAGAGGTATAGCAGGTATTAGCAGAGACTTACTAGCAATGCACACAGCTGGCTGCCCAGTGCACACAAAACTTGGCAAAGTCTCTTCAAGAAAACATAGTGCTTCTCCACCAGGCCTTCTCCATCTGCTGTCCTGGGAATGAGGAGAATGGGAAAAACAGTGTCACAGTTACTCACGCTGCAGTAACAGGCACACTGCCAACTACACTGTAGATAAGAGAGCACTAGAACAATTACATTCTATAGAGGTGGGATTTTCTTCGCTATTATCATAAAAAAAACATTGCTTTATCATCAACGTCTAACATTCCCTTTCTTTTTGAGTCCCCCTGATCCTGATTTTAGGCTAGAAGAAAAAGCTTGGGGAATCTGATGTATTGATCCTATTTTGCCCTTCAATTACAGAATCTGAAAAAAAACAGCAGTTTCTCAGGACAGTTTTTTCTTTCTTCTGAAATGATGGTTTTGTTGTCTCCTAACCCAGCAAACTACAACTAAAAAGCCATTAGTATGCAGAGCTGTGTGAAACAATCACAGGAGGATGGTACTCACTGGGCAGCAGAGAGAATGTAGTGCATGGCAACGTCTCCAAACAAGACCATCAGAGGTTTCCGATCCTCCAGCTTCCCCTATGCATAAAGTAAATCAAATGCTTTGATTAGAGCACAACTTATTCCCATCTGCAAATGAGGTTGGAAGATCCTTTCATCTGGAGAGGTGCTTGCAATCCACAAATGGATTTCATTAAAAACTGTTACCAGAGGAAAAAAAAAAAAAAAAGGGTACCCTTGATTCCAACAGTTCTCCCTCCCCAGAAACCCCACCACAGGAACTTTAAAATGAAGATTTGATACTCTGACATCAACTCTTCTTCACTGCAGACTGGCAGCTGATAAACACTCAGCCTTGACACTTAGCTGCTTGTGAACGTATGGGTCAAATCACCTGTTTAGATCCTGCTGTCACTGATCTGAGCTTCTAGGTGACACAGCTAGGTGACAGTATTTCCCACTTCTCAGTTGCAGAAAATGAAAAAACAAAAGTTAATGGGGATCTCCAACGCTGAGAGGAAAGCACAGAAGCTGGAGCATTCCAACAACTGCTGTACGCGCTGTGTTGGCACGACATTTGCTACAAGTGTCACTGACAGAAAGCAGTCAAATTTTAACTTAATCTCCTTCAATAAAAGGGCAAAGATATCATTGCTCAGTCCAAAGAATTACAGAGGATATATATAGGAGGAAAACAAAGAGGAGTCAGTGGAGCTGAGGAGGAAGAACTCACTTTCCTGCTGACAGCAATTAGGAGACACTCTGCTGCTCCTATTTGGAGCTCAGGCTCATTCAGAAGCAGACACAACATCTCCAAGAGCTTGCAGTTGTCTGCAGTGATGTGGCTCAGGGCCACCCAGTCAATGTAGCCAGCCAGGGTGTTGAGTGCTGCTATCCCCACACGGCAGTTTGCCTGGGCCTGCAAACAGAGGCAAGAGGTCAGAGCCAAAGAGAAACACCAATTCCCACATAAAACTGTCCACTCTCTGGAAAAAAAAACAATATTAGGAACTGTTCTAAGAAAGTGAGGAGGCAGCAAAAGGGTCCAAGTCCCCACACAGAGGCTGTCAGCTGAGATCTTGGCATTTCTCCACTTGGTTCACCTCTCACTTCTCTCAGTAATTTCTATAATGGGTGAACAAACCCATCCATAGGTAACAGATTTGAAGCCTGGGAGAAGCCTGTTTCTAAACAATCTTGGTTTTAACAATGACTAACGCACTAAATCCTGCACAACTCCACTCACCTTTGGCTGCTGAGCCAGATCAGTTTTCTGAAAAAGAAAACGAGAGATGGTAAGCGAACAGCTACAACATACACTTAACTCCCAGCCTCTGCTGGATGGGCTTGTTCTCGAGAACGCAGCCAGAAGCAGCTTCATGGAACAGCTCCCTAATGAACGAGGCTGCAACAGTCTCCTGCTCACAGTGCTACAGGCATCACAACCATCACTTCCACAGCCTGCTGGCAGGTAAGACAACAGGACTTTCCATTGCAAGTTAGGCCACAGTTTACTTCTCATCCAAAAGATGACACTCCAGTCAGCAGGCACCAGGGAGACACGAGGGACAAGAAGAAAAGGCATTTCAGTGCTTCCTGGAAGCTTCCAGGGAAGAAGCTTTGGACCTTTCTGAGTATCTTACACCCAAGAGATAGCCTCTGAGTGACACTGGTGGCTTCTGTCTACTGAGATTAATTTGTGAAAAGGATGAGCAATTTCTCAGTCAGAATGGGAGCTGGAAAGAGAGCTGGGGCACGAGCTTACAGCCTGACTCACAGTCCCAAGCACTTAAGAGTGGCAACGTGCTGCTTGCATCACCTTATTACCTAAGTAATGCAAATGCAGTTTGATTTTGTCAGACAGACGAGCTTTATTTACTTTTCAGATGCAAAAGCAGCCTAAGAATTTCTTTTGGCTGCAAGGTTTGGGTTTGGAAACTGCCCACTAACACATTCCATGCGTGTACTTTATGTTACGTGTCCCAGATGTTTAACCAGCTGCTAGTGCAGAACTGCAGATTTAAAAGCACTGCTGACGATGCTCTTGAGAAACTGTCCGTCATGTCCCCCAACCTCAGTGTGCAGACAGGTAACTGAACACCCAACCCTCAGAGTTTACCCTGTGCACAAACATCCCAAAGATCTGCTAACCTGTGGAGTGGTGAGGGCTTCTTGTTCCTGGGGTGCTCCAACCTTGCCAATCAGAAAGATTCCACCGTTAGCAGAAGCAGCCACACTTCAGAACCTTAAGCACTGCAATTCAAACCTTACCTGGAAATGCATTTCAACCAAACTAAAAAACACACCAGGGTTTCCCACCCACCAGCACAAACTGCACAGAAAACGCTCTTGCTGTACAGGAGGGTTTGTTCAGCACGGCAGTGTGTCAGAACAGAGGTCAGGCAGGACATGTTCTTTTGCCATCCCAGGCAAAAGTAACTCTGGATTCCAATTCACAGGAGAAAAACAACAATGGGAAAGTACAAGACATACACCTAAGCAACTCATTTCTAGACTGTTTTCTGAACTCGCTTCACTCTTTCAAATTCACCTCCCTCACAGAAGAACAGACTGGTGTAACACTTGCCTTCACCGTCCATCCTGACCAACCTGTATGTCTCTACATGAGAACTCAGGAAAAGTCTCTTTAAACAAAAACAAAGAGTACTCCTTGCCACATCTTGGCAGAAAAGCGCCTCCTGACCTGAACTCCAGGAAAAATGGGCCTGAGTGGCCCAGGTGCATTGCTGAGCCACCAGAAACTCATGCATTTCAGTGCATCTGCACAATCACAACTGAAGCAAACAACAGTAGACATGCGCCCAGGACAACATCGCTTTAACAGTGTGGTTAACTACCCCAAATCCATCTGTTCTTGCCACAGTTCCTTTGGCTAAGCTGTCCACCCTGAGCATCAGCCAGCTGCACAATCCAACACTCACGAGGTACACGTGCCATTTACACTGCAAATCCAAACAACGCAAACCCTGTCAGCCCTGCGTGCCCTAATCAGCACAGCCTTCCTTGGGCACAGCAGACCCCTGCCTCACACCTACAGCAGCAGCTTTCACACAGTCTGCATTGTTTCCCAAGACTGGCGAGTTGCATCCCTGTTCCTACATGCCTCCAGGTACCGAATGAACCCAGTGAGGACACACTTACCATGCGCCTGTACTTGTTGACGTTCTGCTGCAGGGTAGTTAGGAGGAAGCTGAAGATCTTCTCCATATTCTGGGTGAGGGTTTGCTGGATATCTCGCCGCCGCTGGGTAGGCAGGGTTTGGAAAGTCACCACATCCTCTGCCAAGCGTAGGAGGATGAACATCACCAGTTCTGTCTGAGTTTCCTGATGTCCCCAAATGAAACACATTCCGTGAGCACAGTTGAAACATTAAAATGCCCAGAAGCAAGCTCAGAGATGCAGAAAGAAAACACTGCGTGAAGATATAAGTCACAGTTTTGGAAGAAAGGAGTTCTCTCTCTCCCAAAAATCCCTTCCTAGAACAACTGCATCTTACAGGCACTCCTCAAATCTGTCACCAACCCGCCTCCCCTGACCCCGAGGCTTCCTGAGGCTTTCCTCACAGTGACAGAAGACTAAAACCCTCTCTGGAAGCAATTGGAAAAGGAGATACAAGTGTGGCTCATACCCCTTGCTTGGAGAGAGTATCCAGCTCCTTCAGCATATCAGGCCAGTGCTGAGGCCACTCACGCTTGATCATCTCCACCACAATGCGAGACAGAACATCTTTAATGTGACTCTCCTCCTCTAGAATGCTCTGAGTTCCCTACCAGAGAAGAGGGGCAGAGTTAGGCCAACAGGTAAACATCAGACACTTGTAATTGACACAAAATTGCAAGGCAGTTGCAAATATTCTGTACAGAGAACAAATTAAAAACTGTATGGGGAAAATCTACACCCCAGTTAACTCGGGAGGCACCACTACTTTCCCTGGCATCCACAGCTGGCAAAATCCAAAAGGAGCTTCCTCAAAGGGAAGTCACTCAGTCATGACAGCAACCAGAATTGTAATATGAATGTGATTAAGGTAATGGTTTCAGCATCCCTGCAAGGGATAGAACAGTTCTGTTTACTAAACTTCTTTCTAAGAAATCAGGAGCTAGTACACGCCTCACAGGATCCTGCCAGGTGAGAGGACATGGTTAGCACAAATGCTGGAACAATCAGGGATGCAAAGCAAGAGAGTAATGAACTCCAGACCTGAGTCCAGGTCCTTGGTGCTGGAGAACAGGCATCTTTTCTCCTGTTTACCCCCACTTTCTATCTCCAAGTGCAAGAATCACGCTTCAAAGACCAGAAGGCACTTACACTGGATATGAGACCCATGACATTGTTCTTTAGGTAAACCTTTTCCAGCCGAGGCATGTTGTTCCAGCGATATCTGATTGGAAGAGTTAATAACAGAAGAGATGAAAAGAAAAAGGGCATTGAGTGAAAATGTTCAGAGATCTCCACCTTGTCTCTCATTGAACCGCTGCCTCTTTACCTAAACCAGAGAGGACGAGACCCTATAGCCCACTGTTCCCGCCACTGCCCAAACAGACACAACAGGAGCTGCTGCCGGCATCCCTGGGGTCAACACAACCGGGAAGCAGCGGCACAGCACAAAGCATCAAGGGCTGCAGGGGCGACAGGGAGGGCCCTCAGCACCGAGCTGACACAAAGCCTCTTTGTTACCCACGGATAACCCCGGATAGCGCCCGTTTATGCCTCGCAACGAGGTGAGCTCGCGGCCCGCCCTCTCCTTCACCCCACGAGGGCCGCAAAGGGCTCAGGCCGAGGCCGCCCCCGAGCAGCAGCAGCAGCAGCAGCAGCAGCAGCAGCAGCAGCACGGCCGTACTTGACCACATGCTCCAGGATCTGCAGGCCGAAGTGCCGGACGATGGCCGTCTGCGTCTTCTCAGCCAGCTTCAGCCCGCAGGGCACGCAGATCGGGCACTTCTCCTTGAACTCCTCGCAGAACTGCCGGGACACACACACACACACGCACACACACACACACACACACACACACGGCCATCAGGGGCTGAGTGCCCCCGGGCCGCGCCGCCTCCCTCATCCCCCGTGTCCCCCCACGGCCCGGCCCCGAGAGCACCCGCGTGGCCGGAGCGCCGCGCCCGCGTACCTTGAGCGCCTCGAGGCGGTAGCGCTGCGTGGAGGCCGGGTCCATGATCACCGTCACGGCCTTCACCAGCTGCTCGCACAGGCTGCTCACCTGCTCGGCGGACATGGCGGCGGCGGCAGGCCCGCGCCACCGGGCACCGGCGGCCGTGAGGGGACAGCGCTGAGGGGGGGGGCGGGGGAGAGCGCGCGGCGCACGCGCGACGGCGCCGCGAGTCTGCGCATGCGCGGCCGGCCGAGCATGCGCCGCCCGCTCCGGCCGAGCTACGCTCTCCGTAGCGCCTCACTGTCGCCGCGATGTCGCGGGGCACGGAGCGGGTTGTGGCCCTGGTGGACATGGACTGCTTCTTCATGCAGGTGGAGCAGCGCTTCGACCCGCGGCTGCGCGGCCGGCCCTGCGCCGTGGTGCAGTACAACCAGTGGCAGGGCGGCGGGTAGGTGCCGGGCGCGGCCCCGCGGCTCCTCTCCCCTCGGCTCCTGTCCTCTCCCCGCGCTCACGGCCGCGCCGCGTTGCAGGATCATCGCGGTGAGCTACGAGGCGCGGGCCTTCGGCGTGTCCCGCGGGATGTGGGCTTCGGAGGCGCGGGCGCTGTGCCCGGAGCTGCTGCTGGCGCGGGTGCCCGAGGCGCGGGGCAAAGCGGACCTCACCCGGTAAGCGGGGCCGGGGGGAGGGGGGGGGAGGCGGGGCGGAAGCGGCGCGGCCGGGCCGGGCGGCGGCTGAGCTGTGGCGGCAGGTACCGGGACGCCAGCGCCGAGGTGATGGAGGTGCTGTCGCGCTTCGCCGCCATCGAGCGGGCCAGCATCGACGAGGCGTACCTGGACCTGACGGCCAGCGCGAGGGAGCGGCTGCGGGAGCTGCGGGGCCGGCCCCTGGAAGCCGAGCTGCTGCCCACCACCTTCGTGCAGGGGCTGCCCGCGGGGCACGGCCCCCCGCCCGCCGATAAGGGTACGCGGCTCTGCCGTCCTGCGCCGGCCCCTCCCGCTGTGCCGCTGCTGCTGCGCTGGGTGCGGTGCTCCTTCCCCCACAGAAGGAGCGCCCTAAGCGGGATATCCCCTAGCGTAGAGCCTTTAAGCTGCCCGCTTCTTCCCTCGCTGTCGCAGCTGTTGGCTGGTACTCACCCTTTGGCGGGCTCACCAACACCCACGTCGCTCCCCTTTGCATTCCCTTCTCCAGAGGAGCTGCGGCGGCGTGGCTTGCAGGAGTGGCTGGCGTCGCTGTCTTTCGATAACCCCGACTGCCCCGACCTGCAGCTGGCCATGGGAGCAGTCATTGTGGAGGAAATGAGGGTGGCTGTAGAGAAGGCCACTGGATTCAGGTGCTCAGCTGGGATTTCACACAACAAAGTACGTGCGTGGGGAGTCAGCCTCGCTTCTCTGAGCCAGAACGTGCCGCAGAAATGCTGTTGTGTCCTTCTAAGCCCATCAGGTGGAAGATGAGTGGGGAATAGTGCAGGCAGAGAATGATTTTTACTGACTCAAGCTCCAACTGCCTTGGAGGAAGAAGAAAAACACCAGGTGCTGGCACTGAGGTGCTTTTCCTCTTTCTGGTCAGTTGGTCTCTGCCACCTGCTAGCCATGCTCTGGGTGATGCTCAGCCAGCCGCATGAGCACCTCGTGCAGGGCAGCAGCTGCAGAAACAAACTGGTTTTGATGTTGCAGTTGTGGAGCTCAGCCTTTGCAGAAAGGGCTTAGCCATTACAGCTTTAAAGTCACAGGCTCTGACCAAAATGAGAAAAGGATGAAGACAGAACAGATGCTTTGAACTCAGGGAAAATATGTTTCAACTTGGATTGCTGCAGATGCAAGTTAAGCTCCCACCAAGCAAATGCAGATACTGGAGCTAGTTCTGTGCAGACTCACCTTAAGTGCAATAAATGGACTGTGGCATAAAGCTGAGTGAGCTATGCAAGAGCACTGGTGTAGAAATGACCAATGGAATGGGTGTTCAGCTTCCTTTTTTGCTCTCCATAACAGAGAACATCCTGCTCATCATAGGAGCATCTCCCAGCAAGTTTCTATTCTTATGTTTTATTTTTAAGGAGAATAAGGAAATCATGATGGGCTGAGCTGTCTCTGAGGAGACAGCAACACAGAGTGCACCAGGTCAGAAGCCTGCATGTGGTTGTGCAGAACATGCTACAGTGCTGCCACAGCCAGCTCAGCTCTGCGTGTGTGAGCCTTTTCTGCAGAGGCAGAAACAAGTGTTAGGGGCCCTCAGTAGACCACAGTGCATTTTGCCCAGCAGGAAACCATCCACAACTGCAGCATCAAAGTCAGTTTGTTTCTGCAGCTGCTGCCATGCGTGAGGTGCTCGTGCAGCTGCTCTCAGCGGCTGGCTGAGCATCACCCAGAGCATGGCTGGCTGGCAGCAGAGACCAACTGACCAGAAAGAGGAAAAGCACCTCAGCTCACCTCAGTGCCAGCAAACTGATATTCTTCTTCCTCCACATCACTGAATTTGTCAGTGAAAATCACTCAGTGGATGCATCCACTGTTCTCTGAAGCTCAAGGGTAGAGGTTACCTGCTTTAAACTCTCATTTTTCCTGTTTTAAAACCATTTTCTTCCCAGTGAGCTAACAGGTAAGAGCAGACCAGGAGCTCAGCTGATAAATTATACAGAATCCCCAAGTGAGCTATTTAGAAGCACTAGGAAGGTAACAGCAAGGGTTTAGTAGGAATGACTCCTGCCAAACTAATGCTACGTACCACACCCTACAGTGGTCTGATACAGGGGAAACCTTAAGGTTTTCTGATGCACTTTTCATCATAAGTAGATGTTAACTTGGCAAAATACAACATGGATGAGGTTATCTGTCTGCATCTAGCTAAAATAAAGATACGGTAGTCTGTAATAACTGTTTAATGAAGTGGAATCAAATTGGAATGTCTAAAGTGGGATCTTGGGGAGATCAGTCTGAGTTCCAGTAAGATCCAATGCATTCAATGAAGCCTATAAGGAGATAACAGCTGTAGGAATTACAGGTGAATACTAAGCATGTGTGGGGCTAAGGGCCTGTGCTGAGATTGTTCTGAGAGGTGAATTTAGAGATGAAAGTTCTGGGCTTGGAGAAGTCCAGAAACAGACTGAAATCCTTTCTATTTTAGTGGCTTGTAAAGAGAAAAAAAAAAAAAAAGTTTTTTGGCTGAGTTGCCATAAATCAGGAGGTAGCCTGGAGTTACTGTGAACCATCAGCAGGATGAGTCAGGAATGGGAGCATAAATGGCATGCCCTGCTGCAGTATATGCTAATTTAGAGAGGTGTTGAAAAAATAAACTAATTATGCCCACAAAATATCAGCGATTGGTTCAGCTTGCAGCACTTCACTTCAGGAACAGCGTGGTTAAACTTGGAAGAGCTACAGTGAAATAGGAATGACAGTATCTGGACAGCTGCAAAATGACTGGATATGAAAAGCTGAAGGAGAGGGATCTGCTTTGTCTAGAAAAGAGCAAGGGCTTGAAGATGGCTGCTAACAAAGATACAGCTTAATCTGTGGGGAGAAAGCTTTGTTTAGTTATGTGTGGTAAAGCAGTGAAAGATGAAATCGTTGGACTTCTTTTTTTAAATCAGCTATACTTATTTCAGTTGTGTATTTTTGATCCTGTGTTAGATTAAGGTGAGAGGGGGAGCAGCATAGCAGATAGGTGAGAGTACATCCCTTCTGAGCTAGCATTTGTGTGTTATAGGTTTCCTTTTTGCAGCATTATGCTGATGTAGACCTTACTGAGAGAACATTAAAAGAGTGACATTGAGAAAAATCAAGATAGAAACAGAAGTTGGAAGAGCAAGCATAGTGAGAGGAGGATTATGGAGATGCTGGGTGGTCCCTGGGAGCAAGCAGTGGTTCAAACTGTGTGTCCTTCTTAGCAGCCTCTCCAAAGACAGCCCTTAATGCTGCTATAACAGCACGTGCTGTTGAGTTCTTGACCATAAAGTCAGCGTGGTTTGTAATAATAAGCTTTCCACCCTCTTCCGTATTACAGATGCTGGCAAAACTGGCCTGTGGGTTAAACAAGCCCAACCGCCAGACACTGGTATCTTCACAATCTGTGCCACAGCTCTTCAGCCAGTTGCCTGTCAGCAGTATGTGAGTACTGGGAGCTGCCTGCTTTTGTGCTGCTTGGGGCTTGGGCTGAGCTGCTCTGTGGTGAGAACACGTATTTGAAATGCTGCTGCTGTGCTTCCTCAGTCTAGGTTCTTTTTTGTAAGGAAGAGAGATCTGCTTGCCTTCATCACTACAGTCCTCGCTTCTGTTAGTTTTGTCCTCGCTTGCATAGAGACCAAAGTGACCAGGGGGTAGGAAACTGTTCCTGGTTACATCAACAGAGAGCAGTTTAATGCTAATTGACATCAGCCAGCAAAGGCTTTCAGCATCCACTGCTCGTCAGTCTAGGAGAGAGGAAACCCCGCTAGGAATCCCTTCCTGCTGTGCATGACAGACCATGCTTGAGAGCTGCAGACCTGCTAGTGAATGAACTGCACACAAGGAGCCCACCAGCATCACTGGCAGAAGCTTTCCCTGGGAAGAACGATGCTCAGGATGACTGCTGGGATGCACAGGTGTAAGCCAGCAGCAGCCATGGGCATGGAAGCGGTAGCTGTGTCTCAGGGCTGTGACAGAGCTGTTTTCCCTGAGTGCAGGTGCACTTTCATTTTGAACATCTACACTGTGCACAAAATGCTGTCACTTGTGGGGAAATGTGACTGGCCCAGTTGCCCTGGAGGAATGGATCCCTGGTCTCCAGACTTGCAGTGCTGTTCTCTGCCTTCAGCGATATCACTAGTGATAGGGAAGTGATGGAGTTTGGGGAGGAAAGGTCTTTTCCATGTAGATAAAAAGCATGGAGTGTGCAAGGCGTTCCTAAGGGTATAGTTTAGGATGTCTTTTCAAGATGGGACAGAGACAGTCACTGAAACTGGGTGAGCCAAGGAGCAATTCCCACTTCAAACCATATGCATCCTTCTACTACGAGCAAGAGTGTTACGTACCAAGTGTTCCCTTTTGTCCTACCAGCTTCTGACTGCTTCTAGTTGTCCTGAACTAGCAGCAGCTGCTGCAGAAAGGCTTACCATAGTCTTCCACCTGACCCTTTATTTTTTTTTTTCCTCTGCTGTAGCCGTAACCTGGGGGGCAAGCTTGGTGTTGCCATCACAGACATCCTGGGAGTGGAGTACATCGGGCAGGTGACGCAGTTCAGTGAGATGGAGCTCCAGACTCACTTTGGAGACAAGACTGGGTAATGATGTACCACTTGCTGCGTTTTGGGTAAGAAGGGAGGAAGTTCATCACTGCTAATGTCAGAGCAGGGACCGAATCCTACTGCCTGTTGTGCCTGCACCACAGCTGTCACAGCTGCCTGTATGCAGGGCAGCAAATCCACTGGCACCTGCAGAAACTCTGCAGTGGGTATCCCTGTGTGTACATGTTCCCACAGGGGCTGCATTGGCTGCCTTTACTTCATCATCCCTCTGTGGCTTTCAGGTCCTGGCTTTATGATCTGTGCAGGGGAATTGATGATGAGCCTGTCAAGAACCGCCACTTGCCTCAGTCCATTGGCTGCAGCAAGAACTTCCCTGGGAAGACAGCCCTGGCTACACAGAAGGAGGTAGGAAAAGCCAGTATCTGGTAAAAAGAAAGTCAGCTGTTGGACTGGAGAATAAAAGAACTCTAAAGGCACAAAGAAGCAGGAGTTCTGCAAGCTAATCTCTGTCATGGTACCATGAAACTCAAGTGGAAGGAAGTGATTTTTTTTTTTTTTTTTTCATCAGAAAAAATCCCCTGCTGACAGAATTGCACTGAAAAAGGGGAAAAAGGTCCAGCCTCACAATTTCCATCAACAAAAAGGCTTTCATGGTACCGAGCTTCCAGGGCTGGTTGCTAGGAGAAAAGTAACTAGCTGAAAGAAGGAGGGGAGAGGCAATAGGAGAACCAGAGCCTATCTACCTTTATGCATGGTCTGGTGGTAATGCTGTGGGATTGGATTGGTGTCTGCAGTGCTTTGCCTCCAGAGTTGTTTGGGCTGTTACCTCCAGAAGTACTCCAGACAAAGGACTTTGTGATAATCTGTGTCTCTTCCAGTCTGATCCCCTTCCAGTGTTCCTCAGTGTCTGTAGCATTGCTCTGGCCTGGCAGCAGTGCTGTGAGCATGAGCCGAGACTTTGCTCCTCTTTTATCCAGGTGCAACACTGGCTGCTGCAGCTGGCCCTGGAGCTGGAATCCAGACTGATCAAGGACAGGAGTCAGGTGAGGAGGGGGAGAGACAGCATCCTTCCTGTTATGCCTGAGGAGGCCGGGCCTTTGGGAAGCCCCACAGTGCGTGTTCACTGACAGCTGCATGCAAGAGGCTGAGGGCAGTGGTGCTGGGGGGGAGGAAATCTGCCTGTCCTTGGATGTGTGCCAGTGCTGAGGTGCTCTCAGCAATGAGGTGTTCAAGAGTCCAGCCATCGAAGATGACTGTCACAGAATGCTTCAAGGCTGAGGATGGTCCTTCTCTTGTGCTTTAGGATGCAGGAACTTGAAACCTGCTGCACTTTTGTCTTGTTTCGTTGCTGCTTTGTTGGAGCTTGCAAGCCCTTAGCTGATGATGTGACCTTTGAAAGCAAATGATATGATTAAATCCACAGATGGTAGGCTGCAGGCCAGGGTGAGGTTAAGCTGCTAGCTTCACTGTTGCCTTTGAAGAAAAGGGAGGACAAAAAGCTTGCCAGCCTGCGTGAAGTGGCTGTGTAAGTCCTTGCAGTCCTGTATCACATCCCTTGGAGATCAGGTCAGGCAGGACCAGCTGCCATCTGTCACACAGCATCGAGAGGTGGCTGGCTTGGAGGGTGCTCTAGGCAGTGAGACCGTCACCGCAGCCATCCCGGCTCCTCCCTGTAGATGTCGCCTGCAGCGCAGCTTTGTCTTCTCTCTGCAGAACCACCGCGTTGCCAAGCAGCTGATGGTGGTCATCCGCATGCAGGGAGACACTAGACTGTCACGCTTTTGTGCTGTGACCCGCTACGATGCCCAGAAGATCTTCAGTGATGCCTTTGCCCTCATCCAAAACTGCAACGTGGCTGGGGCTCACCAGGCAGCCTGGTGAGTATGGGAGGAAGTGGTTCACATCCCTGCTAGGACCTGACTGATGTGGATGATGGTTGTGCTGACCAGCAGGAGAAGGACAAAGATGCTTTTTGGGAAGAGTCCAAATGGGGCAAGAAGAAAAGCTAGGGTGCTCCCGTATTCAACATAACCTCCACCCTCCTGCTTTTTAGTAGGTGCTAGGGTGTATTTGTAAATGTCCTTGGCCCAGGTAAGGCTGCTGCTGAGGCCCTCTCTTTGACTGTAAGTCTCACAGTAACTCCACCCTGTGGTGGACTGAAAGTCTAGGCTGGCAGCTGGCTGCCTCTGCTCCAGTGCCTGTTTTCTGTTGGGGGGTGGGGGAGCAGGGGGAAATGCTGTTTTGGGATGAGATTTTCTGCTGTGCCCGGAAGACTGTGTTCTGGAAATAGCATAACAATGGTTACAGGAAACATCCCTCCCACCCCTGTCAGATACCCAGACTAAGCTCTTTCTCAGGTTTCTCCCTCTTGCCTGTGTGCATTTAATGCTGCGTAAAGTCTTACCTCAGGAAACTACTTGCTTCCAAGAATGGTGTCTGAGTCGATGTTGGTCTGTCCTTTGTAGGTCTCCACCACTCATATCAGTGCATCTCGCAGCTAGCAAGTTCTCTGCTCCCACATTCCTCTCTGCAGGCATCGCCTCCTTCCTGACTAGTGATGCTTCATCTGATGGCACTGCTGCTGGCAGCACAGAGGCCGCATCTTCCACGAGGCCTAGGGTCAAATTTTTCAGGAGCCCGAGCAAAGAGCATAGACAGAAACCAGCTAATGCCATTGAGTCGTTCTTCCAAAAGGTGTCAGAAAGGCAGCAGTCACAGGCAGTACTGCCCAGCCTGCCAGCTGCTACCCGTGTTCAGTCACCTGCACCCAGCTCCCCCGAGCACCCAGAGGGAGGTGGTGCTGGCTTTGCCTCTGAGCAGTGTGAGCTGGAGGCCTTTGTGAAGCAGAGTCCCAGAGATGGGAGCTCTCCTTCTCCTTGCAAGAGGTCTCCCTGTGAGGAGCTGCTGGCTGATGCTGTACAAACACCCTCAGCTCCATCCAGCTCTGGGATCCTTCTGAAGTTACAGACAGCTCTGGAAGGAAATGAACAGAATTTGCCACCCCTTGAGCAAGGCCTGCTCCCTCACATCTCCCCAGGGGACCAGCAGCGCTGTGAGAAGTGTGGCCAATACGTGCTGGCATGGGAGCTCCCGGAGCACATGGACTACCACTTTGCTGTGGAGCTGCAGCGTTCCTTCCTGGAGCCCAGCTCCCCACCAGCTCTAGCAACAGTTCCCAACCCCAAGGCTGCAGCTTCTGTGTCTCCTGCCAAGGCGAGGAACAAGCCCAAGGCTCCAACAGGATCCAATGCAAAACGACCTCGGGAAAGTGTGACAAGAACTTTAGATTTCTTCTTTAAGCGCTCACCTCCTTAATGCCCAGCTGTGCTGGAAGTTTTTAGATAATCAGTGTTTTTAAAAGCAATAACAGCCTTTTATACCACCTGTCAGGTTTTAATCCAGAGAAATATAATAAATTATCTAAGAGGAATTAGAACTGATGAATAGTGTGCGGTGCTGGATGTACCCAGCTTTGTGAATTGCACGCACAGTCTGGTGGTGACTGTAATGCTTATTGCTAGTCCTAGAGTGCACAAGAAGCACTGCTGCTGTCAGCTAACCCAAATGGCTGCAGAGCTGACAAAGCAGACTGCTGTACAGCAGAACAGCTAGCACTGACAGGAGACCCTCCATCGGGGCAGGAGGTGGGCTCAGCTCCATGCTGCAGTGCCTGAGGCTCATAGGCCTCTTCCAGAAGTGAGGCTGCTGCTGATAGAGCCCAGCTCTGGGGCAGTGGGAGGGAACATACACGTCAAAGCAGTGCTGGGTGGGGCCAGGAAACACTGCATACTCTGCAGAGGGTTTCATCAGCTACAGCTTTTCCCTCCCAGAGCAAGGGGAGAGCCTCTCAGGCAGCAGAGAATGATGCAAAGTACAGCTGTAGTTGCATGTGCTGTTTCCCTTTCATTTCTGAGCAGCACCATCCTACTTCCAGCACAACAGCCAATGTTCTCCCCTGTGCTGGGAAGCTGCCGCACTGCTGTCAGCAGCAGCCTAGTACATGGCATGACAGTTGGAAATGTTGAGAAGCACAAGGCAAAGCTGGTGCTGATGCATGCAGCAAGCTCTGCTGGCAGCGAGCAGAGGAAGGAATTACAGAGTCCCTCCCATTAATGACAGCCCTCGCCTTGCAAAGTGACAAGTTTCCTGAAGTCCTCACATGAAGAGAAAATAGCAACCAGTCTGGCAGGGTTGCATCACAGTCCTCTGACAGCAGCACACCTCATTTCCTAAGTGTCTGGCAAGACCGGCCTTAGCAGGTGCTGCTTCACAAAAACAAGCTGAGAGCACACAGCCGCTCAGTGACACGGTCACCTCCACGGGGAAGCCCTTCTGCCCCTTGTCCTAAGGGAACCACACGTCCTCAGGGAGATCACAGCAGCTGCAAACCCCTTCATAAGGTTGAGGCTATTTAAAAAGCAAGCCACCAGTTAGGTCTGTGCCCTGCAATGCATCCCTTTAATTAGGCTCCGGGGCAGCTTATGACAGGAGGAAGCAGCAGCCACAGGCAGTCCCGCCCCCAGCAGCCAGAAGTGCTGTGCTCACGGTGACGTGGCTGCCTGTCACCTCAGGCTTGCTCAGATAAGTTGGGCAAGGGAGGCTGTAAACAGCAGCGTGCACGCGTTCCTTCCACGCCTTGGGTCGTTATTTATAGGACTGAGTTCAGGATGGAGGCTGAAGGGCAGCCATGTCCAGCCGCGACCCAGCTCAAGGGCAGTGGGGCAAAAGCCCAGCTCCACCCTCACTACACAGCTCAGCCAGCAATCTCCGTAAAACATCTTTATTCTGTACATTTATTTATAGACACTCAAGGAACAGGGACAAGCCCCAGCATTAGAAAATTTCAAGACAACAAAACAGCAATTACGAAGAGCATGGCACCAAGAACAGTCATGCCACAGCTGGTAGGGACAAGATGAGACCAGCCAGCAGCTATCTCAGAGAGGGTTAGAGAACCCCATGCCTGCTTTGGTGTGGAAGACACTAGGGCCGCTGCAAACAGCTGGCATTGTGTTCCCCACCCCAGGGCAGCTTTCCTAGTGAGCCATGAGCACCAAAGGGAAGAGCCTGCTGGCAGCTGGGGCAAGACCTTCTCTCAGGCACGGCTGAAAGACCTACAACCACTGGCAGGAACCTGACCCAGCAGCTGCGGTCTCCTTGCTGGGCTGACACAGAGCTGGGTCAGTGCTCCTCTCAACGGGCAGGCAGTGCCTGCTTCTGTCACTACTGAGTTGCTACTTGAGTCCCTTCATATATATCACCATTACACCAACCACCCCCCGCCCCAGCATGCATTCCACAGTGCTGGCATCCTTTGTCTCCCCAGGTGCTATACTGTCCACAGGTCAGCAGCACGGGCCACCCAGCCCTGCATGCACTGCCTATGCCAGCAGGCCAGAACCAGAGCTTGCTTTTCAAAGGGTAGAAGGACTCTTTGGGTGGTTGGGGGCTATTGCAGGCCCTCTCCCCTCTCTCCGGTCAGAGCTGGTGAGCTGTTGTGCCATGTGACAAGACTGGTTGAAGGACTGTTGCTCACGGCTGACCCTTTTGGTCTGACAGTCAATGAAAAAACCGAAAGCCCATGTATCACAGAATCACCGAGGTTAGAAAAGACCTACAAGATCATCCAGTCCAACCGTCAGCTCAACAGCCCCTGCATCCAGGCTGAGGAGCTGTCACACACGGCAGCCACACAACGGGCAAGTGAGAAATGAGAGCGCTCCACTTCTCGTGCAGAGTCCTTGCTGGCAACACCAGCCTTCTTTCCTCTCACAACACTCCCCAGTGGCAGGGGAAAGAAAAAAAAGTCTTCCTTGAGAAGAAAAGTCAAGTCACGCCACTTTCAAATCACATCTAAACAACAGAAGTCACCTTGTTTGGTGTCAGTAACGTGGCCTGTCCTCACATTAAGGCAAGCGTGAGGAGAAAGGTGGGCTGGGCCCTGGAACAGCCAAACCAGGGAGCTCACTGCAAGCCACTGCTGCCCACGTGGAGACTTCACCTGGAGCTGAACAGACAGGAAACAACCTGCCCATGCCAGCACAGGCCCAGGTCCTGCTCTGCTCCACAGAACAGCTCCTGCTCTGCTGCTGCAAGGAGCTGTTTGCAAGTGCAAACTCTGCCTTCGTGCTGCAATGCCAGGAGGCTGTGGCACGCTGAGCAGCCCCAGCTTCCTAGAAGTCACAAAGCAGGATGCTGAAGGAGTGTGTACATGCACATGGGTAACAGGACAGGATGCTTGTCCAACAGTAAGACACTCAGACTGGAGTAATGCAAAACCAATATACAAATGGGCACGCAGCAGATTAAAGCCAACCAAGATTAAAACAGTTAAAAAGTGTCCTGAACTCCTTCTGATAGGTTCAACCAAGATCCTGCTGCAGGCAGCAGGGCCTCTCCCATCCCCTGCCTGGAGGGATATGCTGCAGGACTGCATCAACCCAGTGCTCAGAGAGCTGCAATGGGACCACATCTTGTTTCACACATGGGAAAACATCCCTTCACTACCTGTCTCTGAGGCTTCTGCTCCTCCCAAACGATAGTTTTCCAACAGTGAACAAAGCCAGAACTTGCCTGCCCGGGCCGACAGTTGCTCCCAATCTACTCTGAAGGAAGGCAGGATAACAAAAGCAGTGGGCAATGTGGAGAACGTGCTTATCTTGGCTCATGTACGGCACTCAATGCGAGAAACTCTCAGAGGCTCCATCTCACAGTACGGAGGAGGGACACCCTTGCCAGAATGGGACAGCAGCAGCTCCAGGCGTCACTCTGAGACCCACGGGAGCTTTCATCCTCCCTGGTTGCTGGTGAGCAGAGATCTCTCTGACCTAGTGGTAGTCAGAAGCTCAGCTGTCCAGGCCCTAGGGACTCCTCCAGGCCATTTTCTTTGGTGGTGATGGCTTGGAGGTCAGTGACATGGCCAATGCCTTTGGTGACTCCTTCACGGAAAAGCAGCTTGGCTCCAATCTTCAAGTATTCAGGATGCTTGATGAATCTGAAACAGACAACGGCCTTCTCTCCTGTCCGCAGCTTATCCTGAAGAGAAAAAAGGGACAGCTTAGACCTACCTGCCCCTTCAGTGTCTTGTAAGACAGGTGCATGTGGATGCTAAGATGATGAAGCAAATGAGCAGGTTGACTCCTTCAGACCACATGGTTCAAGTCCTTCCCATTATTGCATGCAAAGGGAGAGACAGAAGAACACAAACTCTGGAGAATGGAAAGCTCTTTCCCCTTCAGAGAGTTGCTTTAGTCTGTGATACTGTTTGTTTTGTGAGAAGGAAATATCAACCAAACAGGAAGGATAAAGGAGTGGAGTGTGTTCTTAGGAAGGGAGACACGTACTCAAGATACCAGTAGTCCATAGCTTTAGAAGAGGGCTCGGTGGAATACCAGCAGGCCCCACAGAAAGTTCAGTCTTTCTCCCTTTTCCTTCCATGACTTACCTTTCCATGGATCTTCTCTACTACAGCTGTCTGCCGCACGTTCCCCACATGTACCGTCACCTGAAATCCCTTCCGGAAAGTTGTGGCGTGGAACAACAGCACAATCTCGGCTTCAAACACTGAGCAGATGGTAGGGTTCATTTCTGGGCTCACCATGACCATGCCCTGCACAGTAACCAAGAGCTCAGACTAGTTAAGGCCAATCCTCCTGCTTCTGAACAGCACCCAAAACCACAAACGTGTCTCCACTGTGGAGCTTGGACTTGCACCCCATTCTCAGTCCAGGACTAATCATTCACAGCCAGGCAACTTACTTCCCTTTCAACAAGCTTTCTGTAAACACTTCTACTTCATTTCCACTCTCCCAGTGTGGGATTCCCCAGGGAAGCCTCCAGTCCCACTCAGTGGACCAGCAAGGAAGCTTGCAACAGCAGGACTCACCTTGCGCAGCAGGGAGCGGTCAAAAGGTCCGAGAGCCAGTGTGGCTGCCTGGCCAGCCCGCAGCACACGGCACGCGGAGCGGTTGCGCTGGATGCTGCACACTTTCAGCCGGAGGAACTTCCCATCATCAGTGGGGCCGACCACCAGGTTCTCCCCTTCTCGGCAGATCCCGCTGCCCAAGGCACAACAGCAGGACAGAGCTCATCAGGAGACAGGGAGGAATTTGCACTCTCAACCTGCGCGAACTCCCTAGGGCCAAGGAGGTGAGTGTCTTTGGATTCTTACCCGGGCAGTGGCCAACTAACAGGAACACAACGCTGGTGGGAATAGGGATTTTCTACAGCAGAAGCAAAAGCCACGCTATCACTTTTCAACTACCAAGAAGCCCTTGGACAGGGGCCACTCCCTCCCAGTGCTCTGCCACACTGCATCATTTCTGCTGGTGAGACTGCAGTTGCCACTTGTGTGAATGTAGCCATGCTGCGCTCATCGTTCCTAAAAGCTGAAGGACAGCTGCCTTCTTCATGCAGTTAACTTCTGCTGGGGGCAGAGGACTTGCCTTCTAGATTTCCTCATTCTGCTTGAGGAAGAAGGAATACAACACCTCAGCACTCTGGCTAACTTCTGCCGATTCTGTTCCCAGCATGCTTCATCTACTAGCACACTACAGGTCACATTCCGATCTAGCTATTTCAGACCTGATTCCTTGCTTGCCCACTGCACAAGCAGCCATCTGCTCATGACACTTCCTAGCACTCTGTGGTCCTCCATCCTCTCTTGGTTCACTGACCTGGCACGAGTAGGGATAAAGCCTGCACTGCTTCCACCTGCGGCAGGTAACTCTAACTCTGTGGGATCATTCACAATCACACTTGTCTGCTTGTTCCCTTACCTCGACAGAGTTCCTCCCACAACGGTTCCTACTTCTGGCACGGTATAAATTTCATCAACCTGCAAGAAGGCAACAAGAACAAGCTGCTCAGACATCCGTGAAATAGTACTCCAGAGCGAGAACAAGCTGCCCACCCCACGCAGAACCAGACACCATCTGTGAGCTTTCATTAGCTCCCACAACATTCCTGCCAGAGGAACCTTTGCCTTTTAAGCGGGAAGCAGAGGAACAACCTCCTCACTGAAATGGGCATCCCTTGGTCAGGACGCAGCCCAGCCCAACAAGCCTTTTTCAAGAAACGAGTTCTTTTTTAACTTTTACATCTTCCAGTAGTCCAGCAGTTCACGCTGTCTCTCCCTTTTGTGTCTAGAATCCACAGATGTTTGTCACATATCATAGCAATGAGAGCACTAAGAGATCTGGAGCCAAACCACACTTCCATACCTGAAACTCTGTGAGTTGTTGCATTAGCTCCTCCTGCTCTTTACTGTTGGTCAGTGGAGGAAGGATGTTGAGAAAGACTTTCACGAGATCAAGGTTCTCCCCAGAAACACTGGACAGTGTGAAGATTGGGGTGATGCTGTCAGACATAAACAGACAGGAGTAAGCAGAAGGCCAGACTGCAACTACAAAAGGTGGCTGACATTCTGAATCTACTGAGTCCAGAGACTACGATGGTAAGAGCAGGAGGGCACAAGGGCTAGGCACAACTCTGCAGTAACCCCTGCCTCAGTGGCTGGTTGAGACACTGATCACCTGCCAACCCACAATTCTGTCTCGGAGAAGCAACTCCAGCACAGCCTTTGGCATATTCTGCCCCTACAGCCCAGAATAAAGGCCTGGGAGGTGGAAATGCAGAGGTTAGGAAACCTGCTGAGAAGCCCAGGTGTTCAAGGTATGGTTGCCTCCCTTGTCATCACCCTTTCCCAGCTCTACACAGCAACCCAGTCTGAACTGCCTGCTCCCAGCAGAAAAGAATTGTTCCTTACTTGGGAGACTGTGCAAACTGCTGTGCTGCTGTAACAGCATCATCATCTGAAGTCACAAGCAACGGAAGCTTGTTGCAGCCTGGCTGCTTCAGAATTCGTTCCAGCTGCTTCACTGTCCGTTCCACAGTGGCTTTTGAACACAAGTCAACTTTGCTGATGACAATGAAGAAGGGGACCTTGAGGGCCATGGCCAAGCCCAAGTGCTCTCGTGTTGTGCCCGCTGCAGGAGACAAGTTAGAGTGTAGTTGCTGCTTATTTTTCTAAAGCTGCCTCTCCTGGCCTTCCCAACTGCTAGTTCATCGGGCAACGAAAAAGCAAAACTATTCTTTTAAACAAAAAACAAGAGCATTCCAGAAAAATAGAACTCAGAATTATTGTAACTCATCTCCTCGCTTCAGAACGATGCAGCAGTTTTTCTCCTTAACCACAAAAGTGCCACTCCAGCTGCCTTTTCACACAAGCTTGCAGGATTCAGAACCCCTAAAAACACGTAAAAGCTTTTTTTTTTTTTTTCCCCCTGACAAACACAGCCTCAAATTCCAGACGAAGTCTCTGTCCAGAGCACTGCTTAACGTGGTCTATGGCTAGTAACCCAGCTCTGCTTCCCCTCCCAGGCACTTAGAGGGACTTAATTTTTTCTTCTGTCAACTTGCTCCCCCATTTCTCTTCATGTTTCACCCTCAGCCTGTGCAGGCAGTGTAACACTCACCAATGCCAGTGTTGGCACTAACCACCAGCATAGCAAAATCTGGGCAGTAGCTGGTGAGGCCAAAGATGGTTGTTTTCAGATACTTGTGGTGGCCAGCCAAGTCAATGAAAGTGATCATCTTGGAGGAACTCTCACAGATCTCTTCTGCTGTTCGGGAGTCACTGTAATTTACCACCTGAGGAACAGGAGGACTTGGTGAGAAAAGGAGCCCCAGCAGGCAAATGAAGGAAGAGCCAGCTCTTCTTGGTCTACTTTGACATCAAAATTAATGAAGAGAGAACACAGATGCAAGAAACCATGTCTGCTGCAAATGGACACAAGCAGCGGTCAGGTTCAGGTAAGGGAACGCAGAGCTACTGCCTCTCTTCCATCGTATTTCCCTCAGTACTGTAACAGGGGGGTAACCCGATTCTTCTTCACCCTCCCAACCACCTTCAGCTGAGTTCAGCAGCCCCCTCCTCACCTCTCCTTTGCTGTTGAAACCAAGAATCTCAAAACTGATGCTTGATGTTCTTCCTGACTGGATTTCATGGAGATGTCGGAAGAGGTTGAGGCGTGCCCTGCCCCGTCCGTTGTCCAGCTCTCCTTGTGTTAGGACACCCAACAGAGTTGACTTCCCTGAGTCCACATTGCCCAGCACAGCCACTCGCAGGTCTAAGAACTATGGGAAAAAGAGCAAAGAAGTCATTAAACCTAATTCCTGCTCCAATGGGTCTGTTTGAACACTACACAGCAGCAGAGATGTGTCCCAGAGAGTTTCTTTCCACAACAGACAGTGCAGTGTATTCTTGTTCAGATTCTGCTCTTGCTCGTGGCAAATCATCATCTGGGATTTGTTATATATTTTATTGTGTTATGACATGACACATCAGCAGGAAGTCTACATTCTTCCTTGTTTGCACAATGGGTTGCATCACTGTTGATGCTGCAGAAGCGAAATAGGTTCTCACCTCTCATCAAGGAAATCTCTCCTACTGGTATGCACCACAACCACAATCTTGGAGATAAAAAGCATTGTCCTCAAAGCCTCCCTCTGGCAGCTCTTTGAAGCACCTGTTATGGGCCAATCTTGAGCAGGCTGCCTCTAGGGCTTGGAATGCCATCCCAAAGGTAAGTTTCTTGTATGAGGGCTGCATATCTCTGGCAAGAGAGTACAGCCAGGCCAGAGGTTCCTACCTGCTGGTTGTCAGGCACCTTTCGGACAAGCACCTCCGTTATCTTCCTTGGAACGTCGCTGTCATAATCCACCTCCCTCTCTCGGAGCACCGTAATGTCAGCTCCAACCCTGCCAGAAACACAAAAGGGGAGAGTGAGACACACGTGCTGGCACTCAGCAGCCCTTGCATATCTAGAATCAGACCTGACAAAGTGAATAGGACAAAAACTAGGTCTAGCAGGGCAGCAGCCTCACGCTTTAAGCCAGAAGGCCTCTAGCTCCATTCCTATTTCTAGACCTGCATGATAAGAAAATTTCAGTCACACACAAGCACCACGGAGCGGAGGCACCAGCTCCTCTGGGAACTCCTGGAGCCAAGTCTCTCTGTACCAGAAGCTGTTTAAGCCTGCAGGTCCCTCAAACAAAAGTGGACACGTACTTCTCTGCCATACGGCGCAGGGTCTTGAGTGAGGCACGCATCTCCTCCTCCGAGAGGCCCACCAGCAGCCCATTGTCTTCCACACCAATCTGGTAGACAGCCTCACCGCGGCCTTCCTGTAGTCTCCACTTCATCTGTGTCACCAGGTGCTCAAAGCGGTATTGCGAGGGATTCACTAGCTTTAGCTGTTTAACAGAGGGGGGAGTCACCGCCACAGCCTGGGGGCAATCCCAGTGCCCAAGCCAGCAGCTCTCTAAATCAGCACTGTGAAGCAGTGCCCCCAGCCTCGACTCACCTCTGGAAAACACACCCCATGTTAGTAACTAAATAGAAACCGTGGGATAGGTGAGAGAGCGTTTCACAGAGATGCGTGCATACAGTAGCAGGGCATTCCTGCACCTTCCCAGCTGTGGGGGCAAAATACAGCACCACGGGACCTACTTGTGACAAATGAGCCAAGTAAGCATGAGCGGTGGAACAGCCACAGACAGAGTGATAAATGATTATCAGGGGCACCTACAGCTCTCTGTCAATATGAAGATTTCAGGAAAACCTGAAATCAGGTCCTTATCTCAGGGATGAGATCAAACTTCCAGCTCAGCATACTGAGTATCTCTAAGCACTCAGAAAATGACCAATCGTTCCTTCCTTGGTAGAGCATCTTTTCTGTTCCCACATGTTCCCCATACACTGTCTTTCCTGACGTAACTTGCTGTAAGACAACTCTCTGGGAAGAAACCCTCCTACACCCACAAAAGGCTCACCTTGTACTCGATGTTACCATCTTCCGCCTGGTCAAAGAACAAAACAAAACAGAAGGGTTAGGTGCTCTGCCAGCAGGGACTTCTATAGACATCAGCTGAAAAGATACACTACAGCCTGCACTGACCATTTCAGAGAGGGAAAACTGCAGAAATATACTGTTAGGTTACAGACCATTCTGCTGTTCATTTCTATACTCGATAGACTTTAGGTTTGTTTTTGCTGTTTGCATCACGTATTATGAAAAAAAAAAAAGAGGGATAAAACTAGAATATGACACAGGGGGTAGTGCTGCCTTTTTTTTTCTTTTTTAATTGTCTGCAAAAAAGAGGGCCAGTCAAAGAGAGTTCCAGTTTCAAAAAAAGCCACATCCCACACTGCAAACCACACCATCTCATTCCTGCTATGCCCAGCACCTTCTGTCTACCCAGTGCACGCAGAAATAAGGGAATGGGAACAAAAGTCACTGTTTTTTCTCCCATGCATTGATACCCTCTCCCTCACCCGATTATATTTCCATGGACTCCTTCCATATCCTTACACATCTACCTTCCAAGAGAGGACCACAGACATAAGCATGCAAGTTATGGACTCCTTTGCTATATAGCAAACCGGTGACTGGGCTGGAGAATCAAATGTGATCAATGCTACAAGCACAAAGTGTTCCCAGGAGAACTTCCCCACGAAGGGCTGAAGACAGACCAAAGCCTAAACCAGGAAGGCCCATAAGGCCATCCCAAAAGGCTCCAACTTCCCAAAGCGAACATATAGTGAAAACTGAGCCAAGTTTTGCACTGATTTGGTCAAAGAACCACTGACAAAGGGCTGGAGCCTGCAAGAAGCCACGTACTCTGGCAGACTAAGACCGATCTGACAACTCTAAGCACTTCCTTTTCCTCTGGACACCAATTTGTGTGTCAAGAGAGGCAACAGCCATCTCCCTGCCTTCTAGCTGAGCTCCTAACCACAGCGGAGCTTATGGTGGCAGAAGGCCAACAGAGGGAAGTTCCGAGCTGCCAGCTCGGCGCTCGGGCAGCGGAGCTATGCAGCGACGGAAGGGTACGCGCAGGAAGTTTTACTCCCTTGCCATTTAAGAAAAACATCACGTTCACATTCCGTGCTGTCCTCTAAACAAGGGACACCCGTCGAGAAACACCGTCAGCTCCTCCTGCTGCAGGAGGCAAACACCGGCTCCGACCCGCCCCATCCCCACGCAGGAAAACATCGGCCCTCCGATGCGGGCAGGCCGCCCCTAGGAGACCCCGACCTCGGCCCCGCCGGGCCCCGTGTGCCGCCCCCTCGGCCTCACCTCGGGCGGCAGGTACGGCGGGTTGTTGGCCTTGCCCCCCCGGCTCCGCCCGCTCTTCTTCTTCGCCTTCGCGCCGCCGCCGCCGCCGCCGGGCGCGGCCCCTCCGCGTCCGCGGAACGCAGCTCCCGCCGGCCTGCAGCAGCCCCCGAACAGCTCCGACACCCGCGAATCCATGGCGGCCCCGCCGCCCCGCTGCGATCGCCGCTCTCCGTCCGCCCGGGCTCCCCGCCGCCCCGGCCCCCGCCGTCAGCGAACCGCCGCGCGGCGCCACGGGAAACGGAGTCCGCGGCGCCGGCCGCCTACGGTTCCCAGCACGCACCGCGCCTCGCTCGGAACTACCGCTCCCGGCGCGCCCCTCGGCGAGGCCCTCACCGCCGCCTTTGCCCCCGCCCCGCAGCGCTGAGCGCGTCCATCTGGGCGGGCTCTGGGATAACGAGGAAAGCCGAGCGGACCCGGCCGCTGGGGGGCCCCTCTAGGGCCGGCGCCAAACATGGCGCCCGCGCTCTCCGGAAGCCGCGGAGCGGACGCTCCGTCGTTCCCATGGTGCCCCGCGGCGGCGGCCATTCAAATTCCAGCGGGCCGCCGCCGCCGCCTGGAAAATGGCCGCGCTGGGGGGAGCGGAGCCGGCCGCTGTGGTGGCGGCCCCGGGCTCCCAGGCCTCTCCGGCTCTCGCGGTGGAGACGCCGCCGGCCCTGGAGCGCGGCCGCGGCGGGAGGAGATCCCGGCGGAGCGTGCCGGCCGCGCTCAGCCCCGCCGTGTCCGTGGTGTTCCCGGGCGCCGTGAGCCGGGAGAGCTGCTGCCGCTTCGCCTGCGAGCTCCTGAAGCACGTCCTGCACCAGCGGCACCAGCTCCCGCTGCCCTACGAGCAGCTCGTCTACTTCTGCCGGCGGGCGACGCAGGTGGGCGGCCGGCGGTGCCCCGTTTAAAAGCCGGCCCTGGGCTGGCGGTGCTCGGGCTTAGCCGCTGGTTTCTGTCTGTGCGTGAGCTATTGCCGCGCCTTCACTCGTTTTCTAACGTGTCAACCTCTAGAAACCTACAAGCTCTAATCTAAAGCGTTGCTAGGCTGTCTTCTGTGTGTTCCTCGAGTCTCAGGGAGGGGATGCGTCGTGCTTGCTGAAGAGTGAATTGAGACGCTCTCCAGTTCTTCTGTATGTGTGTTAATGTCTCTTTTGGTCTGGTTTCCAGGATGGAGATGTGATCAAGAAGCCAACGTCGGTGGGCCTGGCTAGCAAGAAGTGCCAGCAGGTTCTGGTGGAGCTGGAGGGCGTGCTCCAGCACTTGGAAGTGATGTTCAGCTTGACACTGGTTCCCCGTGTTCTTATTCTGCTTGGAGGCAATGCTGTGAGCCCCAAGGAGTTTTATGAGCTCAACTTAGAGGGGATCTGTGTGGGCAGTGCTGAGAAAAGCCTGAAAACCACACCCTGCGTGCGTAAGCTTTTTCACTCGCTCTTCATTGCAGATGTCTTCAGTGAACTTAAGGCTCTTCCCATCACGGGCACTGTTGTTATGCTCCAAGGGCACCGTAATTGTGGTGCGGAATGGTTCCGGCCCAAGCTCAACTACAAAGTGCCAACCCGAGGAAGGAAACTGACTATTAATTTGTCCTGTGATGGAAACCTTGATATAAGTGCCTCAGCTCCTCAGATTATGACTTCTGCTTGGGAGGACTACATATGGTTTCAAGCACCAGTGACTCTCAAGGGCTTTCATGAATGATCTGTGCTCTGTAGAACTTTAATGGGATATTGAATAATTTTTGGTGCTGCTTTAGGTAATAATTCTTATCAAAGGTAATGGCATGCTCTTGTCTCTCTGGATTTCTTCTCCAGGGCACCTGTTGCCTTCCTGGACCACCTTCTTCTGTGTTCAACCTCACAACTTTGAATGCAAACACCTTTTAAGATACAGTTGTATACAGATACCGTGATTCCTTAAGGAGATTAATTGATGTACTGGGTATGAATATTTCCCTGTGACACACTTGCTGAACTTACAAATAGTGGGTACAGTCTTTCAGAGTTTTACTCTCCTGAGTTTTACAGCAGCTATTTCTGTTAATAATTACTACATTATATGATTGTTTGGGACTAGATAACATATGACTATTAATATAGTTGACCTCTACTATGAAGGCCACAACCATTCTTTCACTACCCCACTGCAGTGAAAGAAGACAGTTTCCTGCAGCCTACTCAGGCTTGAGTACTGAAGTGCTTGTAAGTTGCTTACAGTTGTTCCTGCTAACAGAAGCTGCATGATGGAGTGGTAAAAATCCTTTGAAAGGAGGCTAAAATGTGAATTAACCCTCTGTACTCAGTGCATGATTTAAGCTTTTCTGACATTCTGGCAGCAAATAAGACTGTAAAACTGGAAGGAAATTAGTTGATATTTTTTGAGCTTAGAGAACAGTAGGGGTGGCATTTCTGCCTTACTATCTATTGACAGCTAGTAACCCCTAAAATTAGCTCTAGGGAAGAACTGCTAGAATAAAGAGGGTTGCCTTAGGTGCTGCTGCTCACTTAAGAATGTAATCACAGGTCTCTTGAATGAAATACAGCTCAAACTATTCAGTAGGAGTGTTTGATATTCTCAGGACATCGATGCCCTTTACATTTCCACCAAAGTTGCTTGAAATGCATATTTAAGAATGTTAGCATTTGAGTATTTTAAAAAGCTTTTAAACAGAAGCTGTAGTTCTGAGGAACAAGGGGCCAGTTCCTGCCTGCCATCTCCTCCAGATGAGTGCAATGTTACTGCATTGTTGTTTACACATTCTGTTATACTTGAACAATGAATGCAGCAATGATGTGGTGCCAGGAATAAAAGACAAGATTTTTTTTATAGATATATATATATATATATATATATGAAGAGCTCAAGTTTCAACAAGTTTAGTAGTTATTATGAAAATAAAATGCTGGCTTCCATGCTGTGGTCATATTGAGTTTATTTAATCCCTTAAAGTAAGGCTTCTGGGGCTGCTAGAACAACTTGCTTCCACTCTATGTATCTAAACTGCAGATTCACAGCTGCTCCACCTTTCTCACAAAGTGGATAATGTCTTGTGCCAGCAGCTTTGGTTCTTCAAAGGCAGCAAAATGCCCTCCACGTGGCATGTAAGAGTAATGGACAATGTTCTTGAAGGTCTTCTTTGCCCAGACCCGTGGTGTATGTGCTATCTCCTGGGGAAAAACTGCAATGCCTGTTGGAACGTATACTCCAATCCTAAAAAGACATTAGTTAACAGTATTGTCAAGAACTGAAGAAAGTCACTTAAAAACCTTCTGACTCACAGCTGTCACATCAGTTAAAGAACCTTTACCACAGCAACTCTTTTCATAGCCTGAGCTCTGTTGAAGAGCTTCATCAGTATTTGGATCTCTTTGACTTCAAAAGTGTTATACACCTAAAGAATACATGAAAGGATGCCCACTTTGTGCAGAGTTCAGTACTGAAATGTTTCAGGCTTTTTTGCTTTGTGATATGTGATGAAGCCACACCTCTGTGAAAATCAGAAGTGAACTAACTCATATTTGCTTTAGGATTTCTGGTACCAGTATAATCCCTACTGAGGGAGAACTGGTTTAGTCAGTCAACAACAAGATTTCTTTTTCGAAGCTCAGTCACTTGCTGAGGAGTTCTGCCCACCTGTGCTTTCTGGTCAGCCCTTCACAGTCATCTCAAAGCCAGCAGCTGTTAAAGGTGTTTGGTTTCAAGTACTGCACTCATAGAAGCTTGTTTCATTAGAAAAATCACTTACTACACTAATTCTACAATTTTTTGCTTAACAGCTGTATGTAGCTCATAGTTGATCCACCTGTGAATCACACCCTTCCTAATTGTTTAAACTTGTTGAAAATGCTTGTCATTTTCTGTTTTGTTTTTAGTGAACAAAACCATGGACTACAATTGTTTGCCTACCAAGGCTATAGCCACACAGTATTTTGAGCACAAACCTGAATTACCTTTGCTAAACATTCTGCATTGTTTTGGCAACAAACCAACTTGTGTGAACGACAGGTTTAAAAGAAAAGTGACCCTTAACCACACTGATTAAAGAAGATAACAGCTTGGCTTTTTTTTCCTAGTATAATTTGCAAGTGATCTTAATGCTTATACAGGCAAGTCTGATTCAGTCTTGTTTTCAAATCAGACTGGTACCTGCCACTTCATTACCTGGAGCTAGCAGCAAAGCCAGGATCCTTGGAGAAGTTCTCCTTGTAGTATCGCATTGAGGGCACGATAGATGCTGTCACCCAGTAAATCATCACATTGGTCAAAAGGTCATCCAGAGAGTACTTGCTATTGGGAGAAAAAAGGTTCAATATAACTGTGAGCTATTTCTCAACATACTATATTACACTCGTGCTCTGATAAGCCATTAGTCTTCCAGTTCTCCACTCGTTTTCAAACAGCAAATCAATCGACATTCACGTGACCAAAGTAAAACTTCCTGGTACTGAACCAGTAGCTTACAGGCAGCCTACTGTAAGCTTAAATGTCTACTTGTAATCTTTCATCCTTCAAATTCAGGCAAAAGGCTGGTGAGTGGAAGCTATCTCCTCAACAGCTATCATCAGTCTTTTTTTTTTTTTTTTTAAATGACTTTTCTCACAGAATTCCATTTGTTTTCCTACCTTTCCAAGCCTCCATCATCTTTATTCAGGAATGATTTATGTGTCCACGTAGAGAATTTCTCCAAGATGTATGCAGCAAGCCCCACAGGGGAGTCAGTCAGTCCACAACCTAATACAAGTGAACAACAGTAAAGCTCTTACATTTGCATGGCACTGTAATACTCCGGTCAAAATTCATCACCTTTTATATCATTTAAACCTGCCCGATGAGAGCTATGCTGACAATAAGTTATGCCTTGAAACTAAGTAGGACATATGCTTTCCTATTCTTCTTCTACATCTCACACTTCTAACGTGCCACATAATCCCTGCTTTTATTTATTTATTTTTTCCTTCCCCTTCAGGTCAGAGTCCCAGACCATACACAGTGTTTGTATGGAAGCTGCCTGATCATTTCAAATTTCCATTTTTTCCTCCTTTCTGCATTCTTCCAGGCCTAAAATGTACTTATGAAACAGGGTCAACAGGGATGCAATGGGTTCCAAATATCTTTTTTGTTTTTTTCTTGCCCTCTCTTTGCTTTATTTGAAACACTGTAAAATGCTCTTGAACTCTGACGGAGCTGGCTACATTTCAAAGAACTAGCCATGACTCATGGTTTTTCCCCCACGGCAGCAGCCAAACGAGAGCTGATTGTGATTTTCTTCCCTTAATTGCTTTGTACTTCGTTGACATCAAATTTTATAGGCCAGTTCAATCAGCAAGTCAATTAAATGTTTTTGCAACTCTGCGCAGTTATCTTTAGATTAAACCAAACCTTGGATAGTGGTCAGTTTTTCACTTAACAATTAACTTTTCTCTGTAGAGAAATTAGGATCATGATGAAATGCACCAACACTGATTCTTGTGATAATCTCCCTTCCCCTGGAACTGGCTTGCTGATTCCCATGTTAATCAGTTATTAATCCGTGAATTTTATCCCTTTCTCACAGCAGTCTTATTTTTTGAGGAACATTAAGGGAGAAACCTCAACAAAACTTTGTTTAGAAACTGAAACACTTTACATTAATGGCTCCACTGCTCTTTGCTTCTACAAAGGCTCTGATTTGATTTACATGCAGTAGTATCATGGGGAAATATATTTTTTTTTTCTTTAAAATAGCTCTGCTATCTTACTGAGCACAAAGGCTAGACATACTGGTTTGTATTTTTTTCCTGGGCTGATGTTCCACCACTTCTCTGGTTGGCACTTTAAAAACAACAACAAGTAATCACAAATCCAAACAAATAACCCAGAACTGCATACCCTGCTATCTTGCTTGCCTCTTTTTATTTCTTCAATATCGTGATGTGTTCAACCAACAGACCTGGTATTATTTAGTGGAAACTCAAACCAAAGTGCTGAATTTTTCAATGAACTGCCAGGCTGAGATGCTATTCATTTTGTAGTCTCTGCTAGCAGTATCAGTTTGAAGCAGTTCTACAGAGATTTTGGACGAGGATTTATCTCAGTACAGGAATTTCTCATAGTATTTACCTAGTGGGAACCAATTAAAAAAAAATCATTTTTCTGGGGATGGCCATCATTCTTATTCAGTGGCCCCACTGTCTTTGTCAGGCTTCTGCCTTTTAAGATTTATGGCTGAGTGTTCCTTCCAGCAAGTTTCAGATTGCACTTATGATATTTTTTCTTGTTTTTACTTGTTTGTATTTCTAGAGTCTTCAGTTTTAAGACTCTATGTTTCACTTTAAAAATCTTCTGCAAAGGAGTTCTTTTCCCAAGAATAGTGGCACATCACTTAAATGGTTTGGAAATAACAAGCAGTGTCCATCTTTTATAAGCTGCTCATTCTTTCCTTCAGGTCTTAGTCCTTGTACTCAGTCATCAGGATGTATTGCTTCTGAAACATAGCAAGCCTTTGCTCAATTATGAGTTTTTATATACCACAGGCAGTTGGTATAAAATATATATCAATATACAGAAGGTTCATTACCTGCAGTGTCTGGTTTGGTGGCTTGGATGTGTAAGTATCCAGATTCTCGCAGTATGTCAAATACATTCTTCTGCATGAAGGGGTACATCAGTCGAACATCTTCCTTGGTGAAGCCTACAAGCCATGGTACGTAACCTCCAATCATCGCTTGGATCACCTTCTTCAAGCCTTGTATGGTGATGAAGACGAGATTCAGATGAAGTCCTTTCACAGACCTAAAATCAAATTCGTGAATAGAGAGTTAAAATTTGTCTCCAAATTTTTTAGAAAAGAAGTCTGACTGGATCTGTGATGGAAGCATTTCAATGAACCAAATGCATAAAACCCTGAAAGAACCTGAAAGGTTCACTGTGGTGCAAAAAGGAGAAAAATAACAAAGTACAGCTGGTTCCATTTCCATTCAATATCATCACTTATATAATGCAAGTTTTAGGCACTATTTACAGGTATCCATATTGGTAGCTCTGGCTGTTGGTTCATTCTGTGCTGTAGGCACCTGGCTGTGCTGGCTACTTTCTGTGAAGCATAACTGCAATCCAGAAGACTGAGCTGAGTAGCAGCCTAACAAGCTTTGAGATTTCTCCTTTTTTCTGTTCCCTGACATAAGTACAGCTGTTGTGGCACTCTTGTTAAATGCTCTGCTATGATGCCATCTTCCGAAGAAAATATGTTTATTTTCTGATTAGTCTCTCTCAACTCTGCATAGAAAACTGCTACACCGAGCTGCTGAAAGGATGAGCTCCTTCAGCTTCCCTTGCTACTCACTGTGGCAGCATCTGGGACATGTTTATGGTAATAGCAGATCCCCAGTCTCCTCCCTGTACATAGTATTCCTTGAAGCCCAATCTCTTCATCAGCTTGTGAAATATCCGAGCAGTTGCACGAGTGTCAAAGCCTGCAAGTAAAGAGAAGCACCACATGTTTATCCTAGCATGTCATGGTAAATATCATGGCCTAAACATGATGCTGTGAAGCCATAGTGTGCTGTACTGCTCCTCCTCACTCTGACAATAAGGAGTATGCTATTCAGTGCAAAGTGGAGAAAAAAGAGAGAGTTGACTTCCAGCTACCATCGCCTTCCAAATCTCTGAACTAGCCCCAGAGCCTCAGTAACACTGGTGTTGGTGCAGAGCCAAGCTTCCTGAACTTCAGACCCAGAATCTGCCTTCCTGCATTCACAGACTGCAGCACACAAAGGACTGCGGGATGGCTGAATTATTACACCAAAAACCCTGTGAGCTTTTTTGTCACTTACCTTGCTGGCGTGGTGCCTCTGAGAAGCCATAGCCTGGAATGGATGGGCAGATGATCTCAAACACCACATCACCACTGTCCAGGCCGTGCTTGGTTGGATCCGTGAGTAGAGGGATGATCTTGTAGAACTCATAGAAAGAGCCAGGCCAGCCATGGACCATCAGGAGAGGCTGAACAGCTTTTCCATGAGGGACATAGGAAGGCTTCACATGGATAAAATGGATATCAATCCCTGTCAGACATCCAAGACAGAAAAGTTAAGTTCTAGCTCCTTCAGTTTCTTCTCTGGACTCAGAAGAAAAAGAGGGTGGCAAAATAGCGATTAGCAGAAATTACACAATCATCCCACATCAAGAAGATGCCTACCTGAAAGGGGATGTCTGGAATTATACCTATATAACAACTTTTGCCTATAGGCTGAAGTATTGATTACAGCCCCAGATATGGAGATCACAGCAGACCGAGCATTCCTCTTCTGAGAATGCATTTTCACAGTAATAGGTAAAGCCACACTCAAATACACAGCATAATGCAGGCAAGACAAATGCAAGACGATGCTCATAGCATGGATAATTTCTGCAGTTTTCAAAGGTGGTTTCAAGGCAATACTAGGATAAAACTTCATTGTTAGTTAGCACAGATAAGGGACCAGAGGAAGCCCGTTTTGAAACAGACCTAAACTTAATGCCAATTTATGATGTTCTTGATCTGTACAAGGTCATTAATAGTACAGCCTACACTAGAGATGTGTCCCTTACATCACTAAGCTGTTACTCACACTTAAATATTCTAACATCTTAAACTAGTCATCAGGGCTGGCTACCCAACAGCTCCTTTTCCCACATGTGCTACTGGCAAGTGCAAAACAAGGACAAGATAGGCTAGTGGGGATGTGCCCTGCGGTGTAACAGGGAGGCACAGTGACTCACTCACCTTCAATGGTGGTATGGAAATGAGGGTATTTGTTCAGGATTTCCACTTGCTTGCGCCAGTCAAACTTGTTCCTCCAGTAGGCCACCACCTTCTGCAGGTAGTCGGAGTTGAAGCCATAGTTGAAGGCTGCCCCTTCCAGTGGAGGTGCGTAGCGAGCCCGGTCGAGGCGGTGGTGCAGGTCCTGCAGAAAGAGTGAGGATGCCCAGATGTCCAAGCTTACCAGGACAAGCACATGCAAGATCCAACTTTCCAAGCTCTACCAGCTTTTAGACCTCTACCTGGTACACAACGATCCTGATTAAAGCAGTGCTCTAAATGATCTCCTCAGTCACAGGGAATATACTTTTCTATAGGTTAACAATTCCCCTAATGCACCTAGGATTACCAGGTCTCACTCTTGCCTTGCTGTTAACTTCAGAATTTTTGATACTAGGAGCTTTCAGGCACTGTTGGTCAGAAAAAAAATTTAAAAAAAAAGGGCAATTAAAGATTGGGCCCAGCTGCCTGTTGCTAATCGGCTGTATCATTAGAGACAGGTGCTGCAATTCATTAGGAAGACTCTCTTCACTCTTCCAGGTGTCCTTCTCTGTGGGAGCCTCTCCCCTGCCTTGCTCTACCAACCACTGTTCCTATGCCCTCCCACTCTACCCCAATGCCTGTAGACCCACTGTCAAACTCTACCTCAATTTCTTCATCAGATGTTTCAATCTTGAAGGGGCGGATGCTTTCATCTTCCTTCCCTTTTAGGTGTTTTTCACCTGAGCCCCACCATCCATCACCCATTTCAATAGTTGTGATCTTGCGTCTAGACATCAGCCAGCAAACCAGCATCCCTCCAACACCCACAGCAGCCACAGGGAGCAGAACTCCATTCTTCTGAGAATACTGAAATGACCTAGGGATGATATGGTTTGCATTCAGTGCAAGGGTAGCAGGACATTGCTGAAGCTTGTTTCCGCACTGACTGGGTCCAGGAAGCAACAAATGTCTAAAAGCCCCATGGAGTTAGTAGGGGCTGAGTACTTCTGTTAATTTTGAAGCTCACAGGCAAGATAAGGAACAACATCTTAAAAAGCAATGAATTCCACAAATACTGGCTCAGTAATCTAGAACCAACAGAGAGACATTAAATTCTAGCAACAGTGTGATGACAAGAAGCCTCAAAGTTACATCTACTAGTGCTCAGCAGGGATCCCATGCTGGTCGTGACTTGCTGATCACAAGGCTTCCTTGGCCCTCTCCTCATGAAGCAGGATACCCTGGGGGAATAGGGTCAATCGGACTTGGGCAAGTCTATTTTAAGGAAGGTACTCAAGTGAATGGGATAATAGTAGCTAGACTCCTCCAGAAATTAAAACTGCATAGGCTGAGGGGTGAGAGCATAGATAAGGGTCTTCAGCTGATACTGGGAGCTTGGTGTGTCCCTCTTGGCAGTGCTTTATATGTAGCATCCCAACAGAGTCAAGCATCTTTTAGGGCAATGCTGGCTCTCTGATGTAGCCTTCTACAGGTAAAGATCTCAGACTATCTTTTTGGCACCCCTATTTCTGTTCCAGTTATGAAATATCTGAAAGATGAGTCACCGCTGTTGGCTTTAACAGATATGTAGTGTGTTTCAGAACTGTTTAAATGTGACCTTCCTGTCCCTTGAATCTGTGGGTCAAGGTCTCCAGCTTCTCCTGGGGATTCAGAGAAGTACCTTTGTAGTGAGCTGCAAGAAGTCTTTGGACAGTGAAGATTTTGATGTTGTAGTCAAACAGGGTAAGGAAAAGACTATGCTGTGTCTCAGCCAGAGTGTTGATGAAAAGTAAAGGTTGTCAGCACAGAGCAGCTATTTCACTCACCTGATGCGGGATAAGATGTTCTCCCTGCAGAAGAGAAGGAAAGAGAAAAAAGATCCTTATAGTCTGACAGTGTCTGAATGGTACCAATCCTTAAGGACAGTGCAACGGACTGCCAGCACCACTTACTACCTAGCTGTGCTGTCACAAGCTGTTCACCCACATGAGCAGCACATACACAATTTTTCTAATATTTCTGGATGAGATAGAGAGGACCTCAGATAATTGCACAGTGAGACTGTTTCTTGGCTGTGCTTTAGCTAGATAGCTTGTCTCCATAATGTTAACTCCTTTAGCACAATTTAGATAAAAGGCCACAAATAAAGGGATAGGTGTCCTTGCAGTCTTTCATCCTACGAGTGGCTGTGATACTCCAGCCAAGAAAACAAGTTATTTTGACCACTAAAGAGAGATAAGAGTGCAGCCCTGCAGTGAACTGTCAAGATCAAGGGTCATTCTGCTGCTAGACACACTGTGCTCATTGTGCCAAACGACTGGAACCAGGAGGAGTCTGTGGGACCTTTATCTGCTCAAATTTCAGTGAATTGCTATTCCTTTGCTACTTCTAACTAGTCTGGGCTGGACAGTGAGCTTTTAGGTCTAATCTGCCTGCAAGAAAAAATGAAACATCTCCCTTTGTTCTCTTTTAGCCTGATAGATTGCCCTGTAAGAAGAGCACAGTCAAAACCAGAAAAACCAGAAGGTCTTGTTACTCTCTCTACCTTAAGGTAGGAAGCTAAAGAAGGGAACTATTTTGTATCGTAATTAAGATATCCTGAAATAAAAAGAGCATGAAGTGCCATGAAAACATGTGTCTGCAGGCTGTTTATTTTCACCTTGGCTCCAAGCCAAGGGGAAAGAAAAAAAAAAAAGCCTGCTGTTAGCAGCATCGCCCTCCCACTGTAAGAGGCTAAACAGCTTATGAAACTGGTAATAATATCCCCCACACACTTATATCCCAGACCTTAGCGAGTGAGAGGCACGAAACAAGATATCATGGCAACAACACCAGCTCTGAACTGATAAAAAAATAAACATGCTAGATGCAGCTCTCCAAGCAACAGAAAACGAGGCTCGGTCTAGTAAAGTCTCCTCCCCAGTCACATCACAGAGAAGTCAGCTGCGTGTTCGCAACGCCCTCCAACAGCACAATAGCCCACCTCAGTCTGTGTCAGCCCAGGCTAGTTTCTCGCACCCTAGCCCCAGCAGAGCCCCATTGATGTCCCTCCCCACGCTAAAAGGCATCTCACCAGGCACTGGGAAGGACCTCCTGCCACATGTCTGCTCCTCTCCGCCTCGCTGCAGCTCCCAGTGGAGTAACACTGCTGTCTCCTCTGCTGACTTCCTCTTTGGCACTGAGGCTCTCTCATACATTGGTGCCACCTATTGCCTAAATATGCACATGCAAATTAAGTTCAACGAGGTTCAATAGAGGCCAATACAAAGTCCTGTGTAGGGAATAGCCCTGTGCACTAGCATGGACTGCTCTTTAGAGCCTGGTTTGAGGTCCTCTGATGAATCAGAATCAAGAAGGGGACGTCATGACAAAGGTCAGCTGTGTATAGAGCTATACAGCAAGCTCGCTAGCCTGCAGGCTGGGTTTAGGGATGCTTCACTCTCTGGCACTTCTGAAATAATCCCTGGAAGTGCCATGCTGAGTTCTGGTCTTGTTGGTAAAGGAACAAAATCAGTAAAGGAAAGATCAGAGTGAATACCCTATAAGGGCACAAGGCTGGCCAGGGGCTGGAGTGCATGCTGCATAAAGAGAAACAGAGACCTGTGTTTGTTCAGCATGAAAAAGAGAAGGCATAGTGTGTGTGTATTTTGCAGCAGACAAAACAAAGCAAAACTATGAAAAAGGAAAAGTTAATTTTTCTCATGTACCGTAGAAATCAGTGCTTTGTTTTAGCTCAAGGAACTAGATTTTATTTCTCTAGTATTCAGTTAAATCCTGCTGGATAAAGGCTTCTGCTTCCTAAATTGTTGCACACTGCTCTTGCTATATTTCAGTCTAGAAACTGCTATATTGCCAGAGGGAATCATTCTTCTCTCCATGCAGTGCTCTAAGTCCCATCACCAGTGAGATCTGTGAGATCGGGTCTCGTGTTACTGGGGTGTATATGCAGCCCCTGTGCTGCCAAAAGTGTGGAAAATAGGAGGAAAACTGTAAATCCTTCATTTGGTCAAAGTTCAATTTATTGCTACACCAGAGCTATTTCCAGTTATGCCTTTCTGGGACCACTTAGCTTTAAGATCTGACTTCCAAAAAAGAAGGTCAAGAGCCCGACTAAAATGCAGGGCATACGTGCAGGAATTTTGTGAGTGCTTGGATCAGAGACCCAAGGGGCCCAGAGGAAATCCACAGCTTTGGAGTGCTGTAGCAGCCCGACCGCTTTAAAACGAGGTTTTTCTCCTTCCCTCTTACAACCTCTAGTGGCGAAAATACGCAACTTCAGGCAGAAACTGCTTGCTGGCGTCAAAGCAGCGTCCCTGGAGCCGGTGATGTGTGTCCCAAAAACGCATATGTCAGAGGAAAGGACCTAGAAGAGTGTCTCAGAGCATCTTCCTGCACTGAAGCAGGATCCCTTATCCTCATTGACGTTTTATCACCACCAGTCAGCAGTACGCTTGCAGCAATGGTCGAAAATACGCACGACAGAAATGCAACTGTCACGTATTCTTTTTCCCACTTGTTTTAGGAGCTGGATACAAGCAGAAACCAAACACATGATAACCTGACACCTCTTCTAGGGGGCTCCAAAAAGCCAAAGTAGCGCGGAGGCACTCACAGCACTTCTGCAAATACTGGGTGCCCTCTGGTGGGAAGAGGAACTCATAGTACCCAGAATAATATTTTTTTTCCCTTTCTTGTTTTCCCTATTTGAGCTTTGTTTTTGTTTTTCTTTTTTTTTTTCTCCTCATTATCCTTTGTACATTTTCAGAATGTAAGCCTTACAAATACCATTAATAACAAAACTGAGACACGAGAAGGAAAGCTGGTGAATTCTGGTTATGAAATAAGATTGGGAACAGAGCTAAGACTGGAGCACAAAAGCTTTGACAAGTAGCTCTGTACAGATGATTATTCTGATCGTTAGGTCCACTGCAAGCCCCTCCCTTGGATTTATGCTCCTGGATATAATGCTCTGCCCTACAACTTTCAGCATTAAGACTTCAGTCCATAATTCTTCTTCTGCACATGGAAAATCAGGTTCACTATCTATTAGTAGAGAGCAAATGGTGTGTGGTAATGGGATGCTTCTGAATGGTCTCCCACCCTATGCCAGGGACTGGCTCTGGTCTTTTTACTTGTCAAACTGCTGGCTGGCGATGCTTGTTTAGGGCAGGGCAATGTCTGGGAGCCTTGGAGCTGCCTTGTGTCAGTCCAGGCTCTCACAGACCCTGCCCTGCTCATGGCATCACTTTGTGATACCCACCTTCTCTGTGACACTCCAGCTTCTTTAAGGTTCCTTCTAACCTAAGCCAGTCTTCTTTTTTTTTTCTATTAAGAAGGCACCTGGAGATTAACGAGGCCTTCCTCAGCTTGACTGCATGTTTGCTCCCTCAGACCAAAGACAGCACAAGATATGAAATGTGGCATTTCCCCATATGAATTTTGAAGGGGAATGATTTGAGCAATCCAACAAGTCCAAGCTGGGACTGCTCATGTGAATATATCTCTTTTTTGACATGCTGCATGAACAATACTGCCCAGCAACAGGATTGCACAGGAAGCACTGGAGAGCTTAACACATATGGCTGTGTCCTGGGAACCAACAAAGAGCTCCAAGAATGACACAATGGACCAGCAAAATTTTCACCTTCCTGGTAAGGCCTTGGGAGATTCAGCTGGTCAGTGAGAGATTTACTCCAGCCGTGAATGGCTGCCTCTGTGTTTGGCCTCAGTGATTACATCCAATGAAGAAGCACTGGGCTCCTAAGTATTTCCAAGCTGTTAATTCCTGAGTCTTATTAACAAGAGCCAGACAAAACATCTCAGAGCTGATTGCAGCTCTTCACTCCCGCCTCCACCAGCAGCCAGCCCATGGGGTATTTTATGTAGAGCTCCGATTGCCAAAATGATGAACAACTTGGGAGGACCATGGAAAAACTCATCTACTTCCTCTTCTCCCTTCACAAATTCTTTCTTGCCTTGGAAGCCCATCACCCCCCCCGACCCCCCCCCCCCCCCCCAATCTTTTTAGTCCTCTGCCCTGCACGGTATACTGAATATACTGAAATAGTGAATAAAAGTTAGTGCTTTCCCAGCTGGAAATGGCCCCTTCTCTGCCTCCCTTAGGAGGAGATCTCACAAATGTTTCACTGCTACCTCCAGCAAGGACTGACCCCTTCTGTTGCTAATTAGGGAGCTAAGAGGTTCCCCCAGGCACTTCCCAGTGAAACTGAGCCCATTAAATGAATGGCAGGCAACATCTCAGGGGGTGGGAAGCAAAGTTACACAACAGCTGTTTGGAAGCAAGCAGTTGGTTACGTGAGCTGGTTTTAGACTCAGCAGCATTTAAAACAAAAGCAACTTTCAAGTCCAAAACAGTGTACTGAGGTCACTGATACCCTGGGGATAATCTTGGGGATATCGTTGATTGGAAGCAGGCAGCAGGCAGTGGGAGCTGGTGCTCAGCCCAGACACACAAAACGTGATGGTCCCTATGTGTGCACCCTGCCACGCACTGGGAGCTGGGTGCATGGCTTTTTTCTGAGCTCTGGGATATGGGCCCTGCTATGCTGTGGAGCAGGACTCTTAACCCGGAGTGTAACTGTGAGGCAGAGCCCCATTGATTTTGGACACACTGATGGCACGATGGTAAGTGTGACTGAGGCTTGCAGTCTTGGCCAACCCAGACACTGATGTGCTGAGTGTGCTGTTCTCAAGCCTTGTCTCCCTAGAGGTTAGATTTCAAAGGCTAAGTTAAGTAACAAAGACAGAGGAATGGAACTCCATACAAACTCGATCTGTTAGGCTGTTTTTGTTGTCTTACAGTCTTAGAAGAGCACTGTGTACCTCCTGCAACAGTTGCCATAAGTGACCTACAATTATCTTCTCACAAAGTACACAAGAATAATTAAAGAAAAAAGGATGCAACTACAAAAGGCCACTTAGAACCAGGCTTAAGAGCTGTAGGGCAGTAAAGATATAAATATCTTACGTAAAATAATACTCTGGGTGATTTTTCATTACTATCATGATGGAAGTATTGGAGGCAGAAACAAAGGCCTTACCTTCAACAAAGGGTGAAGATAATTCAGTATGTGTAGGTGGTCTATTCTCAATACTTTATCTAGTTTAACAAAAAAGTCTAATAAAGCAATACTTGTGTTCAGATGGGACAAAAAGAAATGGCAGAGAATTACCTTCATCCTTCTCAATAACAATGAGCACTGCTGGGGATTCTGCAATGCCTATGGTGATCACAGGCAAATCTCATGTTCCTTTTTTCATGCCTTATTCTGGCAAACTTCTAGACTTGCTTTTAGTGAGCATCAGTGCTCAGTGTCTGCAAGGGGTAGGTGCACTGTGGGAGAGGGGTAGGCATTCTCTGCCACCCTGCTCTATTACAGCACTGCATAGCCAGTGTCCTGGAGCTAGGCAAAACCTTCTCCAAAGAAAGGCTTCTGGAACATGTGAACACACCCTTTGCAGATCTGAAAAAAGTGTCCCAGCCAAGTGTGTGTATTTTGGGAAGTCAGTCTCGTGGTGTGTTCAGATCACTGGAAATTTCAGAATTTTTCTGCTATGATCCTATGCATTATTTCCTCCCTCTTAGGGAACTGTGCAAGTTACTTGGAAATATATCTGTGGCCTCCTTTCTCAATAGTCATTTATTCTCTTTACGGTTTTTCCTGCTGTATGTTATTAGTTGTTATGCCTAGATTATATAACAACAACAGTGACATGAAGAAACTCCTCAGGTCCAGAGACATTAAGGAAATCAAGACTGAATAAGCTGAACTTCTAACATATGAATATGATTTTCATTTTTCATCAAAAACAGATAGTCCGGGAAACCACGACAGTTTGAGTATAATGCAACAACACTGTAGAAATCTTTTCTAGAGAAAACACCACTGTGGACTTTGAGCCTTATAGGAGGACCTACAAATAAAGCAAGGAAAATAATGAGCTATTGTATTTTAAGATATCAGGCTGAATATGGTAAACAAGACTCAGCAAGTCTGTAAAGGATTATTTCCCCCCCCCCTTCAGCTTTACAGAGTTCTTGGAAAGACCTATTCGAAGCACAGTCCCAGCGTATGCAACTGATTGGCCCTTCCCAAAGATACAAGGATAAATCCCTTTGCAAATGGCTATTAAGAAAACTTGGCAACAACAGCTTGCAGGATGAATAATTGCCGAGGATTAATAAGTGGTTGCACAAGCAGTGGAGCTAATGAAGCCTCATTTCCTACATGTATTTGCAAATTATGGCTACTATTTGCAAATACAAATACTTTTAAACTGAATTATTGTAATATTTTGGTTTTTTTCTATGTACATATATAAAATTCCCTCTACACTTCCCAAAACAACCAGCTTTCATGAAACGTGTAAATGTGTGGAAGCACATTTCTTAATTACTTTCAAGTTTCTGCTTGTGGAAATTGACTGAAATCATCAGAGATCAAAAATCTACAGGGGGGCATATCAAGCGTTTGAGATATATAAGCATTTGCTCTGCAGAAAGCAAGGAAGTAAAAATGGTGAAAGAAAACATAGGAGAAAACATCAATTTCTCAGCAGTGTTGAATGTAAAGGGGTTGCAGGGCCTTTCCCGTGATCAGTACTTTGATGAAAAGCAGCCAAAAATGATCCACTGTTGGCTGCTTTTATTGCACTGGCAAAATCTTCAACATTGCTAGTGCGACCACAGCTTTCTTTTGCACCACGTCCAGGGGATGAAGTGTTCAGTGAGGTGGCCAAGTCTGTGTAAGAATATAGAGAATGATTGGGAAAAAAATTCACAAGATCCAACTAAAAGCTGCTCTTTCTAAAATCAGTGCATGATTTGGGATTTGCATTCAATGGGAGCAAGAATGAAGCAAAATTTAGGTAAGTGAGATAAAGTGCTGGCGCATGGAACTGTGTATGCCAGTGAAAAGTAATGGAAAGATGAGAAAACTGCATTCTGAAAGGCTCTGCAATAGAGCTGATCTCAGGGAAAGGATCTGAGCACCTCCATGGACAGTGCAGTATTGAGAGAGGAAGCTCAGTGCAAAGCAAAGTGTGTATTAAATAGGAATTTATACTTTTCCATAATAATTCCTAAATCAGTCATCCATGTACTTCCATGGAATCAGGGTTTAGTACAACCACGTTCTTAATAGAAGGGCAAAGAAGAATAGAAAAATCAGAAAATAAAATAGCCTGACAGACATGGGTCAGTGAAGGCTCTGATGGGAGAAGGGAATAAGTGAGCAGCAAGGCTTAACTTTGTGAAGAGCTGAGTTAGACGAGAGACAAACACTCCTTCCGCAGCTCCCATGCAGTCACAGACCTCTGTTCTGTAGCTAACTGGGCTTTTTTTAGGGCTGCATCTTCTCTCTGGACTAACCACCTGAGGGCAACATCACACAATCACCCACACAGAGCCGCTGTGCCTGCAGTGTTGCTCTTGGTTCCAGGAGCCACATTACCAGAAAAACCATGACAAACTAGAAGCAACTCGAGGAGCAGCAACAGAGCTACTCGGCAGAAGAAAAAACATTGCAAAAGAAAAATCGAGTTTGCCTAAGGAGCAGCATACTAACTTCCAAATATTTGAAGAATGAAGAGAAATCAGGAAGATAGGAGTAACTGGTGGAAATGAGGCAAGGAAAATGAGCTTGGTCTTCCTGTTGTATTTCTCCTACCTATGAGATACTTTTCTGGTTCTTTAATGAAAGATCAAAGCTCTATCAAAGTAAGCATCGTGAAGGCCAGGAGTAGAGATCCTTTGCCAAGAAGAATAGCTCAAATTCACGTGACAGCCAGCATATGTCTAGCAGGTAAAGCACATTACTGTTGTGGGGGCAGGAAAACACCACAAAATAGCAATTATTTGAGACAGATATGTCATTTCTCCAAGAAAAATGCCTGAAATCCTGGCAAGACCACGCTGTTCACCCCATCTGCAACTTCTAAAATACATGTGGTCCCAGGAAGGCTTTACTTTCTTTGTTGTACTCTGACACATTTTTGGAGTGCTATAAAACTTTCTCACCCTTTTCCAAGGAACAAAGTGTTTGCGTCTTGGTCAGGCACAAGTTTAGCTGAAAGCTGCCCATGGAACAAACCATTTACTATGATTCTGGACAACTGTTTTTTTCTATACAGATGCTGAATTGCAGCCTAGAACAAGACATAGAAGAGCACTGAATTTATGGCATTCATATGAAGTGCCACCAATGTGTGCAGACAGGTGTGGGGAGGAGACACGGGAGTGCCTACCTTGCAGTCCAGGTTCAGTTTCCTCACTGCATGAACTTATCTACCAAAGCACAACTTCAGCTGTGCCTGATGACGACAAGTGATGGTATTCACTGAGCTGTGGTATACTGAGCTGTGGGCTTGGAAGGCCACTCTGGAAGAACACAGGGAGACCAAGAACTGAGTCCCGGGCAGAGTGGACAACTGAGAGCCTCTATAAAGGCCCCTAGGATGACGATAAAGAAAGCATCCAGCTTGGTCCCTTACTCAGTGAGGCCAGCAGCCCTCCCAAGCTGCCTTACAAGGCAAGAGAGAGGTGCAGGATGTCTCCCAGAAAGGGTGTGAGGCTGAGAGAGAGTGAGCTGGATGTGTTGAGCAAGCTAGCAGAACTGCTGCTCCATGAGCTCAGTGTCTGCCCCAGACTCTTCAGGACAAAGAGCAGATTTAGCAACCTGGGAACACGCATAGTTGGCAGGATCACACTCTGCCAGTCCTGAAGGCAGAGCTAAGCTTCAGGGCGGTAGTGCTGTGGCACTGGGTACTTGCAAGCTTTTCCCTTCCTCTGCTTGGGAAGGGAAAAGCTTACAAGTGCTCCCTGGGGGTCTTTGAACACCTCTGGCAACACAGCACATGAAAACTGGTTTTTACGCAGGGTCTGGAGTTGCTAATCAGCACATCTCACCACCCCTCAGCCCTCTTGACCCACTCCCTTCTCAGCATGCCTTGATGGTGAGGTTTGAATGACACTGGTCTAGCTTGGAGCTAACTCTTTTCCCACTTCTCCCTCAGCCAGCTTCCTGGCACACAAAATCCAATCTCCCCCTATCAGGCTTTGCCTTTCTTCCCTGTCTGTCCCTCCATCCTCCTCCTTTGGTAGTTGACCTAATGGGGCCACACCAGCTCTTGCAATGTGCCAGCATGAAAATGAGCTCCAAGCACAGAGTTCTTTGTGACCATGGAAAGCTGACCAGCATTTTAGTATGTGCCAGGCCCCAAGGAGGAAGTGGAGCAGGCTCAGCTAATCCCAAAGGGAAATGATTAGCAGCTGTAGGCTCGCATCTCAGTGGCATAGGATTTGGGATTCGTTTTCTTAAAAAGTGCAGAGCTGAAAGCTCCAGGGTGATCCAGGGCCACCAAAAAGCTTTGGGAAAGAAGCAATTTCAGACCTGCACAATGTCAGAAACCGCTTTGTACCAGAATTTTGCAAAAGGAGCTGCAGGATGTTCTGTATTTAAATGCAGTTGGAGAAGGGAATGCTGCATGGGCAGACTTATCTAGACCTAAGTAGCTGGGACATCAGCTGCGGCGAAGCCACAGCAGCATGGTCAAGCAAGCTTTCTAAAGCCCTGACTTGACTTGTCTGGCCTTCCTGGAAGTCTGTCCCACTGTTACTTCATCACTGCTAGAGTTTACTTAGTTGCTATGCTGCAATTAAACATTCTGATTCTGTGGTAAGCATGCCTTAAGTGTGATGGAGCCTGAAAATTTGGGAAGAACATTGAGCTCATGTAACTAAACTGACTCCAAATAGAAAGGAAGTGAAAACAGCAACCCTTCCTTCCCTTCCCTGATTCCTCTGTTAAGAAAGAAAACTCTTCTAACAGCCTAGTTATAGGCCTGAATTGTACAAATGATGACAGATTTTTTTTAAAAAGAGGGCAAATCTACTGTCTCCTCTCAGAAAGCTTTTTGCAAATACGGCTAGCTAGATCCCTTTCCTCCAGTCTGCAGCAATATATATTTTCTCTGAGATTAAGGGGTCAACACTCAGCCACATAAGTCTTCCTTAGACCCTGGAGACAGTCTAATGCATCACATCCTCTGAAGTATTATCCCTAAAGCCTGCTGTTTTCAGGTTCCTGTTAAAGATTAATAATCAAAGAATAGACAGCTTTTGTTTCCACCCTAATACTGAATATAGTCTGAATCTCTGTTTGAGCAAGAGCAAACCAAGTGAGTGTTTGGAGAACCACTGGCTCTCAGGAAAGAAGACAATTTACCTTCTCCATCTTCTGGACAGTTTGTGTTGGTAGCTCTGTGCCTCAGAGACCTTTGTGCCTCTGTGGCACAATGGCTAGAACCCAGAGTACGTAAGCTTGTAAGAGAGGCCACATAATTCACATACAATAATTACTCAAAAAAAAAGGCAGAGAGATTTTCCAACAGAGTGCACCGATTCATGGATCTTTTGGTATTCTAAAACCTTATGTGTTCTTTAACAGCATGATCTGTAGGTTCTCATATTGAGTAACTTAAAGCTGAACATGAGAAGGGGAAAGGATACCAGTACTGAAGCGCTCATTGCTCTGCGCTGGTTTCTGGTATCTCCAGCTCTCACATTCCACTGCTGAAAAGCAATGCACAAAGGGTATCTGGCAACACATTCAATTACCTGACCTGTGCAGTGACATGAAGATACAAACTGTTCTGTTAACAGAATAAATGGCAGAAGTCTCCTTAGCTGGAGGGGAAGTCATCATGAGAAGGTAGTTTTATTTTTCCTGGCTGTTCCTTCCTGGCTTTGTAGGGTCCTTGCCATAGGCTTTTTTCCTGAGAGAAGTAGTCAGTGACATTAATTTGATGTCATTATATCCTGTTTTTACTGGCTTCTGGAAAATACAGCCCTTGTATGTATGAAAGAAAAAAAGATCGTCCTCAGTGATCTGTGAAGAAGCAACAGCAGCCACAGCTATCTGTGCTCCCCAGCCATGACAGAACCCTCCCTGCTGCACAAACCCTCGTAGTCCACTGTCTTACCCCTCACACTGAGACAAGGACAGAAAAAGGTGACCAAATATCTCCTAGTGCTTCATCACCTGCTCATAGCCAGTGCTGGCAATGGAAATTCTGTCTTCATGCTGGGTCCTCTAGGATTTGTCAGCAGCACATCAGTTCAGCTTTCCAGGTACTCTCCTCCTCTCCTGCTTTGTTTCAGGGTGCTGTTATCACATCCTTTCCCCTTCTGAATACAAAGAGGAGGAGAACATGTCCACCAAAGCAGAGACAAACTGGCCAGCCTGCAGTGATGTTGGTCTGCAAACTCTGGAAGCCAGCATCCTGCTTTGCTTCAGGCCTCAAGCTTTATTCATTCTCCTTTGCTCTGAGTTTTGGGACTACAGATTCAGCCAGCTTTGTCTTACAGCTGGACATGGAAAAGGGTCATTTCACAATCCTTTGGAGCTGCTCCATGTTTGCTGGCCTCCGGTACATGTCCCACTGTGCATTTCTGACATCTCCTTTCCATCTGAACTGTTCTCCCATGTGTGATATTACCAGAATTACTGCTCCAGACTGCAGCATGCTATCATGCAGAAGCTGTTGCTTTAGCTGAATTCAGTGTACACTCTTCTTGCTGGTGATTTTCTGTATGACAAGCATTTACGTGAATCTCAGCTTTCATATTTCAAAAGGCCTAGGGATGAAAGGCAATTATTATCATCATCTTGCGTATCCTGAACAGGAGGACTGCAGGGACACCATCAACCACCAAGATAGAAGGAAGTTAGTATCCAGGAGAGAAAAGCACCCTCCCCACTAACGTCTAGATAAACTTTCTGTCACGAGAAAGCTTTCATGTAGCAGGCTGCCTCATGAATTCCTTCAGCAGAGGATTAAATGAGGCAAGATGCCACAGATGGCTTTTCTCTGCAGGAGACCATCTTTGGCTCCCTTTCCAGGGTCTCAGTGAACTTCTGGAAGCAGCAGTGGAAGCTGAGAAAGCACGTGGCATTTGTGGAAGACATTGTGACACAAATGGGAAGACATCTGAACAGTTCAGCCTCTTCCCATAAAGGTCTGGTGGGTCCTGTGAATCCTGCAGTCTGGCAGGACAGGAGGAACTGTACTATTAAGACATGAGTCGCATCTGTTGCATGGTTTATTAGAACATCTCATCTGTGAACAACTCTTCTGTCCAGCTCTGCCTGTCTGGGGGAGCCACACTTTGGGACAGTGGCTGAGGATGTGCCAGAGCACGCAAGTCACTATGTACAAAAGCACTACACACTAAAACATAAATGAACAAGAGATTAAAGGGGAACAGATGTTGGCTGATCTTGTCCACTGTGCTTCTGGGAGACAGCCCAGTGCAGCTGCTCTCTGCCCGAGGCTCTGCTAGCTCAGGGCAGAAGGGCTGGGATTCTTACAGCCACACTGATCTTCAGAGCACAGAACTGCGTGTGTTTCAGGTGATATCCTCATCTCCCACAACAGCTTGTTTCATGGGGTGGCCTTTCTTTAAAAATTCCTTTAGACGAACTCCTGTGACCAAAAAACGTGAGCATTTAACTGCAGGATGCTTGGTTCTGTTGAAACTACATACTGAGCTCCACTGAGGGAAGAAGATAGGAAAGAAGATCTCAACTAGATCATTACTCCCAAGCCAAGTTAGGCCACCCATGATGCAAAACTTACCATCAGAAGAAGGAATGGTCTGCTGCCCAAATTAATTTTTATCACCTAGTGTGTAAGTCACACTATTCCCATTTTTGTATCTTTTTGGCGCCTTCCTTTTATTGTCTGTAGCCTTTCTTTCAATACTGTGTATATCCTTGCCTCCCTTATTCTACACTCTGCTGTACCAAGCTACCACTTAATCATGCAAGGGGTGGGCTCCCTTTCCTCATATCCTCATTGCTCAATCTCCGTGTTTCCAAAATCCTCAGGAATATGTTGCCACCCACACTGCCATCTCTGAAGGATTTTCCAGTGTACTTCAGCCATCTTCTGGAGAACTTGAGCTCCTCTGTCATTTCAGATAAAAAGATCTAGTCTTCAGTCATTCCTGTTTTGTTTCCCTGGAGAGCCCGTCCCAATGGAAAAGGATGTGAAAACTGATCAAGAAGAAACAGCCCCAAATCAGCTTGTTCTTTTTTGAATATTCTTGTTCAGTATCTCTAAGACTTTTCAATTGTTTACTTTATCCTTCCCTTCTGTAGTTTCCCACCACTGGAAACTATTGTCCATCTAATGCAGAGCAGAACATGCCTGTAAGTTCAGACCAAATCCAAACCATTTCTTGTAATGTTGCTGCCACTAAAGCATCCTCAAATAGCTGTGAAATACCAAAGAATCAAGCCCTTAATGGCAGAAACTAGCTTCTTGATTTTTATTTGCATATAAAGACTCACTCATACACGTTTTATTACTGTGAAACTGCAGCTGTAACCCTGGAGCGGAGCTCATTGCCTTTCAGCTTGTGACGGCACTTTTCCCACAAATGTATCCCAGGTCCTGCCTTCCCCATCTCCTGTATACTCAGAACTGAAGATGGGATCACCTTTGCTGGTGCACACCTGGGCTGTCTTTCTTCCCTTCTTGCTGCATGCTCAGGCTGCTGCACTCACAAGGCTCTGCAGAAAGCCGAGCTATAGGGCCGTGGCTCCCCTGCAGAGCCACCTTAACAATTTGCCATCCTCCCCTGCTTGTAGGTCTTCCCAACACCCAGTGCCACAGATAGCACTTTTTGTGAGTCTCCCCGATACAGCATCATAGGCTACCAGATACTTGCAAAAAAAAAAAGAACATTTTTCTCAGCAGGTGTCCTGAGCCCCCCAGGAAGTGTTTGCTGTTCTCTGTTTGCAGATCTCCTCTCATTTATCAGGCCATCCAGGTCACTCATCACTTCCTGATGTTAATGCTGGAAGATAGGGCTACTGAGTGCAAGAGCGGCAAAGCTGTCACGCTCCAGCTGGGCAAAAGTGGAGCCTCACTCAGTAAATATTGACACGTCTGCAAGCAAACAGAAGGCAGCTTTCAGCAAGCAGCTCTCTGGCTCCCTGAGCAGAGGCTGGACCAGAGATGCTTGGTGCTTTGTGGGTACAAGCTGGTGTTTACTGAGTATAGGATGCAGGCATGGATCTCCAGTATCTGTGATGACAGTTGCAAATTCATGTGCTCACAGGAGTCACCAGCAGCATGCCTACTGCCCACCTGCACTACAAGTGGCTGCAACCACTTCAGCCTCTGGAAAACCAAGCTGTCTCTGCCACTCCTCAGCAACTTCCAGTCAAGATTTCTTCAAGAAAATAGTCAAGAAACTCTCTATTAAAAATGGTTAGCACAAAACAGAGTTTTGTTCCAACTCTTGAGTTCCCCTGACTTCCAGTTCTAAAAATCCGCCTTTGATATTTAGGTGGTTATTGTCCGTCCTGCGGGTTGTTAGATGTAGGGAACTCAAAAGTGTGGATGCATATAAACACAGAAGTCATCAGACTGAGTCCTTCTCATGGCCAGTCATTCACAGAATCAAATCTTACAAAAATCCCAAAATGTAGTTTTTATACCTTATAAAATCTACAGATTAGCATACACTGTAAAATAGGAGTCTGATGTCTCCTTTCAGACTGCTGCCTGCAAGCTAAAGGGCCACAGTCCCTGCACAGGTGGAGCAGAGTCCTTTTCGTCAAGAAGAGATGGGATTGCGAGGAAGGGGTCTTGATGGATTGGGTTCACTTCCTGGCCCACCCTCTATGACTTTGAGCAAGTTATTTGATCTCTTAATGCTTTAGCTCCTATCCATGAAAAGGAGGTGATAATGCTTTCTCTCTGCAGCTCTTTCTTTTACCTACTTAGGCTGAAAGCAACTTGACTTTTTTTTTTCCTGTGTTCCTGTATTTTCTGTTTGTTTGTACTCTTAGTATGTCAGTTCTTCTGAAAGTAATATCTTCCATTTCATGGAAATTACAACAGATAAGAGGAACACAATAACACCACTTGATAGAGCAAATTCTCAGTTAAAAACCACTCTTTTTCAGTGTAGGCATCACTATTAGCTATACATTTTCAGCAGTAATGAACAAGAGCCTGCATGCCATGCTCATCAAAATGTGCACCAGCACAGGTGACCCACTGTTGCAGTCACCTGTGTTGAAATGACAACCCGCAGCCTTACTGTGCTCACATCCACTGTTTGGTCTCCAGAAACATTTAGCAAGCATCAGTGAATGTCAGTGGGTGCCACTTTTTTCCACAAGGAAGAATTTAATGACACACATTTGCTTCATACACACTTCCACATCAGACGTTTCCTGTCAGACTGCCCCTCTGCTGCCATCTGTCACATGGGAACAAAATGTAAGGGAACATTGGTGAGAAGATTCAAATTCTACAGCCATACAATCAACATCTGTCTCTGACATCAGTGGCCAGCATAATCACATAGGAGGCACTACGTTCAGAGCAGCCCTCATACAATTAGATTCTGATCTGCAGAAGGAATTCCTGTGTTCTTCAGTAAATACAAATAATAATCTGTTCTCATTTAGAGCATGTAGGCACCACCATAAAAAGCAATAAATAATGAAAGGGTGACTCAGATCCTTAACTGGCACTGTATGGATCTTAGATTGGGAACTAAGAAGGAGAACAATAACTTCAGGAGTCACCACGAGTGAGTTCCTTTCACCACTTTCTTGAATGTTCAAATTCTTTCTTTACACTTGTTTTACACCCTCTGATTTATCTCTACTGCCTCTGCCTCTCACTTGCAGAGTAAAGACAACAGTTAATCCCCAGTTCCTTTCCCCTGCATGAAATAAACACATTAACTAATATGCGTGCTTTGGAGAGAAGCCCGATCCCTGCCCACAGAGCACGTCGTCTCTCTTCTTCCTTGTGGTCTCTTGCCATTTGTCATTTCTAAACCAAGCCTGTCAGTTTCCTAGAGCAGGGACTTTGTGTCACGCAGAACAAAGTGCCTATAGCACTGTAGTATGTAAGTAAAGCCATTGGTGCAGACTGTACAGGGTTTCTTATTCATTAATTCCCCAGAGTAAATCAGAAATGGAATGTTTTCTGTTAGTCAGCTTCTTTGCTGAGCCAGATATTGGGTGAGGACTGGTATTCAAAGTGTGGAAAAGGAAGATGGGAAATGCAGTCTAGGGATAGTGGAAGAGAGTATTAGGATTTGATTGGTGCAGGACCAAATGTCTCACTGCTGCAACAGTGAGTGCTGAAGTGCTGAGCAGAACCGGAAGGCACAGAATTACTGCTTTGACAGTACTGGTGTTCTGATCCAAACCTCAACTTCTATGAAATATTTAATAGCAAATAATTTCAGCTGTTCCTCTCCTCTGGCCTACCCTATTCCATGGTGTCTCTGCATAGGCCTGTGAGTAAACCCACAGTTATTGTCTGGAGTCAGTTCTTTTGCCAAGATCATTGGAAATCATGTCCAAGCCAGAGCCAAAACTGCTGTATGCCTCCAGCACTTGCAAGTCCACTAGTACAACTGAATTACAGGGAACAAACATAGCTAGGCATGTTGATGGAGATCTGGGAGAGGGACAGAGAAAGAAGAGGGAAGAACAGCATGGGGCAAAAAGGAAAAAAAAAAAACAAGCAAATACAGAAGACACAAAATGGACCTAAGGGTAAATTAAAAGGGCAAACTGGTGATACCATTTGTAAATTATGATGTGTTTGCACAATGGCAGACACAGAAACATCAACAACAGGCATAGAAACTTCAATGGGACGGTGAGTTGCATTCCTCTTTCAGAAGTCACGGCTACTGACACTACATAGGTAACAGTACAGGGCCATCAGTGTATATGATACTGAAAATTATGGCAGCCAACTTTTTCCTATGAACTACTTCTGGGATGAGAACACATAGGTAGAGACAGTACACTGCCACTATGCATGAAAGACAATGTGAAGTATCCTGTTATCTGGTGGCTGGTCTGCCAGTTGGATGCTTGGAAAGATAGGACTAGACTGCACCTCTGTTTTCCGCGCCCAGAAGATGGTGAGCAATAAATAATTTATTTGGAGGCTTTTCCTGGTACAGACAGATGTGTTGCAGACAGACAAGGGAAACATTGCTTGTTGAAAGGTCAGCATATATTGGTTTTGTGCGGGGAAATGTTTTTGCAGGAAATACAGGCTGTGCAGAAGTAAACATACCTCCAGTGTGGAGTAGTGCAGTGCTCCAGCTGAGTGTCTCTCTGGGGAATAGCTTCCCAGGAATGATGCACAAGGCCCCTGGGGTATTTACACAACCTGTTCTCTAAAGACCAGCTGCCACTCAGCACAGTTTATCTTCTTTTCCTGATTATTCAGTTTGTGTTTTCTTTGCTAGTCCTGGCTGCCTCTTCCCCTAGTTCCAGGAACCGTGAGGAGCTGTGAGTCTCTACAGCACCTGTATATGTGTGCCAGACACAGCAGCTGCAGCATCTCCAGATGCTAAGCACAGCCTGTCAGCCACGTGCATTTCCACTCCACTGTGTGATACCCCATGGGGTCCTTCCCATGCAGGTTTGTCTCTAAGCTTTATATTTTCCTGCAGCGTAAAAAGTGCTCTTTGCTCCTGACATCTCTGCGTTTTGTGTACCTTTCAAACATGGAAGTTCTCATCATTCTGGTGCAGTGAGAACACCTGAAAAAAACCATCTCTTTGTGGCTATCAAAATAAGAAGGGGCGAGAAGGTTCCAATTTATAAAGAGCCAGGCTGAACTTGTGTAGAGGCACAGAGAGTATAAACAGGAATCTCATTGGATCCTTGCTTTTGGGTCTGGAAGAAACTTTTACAGAGGGTCAAAGCCTCTCTTTATTTCTGCTTGCAAAGGCGTGCGTGTCCATCTTCATGCTAGATCACTCTGTAAGGATGCAAAAGCCTGTTCAAATATTTGTGACAGTCTCCACTTTGGGCTGGAGGAGCCCTGACTTGCAAAGGCTTTCCAAACACATGAAGATTATGCAGTCCAGGATGAACTGCTGGAATCTTTTCAATACACTTCTTAGCCAGGATTTGGCTTACTTCTTGCAATAGCAAAATAGTGGTAGCAGAGAGATGCATTCTTCTTTGTGGAACAAAGAGGGCACTGTCTACCAAGCTTTGTGGTATGAAATTCATTCAGCGAAATTCATGTTCACCGCTTTCCTGCTCCCTAATTTCACAGGCCTGCTGTCCTGAATACCTTCACCAGCCCCATTAGTTTTTGATTCAACCTCTGTTACAATTAAAAACATCCACAGGTTGCCCACGGACCACAATTCCCACCATTTTGTGGAACACAGGACGTAAGAGTGAGATTTCTTAATCTATCCATCACAGATCTCTTCTAGTTGTAACCCTGCCCTCCAAAAATATGATTTCAAAAGTTGAAATGCTCATTAAATGCACGCGCGCGCACACACAGCTTCACTTGATAACTTTGTCATGTATTAGCATTAAACTTCTCATCTGAAAAACAAATGAAAGGAGAAATGGTAATGTTACTATTAATCAATTGTTCATAGCACCCAAAGAACTTCTGTTCATACTGAACAGAAAAAAAGTAATTCTTGCATGCCATAGTCTCCCAAATAAGATTCTTAATGTACGCAGGGTAGGAATGTGTGCCTTGATGTTGTTGCTACCGAATGAAGGAGCTGAGGGGCTGCTCAAGGTAGATATGAAATCTATGCATGTTTTCAGGGTAAGATTTCCAGAGTGTACAAAGCAGCTAGTCATCAGCCAAGTTTGCTTCTGACTTGAGCAATCATTTCCACAGACTTTGGCGCTGTTATATAACTGTATCCAGAAATCCTCTGGGAGTTTGAACCATGCTGTTTTGCTTTCACAAATAATTTGTGAGGCATCTCTACCCTTGGGAGTCCATATTGGCCAATAATGTGGAACAGCTGTCAGCTTTCTTTGGGAGCGTAGTACTCGTAATGACCACCTCCCAGGTCACACTCCAATCACTTCCCAAGATTTTATCTTCCAGCTTTTCTTCAGAGCATGTAACCACTTCATCACCATGTTAACTTTCTAAGTTGATATTGTAGGTTTATAATTTTGTTTCTTCGTGTGTTTTCCTAATTTTCCTTCTTTTTTTTTTCCCCACAGCAAGAGTCTTCCAAGCACTCAGCAATACATCTAGCATCTTACCTGAGCTCCTATTTCTGCTTACACCAAGTGGCTAATGGTCTGAAATTGGCAGCCTACTCTCATGCAAGTACATACAGCTGTGGCCTGTCACTTCAAAGACAAATGATCTCAAGCTGCTTAGATGTAATTCTGGGCTAACAGGGGCAAAAATGAAGCTGCGGTCAAATGAAAAGGAAACATTACATTGTTTTGTATTTTGTAATTGATTGAGTTTTTATACACAGAGACAAACTGAAGTCTTAGAACTAGACATCCAGATCAGTCAGTACTGACCTGAACAATTATTTTCCAAAACAATTATATCTTAACTCATCCCTGCTGATAGTGGTAGCTCCTAAAAAAAAAAACTACAACAGTGTTCGAGGTTGCATCATGCTGATTTTCTGGGTAAGGAAATTTGGTTGAAAAGCACTCCCACAGTCCAAGTCTGCATGTCTCAATTGTTCAGAAGTTAGTAAGCCAGGTTACCAATCTCTGGTGACAACCCATTCCACAGTGATCCTACTGTGCCAAGTTGAGCTTTGTGATCATGTGTTGTTACTAGTTTAAGGTGAAGCATAAGAGACACTACAGCTGCCTAAACCAGGACTTCACCACACCACTCACTTCCCTGCCCTAAAACTCCATTTCCTTTCCAGTAGAAACCAAAGAGAATGTCAGGAAGGGGAGAAAGGTGAGGACGGATGGTAATACTGTACCCTGATAAGCAAGTAGGACCTGAGGCCTCTGGGCCTCTGAGGGTGAAAATAGTCTCAGGCACCTCTATGCTTCAAAAGTTGTTGTTGGTATGTAATTGTCCTGTGGCTCGTTATAAAGCCTTAACAACTGAATATGTGACACCCACCCTGTTTTCCAGTGGCATAGCACTGTGCTGCTGCATTGATAGACTCACAATGTGGGGCTGAAGAACATGATTTTTTCTTCTTTTCATTAAGAAACTTCCCCGTCTCAGATCTGCAATGACCAGCCGTGGCTGGACAGTGACATGGCCTCTGTGCTATGGGAAAATCTGTGGTAGAGGCAGGTAGAAACAAAGGCAAATATAACAGCTACTGCAGGAATGCAAAACCAGTGGCCACTGTTACCACTATTATATGTGATATTATTGATATTCCAGTGCAAACTAAGGATCACATATGTGGCTGGAGGAATGATTAATTCTGCTACGTGTCAAACAAGCCAAGAGTGAAACCAGTTCTTGAAGTTTACAGGTGTAAGAAGCTCACATAAAAGAAGACCGTTAAATTTGCCTGTTTCTTTTTTTTTTTTTTTTCCCATAAAAATTTATCATTTCTTTAAAGATCAGAGAGCTGGAAAAGAGATCAAACCAGGAAAGACTGGATTTTGCAAGCACACCTGTGTGACTTGAGTCTATGAATTACATATTTATAGGGTTAATCAGGTTTTAGGAGTTGTACAGATAATGATAAAGAAGTCAAGGAAAAAAGGAGAGGGATGGAAAATAAATTTCAAAGGATTATGACACTGGATCATTATGACACTTAAAAAACTGAATTAGTTTTCCTTTATACCCATGAAAACACAGACTGCATTCTCTCGTCAGTGAGTAGTAGTCTAACCAAACAAGGGAAAAAAATTCCATCAGAACACTGTCAGTATAGAAATGCCAGTAAATGTTCTGTCAATTAAAACAATTTCCCAACAGAGAGAACAAAATTCATTTTACAGAGTGGTCTATAACTTCTATGAGTGATGATCCATCCCTTCCCAGCTACAAACACTTACTTTGCTTTTTGATCACTAGTGTTGGAAGCAGGCATCCATGTAACCTTTGATAATGTGCACATATAATTCCCTTCTGAATGAGCACTATGCATTTAAGTTTTTTATTAAATGAATAGGGACAAATTCTGCCCTTTGAAAAAGTGCTGTAAATCTGCACCGTCTGCAGTAATACAGTTATTAAGTCAGAGGAAATGAGAGCACACTTTGGCCTCATAACATCCAAAATGGGAGCCGAAACATAACACAGGAAAGGGTTACTTTCTAACTGCTTGTAAGAACTAAGACAGATAAATAAATAATCATCATCATTTTTTTTTGTTTCTGAAAGGAGATATTTAGTCTACCTAAAGCACTATTCAAGTCATTAAAGGATTCCCAGGTGCCAGTATTTGGAAAGGGTATTAGCTGTTCAAACAGTTTAGGCAGAAGTCTCTGCTGTTCTCTCTCCTGGGTCATCTCATATTTCTTCTGTCTCTGCCCAGAATTGAACACAGGCAGGAAAGAGCAGTTGAAAATTTCAGAGGAGTAACATTTTCTTGAGAACAAAAAGAACACTTTTTTCAGTACTGCAGTAAAAAGGAGGAAAACCCCTCTTTGTTAGTACAACTGCAAGGCTCAATTGGATGGAGGCCTACACACTGCACAGGGAGGGGAAGTCAGCAGGAGATCAGACTCTGCAGCAGATGCTGAGCAGGAACCCTCTTTTCCTTCCCCTTTCAGAGATAATTTACCTGACCTGACTCTATTCCTGGGAAAAGAAACCACACAAAAGTGTCGGCACAATGCAGATGGGTTGTTCAGAGTTACTCAGCAGCAGGTGGCAAGAGTGAATCCACACAAATGCAGAAGACTTACTGAGGGGATGGCTGAGCTACATTGACAAGAGTCAGTGCCCCAGAGACAAGAATGCAAACACATCCCTCTACAGGAGGGAAGTCCAGATTCAAGGTGCAGACAACCATCTGAAACCATCCACCCCATCTGAGCTGATCTCTAGCTCCTGTGCATTTTTAAAGCTTAATAGATCTAAGCAGGTACCTGAGACTGAGTAGAAATTTCAGATAGGAAAGGCCTTTCCCAAGGAAACAAAAGAACACCACATTGGAAACAGCACTACAGATAGTGACAAGAAGGTCTTTGGCCTCTTACTATTTGACAAAGGGAGAAATATATACATCTCCAACTGGAAAAAGCACTGCCTAGATAAAATCAAAGTTTACTAGAACCGTGTTTTCTGAAAACTTTCACCTTTAGTTAATGAAATCTGCCTAGTAAATTGTTCTGATCCCAGAGTCCAGCCAGATTCAATTTCTTACTCTGATCCAAGTTCCCAGACGGAAGGCCAGAAGTGTTCCACTCATTGTCAGCTTGCCAAACACTTGTTTGCTTTCTTCACAATTACCCAGGTCTTTCTTGTCTCTGTGCTAACCTATTAGAGAGGTTCTGTCTGGAGCCACCTGCAAGCTGCAGACTTGTTGGCCTTTTTTCCAAAGACAGGTTGATTAAACTTGATTACATCAAGACTGTGTTTCTGATGGTTGCTAATTCCCCTCTCTCTGAAATATATGGTCTTGGTCATGACTCTGAAAAGCCAAAATCATTCAGGTCCCTGCCACTATCACGCACACTTCCACCATTTCACTGTGGCAATTGCAGCTTGGGGTGAAGAGATGAGTGTCAGTCCTAAAAAGTGAACTTGTAAACACCAGGGAGCAAACTGCAACCCAGGAACCACCAAAACTATTTGGTAATTGTTCATACAAGGTCTATCTATCTTTGCTTAGGATATCTAAAAAAAATATCCTTGTTAGTTCTTGTGAATGTATTAACTCCTTATGCTGGGATAGTAGGATGAGGGGTAGCTTGAAATGTGATTATTTCAAAAATGCATTAAATTCTTCTGAAACCCAACCACAATCAGGACCTACATTTCCATACCAGTTTCTCATTGTGATGTTTTCTCTATCCAAAGTTCCTCAGCAGCATCTTCCTTCTCAGACTGTAGGCAGTTTGACTAGCAGCATGGTGGGACAAGGTAAAAGAGCTGCAATCTCACCTAATCAGGTACCTGGAAAATACAACAAAAGCTATATGTTTTCAGTCATGTGATGCCCAGACAAGATGAAGTAATCAGCAAATTGGTGCTTTTACACAGCAAATGCTTTATACCTGTACCATATGCCAGGAGCAGTCAAGAAGATAGATACTTAATAGGGAAGTGATGAAATGAACCTGATAGACACAGAAAACTTTGTGTGACAAATACAACAAAGCTGTTGTCTCTCATTTCCATCTCAAACTGACTATGTTGAGATGACCATTTTTTGGGGGGTGTGTTGCCCGTCTGGGATTATGCCAGAGAGAATCTCTAGGGAAAGCTTGTCACAGTCATCCCACAGATTTCCTCTTTATCTCAGTGCAGCTGTTTACAACCTGACCTACTAGCCCAATTTATTGCTAACTCGTTACTGGGGATGATTCTGCAGTGATTCCAGATGTGGTTGAGCTGCAGACTTCACCCCTTCCTCTCCAAGGATCCCAGTGACTGTGAGGAGAGTTCCAGTCTCTCTAATGGAGAAAATGGCATTGGTCTTCGACAAGCCAAAAGACCTACATCCATGTTCTTTTAACAGTTTGTGCTCAGAGTATTCCCAGAGTTTTGCCATATTTAGTACAATCTCTAAAACGGGGAAGAGGCAGTGTTAGAAAAAAGTAGGGACACCCCTGATGCCTCCTACTGCTGTTAAACTGTTGCCTATCTCCAGTGCCATATTTTAAGCTCAGCATAGCTCAAGGTTTCACTTTGTAGCTCTTGAAGCTTGTCCAACTGCTTGTCATCCACAAGCTCCTTTCCTTCAGTCAATCATCTCTTATGTCTTCTGAGAAAAACTTCATACTTTGTTTTCTTGTTTGCTGTCTTTTCCTAATCTATTTGTCTTATACAGTGGTGATATACATGCAAAGGAACAACTCAAAGCTACACAGTTCCTGAAGCCAGAGACAGCCTAAAGGTTTGAGGTAAACGGGAGGAAAATCAGATTTTATATTCAACACAGCTGGGAGGAATAATCTCCCTGCACATTTCCAGTTCCATCAGAATCAATTTCAGACTGTTTCTGCTGCTTGAAGAAGTAATCCAGGCAATGGATAGAACTTCAAAGGAGCGATGGCCTAGGGGATGCCCAAGACAGCACAACATTTGTCTTTCGAGAATATTTCCAGGACAGTTTTCATAATCTGTGCTAGCAGAAATGGTGACATGGATAAATAACTGCACGTCTTTCCCTTGAGATGAGGCATACTGCAGAAATGAAGGAAAACAAACTTGCTTCCTACTATATCACTAAGGGTATTTTCAACTTTGTTTCATCTGTGCAAGGAATACAGGAGCCACTGTACACTCAGCAGAAACTTACGTGTATTTCAAGTTAGTTGTACTGCAAAGAGCTATGTGAGCTTCATACTGAAGCCCAAGACGAGTGCAAGGGAACTCAAGTTTGATTTCTCATCCAAAACGATGCCAGCTATAACAGAACAGCTGTGCTGTGGAGCAGAGCAGGGAAGAGCTGAAAAGCAGTTTGGCACATGGGTACATAGATGCCTGGTCTGGTCAAGGCAGGAGAGCTCAGTGCTCTGATGGGAGACTGCTGTGCACCACTAGAGCACGGCACCTTTCCTCAACAAAGGAGGTTATCAGTGGAAAGCTGCCTGACCTGAGCCCAGCAGAATGATGTCTGATGCCTATTTTCTTCCCTCTTGGCTGCCCAACTGCTGAGCTGCTTGTTTGAACCTGGGATAGCAACCGATGGGAGAACTGCTTTCAAACTGTTTAATAACAGTGATGGTAACCTCTGACCTTGCTGAATAGCAGCGCTTTTGACCTTTCATTTGTTAAATAATACAACCACTTACTTCCCGATGCTTATCAGTGTTTAGTAATTGGGGTCAAGACAAAGTAAGGCAGAATACAGTTACCTGACAGACTTTACTGAACCAGGAAGAATTTCCTTAAGCTACAGATTTCCTTTTTGATAATCTTCAGTCCGGACAGGCAAAGACTGGAGACTGGGTGGCTTAGAAGATCCATAACAAGCTAAAGAGCCTCTCAGCTACTGGCATCTGGTTTGAATCCAGTTGTGGCTGACAGTGGCAGAAATTCATTATGGTCTCAGTTTGCCTCTCTGACTTGTATGAAATGAGTTTGGTTTGCAGTTCTAGTGCACTAGCTCTAGTGGTTACTGCCCATCCAGCCAGCCATATTAAAAAATGTTAGTGTAACAAATGGCTCTAGAGACACTGGTGATTAAATGAGTTTACAAAGCTTGGAAATGTCTGTTCCCACAGGGAAAATCACGCTAAGGCATGGTGGTAGGTGACGGCATGGACAAAAAGCCTGTGGTCACTCCTGCATGCTCTGCATGATTCACGTTAAAGAGAGGTGGTTAACCTTCAGGAACGCAAGTTGCTTTTTCTGAGACCTAAGTAAAACAAATGGGTCGGATTGCATGCTGGTAGGTCATTAAACGTCACACATGACAGACAGGCAGGTGACAACTGCTCCAGAAAGCAGTCCCTTGAGCTGAGCTTTCCTTAGACGTGAGCAGGAAATGGATGAAAAACAAATCCACGCACTAATGATGTGACACTGGATTTAAATATTTTTGTGTCTATATGCTGCACGTATAAAATTTTAAACTTCCTTAAGACATCAAGCACAAACTTTATCTGTCTAAGCAGCTGCGTGACCTCGTTATTTACTTGCCGCGGCCCGCATGAAGCAGGTCGGCACGATTTGCACGGCGGGCGCTGCTTCTTGAATGCCTGTTTCCATGGCAGCGGGGAGGCGGGTCCCGCCGTTGCCCAGGCGCCATCTTTGATTGACGTTCGCCGCCAGCAGACGTCCCGCCCGAACGACGGTCGCCCGGCAACGGGGACGCGTCGGCCATGGACGCGTCCGCGCTGCACACCGCGCTGCAGCTGGCGGCCAGCGGGGACACGGGGCTGAGCCTGGAGAAGCGGGCTGCGCTGGGGGCCTCGCTGCCGCTCCTGCAGCGCGACTACCGCTTCGAGAGGGTCTGGTTCTGGGGCTGCATCCAGGGCGTGCGAGACGCTTACTACATCGCGCAGGGGCTGGGCCCCGACCTCGCCGCGCCTCGCAGCCGCCTCTACAGGTGCTCGGAGGGGGGTGCGGGGAACGGCCCCGGGAGACGGGATGGCGGCGTGGGGGGAGAGCGGCTTGGGATGAGGGGGTTGGGGTTGGAGAGCCTGGCGGTGGTCCGAGGCCTGCGTCCCATACCTGACGGGGCCCGGGCCCGCGTCGCGCTTGTGGCTGGCAGCTTGAACTGCGTGGAGTGGAGCCTCCTGCCGCCGGCGACCGAGGAGATGGTGGCACAGGCGGAGCTGCTGGAGGGCCGCTTCCAGGGAGATCCTTCTTTTGAGTATGAGTACGCCGAGGTAAACGCAGAAGACGTCGAAAGATTTCTGGACGACGGTAAGGAGGTAAATGCAGCGAAACACTTCCCAGCTCCCTTTGCTGCAGCTGTAGCCCTCGCACCGCACGGACTTCGCGTTTGTAAGAGATAGCTGGCGCATCACAGAAACGCTCCTGTGGTAATTGGCACTTGTGTCTCAGCTGACAAAATCTCCCACTGAGGGGCAGCTCTTTCCTCAGATCCAGTGCGCTTTCACCTGGATACCACTGACTCCAACCCTAATGTTAGGAAAATGACTCCATGGCTCCTATTTTACATCTCTTTAGAGAGGCTGTTTCTGTGGCTTGTTTAGTTCTTGGAATGCTCCTTCCAAGATATGTGCCCTCAAGAATCTCCCTGTTCGTGTCAGGTGGAACATAGACAATTTCCCATTTTCTGTCATTGTGTAGCAGACTCTTGATTGAACTCTTCCTTCAGTTATTCCTTTAGATGTGGCTCAGAAATACAATTTCTCCTTTGTGCTCTATTATGTACAATTGGTACAGCTCCTGAAGCATTAAACAGGAACAGCAGGTACCCATTCATTCTAAGTACAATAAATAAGCTACTCAAGTAGCCTATTTGAGAGGGAGGAATGGATGAATGAAGGGAGGGACAGTTAATTTTCTGGTGAGTCTAGATTGTTCCTAGCTAGCAAGATGCCTTGTCATAACTTATGAAAAGAATGTCTGATTTGTGATCATCCCCATGGTTCTGTTGGGCTCCACGCTGAATCTGTTTTGGTTTCTATTGTCACACTGAGTTTATTTTCAGAAACATCACCAAGGAAAGCCCTGTCTTTAAAATTTGCCTTTTTATTTTAAAGCTCACAATGAAGGAGGAGAACCGCCTTGTAGCTACAATAGAACAGATAGACAGAGCAGTTGGTATCATCCCCCGACGTGCATTTATGAAGACTCCTCTTGGGTCTGTGCATGAAAACAGAAACTTTGAAGGTAAATGTTCATTGTCTGTATCAGGATCAACTGTACTTTGATCGTAAAGGCTGTAGAAGATGGATTTCCCTCTCTAGCTGATGATTTGATTTCAGCTGTATTTTTTTCCTTGGGTGAGATGAACAGGGAGGAGACAGTCCAGTGTCACCCCTGCAACTGTGACTCATTCCACAGAGCTGTGAATAAAGTCATTAATGTTCAGGTGCGCAATTCACCTGGAAGGTGGGAGTAGAATCTAAATCAACAAACCTGTACTTTCATATGTCTGTCTATAGTTTATATGGGTACTTAGCAATTATACCTGCAGTGAATTCTCCATCTACACAATAGGTTGTAACCAAATGGGCACAGAAAGTTGGTCTTGACTCAGAGCCTGTTGCTGATCTGTGACCACAATAAGCATGGTTTACAGTGCACAGAGTCAACTGAAGAAAGGCTGTCCAGTACTGCAGGCATTAGAGAAACAACATGACAGTCTGTGATGCAATGTACTTCAGCCCAGCACACTGTATTAATGGTGAGGAATGGCTGTTTGCAGGTCTTTCTTTGACGGAAGCAAAAAAATTAAGTTCCTATTTCCATTTTACTGAGCCTGTTAACTTGAAGAATAAAACCCTGCTGGAAAAGGCTGACCTGGACCCATCCACTGACTTTCTGGACTCTCTGGAGCATGATGTCCCACAAGGTAAAGATGGAAAAATCAGAAGATACAATGAAAGGGAAGGTGGTCTGCATAGTCTGAGAAACACCACAGAGACAAAGTGTGGGTTACAGTACAGCTGGTATGTTTAGAGGAAGCTCCTGTAATCTGTACAGGAACATTATCTTTCCTAAATATTGTACTTGGTTCCTTTTTCAAGCAATTATAAACATTTACTATTTTAAACGTACCAGGGCTGTCACATCCTCATTAAAGGTCTTCTGGCATCCTCATTAAAGGTCTTCTGGCCAGCGCTTCCCTGCTCTTGGCCTTAATTCTGTTTTACCTCCTGACTTCAGCAAAGCCTGTGACAGAGGTGTCCCTATGTATCTTTATTTTCCCAGTGGCAGCCATGCCACCGTCATGTTTGTCTTCTTGTGTCAACCTGAGGTTTCTGTAAGCACAAACCTTTGCCCTCTTCCTGAGAGGCTGTTGCTGTTAATGCAGTTCTCAGTCTCCTCAAAAAAGATTAACTGTGGAAGACTACTTGAGCTCAAATGTAGCCGAGTCCTTCTTAATGGAAGAGTAAAAGATTCATCATAGTGCTTCTGCAGCTCTGGCTACATTGTCTTGCTCTTTTTGGATTGAACCTGGGGATTGATGGGATGAGCTTGTCAGACTAAGGAAATAAGAAAAGAACTGATTACAGGATCAGCAAAGCATATAGCTTCTCTAATTGCACTCTGTCATACACAGATAGGAGTTCTGACATTAATGAAGGATCAAGCCACCTCTTTAACAAGCATTCAGGCTGCCTGAAGTACTGGTTGCTTTCAAAAAGGTAATGGAAAACAAACAAAAAAAAAGAACAGGGGACAGAAACAAGCTTTGCACTGATTTTTATCAGCACAACTCTGCCAAGGTCTCTTATTCTTGGTTGCAAGCCTTTTGAACTCTGGTTCTTGGATCACTTTCTTTCAACTCTTCCAGTGCGTGTTAGTCCTGACCTAGAGCAGACAATGCTTTTTTTCTGATTCTTGATGTGTTGTTTGCAGCTCTGGCAAATCCCCACATTTTGACCTGAAGGTTTTCCTTCCTTTTCTCTCTGGATCCATTCTTGAATGGTTGTTATCAGAATCAAAGCAGGAGTTCCCAAATATATCAGATCCAGAATAGATTGTGATCTGAAGCTGGAACTGTTTTTTGCCCTCAGAGTATATATATATCTAAAAAGCGGACCAGGGGCTGAGTGACATCTCAATGATGTTCCCAACCTTTATTGGCTGTAGTTCCAGTTGCCTCTTAAAACACCTACAGAACAGGACTGAGGGATAATTTTCCCTGTCTAAAAGTAACTCTGTTGGAATAGTTTTCTTTATTAATTGGAGACTGAGAATCTGTGACAGATGTCAAGGAGGTAACTGTCAGAGAATGTATGGCATGTAATTATTGGAGAGCAGAGGTGTCTTACAGAATGGAAAGTTGGAGGCAGAGGGAAGATTTTATGTGACAGCTGAGAGGTGGAAAGAAAAGAAGTTAAACCTGGATTGAATAAAGGATGCAATGATAAAAGCGAAGTGTTTAGTGCAAGACCACAACAACTGGAGTTTTATAACAAAGCCATCTGCTACCCTTATCTTTACCAGTAATATCTCTGTTGATTGCAGGTTCCAGATTCTGTCTGTATCTGTATGGTTATCTGTGTACTTTTAAGAGTTGAGAATTATGTTGCTGGTCCTTCCCTGATCATACTGTGAGTCTGTCTTTTTTTTTTTTTTTTTTTTGTGGTATCTCAGCTCCCTGAGGCAAGTGACTGTGTGACTTAGTTTTATTTTTTAAGATAAATAAATAAATGGAAAGAAAAGCGGGAGAATCTGAACGCTACTGCCTCAAAAGCAAATTCAGTCTGCTTTTAAAAAATTGCCAGTTCTCTGAACAAAATCATTAATTTGAGTGGCCTGACTTGGGATTTTTAAACATGGAGGGGTTGTGATACTGATCTTCTGTCACCGCAGTATCAGATCGTGCAGTGCTTCATTATGATCCAAATAGCCAGCTGGCCAAAATGTTGCATGCTGGGATCTGTAGGTTTTGCTGGCCATATGTCTGCATTAAAGATAAGCTTGTTTGCTCTTGTCTTAAGTAGACAATCTTCTTACATTTATGCACAATTAGATGTAGCCTTTGAGCTTATGGCAGATTGCCAGCACAGTCTTTTCTGTTGCAGGGAGTTCAGCACCCTGGGCAATAACAGTTCAGGAACTAGAGCTGTGAGAGTTTTATGTATGCTTGTAGGTGATATAACAGCAAAGCTAACAGCAGGAATTCCTATCATGCCTACAGCATTTTCACTTGACCTGACGTTGTGTAGCTATGAAACAATAGCCATTTGTCACGCACTGGCATGGTGGGGAAAGGGAAAGGAAGGATGATTTTGCTGTGATCATGGTACTAGCTCATGCAGTGCTACATTCTGCATGGATGAAAGAAAAGGATGGGATAAAGCCTAAGGTACTAGTGTAGAATAGAAAGCTTGGGAGGAAGTAAAATAGGGGACAGAGAATTCAGTTCTTAGGAACTATCAAACTACTCTTCAGAAAAAAAAAGTTGACTTGGAAGGTTTGTTACAGATTACCAAGTCAGAATGCTTTGAAATGGAGATAAAAATACCAACAGAGCACTGTTAAACACCAATGCAGAAGGAAACTATGTCAGAGGAAAGGGAGAAAAAAATGTAGATACAAAAACACATGAGTGGAAATAGTATTTCTGTAAGAAGAGTTTATTAGAAAGTCATGACTTCCAGTCAAGAAGCAGGGACTTTTGGCTGAAGGCCTGCCAAGTTCATTGGTACACTTGTGATGTAAGAACAAGAATTAGAATTAAAAATCAGCATAAAAGGAAATGCAGAAAGTTGGGAACAATTAATGATTTATACAATTGGAATTTATAATGAGTAGAAAATGACAAAGAACATCAGAATTACCTGGAGTAATCCATGCCTGTCTAGTTTGAAAACTGTAAGAAGGAATTTTTCAAGTATGTTGAGAGGAAAGAAAGCTCAGTAACAGTACTGGTATCTGTCATGACACGGTGATGGTAAAATGGCTGGCAAGAATGTGGAAGAGCAGAAATGCTTAACAATTTGGTTTTGTTGTTGTTTGTATTTAGATTGAAACAAAAATATGGCCTTGCATCAAATGAAGACAATAAAAATACCATTTCAGACAGTTTTCTGACTATTTGCTAAGGGAGAAAATAATTAGGTAACCTTTTCTGCGAGCCAAAAAAAGGAAAATGGCAGAGCCAAATGAGTTACTCCTGAATGCATTATCTCAACAGGCTTCTGGCATAATGATGATGCTAACATTTAATTAGTTCCAGCGCCACATACACACTCCCTAAACTGATTTTGATTAGTAGTTGTGATTCAGAAATCACTGAATGGGTGTGTGTTCCTGGCTGAGAACAGAAGGGGCTTCAGTTGGGACCAGTGTCAGTACTAATATTCAGCAGTGTATGAGCTAGAAATGTGGGACTGGTGGAGAGATGAATTACGACAAAGGTGGGACAGTTACAGTGACCTGGTCAACCTGGCTTACTAAAATAAAGTACCTTTTGGTGTAGCTAACTACAAAATCATATATCCAGGAACAGGAAGTGCAAGCCAGACTTAGAGAAATGTATCCGAGAAGCTGCGGGTCTGAGAAGAAATCCAGGCACAACCTGCTAAACGTGAGCTCCCAGTCTGACACTGAGACCTAAAAGGATAATAAGATCTGCAGATGTATAAACAAGGGCGTAGCAAATAGGAACTGAGAGGTGACTTTACTTTTGCTGGATTACTGGTGGGATCAGGACTGTATTATTGCACGTTGCAAAACTGGAGAGGTTGCAGAAAAGAGCCACAAAATGATTCAAGGGCTGGTGAGCCACATAAACAATTCAGTCTGTTTATCTACAGAAAAGAACACGAGAACGACCGTGTTACACTGTGTAAATACTCCATGGATTTTAAGTATTGGGTACTGAATTCTATTTAGTACAGCGGAGATAACCATAACAGGAACCAGCAGCTGGAAATTATAGACAGGAAAAAACTGGAAGGAAAAATATGGTGGAAATCTAACCAGTGAAATGATAAGTGCTAGCAAGGACACAGTTGAGTGTGTCTCTTGGTGTCCTAACATCGTGCTGGATATCTTTCTGGAGATGTGTCCTAGCCAAATGGAAATATAAGTTACTAGCCCCAGACACGAATAGCTTGAGTTTAATTTGATGTCCAGTGGTATGTAAGCGTCCAAAACAGATGATTTCCTGGTATGCCTGGCTGTAAATGTGATGGCAGCTATAGACAACCATGTTTGGATTCTTCTTTTGCAGTGACAGTGACACAGAGGTGACAGTAGGTTATTGAGACAGAGACCCTAAGCACAGGACTCTCGATACATCTGGCTTTGCTTCCTGAACTATGTACTCTTAAAAGAATATTGAGGATACTCCCGATTTCTCACTGTCCATCACAGAGGGTGAACTGAGGGCCTGAGACATCTTCAGATATAGCTGCTGACTCTAATGCAGGAAGAGATTTTTTAGCGTTGTTCTGAATAGGTATATAATGGCAGGGTGGATCATAGTGAGCCATATCCACTTTCTGTTTCGAGATTCAGCTAGAGGAGGGGGAGAATTGCCTAGAAAAGATATTTCATTTCTTCACCCAAAAGCATGCTGTTTTTGCAGTGTTCGTTATAGAACATTACAGATAAAGTGATTCCTGACCATTTCCTTGACTGAATACTTTGGGCATTAGCCTTTCTGTAAACTTCCTTAACAGTAGCCTGGGTCAGAACACTAACTTTCTGTCATCTGAGCTTCATTAGCACACTCTTTATCGGTTCTGCAAACAGATAGGGCATAATGGGCCCTTGAAGATGGAGAGGTTGTGTTTTTAAGTGAGGGAGAGTTTCCTTTGACCACTCTCAAGGGCCATTTTGGTAGCTTCATTTTGGCTGTCCCAAAAAGCCCAGATGCTGGGCAAAAGAGGTCCAGGAGACATGAACCTGCTTTATCTCCGTGCATTAACAGAGCTAATTAACTCCCTTTTGGACCGTCCCCCTCAGGCGATTAATCCCCTATCAGCCTCGTCTCCAGCCATTGGAAGAGTCTGTGTCTGCAGAGGTATTTACAACCCCAGCTAGCCAGCAGAGAGCAAGTCGGCGCGTTATCAGGGCTCTAAGACAAATGGCTGCCTATCTCCCCAGTGGCCTTGCAAAATCCAGCAAAGTGCTGTGCTGTGCTGGCCACCTACTTTCACCCAGCCTCCCTTCTCCGCTAACATTTCACAGATGTGACCTGAGCCCTCCCCTTTCATTGCTTAACAATAAGCAGCACCTCCCCAGCTCTGTGAAAGCCGAAAGCAAGAACACTTTACTTCTAAGCTTGCCAAGAGCCACACGGGGACAAGGCTTTTCAAACTGTCTCACTGAAATCCAAACTAAAAAACCCATAATGAATGAGAGGACGGTGCTGCACGTTAGCAAGGAAAAAAAAAAAAGAGGTAGCAACCCAAAATACTAAGTGTGGTTCCCAGCTATCCTCATTCCCATTTAGGAGACATGATCCTTAGGCTCAGTGAATCTGTGAAACTGAGCAATGGTAAAGTGGTTTTGACTAACAAGCATTATAACACAGTGGTACATGCAAAGTATAATAGACGAGTGTGGATCAGAACTGCTGGTGATTTTCAGATGTAGGAGTGGAACTGAATAGCTGGCTTAGTGAGTTATTAATTAAATTATGGTGTTGGTTTTTTTTGTGTTTATTTATTTATTTATTTATTTGTTTTTGTTTTGTTTTGTTTTTGTCTGGTACCTGGATTTCTCTGTTAAAACTGAAGTCAGCCATCCCTAGAAATAATTCCAGGGTAGCTGTAGCTGCTACCCTCCAGCAGAGTGCACTAAAGTGCCAGCATTGTCAGTGCTGAGCCGGAAAGGAAACCACGGGAAAATAAAATGAGAAAGAAAAGCATGAATAGGATCAGAATAAGGAGAGGGTAGAGCCTCTGTGTGTGGTGTATCAGTATGAAGAGTAAGTATAGAGAAGAGACCCTGTCCCTTCCAAGCCGAGACGATTTTTGGAATGGTTGCTGGACCGTTCCAGAAAAAAAAGCATTCTGAGTACTGTCAGGGACCAGAGGCATGCAATGGGCATGCATAAACACAGAAACATGTTATATAGAGACACTGATCATTTTTGCTAATAATATGTGGTCTGGGAGGCCTTCAGAAGCTACTAAAGGCATTCCCACAGTGACCACAGAAGGTTACCTGGGAGCAACACAAGACACTGTCCCTCCTACAGGTGGGGTGTGGCTATCTCAGGAGTTCAGTATCAGTCTGAAATCTCTCATCTGGCAGCACAGCAGGACTCCAGAGCCAGCTACTATTATATCTTTAGATTGGCTGTCAATGGTTTGCCTTGATTTCTGGAAAAGAGTTTCTTTTCCTTTGGATTTGGTAATAAAGCAGTGCATTCACTACTTTTGGGTCCCAGGTCTATATCACCTCAGGGGTCTTGTTTAGTCAGAGGCCTTGAGTGAGTTTATACTGGATCAGGGCTGACCATCAACTGTGCTGTGGTGAAGTCTTTCACTCTCCTGACTGCTGCGGTGTAATGATGAGAACAGAAACATGGTCTTCATAGCAACTTTTCAGGGATTGTATTTTAAGTCTGTTCCTCGTCAGTAAAAGAAAACATTGCCTACCCTGTTTCTATTTCAGTTCTTGGTTCACAGGTTGTGAAAAGGAGATGAACTTCCTGCTGAACCGATGGGGAAGGGCTGCTAAACCAGTAGCTGTGTTTTGATCACTGCATCAGTCAGCCTTGAACGAAGCCATTTTTTTTTTTTTTTCTAGAGAAAGATGAAAAATTACACAAAGAGGAAATTCTAGGGTGATCCATCTGTCACTGATGCCAGAATGAGCTCTATGCAGGTCAGCTTTCGCTAGGAGTGATCTATTTCTGAAGGGGCTCCACATAAGGAATGGCAGTTTCTGCCTCTGCACTGGCTGGCATTGGTGCCAGACTTGCATATGGCTTTCCTCTGCTGTTTGCTGTTCCTTTGGCTGCAAGAACTTTTGCAGGAAGAGAGTCAACAGACATTGTCTGGCTTTGCTATAAACAAATATCATGTGGATTAAAATTCTGCAAGCTGAAGAGGTGTGTAGCAGTGTGCTGATGGAAAAGGACGAGGGACAGTTGATCTTTAGGTATATTTGTACAGCAATTGTAGCCTGCATGTGTTTCTAAGCTACTATAGATACTAAAAGATGCTTGGCCATCTTTAGTGTTCAGAATTAGCTCCAATATTAACAACTCTGTCCTGCGCTGTGGACAGTCTTCTCAGGAAGTGGTAAACTCTACAGGTAATTTGGGCCAGAATTAATGTCTGGACTTGTCTGAAAACATCCACTGTTTGCTATCTGTGCCATCTGTTCTTCATCCAGAATCCTTTTAACTAGACATGCTAACTTGACGATGAGGTAAGAACAACTTGGGGACCGACAGGGTTTGTAGCTTTGCCTCTCCTCCAGGACAGTGAATTGGATGTGCTCTAAGCATTCAGTGGATTCTGAATCCCAGCATTGACTGCTTTGTGTTGTCCCAGAATTCAGAGATCAATGTGAGGTTCTTTGCCCCTAATCCAGCCCCTGTTCATCATTATCACCTTCTGAAAGTGGCCAGTGCTTTGTTATCAGGAGAGGCAAAATCTTACAAGGTGGCCATAATCTCCTCTGAGAGTCAGACAGATATTCTCCCTTGGGTAAGAAAGTGACAGTGACCGAAAGCTCTACGGGAAGATGACTAGAACAAAGCTGTCCATTTCATCCTTTCATCAAACTGTTAATCTTTCTTTCAAAGACATCACATTTGTTTGGTGACAAAAGCCCCAAAGAAGCGGTATTGAGCCTGAAATCCTGTAGCAAGATTTAGAGGAAGCGTCTTTCATTCAGAGCGGGGAGGAGCAACAGACTCCTTTTTCTTCCTACTAACCAATGGGCTCACAGAAGTCCACGAAGGTGACGGATTAATGCAGGGGCTCCCCAGGTAGATGCTACGTGACTCCTGGCACGCTCCAAAAACGTTTCCACAGCGACCAGCTGAAAAAGAAATATGGCGTGTGACGGGATCCGGCATAAACCTGTGCCCTGGAAGGAGAGTGCTTTGCTGCTCTGAGAGATCTCTAAATTTACTGCAGAAGACTTGAGATACAACGATCTGTGTTTTAGTTGTCAGAATTCAAACAGAAGGGATTTTAATTAATTTTTCCTGCTCCTTAGAAGTTTTGATTGTATATTGTCTTGCTGTTTCCTCTAGTACACAGCCCCGTTCCAAATCTTTATTCTGGATGCTTTCTGTGCTAAATCTACATCTTTTTCTAAATGTCAAAAATGTAAGAAAAAAATGGCTGTTAGGAGAAAAGGATTCTAGTTCTATTCTAAATATCAAGTGGATTTGGAACTAACAGGCAAAATAAGGGCACTAAAAGGGAGGCTGTAATTAGATGTGCAGTGCTTCTATGTTAGCTTTTTCAGTGCTTCCCATCCTCTGCTTCTCATTTATGTCTGTGTATTGTCCCTTCTTTTGTATCAACGTTGCTGGCTGTGCAGCCAGATTCCAGCTGGAAAAATAACTTTATTTTTTACTACACTGTTTTGCAGCCAAACTGTTTCCCCGACTTGGTTCACTGAGCAGTAAATAAAACACTTCTGCAGTCTGTATGGTGGAAGGGTTATGAAGGTGGGAATAAAGGTTTGAGGGCGGAGGCTGCTCTGACTGAATTAAACAGCACTGCTGTCAGATGTCTAGGTATAGCCTGAATTTCACCCTATATAAGGCACCTGAATATTGTGAGTCTGGGACAAAGCTGCAACCTCTGAATCCTCCTTGTCAGCAGGAAGCAGGTACTTTGTGTGTAACCAGAAATCTTAGGTCTGTCTTAATCTTTTTAGCTGCAGAGGTGTTCCCAGTGGGGAAGGGTAACGAAGAGGAAAAACTCTCTAAAGTAGGATCATTTTCCTTTGAGGTTTGGGAACAGCCATATCTGTGTGTCAAAGATGTGGCAGCCTTTAGGAGGATGCAACAGCCTCCTGGCTGTGTTTGTTTCTAAGCTCTGCTTTCCTGACTCGAATGGCTTTTTGAAATAGTCATGAATGTGCAACCAATCTGTGTTTCTATTTAATTATTATTAAATAGTTACACGGGGAACTGAAAATACTGACAGCAGTGTTAACATATGGGGTGCAGGTGGTATGTCAAGCAAATGAAAGAGATTTAGTTTGCAGCCAGTAAGCGGCATGGAGTTTGAGCCCCACATAGTGCTTGTGTGTGTCCTTATGGTTGTTAGGCTGTGCCTGTAATGTCCGTGTGGGGAAACTTGTTGAGAGCTGGAGGACAGTGACCTTTCCTTACAGCTGTTCTGCTTTGCAATTAATCTTTGTTCCCTACAGACAGCAAATTAGAGGTAGGGAGCTCTTCCCAGTGTGGGATTTTCAGTTGGAGGGAAATAGAAGCTTAATCCCATGGTCGTAGCATAACTTTGTCAGTTAAGTGCCTGGGGTCACGCAGCCAATCTGCAGCTGCCTTTGCAGAGGGAAGTAGTTATGTTCTCCCTCTCTTAAGTGTTAATATTTGTCCAGTAAGTCAGTACTTCACTCTCACTCAAGATTGACCGTGGCAAGATACCTTATAACCTGCTCTTGAAACAGTGTATCGTGGGAAGTGCAGCCATGGAGTATCTACTTTTCCCTGGAGACATTTCCTTCTTTGAAGACGAATTGATAATGTCAGTTTTACAACCCAGTGTGAGCTTTCAGCCTTGTCAGGCTGTCTAGCTTTTAGAGCTGTTTCTTCTCAAGCCTACTCTGAAATGAGGCATTGCTGAATCACCTCCAAAGCAGCAATGTTATGAGAGGTCATACTGAAAGTGGACCAGTAATGGCAGGAAAGTTCTGCAAACAGACGTCTTAAAAGGTCTTTTTATTTAAAAGCCTTAAGCACCCTCTTGCCTCTGAATTAAAAGATTCAGCCCATAGCTGAGACAGACATGGGGGATGAGACAGGGATTTCTATTGGCGACTGCAAAGGAAGAAGCTGAGAAGGAGGTTGACTTTTGAAATTCAGCCCTGGTGTCCTGGCAGCTGTTGAAGGGCCATAAAAAAAGGCAGTGGTTTAACACTGGGTGAGCATCAGGATCTTCAAAGCACTTTCATGTTTGGGAAAGATGTAAGGAACTCCTCAGAATTCCTGCCTGTGTTTGGAGGGGTGGAGGCTGTAGCCTGCTCCGAAGGGGGAATAGGAAGCTCCAGATCTTCTTCCAGCGGATATTTTTCCCATGCTCTTTCCTCCCACACAGCAGCTCCCTCCCTTCCCTTCTGGAGCAGCAGCAGGCAATAGTTTCAGAACGGTGTTTGGCTATCTTAGGTTTGCAGGGTGCAGCTTAAGAACTAACTTGCTGTTTTGAAAAATATATTTTGAAGAATGGAGACCTTCACAGAGCAGCACTGCTGTGAAAAAATCTCTAGCGTGAGAGCAATGACCTCTGAGATTTCCTTGTACCTCATTGGGTTTTGCATGATAAGCAAAGTTGATTCTAGTCTAGGGGCAATAAAGGTTGCACCCTCACACTCCGATGCTACTTAAAAGCATTATTTAACTCTAGGAAAGCCAGTTCTTACTTGCAGACGTATTCCCTCAAATACAAAATAAATAAATAACAACAAAAAAAAATTTCTGACAACTTCTATCTAGATGTGTCGCTATACCATACAGACTGATGTTCTGAGCTTCCTCATCTCACATTAAGAAACACTTTGCCTGACACACGGGTAACGATAAGCCAGCGTTAGAAAGCATTTGAACCCTGCATCCCACTTCATCATATTAATACAGACCTACACCCACCTATGTAATGATTTTACTCATTAAATGGTAAGAACCATTCATTACAGCAGGGAAGCTTAAAAAAAGAAAGAAGAAAAATGTAGCATATAATTTTCATAATTCCCCTGATTCTTTTTAATATGATACTACTAAATGCATTCCTTAAGTTTTCCCTTGAAGAAGAAAGAATAATCATTTTAAGCTATTATATTATACTGTTCATTAGCTATTGACTAAAATAGTTTTAGAGTGATTTATGACATCATTACTTAAAAATCCTACAAGAAAAGCAGTCCTGATAAAGCATCATGTCATTCAAAGATTGACTGTGAGATTGGAGCTACGATGGAAGAGAATGCAGTTGTCTTAGATATTTCAAGAACAACTCCATGCCTCTTGAGTTCAACTATTAACTTTGTTTTCTAGACTATTTCTTTGAATGCAGCTAACGTGGTGTGGTATGGAAAAAATCAGTACTGAGATAACTAACCTTTAGAGAAAAGGTCCAAAAATAGAAGGCAAGTTCTAGAACTTGATTGTGATGTCTTCTTAGAAGGCAAATGTCAGCACAGTGTATCAAACACAGTTTCTGAATGTGTTTTGTGCACTGCAGAAATCCAGACTGGAAAAATATATTGAAAAAAATCACCTTTGATAGCTGCTTTAGAGAAGTCTCCCCAATGGTCTGATTAGTAAAAGGTGGAAAGTGGCATTGCTGCTGCAGTTTGACTCTGCAGAATGAATATTAGCTCAATGACTGGTCGTCATGGTGGCTGGAAACAGGATCTGAGTGCAGATGGCATTACAGTTTCAGGCAGTTACTCTGGATTCTTTCAGTTAGCAATCGGTCGCGGTGGTCCAATTGGGGCTGCCCTTAAGTACACTGCTTGCTTTGTTCAGGTCCTCATTTCATAGGAGGACTTGTGCAGCATCAGCAAAAGTTTATTGCCCACATTTGCATAGAACTAGATGCAGAATCAGGGATCAGAGAAAGGCTGTGAAATATAACAATATTCCTTAAAGGTCTTGTATTTATGGAGTGACAAATTTGAGTCCTTTGGGAGTTTGCAGCTTGACGGTAGGAAAATGTTGTCCATCACAACCTTCAGAGATGTTGCATAAAAATGAATGGAGCTGTCTTCCACTACATCTGTCCATTTCTGCCAGCTTTGAAGGTGTATAGGAAGTTCTTTTGATCAGCAGAGTTAACTGTTGATGGATTCTCCAGAGAGATTGATAAGGCTGTGTGACACTAGGTACATGTTCTGAGGAGATCATGGATTCATATTTCCCCTGAGCATAGATAAGTGGATTTAATCAAGCAGAACTTGATTTATTCTGTCTTCTCTGTGAATTAGTCCAACAAAAAAGCCTGAATCCAAGTGTAGGAACTGAGAGCATTAGTAGCTCTGTCTTCCCTCTCACCTTCCCCAGTTGTCATGCTCCAGGCATTTCTTTTTGTTCTTGACTACAAATAGTTTGGGGCAAAGCATTCACCTGCTGACATGAACATACATACACATATACACAAGCTATCACATTTACTGAAAGTGCTAAGGGCTTTCACCATCCAGCAAGGCAAGGTACAGTACTGTCCTTGACAAACTTGCTTCTTGGAAGACTGGCTCAAAATCAAAGACAGTGGAAGTTCTCCATTCCATAACCAGAGAAAGTCTTTCAAAACTTTACAGTCCTCCCTACAAACTACCACGTAAAGCTGCAGCAAGAACCGCCAGTATCTAGATAGAGGACCGCAGATCTTTTCCGCAGGCTGAAGCTGCGGAAACCCTGCACTGAAAGAAAAGTCCATTCAGCATTCAGTGGAGAAATGGAAAGTTACTTGTCACAGTTAACATATTTATTTGCTTGCCACTTATCCAATGCCCTCATGTGTAGTTTTGCTACTGCTGGCAGCAAATGCTGAAAACTGTAGAAGATAAGTTCAAGAAGTTGGTTGAAAGATTTTGCTTTGATAGCAGATGGCTGTGGTACTTTGGTCATGGGCTTCAGTCACTGGATGATCTGCCTTGTAGTGAAGTCTTCTTCAGCTAAACTTTCGTATTATCCAAATAGTGAAGTTGCTTAGGAACATGTGGATTTTGTAGGAGACTGTCAGTCACAGTTTGTCATCTCAGTGACTGAACCATAGTGTGTGCATTTACTCCAGCTAAGATCCAGTCCGGTTTGTTTCCCTTCAACTGTCCCTGGAGAGGTTGCATGGGAGACTTGGGGTTGCCTTGTATGAAACCACTGTTTGTGGAGACACTAGTTCATGTTTTAAGTAGGACTTCTACAAGAACTCTTTCACAGTGCAGTAACGTGCAGAATGCCATATACCTGTCTTGATCCTGCCCAGTATTATGTAGTGAGAGCTTTGCTTTAAGGTGATTCCAGTTGTTTGTCTGTAGCGTAAACATGGAACCGAGTCAGAAGTAAAACTCCTCAGTGCAAAAATCTCCTGAGTCTTTAAAGACTTTGAGTATCTTCTTTGTACTTCCATGTTGCAGCCAGTCAGTTTATCAGAAAGTTCACTGGCTATCACAGAAGGGGTAGAGGTACTTGTGGTTCATTTAATTCCATATCTGCACATCACTGATAGTACTTGGATGGGTACCAGGTCAAAGACGACACAGGAATTATGTTGGGCATATTATGATATAACATACCTGTAGAACTTTTACTGAAAGACGGGACAAAATCTTGTCCAAAAAACTTCTGAAAAGAACAGAAATATAGAGGACAGGTAACAGGTGCTTTGAACAACTCATGACACCTGATTTTACAGGACTTTAAATTGTGTTATTCCTTTGTCATTCTGCAGCCACCATATATACTTTTGCTTTCAACATCCCTGGATGTGTTCCTCCTCCCTCAATGTAGGGAACCTTCTTCTTTACATTGCAGCCACTAGGCATTTGTCACTGAAGATGTTATTCTCCTGGAAGCTTCTTACCCCCAGCACTGAATCCAAATTGATGCCGTAGCCCCCTCCCCTCTGGTACTGTTCCCAGACTGTTGTGTCAAACACAAAACAATACTCAGTGGCTCAAAGCTCCTAGCATCCAGGAGAAATTGCATCTTCACACTGGCTCTGGACTTCCTCTGCAGAGCCAAGGCAAAATTAACGCTGAAATTAATTTCTTTGCCCCTACCACGCACATCCTTGTCAATAACGAAGCCAAGAAAGAGTGAAGAGAATTAACCTTTTCTGTAGGTTTCTGAGATAGGAAGCATCCTGCTATTAGCTGTCTTTTCATCCTCTTTCTCAGTTCTTGCATTAGAGAAACCAGTCTTCCTAGTGTCTTCTTCTTCCCACTGCTAATGCTATCAGCCTGAGAGGACATTTCATACCTGGGCAAGTGTGCACAGGATTGCCATTTAGCTAGTAGCTGGACCAAATAGGTATGAGGGCTTGCTAAAGGAAGCAGCCAAGAAGTAGCCTCTCCTAGAGATAAAGTATACAAGTCTGAAGCTCCAGGGGACCCTTCCTGTGATGCATATGACACTACTGTTAGGGCTGTAGGATTGCGCTAGTGCAAAACTAGACACCTGGAAATGAGCGCAACCAGTAATGCAGAACTGACAAAAGAAAGGATATTGAGGTTTTTGGTCTGATTTTCCTCTTTTCAGGTGCTAGAAACTCCAAAATACTGATGCAGCCTTGTGCATTGTTTACTAGTTGGGTAGAACCCACCACAGTCCTTCTCCCTTGCCCTATGAATTCAGCCTTTCTTATTTGTAGTGGCTCAGTAGCACATGTTCTCTTGCAGGCTCCTGGACTGTCCAGCTTGAAAAGGGATCCACTGTGGTGGTGTTGAGAAGTCTGCTGTGGCTTGGACTGACATTCTACCATGTCCCAATGACTAAGCAATATGGCTACATCTATTGTGGCACCGGTGAGAAGAACTTAGACCTGCCTTTCATGCTGTGAAACACTTCTCTGGGATGATCATCAAGAATGTTTAGAGTTTATATTTGGAAGGTTTTTGTTTATAGCTTATTCTACTAAATGCACGAAACCTTTGCACGTTGAGCTGGACTCTTTTGTGCCTTCATTTGTTTCCTAGGATTTCAGAGCATGCAGTCCTCAACTCCTGATTAAATTCCCTGTAATGTGTCACTACAGATCCTTCAGCTAGTAACAAATGACGTTTTCTTCCATGAAGGGCGAAGTCCTAGGTCAGAAATCAAACCTGGGCCATCTGTTTGTGTACAGAGACATGATGCTTTACTCAAAAACTCATCTGGAGGGCATGTGAATGAATGCCTGCTGTCACCCATGAATGCCAAACAAAAGCAGAGTTTTTGCCTTGGAGTTGGAGTAAAAAGCTGTTGCTTGCTCTAAGATCCCTTAGAGTAAACAACCTTTAACTCCAGAAAGGCCTGTTGAAGGCAGGATGGTGTTTTGTTTTTCAGATGTTAGGCTTCAGAAAAATTAGTGCGGTCTTTTCTGCTTATTTCACAAAACATTAGGAAAAATGAACTGGAGGCAATATCTAGTTGTTTGTAAAACTTTCTCACTTAGGTCCATCTCAAGGCAACGGTTTTATCCTGCGACATTTCTGTTAGCAGAAGTCACTGAGCACAGCTACCTGGACTTGAAAACATACTCACTTCTGTTCACAGGAGAAGGAAAAATCTTTTCCTTTCTGAAGGATTGTAGTTTTCAAAGCTTCATAAAACAGAGATGGCCGGCCCAGAGATTTTAACTCGGTATAGTGAATGAAGTGTTGGTTCTTTCCCAAAGCCAAAACATCTTATCCAGCAGAAGGGGCTGAATTCAGGGCTTCCATTTCACAAAGGCAAAAAAAAGAAAACCACAACACATTATAAACTAATTTGACTTCCCAGGTAATATAAGTTTATCCCAATCCTTTGTTCCTGTCCATACCAGTAAGTATTAACTGATGATTCTGATGCAAGCAGTACATACAAAAGGCTATGTTGATTTGTAGCTTTCAGATAAGTATCAAAGAAATACAGCCATTAATGACCCTAATAATTTCATAAGCTCTTCATATGAGGTCCTTAATTAGCACTTCTCAAGTAGAAATGATCAGTGGAAGATACATACAGGTATTTTATACAAGGAGAGAAATGGTGCCACCTTTTATTTACGGGATGGAAAATTTTGCACATCTGTCAGCCCAAAACTGTCTTGGGAAGGACTCCCATCACTGACATGGAAAATGCAGAAAATGCACTTGCAAGGAGAAAAGAAGTCTGATCGTCAAGAACTTTAACATTCTGTATGTGCTTGATCCAGGAGGGATGCACAAGCTAGGAAATACAGAGATAAAACAGCCCAAGTGAAGCAAATCCAAACTGAAACACATTAATGGCGAATCACCATTTATTTCTGGGAAAAGAAGGAAATCACCTTTCCAAACCCAGGAGTAGACTATAATGACACAGAAGCCTTCAGATCCTTTCACGCTTTGAGGTAAAACGTTTGCCCCCTGCTTTCTCCAAAATCGTTCTGAACGTTGAATTCTGCTTTGCTGAATCCTATGTTTTCCTTGAGGAACAGATCGCAGCTCGTTCACCAGAGACAATACAGAGCACTATTGAGAGTTTTTGAATTTGGAAATTGGAGATACTAACAAACTTGCAAAAAAAAACCAACAAAAACCAACCAACAACAAAACAAGCAGAACAGTGTAAAACAGCTGTGCTCACTGACTGTGGCAGTTCAGGACTCTAGTGATTGTAAAAAAGCGGCTTGTGTATATATTTGACATTATCCTTCAGAAGAAGGTGTCCAACTGGCATGGGAACTTTGCACCACTTAGGTCCTCTCTTCCAGATGGGCTTTGCAGATCTGACGGACCAGCGAGTCAGATACCTGTCAAAACAATACAGATGTATTTCAAGTTGAGACTGATCACTGAAAAATGGCTTTAGTCAAAGCAGGAGCACTCATTTGCTTGCCTCTGCCTTTGCCTTTCCACATGACTCCATGAAAGCAGCAGTGATGAGCAGAGCTCTCTCAGTTCAGAAGTGAACCACTGAAAAGGACTACTTGTTTTGGAACTGCTGCACCTCTGCTGTACTGTAGCCACTGGCACTTTCCTGACTTCCAGTTGTGTGAAAAAAGATCAGGTGTAATCTCCAGGCTGCTGGCAAGTTGTCCACTTGTAGTTAAAACATAGTGCCAAATCCCTTCATTGCAACTAAGTTCAAGAGTGAGTCCATCCACCCTCTAGGGGAGGTGTCATTTCAACAGCTTGCCTCAATAAGGTACACTAGTTACATAGGCCAAGTTCAGTTTAAAAGAGTCTCTAAAAAAGAACTTTTTTGCTTTCAGAGGATAAATGGGTATTACTTTTCTACAGGATGGGGTTCTGGCCCAGTCTTGCATTTTCATGTGCCTGAATTTGCTTTAGCATTCTCTTTATAATACTATTCCAGTTTGCTGCTGCAGGAAGTCAGAACCTGTGATGGAAGAGGTACTAGAATCGAATTATCACAACTGCAAATCTCTGTCCAGAGTAAATTCTGGCAAATATCTCTACTTTTTTTACCATTTGAAGTTTTAGACTTGGCTTTGCAAACTGGCAAGGGATTTCAGATTCAGAATCAGTTACTGGAAATCTTTCCCCGCGGCTGGGTGGCCTGGAGTTTTGTTAGGCTTTAAATCTTTTGCTACCAGTAGAGAGGGAACAGAGACCCTTAGAGAAAGAAGAGTCTTTTCAGACAATAAAGATCTAAAGTAAAACCCTAGCGTAATCTGCACAAACAATGCTCCAACAAATTAGAATTTGGAACAGACTGATAAACTTTGTTCAGCAACGTTTGCATGCCTGTGTTGAGTAATCCCGTGGTCTTAATGTAACCTCAATCAGTCATCCTCTCCCCAAACAGCTTTGTTACCTTTCATTTGCATCATGCAAATCTGAGATATTAAGGACTTTGGACAGAGACCATGTAATGCATTTATCTGAAGACATATGGCAGATTCCTGGGAGCAACAAAGAAAGCTTGCTATGCTAGGCAGCTACAGACTAAGTAACAGCAACACATTTTCCTAGTACTCTTCTTCCCCAGCAATCCTGAACAATACAAATTGAAAAAAATGGATCACATTTGGAGGTTCCTGCCACTGAAATGAAGCCACATCTATGGCTAAAAAACTATTCTGCTTTTGCTTTCAGGAGCTTATGATGGTTAAAAGACCTAGAAGCAATGGCAGGAAGGATTCAGAAGATGGTGTGGAACAAGGTTCAGTCACTTGTTCTCACATAAATGTATTAAATTAGTCCCTTTTGACCTTTAATGCTATGCTACTGCATTAGTGGAATCCCTTACATAACAATATGAGGACAGGAAGTCAGAGAGACTCCTGTCTCTCATTCCAAACGTAAGGAGAGTTGAGAGAGACCAAACGCAGGTCCCTACTTGAGAATCTGGCAAAGAACCAACATAAGCGAGCTTTTTTAGGGAGAAGTTGTAGAGTTATCTGACAGGCACATGGGGCTACATCTTCTCACACTTCCTTTGTTGTAGGGGGAAGTCTGCAGCACAAGTTTTGATATCTCAAGACTGCAGTTACAGCGAAGGAAGAAAAAAGAAATCTGATATTGCTTGAATGCATCAATATGCCAAGTGGAGTTGGGGTCACGTGTCTGCACGCTTACAGGAAAGCGTTCCTGTGATAATAAATGTTCTCACTGGGAGAGAGGCAAATGTTTGAATGTGAGATACACATCAACGCTGTGTGCAGGTTTAGACGGACAGTGGCTTTTTAAGAAATCCCTCTGTTTCTGTGTGGGGGCTGGAAGTGCACACCCCAATTCTGCATAGGAAGGAGGATTTAGTAATGGCCTGATTTTAAAGCTTTTGTTATTTCTCCTTTGAGCAGGTCTAATCCAGCCCTCTGGTCCAGGCTTTTAGCTTCCTTTGGGGACTGCAGGCTGGGGCTTTTCATTGTTAGCTGAAACAGACATTTGGACGCTTTCCCTTCCTGGAGCACATTTGCTTTTAGCACTTTTAATACTTGCTTTGTCCCAAACTCAAACTTGTCCTATTTTGTTTGCTGCTTTTTTTTTTTTTTTTTAAACCTTGATTCAGCAACAGCAAAAGCCTGATGCCTGGGAGCACTCAGTCTACAAAGTTTCTTGTCCTCTTTTACTAACCTCAGTTTCCTACTGTTTCTCAGAATAGATTTCTTTTTTGTCCCCAAGAGTAAAAAGAATCCACAAAACTCATGTATGAGAGCTTCAAAGCCCAGCACACAGGACTTTCCTGAGAACAGTACTGTCCATGTAATCTAGTGTTTCAAGAAATTGTGCACCCTTTTCTATCCAAGTCACCCAACTTTCCATTGTAGCCAGCCACTTGGTTTGTCTTGGGGAGTTTTTACAATAACCTACACACACACTACCAGATGGTCTGAATTTTCTCAATCAGCTGAGGGTTGTCAGGACACATGCTCCATGTGGGTGCCAAATGCAGGTGGGCATGCAGTCTCCTAACCTGTTATCTCAGCATGCAGAGCTCTCATTCTGGACAAAGGAGGAAAGAAATGCAATTTCAGAGAGCAGCAACCAATCCCAGGGCTCTGCTTCCTGCCTTGAGCATGGTGGGATCCTACAAAACAGAATCCATAGACTCCAGCTACATAAGTGACTAGTTTGGATTAAGCATGATGGGAATCTTGGTCACATTTCCCTGATTTAAAAATGGCAAGATATAAAATGCAAGGAAACAGCTGCAATTAGTCAGCCACAGTCACTGTAGTCACCTAAAATCTCTGTGGCACGTAGAAATCAGTTCCTGTGGATTTTATTCTGTGAGCAGGAGCGCCCCAAAGCCTTACCACCTAGAGGCTGCTTCTTAACACCTAGAAATAAGCACAGAAATTCTATGTGCTGGGTAAGAAAAATTACCTACGTGAGGTGCTACCGCAGCCCTGTGTGCAGCCCAAGTATGCTGGCGCGGCTCAAGGTTGAACTTCTGAACCCTCACTGAACTTTTTCAGTCCGTCTCTTGTTTGGATTAAGAGCAGAAGGCAGAGGGCTACAGACTGTTCAGGAAGCACTCCATCAAAGTGCTGGCAAGACTGCCTCCTCCCTGCCACATCCCTTCCCTTGACACTTCTTGGTTTTGCTCACCTGCAGCCGCTCCGGCATTTTGCTCTTCTGAATTCACATGCTATGCACAACGTAAGTTTCCATACAGATGAGAGAAACCACAAGCTGCTGGAGTGAAATACTGATAGCAGTGAAACCAGATTCCGTTCTGAAGAATGAGAGGTGTCTGCAGAGCCTGAAAACTTTATAATTCATGAAGAGTTTATATGGGACCTGCCTCTTCCCTGACACATACCAAATTCTCCAGTTCAGGTGGAGGAAAGACTGACTTGGCTATTAGCTCTGTCAACTTCTGTTCTTCCAGTAGGAAGCTGAAAATGGAATAGTAACTGAGCACTCAAAATCACATACTCAACATGTACAGCACACCTTGCTGACAAGATTAAGGATGACTCAGGGAGCCTGTGACATCTTTCAGTCCTTTCGGGAAGGGAACAACTTCCCAGTGTTGTGCTTTAACCAACAATTTGGGCCCACCAAAAGAAAATGAGTGGTATATTCACATTAAGAGAACATCCAGATGATGGCCTGAAAGCAGTGTCTGTTCTGGATAGTTGGTCCACAATATGGATGCAGCAACCTCCATGCTGTAAACAAAACTGCTGAGTCGCTCAGGTTCCCACTCCTGGAAAGCAAGAACAGGAGTCTGGCCTGCAGCTTTACTTGACAGCTTCCCAAATGGTTTTGGTGTGTGGTGGCCTGCACACATGACTCTGGAATCTGCAAATAGCCCGTCACTCCACAGTGCTGGTGAAATCCCCAAGAATGTCCTCAACCTCATGGGCTAGTGACAATATTTTGTTGCTGCAGCACTTCGCTAGAACATGCCAGGTTGGAGCATAAATGGACTCAAACATAGGAAGTAACAACTGGATGTTACAAAAAGGAGAACTCAGACTGGGACTGAGGGAACAATCTTTGGCTACAAGACAAAGTTGCTTGTAGAATCATTCCTTGGAAGCAGTGAAAGCCCCAGACTGGGCCAAATAAATGAACCATAGGGACTAATTCTGTAATGACAGCAGTAATCTTAATTGGTTTCATACCCAAGTTCTGTAGATCAATGTTATGAAAGAGAGAGGGAGGACAGTAGACTTAAGAGTTTATGGATGATGCAGATACTCTGATGGCCATATTTCTACAGAAGGGCCCACAGCAAGTAAAGCAGTTAAGCAATAATATCTATGAGCTACCATCGTCAAAAACAAATCAGGCAGAATGTGAAAAGAAAGAGCTAAATCCAAGAAATGAGGAATGCCACAAGAAGTCTTTCCTGGACAGTGTTCCAAATGCAGGGAGCAGAAGAGAGAGCTGTGGAGTGTCCCTCCAAATTCTGATCCCAAGCTGTTCCACACATCACCCACCATGATAGCCAGAGCGTGGCTCAAACTGACATTTCACTTTCATGTTATACTTTCTTTTGCAGTTCCCAATCTCCTTCTCTAAATTACATTACATCCTGAATGGATGGATGTGATCACATCTTCTCTGTGCTAGAGCTGCATGACCAAGAACAAGTTGGGATCAGAAGATCACTGCTTCTAAAAGCATTCTGCTTTCCTGCATCCCAAAAACAGGTTAGGAAATGGGGTAGGTAGGAGAAAGCCAGCTATCAAATGACCCAGTACAAAACGGGTAACTTCGTGCAAACAATTCTGGGGCATGTAAGACAGAATGTCTGACGTATATACAGTGGAGACAATAAAACCACTTCTGAAAATATAACAGCAATTCTGCTTGTAAGGGCCAGAAAAGCACCATCCAGTGAAGCAAAAAACCCAAACTTCCCATCAGTAGATCAACTGCTGGGCAGCGGATGCTGCCCTTGCTAAAAGGGTGGTCAGGGCTTTCTGGAGGGGATAGAGAGCAGAAGAGTCTATTTCAAGACTACACACAGAGCAGACCCACTGACAGTGCAGGGAAGAAACCATTACTGCAGGCTGAGCTTAAGAATACATTGGCAGGTTAAACCAACGATAAGATATGTACACTAGCTGTGCTCTAGTCTTGGAGAAGCTTTAACAAGTAGCCCAAGATGCAGTCTGATACAACTGCATATTACATGACTGCTCATTTTCTCCCTGTTGGCATTCCCAGGCTACAGTAACAGTGTAAAATAAAGCAGTTACCACTCATTTGAACAGAAATAAAGAAGACTACAGCAGTCAATACAGGGATCTCAAGAAAAGCTGAAGCTCAAAGATTTGGAATGTCTCCAGCATACACAGGTACCCTTCAGATCCTGCAGGTCCACCTGGTTCCCATAGATCTGAAGGAAGGAAGCAATTAACGTATTCTGCTACAACTAGTGCCAGCTACAGTTCCACTTGAACAACGTGGAAAGTCCAGGTAGGGGCAGGCACAGTTAAAACTCTCACAGAGCCACATGGATAAGACTTCCAAGGAGATACAGACATTGTAAAGGACCACAGAGGAACTCTGTGAAGTACCCCTACACTCTCCAGACTCATTTAGTTCTAGCACCAGCACAACCAAAGCTTCCAATCAAATTTCTTGATCCCATTCTACTATCCCCATTCAGACCCCAAAGACTGACAATTTCACTCCTGTCATCTCCTCCACAATAGCTTTGTTATTTTCCTCAGCCATCTGCAACCTGCTTGTTACATTCTCTTGCTGGGAAGAGAAAATCACGTGGTATAAGGAGGGACCAACAATGCAGCAGGGAAGAGGTGGATACTTATCAGTAATTAAAATCTCTTTAATTTTAGAGGTGGAGCACCTACTTCCAAGTAGAACATATCTTGAAGCATCCTTTGTTCTTGCTAAAATTCTACGAAACAATTTATAAAAGTCAAGGCATTAGACCTGGAGTACCAGTGTGATTCCAGCAAGATACAGGATTTATCATTTCCTGTCTCAACCTGCTATGTGGGGTTACTATGTGAATGCTACCTAGATAATGTGCTCCACCCCACAGCTGCTGGATAGATGCAGCAACTAAAGAATCCCAAAGACTAAAAAGATACAGGAACAACAAAGCTTTCAGAGTCAAAGTATCCGATGGAAACAGCGCTGCATCAAACATAGAGTTCTCTAATTTGATTCTCACTGATACTGAGTGCACAGCCTGCCAGCATCTTAGGGACATTTCCAAGGGCCTGCCTCAGATCTTCACTGCAGAGCATCAGACCTGAAATGCAGGAAGGAGTCTCTGACTGCCCCAAACCCTGCAGCCTAGGTTCTCCCAGCAACAGCCCCATGGCCTCTGGTAACCCCATGGCTTGCTAATGCAGGGTTCATAAACCGCTCTGACATCCCCATGGAAACAGAGTGTGAGGCCATAAACAGGGGATTAGCACCTCCTAACGCTGAGCAAAGTGCAGAAGGCGACAGCAGCCTTTCAGTTTGCCCCCAAAGGCCAGGGGCCATTCAGTCCTGGGAGGGGGAAGACATCGTGTTACACAGGAAGGGCAGGCTGAGGACGAATCACAGCTTGCAGTCAAAAAGGGCAAATGGAGATGGGACAGAGTAACACAGGCTTGTGGCAGGCCCTTGCTAGCTGCTCAGCCCCCAGCACATTGCTGCTACCCATCCTGAGCACCCTTTTGTCCCAAGTGCAGTTGGGGGCCAGACACTGAAAGGCTGAGAGAGAAGGGACTGTTTATTCTGGAGATGAGAAGGCTCAGAAAGAGTCTTATCAATACTTATAAGTACCTAAACGAAGGTATAAAGAAGGCAGCCAGGTTCTTCTCTGTGGTGCCCAGCAAAAAACCAAGAGGCAACATGCACAAACTGAAACAAATTTCATCTATATTTAACAAAGTACCTTCTTAACTGTGAGTAGCTAAACTCTGGAACAAGCTGCCCAGAGAAACAGAAAGGTCTATCCTTGGAGATATTTTAAATTTGGCTGGGCATTCTAGGGTAATCAGCTCTAAGTGACCCTGCCAGAGCAGGAGGTGAGGACTAAATAGTCTCCACAGTACCTGTCCAACCTCAACCACTCTGTGATGCTGTGACTCCATTTCTGCGGCAGCCTTCCATGTCTGCCCTTCTAAATATTAATGAACAGAAGGCCAGTGCAGGTGAAGAAGGGAGGGCAGATGAATGTGTGGCAGTTTTCATCCTGTGCAGACAGGCTGACTGAATGAGATGCAGTTTGTCCTTAAAAGTTTAATGAGAGTTCTTTGTGATACTAGATATGTATTCTTTATAAGACCTGTTGCACAAGGCATGTTCTAGCCAGTTAAAAGAAACTGCTTTTCCTCTTCCAATATATTCCTGAAAAAAAGAGACATGGAAAGACAAGACTATTCACCTGTTCAACCTGGGTTTCCTGGGAACATGCCCTTCAGGAAGAAGAGGCCTGTGGTTTGGCAGTAAACCTGAGACAGAAAAAGGAAGGCGTGAGAATACTTTACAGTGCCCCTGTTTCATCTATAGCATTCACAAGTTACTTATACCTCATAAGCCAGGCAACCCAGATCCCTACTGCTAAAGCACAATTAGAGCAGAAAAAGTATTTATTCTTTCTTTTGCCATTGCTGAACCTGCACTCCAGCCAGAGGGAAGCTAGGAGGTTCTGCTGTACACATTGTCTGAGAGGAAACGTGTCAAAGACTTAAAGGCTCACCAAAGAGGCTTTTTGAGAGGACATCAGACACTGAAGTCCAATCAGATTCCACCTTCAGGATGAAAATCTGACTATTAAAATCTTCAGTCCATTTAACTTGGATAATACTCAGACTTTGTCAACCTAGGACCTGCTCCCAGGTCAAAACAAAGTCCTTTGCAAGGCAGATAGTAGACAGGTGCATTCATGGGTAGAAGATGGACATGCTAAAACATGTCACTTCAGAAACTGATGTTCAATCATTAGTTACTGAGATAGACTGAGATAATTTCCCACATCCTCCTGTTACGGTAGACTCATCTGGAGGAGCAAATACCTACTGATAAGGCAGGAACCAAGACACAAAGAAAGCAGAATACGTAGTTTCTTTCTGGTCAGTCATCCTGCCCCAGTACTTAGTGCACGATGGGTTTGCTGGGTGAAAACGAAATCTCACCATCATAGCAATGGGGTGGGAGAGCCCTCTCATGGGGTTCTGTACCCTATACTAAGGATGCTGTCTGAAGGAGGCAGCTAGGTACCTGCACGGTGTGCCATCTGCACGCAGGCGGCAATCTTCCTGTGCTCCTCCATGCAGAGGCCTGTGATCCTTCGTGGCAGCATCCCTCCATCAGAACGGATAAACTGGCTCAACAGCAAGACATCCTGAGGAAGCAAGAAAAGGGCAAAAGCATCAGTGTCATATAGCTCCTTTAATTCCTGTGATTCTTAGGTGCTGTGCTAATCCTCACACTGTGTACAGAATTCAATACAAAGCAAAACAAAACAAAGAACTTTTCCCACACATCTCAGCTGCAGCTTGTCAACAAGTGATGCTAGCCATCACTTGGCCCTCCAGCTTAGCTCAGTTAGGTCACTAGCATGGTCTGAGTCTTCCCCTGACTTCACTACTGTAAACACATGATGTCAGCTGCAATCCCTACTACTTCACTGTCACTTGCTCCAAGATTCTAGCTAAGATAATGCGTCCTAGGTACTGAGGCACAGTTACACAAGACCTACAGATGGACAGTGTTTATACAACTTGAAATGCCATTAGAACTGCTCTCCTAAAGGTCACAGATACGTTAGATCACCTCTGGCCCTTCCCTCGTTCCCTCAGAGCAGGACTGTTCTCTGCTATCTATTCCTCCAGTTTGTACAGTTTCCCATGGTGGAACATCCCTCATGTCTCTCCAGAGGGGTGGAGAACAGAGGAATGGTCCAAAGTCTGGCATGAAGAAGCTTGTTGTAAGAAAACACGTGCTGACAGGAAAGACCTAGTAGGATAAATCACTGCTTTCAGTTCTTTGCCTGCATGCATGCATTAGGCTGAGATGTTAAAGCCACTCTACACAGAAGGAGCACTCAAAGCATGCTAAGGGTTCGGCTGAGATTCAAGAATCATTTAGACTAAACTGCTGTTGACCTTCTTAATTAAGAGCTCTAGAAATGTAAAGCACTTTTAATAAAAACAAAATTAAAGGAATCTCTAGAATCAGATAGTATCACGGGTCTGGGATTACAAATTCCTAAACACAGCAGCAACAGCTGTTGCATGAGTGTCCCATAATAAAGCAGTCCAGCTCTTCACTTCCACACGCACCACCGCAGCTAGTGCACTCCCAGACCAACGTAGGCAGGTCCCTTTGGCATGCTGTTGTCTGCTTAAGTTGACCCAAAGGGCTTCTGGGGCCTCTCTACTTGTTTTTCTCCATCTGCTCACAGACTTGTTGCTAATTGAGAGTTTACTTCTCCATTACTGTAAACAACTTCATAGTTGATGTAACTGGATCGTGCAGAGGTGGCTCACGGGCTTCAACACGATAGGGATTTGAACCAGGTATATCAGCACTTGATACTCCTAGCAGTTTAGGGCAACAGGTGAGAACAGAGAGTACCTGCTGCTCTTCATGATAGGAGACCCTAATTGCTGTGCCTGTTAGAGGCAGACCTTCTCCCATTCCACATCTATTCTGTTTCACAAAGAGCTCCCAGGAACATTCCTAGTTTCATTTACTGTCATTGCAAAGACAAACAATCCCAAGTGGAGTAAAAATGAGCATTCAGAACTATAGCTATCTTGGATTTATAAATCCATCCTTACTGTATGAGATCAGTTCAGCTCTGAAGTAGACTGCTGGAATTCAGTACAACTTTCTAGTAATAACCAGTTCTGCAATATGAGATAGTGCTATACAAATACTGCAGTCAAAATCCAAAGGTTTATTTTCCCCCAATCCCATCCTCACTATTGTGATCATGACAAATAATTTCTCTCTTCCCTGGCTCCCTTTCTACCAATTAACATGATCACGCTGATTTTCAGATCCATCTCCTTCAGAAACACACTTCTTGTAAATACAAAATGGCTTATCATCCACCATTCACAGTGATGTACCACAAGAACAAGAATAGCATAGCTGAGCAATGAGCAGGAAGCTCCCGAGAAGCCATCTGTGGATAAAAGGGAAACGTCCTCGGTCCAGCTAGCACACTGCCTTGCCAATGAGAACAGCAACCAGGGGATCAGTTGGTGCCAGCTGCGTTGGTGGAAGTTGGGCAGGGGCCAGCCAAGCAGTCCAAGGGCACTGATTTTCAGCCACTCCTGAAATGCACTGGATTGGAACCAAGAAGCCAAAGCAAGACTCCATCCCCCTTTTTCCAGCTTCTTTATCTACCCAGTTTTCCAAACCACCAACACCTCAGTTTGCCATTTAGCACAAACATACCACTTCCCTAAGTGAGAAAGGGCTGCTCAGCTCAAAGTGCGTAGGAAGCGAAAAACTTTCTAGGTTCTTCTACTAGCCTGCATTATTCTGTGGGAAAGAGGGAAAAGGGAGATGATGGCAAGTTTAAGGCTGTTCCAGTCTTTGCTGCAGTGAAAGCCTAAGGAGGCTACAGGCTCTCGTGAAGGGTGTGTGTGGTCCAAGTGCTTTCTCATATTACCACCACGCCTCATGGAGTCACAGGGTTGTTATCAAATGTTTCCATGCAAACGGGGGAGGTGAAAAGTAAAGGGAGATAGAGCTTTTGTTACCACTGGGGAAAGAAAAAAAATCAGGAAAATCCATTCTTTTTTATTATCTCAACAACAGTGTCACCAGCTGACTGGCTCTGAGTGGCAGTCATTTCTCAAGTGAAATCACCAGCGTTCTAGCTGCCACAGCTTCAAATCACACTCGTGCCATTTGGTTTAAAATCCTGCACACTCAACAGAAGGTTTGTCCATTTCTGAAGATTCCCACAGTTAACAGACCAGGTGCCTCTCCCACTGTAATCACACAGATGCATCTTACCACTGGGAGAAAGCAGACAGGTACAGCCAACTTTATGGGGCAGCTGCAGAGGGAAGTGAGCGAGCATGTAGAAGAGTCAAAGAAAAAAATGTCTGGCAAGTTCTCATGGTGCCGTCATGTTCCATGAAATTCACATTCTGTGCTAATGGACAGCCAAGCCTGTAACCACAGCTTTGCTTTAATCACTGGACAGCTCCCATGAGGCTGGACCCAGATTCCCACCCCTGTAATCTGCAGCATTTGATGAAAACAACTTGGATTGAATTAATCTTGGGCTAACAGGCAAATTTTGCAGTTCAGTTTCCTCTAATTGCTGCTAAAGCAAGATGACATATTTACTGCCTAACTCAGACTAACGATGGTTGAAGTGGATAAGGAGAAAAAGCAAAAAAAAAACCAAACAAGTTTAGCCTTCTCCTCTAAAAGGTCTGGATAAACTTGCTATCCATTCACAGTAACGTGCTATACATAGCGTTTTGTTTAGCAACTGAAGTGCAGAAGCATCTCTATCTGCAGACAATCTGAAGAGCAAAGTCTTTGAGAAGTTATATGCAATTCATTAAAACCTTCTCTTACCGCAATAAGATTTGTCTGCATAGCCAAATTACTACTGGGCTGTATCAGCCAACTCATTATTTCCAGTTACACAAGAATATACTTCCTCCTTTCACTCTTACTCCTGGGAGCTGTACACCATCCTCTAGATATTTCGTAAGAAGACTGCAGATTTCAACCCAGTTGCCTGACAATGATCAAAACTGTTTTATTTTTTTAAATCTCCAATGGCTACCAAAAATAAAATTAAATTAAAATTTAAAAAATTCCACTCTCAGTTTTAGTGGCTAGACAAACTCACATCACAAACTGTGAATCTGTGCCTTGGGCCCCTTTATCCTGAGCCTCAGCGGAGACTAAGGACTGAACTGGTAATGACAACTGCAACCCTCCACACCACAGCTGAGGCAAGTTGGAATCATGACCCGAGAGTGCTCACAATGCCTGTTTGGTTGATTAATAACTTAGGAGACATTGGTCCCCCAGTTCTCCGACAGCTAAAGTAACTCATTATGCCACTACTTTAGACTGTGCTAGTTGCCCATCACAAAAGGAAAGTCCTATGAGGTCATATTACTCAGCTCCCTCAGGGGCTAATTCAACACTTCCCTTTTCATAGTGCCTTATTCATTCCAATTACAAGCGTCCCAAGCAAAAAAGCTCACACTTTCCCTTCTGTGCAACTGACTGATCTCAGCTTATCAATCTCAAAAGAACCACTGTGATCCATCTATTCTAATCTCTTACCAAACACAGGTTATAGTTTATGCTTTATAAACTAGCCTGTGTCTTTAACAAAAATAGCTGTTCTTGATGCACTGTCTTTTAGGATAATTCAACCACCAGCGAGTAAATTGTGCCACCATTTAATTACCCACGCAGTAATGTGTCTGCCCTTTATTGTTTGAGCGCTTCAAGATTCTGCTAGTCATCACTGCTGTAGCAAAGAAAAAATAGCAGGGCGCTTTTGTGCAGAAAAGGAAGGTTTTATTCACCTTAACATTTAAAAGCCCATAAATTTTCCACCGGCATTCAAACGTATAACAAACTTATTCAAGCAGAAAAGGTGATCTACTCCAGAATTGAAACTTTCCTTGTTCTCATCAGCCCTGTGGAGCAGTAGCTCTACATACTGAGTTAGGTACGTGCTACAACTTGGATATGCTAGTTTGTGCTACTGTCTTCAGATCTAAGATGAAACTGAACTTCAATATGTAAGAAATGCATTATCTTCGTTACAGTAAAAGTGCAGATAACATCTGACTAGCAGTCCAACTTCTAATGCTGGAACATAGGCTCTATAGCACTGCATTACCTAAAACCAATGCTTCGGTTCTCAGTGGCTCTGTTATCTTTCTGCAACTGAGAACACTAACAGTAGAAAATGGCTTCCTATAAATTTTCAAGATATGATCCTCTGCAATAGCTCATTTCAATCCTGAGCATCAGTGTATAGTTTCTCTGGAGTTCCTAATGTGAGACTCATGGAACGCTTTCTAGAAATCTGTAGAGCTAGCTAGTTAACAGTACTGCTAATACTCCTTATATTTACTTTCATGTAACACTGAATTACCCTTTGAAAACTGTTTTCCAGTGGGACTGGTTTGCTTCAAACACGGTTAAGTTCAGCAACCATGAAGAAGTGTGTCTTGCAAGAAATCCCTGTGTTCAAACACGGCAAAACAAATCAGATCTGTTTTTCAAGTACTTACCATACGTTAATGGCATCTACCATTTATCCTCACTTATTCTTGCCTGCAAATTCAGTATATTTTAGCATACCCAGAGCAGAAACACTTTGCCCCCAGTTTATTTCATCCTTTAATACTGCATACAGCCTGAGTTGGAATCATTGACAGCACTCAGATCAGAGCATTAACAGTCTTCTTTTCTCGCAAGTATTTCTTTTCCTCCAGATGCATTTGTATCTCTGTCACCCTAATCCTCCTGGCATTAACTTGCTCTGTCTTCTCTGTTACTTTATCTTAGTAACAGCATGTTCCTGTCTGGTTTTCTAATTCCAGCACTGGGATTTTAGCATGGTGGGGGCACTTAGTCCTTTTATGTGTTTGAATGACCTCTGGTGAGGCCACTTTCTGCATCTTCTACCTCACATTCCCTATGCTATGGTGCTTTTCCTTTAAAGAATTACCTAATTTTCCTGCCATCTTCCATATTTAGTGTTATTAATACTCTCATTAGCATTTTCTGCAAAAGACATCAATCAAAATCTGTTTTTTTTTTCTGTTGCTAAGGGGAAAGGGAAGTAAGCATGTGTGCTCTACCTCAAATCCATCAAGAACTTTAAAAGATATAGAATAGTTACTACCTTAGTGAACAATGACCCAAAATGAAACCATGATGCTCAAATATACAGCTGATTTAATCAATTTTTTTGGCCTCTCTGGAGTTACAGCAGGCTTGAATCTGATAACTAAATATTGCACTCCAGTTCCACTCACCTAGAAGCACAATGCTGAAGGGCAGCTAAGCACATTAGAAATACAGCCTCTCATATCAGATGGTCAGCAGTAATGGGCATGTGCATAATTCCAAAAATCCTACTGGATATGAGAAAATCCCTTTTTTTCCAAGGAATACAGTCAGTCAAGGCAAGCAATTACTATGTAGGAAGTTATTCTTCTTACACTCAAGGGAAGTAGAAAAGGAATTGCCTATTTTTACTAAACCCAGTAAAAGAAGGGGCAGGTTGTGCAGTACAGTACATTTGAGAGCAATATTTATCCACTTTTGGGAAATACTATTTCATTAAACTTACCACATAATCGTATTTATGCTTCAGGTTCCAGCGACAGATAGGACACTGGCCAGAGGGGTTAGGGGGCATTGGTGCTTCAGCATCCTCAATAATCTTCCCCTCAATCTAGGAAACAATTCAAAGAATACAATGAACAAGAAAAGATTCCATAGTGTATACACTTAAATTCCTCTGTGACTTGAGGAGTATCTTTCATCAAGTCCACAACACACTGACAAGTATTGCACAGATGTAAGGGGGAAAGGACTTGCGTTATGCAACTCACTTGTATATAGATAGATCTAGCACTAAACTGACAGGGAAAACTACAAGGAAAAATTAAGACTTAAGAAAGGACTGTTGGAAGATGTCCGTTGTGTGCATTTTTCTTTCTTATTTAAAAAATATTTTTAAAACTTACACTGATTTTTTTTTCCTAGTTCAATTCCATCAATAACTCTCCTTCTGGGAGACAACTTTACAATCTCTTCCTCTGTCACTATAAAATGGTGACATCTAACACACAAATTTTCTTAAAAAGTAGCATCCAAAGAAATCTAGAAGGCATGTGTGGGAGGGACTTGAGAAATCTATTTTCTAAACGTAGGTATGTTAGGAATATGATGTCTATATAAATGTGCACTTGTCTTTTTTTGAGGACCTATATGAATAGAAGCAAGAGCTCTCAGCCTACAGCTGAATGGACAGAAAAGATTAAAAAAAAAAAAAACACAACCAAATGAGTTTTTCTTCAAAATGTTCTGGAAGAAGAAAATTTCTAGTCAAGATTAAAACCATATATGGAACACCAACTGCTACGGTCAAGTAGTTCAAGTAACAGAGAGTTTAAAAAGAAACCCTGAGTATCTAATAAAGTCTCCCAGGCTGTGGATGAACACAATGTTTCTTTTAAGAAAAAAAAAATCAAAAGCTGATTTATTTTGAATTGTCAGGTTCTGAGTCTGAAAGCCTGTAAAGAAAAAAGCAAGACATTTCCTCTAAGCATGTGTGGGACACTGATATCCATCTGAAATGCTACAGTGTAAGATGTTATGCCACGCATCTTTCCTGTCTGTTGATGGCAAACAGGTAGGTTGTTTGTGGCTGAAGTATCTCTGTACCTCAGAAAGAGGGGATACACTCAATTTTTATCTAAGACTCCTTCTCCCACAATTTCAACAAAGTTTTACATAAAGAAAAAATAATTAATATAAAATACAGGTCAGTATCTACTCTTCCATTTGTTGGTAAAATTATTTCTGTGGAAGTCAGCATGTCTGATTCCCTCAGAGTCTTATTGATTCTTGCCTGTTTGGCTTCAGACCGTACTTTGACTGCAATTTCATCTTGAAAGTTAATGAGAAAAAAAGAATAATCAGAATGCTATGTCATTTTTTCTTGACATCAATTTCAACATATGGGTTTGGGTAATTATTGACCAGTAACTGAAGGTTATCATACTGTTAACCCACTGAGTCATTATTCTTCTGTTACAGGGCAAGAGTGAATACTAAGGTTGACATTCTCAGAATTCTGAATTCCTCTAGGATTCATTCATCTGGCTCATGTCCAACAGTTCCTTCGATATCAATTACAGACAAGAGTACATAGGAAGATGAGCACACAGATGGATTCAGAAAAGCCTGATGTTGGGTTCATAGGACAAATGGGGTGACCAGAGGATATACTGACAAATGCATCAACCCTTTAGTTGGTCAATTTACATCATTTGTTATGAGATTTTCTCATCTATGAGCATGGATGAATCATACACTGATGCATTATTGTTAATGCATATTACGTAGCAGAAGTATCCAGATCTTCCTCATGATGCACAAAGGGACAGGAAGTTGAGACTTCTTTTTTTCTAGAGGACTCTGCTAGTGTCAAAAGTTATACATCTAAAATATAAGTAACCTACTCCGTTCAAGTTTCAAACATGACAGTGTCCACAAATCCAAACATGACACAAAGGAAACTCAGACTTTAAATATATAAACAGTCTTATTTTGCCCATTTTGTTAGCAAGAAAAAAAAAAAAAAAGTCCCTTTAATCCATATTTAGTTCTATACAATTCCTGGTCTACTCTCACAATGATACTTAAACACTTCAAACTATCTGTACTGCCTGTCTTCAAGACACAGGTAGTGGCATACATAACATGTGCAGAATAATGGAATTTTGCTCCCCATTCTTATATATTTCAGTGCTTTTTCTAAACACCAATAATTCTCTTGACAAAGCACAACGGATCAGATGGTATTAATCAAGCAGATCAAGCTAATTCCACTGCTTTTGCATTTTCCTTCATAGATAAAGAGCATTTTCTCAGCTATTTCAAAGCTTCTGTTTATTTTTGGAAGCAACATTCTTTGTGTATTTAGGGTTTTCCTTTTGACAACACATCTTCCAGATATTTTTTTTCTCACTGAATGTGTTACAAAAGGCAACCTTCAAACCACCAGCAGCCACTAAGGCACGTGCTGCAATTAACAAACACGACACAGATCAAAGGCATGCAACACACGTGTTGTACAGCCAGCACTGGACAACTCTGCACTCAGGCAAACTTTCACAGTGTGTGCTTGCGCTAACCATGGGGCCAAGGTGATGTCAAGTGTCAGGGCTCCCAATTTTATTGGGTATTACCACACAACAGGTCCGGGTAGCTATGACCAGAGCCCTCTGTCACCTCGCCAGCAGCAGGGTGACGACCCAGGCTTTCTGTGGCCAAACCATTTCTGTGCCCAATGGGCTTAACTACACTTGTAACACTCTCCTTCCTTTGTTTGGCCTTCACAGGCTGCAATGCTTTCTCGGCAGAAAGCCGACCCTTTCACCCTCCCTTTGGAACCAACAGGCTTATTCCCCTCTGCAGAAAGAAGAATTAACATGAGCTGCTAGCGGGAAAGAAGTAGGGACGCAGAGACTTACTATGGTCGTGTTGCCTTCAGTCACCTCCACGACTACACAAACAAAAATAAAGGAGAAAGAGACAAGAAAACAAAATGAGACTCATTCCACCTTAATAACGATAAAAAGAAAAAAAGCACTAGGTGGTGGGGCTTGGTGAAACAGAGCGATGTTGCACCGCAGTGAGAGACCCAAGGCTCGGGGCAGCCCGGCGGCCGAGGCTTCACAGAACGATCCCGAGACATCGCCCCGGCCCCCGAGCTGCTCTCTGCCGCGGGCCACTCCTGCACTCACCCTCCCGCAGGGTTCTGGCCGGTGGTGAAACCCAGCCGCTACCCCACAGCCCGGCGAACAACCGCCTAAAAGCCCCGCGCAGCAAGCTGGGCGCCGCCATCTTGCAGTCGCCCTCACTGCCGTCACTCCCGCTTCCGCCGGCGGGAGGGCGGGCTCTCGGCCGCCATGTTGGGGCGCGGCTGTTCCCCGCCCTGGTCACCTGGGGGGGAGAGGGTGGTAGGAAGGGGAAGGGCCCTACTGCTCTGTGGCGTTCCTGGCTCTTCAGTTGTCTATAACCGATAGCTAGGCTCATTCAGTGAGTTCTCTCAAATGCTTTTTTTGCTGAAAATAAACGTGTCTTGATACCAGTGGTCTACCGTGCTCATGTAATCGTTCTGAGTTTCCAGCTAAAATGTATTGTAAAATATCAGTGGTGACCTAAACAAAGCGTACAACAGAATGTGAAATGAAGGGTGACCATCCTACCCCAGGCTGTCTTTTATCACCTTCCTTTTGTTTGTTACGCTTGCGGCTTGTTACACAAATGCCTCTCAATATCCATTTTTATACTCCTTGATAAACTGGGCAGGTTCTTCAGGTGATAGCATCGTCCTGTTAGTTTGTAGGGTGGGTCACAACGGCAATCTCCTTCCGTTGCAGTTCTGAGTACTCATCCCTGGGACTTTTTCAAAGAAATGGGAATGAAGGCAGGGCTTCTGACCAGACTCGCTCTGCTCAATGCCAAGCAATGCAAACAGGGTCATCCCAGTTATTCAGAGAGCAAATTGAGTAAGAATACTAACCAGAAGAGAACTATTCCTCTCTTGCTGCGTTATGCTATATAATGTTCTCTTGAAGCAGAGAGTGATTTTCAGCTTGTCCAAAAGCTTATTAGAAATAAGAGCCAAACAAAATATTTACTGCCATTCAGTCTGAGGATAATTTCCTTATGAGGAGAAGGAACATTGCTAAACACTGTGATGTAGAAAAGTCACATTTTTATGATTTTCTTTATATAGAGAATTTTATCCTAATGGAAGGAGTTTGGCTGTAACAACCTGACAGGAGAATTTATTCAGTGTCTTAAATTAAACACAGTTTCCTCTACTTGTCTCATGTGAAGGGGAAAACTAAAGAGCTGACTGTTTCAATGGGATAGAAACAGACAGTTGGTAGGCACGCAGTGCTGGCTCACCACAGTAAAGATAAGAAGACAGAGAGGGCTGGGTGCTGTTCAAGAGCTTCACCATGTCATTTGACTTTCAGCGATGATATTTAAGCAGCACTGTGGGTTTTGATCTGACAGAGGCAACCAACATGGTGATAGTTCAAATAACATTAGGTACTCCGCTTGCTTCTCTCACTATCAGACGTCTAAGTGCTGCCCCTAATAGTAATTTCAGTGACACGTAATTTAATGCAAAGAAAGAAAATAATCGCTTTCTTAAGTAACTGATTTTTGTGGGGATAGAGTGCATCCTCTCTATCCCCAAGAGATTTTCATTGCCTTCCGAGTATTTTCTAGAACCATCAGCAATGCAGACCATTTTGTCCAAAGGAGACAAATAAAGTTTGTGCCAACTTGGGTTGAAGCCCATCATCTCTTTCCAAGTTTGGAAATTTGACATATTTCTGATTTCTTACAGATAATTTCTGAATGTGTTTATTTCATCAAGCTCTTGTATTCGCGGGTAAAATAAAAAATAATCCTGAATACTATGTCTGTGTACAAAAGAAAAGGACTTGCTTTCTGCAAGTAATTTCAGCCATGGTCTGTGTTTTGTCAGCGCTGCAGAGGGTGGTCCAGTTTAAATAGAAATGGACATTTCTAAGGAATGGAACGGGATATCACTGACCACTAAAGAATGAATGCTTTTCCTTTTGAATTAAAATTAAACCTGTGCTCGCAAGTGGGGGAGCTGCACAGAAGCAAAGAAGGAGCCTATTTTAGTTGAGAAACGTATGTCCTAATTGATTACGGCCTCTAAAGATATTATGGCTCTGTTCTCAAAGAAATGGCATTCGCTTATTTGAACTGCTTTGGGATTAGACATTGTAGGTGTTTCATAAGACATCCTTTTTCTTTTCATACAAATGTGTGTTCTGCTTTTTGTTATTGTTTGGAAAACGTTTCGGGTTTTTTTTTTTTTTTCCTTATTTACTCTAATACCTTACTACTTTCTGCTTCCAGCAACAAAGCAACTTTTCTGGTCCTTTGGACATTTTTTGGTCCATTGGATGCTAATAGATGTATATCTCCTCCAGAGCTTTACTTGTGCAAATATCTTATGAAGGCTGAGTCTGTTCCAATGAAACAACGTTAAAAGCTGTAGAACTAGAGATGGAAAAAGCTAGTAGGTCACGTAGTTCCCACACAGGCCCCCCAGACCAGCACAGGTTTGTTTCCAATGGTACATTTTTGGTGCTTTCCAGAAGGGGTCACTGCAGGTCAGTGTTCACTTCGTCCAACAGCCTGCCTCCCTTCCCCCTTGAAAAATTGGGAAACATTCTCAATCTGGTGCTGAGTGCGTTGCAAAATGTCTCGATTTTTATGCTAGCATCTATGTTGATGCTGAGTGGTCAAAAGTGGACTAAATTTGTTCAAGTACAACAACATTAAGATTTTAAATGGGGAAATTTAAAGTGAGCTTTCCAAAATGACTTGTTAGCCACATATGTGTGTTGCTGCAGATCCTCAGAACTGCTCTGGAGCTGCCCAGCTGTAAGGAGTAAGACAGATTCACAGGTTTGTCTTTTCATGTGTCTCATACTTAGAAATATCACATCTTATATAAAAGTAGCTCATTATTCAAATGAAACTACTGATTGTAAAAACAAAGCTAAAGTAACAAAACAAACAAACAAATAATAATAAAACACATGCACAAAAAAAAACCCCAAACCCAACAACCTGCAGAAGTGACACTCCCCACCCCTCAAGTGTGAATAATAGAAGGGAATAACGAACAATCATGTTGCACCAAGGCTTCAGTTCATCATTACTCAACCATTCAGAGCCACAGGGATACAAGGACCTCTCTGAAGGTTGTCTGGTGTCACAGCCTGTTAGAGATCAGAGATTGCTGCAGGGTTCATCTCTTGCATGTGAATGATGTGTCCTGGTTGAGAGTAGCTAAATCCTTGTCATCCTGAAGGGCCTACTCATTCCACAAATGAACAGCCATCCCCAACTTTCTCCATGTTCTGGGAAGTACCTTCTGAAACAGACTTGAGAAGGTGGGAGAGAATGATGTCAGAACAGAGATTAGTAATTTGAAGCATGGAGGAGGGTGAAAAGTTGTTTGGAAAGGAAGAAAAGCTGAAAAGAGAGCAGGGGTATAGAGCAAAGTGATGGTACTCTAGTAGGAAAATGAGCAACTCACTTGGAAATAGTGTGTTTATATTTTTAAGGTTTCCGTCTTTTCCCAGTGGATATAGTTATTTTTCAAAACAAAATAACCAAGTAATAATTTTATTACGTTTCCTTCCAATATTTCAGGCTTAGTGTAAACAAGAAAAATCCAGTGGGGAAATGAATCCAACTTCTTTTTCCAATAACGCTTCAGTTCTGTTTCTTCCACTACCTGCCTCTCTCCTTATATGTTATGGATACTTCTATTCTCATAGCCGGTATCTGTGGCATTACTGATACCAGCTGAAATACGTTGGTGAAGACATTTGTTAAAGGGAAAAACCTTGAAGTTCACCCAAATTTACTTCTGATACAGAAATAAGTTCTGAGATTTTCAGCGTTTAAAAAAATATCAGTGGCTTTTGACATTTTGGGAACGTTCCATATGGTCAAGTTCAGTCAAAATGATGGAAAACAACTGAGCTGCCTGCATGGAGATTTGATCTCTGGAAATTAATATTTGGGCTGCGTGGAAGAATCAGAAGAAAAACTCTTTAACAACACCATAGAAATCAGACCGGCAAGAATCCAAAGATTTAATTTTTCCAGATGTGTCTTTTTTTTTTTTTTCCCAAGCAGGTGAAGGATGGACTTCAGAAAAACACAATGAAAAATACTGAATTTGTTAAGGCAAGGCTGGCATAAAGACCACTGCAAAACCACTCCAGTACCTGAAGTATAGGCAATCTTAATTTGTGTTATTTAAAGATCGAAGGTTTATCAGGGCCCTAATACAATTGTTGTGTCTTCAGGCATTTCCAGGAAGAATTGTAACAAATGCTCAGTTTGATTTCAACAACAGATGTGTTTGTACATGGTGAGGATGAGCAGGAGAAGTCCAGGAGTTCATTCACATGAGAACAGCCCTGGAGTAGCCTTTCACTGGGGAGTCTGGAAAGCCTGAACCAGCTGTCTGCATCAGTGTTTTGTGCTATTGGTTGTAGCATGTGAAACCTTGACTCAATTTCTCCCTTGCTGTAGCCAAAGCCTGAGACTTACCAGAGAGGCCCTGGGACAGTGTAGGCAAAACAAGAGATGCCCAAACTTTCAGCAAACGGATGTATTGCTGTAGCAGCTGCTTCGTTGAGTGTTTAGCGTGGACATATGTAAGCTTAATGTTCCCAGCATGTGCTCCTGAGCACAGGAGGATCCACAAACTTAGGTTCTGATCATTCTGGTCAAAATTTACTTGCCTGAGCCAAGGGCAGGCTCTGCAGCCTGTTTCAGTCAGGAGTCAAACACCTAGGCTTTCTTTTCTTTCTTTCTTTCTTTCTTTTTTTCCTAACAAGATGCAGAGGCAAGAGTGAAATTGCAGTAGGGAGTGTCAGCTGGATCTATACTTCGTCAGTAGAGGAGAGGCTCTGTCAGAATGACAAACTTTGCAGTCGTCTTCTTGCTTTTCTTCCTGTTTTTAGCTCCACGAGTTTGGAGCGGGGGAAGCCCATGTTGTGCTCTGATGTTGGACCATGATGGGACGTGATGGAGAGATCTCCAGCAGGGTTTTCCTCTTATGGCTCCTCCAGCCAGATGGCTTCAATCTACTGACCAATTCTCTGTGCTTTGTGTGAGGTCTGTATGCAATTTAGATGGAGCCTGTTCTCAGCTAGTTTTGCCTTTTCTTTGCCCCCCCTCCCCCACATGCATATAACATTCCCAACTGACCCTTTTCTTTCTCCCCTTTTCCCTAGCCATTAGGGGAAATTATGCTGGCACCATATACCAAATATATCAGCTGGATTTGCCTGAAAGTCCTTCGCTCCTGGGGGCTTTCAGTCATCAAACTTCTCTGAGTATTTCTGAGAAGAACACTCACTTAGGCAACTGTGCTGTTGCTGTGGTTTTCAGACTGCTATTTGTGATGCTGCTGTTTTCCAGCTGGTAAAGAGTTCAGAATGTGGCACTACTTGTCCACACCTACGATTGCTATTGCCCTGAGTCCTGACAGATTTGTCTTATCAAGATAACTCACTTATCTGAATCTTTGCACTCTGCAAGCCTAGAGAGAACATATTTTGCTCTCCAGGTTTGTTTGTTTGGTTATTTATTTATTTATTTATTTTACATTTTCTGATACTGTTCAGCATGAAAGATTTCAAATGCCATGACAAATAAAGGCAGGGACTGCCATTCACACTGCATTTTTATGACTTGTACTAAAAGTACAGCGAGTAGCAGGCAATAGAGGACAGTCTTTTGTGAAGACAGAAAACAACAGAAGAATAATGACAAGACAGGAGGACATGTCTTGTTGTTTTGTTTACACCATCAGCAAAGTTGATTCCTGGACTGGTATGCTGGAAAAAAAGATCAGATCGATTAAGTGGAGTTTTAGGTGATGATAGTTGATCTATTAAAAACAGTTTTACTTCATCCTTAATTCTGCTTTGCATTCTGTGGCATTGTATTTTTGGGACCCTTACTTGAGTACCCAGGGGGAATTTGTTGCTTTTGTTACTCTGTGGCTTCGAAGAGCTTGGAGGCTGATGGAAAATGATAGCTGGCCTTTCTGCCAGTCAGGTGAAAACACAATATGCTCCCTGCATTTATGGCTTCTCAAAGTGAATCACAGTCAGCTGGATCTGTAAGCGTTTAGAGACAACAAAAAAGGAGATTCCCCCTGTGGAAAGAAGGGAATGAGGGTATTTGTGTCACTGTTCAGTTTACCTGGTACTTGGGACCATAGGGACTTACACTGGCCTCTGTTACCTTGTGCAGATATTCCACTGATCTAGATTTCTGACAATTTCCTTGTTCATAGCTGAGTTATGGAAGAAAACTCCCCTCCTGACCCTGAAGTTACTTGTTTCTAGTACCCGGCAGACCTAGTTTATGAACAAGAAGAACTCTGCCTTCTTTGCCCCCAAAAACAGAAAAACAAAATGAAACTGTTAACTGTAATGTCACTGACTGAATCAGAGAAGAATATGACTTTGGCATGCAAGAAGAAAGATGAGACAATGGTCGGTAGAGATGAAAGTGAGGTAACGATGGCCAGAGTTTAATTGGGTTTTCATAAAACATGCTGTTCTTCACAATTTGGCTAACATTTGATCGTGTCTTTTTATGAGTCTGGCAAGACAATGAAGCTTCAAACCATTTGCTTTGCAACTGGAAAAATGAATCTGAAAGATACTCAGAAGAGCACTAGGCCTCTTTGCCTCCTATATTGAGAAGAAGTGATTCAGCAGTGAGGGAATGAGTGCCTCTTGCAGCCATACAAGTACAGTTTAGCAGTAAATCAACTCAGCTGCAGTCCTCACCACATGATATTCTTTAGTTGCCACTGGGGAGAATTCTGCTCATCTCCAGGCAAGATTTTGCCTTGAGTTAATATTTATTTCCGTTTTTACAGATGTGCTGTCCAGTGATGGATGGGGTGTGTTAACCTTCTTCTTTTTCGCACCTGGTCCACACCTGTTTGGGATCTCATTCCCTGCCCTACTGGGCAGCAGCTCTTGAATTTTGCTGGATCCTGGATCGAAAGCCAACTGAGGGTGGTGAACGACTTTGAAACTCTTGGCCAGAGGGCTTTTTGTTTTTAAAGTCAGAGAGGTTGATAGGTTTTGTTTTGTTCTTGGGTGAATATTCATTCTCATGACAAAAACATTTCACAATAAGCTGTTCCCATTTGACAGCTCTTTGGCAGCACATGTGTGAAAAAAGTTTTTTTGTAGTCTCACTCCTAGTGGGAGAGGGTATTGCTGTCTCAAAAAGACATTGGACTTTCATTGCTCTCATTGATGGTTTACTCAAAAAAGTTATGGACTAAATATTCCCCAGAATCTAAACTCACCAGGGAACATAAAAGCTGATCCCCTAGTGCACTGAAGGAACTTGTTCTTGTCATGCCTTTTCAGTTCTTTTGGGGTAGGAAGGGGACTTTGTTCTCCAGGGCTGTGGATTCAAGAGCATGAAATTCAATACAAAAATTTTGAAACAAAAAACAAATGGCATTGTTTAGGATCCTGTTATAGCATGTTTTTTTCATTTGCACTGTAGGGGCTTTAAATAGTAGCATGTGAGAACTGGCCAAATTTAGTTTGGTCAAGACTAGGAAAGACTGTGAGGAAGCTTGGAGAGACCCAGCTAAGCTTACTGAAAAGGCATCTCAATGGCAAATTAAGTTCCTTGTAGAATGCTAGAAGTTAATGCATGCTTGGGAGAAAATGCATTTGCTCAGCCATCTTGAAGTCCTCTAATTGAATTCTTTCTCTCTAGGAAAAGAGTTGAGCATCACTGCTGACAGCTCAGTAAAAGTTCCAGGGACTTTTTTCACAAGGAAGACATGGATGTACTGCAGAATGTCCAATAAAGGGCCATGAAGATGATGAAGGAACTGAAGTGTCCCTCTTATGTGGAAAAAGTGTCAGATGGGACTGTTCAGCCTAGAGAAAAGAAGGCTTGGGGGCAAATTTCATCAATGGATTGAAATTGAAATGTATAGAAATAGCAAATGTATAGAAATAGGCAGTGGGCACAAACTGAAGCACAGGAGGTTCCCTCTGAACATCAGGAAATGCTTTCCTTTTGCTAAGAGGATGAAGGAGCAATAATAGAGGTTGCCCAGAGAGGCTGTGGAGTCTTCCTCCTTAGAAATGTTCAGAAGCTGTTTGGACATAGCCCTGGTTAAATTACTATAGGTGGCCCTTGATCAGGGAGGTTGGACTAGATGGCTTCTAGAGGTTCCTTCTAACCTCAACCATTCTCTGATTACATGTGCTTATCAATATTATTGAGAATCACAGAGCAGAGGTGTGATGTGTAGACTGGCATAGCATTGTGGCATTGTGAGTTATCAGTCAAGGGTCAAAGTGAAGCAGTAGGTGATGTGTTTGGTTCTGGGACTGGAAATGTAGTAGAGCTACAGGTCAATAAGAGGAGCATCTGCAGAGTCTGTTATGGTGGAACCAGAAACAATAGAGAAAAGAGGGGATTTGCTGATCAGAAATGAGGGACATTGCAGAGCTCAGTATTTGGAGTAACTGGTAGGTTCTAGGGTGTTTCTTCTTCCTTGGATGCCACTGTGCATCAATCTTTCCTGTTTCCCTGAAATTTCCCTTTAAGAGTCTGAATCCTCCTGAGCGGTAGGTGATCTTGACTATAATGGAGAGGAATAAGCTTGGGAAAGTTTTGTTAAAAGAGAACAGGTTATAAAAACAACCCTCTCTGCACGGCTTGAACCTGTCAGCGTGACGCTGCCGACGACACAGCTGGAGGGGAATGTGGCAGGCTCCTCAGCCCTGAAGCAGAGCAGCCTACACAGCCTGCAAGTGTTACGGCCCCAGTGTGGGCTTGGGGGAGGTGTGCCTGCCTTGCCAGGTGGGCCATGCATGGCAGTCAGATGCTTAAGTGGCCGTAAGCATTTAATCAAAGCAATCTCTTTGAATCCCGGTTTTGCCAAGGGCTTGAGAAGCCCCAGGAAAGTGCATGTGATTCTGGAAGTGCTGCTGGGCTCATCTCCAAAGCTCGATGTGGTTCTGAGTGTCCTCTTCGGGACTGTATTATTGGCCCTTAGCAAGAGAAATAGCTCTTTGTAAGGAAAGTTCTCTCTACAAGTGCATGCAGCATGAAGTTGTACTGGTCTCCCGTTCTGGAACAGACAAGAAGAACCAGAAAGAAAGAGGCTTAGAGGATGAGGAAGCTTGTGTCACTGAACCCTGGGGTATTGGTCTGCCCAGGATCTCTTGGTGTCCTGTTCAGAGTCAGTAACTCTAGGGCAAAGATTTTGCTGCATTCTCCTCCAGACAAACCTACCATGTTGGTTCGTGTTGGCTGTCACTGGGGACAGACTTCTTACTGGAGACAAGAGGGGATGGTTTCAAACTAAAAGAGGAGTGATTTAGATCGGACATATGGAAGTTTTTTACATTAATGATGATGAGGCACTGGCACAGGTTGCCCAGAGAGGTGGTGGATGCCCTGTACTCCGGGTAGGCTGGATGGGACTCTGAGCACCCTGATCTAGCTCTAGGTGTCCCTGTTCATTGCAGGGGAGTGCATTTGAATCCCTTCAACTCAAATGATTTCATGATTCTGTGACTAGATACTGCAGAAAACCAATTCCTCTCCTTGTCCTCAGAACTGTGTATTTGTAGAAGTGCCATATAACTGCATGTGTTAATGTATGTAGTTCTGTGTTGTGGCATATTCAGCTGTGTCTGTAGACACGCAGTAGCAGAGATGAGCATAGACTGCTATGTGTGCATCTGTCAAGGCAGCTCACCCTTTCTCCCAGGATTATTTTGCTTTCTGTTTCCTGGGTTGTTAAATCTTGATAATGGAATACATTTTCTTGGGATGCTTCAAGACTGTCCTGCTTCAAATGCAGCATCTTATCCATGTTCTTAGGCGACTAGCTGAAGATGCAGGACACCTGTGTTCCGGTTCTGTGCTTTGCCACAGACTTGTTGCATGACCTTGGTAAGCCATAAACTTTTCTTCCACACGTTTTCCTTTGTCTGTTCAAATTATACAGTTTTAGAAGCAAAAGTCAAACACCAACAGAACAGTAAGCATAAGCTTTTGCAATGCTGACCACTCATGAAGTATGGAGCACCTGCATATGATATCTATGGCTCTGCTTGAAAAGTAATAGTTTACAGTAGTTACCAAACGATCAAAAGTATTGCTACATTGGCAGAGCCACCTAGTGGGAATGCACTTTGCAATGTGGGAGAAACCTAAAGTCTTCGAGTGCCTCAGGTACTTAACTAGTTATGGGGTGTAACTGTACCTTTCTTTCCTGTTGATCTGCGTGAAGACATTAAAATGAAGCTTTGCACAAATAAAGGGCAGAAGGGACCAGTGACTACATCTAACAGATACAGCACTACTCAACCAAGATTTCATAAGATGTTCATGGTACCATTCTGTCAAGATTTCCTAAGATGTTCAGCCCTGGTGTATGACTTGAAATGTGTGCTTAATAAATGGAAATGAAAACATACCTGAGTTGGAGAGTTCAACATTCCTCAAATTCTAGATATCCTTTGCTGTGCTACTAAGGATACCTACATTTATCCATAAGGAAAGGAAACTTAAAACAGCTGAGTTACAGAGAACTGTATCTCACAAGTCATGTCGTTGTTTCTGTACTCTGTGGCATAAAAAGCAAATGCTCTGTAAAGGGCATTTTACCCTTCAACACAAAGATTTCAGTCTGTGCCCCAGTGCAGCTCTGCCTCTGTCTTCTAATGGGAGGCCACAGCACGGGGAAACGAATCCTGGGAAGGCAGAACAACGGGGTGGGAATTAGTCAGATGCAGGGGCAAGTGACTCAGTACTAATGGCCAGATAGGCTCTGACAGCCTCACACCAACGGGCCACTCTTCTCTACAGGGAGTTTACGAGGCCTTGGCTTGTGTGGCCACCTCCACTTACGAACAAAAATCAAAACCATATTGGTATACCCCTCCCAACAGCAGCTGCCTGTTTTTTTGCATAAATCGTGCTCCCTGCCCCTCTCCAGGGGAGCTCCATAAAATAAATGGATTCATTACATGCGGATTTCCTTTTCCTTCTTCTCTGGAGAAACAAAGAGCCTATTAGATACAATATGGAAATACACATACACATGCACACATGTGCAGACAACATGAAAATGTGCACGTGCACATGCAGTGCATAAGCTCCCTCACTCTCTGGTCTCTCTCCCATCTCAGTGCCATAAAATACGTGCAGAAAGCCCCTTCTTTATGTGCATAGCTCTGCCAAACACACAGGCGTGTATTCATTCGCGTGGTTCTGCAACTGAAATTCTGCACTAGCAAGGACAGGAAAGCCCAGGCAAGTTGCCTCCTCAAAGGTGCAGGGTTATGTATCACAGCCAAAGCCTCCCATAGTGGCTCTCAGTGTTTTCACCGAGGAGCAGAAGGGCCCCATCTTTCAAAGAACTGGGTTCACAACAGGTTAACCAGGGAGCTGGAGGGTGCCAGCTTGGTCCCTTCAGCAGTGGTAAAAGAGGGTGCTTTGTATCTGAGAAAAAGAGAAGGATGGAGGTAGGGAAATGGCTGGGAGGCCTTCATTCCTCTCATCCCCAGGTGGCGGCAATACTGGCACAGGATTGAGCTGGAAAGCACACCTTCCCTGGAAAGCTCTGCCTGTGTGCTGCACCACAGATGCGAATCTCACACACCTGTGCAGCAGGCTGAGGGACAGCCTGGAAACCCCTCGCCAAGCAGGTGACACAGTTAGGAGGTACCTACTTTCACCTTTCAGATGCTGCCATAAGATACTGGCTCCAGGACAAGACTGTAGTATGCGGGTATGTTCACACTGTACACTAAACCCAAGACAGAGCCTAGGTTTGAACACTGACTTGCTTCCCCTGCAAACTGTTAATGCCTTCAACCTCGGGTCTCACTTTGACTTCAGCCAGGTTCTCTGGGGCTCTGGAAGCCCGCCCTCGACAGGGTGCTGTGCTGTAGAAACAGCAGGCAAATTACCAGAGCACTAGGAAATTGTGCACAATCTTTGCCAGATTGTCTCCTGGTCACACCCACCCACCTGATTTAGGAGTCAAGAATATAGCTGAGGAGGAAAAGGGGAGCTGCTGACTGTCCCTTGTACCAGGAGATGTTGTGCCCTGGGAAAAGGGAGGAGAAAGGCAGCAGGATCAGGAAGAAAGGCTCAGGGAGGAGGGAAACCAAGTTCCATGGTGACGTTTGCTGGGCCAAAGCCAAGGCCATGCTGGGGACATGCCATTGGTGTCTGAGCTGGAGCCAACCCTAGCCAGGTCTCTAGTTTGTGAGGGAAGAAATTGAACATCAAAGTCCTGTTTTCAGCAGAGTCCATTTTAGCCCTCCAAGAAGAAGTGGCAGTGAAAAGCTGAGAGGGCATGGGAGCAAGCTGGAGTCAAGAGGCACCTGTTCAAATCTGAGGAGCGTGGAAAGTGATTTTGCCAGCAGGACTTCAGATGCAAGACACAGATCTCTCAAATCTCAAGAGCATAAGAAGATAGTGGTGTTTTCATCAGGCCTGGAATACTGGGCTTTGGGGTTACATTCAGGCTCCATTTCTAGCTTTTTCTCTCTGCTTTGAAGTGTTGAAACTTTCCAATGTAAGTTGTGTGTTTTTGCATAATCAAGTGAGTCCTTCAGTGAGAGCTTAAGGAACAACAGTGACTTAATGTCTGATGAAGTCCAGTCCAGAAAGTTAGGGGGGGGAGACAGATCCCTCAAAGGAGGGCTTCTGAGGAGAAACCCTAGCAAGAACTGAGCTGTGATGGAGTTCAAAGCATTTCATATTGTCTTAAATTTAGTATTTTAAACCCCAAACTTTCTGATGTCTTAAGCTGGACCATGAAGATTTGTATAACTTTAAAGTTGTGAGCTTTTATAAAAGAACAAATGCATTTTTCTCCTTGCTTCTTGATTTCTGAGCCTTAAGGTTCCCTTTGAATCACATTTTTTACTTTTTTCCACAATGAAGAGGACTAGAAACTTGTCTTATGTAGAAAATGTGTTTTCACCTAATCATCTGTCATCAGGATCTGGAGCTTTAAGGAAAAACAGCAACAGCATAATGAGATCCACAACCCATCACAAGCACTGTGCTACTTCAAATGGCTTCGCTTCACTGGGGTCTGCAAGGACTTTGTATACACAAGTATGGAGATTGCAATCTTGACCCTGGAAACTTTGGAGCCATGGAACGGCCAATCTGGATGAGCCCCAGAATCTATTTATTCCAGGAACCTGTCTCTGCTGTGCTGGTGTTCTGATGCTGTCTTTGATGCATTTGCCAGATGCTTCAGGGGAAGGTGCAAGATCTTTACAGTAGGCAGATGTAACAGTCTTTTCCACACTTGAGATCACTTTCTGGTTCCTAACCTTTAGAGATGGGATTGAGACCAGCAATACAAAATTTAGCTTATTTTCCATAAGTGCGGTTAGCTGTTGTTATTTTTCTCCCCTTCCACATCTTGGCCTCCCGGCTTCTTGTGTTCAGGATGGCTTAGGCCAGTTGCATACGACGTGAAGGAAATTATTTACTTTAATGAAGTTTGAAGTGGTTTCTTCTTTATCTTATTGATTTTCAGTTTATCCTTTTGTGTTCAAGGACAACAGCAACACTCAGTTGTCTTCCCCTCTCTGGGTATTTCATGTGCTTGCATTAGTATGCTTTCTGCTTGCAAGAATGTGTGATGCTGGGGATTTGTGCCAGTGAAACTCCTTGCTTCAGACTCCCATGTACTTCACCTGCTTTATTGTACAGATGCTTCTTCCCTCCAGTGTTTTTCCCTCCCCACATGTAAGCAACTGTGTTACCTGATAGCTGAGGCACTCAGCTGGGACTGAGACGGCCTCTGGTCTGTTCCTTGCTGTGAACTTTTGCAGCAGCATCTGCTTCTCTTTAGACTGTAAACTCTGTGTGCACGTTTGTGCCTGAAAACCACAATTTCAGCTGAAACCTCTGCACTCCTCTGTAATGCATACCATGATTTGTAGAATCTCACATTTAAATATACATATACCCTCATCTCACTTGGCCACTCTCATGCTCTGCTGTTCACAGGGTCGGATGTGCTCTGTGAATTGGGTGCTCTGGTGCCCTGGTGCCGGGGCTTGGTGGTGGGCTTGGCCCCAGAGCACAGGAGGCCGAGAGCTTGGAAAGCACTCAGACCTCCAATTCTTCATGGGAAAGCAGAGAGCACACCATTCTCTCTAGAAACAATCCTGCCTCTGTCTCCCTCCTTTGCTCCTTATCTCCGATGACATTTGTATGCAAATAGGATCAAAGGATCAGAGATGCGAGATAGACTGCCTGAATATTCAGGCGGTGCACTTCAGAGCAACCCATGGCCAGCTCACAAGAGAGTGAGAGGGAGGGATGGATGCAGGGGATCAAGCCCTGACCCTTCTCTGACAGTCACCCCTCTTTCTTACACTCCGAGGCACTTGTTGCCATTTGTTGAACCAATAGCTCCAACTGAATGGAAAATCCAGCTGGAGATTTGCCTGTGATATCCGACACTCGTAATTCATGGTATGTTGGCCAGTTCTGCAAAGTGGAGCGGGAGCACAAACAGCCCCTCATGGCTTGCCAGCCACGTGTGGGGTTCAGTAGTCACAGTGTGTGTGGGCTCCTTAGAGATGAGAAACCTCTCCAAGCAGTGATGTGACCGTGACGAGGGTGAAGGGTGGGAGCAGGGAGGAGGGATGGCTGCCCACTTTCGATCCCAGCACAGGGGCAGGTGAAGTTTGGTAACTTGCAGGTTTGCTCAGGCCCAGGAGCTGGTGGGGAATTGGAGATGAGGTGCTGAGCAGCTGGCAAGGGAGCTACTCTGCTAGAGAAAAGGAGGGAAAAAGATTTTGTCTGTGCTTGCATGAGGCTTTTTCAGCTTCCTTCTCACCGCAATCTGCCTGTGGGGACAGGGACTGCAGCTGCCACCGCAGAGTTCAGCCAGGGGTTCCTCTCAGAGGACTGCTTGTGGCTTTGATCAACCATAGCCGTGTGCCTCTTTCCCTGCCTGCTCCCTGGACACAGAATCTGGCTGTGCAGACATGTGAGGGTGAACACCAGCCCTTCTGCGCTTACAGCCCTGCCAAAGCAAGGGCTTTCTGTCAGGACAAGAAGAATGCTATCTGGCTCAGCTGTCACTGTCTTGAGGTGGATGTTCTGCATCAGCATGTTGATTCTGCTGCCCAAAGCACCCACAAGACCCTGCATGGGAAAAAATGAGCCAAAGGCACCTTGGTAGAGCAGTGTCCTGGCTTTCAGGGGAGGCCATGCAGGTAGTCGGGGACAGGACAAGAACACAAATGACTGAGGCAGCAGGAGGGGAGCATCTCCCAGCCTCTGTTTTCTATGCCTGGCTAACTGGAGGAAGCAGAAGGCTCCGCAGTGTGTCTGCCATTTCCTGGCAAACTGCCCGAGTCCAGTCACTCCTTCCTCAGCAGCTGGGGCATACAGCAATAAAATCTATCTGCACTTTAGGCAGTGCTGTCTTCAGTTTCCACAGTTCCCTGAAAGAGAGTGTAGTAGTGGCAGGTGGGTAACACTCAGGCTGCTTACAGTTTGAGGAGACCATGTCTGCTCGACACGTGTACCATGCCATGGCTTGGCAGATCTCAGGAGACCACACATGGCAAATAATTCTCTGGTTGTCTTCTATGGGCTACTGTACCCATCAGCTCAGGTGCTTTCCAGATTATTGCAGGCCTGAAGTCTTAGACCTTGGAGCTCTTCTGGTCCTCTGCCTGGGCCCCCTGTCCCTGCCTGCATGTGGGTACAAAGGCACAGCTGTCCTGGTTTGCAGGCAGGACTTTTACCCCCAGTGGTAGTAGTCTGGAGGTAGAGTGAGATCTGGCAGCCTTTGCAGCCTATTAAAAACTAGCCTTATAAAATATGAGTGAGGAAGCAAAATGCAACAACATAAGAGGAGGAAACCACCAATTAGGAGCAGCCCCTGAGGGGTTGCTTTCTCAGGAGCCAGGAGGCACACTGCCAGCAGGGCTTCTGGAGTGGGATGGGGCAGGTTAGGAGGGCAGGACCAGGGGCAGCTTCCTCACCCAGAGAAGACTTTCTGCAGCTAGGAGGTCCTGCAGTCCCAGAGCTGCTGCCTCTGAGCAGGGCAATAAGAGGTGCTGGCAAAGGGGAAAGAGCAGGAAGAGTGCTGGAAAGGTGCACTCTTCCTTAGCCTGAGGTGACAAGCTAGTAGCTGGGAATTGCTTTCTCCAGAAAGAAGCTGGGAGTAGCTTGCAAAGCTCTTCTGGTAGCCAGGTTTCCCACAGGATGGCAAAAGTGTGGGTTTGAATGAGGTATCCCCTGCAAAACAAATCCACTAGTGGTGCCCAGCTCCCAAGGTGGCTTCTTGTGGCTTGATGTGCCAGAGGAGGGGGCCCCACCAAGTATGGGATTGTAGAAAATAAGGGCATGAGGCCTGTGCTTCATTGTTGGTACGCTGGGGTTATGCAGTTCCTGGGCCATATGGCTGTTGTTGCTGGCTGGGAGTCAAAGTTATTCTCCATTAGCAGTGGTGGAGTGCAGTTTACAGAGGGACTCTGCTCCTGATATGGAGTGCTGAGGGCTGAACAGCCAGGATGTGGCTTGTGGACCATGTACTTCCTGCTGAAGAGGAGTGGGTGTGCAATGTATGTAGCTGTTATTTCATTCTGTCTTATTTTGCAGTCTTCCTGGAGATGCCCTTTTTTTAGGGCCATGCTTAGGCAATGGGTCCTCCGGAGAGGAAGAAGCAAAATACTTGACTGTGCCCACTGAGTGACACATCTCTTGGGTGCTATTTATAGGGACTGTACAGGAGAACATTGTCAGTGTGAGGAGAAATCTGGGCTTGTAGTGCAGATTGGGTGAAGTAGACCTGATCCTGCATGTGTACTGAATGGGCAGGTAATGCCTTCATTCACCCTTCACCACAGTTGACTCCTTCCCTTGCTTTGTCAGCAGCAGTGGTGCTGCCCTTCATAGAACAGAACTCTTGTTACTCAGGCTGAGAAATGGTCATGCAAATAGTGGTGAATGTGTGCTGGCAGCTGGATGGGGAGACTGGTGTTGGTCACCAGTTTTGGCAGGATGGAGACGTTGGAAATGGATGGCCAAGACCATGGGTTTTCCTTCCATGGAAGGAAGGGGCGAGATCCCTCTCATCTGATAGCTGCCTGAATTAAGATGGTTCTCAACTACTCACACTGGTGCTTCCAGCAGCCTGAAGCACCTGAAATAAGCTTCTTTTTAGGACTGCCAATGGGAACTTGGGAGATTTAGGTCCCACTGTTTTCTCAGCAGTGAGGTGACTCATTGACTGCCCAACTGAGCTCCTATGGAGTGCCATTACAAAGGTAGTCAACTCCGATCACAAGAGGTGTTGGGTAGGCTCACTGAGGCTCGTTTCTTGTGATGAGAGTTGACTATCCATGTAATGGCATTCTACTTCGGCTCTTTAACAATGGATTTATCACAGAATCACCAAGGTTGGAAAAGCCATCTAAGATCGTCTAGTCCAACTGTCAAACTACCACCACTATTTCCTCATTAAACCATGTCCCTCGGTACAAAATCTAAATGTTTCTTGAACACCTCCAGGAATGGTGACTCTACTTGGCAGCCCATTCCAGCACCTGACTGCTCTTTCAGAGAAGAAATTTTACTAACATCCAACCTGGTGCAACTTGAGGCCATTGCGGCTATATAAGGACCAGCTGTCCTCACTTAACCTCGTGAGTGAAAGAACACCTGAGCAGTGCTTCAAGTCAGATGTGATGAGAGCTGTAGCAATACTGAGCACAGTGGCTGCGCAGAATGCTGTGGGTAATATGGCACAGAGCATTCTGAAGGTGCTGTGAGTGAACATTGTTTAAATGTTTGCTTGGCTTGTAGTGGGGACCGAGGTTTCAGTCTCTGGCATCCTGGACATTTTCCACTTCCTTCATATTGCTGCATGGAGTTGCTCTTCCTCTGTCCAAGATAGCTGTTTTATGTAGTGTAAGTGATTCAGTGTGTTTTAGGCAAGGGATCTGAGCACGGGTCTCATTTTGTCAGAGGAACCGTGTCAGTGTAATGAATGAGTCTCTCAAATCCATTTGATGCAGATCTTGAATCTGGGTCTCCCCCCATCTCTTGAGTATCTCACTTTGATCTGTATGATCTGTTAGCATTGGAAAGTTTCCACGAAAAGGTTCATTTCCAGTAAATTTATTTTCTTCCTTTTGGGGAAAAAATCTTACTGAGAAATACCAGATTAGATCTAGTAGAGACATGTTAGCCTTCCTTCCAGAACACAATATGCACTAGAAATCATCTCACACCGGCTGAATCTCATAGATAGAAATCACACCAGAAAGTTATCATTTTATCTACTAGTACATGAAAGAAAAAAGCCATATAGGAGCCCTAGTTTGGTACTCTAGGTAACAGAAATCTTAGTTTGGTACACTAGGTAACAGAAATCAGACTATGTAATATTTTCTGCCTGACTATCTATAGCTAATAGTAAAAATATGATGAAAAGGGAAACAAGACGTGAGCAGATCTGGAAGGATATCTTCTGAGTCATTACAGCATGAGGCAGAAAGTTCTGATGACTGAAGAGTTGGCACTTTCCCTTGCTGAACCCAATGGCACTTTAGTTGCAGGAGAAATTCATTTATGTTTCTGGAAGGATGCTTCTTGTGACACATAGTCTGTTTTATAGATCCTGTGGACTCTAAGTGCTTGGATGTAATTATATTAATTAACAATGGGAACCTTTATTCCTTCTCTTCCACTCCTTTCTAGAGTGGCATTCTGCTGTTGTGCTTCTGTAGCTGTTCCTCTTCCTCTCCCAGTCCCCTATCCCTTTCTCTTGCCACGTGCCCGTATGTCCCACTTGCCCACTGTCCAGGTACATTTGGGGAAGCACAGATGTGTCTCCAATTGAAAATACTGCTGTGGCTCATTGAAAGTGTTCCAGCAGCAGATAAAACCTTATATTTAATAGCCAAATCAACAAAAAGACAATCCTCTAGGTGGGGATTTCATTTCATTTCTCTTTGCCTTTAGCAGAAGCAGCTAAAGGACTTGCAGTTGGTTGCCCGATTAGCCAGGGTGTCTTGCGACAGGTCTGCTGCAATTGCGTGAGCAGCAGCAGTCGTGGTTGTTGCACCGGTGAGCTAAAGAGAGCACTTGAAGCTTTTGAGCAGCTATGACACAGTCCTGAGAAAGAACTAACGTATGGAAACCATGCAGACCGTCCCTGGCCTGATGGCTGACCACCTCTGCCAAGCCTGGCCGTAGGAGTGATGTCAGCGAGTCACTCTATGGGGTTCTGGAGAGCAGTGAAATGCACCTAGTGAAGTCAGTGATGACATTTCTAGTCCTGGGGAGTTACACGATCATGGATCGCCCCCACTCCTATTCTGTTGGACGTGAATCTGGCAGCAGGACCCTTGAAGTCATGACTTGAGCTCCCTCAAGTACAACTCATTATATCTGGGAACAGAGCCAAGGGGGATCGAAGGAGATTTCAACTGGTGTGAATCCCAGCTGCACGTCTGCTTAGCAACACAGATTTTCCTAAGTACGTTTTCCATGGCCCTGCTCTCTCTCCTGGTTTTAGTCAGTGTTGTTGCATGCAGAGTCCCATGTGGGAGCTAAAGCCTCCTGTTGGAGCACTGACCCACCGTGGCTGAGATAGTGGTTGAAATGCCGAAAGTATCAGCCATGGGTCTCTGCTTGTTGCCCCCCAGACTGAGCAGTAGGAGCTGCATTTGCAGTAGGCACTCTGGCAGGGCAGGCAGTGAGCAGCTTCTCATTTTCTGTCACCCAATGCCTGATACTCTCTATCTGCATCTGCTGAGGAGCTGTTCTGCCACATGTAAATGCAAAATGGTGAAGACCTGAGAGCAGATAAAGCTTGGAGGGTAAAAACACTCAACCCACACCCATTAGAGGTAGTGTTATCGTGGATTCAGTTTGTGTCAAAGGCTTTTCCTGCATCTATCTGAGATGTACCTGAGCTCAGATCCACCTGGAATTGAGCTGGGTGTGAGCTAAGAATCCTGAGCCTTTTCTTTCAAGGAGCAGTGTATATGAATGAAGCCAGAATTGCTTTTTGCTTTGTTCCAGACACTTCCACAACCCCTCCTGGATCAATAGGTGGAACAAGACTTCTTCCAAAGAGTGAAGCCAAAGGACTGGAGCAGGACCCCAGGGCTCTCCTCCCAGCTCTGGGAGAGGAATTAACCTAATGTATAAAGCAACCTTCAGGGCCAGGACTGTTGGAATCTTGTCCTAGCAGTGGTAGGGGTGTGAATTTGGGTGGCCAGAAGTAGCCCTATCCATAACAGAGAGAGTCTTTCTCTGATTGTGGAGGCAGAGAACGTGGGTCAGGACTTATCAGTGTTATGGTCAAACCACCCAGAAGCTTTGTTTGACTTTGATTCTGATCTCAGTTCATTCAGCTTTTGTCTGAGGCCAGATCTGAACCCACTCCTTTCCTTTTGAAATTGTTTTCCGCTGTTGGCATAAATGGGAAAAAAAGAATGACTTCATTTTACATCCCTGAGTAAACAGATCCCACTCCATCCCCAGAAAATGAAAGCAGAGGATTCGTGTTCCTCAGAACCACAGCAGATGAATCAGAGCTGGTCTTTCCTTGTCTCTGAGGCTGACAAGGGAAAGAGAGCTGCAACAGGACAGCAGACAAGAGGAAGCACAGTCAGAAGCTGGAGCCCGTGTGCTCGACGTGAGTGCAGCTGAGTAGGAGGGAGACCTCCAGCTCCGTGCCTCCAGATAGCGCAGCTGTTGAGTCAGCTGGGTCTGGGGCTTCGTGAAGCAGCGAGGGGGCAGGGGTGAGCAAAAAGCTGAGAGCGTGCGTGTGTGAGAAGAGACGTTTCACCTCTGGCTTGCGGCCAAAGGAGCGGCTATGTTACTGCAGCCCTTGGAGACACACTTACAAGCACGCATGCTGGCTTGCACACGCACACCCTTGCCCACAACCACGTCCCACTGACAGCACACGGGGGCTTCTCTGAGAGGCCAGACGTGGTTTGTGCTGGGCCCTGCTAATGACCAACATCTGGCAAGATGGCTGGAGTGGAAAGCCAGCTGGGGCCGGTGAGCCCTTTCCTTTGTAATGAGTGAAGGGGAGGGTTGATCAGACAGGCTGGAGAGGACTTCTCTAAAAGCAGACACTCCTGATTCCTCTGCAGAGAGGAGTAGTTGAGCTGCTCTCTGCTTTTATCTTTGTGCTGTAAAGAATTGCTGAAAGACAATGGCATGAAGTCCCCAAACCAGAGGTCCTTGGCTGTACCATGCCATAATATTCAAGCAAGTTTTGCCAGCCCAGCCTGGCTTTGCCTAGAGGCCTTAGCATAGATATGGAAGCAGAGATATCCTTGACAGATGTTGTTAGGGAGGATTGCTAGCACGATGAGGGGATTTCTGAAAATGCATGTGGGCGGTTTACAGATTTGAGCACCACACCCCATCTCACCCCTGGAGGTTATCTTCAGAGGGCAAGAAGCTTGCACCTCACGAAGGATGGAATATCCTGGTCCTCCGTGTTGGAGCTCCAGGCAGTAGGAAGCCTCCCACATGTCTCAGCCTGCCTGAGCACAGGCTGCAGCTGCCCTGAGACAGCTCTCAGCAAACATGCCAAAGGCTTTCTGGGCATCCGAGCAGTGATATTATCCAGCCTCACTGTTACCGTAGCCTTCTTCTTGGGAGTACAGGTTGGAGGGCTGTCAGAGAGGGAGATAAAGATTGAGGGTGTGGAAAGGTAAAGGAAAGAGAAATTAAGTAGAAATTTTTGTGAATGTTGTTTCTACAGTGCTGAGCCTTGGGAACTTGACATCCTTCCCACTTTCTTATCATCTCACTGTCATTCACCCACACTGTAAGGCATGGGGGCAGTGAGTGCTGTAGGGAACGTCAGAGTCCTTTTCCCCAGTGCTGCACTCAAACCAAAGCTCTCTGCCACTTGGGCTCAGCGAGGCTGAGCTCTGCCCTAGCTCTCTGGCTTCAAGGTTGAATGTGGGACCACAGAGGAAGGCTGAGGTTACAGTGTGGCCATGTACCTAATTATTCCTCCGGATTTGCGTATTCATGGCATGCCATCACCAGACACTGTCCACATGTCCCACTTGCTCACCACTGACTCAGAAGAGACTGGAAAATAGTCTCACTCTGATGCTGTGATGAAGATGTAAATGCTTCCTAGTAAACTAGGAGTAGTGCATGTGAGCAGCCAGTTGGGTCATTCGGTGTGTGACATTGCTGGGCTGATGGCTGGCATGTTTACTGGATGACTACGTCAAGTTCAGGGAAGACCTTCATGACATATTTGAGGTTGTTTTGAGATGATATTCATTTGTTCTGGGGAGGATGGCTTGACCTCCCTCCCCCTCCTTTCAAGCTCATCAGACAAGCATTGGGCAATCAAAGTCATAAATCCCAGGTACTGAGGAAATGGGATAATTCCTGTTAAATAGCAAGACATTTCTTCTAAGAAGAAAGGAATTCATCCTGTTGTGTGTTCAGTGGGGAGCGCTCTTTGAAGGTCAGTTTGTCTGGGGGACCACGACAAGGTTGTGAGCTTGTGGTGAGCGGGGATCAAGCAAAGGCTTGCCACCATCCTCCCTCCTTACCAGGTACTCCTGTGAGTTCGCATATGGGCACTAAGCCTGCTGAGGGCACTTGGGGAACCATCCACCTTCCACCTGAAAGGCTGGGAGGGAAGCCCTGGCTCCTTGCTCAGAGCCAGAAGGGTATCCTTGCAGCACACATGGACTGGTGATTCCTCTCCCTTTGGATGTTCAGGATGCTGTCAGTGGGCAGTGATCTGAAGCTCAGGCAAGAAACTGGTTATTCCTGTGCTTTGTGTCCTCTCTTCAAAGGCCCACCCTTTGAAGGAGCCAGTGGTGGCTTGGCGATGGAATCAGGAGATCTTTGCACCTTTATACCTCACCCCTTTTGCTCTTGCACACTTTGCTAGAGGGCCAGATAGCAAGAGAGAGGTCTCTGATCTCTAGATGTATCAGACAGGTAGCACTGGAGAGGAAGAACTTCAACCTGGTGAATAAATGGATCCCAGCCATGTTCTTGTAAGCTCTAGTGGAAACCAATTTTTTTTAGATGCAGTAGCTAGGGGCCTACAGGATGTAACTAGGCTCTAATACCACAACCAGGGCTGCTATGCTGATGTCCCCTCTCCTTGACCTTTAATGAACAAAGGAGCAGAGGAAGGATCATAGGGAAGAGAATGGGCAGGGAGCTAAGGGGACATCTTCATCCAGCCTGTGCAGCTTCTTCCTGACCACTGACCCCCATTTCATTGTTTGGACTTACCTGCTGCCAAATGCAGGTCCCAGTATGCTGAGTGTTTGGTAGCTTGTCAACTCAGGTATGCTGCTGTAGAACCAGAGCAGCTGAGCTTAGGTACTGTTTTCAGTGAAGTGGTGGCAAACAGAAACACTGAAGCCTACAGAGATCAAGTGAATCTTAGAAGCACATGAGTTCAGAAAGGTGGTACCCAAACTCAAAAAACCTGTGAGACTACAGCAAGAGACAGCAAGCTCCTGACTCTCCTGTTCTGCTGAGCAGTGAGCTACTGGGGGATATGTGGGACAGAAACCTCCAGAAAGAGCAAGAGTGGGACCCAAAAAGCTGATGGTGGGACATAGGGATTTGACTGGATTGTTCTGCCCTTAAGAGTCTTTCTTGAACACTCAGACCCAGGCAGTGACAAGTGAAAGAAGAGTGGCCTGGGAGAAGAAAAAATGGTGTAAGGAGGCATGGATAGCTCAGTTGGGGCTGGGATGAACGAGTGCCAGCATTTCTCCCCACCAGGTTATTACTTAGCAAAAGCAATTGCTGAAACACGAGCCTCCCACCGTGGCCTCTCAGACTTGGCCAGAGAATGTGCCAGGAGCATTTGTAGCCTGAAAGCCCTGGCAACAACGCTTGTCTGCATCATGGATGGGTGTTCAGGTGCGTGACTGAGTGGGGGTGAATCTGGTTCCCAAGCGTACAAGTTGGTTTAATGCCCTCTCCACAGGTTATTAGCTTGCTGGAGGATCAAGCTGGTGTGTCGGGCTCGGGAAGCCGTGCTGAGAGCACTCATGTGAGCAGGAGCTTAAGTTTAACTCTGCAGGTGGCAAGAGTGTGCTGAGGAGCTGAAACCAGGTGTCTGTCGAGACAGCCCCATTCCTGACCTCAAAAGTGGCTGTGGCTTTCTGCCAGCCCGAGTTGGGGGCACGGGGGCCACGATGATCCTATTCCTTGTGCCTCCAAAGGAGAGGGTGAGACCAGCGGGAGCTTCCCCTGCATCCCATTGTGATGCAGGCAGGCTCCCCAGCTGCAGCCTGGGCTGGATGCCATGCTGGTGAGGATGCTCTGAGTCACGGGGTGTCTGCACGCTGCACAGCCCGGCCCCACACAGCAGGCAGTATGCCTGCAAGCCCTCATCGCAGCCTGCACGTAAACGGCCCCTCCGGATGTCTGTCCCCTGCGTCACAGGGGTCAGGTTCCCGTGGTGGGATTTCCCTGTGCACGGCATAGGGGTTTGCATGGAGAGAAACTTCCCTGAGGCTAGAAATAGTCTCCAAGGCATGCTAAGCTGAGCCAGAATGACTGATGGAGGTGCACTGACCCCCTGCTGCTCTCACTGGATGTCACCTTGATCTTCCCCATCCCCAACCTTGGCTGCTGGCAGTGCTGCTAACACAGCGATGGGGCTTGGGATCACGCAACAGCAGGGGGCTGGTAGAGCAGCCATTCTAGGAATGTTTCTGAGCAGGAGGAGCGTCCCTGGGGTGCTTTGCTGCATTTTACAGGGTCGGTCCCTGAGCACATGGACAGATGTCCTGGGGCTGCTGCTCCCCACATGTAGCATCTCTTATCTGCAGCACCCAGCAATCATGGCAGCTGCCTGGGCTGCAGGTATGACATGGGAGAAGAATGGAACTGTATGCTCTGGGCCCTTTGGGTGAGCACAGGGAGGATGCTCACCCCCCTAAGCTGCCTCTCACTCACTGCGGGTGGGAGGGAGAAGTACTTTGGCACGGGCCACGTGTGGATGCCAAACAAGCAGCCAGAAGAAAGGCAAATATTTTGGCTACCCCAACACATCTGTTTAGAAGCAGCCCAACCCCAATTTTAAACAAAATTGGGAAGAAAAGACTTTAATTGAAGACATGTCCCTCAGAATGCAAGCTCTTGGCTGGGGCCCAGCATTGGCAGCCCTGTTGGGAGATTGTGTGTCATACAGATGAGACTATAGCCCAGGCTAGCACCCCATGTTGCTTTTGAGATGGCCACATGTGCCTTGTGGAAGCAGAGGGAGAATCTGCACAGATACAGTGCTCTCACGCAGTACGTACACCCCCAGCATCACTCCTCCCCACCACCCTGCCTGCCTTTTGGCAAAGCAGTATCCTTTTGCTTGGGATGTAGAGCTCCATCTCAGCGGTTGGTAGCTCCTGTCCTACTCTTTCTTCATTTTTCAAGGGAAGGAATCAACCCCAGGGATCCTGAAATGGATCAGCTGTTTTCCCAGCAGCCCCTGGCTCTGTGTGTGGGACTGAGATTATCAGATTGGGAACAGCTGATCCCAGTGTGTTGACAAACTCATTAAGAATCAGTGACAGCTTAGACACTGCTTTCTGGGTAGACACTTTTGGCTGACCTCAGACCTTGTCAAATCTCTCCTGTACCCAGAGGCAAAGCTGCAGAAACAGCTTCAGGTGCGAAACTTGTGTGAGTAACAGAAACAGGAGGTTCCCTGAGCTTTCCATCTGTTTCCTGGTGAGGTTTGCAGCTAAACTCAGGGTAAAGGATGCCTAAGTTATGGTTGTGACAGGGGTTGTGTCTCCTCTGTCCCTTAGGGGAGGAACTGGGAGCCCAGGAACCACCAGAACCTCCTGTGCTACTGCACCCAGCAGGGGGTAAATCTCCCAGGGATGGGTCCTGGTTTTCCGTTAGGGTCCCCCTGAGGTGTCACCAGGGCCACCCTGGAGTTAGCTAGGGGAATGTTCCCACAGATGTCCTACCCCTGCTGGAGCGGGCTGCACTCTAGCAGGGAGAGAGGCGATGGTTAATTGCTGCACCCTGGTTGCTCTTGCATGGCCTCCTCTGCTGTACGGAGCCAGCCAGCATCCAGGATGTAATAAGCATTAATGCTGGCTTCCCAGGCAGAGGCGATGGGGGCAGGGAGTGTTCTCGGAGGAAACCCTCAGCTCATGTCAATCAGTGTAACTTTTTATTTTACAGATCATGCTGCACAGTGCTTCCAAGTATGAACAAATCTAAATGAAGACAGCTGGCAGAGGCTCTTGTCATCTAACTCCTTCCAGATGTGTACTCATACGCCGCAGTTCTTGGCTGGTGACATCTCTGAGGGAATCCTTGGGGACAAGGTGGTGATGGAGTAGGAGAGGGGCATGCTAGAAACCTGTTGGTGGGCAGGCATCATCCCCTATGGGGCTGAGGTCTGGAGCCCCTGCCTGGGGGGACCCTCACCATCCCTCCTGGGGTCAGTAGGGCTCAGTGGGTTGTGCAGGGGCTGCCCTGCAGAACACCTGGGCATCTCTCTTTGCATACAGCTACTTAATCCAGAGTAGTGTCCTGTGGAGATAGCTGCTTCGTGGCCTGGAATCCAGACAACCACACTTAGGACAGTTGTGCTGGAGTGAATTAGTGATGTTTTCTGATAATGAGTTGAGGTTGAAGTGTTTATACTGCTTCCAGCCTGGGAGCCTATTCAGGTCTCCCTGCATGGTGTCTCTCTGCACTGCAGGGATGTCTGAAATGAGTCTGGGTGGGAAGATTTGTAAATTCTGCTGCCCTCCCACTGAGGTATTTACCCCTCACATCCCCAGTTTATGTTCCTGCACGGCCTGGGTTGTGCTGGAGCCATGCACTGTTTCCAGTGGGTTTAGTTCTCACACTTGAGTGGGTAGGCTGTGTCAATTTTGCAAGCTAGGTCCTGGGGGCTGCTTGGTGGCTAAACAAAGGTGGGTCAGGAATCAGGGTGTCTAAGTTGGGTGATCCCTCAAACCTCAGGTGCGAGATCACATCTTCCCAGATCATTGCCTTCTTCATGCTATCTTTCTCAAAATGCAGCAGCCTGGGTCTAGGCTTATTTCTTAAATGGGGTAGTTATTTTGGGTCTTCCTGTGACCCCTGTTCTCTTCCCCTCCCTCTCCACACCTTTGTAATTAACCTCTGAACTCCACTTAATCCCAGGATTAGTATGTCATAGGCTGTCAGATGGAGCTCTTGCCACCTCTGGTGCTGCCTCAGCATCCCTGGCAGGGGGGTCTGGAAAGCCACGTCCCCTCTGGGGAAGGAGGAAGCTCCTAATGGATGCGGGTGGCCAGAGCTGGCAGATGGTGAGGGTTAATCCGGTCTCACCTGCATCTGAGGTGATCTCCCAAGGAGCCCGTGCCTGCCTGAGGGAAGAATCTTGCACTCAGGGATGGGGGGGACTGCTTCAGGCCCACCTTCTTCAGGGCAGAGCGAGCTGCATGGGGAAGGGAAAATCTGCTGGGTGAGCATTAGCTGGTAGTTTTTGGTGTAGTCTGTCCTCTAGGACCAGCAAGATGAATGAAGCCGGTTACATGCATGGGACACCTGAGCTGGCATGCTCTGCCCTCGCACTGGCTGTGCTCACAGTGAGATGTGTGGGGGTCTGATCATCCTGGGAACACTTCATGCTCATCAGCTCCTCCAGAGGTCCACCTGGAGCACCTCACTTAAAGATGCCTCTGGCTCCCAAAGGTTGACCCGGCCCTGCCTGTGGCTTTCACAGGTGCTTGGCATGGTGAGCAGTGTGTGGGACAGTGTGCATTAAGCAGCCACAGGACAGTGCTTTCTGTCTCCGCTGTCATACTGTCAAACAGTACATTGATGGTGTCCCACCTTCAGTTGAGGCTCTGCCCTGAGACATTCCAAGCCCCAGAAGCCCCAGCTGAATGTGCTGCCCCTACAATGGGTCACGCTGAACTTTATTCTGCATGGAGAGCTTTGCTATAGGGGTGATGTGCTGTAAATGTAATGCAAAACTGGGCATTGCACTTTGTTCCTATGTGAGGCCCTCATGGGTCTTGGTCCACACTCTGGCTCCTCAGCTGGAGAATGGGCTAGAGTGGATTTTGGAGGGGGGGGGTAACTTTCCCATATCCTCACCCTTCCCAATGCTGGCACTGAAGGGGACGTGGGGGAAGGAGAGCTCAGGAAACAGCATTACAAGGTGCATGTTCCTCAGGGGATGTCAGGCCTGATTCCTGTGATATCAGGGGGAGCCCCAGGCTGCACCCTGAGTCTCGGTTGTGCTCTGTTTGTAAACAAAGTGAAAGAAAGTGTGGGTGGAAGGCTGGGAGGGTCCTACTGCTACCTCGTGGGGAGCGGGCGCTGGGCAAGCCTCAGGCAAGCGCTGGGGAATCCCCAGCTGCAGGGAGGAAAACTGCTGGGAAGCGGCACTGGCAGCTTCTGTGAAATGCTTTCTTTCATTCATCGCTGGCCAGGCGGGAACCAGTGCTGGCAGAAGGCAGCGAGGGGATGTGTTTCATTCCCAGCAGTGCTGGTGGGGGCTGGTTTTGATCAGAAGTGATCTGGCGCTGGACCTCAGTAGAGCTGATGGCTGCAGCCTGTAGTGCTGTGCAGCCGGGGGAGGCCAGCGGGTGTTTGCATCTGAAGGGGCCTCGTGGTTGAACGGCTTCCAAGGCGGCTTCCTTGCCTCCTTTTTATCGCTGCTATTATTTTTTAATAAACTTCCCCTGTTAGCTTCTAAAGCCATTGTGGCTGAGGGGCCTGGGGATTCATTTCCTCTCGCTGGCCACTGGCTCAGCTCACTGGCCAGCTCAGTGCTGTTGCGAAGGCTTGACCCTGTGCATGGGGACCAAGGCACTTTGGCATGTTGTGGAGAAGAGTTTTGCACCGTGGGTTAAATAAAATCAGGGGAACAGTGGGAGCACAACTCTCCTTGTGCGTTGTGCAGGGCAGGGGGTGTGTTTCCTTCTCTCTTGGACTTCACTCTCCCCTGGATCTGCTAAGAGGGTTTCCTCCAGGCCTCAAGTAGATCATCTGTGTTGTTGGTAACAATAATTAAAGCACTAGTATTAGTATTAGCGCTCACTATTTGCTGCTGTTTGTGGAACTGAACAGAAAGGAACCCAAGCCTTCTCAAAGAGGTAATACTGCAAATGCCAGCAGCTCATCTTTCTGCCAGCTTCTGCATTTTTTTTCTCCCCAGAAAGCTCTGCCTGCCCTGCTGCTAGTGCTTAGGCTGCAGGGGGCAGCGCTGTGAATCCTGCATGGAGATGAGCAGGTCTGGGGGAACCCAGAATGGGATGTACTCGAGTCCTGACCTGGCAAAATGCCACTGTGGCAGAGATGCTCAGCTTGGGGAGGCCATTTCCAGCACAGCTGAGAGTGATTCTGTCACTGCCAGAGAACACTGTGCATTCAAGGTTCATTCATTGGAAGCCCACACTGATGCAGGGAGTAGGCAGCAGTGCCAGGGAAGGCAGGTGTGAGCAAGAAAGGTGTTGGGGTCCCATTAAGGGACCAGTCCCAGCAGGCAGAGGGTTTCCCAGCCCAGGGTAATCATTGGACCCAGAAATAGCACATGTTCCATCTCTGCTGGCTCTCAATCCTCACTGACTTCACTAGAGCTGAAAGGCTTCTTGATATTCCTGCTTGCTGGAGTTCTGTGAGGAAGCAAGTGCTAACAACCTCCTATGCACCTTATTCCCTTCTTCCTCTGCCTTCCCCAAGCAGGCTCTTTGCCCTTGCTGCACCACCTCACATTCTTGTCCAGTGTTGTCCCTGTCTGGCTTTGAGGAGTATGTGTTGCTTTGCTTACCTTCCTGTGCTCAGTCCCTTCTCTTCCCAGCCAATATGCTGAGGATAACATATCTTCCCTCTCCTTGCCTTGTTCCCTTTCACTGTATGTATTTCTCTCTCTATTCATCCCCGTGACTGAAACTTGGCAAGGAATTCAGAGACAAGCTTAGTATTCAAAATGACAGCCCCAAAGACAGCCCAGAATTGGAGGTGGTGAGAATGTGCTCTATGCTGACCTCCATCATTTTCATGTCAGCTGTGATTGAGCTTCCTTCTCCCCTTGCTACAGCCACAGGGTACTGTGGTCTGGAAGCTGCCCATTGAGGTGCTTGTCATGGACAGGGGCTTTGGCTTTCCTTGCTGCTCCATGTGCTAGTGCTGTCTTCCTTATCAGAGCCTTGTGATCAGCTCTGAGCCTCCTTTCCTTCTCTGAGTGGAAAGGAGACAAAATGGAGCCACTTTGAGAAGTGAGTGAACTCAAGCAAGAGGGAGCCTTGCCAGTAGCTTGAGGTGGGAGAAGAAGGGTCAAAGTGGTCCTGGAATGAATGGTGTAGGGAAACTCAAAGTGGCTTTACTGTGTCACAGCTTTCAGTCTTGGTGAAGGGGGCTGAGGCTGAAATGTCAAGAGGCTGAACTCCAGGCAGATAACAGGGATTGTTGTACAACCCTGGAACCCAGCCGAACACTAAAGTGCCGGATATATGTCATACCTTTAATAACCAATGAGCAGCATTTGCCAAATGCTCCATCAGGTGCCCCAGGCGGTGCTGGTTAGCCATTTAGAGCCAAGATTTAAAGTGGCTTTGGTTGGGGCCAAGGGCAATGGTGAGGAGATGGACATCTGGTCAGGAGAAACCCAGTGCAGTCTTCTATGAGTCGGTGATCAGATCTGGCACAGCAAGAGAATGATTTGTGGTAGCTGCCTGACCATGCCTTCAGCTTCCATTGCTCCCTCTTGGTGTGGCTCTGGTGGCATTTTTATAACATGAAGCCATGGCATCTTGGTTGTACCACAGCTCTGGGCAAGACTGCGCTTTGATGTGCTGTAGTTTTGTTCCTGCAGCTCCCCAGAGAGATGTCTTTTAGGCAACATCCCAGCTTCCCCATGGAGTAGTGCAGATGAGAGGCATCATTAAGTCTAGACCAGATACGAGGGAAAAGTATAACTGTTCCTAGCTGAAGTTGGCTAGCCTTGGGCTTGGTGGGACTGAGGTAATGTGAGCAGTCTGCTCAGAGCAGGTCGTTGGGAGTCTCTGTTCAGATAAGGCAGATCTCAGGACTCACAAGGGCAGGTAGTCAATTTGCTGTCCTTCCCCTTTGTTTTCTGAATGTGTGGGGAGTGGCCAGAACATCTGAGGTTTGCTTGATACTACTCAGAGTTGTAAAAGTGCCTCCTGGGTTCTGTTAGGAAATCTCTGGTGTCTCCCATGAGGGATCTTGGGCAGCCTCAGCTCCCTGGTTGACTTCAGGCATCCACCAGCATGCTTTAAGGGAAGCCAGTCTGGACAGTTAGTTGTGATGGCCCCTGGAAGCCACCATCTCGCAAGCGGAAAGGAGCTTTATGAGCATTACTGGAAGCTGCTGTGGCTGAGTTACCAGAAATAAACCACTTCAATTTGTGGCCAATTGCTCGCAGACCACTGCATTTCCCACTCTGGTAGCTGGGCCACCTTCCTATTGCCTTTGCTTCTTAAGGAGATGTTCTGTGAATGTCACCCACTGCTCTTGGTGCTTAGGGTAGGTGGCAGTGAGGCAGAAGATAAAGGTGGGAGCATTGCTGAAGCTTCCTGTTGGCAGGAAGGGCCTATTCTTTTTTTATTGTGGGGGACAGAGAGGGGGAAGTGCCGTTTCTGGGAACTTCGGTGTTTCCAAAGGACTTGCAAGAATAGCTCCTAATTCGCAGGCTGGGGGCAGGAGGTAACTGGAATGAGAGGGCTCTACCCACAGCCCAGGAGCAGAGGATGTGTCCCTGCAGAGGTGCAGATGCCTCAAACTGAGGCTTTGCATGCATGGGGGTGGCCACAAAAGTGGCCTTTGTGCAAATGCTTCCGTGCTGTTCTCCTGCTTGTCTTTAATTAAGCTGCACATTTGACTCACGAGCTGTGTTATCCTTCTTCCCACCAGGAAGCATAAGGCCTGATGCCTACACAGTCATCAGCAACTTTCTTTTCCTACCACTCCAGGTGAATGGGGACATCAGTAGAGATAGCCCTGGCTCCCAGGGGAAAACTGGATGAGGAGGGATTTGCTTTCTGTGTGCAGAGGAGGGGGTCCTGAGCCCAGTGTTTTAACCCCAGATCTGTGTTTTCTCCTCCATGGGAATAGCTGGCAAAGAGGCAAAGTTTCATGGGCTCAGGGAAAAAGCTGTGACTAGTACCACCTCTGGGTTAGGATGGAGCATCATCTGACAGTTCAGAAGTCCTGCTAATTTCCTTCACAAGCCTTTGGGTTTGGTGGAGGTGGAGACCCCACCGCTAGACCTGTCTGCTGCAGGGATGGGACCTATCCTCTCCATCAGGCTTCTTGCTCAAAATCTCTAGGTGGGAAGAACAGTGAGCAGCCTCTGGACCTGAGAAAGAGCAGGAAAGTGGTCAGGGTGTAGACCCAGAGGACAACAAAGAGAGAATTGCCCATCCTTGAACCAGCAGAAGGTGGCAGATATTTTATCTTCATTCCAGAGGATCTCAGAACAAACCCAATTTTCTCACTCAACTGATGGAGGATTTAGGAACTTGTTCAAAGGACTCTATCCACTCATCCACACAAAAACACGCCTCTCTCAGTTATTTCCATTCTGCTGCTGAGCTATGAAGTTCCCAGGAGTCCAAGAGTGGAGAAAAACACTCGGCCTCAGCTTCTGGCTGGGTTGTGCGGTGTGTGTGTCAGCGATTCGGGTGCAATCAGTTTTCCTTTGGTCAATGAGTTTCTTCCGTTGTTTGGGTGGGCCTTGCACAAGCCTTTGAGGCAGAGCAAGGGCTTTTTTAGAAAGTGGAATATATGACTGTGAAACCACAAGAGTGATGGAGGGTCTCGGCCGTGGGTAGAGGAGCCAAAACAGCTCCTGGCTGTCAGGATATTAGTCACTATCACTATCGCTTTCCTGGCGTTCAGCTCCCTGCTACCCACCTTTTGTCAGCAGCCTAATGCTCCATGAATCATGTGGTGGGGTTTTGGGAAGACCACGCTTTCCTTTCTATCTGAACAATTCCTAGTGCCTGACAGCTACTACTGTGACATAAAAAAAAAGAAATGTTGGTAAAGTAACCACAACACACTCGTTTTGGAAACAGAAGAATTCAAATGGACAGTTTCCCTTTATACTTAGGAGTAAAGCCGCAGGTCCTGAAAAAGCTCCAGCTGGTATGAGGCTGAGCACATGTAAGAATCAGATAATATCTGAGATATGATATTAAGCAAAGCTATCCAACTGCTGGAGCAAGCAACCTAGGGATGGAGTTCCTTCCTGTGGTGTTTTTGGAGAGGTCTTGACTTATACGTCCCAGATAGAGCTGTTGATGCTCAAGTAAATTGCCTTTCATGTTTATATGCCTATGACTCATCCTACTTCCCATCCTGGAACATAGATCAGTGTTTAATGTCTCTGTTTTTAGATTGAGAGCTCTCTGATGGGCTCAGCTCATCCCTCTGTGAGCACTGCACCCATCCATGGCCATTCTCTGCCAGGGGTCTGCTGTCTCCTCGACTGAAATGGCTCCTGGAGGAGTGTCTTGGAGCAGAGGATGGAGTAGAGGAGTACAGTAAATGTGGCCTAAACTGTAAGTACAAGTTCTGCTGCCATGGTACTGGTGGGACCCTGCAGGAATACCTGCAAGAGCAACTTAGTGCCTTATCAGTTCCAGGACTGGTTGATCTGGCAGTGGCAAAGCAACAAACCCTGCCACACCTGAGTGTGAAAGAGGAGGAGACTGCACTGAGCTCCCCTCATCTACCACCAGTTATGGGGAGTTTATCCGATTTTTTAGAATCATTAAGGCTGGGAAAGACCTAAGATCGTCTTGTCCAACCACCAGCCCATCCCCAGCATGTCCACTGACCATGTCCCTCAGTGCCACATGCACACTGTTCTTGAACACTACCAGGAATGGTGACTCCACCACCTCCCTGGGCAGCCTGTGCCAGTGCCTCGCCACTCTTTCTGAAAATAAATTCTTCCTAATATCCAACCTGAAGCTCTCCTGGCACCACTTGAGGCCGTTATTTCTCATTCTATCAGTTACTTGGGGGAAGAGGCTGACATTCACCTTACTACAACCTCTTTTCAGAGTCATAGAGAGCGATAAGGTCTCCTCTGAGCCTCCTCTTCTCCAGACTGAACCATCACAGTTCCCTTAGCCATTCCTCATAAGACTTGTCCTCCAGACCCCTCAGAGCTTTGTTGCCCTTCTCTGGACACTCTCCAGGGCCTCAGTGTCTTTCTTGCAGTGAGGTGCCCAGAACTGAGCACTGTACTTGAGGCACGCCCTCACCAGATCTGAGTCCAGAGGAATGATCTCCTCCCTGCTCCTGCTGCAGCATTATTTTTGATAAAAGCCAAGGGTGCCTTTGGCCTTCTTGGCCACCTGGGCACACTGCTGGCTCATGCTCAGCCGAGCACTGACCAACACCTCAAGGTTCTTTTCTTCCTTCCAGAGGCCTGGAGTCAAAAGATGTGCTCTGGTAGCCTGGATAGACAGGATCTCATCTTGCTTCCAAGAAGGAAAATTACCCTGTTCATGCTATCTTGGTTTATTTAAGACACCTCTGCTCTTAGAGTTTCTTCCCAGGACTCCTGCAGTGATACCAGGAGGTGATGGAAACATCCGCCACTCTCCTTTCCTCCCTGGCACCGGGGTGCCACTCCTTGTGCGGTGCCACTATGCTGTCCCATGCAATTTGGGAAGCCACCCCCGATCCTGCAGCCTGCTCCCAGACGGGGCGGCGAAACGTCGGCCCCCTGGCCCCCAGCTGCACAACGGAGGGGCTGTGTGACCTGCCGGCTCCCGACGTGGTTGCTATAGGAAAGGGAAGAGGCTGGAGGGAATGTGTGGGACCTATTCACACCCCTAGCCCCGATTCATAGTGCCCCTGAGGTAATGTTTGCCTGGCTCGCCGTGGCCTTGCCTGATAAAGGGGCCTCCAAAAAGCAAGGAGGGGGGAAGAGCTGGCCGAGGCTGGGAGAAATATTTGCCTTGAATGCCAGCAACGCGTGGAAATGGGGAGGTGACGGTCGAATAAGAAAGGACCCTTTGACTAAGGGTGAGGTGGGGGTCCAGTTGTGCACAGGGGGTGTCAGGGCAAACACAGTAGCTGGAGAGTGGTGTGCAACAGGAGTGGGCACTGCTGCCAATTGCAGCTCCATTTTGGGTGCTAAAAGGCGGGACGGTTTGTAAACCTGACTGATGCTTGTCTGTCCGTCTGCACACCTGTCCTATTCTGAATGAGCTCATCATTGAGATTATTGTGATTATAGCTGTATTTCTGCTTTTGTACAGCCAGGATGTCACTTGGCCTGACAGAGTGTAGGATGGATTTTGTTCTGGAAAAACCCTTCAAGCTGCATGTGAATTCTGGGAAACAAATGCAAAATTCCCATTGCCTAAAAGCCAGCAAAACAAAACTCCCTTGCCAAAGTATCCCCACACAGAAACAGCACTGGAAATTTTGGCACAGAGCATGCACTGGCAACCTCTTAAATTTTTATAGCTGATCTTAACAAATGTCCTTTTTGTACCCTGCTCTCCTCGACAGCGCTGATCAAAGTGAAGAGGCAAGCACGCTGCTGCTGTTGGGATGCTTTGCAGGATGCATCCAACTTATGAAGCAAGAGGCCATTTCCAAGAGCAGCAGCTAGGCCCTGAGCTGTTCTCCCTGCCATGATTGAGGAGTGAGGAGGGTGGTGGGAACATCTGGCCTCCAAGTTCCAGAGAAATAAAACCAAGCCTAGGGAGGAGATGAGGGGAATTTCAGGGAAGGGCCAGTGCAGACGGGCCACATCTGGTCAATGGTGGCCAAAGCTCAGTGTTACTAGAGCTGGAGTAACGTGTATAGCAAGGAACCAGTCCAACCGTCCCTCTGCAGGACCACGTTTTGGATGAGCTGCAGCTGTTTGGCCAGGAGGAGCAGTATCGGTGGGCAAGGCCGGGTGGGTAGCTCTTCCCAGTGCGGGCTAAAAGAAAACAGGAATGGGAGTGGGATGGGAGGAGAAAAAAAAAAGTAGCGAATGTTATAATGGCATTTTCTCATGGGAAGGGAATATAGTCTACAGCCCTGGTAAAAAAGAAACAGAGGGGGCTGGGGCACTGCTATTGAGAATGGCTGGGAGCCTGGGAAAGCGCTTCTGTAATGAGAAAGGGAAAAGATGAGGGTGATTTAGGATAAGAAATGTTGTCGTTGGCTTCAACTAGAAGGAGAGCAGGTCTGCTCCTCCTCCAACTTTTTGTGCGGCACCTATCGTCCTCGGACACGAGCAGCTTGCAAAGAGACCAGACTTCAAGGAAGCTGGGAATATGGTTTATAAACAGCTCTGCTTACACTGAGAAAAGGAAACCCTAGAAGTGGGTTTCTTACCCTTCCTCTATTACAGCTAATATTTCCTCAGGAAAAAAAAAAAAAAGGAAAGCTTAGAAATGAAGCCCTTTTTGTGTGTTATGGAAAAAGAAAAGAAATGCCAAACTGCTTGGCTGATGTCTTTGGGAGAAGCAGTGTTCAGAGGTTTTGGACCTTGAAGGGTAGCAAAGGGGGTGGGGAAAGCATCAGCATTGCTTTGCTTTGGGGTTTAATAGCAGTTTTGCAGCCTCGCCACCCCCTGCAGCAGCCTTTCCACAGATGGCAGCCTGCCCACTGGGGAACGATGCACTGGGGATGTGCAGGGGAGCAGGGAGGGAACTGGGCCTTACTGTAAGCTTTGTCTTTCATTTCAGCAGCTTGATTGATTGGGGTTCTGCCATTGGGTCAGCTGCTGTTAATCCTGTATTTGTATTTACCCAATACAACTCTCACTCAATTTTCTGGAATTCCCCTGCTCTGATGGCTGCATCGCAGAACATTTAGCTTTCATTTATGTGCAGAAGAAACCAATCTCAATTGAATGTTGCTGCTTCTTAAGCTCAAAGGTCTCCCTGCCCCTTTTTTTTTTTTCCATCATTTTTAACAGGGATCAAAGGATGTTTTTACTCTTGCATGAAGCTGTTTCTTTAAAGCCTGTGTTACAAGTGATCTGGTGAGGCTGTGCACTGATGCTGAGCCCTCTGAGAGCTCCTGTGGCTAGCGCGGATTAAAGGAACTAGGTCAGATTTCTAAACTATAGCATACATCTTTCTGCTGTTCCAGCTGGACTATCTATAAAAGCTGGAAAAGAAAATCAGAGTCCTGGAAAGAGGTTTTGCTAGATGTGCACTTCCCAGAACTCCCCCGAAAAGCAGTCCAACTGTGCAGGCTGCAGCGGAGGATCTTCAAAAGGTTTTTCCTAAATCAACCCAGCCGGCTGAAATCCACTGGGAGAGCTTTTGAGAATATTGCTTGCAAGATGGATGGATAATGCAAAAAGCACGAAAACAATACGGAAGAAAAGACATTTTTCTACATGGTGCCACTCCCAGCATTATTTTATGTGAACCAAAGCGTAAATAAAAGTGTTTCTCCTTCAGCCTTAAGCGCAGGTAGGAGGGTATCTCCATCCACTGCAGAACAGTGCTCCCTGGCATGGCACGGAAAACTGTTCCCATGTATACAGCAGTGCTGCAAAATGGCTTGGGGTAAGCAAGAAGTTCCCCACCCATCGAAGCTCCTTCAGGGGAAGAAAGAGGCAGAGCATGGCATGCTACCATCCTTGGTGGGAAATGTGAGTGCCATTTCCACCCACTGGGCAGAGGGGCCGTGCTTCTGAGCTTTTTCCATCTGTAGCTTCTACGAAAAAGTGCTGGCCAGCCTGGAGCTTGGCCAAAACAACATCCTGGTTCCGCGGCAAGTGCTGTGGGATCGGACCACACGTGACGATGACCCCAGCTCCGTGTTGCGTTGGGAAGAGATGGCCGTTGTGACCCCTGCTGCGCCCTGGGAAAGTCGTTTGGCTGTGGCTCACAGGAAGGAGAAGGTTTGCTTTCTCCAGATCCAGGATTTCCTCCTAGGCCTTCCTCATGTGCTGCACCACATCTTACCCCACTCTCACACGCTGGAGCCAACAATCACCCAGGCTATTAGCCCTCTTGTGCTGGCCCTGGGGCTGCACCCTGGCTGCCTGGTCCGGAGGGGAGCCCCTACTTCTAAGCCAAAGGTGCCCGTAGGACAGGGCAGCCTGGGCATGGGACGAGCAGGCTTTCCAGCGTGGGAAATTTCTAAAGAAGCAGTCTGTAAACCACATTTTCATTTAACTGATCTAAATATATTTTGGTTTCAAAACACACACTTAAAAATAACTTACAGAAATATTTATACGGACACTGAAAGGAACTTTCCAGCTTTGGGGATTCAGCCTACAGCCTACTGCAAAGCCCACAACCACCTTCCTGTGCAGTCACTCCTAGCCTGTTGTTGAGCCTCTTGTTTTGAGAGCGTTGGAATCTATTTCTCCTCCAGTTATCTTGCCTCACTCCACCCTGCCACATGAACTCAGAGGGCTTTGCTTCAGCAGCGTCAGGACTGATATCACACGGCAGCTTGTCCCACAGCTGCAATCATAACTCCTTCAACGGCACAGTTTTTCTTGCAGGCCAAAAGGGAAAACTTTGGCTTGCCTGGGAGAATTCAGCCCCAGGGATGGGGCATCACACATCTTTAATAGCTCCCTTTCTCATTTCTTCGCTCCGTGCCGTTTCATTCATCTGGCTCTCTCAGCTCATATGGGGCTTGGGGCAGGTCTTGGCCCTCGGCAAATGTATGTCAGCATTGCACTGTGAGGCAAAAGGTCAGAGCTTGAATGTCTGGGGTGTTGTGGCACTAAAACATGCAATGGTAAAGGAAAGTGTATAGCTTTTTGCCTTGTGATTTTCGCCATCATTTGTTCCTTGTTATCGCTGGTTTTCGCTGGGGCAATGTCAGCTATCAGAGGGTCAGGAGGTGTACCAGCCACTTCCTCTCTTCTACACAGGCAGTCCCCTTTGATAAAGAAAGGCTGGGCTCTTGCTAAAGCATCACAGTACGATTGAGTACACCAGCCTATACACTATGTCATATGGGAGAGAAGCAGCCTGATGGGTCAAGACAAAGGCTGGCTGATAAAGGTGCATTGTGTCATGTGCCTGTGTGCCTCAGCTTTTCCAAAGATATCTCCGTAACCCAGGAATGCCTTCTAGGAGGCTGGAAATGTCTGTATTTCATGTCACCAGATTTTATTCTTAAATCATGACACAGTGTTTGTTCAGTACATATTGCAGCAGTGGTGAGAATCTTTCCCTTGTTTAGCAGGAACAAACAGCCCAGAAGAAGGTGTGCTCACTGGGATGAAGGGTATTTGGATTACAAGAAAGGTCAAATGAGTGTAAACCCCATTGAAGCTGTATGAGCCACTCAGTCTGGCTCAGTGCTGCAGGAGGGACAGTGCTGGAGACATGAAACTGCTGGAAAAGCTCTGCTACAAGATGCATTTGTGCTGCTGGAGAGGCAGTAGCTTGCATAGGAAAGACACAAATACTCCATCAAAACTAGTTCTGTGATGCCTTTTATGGGAACAGTTTGTGACACTTAAATATGTCACCACCAATGAGACTCTGCTTTTGATTTTCCAAGTAATGCTAAGAACACAACTGGCTTGCTAATGATTTTCCCGCTCTCTCTACCCCTGTATTTATTTCTGTATGGATGGACAGCAGTATGTGGGTGGGAGTTAGTGTTTTTTGTCAAACTTTAAGCTAACATTTCATACAAAGCTGTGGTAACAGACTCTAGGCCACCAATTAAATGCAGCTAGCTCTGAAATATCACACAGCATCTATTTAAAACAGTCCAAACTCCAAGCTTGGATTAAGACCGAGGCATTCATAAAAACACAGGATTAAACCAAAAGCTCTGATTTCCTTTAAAAAGGAAACCTTCCTGCTCTCTGACTGCACAGAAAAGATCAAACCCCAGAGCTAAGCAGAAGTGATGCAGCAGCTTCTTCTGGAGGCCCCAGAATTGGAGGGTGCAGCACAGTGTTTCGCCTGGCTGCTGTGATGAGCATTTGCTCTGGCTCCTGCACTGAGGTTTTCCATGTCTTTGATTTTGCTACTGCTGCTTTTGTTTGTGAATGAGGTCTTTCTATGGTCATTCACAGAGATCATAGCAGATAATTTGGCGCTTGGAGTGTAGTGGCGCTGAAAGCCTTGGGTGCCCTAACTTTCTCCCATGAGTACCACTGGAGATGAGTAAGTGGGAGAGCTGCCTTACATTTGCACCAGGAATGAGACTGAATCCTGTACCAGAGGCAGAGATCCTCAGGGTCTTGCAGTATGGGAGCTCCTGGGTGCTCTGCAGCAAGGGGACCATCTCCCACTGCGCTCTGGCAAGACCAGGCCAATCAACACACCAATTTCAGACCAAGCCAGTAGAGGTCACAGTAGGTCCAACGAATTCCCCGTGCCCTCCTCCCAGCCCAGCCTACCCTTGCATCTCAAACAGTTTCGCTGTTATTAAACTCTCTTCCAACTCAACAACCTAAGCAGTCCAGTGCAGCCAGTCTGTGGGTGCTCTTCTGGAGGGAAAAATCAGATGCTAGTGAGTTTGGCTGTGGGCTGGTTGTGCTTACTCTTCCCCACTGTATGCCCCCAATACAACTAGAGCATGGTACCTTGGAGGTGAAATCCGTCATGTGGGTGTGGACATGTTTTCTTCATATCACTCCACAGAGAGAAAACACCAGGCCTGCCACATTGTTGGGCTCCGTTATCTTCTCAGACCTTTCACCTTCATCCAACCTGTGCCAAGTTCATGCCAGCCTAGATGACATTCCCACTGCTGAAAGTTCCAGAGGTGGTTGAGTCTGCATGGGACAGAAGCTCATAGCTGCCTGTGCTGCATTGTCTGCAGAGCAGCAAATGCTCTAGGATGATTGCTTGAACACCTCCATGCTATAACTGATGTCCTAGGCTCTCTTGGAGTCAACTACAAGAGTTAGGACGTGCTCAGGGAGGAGCAGGCAGTGCAGAGGGAAGCAAGCTTGCAGTCAGCCAGTCTGTCTCCATGCATAGCTACAGCTCCATGAGGAAACTTCAGGCACCACAGATAGAAGACTGATTTGAAGCTCTTTATATGGAGATTCTAGGAATTACCTTCCTTCATTTCTAAGAATGGTACCTGAGGTAGGAAAGAAACCTAGAAATCTGAGCCTTCCTGAAGTAAATACGGCAGCCCCGCAAAGCTCTGCATGGAGATCAAAGCTTGCACACAGTCAAGCAGTGGCTGACTGGGCTCTTCCATGAGTGACAGAACGTCCTGTCAGGGCGCCTTCTTTGATGGAACTTCCTAGGCACAACACCTTGGTGGCTTTGGAGTCCACCATGACTGTGACATCACCACTAGTAAGACCTGCACGCCCAGACTCTGCTGACAAAAAGCTCGAGATGGCTGTAGCTTGGTGAGCTGCGAGAACGAATCCTGGCTGCTGCTTCGTGAGGATCTCAGCCACTGGAGGGGGACAGAGCACCTTGCTGCGCAGGTAGGTCCCCCCCACCCTTCTCAGAGGAGACCCTCCCATGCCGCAGGGCTTCCAGCCAGTTCAGCCTGGTGGATGGGCCACTGCTTGCACTGCCACACCCTGGAGTGGGTCATCGCGGGATTGTGCTGCCAGCAGAGGAGGGGAACCGTTTGGCAAGAAGGGAACATTTCACACAATAGCAATGAGTCCGCTGGCAGCTCAGTGCCACTGAACGTGCCACCATAGGTGTCCTTAGCACGCTTGAGGAGAGGAGCACACAGGATTCTGGTGGGGGCCAGGGAATCTCTGGAGATATGCCTGCACATTCAGGTATTGCCCCCAAAGCCCTTTGTGCTTCAGACATGCTCCTGGTTTTCTCCATCTACTTCGGACAGGCCATTCCTGTCTCCATCTTTTCCGCAAGCCTTGGGCTTGAACTACTCAAGCAGGCTGATGCTGGTGCGGTGCCCTGGCCCATGCCTGTCTGTGGATGCTTTCTGTAGATCATAGAGGTATCCCCTCCCATACAGTGGGGAGCTCAGGGAGAGGCTGCAACAGTGCTGGGCTGGGCTGACCAGACCAAGAGGTGCCTTGTGGGGGCACCAACAATGGGACAGGCACCAGGATCTGAAATGACACAGTTTCAAAGGCTTATCTGGCAGAATGGTGCTAGCATGAGGGGACATCCCACCACCCCAAGGGATGTGAGAAGATGTGGTCTCTGCTCTGGGTGGCCAGATGAGTGGCTCATGCCTTGCTCTCTGTTGTGTCACAGTGATGGCTGATGGCAGCTCTCCTTGAGTGTTTCGGGGATGTTGTGGGCTGGGAGAGGTGGCTTCCATGCCAGGGTACCTAACTAGCTTCCTGTGGCTGACGAGACCTGATCAATGAATGAAGCCTGGCTCTGGCACGCAGGCTGTGTTGTGCAATCTTGCATGATGCAACTGAACTTTACATAACCTGACGCAACACCTACGGCTGGTGTTTAAAGCAGCAGGCCCTGGATGGTTGATGCATGGTGAACATACCTCCCCTTGCACACACATGTGAGCTCAGCTGGTGGGAGTGGACAGCAGCACTGCTCAAGGCAGCTCCATCTTTGCTCTTGGGTTTGAAATCACTACAAACGAACAAACAAAACAAACAATTGCAGCCCATGAGGAGTGAGTAGCCCATGACCAGAGACAGGAGCCAGAAACATTGCAAACGGTAGCTGTGGAAATACCCTCCCTGCAACTCAGTCTGTGCTCTTTGTTCCCACCTACAGCTAATCCTGTCCAAAGCCTCTTTCCTCTCTCCTGTCCCTGAAATCTGCTGGAGTGGGGTGCCTCAGTTTCCATTTGCAGCCCCTCACGCTCCAATCCTCCTGCATATCTTCTTCCACCGGGCTAAATCATGATTTTGAGCTCAGTGCTGTGCTTAACTGCCTTCTGCCTTCTGGCTCTGCAGAGTCAATACTTTCATGAGTGCTTTTGGGATGGTGGCTGTACCTCTCTCATGGGGCAGGACACCAGTGCTCTTTAATACAATATAATGCAAGATATCACACTAAATCTGCCCACAGCCTGACATCCGCTGTTGTTTGAACCTCAGGCCAAAGTAGTTCCTCATCTTTTCTCTGTCACTTATCATATTTAAGCTAAAAGAAAACAGGGTGGTTGCTGGCCTGGTGCATTCTGTACAAGAGGTGAGGGTTTGCAGCTGTTGAGAGGCCTGGCATATGTGTGGTGCCTGAGCAAGGCAAGGGCAGTGAGGGGCATTCTGAAGGGGGGAAGATGAGTCCTGGAAACCAGCTGGTTACAGCAGCTGTGTCAGGGAATCTTGCCATGCCTGCTACTGCCATAGCATCCTGCCAGTCCAGAGCAGCAAGCATAGGTTTTGGAAGCATTTCTGTCCTGGAACATAGCTCCTGTGCAGACAAGAGAAAGCAGTGGAGCTCTGAGGGAGCTAGCTTGTCTTTTTGTGCGAGGATTGGCCTGGCATGACCCCAGGTATCACCTGGCTTTCCCTTCCCCCTGCAGGGGAAGCTAATCCTGAGCATTGCCGATGCTGCCAAGTTTGCATGGAAAATGCCACCAAGTAGGAGCCAAGTTCTGAAACAGAACTGGGAGGGGACAGTGATACAGACCTGTACCCCCCTCCTGACATGACTCTTACCTGTGAGTCACCGCAGCCTCAGTACCTTTCCAGCCACAATGTGCGCCCGCAGCTGTCGCTTGGGTGCCTGACTCTGGCAAGGCAAAACCTCTTCCTTTTCAGGTTTCTGAGCCAGGCCCTCATGATGTAATACTGCAGGTGAATTTCCACAGCTCTGCCAGAACACACGGCGGGGCCAGGAAATGAGAAATACACCTTTCACCAACCTGATGCCCGGATCTCACCTCTGGGTGCCTGGACCATCCCACTGTCTCCCTTTCCCAAGGTGCTCTTTTCTCTGCTTCCTATGTTGCCCTTCCAGAAGTTCCGGGTCCTGCACTTTTTCTGGGTTCTGCACTTTAGTCACAGCAACCCCATGCATCACTACAGGCTTAGAGCAGGGTGGCTGCCTGAACATGAGCCACCAGTGTACCCAGGTAGCCAACAAGGCCAATGGCATCCTGGCTTGTGTTGGAATGAGTAACCGGCAGGAGCAGGGAGGTGATAATCCTTCTGTACTTAGCTCTGGTGAGGATGCACCCTGAGTGCTGTGTTTTGGGCCATGCACTACAAGAAAGACATTGAGGCCCTGGAGTGTCTCCAGAGAAGGGCAACAAAGCTGTGAGGGGTCTGGAGCTCAAATCTCACAGAGAGTGATTGAGGGAGATGGAATTGTTCAGTCTGGAGGAGTCTCAGGAGAGACCTTATTGCTCCTACAACTGCCTGAAAAGAGGTTGTCAGGAGGTTTCGGTCGGCCTCATCTCCTGCATATCTAATGATAGCCTTAAGTTGCATCAGAGGAGGTTCAGGTTGGATATTAGGAAGAATTTCTTCTCAGAAAGAGTGGTGAGGCACTGGCACAGGCTGCCCAGGGAGGTGGCAGAGTCAGCATCCCTTGAGATGTTCAGATCCACGGGGATGTGGTACAGAGGGACATAGTGGGGATGGGATGGTGGTTGGACAAGGTGATCTTAGAGGTCTTTTCCAACTTCAGTGATTCTGTGATAAGCATCAGCTGATGCATTTAGTTCACAAATACCCTGGAAGAATCTAAATCAAACCAGCTCTTTACATTCCTGATCTGAACAGCCTCCAGGAAGAAAAATAAGTGGTTAAGGAGGCAGGCTGAGCTGCTGAAGGATAAAGCAAAGTTTGCTCCGCACTCATGGCCAAGCTGTAGTGGGAGAAGCTGCTGTGTGTACACAGCATGCGCTCATCCGTGACGATGTGGCTCTTCATGTTATGTCTAATAAGGAAAGAAAAACAAGAAATGGTGACCATTGTAATCCACGAATACTGTGAACGCTGAAAAGCTGAAAAGGAAACCACAGGTTAATGGCTGCTGCTATACTAGCTGGTGGAACACTTGCTGGGATGGTGGAATTGTTCCCAATCCCTCTTTCTGTAATAGCACTGGTGATAGTGATGCATTTGAGATCCCCAAAAAATGCAGTTAAGAAAAAAAAAAAGAGGGAAACAATTTCTAAATCTTTGTTTAGAAGGTGAAAGGAAATTATGAGTGCTTTGCCAGTTTGGGGAGTATTTGAATGCTGTGTCATAGAACGGCCTGGGTTGAAAAGGACCACAAAGATCATCTAGTTTCAAACCCCCTGCAGCTGGCAGAGTCGCCAACCACTAGAGCAGGCTGCCCAGAGCCACATCCAGCCTTGGATGTGTCAAGGGAGCGGTTAGTGTGTGGTATGCAAAATGAAGCAATCAAAAAACGGTTATTAGCTGAGGCTGATTTTACCTTAAAATGTGCTTTATAGGAAGTGCTGTGTCAAAGGATGCATCTACTCCAGAAAATGGGTGGATGCAATTTCAACTCCACCGTACTCTGAGGCCCCATCTGTGCAACAGGCTGTGGAGGGGAGGGCTGCAGCATGGGCAGGGACAGGGATGCTCCCCTAGGTCTGTGAGGGAGGCTGTGGTGCCAGCAAGGAGGAAAAAGGGAGTATTTCACGCTATGGTTGTTTCCTGGTCATCACTAACAAAAACTGCCTAGGTCTGATGGAGCAAAACCTATCAGCTGGAAGGAGGTGCTGGATCATGACAAGAAGTTGAATTCCAATTATAGATATCCCTGTTCATTGCAGGAGAGTTGCACTAGGTGACTTTTGAAGGTCCCTTCCAACTCAAGTGATTCTATGATTCTATGAAGCAGACTGTGTATCGTGCATGGGCGGTTCTATCCCAGAACAACACTGAAAGGAGAGCTTCTCCATTCCTGTCCTGGTGGAAGGCCACGGACTGCAAAGCACATTTAATGTTCATATTTATGTGGACAGTGTTTGGGTTAGAGGAGGTAACGAGGGTTGTCTGCAGAGGTGCTGGTGGGGCTGTCAAGAGCAGTTGTGGAGCAAATGAGGGAAAAGTTAATGTTCCAAAGTCAACTGCGTGCTGTGGGACTTGCAGTTGATTTTCATAAATCACCATTAATGCTCCGACCACAAGATATGTCACAATTATCTTCCTTTCTGAGGATAGGCAGTTATTACCAAGGGGCCTTGCCCAATACATCAACACTATTACAGTCCCTAAATAGACCAGTGCACAAAGGACAAAAGCAATGTTGATCTACGTGATGTACCAAGGCTCCAGATGAAGCAAAGAACTTTGCATTATCAGAAAGTGAAATGCTCCCTGTAAAATTAGCTTGCAGAACTTTCACATGAGTGTGAAACTTAGATGCTGGAAGCCAGCCCTTGGGGGCAGTGCACTGAGCAGCTCTGTGCCTGGCTGGCAGCAGCACAGCACCATGTTCATACCCTCAGAGGAGATCCAAGCATCACCCTGGGAGGTCAGTGCTTGAGCCACAGCTTGTCTCAGGAGGAAACAGCTTAGCCTGGCTGCAAATTGTCAAATGCTAGCTTAGGTTTTAGCAGGAGCAGGAGCAGCCTGGCTGTGGAGTAGGTACCATGGTACCATGGTAAGAATGCATGGTGACTGGCACTGTGAGCACCTGATGAGTGATAGGAGCCCTGATGCAATGCAAAACTATGTCCAGTCTGGCCTGGCAGAGGCATCTGATGACATGCCGAGGAGAAGGGCTTAGCACACAGCCTCTTCCGGCCTCCTTGGCTGGGGAGAGAGCACTGAAATACACGGCCAGGTTGCCCAACGTGTGGCACCACAGTAGTTTCTGTAATAAATCTCAGGTCTGTTGTACTCCAAGAATTACATGATGGCCTCTGGGAATAATAACAATGAAAGCCCTGGCTAGAAATTTGATCTAGTGGCCAGACACTGATATACAAATAGGAGGAATGACAAAACGATGTCAAGGGTATTAATAAAGCTAGTTGGGAAATTTTCCATCCAAATAATTCTCTGATGGAAAATGCCCTTTTCACTAACTCAGCACTTTCTGCAAGAAAATTGCAGATTTCCACGAGGAAAATCAAACTGAAGGATCCTTGGCTCTTTTTCTGCGAGGAGAAAACAAAAATTACCAGAGTACTCGTAGGCAAGCGAGCAGACGGTGCTGCCATCCGTGCAGCTCCTAGCCACCCTGCCTGCCCCTCAGGTCCCAAAATCTGAAGTGAAACCACACAGCTGGAGGCACTGGAGCTGGGAGCTGCCCCAGGAGCTCACCTGCAGCTGGCCCAGCGCGTCCCTGCCAGGCAGGCGGCCAGAGGCCAGCGGCTTTCCTTTTGGTTCTCATCAAGCCTGATTTCTGTAGAGCTCTAATGAAAACAGTGGCTTTTGATTTTGCAGCCCGGCGTTCTGCTTGAAAAGAAACTCAGTTACTATTGTTTTCTTTCTCGCTAGAAGGGATTCGTATTTCCCAGCCAGCTCCGGGTAGCAGCGAACACTACACTTGCTTAATATTCTCCTTTGTGTTCTCAGGAATGGCCAGCTGCTCTAGGAAAGTAAACTTACACAGAACTGGGCCATTTATGGGACATATGTTTTTGATTGCAGGAAGTGCCCCTTGTAAATGGCCTGAAGTGCTGTGTATGAATGCTACTAATTTAACACAGACTGGGAAAGTGTTAAGATTAGTATTTTCATGGACAGGAATTCCTACACGCATTGTAAGTGATGAAGGATCACTTTCTCAATGTCCGAAAAGTGCTGTGCTTTTATCTAACAAAACAGTATCAACCCTGTCACACATGCTCCTCGCCGTCCTGCTGTAAGAGGAGCAGGGAGAAGATTTGTTCAAACACTCAATTCAGTGATCCAAACCAGAAGTTGGGATAAAGTTATCTTAGTGTTAAAAAAAATCTCTGAATTTTCCTCTGGCCTGGCAAGGACATGTTAATACACATCTCTGCTACAGTCATCCCCAGTGCTGGAACACAGATTTTTCTTGCTTGGGCTTGCTAACACCTGATTTCCAGGGGGGCGTTTGAAAGCGATAGGATCAAATGGCCCCACATAGTCATGCATGACTCTGCTGCCTTGAGACTGGAAAAAAAAAACACATCTGTGTGAGAGGTAAGCGTGAAGACTTGGGGAAGTGCTGAGCAAATCATATGACAGCCTGCTCTTCTGTCTTATCAGATGGAAATGGCAGTGGCAGCCTTTTTATTGATTGGAATAATGGAGTGAATGAATTTGGCCCTCTTATCAGCAATAATAACAATAACAATAATAATCATTCACCTTCATAGAGAGGTTTGTGATCATCAGCTGTGAGGCAGGCAGCTAGCAGCTGTTCAGTTACCAACAAAAGGGGACAGGCAGCATTTCGGGAAGAGTAAAACCCTTTATAATGTTCCTGGAAGCAGTTTAGAAATCTGATTTAAGGCTTCCACATTTTTAGGAATGTTGCTTGGATTCTCCTGGTGTTTCAGTTTCCTGGTCAGTAAAACTGCAATGCATTTATTACAAGGGCATAGAGTTTGCCTAGTTCTTGTCATGAAGGACACTGGAGTTCTCCAGCATTCCTAATTGGGGTATGATGTATTGTGATGAAAGTTTGCTTTGTGCTTGCTCTACCACACTCATGTCCCACTTTTCAGAAGTTTTTTTTTTCCTCTGGACCTCTGACCTTGGCAACCAAACCTCAAGATGGAATGATACTCACACATGGGAATGGTCTCAGGAGTTGATGGTGCTGCTCTGCACAGCTTGGTGGCAGGCTCAGCATTTCAGTGCCCTGTCTTTGCACTCTGGAGGTATTTGCCCTGCTTCAGCTCTGTGCAGGGATCCTTAATTGACTTTGTTTCAAAACTCTACAAGCCTCTCTTTGTTGTGGTCACTTGGGATTTGACTCTTTCAGCAGCTGGCCATGGGGTGCTGATAATGAGCTCCAAGAAGCACCCCAAAGGAGACCCTCTTTGGACGACTTTTAGTTCTTCCCTGTTCTGTAGACCTCACAGTCCTGATTCCATTTTTTCTGTGCTATGGGATGTCCTTTCTCTGTCAGGTCAACCAACTCTTCATCCACTTCTCCCTTTCTTAGCTTTCAGATTTTGGAGATTCTCCACCAGACCTAGCTGTGAATAGATTAATCATATTTCTTGCAGATAAAGATCAGCAGAGCCATCACAGGCAGGGCTGGGCTTGGCCTACTAATGCAGGGTCAGCTAGCATATGGTAATGTTCTCATCCCATTCCCCAAAACACACCAACCTCCCATCACTTTGTTAAGAGAGGTGACAAACTAACACCAGTCCTCTACAGCACACTCAGCTTCCTAGAAAAAGGATGGTTTGTTTATGGGAGAACTGTATTTTCTTTGGGAAGTACATCATTTTGTGAAAAAGGAACATTGCGAAAATGTGCCTTACTTTTGTTTACAGAAAGTGGTAAGACTTGGTAAGTCCTTCTTCTATGGGAGAACACTTACACAGTGTTCTCCAGCTGGAGAGATAGAAACTGTCTCACTTTTTGTCCCTCTTCCCCTTAGTTGGGATCTTGGTCTTACATGGGGGTAGCAGCTGATGCATAAGACCTAGGACAGCTGAATAATTCATTGGCAGGATTGTGGAATTTATGGAGGAGATCAGATGACAGGATAACGGGGTTCTGGACTGGAAGAATAAAGCTTGCAATATTAAGTTTTGGATGCTCCATTTGGTGGTATTGCCAAGAGGGACTGAAAAGTGATCTGATTTCAGTCTGTCACAGTGCACTAATTAATCCCAGTTAATACACACAATTGTGTTAACCGAATCTCTGTCTCAGGTTGCCTATAAATCCACCAGCAAACTTTCTTCTCTTTCCAGTTCTCTTAGAAAGAAGGTTGAAAACAAATTCTAAAAGGTTCCTGGTTTGTTTGCATTTCCCTCTCTTAATGTCCTTTCGCACGAGACGCTGGCTATTACTGGAGACAAGATGTGGAGGGGTGTCACAGTGATGTTGGTGGCATGTAGAAATCTCTCCATGGACTCCTGGACATGTTTAATATCTGTGTTGTAGATGAAAGGAAATGCCAAATTTGGGGTCAGGAAGGTATTTTGATCCAAATGAGATCGGCAAGAACAGTGTTTTAACCTCCTGTCATTTGTGGCATGTTCTGTCTTCCCAGGATTACCAGGAGGAGTCCCTGTATCTGCAGAAGGGAATGATGAGATATTTCATGATGTGGGAAATGGAGGAGATGGGGATGAAAGCCCTTGTGACCTCTATGGATCAGCCTCTAATTGTAGGGAGTGCAACAGATGGCTTTTGTTGTTCTACCCAGTCTAATGGTCCCACTCAGTCCCATTGTCCCGTAGGTGACTTTCTACCTGACATTTGAGGCGTGTCCTGTCTTTGCTTTCAAAGTTTTCTGCACAGCATGCAGATTTGGTGTCCATTCTTATGGTTCAGTGTAGAGAAGCACACTATTTCTCTCCAGCAGCAATACTTCTGGGCTTTGCACCCCAGGCCTCCTCTGGTTTGGGTCCCCTTCCCAGCCCTGGGGCTGTGGCAGGTCATGGGAAGCGATTAGCTCCCACATCCTGGGAGGGGACTTGACAGCCAATGTGAGGTTGGCATGGAACAGGGCTTTCCTTCCCGGGAAACGTTTCAGAAAACAGCAGTTATCTCTGTCGTGGCAGGTAGAGCTCCTCCCTGGCCTCGCACTAAGACAGATCATTGTGTGAATGTCTATGAATCACGCTGAGCATCAAAACATTGTGCCATGAGGGCAGCGGGTGCATGAGAGGAGGTTGTAGTGAAGTGTGGATTGGCTTCTTATCCCAGATAACAGCAATAGGGCCAAGTGAGGTTCACGTGGGGTGTTAGGAGAAATATTCTTCTCTGAAAGAGTGTTCAGGTGTTGGAATGAGCTGCCCAGGGAGGTGGTGGGGTCACTGACCCTGGAGCTGTTCATGAACTGTGTGGATGTGTCACTGAGGGACATGGTCAGTGGGCATGGTGAGGATGGGCTGGAGGTTGAACCAGATGGTCTCAGAGGTCTTCCCCAACTTTAATGATTATGTAATTCCTGTGAGAGGAATCAGGAGAGCTGACAGGCATCAAGGTGCAGAGCAGCTGCACAAGGCATGCATGGGGGATTTCAGCAGCAGTCCTCACCGCAGGCTGGCATCATGCTTCAGCATCTCCCTGTGTATTTGAAGAATCATAGAAGCACAGAATCACAGGGTGCTTGGGATGGAAAGGACTTCAAAGGTCACCTAGTTCCAACCCCATTGTCATGGGCAAGGTGGCCACCCACAAGGAATGGCATATGCCTGGGATGGATGCTGGCGTAAATCAGAAACCCTGTCCTGGGGGTTCTAGATCGCGGCCCTGCTTCCTGCATGGACAGGGCTCACTTGTTTTCTAATGCAACACAGAGTAGAAGAAACCAGCAAAAGTCCTCATTGTACTGGCTCCCAGAAGGTTTGCGTAGCAGTTACTGCATGGCTGTAGGTCTTGTGTTAAATGTGCACAAATTGCTTGTGGGCTTCTCAGCTCATGTTAGACAGGTCCAATCCAGGAAGAAGGCAAAAGTTTTCCAGTGGTGAAGGCTGCTCTTCACAGGAGCACTCTATTGTGTGTGATGGTGGCTTCTTATTTCCTGATGTCTTTGAAACCAAGTGCCCTTCTGGGAGGTATGACTGGCAAAGGAGTGAGACCAGTAAATGAAGAACTGAGTTTCAGCATCACCACTTGCTATCGAAGCCTGAGTCTGTAAGAATGAGGAGATACAGTGTTCTTTGCAGGGATTCCTGTCCAATACCAACTATGACAGCTGGGCAACAGCTGGTTGTATTTGATTGCCAGTATTAATAAAGGAGGCTATATGATGGATTTCCTTATGTAGGGGTCACTAAACAAACAGAGCTTGAGGAAACCCTGCCTTTTCCAAGAGCAAATGCAGCACAAAACCTTGTCTTGTTCTGACAGGACAGCAGCGGGTCCTTCTCCACTGTGATTTCCAGCTAATCCTGTGTGCAACAGCTTCAGAAACTGATCTGCTGAGAGCAGTCCCTCTGCGCATCCCTGAGCAGCCTGCTAGCTGCAAGGGAAACACGGGTGCTGAGGAGCATGATGATCCTATGGGGTCACCAAAATGGCTTTGTGGTGCCTTTGGGAAGAATCTGGGACAGACGGCAACAAGGCTCCTGCTCTTTATGCTCACGTAGATAGAGATGTATGGATGTGGGGGATGTGGAAGTTTGCCCAGGTCTTTCCACTTGAGAAGTCCAAATGGGCCCGGATGGATTCTGTTATATCTTAAAAGTGTAATGGGAGAGGGCGTGGGCCACAGTATCCATTGTTCTGCATCCATGGGCAGTGTAGCTCTCACACCGTCCCTCTGGATCTCTCCATCCCCCTCCTCTTTGCTCTGGCTCTCTCTCACCTCTCTCATATTTTGGCTTGCCTGCTGTCCCTCCCCAGAGGGACCTCTCTGGGGCTGTGGGGCCTGGAGCTGGAAGCTGGAGCTGGAGGCCAGAGCTGGCCAGGAGGTTAAGGGGCCAATGGGAGCTGGTGGCTGTCCCCTCCCGCTGCTGGAGTGAGGGAGGGCAAGTCACTGACCTCCCAGCAGGAGTGACACAGGAAACCCGTAATTACATGCTTGTGACAGCCACGCTGGATCATCTTAATCACACTGCTGCCGTGTCAGAGATGCTGCCCCTTGGGATTAAGGAAAACAAACAAGCTGAAGCGGCACAGGCAGCAGCAGCTCTGTCCAGTGATTGCCCAGCACATCCCAATGCGACGGCCCTGCCAGATGGTGGGCCTGGCTGCGGGGAAGGGGGCCCAAGGCTCAGGAAACAAGCTCATGCCAGTAGACCTTGATGGCTCCATCGCTTGCACTGGGGGGTTTGTAGCCCTCTTCTTTTCTTAGCATCTCACAGAGCACACAGCAGTAGTGGCTGACCCCTCCACCACCTCTTGGAACTTTCTCCGCTTTTTTCACCCTGAGTTTTCCGTCAGTAAGCTGAGGCACAGAACAGATGCACACAGAACCATGCAGCAGCAGGCTTTGAATGCAGCATTGCTGCATCCAGAGCCTGGTGTTTCAACCCTCGCTCTGCTGCCCTTATTCTTCACTATGGTGCAGAGTGTCCAACGTCCTGCCCTACAGTCACCCCATCCAAAACAGCTGACGGCTGTTTTTTCTTTTTCTTTTCTTTTTTTTCCAGTGATGTCTAAACATCTCCACTTCTGCAGTATGAACTTTACTTGAGCAGTTTCCCACCCTCATCTCCTTAATGAAGTGACTCCACCTCTGTTCCTATCCCCACCTATTGGAAAAAGACTGGATATCCCTCTCAAAGACAGACTTTACATCACGCTGACCCATTCTGCAGAGCACATGGAAGTTAGTGATGCTGAGCTCAAACCACTCTTCTGCTACCCTGAGCTGAGCCAGAGTAATTTTTTTCCCTTTCAAAAGCTTTCCCTGTTTTCATGATTCAAAAACTTGGACCAACTCTTCTGTCAGTTGGAAAAATAAAAAACAACCCCACCCCCCAGCTTTCCTTTTCATTTTCCATCTTGAAAGCTTGGTCCTTTCATTAAGATTTGCAGCGTTTTGTGCCCCCTCATATTCACTCCCCTTCTCGGTGGGACACGACCCTTCCCTGAGTCCCCATGATGTCATTCTCATACCTTTCCCTCCTCCCTCAGAAATGAGGAGCTGTATCAGCCCCACCAGATGGGAGTGCTGTGGAAGAACCCAATGTATTTTTAAAGGAGAAGCAGCCCAATGGGAAACCAGACAGGCTAGCCCTGGGGCAACATGAGGTTTGTGGGAATGGCTGCCACAGTTTGGAATAACTCAGCTTTCCCTCCCCCTGCACATGGAGGTGTACTCAGGACTGCTCTAGTGGCGGAGTCTTGAAGTGAAGACACAGAGCAAACCCAGCCTTTGTCCTTGGAAGGGACCCTGTGTCATCTGCAGAACTCTTGCCATGGTCAGGCACTGTATCTCTGCTCTCTGGTGCCCATGAAATGGTGTTTGATGCCAGACTGGGACTTCCCTCCAGCAGCTGCCCACGCGAGCATGAGAAAGAGAGTGTGCAGGATGGGCAGGTTCCTTATATGTCCCTGTAGAGGGAGAGGAGTGAGCACCAGACTGGGGGCTCCGGGCTACAGCCAGTCTCTAATCCAGCGTACAGCTGAGAGGATCAAGAGATAGAAAGGTTGCTTACTGCAAATTCTTTTGAAGTTAGTTCCAACTCTTTTGCTGGGAACTCTCTGGCCTGTGTGCCAGAGGGGAAGCTAAGCCAGGGAGCAGCAAAGAGAGGGGCTGCTCTCACCCATGGGCTATGGGCTTCAGAAAACCACTCCGAAGTCATCAAAAAATTAAGCTGCTGAAGAGGTGAAAGTGGCAAGTCTGAGGGTGCCCTTCTGCTGCCGCAGGATGTCCCAGGCTGTGGTTTGCTGGGATGACCCAGTTGGGATGGCTCTCCTTGCCCGAGGGGCATGGCTCCATCTCTGACGCTCTGCAGCCGTGGGTCATAGGATGGCTTGTTGCTGGCTCTGCCCTAACACAAACAGGCTTTGCTTCCCTTGCTGTTTCTCTTAATGAATTCCTCCTCTCCCAGCTGTTGTTTTTGGACTCTGGCTGACTCTGTGGTTTTCCTTCCCCTACACATGACACAGCTCTGCTTGCTGGCTGCGTCCTCCAGGTGATGGACACCTGTAGCTGGACCCCAATGGGTCAGGGCTGGCAGGGAAGCCAAGGCACAGGAGTGCCCTACATGGAGCATCTGGTACTCCCCAAACCAGAGGGACACAGGGTACAGGATGATGGTGCTGGGCTGGCAGCAGGGCTAGAGACCCCTGAGTTCCCCAGGACAGTGCTGCAGCTCTGCTGTGACAATGAGGGAGCAGCCACCACCCTGCGCTGGCCCCGCGCTGCCAGCCTGAAGCCTGTGACAAATTGGTAGAGTAAGTAAAAATAACAGTTAGAAAAAAAAAGCATCCGTCTTTAACAGCCCTTCCCCTCCTCCCCCTCTTCCAACTGCTTACCCTTAAAATTCCTCTTGGGACACAACTCAAAGCTTTTCTCTGAAACCACCAAGGCTGGAAACTGCCTTTTGTTTTTAGACAAGCCCTGAAAACTTTCTCCCCTCAGTAAAAGCAGGGGATGTAAGAAAAAAACCCATATTATGGCAGAACTCACCCTAGAAATCTCAGGGCTGGCATCCTCAGACACCCCTGCCCTACTCATGTTCCCTTATCCCTGCTGCAAGGGGCCTGTCCTTCCATCTCATGTCCCTGCTCCTGAGTCTGTGCTCTGAGACCGTCACCCCACAGCACCCAGCCTCCCTGGCTCCTCTCCCCAGCCTGTGTTCTCCATCCTCCCTCCTAATTTCCATGAAGTTTCTCTCTACAGCTCCCTGAAAGGAGGTTGTGGTGAGGCCTCTTCTCCTAGGTAACAGCAGCAGGATGAGAGGGAATGGCCTCAGTTTGTGCCAGGAGAGGTTCAGGTTAGATATTAGGAAACATTTATTCTCACAAAGAGTGGTGAGGCACTGGCACGGGCTGCCCACGGAGGTGGTGGAGTCAGTCTCTGGAGGTTTTTAAGAAGTGTGCGGATATGACACTGAGGGATATGGTTAGAGGATGTGGTGGGGATGGTCTTGGTGGTTAGACTGTATTTTCCAGCCTTAATGATTCCATGAATCTATGATTCTAAGCCATGGAATCATAGCATCCTTAGAGTTGGAAAGGACCTTTAAAGGTCATCTAGTGCAACTCCCCTGCAATAAACAGGGACATCCACAGCTAGATCAGTTTGCCCAGGGCCTGATCCAGCCTCACCTTAAAAGTCTCTAAGGACAGGGCATCAACCACGTCTCTAGGCAGCCTATTCCAGTGCCTCACCACTCTCACTGTAAAAGGTTTTTTCCTTATATCAAACCTAAATTTACCCTCTTTGAGCTTGAAACCGTTTCCCCTTGTTCTGTCACGAGAGATTCTGCTGAAAAGTCTGCCCCTTTCCTTCCTGTAGCTCCCCTTTAGATACTGAAAGGCCGCTGTCAGGTCAGCTTGCAGCCTTCTCTTCTCCAGGCTGAACAGCCCCAGCTCTCCCAGCCTGTATTCGTAGGAGGGGTGTTCCATCCCTGGATCATTTTTGTGTCCCTTGGCTGGATGCATGCCAACAGTCCCACTCTCTTTTCTCCCCATTCTGCACTCTCCTATAACTCAGCACCCTTATTCCCTCTTTCATGTCATTTCCCACAAACACAGGCATTGTGCTGTGTGGAGGCAGACACTGCAGCCATCCCTTTGGTGACAATGGCATCTGAATACTATCACATACAAGGAACCCTCCTGGGTATGGGGCACAGCATCCGTATCTGGAGGCACAGAGTAATTTTCCTGAGTGAATGACACTAAGCAGCTAATTTAAAAGTAGAGAAAGGAGCCTGAATCAGCAGGAGGAGGGAGGTGAGGTAACCCGGGTAAAACTTTTCCACCGCGACACGCACTGGGCACAGACAAAGGGCCACACCTGTGGTTTCAGCAAACCTTCTCACCTGATCCAGCACAGCTGGTTCCCAACGGATGCTGGTAAATTCCAACCCAGCAAAGCCTGCCAGGAATGTCTTCCTTTAGGTACTGGCCATGCCTCTCCCTCTGCCTGCCATGGGAGCAGCTGGGGCTGCTGGCTTGGTGGGGCTGGGATGAACCACGGCTTCTGGGTCCTCTGCAGGAGGACACCGGGCTCGGTGGTGGCCCTGTCACATTTACTGGGGTTTGGTAAGTCCTTCCTGTACTGCTGGTGATATGACACCTTGCTATTTAGGCCAGTGCAGTCCGTGACAAATGTGATGGTCAGTTTGGGGGAGGGAAGCAGGAAGGCCACTCTGCCTCAGGCCCGTGGAAGGGAACCAGCTGGAGGCTGTGCAACTGGCTCTGACACACATCTCCCTGTCCCCGCTCGGGGGAGATGCCCGATTTCAGCTGAGCTCAGCAGTCCTGCACCCAGGGCCTCTTTTCAGCACAAGAGCTGCTTTAATAAATCAGCATGTTCCCTCTTGGCCATCCTGTTTAGGGCAAGTGGAGAAAGAAGATGAGAGTGGCTGAGACCAGGGTCCTTCACCTCTTCCTCAAGGGTTCACAGCTGGGCTAGGATTTCCCCACTGTTCTTTCAGAAGTGGTTCCTTCAGCTTGCATGCATGCCTAAAGTGGAGCTGTGGCTGTTCCTTAGGGCACAAACCCCTGGCAGCATCAGGAGCAGGAGCTGGAATGGGGCTGGCAGCAGATGGGAAGAGGTAGCTCATGGCTGACATGGGGTGGCTGGGATAAAAGCAGCACAGGGTGCTGCCACTAACCTGTCAAAAGTAACCAGCATTCTACTTCCTCTCTGTCCTTCCTGCCCACCTGCTTTGTCAGAGCAACATTTGTCCCCAGGGTACTGTCAGTCTTCCAGTTCCCATTCTAGGTGCAACTCATGCCTGCCCTCAGCATCACAGTGGCCGTAGCTGGGGTCTGACATGGTCCCTGGTGCACTTGCCAGCCTGTCCCCTCTGCATTTCATCACCCTGCCTGTTTCACTTGTAGTCTCCCCAGGGCAGGGCAGTGCTCACTGTGCTGTTAAGCACAGCCCCATTCTTTCTCAAGAAGATTTGCTTGGGGCCTGAAGTGCTAAACCAATAAATGTACCCAGGGGCATGAACAGCCTTCCTTGCCAGGCTGGTACGTGTCTGGGTGTCTCGCCCTGCTCTGCCAGGAGTCATTGCTTTGGGCCCTGGTCCTGGTGCACTACTAATCTGCAGAGCACAGCAGGGATGCCAGGCAGCTTTCTGATAAGCACAGGTGCTGTGATAGAGTCAGATGGAACAGCATCTTGGAGACAGAAAATATTCATAAATGATACCCATGAGAAACTTGACTGGTGATTGTGTACTTCTGGAAGGCATCTGTGGCAAAGCCCCTGTGGTGGTGCACTGTGTCAAACGCAGCACTGCTACTGCAGAACAAGCTCCTACATGAGGAAACACTACTGCTACAGAAGACACTCACTGGGTGTCTGGGGATAAGTCTCTGTGCAAGGCCAGCGTTGACAGCAGGATTGCTCCATTTGCACTGAAGTTGCCATTTCTGTAGGCATTGAAGCCTTCGGTCTCTGGAACCGCTTTTCAGACACCTTTCATCAGGAGCAAATTTTCCGGGGTTGGAATTTGCCTCTGGACAGGGTGAGAACCACTCCCAAATACCACTCTCCCCAGTCATGCCTCTCAGTCGGTGGCACTGGCACTGAGGCCAATTCTGGTGCTCAGGGTGGGTGGTGGAGGAGCACTGAGTGCCCCATCGTTGTGGTGGGATGGGGCTCACTGGCTGTACTTAGACAGGATCGCCCTGGTCACCCAGTTCATCTGTGCTGCTGTCACACACTGTTATTAGGTGATTATGTTTTGGTGTCTTCATTGTATAATTAGTCACATGCTCATAAACAGTGTAAATAATCCCTAATGAGCTAGTGAATTAATCAGCCAGTAGTGACTTCCATTGTCAGGAACCATTCATACAGAGCAGCAGCTACTTTTAAGTCTTCTTTCCTTTTTTTTTCCCCCCATCTTTGTGTTTTATTCTTTCCTAACACTGCAGGCTATTTGGCTCCCGAGCCAACTGACTGGAGTGGATTTACTCACCAATTAATACAGAAAATTTAGCTCAATTTTTTCACGCTACTGCTGACTTTTTATTTATTTATCTATTTAAAAACAGCCATGGAGCAAGTTTCTTTATGATTTTATTTTAAATTGTCATATTTTATTCTAGCATCAATAGTCGTAGATAGATGCTTGGCCCTGTATTTCTGAGGCCTTGCTATTTTTGAAAGTCTTTTTCAGGATAAATATTGAGGCCAAATTCTTACTTAGACGAGAGCTACTTTGAACATAACAGCGAGGACTTGAAAACGGTCGTGGCAAAAACTAAATCTGGTGCAAATCTCAGTTTATTTTTCACACATTTTGGTTTTCTTCGAACACATTTCCAGCCCAAAGAATCATCAAGAAAAGCTTGGGACTGTGAAGTCTGAAGGCTTGAAAATTGTGGTAGACAAGATTTCAGCATAGCATGTTGGATTTTCGTTTCCCATTTTTAAACCAGGATCATGAAGTTTTTGTTGCCCAATTTATGCTTTTGAGTTTCTAGGACTGCTGTTACTGTGTAAGATTGGTGTTTACCAGTCTAACATCTATCCCTGGAGGTGTTCAAGGCCAGGTTGGATGGCACCCTGGCCAGCCTGATCTGGTAGGTGGTAACCTTCCCATGTCTGAGGGTTGGATCTAGATGATCTTTAAGGTCCCCTCCAACTTTAGCCATTCTATGATTCTGTGATTTATTGTATTTATGGTGCTCCTTTCAATCAGTGATATTTCCTTCTGCTGCTGACAGCAGGGGAGGCCAGACCAGCATCTCCCCAGCACTGCCTGTCCAGTTGGCCTTCAGCATTTCCTCTCATAGCACAGAAAAATCAGAGCTTGAGCACTTCTCAGAGCTTCAGCATGTGGTCCAAGCTATGCTCCTAACTTTGAGTAAAATAACCGGTGCCATTCTTTTTCACACGCATTTATAAAGCACTGATACATGTCCTTGTCTTTTTTTTTTTTTTTATGACATATTCATGTATTTCTGGAGTCAGGCTGCCGTGGTTGATAACCAGAGGAAAGCAGTTTTGTTTGGGAATGACATCCAAAGCTGCCTAATTAGCTCTCAGTCTGCGCTGCGACAAAGCCACAATATTTCAACTATTCTGGCAGAAAGAAAGTTGTGTCCAATTTCCATTCTTTGTGTGCGAAATGTGATTTTGAGATTGAAACGTACATTTTTCACAGCTGGAATATGAGGAGTACATGCTGGCAGTTTGTGCCCAGCTTCAAGTCCCTGCTTGATCTGATTTTGAGTAAAATATCAACCCTGATCATGCAAAACCAGACATGGGACGGAGCCTGTTCCGAGGCTTGGGTATTCCCTCTGGCTGGGTGTCTGCTGTTCCTTTCTGTACCCACCCAGCAAAAAGTGCATGTGCACAAGGCAGGAACAGCTGTGCTGTGTCAGACCAAGGGGCTTCGTGGAGCCCAGCATCCTGTCTCCAGAGATGGCTGATAGCGCGTGCGTGGCCCACAGCGTAATTTGAAGGCAAACATAAAGCATTATGTCTCCTAAATGTTTGCCAGCCACCAACAATTTGAACTTTGGGGACATTCTGGTGCAAACCTACTATCTTACTGAGTTTTTCTTTTTCTTTTTTTTTTTTTTTCTTTTTCCATTCATTTGTCTTTCTGTCTTTTGAAATGGTGTAAAATTCCAGTACCCACAGCATCCTGTGGTAAGGGCTTCCACCGTTTAGCTCCTGTTGTGTAAACGGACACCTCCCACTACTTGCTGTGCTTACCACTTCCATTTGATGCCCCCGCTTCTTGTAATGTGTGCTAACAATTTCCTAGGATGAGTTTTTTGCCGAGGCATACCTGCCTTTCATGCTTTTGGTTGTAAATTAATACCCTGTGGTGTATTCTCACCCTGAGGAATGGAAGGATGCGTCCTCATCTGTCTCTCTCTTCCTCTTTGATGTGCCTTCCAGGCTCCTTACAATCCAGGAGTACAGTGCAGCTGTACAAGCTTGCTGGATTTTTATTTTTTTTTTGATGGTGCTTGTGACCAGGAATGCTCAGTGCCTCTGCACCTAAAGGGGTAATTCCCTGTCTATTGGTTTGCAATGCCTTGCCAGCATGTTTGGTTCCCCAGTGACAGCCTATTCTCAGTAGGTGGCATTTCACAGCAGAAAACACTTTTCCCCAGCAGTCTCCCCAGACACCAGCCCTGATTTTGCAAGGGCTATGATCTAGGACAGCACATAAAAACATACTTAAGTGCCTTTTGGATACAGCTTTGCTCCACACTTGTTGATAGTTGTGTGTGTTCAAGGAACAACAAAACCCAACTGCAAAGTTCCTATTTTACATTCTTTCCTTGGGCAGCAACAACTGCATGCATATTGTTTTTGGGAGTCCTCCACATGGCCACTGACACCTAATGCAGGGGCTGCCTGGACGATAACAGCTTTATTAGCTGCTTTTTATAAGCAACAGGCACTCTGGGTGGTGCTGGGTCTTGCATGAACTGCTCCAAATTGACTCAGCTGCTGGCCTTCTCCAGAAGGATTAGACCTTCACAGTAGCTCCAAAACATTTACACATTGCTGCAGGAGGACATTTCCCTGTGGTTGCAGCTCCCTGTGTGAGTACCATCACACTCACTGTGACGTGCATCAGGCGGTGGGCTTTGGCCACCACAGTGCTGTGCCATTCCTCAAACATCCCATCAGGGATGCTGGGCTGTGGATTGTTTTGCTCTACCTGGTGCTGCTTGCATAACAGAAACTGTTTGTTGTCACTGCTGGAGATATGCAGCCCAGATTAGTGCAGCTGCAACAGAGCACAGCTTCCCTACTAGAATGCTCTAGATATGCAGTGCATGCTCACGTGCTCAGGTCACAACGGTGCTTAGGAAATTTTAGCATACCGTGTCATGAGATATTCTACCATGGAGCGAATTGTGCCTGGTACCATTTTTGTCTGGAGCTGCTAGAGGCTGTCATAAAGATATATGTGATTTCAGTACACAGAGTATTGGTTGTTTTTTTTTTCTTATGGTATTTGAGGTACAGAGTGAGTATCCGTGCCCCGCCATGGCACTGGTCTGCCCTTCTCTCTGTAATGTGTTTCTTGCGACTCATGCAGTGGGAGGTTATTCACAGCAGAGTGCCTGCTGGCATTCCCTGCAACTTTATTCCCTCGCAGAACTTTCCACTCCTTATGCAAGGCAGTTAAAATAGCAAGGGAGAGATGATGGCAGCACTCTGTGGGATGGGGAGCCAGCACAGCTCACCAATTTCGGAGCGTGCTGAGGGGTAAGGAGCCAACCAGAGCTGATTTTTCACATTGCTTCTTGCTGTGGATATTTTCCATCTGTTGCTGGGACTGTTGAGTGGGACTTTGGCAAAGGAGCGGGCAGGAAGTATGTATTGCACAGAGGACTTGACTAAGTGAAGGGGCCTAGGAGTTGGCAGCTAGGGCTAGCTTGGTGAATCTTGGCTGGGTTCCTGGTTGCCATGAGGACTGAGGAGTCATGCCTACAACTGAGTGAGTAACACTTCCTATCATGTATCAAGGGCATTTCAATCCCGGTCATGTTTCTGAGCAGTCCATGAGTTTATATTGATTACTCGTCATCTCGAAGAATACATTAATCTCTTTTCACCCAATGAACTCTCAGCAGTTTGTTTCTTGGAAGTCTGCACTGCTTCAAAATCGGTGTGACTTCATTTTCTTGGATCCTGTTGATCACCTCGTTTATTGTCTCAGATGTTGTTTATGGTCTCGGAGGTTGAGTCACATACATCACCTCTTGGTCCTGGAGGATGAGTCTCATGCTTGGAAAGAGGTACCCACTGGAAAGAGGATTTCCCACAAAAGCTAGCAGCATCCTTGCTACTTTCACAGATGTCTCCCATAACAAATGTCCTTGGCTGGCGCAGCACAGGGAGGTGAGCACACAGAGGGTGAGAGCAAAGCCAAAGCGAATTCCAATTTCCATTCAAGCAGAAACCTTCAAAGCGTTTGGGCCTTTCTAAACACAAGTGTATTCAGCTCTTCCTTATTAAATCAGTGACACAGGAGAATGCCTTTTACATGTTTTCCACAGGGATTCAGCCTGTTCTTGGCCTATTGTCTAAACGTATATCAAATACCTTTTAAAAGACAGGCTGAAATTCAGTCAGTCACAATTAATAGACACTTTGCTCACACTTGACAGACATGCAAGGTAAGAATGAGGATGTTAGCATGCCAGCCATGCGAATGAGAATTTTGTCACGCTGAAATATTCTTGGCTGGTTTTGGTAGCGTCCCAAACCAAAAGACAAACCACAGTACAAACTCCACAAGTACTGAGGTGTTTTGAACACCTTTTTCTCACAGTGGCTCCCACACTCAGCTCCACACAGACACAGTGGCTGAGTGGCACCTGGAGTAGATGAACAAAACCTGAGAGAGAAAACACAAAAGAAAATTTTCAGTTTGAGATCATGCAGAAAGTCCTGGAGAGAGCTGGAAAGATATGCGTCCCCTGATCTTTAGTCCAGATATTTAACTACTTGACAAAAATCTATTTCTCTGAGTGATCCACCAAAATCTCCTGAGCTAACCTTCATTTTCAAACAAGTGAGTATTTGGCAAACAATTTGCATAATGCATTTGTTTGGGAACATTTTGATCCTCTCATAGGCTGCCAGCAAAGCAGATGCAAGGTGGGGTTTTTGATTCATTCACTAGTGAGGAGTGTGGTCAAGTTAGTATGGGCCACGTGGCTCTGCCTGCATACCGGGATGACTGGGTCTTTTAAATCTGGTCTGTGCAGTACAGGGGGATCAGCACAAAGAAAGAGAGCCTGGTGTATTTAGAAGGTATTTTTAAAGCCCATTTTCCAAAGGAAATAATGCCTGTTTGGCTGTCTGTCCTTCCCTCTTCAAGTAGCTGTGCAGTGTCAGCCAGCTTCAACCACATCTGAAAGAGCAGTAAAAGTTTCAGAAATGCAGAGTGTGCGGCTGTCAGAGTAGATGAAATGATGCAAATCAGTGATTTCGGAAGCAAAGAGAGCGCGAACCCAGCTGCTGTACTTTCTGTTAGCCACTAGCTGACCACACCATCACCACGTGTGAACGTGACCTGCCCACCAGCAGATATTTAATTCTAGATCATGCACACCGCTATTGTCTCCTGTATGCCGAGGGATGAGGGTTAATGCAGCGGATGAGGGGAAGATGTCTGGAGATGATGGGCACTCCCTTATTCCCTGGAACCCTGGGATTTTTTAGCCCTGTTGCTCAAAGGGCAACTCATTTCCTTTATATGCTGGCAGGGCTGAGAAATAGCTGAGCTTGGCATTTTGCTGCAAGCCTGGGAGTCCCCACCTCCTGCAAGAGTGAGTTCCAGCACCCAGGGCCAGCTCCAGGGCACACTCTGTGTCCCACACACGCTCCTCCCTCCATTGTTCAGTGGTGGTCTCCTCCTGCTGGGACACCATTGTCAGCAGTGGCCGAAGTGGATAATGAGCAGAGAGAGAACTGGGAAGACAGCAGAAGTCAACCGGGAGAGCAATGAATGATGGCCTCAACCACCCAAATAATAACTGGCTGTGTGAAATACCAACTCAAATGAAAACAGGTTGGGCTGGCTTCTGAGAACACTCAGGCCAACTAGGGTATGCTGAGTGTACCACACACCTTCAAGAAGTAAACACTGGCCATTGGGGTGGCAGGAGAAGTCCTCAACATCAGGATGGCCGAGCAGAGGCAGCTGGGGCACACAGCCCATCTCGCTGCGGGAGCTGTCAGTGACCACTACGTGAGGACACCCAAGGACTTCCTAAGCAAGAGTTACGTGATGGCATGTCTGAGCCGCAGGGACATGTCAGACTGGCCTGGCTACTGGACCCTGAGAGCCTGTGAGTCTGGCTATTAATTTCAGGCACTGGGATCACTTCCATGGTTGGAAGCAAAAACCCTCTGCAGTGAAGCCACTGCACCCTGGGGCTGCCTTGTGCGTAGCCTCTGCGTGCCTCGTGTTATCTGATAGTTCAGATAAAAGCCCAATTCCCCTTTAAACTTTTAAGCGCTTTATAAATTATCAGAGGGCTTTAATCTCTTTTTCATGAGATAAAGGGCCTTCTAAGCCCCAGACTCTAATTGAGTAGCTTTGGTTGTTTTGTTTTAAGTCCCTCTTCAGAGGAAAGCAGGCCCGTCACTCTGAGAAATGCCTTCCAACATGATTTCAGTTGGAGCTGAGCAAAGCTGGTTGGTTTGTGCTCACGGAGGAAAGTGTGAAAAAGTACAGAGCAAACAGGGGGTACCAATTTAGTCACCTCTTCCCTGCTTTAAATTAGGAAGGATGGAAATTGTGCAAAAGCCGACTGGGGAGCCTTGCTGTCAAAACTTCCACCCTGTTTGTGTCTCTGAGTAAGCTGATCCATAGCTGCTCATTTAGCAGTCTGCATCTGGACATGGTGGTTCCACCCCGAGTGTTCCCTGCGCTCCAAAGGGACACAAACAGCAGAAATGAGAGAGTAGCCTCAGCAAAACAACTTGGAGTTCTCTGCTGAGCCTGTCTGCACCATCCAAAGGATCCCCCTGATGGCAGGGGACAGAAAAATCCCATGGCACCTGCACGTCCACTCAGAGCAGCTTGTGTTTCAAGCAGACTTACAGAGAGCTGTTCACAAGTGAACTGATGCCCGGGAGCCATCTGTGGGAATTATCTGATGAATAGCTTCATAGAACAAGCAGCAGAGATTGAAAGAGGCAGAAAAACTAAAAGAGATGCAGAAGGAAGAAATTACCCTGCAATGAATTCTGTGCTGGCAACTCGGCAAACTATTATCCAGACTCTGTCCCCAGGTGGGAAGGAGGGCTTTTCTGGCCCCACCTCTTTCACCCTCAGAAACTGCATGCCCCACATCTCCTACCAGCTATCCAGACTGACAGTTTGCAGTGTAACAGCGCACGGTGTGATGGCAGTTCCTGGCACTCAAGCTGAGGATGAGTGCAGCTCTGCCTGCCTCAGGCTCCCCATCCTGTGCCAGGTCTCTGAGGAAGACACAGACAAGGAAGATCAGGGGCTGAAGGAAAGGGATGAAGCTTTGGGAGGTACTGATGCTAACTCAGGCTGTGAAGAAGTGTTCCAAGCTGGGGATTTTGCATGGCACAACAAGGCACTGCCACCCTACAGTTGCATTGTTTGAACAACAGGGAATAAAACTGCAAAGAGGCCCCTAAGCTATCTCAGTGGCATGCAGAATGTGGCACACATCCTCCTGCATGACCCATGTCCTCAAGGAAACAGATGGGGAGAACAAATCACCACCGTGCTGTTAATGAACTAGCATGGGGCATCAGTACACAACAGAAACACACTGATATGGGCAGGAGAACACTGCTCACAGCAAGAACAGCTACTGTGTCATGGACCTGCTCCTGATCCTTAAGGCAAACGTAGGTAACATCTTCAAAAGATGAGTAGGAAATTACAATCCATGACTACAATGGATGCTAAAATCCAAGGATGCAGCACCAGTACTGGTTTTATGGTGCTTCACTATCCTCCCCAGCTTTCCACTTTTCCCCTAATCCCCTGCTGTTCCCCTGGCAAGAACTTCTGCCTCTCCGTGTTACATGTGAATTCGTAGCCCTTACCCTCCCCCCTGCCAGCATTTCCTGCTGCAGTGGCTGCACTAACGAACCCCTTTCCTTCAAAGCAGCAGGCTGACTGACACACTGAAGTTCAGCTTTGTTACAGTCTGTGCTTAGCTTGAGGTTCACTGTGTCTCTTTCAGGCCTGAAGAAGTGCTCAAGCTGCTGACATCTCATCTGTCTTTTCCCAAATACATCCATTGGTCTAATTAGAAAACTCCACAAGCCTTACCATGCTAACAAAGAAGGCAGGAGAAGAGAACACTCCCATCTCATCTCCCACTCCACAATATCTATCGCTCTGGATCACTGTTCTTTTTCCCTTCATCTCCCTTCTCTATATTCATTGCTATTGGTGTGGCTAGGTATTGCCAGGAATAAATACTTAGCAGAACAAGGAAGATTTGATGCGATTAAGGTTTTCTGTGCATCTAAAATGTGTGAGGTGATCAGATACTACATTTATACCATTATGTTTTATGTGTGGGTTTTTTCAGACTCACATGGGTCTCAGGATTGATGAACATGAATTCAGCTTCTCTAGTTAGGAAACAAGAGCTGTTCATGGAACACAGACTTGGTTGTGACAGCCACCAAAGGGTGTTTTAAGTGGATGAAGTTAGGATAGGTCTGGCAAGTGCTTCCAGTTGATGTCTGGCACTGAGGATTGGGGTGATTCAGCAAGATTTTACAAGGTAAACGCATACGTTTTGCAGAGAAAGTAAAATTTTCATCATCATCCCTCAGCCCAAATGCACTGACATGAACCAGTGCAGATGTTGCCATGCAGGACTGGTTCAGTTTGGTACTTTGGGAGCTGCATGTGGACAACAGCGCACTTACTTAAGGCAGAAACTGTGCAACATGGAGCAGCCAACTCTGCCAGATCTGTTCTGCGTGAGCTTCGAGCTCATAACTGGATCAAAATTCAGGGATATTTTTCTTGGGGACAGCAGAGACATATTCTTGGCAGCTAGGCACTTCCCTTGCTTAATTTCAAGCTCTTGCTTTAAACTGGAGACTCTCAGTTAACTAGTTGTAAGCACTGATTTTTGAGCGCAGACAGAATAACCTCTTTTTCTTCCTTCTATTCTGAATACAATCAAAACTCATAGATGTGGGTGGGTTTTTTGTTTTTTTTTTCTTTTTTCTTTTTCTTTCAACAGCCTAAGGCAGATGCCTGGTCTGGAAAATGTCAGCTCAAGTGGTGAAAGTGGCAAGTTACAAGCAGCTGAAGGCAGGGCTCGGAGAGGCAAGTCAAATAGGTGCTAGTGCTTGCATTCCCTGGGATGGAGCCTACAAGCTCCAGGCGCCAAAGCATCCTGGAGAAAACAGCAAGGCAGCTTCCTCAGTGGAGATCTGTTTTCTCTCACCTCTACAGCATTGCCTTCACCTGCATCTCTTGTCATTTACACAACACTTTGCCTGTCCCAGAGTGAGCCTGGTCCCCAGAACAGTGAGCAGAGTGTTTTCTCCTGGTGCCACTCAGAGCTAGCAGGCAGCTCCAGGTGCCAGGGTGGTTGTCTTTTGCCAGCCTCTTATGTTTGGGAAGGGCTCAGAGACTAGGCCTGCAGGAGGCTGTGATTCATTCTGTCTACAGCTTTTTTTTAATGAGACTATTTCCATTGTCTGTGAATCCATCAGCATCAGAGGCTCTGCTTGGGATCAAGCTAAAAGCATGGGTGCTATGTGGGTGCTCTGATAAGAGAGCTGGCACGTTATGGTCCAGTGTACAGACTGATGATACACCGTGGCCTCGCTAGTCCTGGGCTGAGTGCAGCTTGGGACCTGTGGACAGCAGGAAGGGCAGTCCCTCGTCTCCATATTTCTGGGCAAGAAGCTCCTGTGGAGCCAGTTGTTAAGCAACAGCTGGGATTGCTGCTGGCTGGTGTCAAAAAGGCCTGGTGTTCACAAAGAAGGAGCGCTTGAAGCAAGGGGCAGAACAGCAGGAAGCAGCTGGCAGGCAGGTGAGCATCTCTGCACAGCCTGCAAAATTCATTGCATTTGGCTTTCCACATAAGGCACTCCAGCAGCAGGATGGCCAGATGTGTATAAAAGGAAGAAAGATCAGGTGCTGAATTTCCAGTCATGCCTTTGGGGGCAGCAGCCTGTTCTGCCTTTGCAGTGTGGCACATATGAGGCTTGAAGTAGCACAAAGTTTTTGACTGCACGGTGCTTGACCAGCAGCACACTCAGCACTCAGGCAATATTAGATGTGACAAGAGAGGAGGGTTACACAGAGGCACTCTCCCTGTTTTCTCTCCAATTGCTAATCGGACTTGCATTCCCGACTCTCCAGTTTCCCCTTTGCCTCAGTTCATGTGATATACTGAGCTAACACTAATACCTGCATGGCAGTGTTATTTCTTCATCATTCATGTCCTCTCTGTGCTCCTTAACCTCAAATATCTCTGCTAAAGGACATGGTATTTCTCTTCTACACCAGGGTGGTGGTAGAGGGCAATCCTCCAAAAGTTTCACGAGCTCCTGTGTTGTGTTGGTGGTGACTGTGGCCATTTTCATCCCCTGCTTGTTTATACACAGAGCAATCTCCCTGCCTAGACAAGCACGCAATTTGCTCCCCTCTGAGACACACAGCAAAACCAGTGTAAAGTGGACAGTGGTTGGGGTGAGAGCACCTCCTCCCTTGGAGCCTCTCCAGCCTTAGGAAACCCTTTCCTTTGGGGCAGATGTTCACAGTATTACAAGGTCCAGGGGTCTTGTGCCAGGTGGGCAGATGAAGAGGTGTAAACCCCAACCCAGGTGTGCAGAGGGCATACACACAGCCTAATATGGGCTCTCCTATCCCTCTCCTGCCCTCTCCTATATCTTCCCTGACACCCAGCCCTGCTTCCTCTGCCCTCTCCTTTAGGCATCAATGGATTTCACCCCACATCCTCCCATGCCCTCCCAGCCTCTTCTTGCCACACCACCTCCTGCAGCCCACCCCAGCCACCCATACCCCTGCCTCTCCCATCCTGCTCCCCTTGAGCATCCCCTGCCTTCCCCTCCCAGCCCTGTGCCCCTTCCCGGACATACACACAGCCATCCCTCCTCAGCAGCAACCAGAAAGTGGGCCAGAAGTCATGGATGGATTTCAAAACCACTGGGTAAGTCCTGGATACTTTGAAGCTGAGCAGGAGCTCCTGGAGAGTCAGGTCTTTCTATTCTCATTAGGATTAAATGCTTCTGGGCCAAACTTAGCACACAGGCTGTCCAGAATGCTTGCCAGACTCTGGAGTTTGGAAAAAGCAGAGAAGACTTGAAAAAAATATATCCTAGACAGAATAGCCCAGAGGCTTTGCTTCTGACAGCTAATGTTGCTGAGCAGCTTGGCTCTGGCAGGCTTTGCCAGAGCACTTACCACAGGCTCCTCTTCTCAGCATGGGAGCCAAGTTGGATGGAGATGCTACTGTAGCACTGTGCCTCCTGGCCTGGGGTCTTCCCATCTCGCTCTGCTAGTGGCTGTTAGCACAGTGTCAGGCTGTTCCTTCTCCTCCTCCTCCTCCACCCCATTTGTCCTTCTGATGCCTGATGCTCAGCATCGTGCGGGTGGGAACCTCCCTCTACTTTTTGGTGGTGGGACCCTGGGTCCTGTCTGCAGCACGGATTACTACGTGCCTCTCCTTGTTCTTGGCTTCTACTGACCACAGAGGAAAACTGCAGCCCCCTGATTCTCAACCATTTGCTTGGATATCACTATAAAGGTCAGAAATACAAAAAAAGAAAAGCAAAGCTGGAAAAGAAGATTCCAGCTCCCTAGGGTGACCGTGGAGGAGGTCGGGCCAGGTTCAGTTGTAAGCTCTTTTAGTCAGGCTGGGACAGCACAGACTGTCCCTCCCTCTGCCCTACGTGCTCATCTACATCCATCAGCTCATGTGCATCCATCAGCTCAGTGACTTCACAGCAGGAGGCAGTTGGGCACCTTGGGAAGGGCCTGGCCTTCCTCACCCACCCTGGCTTACAGCGTGGAGAGGTCTCCAGCAGCTGCTCCACTGCTGGCAAAAGGGCGTTGGAGAGGGTGTGTGTACTTTGGAGAGGGAGAAGCATGGTGCCTGGGGGGCTGGGGAGCACGGCCAGGGCCCGGAACCCTCATCCTCCATGAGCAGCACCACGAGCGGGCACGTTGTGCACGCAACCACTGAAGCTGCCGCTGGGCGCAGGGCGGGATCACACCCAAACCTCTTTGTTTTTGCAACACAAAGGTGGAGACAGAGCATCAGTGGATGCTCGCAGTTCTGGAGTCGTGACTCTTCAGCAACTCTTCTGCTGCTCTTCAGGGGATGGGGTTTGCTATTGTCCTCTGTGGGAGTTGGGCACCACTAAAAATCCAGCTATTTCAGGCAAAGCTGGCCTCTGCTATTGGCAGATTCACAGTAGAACTGAGACATGTAGGGGGTATGGGATTTTTTTTAAGTAACGTTTCTATACTAGGAAGTGTAGCCACCATTACACCAGCATTGTACTCCCATTGCTAACTCATCCCATCTGCTGAAGCAGCCAGAACAGCGTTGGCCAAAACACCCTCTGTGCGTTGCCCAGTGAGGGAGCTCTGCAGGGCCTCTAACTTAGGCCTGATCCTGCCTTGCCGAGTCTCAGCGCAGTCATTTAGGGCTGGAGATGTGTCCTCAGCTCTGGGGAAACACCAGGCCCATGACCTCTCTCAGGCCCCCAAACCCAAAAAGCAGAGACCAAAGTGTTCAGGAGGGCCTGCAGCAGCTTCTGGAGATGTGCAACCTCCTCTTGGCAAAGCAAATTTCACGCTGAATGGAGGCTCGCAATCCGTTGAGTGGTGCGTGTGTGAAAACTACCAGGCAAATGCTAACTTGCCCTCCTCTACCAGGGAGTTGCAGTGCACATCATCAAGATCCTTTGCAAACAGGGGGTGCGGCAGGATCGTGGGCAGAGTGCTCAGATCTGAGGGTTGATGCCAAACTCAGCAGATAAGCATCTGAATGAGGAGAAATCATTCAGATAAAGAGCTGTGCAATAGGAGAGCAGAGGAGGAGGAAGGAGACGGTGTACTCTGTGGATGCCTGTACAGAAGAGTCGGTTTTGCCATTGAGTCTGGGAACAAACCATAGCCACATACTTGGTGTTTTTAACACAGGAACATGCAGTCGTTTGACAGTGCTGCCTAGCTTTGAGAAAGAACTTTCTGCTCTCTCTGTGAGGGCCAGGGAGTGATGTCTCTGTCTGTCAACCTTGTGCTGCTCCTGCTTCCCTGGAAGTGTGAGCAGCTGAGAGCATCTGTGCTGGGGAGGGCAGGAGGGCCAAGATGCTGCTGTTCAGAAGACAACTCTTCTCCCTTCCCACTCCCACCCCACCTCCCTTTTCTGACGAGCAGAGTGGTGGGAATGGGCTTAAGGACTGTGTCAGCCCTGCCTTGATCTCCATGTGCACTCCACATCTCTTGTGACTTTGTCAACACAGCAGGCCAGACGCTGTCTCTGGCGACAGGGCAAACTCCAGGGCAGCTGAGGTGAGAAATTCCTCCCAGCAGAGATAAGCTGAGTTCTCCTGCATGTTCCATCCTCTGCTCAACCCCCTCCTGTAGCACTAATGTAAGAGAGGGAAGAGCTCTGGGTACAAGGTGAGTAGAATGCTGGGGCAATTTCAATTTTAAAGATTTCTGTGTTATCGATCCAGGACAGGATTAGAAGCACCTTTCCACAGTAGGTATATGCTGGCATGACAGTGAGGGTGCCTTTGAAACCATTTCTTTGTGAATCTTGCTCCTTATTCCTTGCCTGGAGCAACTACTGCAAACCTTAGTCCATCAATTCTGTATATCCACTTCATGTCAGCTTGATGGAGGAGCCAGTCAGTCAGTGAGCTCAAGCTCTAATGCTTTTGAAGCTTGAAGACCTAGTTTCAGCACTTGGAAGTACTGATTCAGGTGGCAAACAAGGGCTTTTCTCAGCCAGCTTTTCTAGCAGACCAAAGGAGGGAAAATGCTGTCTGACAGGAGCAGGGAAGCAGCATTTCAACAAGAAGTTTTCTGAATGGGTCGATATCAGTGACGATCCCCCATGCCACCAGCCCTGATCGTCAGTGAGTCAACGGAACCCAGCAGTATCTCACGAGCACTGGGGTTAGCATGAGGTGTGAAGTGATCTCCCCAGCTGGGGCAGCCCAGATCTGGGAGCTTAGTGGGGGAAAATCATTACTGGTGGCCTCCGCAGAACCTCACCTGCGTCACAAAGGACGTCAGCTTCGAAACTGCTGATAGGAACAGGGATAGTTCTGTGTGGAGGAGTGTGTAGGGGGGAGATCTGGAAGAATATACAGACTCAGCACCCCATTCACTCTGGGCCTCCATCTGTGGCCCTATGCTGGGCTTTACAGCACTCGCTCAGTGGAAGTGGTGGAAACGGTGGAAAAAGATAAGGCTGTGGCTTTCCAGAGATTGGAAGCATGGGGTATTAGGAGAGGGCAAGCTGATTGGGGAGAACTCCATCCCAAGGCAAAGCCCTTCTGTGCAGTTGAGAGTACTCATTTGACCATTGGGGACCTCCTCACTGACCTCTGCAGCTTCACCGGGCTTCTGAAATGGTTGCAATAAGGAGTAAAGGAGGGGACAGTATTTATCACACTCATTGTGAATACTGCTAGTGACAACAGTAAGGCCACAATTCAGCATGGACTCAATCACATTTTGAGTGCCCTCAAGGTTCCATCTTATATGAACTAGCCATGAAGTTAAAGATCTCTCCTACCAGCTAACTGATCTTTAATGGACCCTTGGGCAATCTCTCATAGGTGTTATTTTAAATACGCAAACCCCAACGATTCCTATTGTGTGCCACCTGAGGTCACTGAAATTGCAGCAGGGAAGAGTAGGTGTGCTGCGTCCCCTCAGGGAAACCAGCTGGAGATTACCCACCCTGCAAAGTGCTGTCCTTCTAACTCCACTGAAGGGGAACAAACCTAATGTTCAAGATAGTCTTTGGTGTCTGCAGATTTACCTTTGTTTTGCAGGCAAATGTGGCCATGCAGGCCTTCAAGTGCTTTCTACTGAGGCCATTTTCTTCAGGGGTGAAAGGAGACTGGTCACCTTCCAAGCAGAGATGTTAATGGGAGTCAGCATATGACATATGCATGTAAATTATAACCTAGCTATGTGCTAACATGCCAGCACCTTCCTGGCCCTGTTTGCTGAAGTCTTCCTGCTGCCCCAGGGGTGAAGAGCTCCATTCATCCTGTGGGCCACCCAGTGCTCCAGCAGAGGAGCGCTGAATTTTTAAGTGATGGATTTAGAGCTATTGGAGGGAAATGAGATCAGCAGGGTGAGAGACCTTTAAACCACTTATCTGTCTGTGCCTGCTTAGGGTGCTGCACATTTACCAGCACTCCCCAGGCACTTTATGCCCCTTGGGAATCCCTCCACCACTGTTGCTTCCTGGCCACCAGCCCACCACCATGGCCAGCTAGGAGCCATCTGCAGCATGTATGGAGAGAAGAGGGAGATTATCTGCTACAGGAGTGGCTGTGATTTGCTTCTCTGATCCTCTCAAGGATGGCCTCCCCTCAAAGATCCCCCTCGCTGCCTGCATGCTGAGGATTTGTGCCACTTACAGAAGGCATGGGGAAGCAGCGACCTGCCCAGGTTAAACTACCAGGCCTGCTACGGTGGAGAGGAGCAGGGCACAGAGGCTGCTGGCTGCATGAGGCAGGGTGGGCAGCCCCAGGCCAGGCCCGCCTGTGTAGAGGCTCTCAGGGGAGCCAGGCCTGCCCTGGTGGGCCCTTATCTCCTTCTCGCATCGCTCACAATGCTGCGTGGTGCCAATAAAGGGCTAGGGGGAAGCCTGATTTATGGCACACCAGCACCTCTGCCACTGTGGCTCTGTCCGGCCCTGCTGGCCTGCAGTGATGGGGTTTCCCGGGGAGAGGGTGTTTGCATTGCAAGGGATATCTGTCCCCTTGACAAGGGTCACATTGCTTTTTAATTTCTTGCTGGAAATGCATCTGGAAAGTTTAGTCAATTACTGACTGGGAGACTCCCTCACAAGACCACGGTATTTACGAGCCCCCCCAGGCTGGGGGGTGCTGACTGCAATTAGAGGAGTTGTGGGAGTGAAAGTTGCCTGCAGTGAACTCCAGCAGCACGGGGCAACAACCCACTGGCCACTGGCGGATGGGAGAGCACGGCAGATCGGTGGTCTAGGGGGAAAGGAAGACAGACTCCCCCAGGGAGAGGGTGGGAATGGCAGGGAGAGACATAAGTAGCATGTGGGGTGTGTGGGACACAGTGGGACAGATGGGGATGGGAGATGGCATGGATGAATGTCACACCATGCTGAAGACACGGGATACATGAGGAGGGTAACCCATGCGTACACTGACCTCATTTACTGTGCCTGAGACCCCAGTGGTATTCAGTGTGTAGTGAGATATAACGGATGCTGGGCCTGAAGATTTGTGCCTATGCCTGGCCCTGTCAGAACCAATGGAAAGGCTTCAAAGCATGCTTCAATGTCATACACATCCTTTAAATGCTGTGTGCTGATGAGGCAACATTAAGGGGTCATCAGCCTGATCTATTCCCCAACATTTTTTGCCTGCATAACCCTATTAATTAAGGAAAGAAAAAGTCATCCTGTCCCTCCCATTGATGCAGAAATGCTGGCAAGAGGCTTAAGATGATGTGCTGTTCTGCTGGCAGCAAATTCATCAGGGTTAAGCCACCCTGGCAAGGGCAGACTTTTGCCAGTGGAAGCTGTGTCTCCATGGGGAGGATTGATGCAGTGTTTTCAGCAGGAAGAAGGCCTGGTTGGAAAGGAGAATGAAGTGTCCTAAGAGGCAGAAGGAGGAAATGTTTGTGGTCAGAAAGCTGAGTCAAAGTGGTGGAAGACACTGCTGGCCTTCTGCATTTGTCCCTGTGTCCCCACAGCTGTCATCAAGTGGAGCCTGGTGTGCCTTGCTAGTCTCGTGTGCTGCATTAGCTGCCGGGGCAGTTGTGCTGCTTGAAGACACGCATCCATCCATGAGCCAGCAGGCCTGTCCTCACTGGCGTGTCAGTGTGAAAGTAGGTACATGTGTGCAGTAATTGAAGAGATCAAGACTGAGTGCGCCCAACAGACCGACAAAGCCAATTACCCCTCAGGAATTTCTGCTCCTCAGGCTTGGATGGTGATTACAAAACCTTTGCCATTAAAAATTAGCCAAGGGAGAGACTTGTTGCTGGAATCTAGCAAGAATTTCCCATGCCCATCTGATACAAAGAACGACCACAAAACGCGCAGATGCCAAACCGTGAACCTTTACACTGTCCTGGTGCTCCCCTGTGCTGAAGGAGGTGGGTAACTTGACACATGAGTGCAGGTTTCTCTGCAGACAGAGAGCATGTGTCCACGTATGTTGGCACACAGAGCAAGCAAACCGTAAAGCTGCAGTAATAGGAGGTTGTGAAACCCACAGTGATTGCGCTGACAGCTCCCATTTCTGACTGCACGCGCTGGGCCCAGCTGCGGGGTCTCAGAGAGGAGATGGGAGAGGGAGCGCCAGAGGGAGGGGGTCTGGCTGCTGACATCCCCTGTCCTGGAGGCTTGAAAGGAAAATCACAACCTGCTCTCACACTGTGCAGGTGGTTGTGGGACCGCTGGGTGTGTGAGGTGAGGAAAGGAGAGTGGGAAGTCTACAATTGGACCAGAGCTACAAGCCTGACTGCCCTGCTCTCTGTAACAGTCACTCTGCCTCCCTGGCCTCTCCACTTAGGGTGGGTGTTCACTGCAGTTAATAAGATTAAAACTGCAGCGTTGCTGGTAGCTTGTATCTCATCCACACCCACATCCCTATAAATCAGAGATACTTTTCAACTTGGGCTGGCTGGCCAGCCAAGGAGATGGGCTAGAGCATAACCTCAAGGCTGCTGACATAACTGCTCTGCAATGTGGGTGCAGGCCAGCCCCTGCTAGTCCTCTGGGGGCTTGCCCATGATGCTAGTCCTCCAGGGGCTTTCTACAATCCACCCCTTTGTCCTAGTTCAGAGAGACAGCTTTCCTGCCAGTTCTCTGTGAAAAGGTTTGTAAAGCCATGCAGTTTCCTGCACAGCACTTGGGGCTGTAGGATAAGCCCCCGAAAGCACAAAGGGGAGCCAGAAAGGCATAACCCCTCTCTTGCAAAGTCAGATAACTCGGGAGGGGTACCGGAGTGTAGACCACATGCGTTCAACTCGGCCATGAAGATAAACTCTCAATAGCATAAACCTTGCTCATCAGAAAGTCTCACTCCTGCAGTAGAAGACCTAGGGAAAGTTTGGCTCTCCTCTTGCACTGTTTTATCAGTCCTGCTTCTTGGGCATCCACTAATATCCACTAACCTCGGTAACTTTGCAATGTCGGGTCACTCTCACCACTGTGGCACACTGCTGTGTCTGTTTCCTAAACAGGGAATAAGGTCGAGGAGGGGTGCAATCAAGTCACTTAGCCTTTGGTTCTCCTGTCTGCAGAAATTAGTGAGAATGATGAAGTTTTTAGGAAGTTTCACACCTCTTCTCTTCCAGACCATTTAAGCCTCACTAAAAGTCACTCCCCAGAACTGCATTTGCTGATACAGTTCCAGCCCTTGGTAAATTCACTACTTAGTTCTCTAGTACCGCATAGTGTAACTCCTGGACCCTGAATTTGCCACTGTTACAAATACATCTCTGAGCAATCTGGAAGCAAGAGGTGCTGTCTGGATTTAGCAGGACAATTAATTCATCATACTTCTGTTAAACCATCCTTTGGCACTTGGAGAAACCGTGTCCTGGGACTGCTTGTTTCATGAAATCTCTACTTGATTCTGGCTTGACGTAGGAAAAGCCCTTGCAGATCTGACACAGAAGAGTAACGCCAAGCCTTGGTCTGTTCCTTCCCTTTTTCCCACCCCAGTTCCAGCCTGGGTGTTGGAGGCTGCGGTCCCATGTGCTATTGCGCTGGAAACAGAGTCCTCTGAGCATCTTCTCACAAAGCTGCCTGCTGCTGACCATTACTCCCATTCCTGATGAAGTGAAAGGATGCAGGGATGAAGTCACTCTTACTCAGCCTTGTGATCTCAGTTCAGTGAGCATTCAGGACTATTTGCTCGAAGCCTTACTGGTGCTGAATGGGATTGCACAATTCAGGCTTCAGGAGCTGCCATGTGGGTGTGCGTGTACTCTCTGCACAGGAAGGAGCACAGAGAGTTCCTTGTAGGAGCCTTTGTTTCAGGGCTTTGGAGAACATCTTAAAAGCCTGTCACTCTCTTGTGTCAGCTGTAACTTCCTTTGCACGTCACTGGAACACACACAATGAGTGGGAGAGGTAATGACAGTGGAAGGAGAAAGCACTCACAATATAAACATTCTTTCACCTTGCACAGATAGCAGAAGAGAGCCCAACAAACGGCCCTGTCAGGAAAGGAATCTCCTTCCAGACTGGTGTGCCTGCTAGGGGAAAACTGGGAACACTGCGTTTTCTGCGGGGCTATCTGATGCTGTCTGTGATGCTGCACTTGTTTACTGCGGCGTGGTGAGGCTCTGGGAATTACAGCACTGAAATGTCCAAAAGGTTTAGTACTTGGCTTATTTCTCAGAAAGCTGTGACTTGGAAAACTCAGACCAGCCTATCTTCTCTTCCAAATATTCAAGCAATATGCTTAGTAATGTCATTCTGCAGAAAGTTTTGGTTTCTGACTTTTCCAATTAATGTTGGGAGAAAACAGAGGTCATGGAATTTCCCATAAAGCAAAATTTCTGTTTTCCACCGGCTTGACTCAGCAAGAATTTCTCCCACAGGAATTTGGCCATAAGTGTTGATACCAGCTAGGCAGTTTGAATCTCTCTAGCCGGTGAAAGCAAGAGAAAAGTATCTCATAAATCATCATGTCATTGCTGTTTCATACTCAAGAAGGGAGAAGATCATCTCACCTTCCTTTCCATTCTCCCATGCATGTTTCCTGGGAACAGCCTAAGTAGACGGGTGTTGAAAGTCTGCAGAAGATGTGAATGGCCAGAGCTGTTGGAGCTGTGCTTTGTGAATTACTCCTTGCACACAGCCTCCCCTTTTGTGTCTCTTTATGAATGAGCTCAGTTTTTACAATGCAGTTTCTTGGTTGCAGCTACAAAGAGAGCTTGGCCTTTTTTTGTTAATGGTGAATAGCTATCCTTCAGAAATCGTAATTTTTCAGGTGTAGTTTGTGCTTCTGAATTCAAGGATGGTGTGGAGAAAGTTGGTGTGAGAGGCAGGGAAGTACTCCATTGCCTATGTAGCAGATATGTCAGAATGGCTGCTGTGAGATGCCTTGACCTGAGCTCCTGCTGAGAGCCAGGAGAACTGCTGGGCATGGCCTAGTCTGTCCTCACCTGGAGGTGTTCAAGAACCGTGTGGATGTGGCACTGAGGGACATGGTCAGTGGGCATGGTAGGGATGGGTTGGTGGTTGGACGAGGTGATCTTAGAGGTCTTTTCCAACTTTAATGACTTTATGATTCTATGTCTGGAGTGATGGAGATTTTAATATAATTTTGTCTCTATGTAGCTCTGTAGTGGAAGTCACAGCTTGAACCAGTGATGGAGCACCTGGTGGGAAGGCAGGGCCAACCCAGGGGAGGTCAACTGCATGTAATGTACCTGAGTGACCAAAAGGTTTGCAGCCAGGATCCACCCCTCCTCAGATCTCGTTTAAGGGTTGGCAGGAGAGGTAAGGTTACTTTGCTGGAGATCCCTACAGACCTGGGGCCTTCTAAAGGTAAGCAACTGCTTTCCTTTATTTCTGTGCCCACAGCTGTTGTGTTTGTGCAAATCCTCGCTTGCTGCAACCTGGGACCTTGCTACTCTGCTGTCATTGCTGCACTTTCTATTGCATTACATGCTCCCACTCCCAAATTTGTATTGGGGAAAAAAAATCAGTTAGTTAATAGCTGGATCTCCTCTTCACTGGAAAACAAAAATCTTGGGGTTTCTCCTGGCACCACTAGCAGAGATTTGTTGAAACCAGGCACAGCTCTTGAACTGTGGAAGTCTGTGGCCTAGGGGCAGCAGGAGGTCAAACGAGATGTTCTGGCTGGCCCTCAATGGCCTTAAGAGAATGCAAACCTCAGATAAAACAATGTTACCCTGAGTCAAGTTCAAAGTCTATGAATCAAGAATTCAAGCCTGAGCCTAACTCAGTGGAAAGGAACAAATTTGTGGTATTTGATGACAATGCAAGATGTTACTAGGAAGTTTCCCTGCAAATGCATAGCAAAAGCCAAACAACTGACTATGTTCATGGCCAAAACATTTATTTTCTTTATGGAGTGAGAACAGAACCTGAAGTGCAATAAATAGCTTCTGAATGTGCCTTCATCTCTGGGCCAGTACAGGAGGTCTGATGCTTTTAAAAGCCTACTGGAAACTTGGGCTTTGATTGCTCCTGTCAGAGCAGCTGCTGCTTCTTCTGTGGTTCCATCAGGGATGCACCTCCCAAATGTGTGCTTGGGCCTGAGCCTGCACTCGTGACCGACTTTGTCTGGTGTTCACCTGGTTTTCCTCCTACCGTGATGTGGTTTCATTGAGTCAGGGCATGCTGCATGTGGCCGTGCGTGTACTGACCTGCCATTGCTCTGCACCTGGGAGGAGGGATGGCTGCACAGGGGTAGAGCAAGGCTTGGACTTCTCAGGGGCTCAGGTCACTTTCAGGCCAGGCTTTCCCCACAGCTCTGTGGATGCAGCCAGGTAAAATCTGATGCGCTTTGGGAATTAACAAATACACTTTTAATGATGTAAGATTGCAGTGGCTGAAAATAGCACGGTGTAGTGCCTGAAAATAACAAATGTTAAAGTAAAATATCTAGTTAGCTCTCTTCTTGCTTGCAAGATGATGAGGAAAACATGGATTTTTTTTTCTAAAATGGCTTCTACAATATGATGCCTTTCATCTTCCTTCAAACTCCCAGGGAAAAACTAAGATGATAGCAACAGTTATGCTGAAGAGCATGGGGAACATCAGGCTTGCTTTGCGAAGTTATTTAGATCTGTTCAGTGACATGGAGAACTCAGCTTGTTTGTGGACCCGTTTCCAGCCCAAGGCTGAGCCTTTTGTTTGTGTCTTCAAATAGGAATGAGGATTTGCAAAGGAACTCACTGTGAATCACTGTCAGTGCCTCCTGACTGATAGACACACAAGATATTTGGAGGGCTAAAGTATGGCTGTCTTGATCTGGAATGGTTTATGGATGTGCTTATGGACATCCTATTTTTCTAATTCAGTTGAGCAATGAAACTCAGATCCAGAGGGGGTGAAAGAATTTTATGAAGTGCTATCAGATGAGACCTCCTTTTGCTTCCTAATATTGTGCTGTTGTGTGTCTCTGACTCCTGGGAGCATCAGGAATTACTGAGATATGGCTCAGCAAGCCTGTGAAAGAGGCTGTGAACACGAAAACCTTACCTGTAGTAAGTGATCTCCAAAAAGAGACTCCGAGGCACATTCAGCTACACAGCACGTGTAGCACCAAGTTAAAATGAGATAAGACACTTTTTTTTTTTTTTTTTCATTCTTTAGTTATTTAGGAAGCTCTTCAGGTTTTTTCCTGCTGCTGTGAATGCATACTCTGTTTTACTCCAAGCGTTATGAATTCCTGCATGCTTCTGATGTCTGGATAGGAAGTTGTAATTGTGAGCAGTTAGATCTGATCCAGGTTTTCTACAAATTTAGGTGTAATTATCATGCAAACCTCACAAAGTGGGCAAACAGGCAGCATGCTCCTCATCAGTGCCAACATCTGGCACCCTGGCTTCTGAGGAACCAGAGATGTTCCTTTCTCCAGAAGCAGAAGGGCTTTATTGATGTCAGGGCTCTGTGTGGTTCAGGAGGGAGAAATGAATCAACAAAACTGGTCATTATTTTCAAGGACATCATTTGGTGGGGTCCTCTTGATGTTCTTCCCACCCAGTCTCTACTGCTCTTCTCTCATCTCAGGGCAAAGCAGAAAGGGCAGAAATGTTTCTCTTGTTCTGCAAGTTCAGACACATTTAAAATTTGGATGAGTGCCTAGATGGGATGTGTTTGGGATGATCCCATTCTGCATTACGATTCCAGGCAGGGCAGTGTATGTGCTCATACTTCATGTTCTCCTCAGGGTATGTGGATTTGCTGCTTGGAGGTCAGGAGCAACGCAGTACCAGTTCTGACTCTCCTTGGATCTTTTTCTTTTATGATCTACATCACCATGGTACCTGCGCAACATGTCTTGTAAAACATAGGTAGTGATAACAAAGAGACTCCTGGTCATTAAAGTTGGTCTGTTGGTGCTAACTCACGCACAGTCAGCATTCTTTGGTCACCTAGGGGAAAGCAGATCCTTTGCAAGGCTTTGCGTAATGTCCCCTGAGCCGCATAGTCCCTTCAGAGAGCAGCGGTGACTGAGGGAGATGCTGAGGCCTAGGTGCCTCCGAGGCTCCTCCAAGGTACGCTAAATTGCTTTGGATTATCATGAAAGATACCACCGGGACCACAGGCAAGCAGCCGGCTACTCAGGAGGCTGAATATTGCTCTCTAGTACCCTCTAGGGTTCAGAAGACACAGGACCTGGGAACTCCTGGCCGTGGGATGAAAGAGCCCACAGCAGCACAGCCAGCAGCTGGGCAGGAGGACAAAGGAGGCACACCGGTCACCTCTCAACCACTCTCCTCCCAGATGGCTCCTAAACGCCATCTCTCAGAGGGACGTGACTTGCCCTTGTCCTGCAAGCCAGCCTGAGACCCTCGCATCACCTCTGTCCCACGTATGGGCTGAGCCATGCAGCAGATGGGAGGGAGCACTCTCAAGCCCAAAGCCAAATCACTGAATCACAGCATTCAGAGGCAGAGGCGTGGTAAGGATACTTGGGCTAAATCCCAGCTCTAAAACAATGAGCCTGAGGGGTCTTTATTGTCCATCACAGTGCAGACAATAATATTTTTGTTACCAGAGCAATTACCAGTGGGATGTGGGGACAGCAGTCCTCTACATACCACAAGGCACAAGAAAATATTGCTCAAAACTTTGTGTCGTATTTTGGATTGTTGCTGTGATTTACTGCTTCTCCCTGCCTCTGGGGATATAGTGCTGAGGCAATCCAGGAGTAGGGATGGGGCATTTTTGGAGCACAGTCAGGGCTGGACTGTCAGCATTATTTGTAAACACAGCTTAGTTCCCTTCACCAGGAAGAAAAGCCACTTATCCTGCAAACAAAGCTTGTTCAACTGTAGGCCCCTTACACTGCCACTTCCCACTTCTTTTCTGTTTCCTAAGGAGAAGATAAGCTTAATCCTTTTCATATTTTAATTATAGGGTAGCTAGCTTTTCAGTCCTACTTTCCCTTTTCTTGTGTTTGGACTTGTAGCCGTGAGCCCAACTCTAAGCTTTGCTACATTCATTCCTCAGTATAGAAAGCAAGCGGGAGGTGTTCCCAGGGAAAATTTAGGGCTCAAGGCAATACAAAAGGTCTCTCTGAGCTGACTCTTTTCCTTTACAGAGTCTCCAGAGGGAGCGTCTGCCCCTAGTCTGTGGGGAGGATCTGCTCAGGAAGGGATCTGGGGGGGCTAAAGAGTGTGCGGATGCCTGGGAAGAAGAGCTAAGAGGTCAGGATGGAGGGCATGGCATGGGGACGTGGTCAGCATGCCACCAACAGGACCTAACTGTATGCAGCATTTAGGGCTATTAGATTCATGGTCTGCTCTCCTTGAAACATGGAGCTGCTAGGGTGTTTCAGTGGAGCTGAGAAAGAGAAATGGGGGCTGCAAAAAACCTCCTGCCCTTGGGAAAGTAGCAGGAGGGAGGGAGGCTGTGGTTTACTCCACATACTATATCCCCCTTGGTTCAGTGCAGCTGAGGGGCTGCATGAAGAGCAGGAGGAAGCAGCAGTGGGGCAGAGTGACCTCAGAACAAACGCTGGGGTGTAGCATGTTGCAGAGTGCCCTGGCATGAGCAGAGTGCTCCTTTTTTACCTGTCTTGCCCTCTTGGTGAAAGACTTGCCAAGGTGCAAAAGCCCCTGTCATGGTCTGAGAAATGCTGGAACAGAGGCAGGGCTGGGCCTGAGCCCCCAACCCAGAGAAATTCCCTGCTTAAAAGGAGGGAAGCAACATTGAGAAAGAAGGAGCTGGAAACCATGGAAACAGATCTCCCCCTCCTCCTTTCCTTCACTCCCATCTGTATTTCCCAGAATAAATGCTGAACTCTGGTTTCTTTTGATGTGGCAAACACTTGGGCCAGTGCAGCAGTGAGTGAAGCAGTCATTGAGAAGCTGGGTGAAGCGAAGGGAGAGAAGCTGAAGGTCTTCCTTGCTTTTCCTCCTGAAGTCATATAGTCTGGATGTAAAAATGCAAATTAACTCTCCTTTTGGATCATCCTCAAAAGTCAGAGGCACGGATTAGTAGGGGGACTTCTGGGCAAACAGCCCAATTTCAAAACCCCCTGCTTCTCTCGTCTAGTGCCAGGGGTTCATTTTCTCAGCTATAGATCTATTTGCTTTTCAAGCAAAATCCTGACGTCATAGCTTGGCTTTAGGATTTCCCTTAAGGTTTTGTTCTGATGTGTGTGCAGACCCCACTGCCCATACTGTGGATCCAGTAAGGTTTCAGCAGCCGCTCCACCCACTGCTGTTTGTGCACATAATGTAGGGGTGAATGGAGAGAGAATACTAAGGGTCAAGTGAGATGTGTGGAGCAATGGGTAAGGGAAGAGAAAGAAAAGTTGAAACCAAGGGTGGGGGAGAGAGGGAAATGGAGGAGAGCCTGAGCATGGATGTGTGGAAACAGATGATGCAGTTAGAGATTAGTGGGGCCCTCTTTGATTCATCTGTCAGAAGTGGTGTGTTCATCCATAACTACTGGAAGTGATCAGTTACACTTATGTAATGTTTGAGGAAGAAGGCAGCACTGATGGTCTGTACAAGGGGAACATTGGACTCTTGGGAAGGGCCATCTGGGAGAGTGTGGTGACTATGCACTATCACAGCCATCATTTCTTTGTGTGTGTTTACAGTGATCATCTTATCACTCCATTTCCTGAAGCGAAACCAAATACCATTTTGGAGGGTCTGTCTTTAGTTCTACTTGGCTGATACCAGCCTAACACCAAGTGAAAAAATTGGTATCCCACCATACTATAGTTTCTCTTTGATGCTTTAAAAAAATAAATAAAAATTCTGCTATAGAGTTCTGTTCAGAAAAACCTCTTTGTGCAGATGCACCAAGTTAGATGTGCTAGAGAAGAGACAGACACATCATCTGTGTAAAAACCTTTGTACTCATTCTTCTCTATTCTCAAGTATGAGATGTAGAGAAAGGAGATCTCTCGGGGAGGTGAAAGGAAAAAAAAAATCAAAGACGTGAAATGGTCTGAAGAATGATCTGTGTCTGTTACCAAAGATAGATGAAATGTTATTCCAGAAGATCACCGGATGAATATCTGTGGATATATGTATGTATGTCCATATATATGTAGGTGTAAAGGTGAATGAGAAATTGCTTAGCTTTTGGATGTATCAGATCCTCCAGTGAGGACAGACAAATATCGAGAGTGAATAACTTCCAGTTAAATGAGGTTCTAAAGCTCTCTTAATTGTGGCAAGGTGGGAGATGACTCTCTTGCTTACCTCAAAGATTCTGGCACCCAGGAGAGGTAATGAGAATAAGGAGTGCTCCTGCAACTGAAGACGATCCGTACTTCTTAACACAGCACTGAACACACTCTGTTCTTGGCAGCACTCATGCTTCAGCTGCGTTGAGATCAGGCTCAGCTGCACCCCTTTGCAGTAATTGCTAGTGCAGATATGCAGCATACGCAGCACTGGGACTTCACGAGGAACACGGCCCCTTAGATGGATGCTCAGATTGCAAAACACCATACTGAGCCCTCCTGTTGGTTCCAGGAAGTTTAACGTACAAAGAAAGCACTTTCAAACGCTTTCATCATGATAGACACTACAGGGGGCTGAGGAAGAAGCCTGTGGTCACATTAACCTGCGCAGGCTGGGGATCTGTGGAAAATATTATTTCTGGTCTATGGAGAGGAAGCCTTCCTCTTTGCAGTGGTATTTCTGGCATCGTTACAACCCCAGAAGCAGCTGAGAGCTCCTGGCTGGAATGTTGTGAGCACCTTGATATCAGAGAGAGCAATAAAAAACAGTTAAAAAGCTCTGTTTTATGTAAGAGCAAACACATACTACAGGTGCCCTGCCAAGGCAAAATACAACTGGGTTTATGGCCTTCTTTGTTTATTGACATTGTGTGATCAGGACAAGAAAGAAAAATGGGAAGAAGGAATGGTTTGCTTGTTTCTTTGCTAGAAACAACAAAGTTCTTGCAATTGGGTCCTCCTTGATTTTGACATCTTTCAGAACCAGCAGATGTCTTCTATCTACATTTACAAAGCAGTGATTGTTAACCAAGATCGAATTTTTTTCCTATGTTTTCAGGCACCAACATTAAGCAAAAAAAAAAGAATCTTTTAACTTAGAATGCCTTTGCGCTAATCTTCTCATGACATAAGAACCATCTGTAGTTCTTCCACTATCTCTCGTTGTTCATGGTACAGGAGGCTGAGTATGAGAATGAAGAAAAATCACTGTTTAAAATGCTACAAAAACATTATTAACTACCTCTTAAAGTCTGTACATTCAAACAGTTTTTCTTTGGAAGTCAACTTTAAAATATTCTTAAAAGATGATGCTGTAATACAGGAGAAGAATCACATTGAGAGGCCATCGGAGACTTCAAACCATTGTTTTTATTCTCTGGTTTTGATTCCTGTTATCCTTTTTTTTTTTTTCTTCATCTCCTTTCTGTTCCTCTTTTTAATTCTTCCTGAAGGTCAGACATCTGAGGCATCCAGTTCTGATTGATTGCTGTGGAAGTAACGATGAGGCAAAAGTGAGAGTGGTGACATCATGGGAGAAACAGATGGTGAGCTGATGAACTTCTAAGAAACAAAGACTCTTCTGCCAATAAGTGTTCCTAGAGAACAGGATGAGGAAAACTGAGAACAATCTTCGTTCATAACACAAAGAGAGCACACTCATAAATCATTCTTTACACATAGATAACAAAGACAACTAGACATTGTGGACAGCTATTTGGATTCTGCTAGGACTTCCACCCAACTGAAATTGAAGCAGTAGTGAACTGTGGAAGAGCAGAGAGTGTGAAATCTTCTAGACGATTCCACTGGATTAGGAAGATAGTTTAGACTGAGTTCACGAAAACCCTTCCCTCTTTACTCAGACACCTTTGGAAAATTTGCTTTTGGGGAAGCAGAATTTTCACAGTGAGCCAGGATCTTCAGTTATGAATGATGTCTTTAATAATCTTGTTGAGGTCCTGATCTTGTGTAAATATACTAGATTTGAAGAGGAATGTGGATAGAATGAGAGCTACCCCTGATGCTAAAGAAAGGTTTAAAAAAAAAAAAATAGCAGTAGTGCTTGTCTGCAGTCTTCTAGTGAGCAGAACATGAGGAAATGGTTGGTTTAGAGAAGAGGGTGGCTTTTCAGTTTCATTCTCCCACCAGTCATGATACTGCCATTACAATTACTTTAGCATCTACATAAGAGAGTACTTTGTCATTACTTACTTGATTGCAAGTCTGCTACCTAGGGTTGCTGGACTCTCTCCATCTGCATCATCATCAGGAGTAGTAATTGCTATACCTGATGTTTGCATCTGAAGGAGGTCTGTAGGTGGTCTCCTGCCACGAGCTGGACAACCTCACTGGTGACAAGTGGCAAACTGTGCCAATGAAGACAACAGAGTCGACATGCTTTCATGATGTATATTTAGAGATGAAGCATTTTGCCTTGCATTACTTTGGGCGAACAAGAGCTAAAATTATGGAAGACTGCATCATACTGATAATGCTTGGTGACACCAGACAAGCAGCACTTCCCACAGATGGAGATTTCTGTGAAGACATTCTTCCCCTTGCTTAGACAAGGCAGTGTGACTCCACTGATGATAGCAGAAATACTTGAACCAAAGTCACTGGGGCTGAGGCTCAAGCCAAGCTATCTTCAGCTCAGTGAATGGATACTGCTCCTAGCCAAGGTGCATTCAGTTGTGACTTCACAGAAAATCCTCTCCCTTATTTTCTGTTACTATTTGATCCCCTCATGTAAATAACACAAACACAGATACTACTTCATGCGTTACAGAAGACCCAAAGCATGGTGAACACTGAAGTGCTTTAGTATATTAGGTGCTGTATGGAGACACACTTGTAGGACTTGGTTCATCGGAGCTCTTTTCAACATCTACCTGAAAATGAAATCACCCGTGCCCCAGATTGCCTATTTCTCTCCACTGACTGCTAGAGTAAGTCTAGACGTCTAGTTCTGATGTAAATACCAACATCTGGACAGGTTTATCTCACCAGCGAAATGTCCTCTGGTAAAATCCAGAGCAATTACAGATAAATCAGGGATGAGAGCAGAGAAGAGTGAGGCTGAAGGGAAAGCCCAGGAGAAAGTGATAAAGGGATCAAATTCCCATACCACCTCAGGGGTGGTAGGGAACAGAATCAGTGCAGGGGCCCAGCTCACTCACCCCCTTATCTACGGATTAGATGGGAAGATTTTATAGTTTTCACAGGGAGGAGACAGGAGGATCCAAATGTTTTGATATGGCCTGCAAAAATCAGTTAGTAAGTACTGGTCCTGTATGTAAATGTAGTTATCACATTAGCCTAAACTGTATGACAGTGTTCTGCCTCTAAGCATGGGAGGCTGTATACAAAGGATCTGTAAGGGAGAAGGAAAGGAGAAAGGAAAGAAAGAAGGGGAGAAAAGAGGAGAGAAAATGCTGTGGTGTTCTAGAAGAAAGCAGAGCTGCTGTGGGTTAGATCATCTAGTGACAACCGTCATTGCTTATCCGTGGCGTGAGCAAAGGAGCACTGCTAGGTGTTGTGTCACTAAAGGGCACTGCTCCTTTTATCAGACCCCAGAACAAAGGAGCCAATAGATAGCTGCTTTCTCACCTACTTGTGAGTACTTGACCATTTTTTCATTTCTTTTCTACCTCTCTATGAAACCAACAGACAGTAAACTCTGTCTCTGTAAATTTGAGCCCTTAAGACACTATGACAGTTGCTGAATTTGACCAAGATAGTACAGCACAACGTTATTTTGCATTCACTCATATAAGCAGATACATCTGTTAAAATTTCCCTCTCGAACATTCCAGCATTGTTTTGCTTGCTTGTAAAGACAATTGCTATCTTGTATGAGGAACACTATCTGTGTGACTGTGGTATGTATGTATTGTGGAGTTTTCTGGTGTAAGGAGATCGGTTAACATTTATTTAGTGTAAGGAATAAAGTACTAGTGTGACTCTTGGAAAGTAAACCAGCAAGAAATGTCATCCACAGGGGTGTATTCATACATGACTCGTTATAAAATACAGCCTAAAATACGAGAGGAAGAATGTTGCTATAATTAAAAACAAAGGACTGGAAGCAAGAATATCTGGTTTCTGCTTTCAGCTGTGTCACAGACGCTCTGTGTGGCTATGGAAGGATCACTTCTCTCTCCCTTGGGTTTCCCCATCTGGAAAATGATCTAATGATACCTTCCAAAAAGGTGCTTGAGAAGCATGACTCACTAATATTTGTAAATATGCTGGGATCAAAGGGCCTGTAGATACACAATATAACATATGATTATGCTGCTGTTCTCTGCCAATTTCCCTTTGCTGTGTGGATGAGCTCTTTGTATTTAATGCTCGCCTCGGAAAAAGGCCCCATGGGACTCCATGTTTTTATTGACTCCAGATGAAGTTTTCCCATGTTTACAAATAAAGCGATAACTCACTGACCTCCGATGCCCACCTCGGGAGCACAGCCTTGTATCTGGCTCCAAAAGCGGTTCCTTGTGGTGCATGGCAATAATCAAAACACTGCATTTTGGGTTTGTTTTCTGTCTCATAGTCAGAGTGGGGGCAGCACGGAGGGAACAGCCCTGGGTGGGAGTTGGGAGAGTAAGCAGCACCAGGCAGACGCGGGAGCTCAGATCTGCTTTAAGGAGTGGTCATGGCTGCGTGTGTTTTGCAGAACATGGCGTGATGCTGTTTGGGTAGTGGTTGGTCCTTTACCCCCCTACCATGATATACAAACGCTTTACAGTCCTCCTTATGAGGCAAATCACTTCTGCAGCCGCTCTGCCATGAGGATGTTTCAGGGCTGGAGAACAGCTCCTACAAAATGTTTTCTCTCGCTGAAGGGAATGTATCACCAAACCAAAATGGGCCTGCAAAGGCTTGGAAATAAATCCAGGCTTGTAAACTTCCACCTATTAGAGTGTGTGAGAAAGTCTGAATGCGCTGGAGCCCACTGGTAGATAACAGTTCCAGAAAGTGATTCTGCACATTTGCGATCAGAGTGTGACATCGGCCCTTAAAATACAGAGTTAACATCAGAATTTATTTATGGCTATTTCGTTCTCCAGGGAAAGCCGAAAGAACTTGAAATCTGGTCAGATGAACAGGTAGCTTTTGCTTATGGAGTACTCACATCTTTTGGAGACGGGTAGAAACTCTGTTCTGCTTAAAGTGCTTAAGCAACTGCGACGCAGCAGCGTTTCTCCAAATGCACCATGCAGCCCACTGGGGAGGAAAGAAGCGCGATGGCCTAAAGCCAACATTTGCTAAACAAGGGACAGAAATTTTACTCAGGGGAAAACTGCTTTACTTTGGGGTAATTTTTTAAAAAAAATTATTATACAAAAATGTTATCTTCATGGGAACAAGAGGTTGCAGGAGAGGCCAGGGCCAACCACTTTGAGCAGGAAATTATTAACGATCTTATCTTCTGGAATTTGAGTAGATTTGGTTGGTGATCTTTATAGAACAATATTTATCTTTCCCTGATGGACTTTCTCTTTGTCTCCACCAGCTATCAGAATTATAACCTGGCGTTCTGCGTGAGTGCCTGTAACCATGAGCTGAGGGACTGGGCAGCAAAGACAATGGAATTATGGTTACAGTTGGCGGTTTGTGAAGACTTTTTGTTTGAAGGTTGGATGGTAATCACAGGAGATTGGGTTTTATGATTACTAATGGTCCTTCACTCCCCTTTCCCATGCAAGTCTTTACCCATGCAGAGCTGAAAGAAAGCATAGGGAGGGAGATTTTCCTTTTTTATATGCTATTAATGTGAGCTAAAATTTCAGCATGTTTTTCTTTCGTTTGTGCTGTTTCTGTGTTTATGAGAAGAAAACCACAGCTGCCTTTTGGTGATCATCTGATGTTTAAAGCTCTCATTCAAATTCATGTCTTCCTCAATCTCTCAGCTGCCCTGTGCAAAGTCTCTCATTTTCTACCCGCACCACCTTATCTGTCCTTCCTCACTGTGCTATCTTGTCCCATAAATACCCCAGAATCTATATGTTTGTACAACTTCAACTATTTTTCTTACACTATCTCTAACTATTCCTGCTGCATATGCAATAGTAAACAATGATAGCACAAACTGATGGCGTTTTTTACTCTTTGTATATAAATATGTCTAATCCCAGTTGTTGGGAGAAGCTGCTCTTCACTTCCTTGCTTGAAAACTGGCTGTGTACGGACTGACAGTGTGTGAATTGTCCTACTCCAGAGGAAATTAATGCTGGATTCCTTACCAGATAGGCCAGAGATACACTAAAAATGTAACTTATCACTAGCGGGGCCGTGCTGTCCCTGTTACAGCAAGGTCTGGGCTCCCTCACTGCTTTATTCAAAGTGCGATGGTGATGGTGTGCAGCATGCAGGCCAGACCACACGCTGTCTTGATTGGCGTGTTGGAGACTTCTTGTATGTAAGCCAGGGCCAAACATGGTCTGATGAACCAGCTTCTTCTGAAAGAGTGAATTGGGGTTGGGGGGAACTTCAGTAGAAGTCCTCAGGGTTATTCTGGCAGATATTGCCAAAGAGACAGAGGTATCCCACGGGTATTCTGTCTCAGCTTTCTTCAGTAGAAATACAGAACTGGTTTTCTTCTCTGGTGTTTAGCAGCATTGTCCCAGAGTCCTCTACACACAAAGGAAGTGCTCAGACTAACTCTGGTGTGTATAGTCAAGCCTTCTAATGGCCTGATGGGATCTGGGGAGCACAAGAAATATGAGGTGCAAGGCCAGTTGCATTTCAGTCTGGAATTTTTCCATCTTCTTGCAGCTAGGCTACATTCCCTGGAAAGCCCAACTAACATGCCCCTCCATTAGCCACATGTTAATTATTACCAGCTATCTCAGAAACGGAAACCTTCATTCATTTTTCTCCTTAATCCCTATCTTGGGCAGCAAATGCCTGTCTTCAGAGAGTGGCTGGCAGGAGGGAACGGGGGGCAGGCCATTCCTTTGAGTTAGTACTACTCCAGTGTCTGACTTCTTAGTAATAAAAACAACAATACTAATTAGTTAATTATTAACAATCTACTTCTGCTGGGGTTATGGCCGTGCTGTCAGCATGCACAGGTAATGGGATCGTGCTTCCACTTCCAGCCATGAGTCATGCAGAGCGTGAGGTAACATCCAAGTGAGTTAATAGCATTCCTGCTCACAGGTAGCCCAAGTGGCCCTTGTGTCTCTTTGATGCTGTTGAATCTTTTCTATGGTGGTGTTTGCAAGCAGAGGCTTCCTTGGCATGGATGACACTGTTTACACAGGCTTTATTTTCTTGCTAGCATCAGCCAAATAAAGAGGCATTCCTCATTGTTCCCCTTATCCAGGCTGAAATTCATGCCCTGATGAAGCACACCGGGGAGGGATATTTTAATCCCGCATACCTCCAGGCAGGGGACCAGATGCCATCGTGATCTTTGTACCTCACCTCCAGAATTTAAAGTAGGCAGAAAACGAAGCCAGACATGGGCCAGTGTGACCAGCAGGGGGGAGTGTGGGCAGCACGAAATATGACTGCTTCAAGGGGAAAAACAGCCTGCCCCGATCACGGTCCGATGAATGCTGGTGATGGGAATACGCTTTGGGTCCCTTCCCTGCTCCTCCACAGACCTGGGATATGGCCTTGACAAGCTGCTCTGCACAGGAGCTGCCTTGCCAGCCCCAAAGTTGTCTTTAGCTACCCCCAAGAGTTTGCCTCTGATGGAAGTCTGAGAGAATCTCATTTTTTTGGACCAAGCACAGGTTCAGAAACATAGGGTTATTGTATCCATCTCATCTGATCTGTGTAACATTTGCCAAAGGAGCTTCCTGTCTTCATCCCTTTTTGAAAACATTGGAGCTCTTTTCTAGAAAAAAAAAAAAAAAAAAAAGTGACTGGAATATTTCCAATCATCAAGAAATCCACTAGAGCTTCTTGCAGTTTTCCCCAGATGTATTTTTTTTTCTCTCCCTGATTTCTAATCGCTAAGGTTGCATTGCATCATTCCCCTCCATTGCATCTTTTAATATTTGTAAATACTATACTGAAGAGAACCATTTCCTGTTGCATTGCTATCTCCAGTGTAAGACTCTTCCACTCCATGACCACATTACTCATGACCAAATCACTCATATATGCCTGTTTCATCCAACAAATGCACTATGTCCTGGCAGCTGTGCTCTGTGGCATCTTTTCCAGCACTGCAGTCATCCTGTGGCCCTTCTCAGCACCCTCCTAGCTCCTCCCCTCCCAGCTCACAGCACCAGAACTGCTTGCACTGTGGTTGTTTTCCTGTTCAATAGTTCCTGTTTGTACAGCCCAGGATCATAGTACTCTTGATGCCATATTTCATACTGGCACATTTATCCATAAATTCCAAGTCCTCTTCAGATTTCTGGCCTGCTTGGGTAGAAAATCTCTTTTGTTAGGTTGGTGTCCTGCTTTGTTCCAAAGCCATGAGTTGTACATTTGTGCATTAAAATGGATATTGTTTGCAACAGAGCCCAGGCAGTCCATGTTGTTCTGCACCAAAGACACATCCTGTTCATTACTCAACAGTTCCATCTTTGTGCCATCTTCAAAATTCAGTAAGAAACGTTTTCTGTGTCATTTTGAGTTGTATTTGAAGGAGCTAGGCCAAAACTACTCCTTGCCAAATAGTGACTCTCCATTATCATTATCACCTCCTGAGATGTATGAATTAGCCAGCATTTAAACGTTAAGGTTCGTGCTAATTTTGTATCATCCTATGCCATGAACTAAAATGGCCTGAGGAAGTCCAAGTAAATTACATCAACCCTGTTACCTCTGTCAAGCAAACTCATAATCTCACTGAAAAAAAAGCTTTCATTAATTAGATCAATTTTCTACACATCTAGGCTCACTGGTGTAAACTGTACTATCTCCTTAAAGTCATTTTTATTAATTCTTATTTCATCTCATTTGATTGTGCTGCCTTGTAGGCATGCAATTACTTGCCTCATGTTCATGGAGTCCTAGAAAAGATTGGAAAGGACAACTGAAGGATTTGAGGCCAACCTCTAGCTTGGATCAGGAACATTACTAACAGTAGATCAGGTCAGCACAGCTCTCTAGGGCTGAATACTGAAAAGCTTGGAAGTGGACACTCCACCAGCTCTCTGGGTGTCTTTCTGCAGTGCCACACACTTTTGTTTCATAGAATCATAGAATTATCAAGTTTGCAAACGATCTCCAAGATCATCCAGTCCACCTACCACCATATTTCCCTACTATACCATGTCCCTTAGTACACCGTCTAAATGTTTCTTGAACACTTCCAGGGACGATGACTCCACCAGTGCCCTGGGCAACCTGTGCTGGTGTCTTACCACTTTTTTGGAGAAGAAATCTTTCCTAATACCCAACCTGAATCTCCCCAGGCACAATTTAAGGCCATTCCCTCTAGACCTAGCACTAGTTATGTGAGAGAAGAGGCCAACCTCCACCTCACCACAACCTCCTTGTTGTAGAGAGCAGTAAGGTCTCACCTGAGCCTCCTTTTCTCCAGACTGAACAATCCCAGCTCCTTCAGCCACTCCCCATAAGACTTGTTCTCCAAACCCCTCACAGCTTTGTTGCCCTTCTCTGGATGCTCTCCAGGGCCTCAACGTCTTTCTTGTAGTAAGGGGCTCAAAACTGAACACTGTACTTGAGGTGTGGCCTCACCAGAGCTGAGTACAGAGGGATGATCACTTCTCTGCTCCTGCTACTGCATCGAATCTGATACAAGCCAGAACACCATTGTAATGGCACTGTTTGCTCACTGCCACCTTGTTTCTAGGCCTATGATACACCTTTTGCAAAATTTACTTACAAAAAATCACTCACTGTCTTTTTCTGGCAGCTCTTCTAATGCTTTACAAGGGTGTTTATTATTATTATTATTATTATTATTATTATTATTATTTATTTATTTATTTATTTATTTATTTTATTGAATCAAACTTGATGCATAATTTCCACGTATAAATAGACCAGATTTTTTTGTTATATCCTTTATTTTGACTTAGCTTAAAAAAAATGCATTTTATTGCCCTTAAATTTACTGTCAACAAATGTCTTCCTGTCCTTTTGCTCCCCCTATCAATTTTCTGTAGTTGCAGTCAATTAAATTAGTTGTCACATTAGCTATTGCTGTCAGCTTTTCTCTTCCCCCTTCATATCTATATATACAAAAAGAAATATGGAGAGCATAACGTCTCTGTATTTAATTTTTGCAACTGCTTGATTTTCCTTCTAAACCAACCTTTTTTCTCAACTGTGATATTTCAGCACGAATAAAAATACTCAGCTTCCCAGCTATTCCATTTCTTCTGTTTGCTTTTCTCTCCCAGCTGATTTAGCTCAAAGCTAACATGTTTTCAGCTTTGGAAGTCGACCCTTTTAAAATTCCACGTTTGTACATTAGTGGTTTGGACTTTATTCTGTTTACCCATAACAAATCACATTAAGCCACACTCGTTTCACTCTAACTAATCAATAATTCAAGCTAGTCATCTTCCCCTAGTGCAGGAACAGGGAATGAGTTTCCATCAAAGAATGGTGTTTTGGGATGTCCACCGTGTCCCCTCCTGTATCACTCTGTTTTGCCTGCAGGTGAGCAGTGCTGCTGTGGCATCACTTCCCATGTTAGTCCAGGTGTTGTCGGGGCTGGTTAATATAAAATACACACTGCTGGGATGCAATGGGCTGTTTTGCTCTTAATACTGCAGTGCTTTGGTGTTGGACATGCTTTCATGCCTTTGGGACAGTAAACTCCTGGTAAGGGCAGAGCTGCTGTACTGGGGCTGGCCCCAGTGGTGATCCAGCAAAGACCTTCACTCTTCCTTGTGGAGGACTCACAGGTGGGATGCCAGGAGGGAAGTACATTTAGACCCTGGAGCATCTCCAGAGAAGGGCAGTGAAGATGTGAAGGGTCCGGAGGACAAGTCTTATGGGGAAAGGCTAAGGGAACTGGGATTGTTACGTTTGGAGAAGAGGAGGCTCAGGGGAGAACTTATCACTCTCTACAACTCCCTGAAAGGAGGTTGTGTTGGGGTGGGTGTCAGCCTCTGTTCCAGGTAACAGCAATAGGACATGAAGCAGTGGTCTCAAGTTGTGCCCTGGAAGGTTCAGGTAAGATATTAGGAAGAATTTCTTCTCAGAAAGAGTGGTGGGGCACTAGCACAGGCTGCCCAGGGAGGTGGTGGAATCACTGTCCCTGGAGGTGTTCAAGAACCACGTGGATGGAACTAAGGGACATGGTCAGTGGGCATGGAGGGGATTGGTTGGTGGTTGGATGAGATGATCTTAGAGGTCTTTTCCAACTTTAATTATTCTGTTCTGTTCTGTTCTGTTCTGTTCTGTTCTGTTCTGTTCTCTTCTCTTCTCTTCTCTTCTCTTCTCTTCGGTTCTGTTTTCTATTCTTGCTTGTGTAACCCTGGTGAAGTGCAGACCTGGAGGAGCCATCAGCCAAAAGCTGCTCTCTGAACTGTGTTCATGTTGTTGGAGAAAAACGCAGCCAGCTTGGGACAACTCAGCAGCTGCTTAATGAATCTTGACTCACCTGGGTACGCCAAACATTTGACCAGATGAAATCGGCACTGGTGATGCAGCTCCTCCATTCCCACTGTCCAGTCCAAAGCAAAATGAAAGGCAAGCATTTTCAACTGAAACCTGGCACAAGCCACCAGCCTCAGTACTGCATGCCTTAAAATGCTGTCCAGCAGCAAGGCTGGCCCGCACGCAGCCTGCACCTGGTCAACAATGTGTTATTTAAGAAGACGATTCCCTTGGTGACTGCCATGATCTCCAAGGTGACTGCCCATGGGCGTCTCCCCATGAGATCCTCCAGCCATGGCCTCTTTGTAGTAGGACATAGGCCTGTCTTGTCCTAAGGTCAGGTGTGTCCCAGCCCCAGCCAAACACTGAGCCTTGCAATTGGTATCACAAAAGCCAACCCCTCCAAAACTAAGGGCACTAACTCAACCTGCTTCTCTTCTTTTGTAGTTGCAAACTGGCTGGCTCAAGCCTTGAGCTACCCAGGTACAAACGCACTGCTGTAAGAATTGTTTTATGGCTCACTCTCAGGGAAAACAAGCTGCTAGGTACTTCATATCAAGCGTTCTGTCACAAGAACTGTGCGTTTTCCTCTTCTAGGAAAGCAGCTTGCTGTTTCTAAGCACTGCTGCCTCACATCTGAATGAAAAGAGAACACAACCCTGTGCTGGCCTGGATCACTGCCCTGATGGCCCTGTGCTGCCCTGCGACACAATGCAGATGGATAAGGTGTAGGAGGATAATGTGCTGGTCCACCCACAACGCAGTTCTCGTGAAATGTCCAGGAAGGGAATAAGATAAAGCTGCTACGTATATATATGAGTGTGGTTTTTTTTTCTTTTTCTTTTTTTTTTTTTTTTTTTTTGCTTCCAGGAAAGAGATAATACATTACATTTGCTGGAGATTTGCAAACTCATATGCACCATGCTGTGAAAGAATTAATGTAGCCCCTTAGGGAGAAAAAGAACATATATAAGAATATGGACAGTACTGAAAGATAACTTTTCTTTGTCTTACTATAGATGTCAAAAGCTAAGCTCTTTGACCTATAGCTCAGTTCCAGAAAAAAAACACTTCTTTTTAGACAAGCAGAAAATAAGCTGGAAGTGATGAAACTGATCATATGTTTGAACTTTAATTTTGTTGATGGATGACAGTTGTATGAGTAGCTGTCCCTACTGTTTTTCTTTTAATTCTTTTAATCTTGACCTTTCTGTGAATTGGTGACATCACAAAGCCTATTGCCCAGTTCAGATTCTGCCAACCTTCTTCAAAAGTGGCTTTATTTATGAATATCATACTTGTTAGAAAAGGGGCATTCCTGGCATCTCAGGCATCTTCAGCCTTGGCTGTGCTGTGTCCTGCTGGTGTAAAAGAGGTTTTCCCAGAACTGGCAATAGTGAAGTGTTGTCTCAAGTTGAAGCTGTTTGGACCAAAGTTCCTGACTCCAAGATTTGCCCTAAGAACTTGGTTTCGAAATGCTGAGAGGAAAAAGGAATTTTGGAAATCGCACTTAATAAGGAGGAGGCTGAGGAGCTTAGCCAAAGATGAGGAAGGCTGTCTCTTAAATTATGTTCTGGAGAAATGCTGCATTTCAGTTCCAGCACTGAGAAGCACTCCCCCAGGAGACGGAGAGCTGGGGAACTTGGGAACCTCCTATCATCCAGCTTGCCCTTGTTTTCATCTTCTTCTGTTTGGAGTATTGCCCAGCTGCCTTTTGGTGAGAAGGTGTGGCTCTTGGCAGCCAGCCACCAAGGTGTGTGGGCATCTGTAAGGTCCAGACACAGAAGGAATTCGAGAAAACTCCACTCCCCTGCTTTGTGCAGCTCAATGTGCTGTCATGGGACTGCTCACTGAACTGTATTCACCGTGCTTAGCTTAAGGTCCCAACAAAACTGAAATACCATCTTGTGCAAACTGCGATTCAAAAGACTTATCAAACTGCCATTTATCCAAAATGATTTGTTGAATTCTGTTATTAAAAATATATATATGCAAGTTTCTGGAGTGGTGATCCAGGTGCTAAATACAGCTCTGAGATAGAAGCTTTGCAATTGCATCTATGGTTGAGGTTTGCACATCAGATAGGAATACAGATTCAGATAGGAATATAGATTCAAAATGGAAATATTTAACTGGCATACAGTTATAGATGTGATTGATTGCAACTTCCTTCAGGTGAGCAGTAGAGTGGGCAGGATTTTGTGAGGAGATTGGGGAGGTGAGCCTGGGATGATCATGAGTGGTTTGTGGGAAGGGGTGGGAGGAGAAAATGGTGCAAAGAGGTCTTCAGCCATCTGTGGGAAGTGGTGTCTGGGGATGGGGAGGTTCCCTGCCTCAGACCCTAATTGCTGGGGAAGAGGCACGGTTGTTGTTTTGGTAGCTATATATTTCACTCCCCTCTGCTGCCAGAACAACTACAGCTGGCCGGTAGTTGTTCGCCAGCTTCTCACCCTAAAGGAAGAATATAACTCCTATATCTCCCTGTTTCATTGGAGAGAGATGTTTGGGTCTCATCATGGAGGTCTGAGTGGAAGTTGGGTGAGTGCTTGCTGGTACTGTGCCTCAGCAGCAACAATCCCATGCGTCCTGGAGGGAGACAAGAGGGGTTTCTCCTACCTTTGAAGGATAAAGAGGCTTCTGGGTCTGTTCTAGCTTCTTCCTTCTAGGAGAGCACTTGTGAGCAAAAACAGGATTTGCCACAAGGCATATCCATGCTCCCATTCCTGAATGCCCATCATTTCATCTGCCATCTCCTCTGCCATTTCATCCTGTGGGCAGGAGGGAGTCACTCTTTGATCACACAGGGACCATCGGTTGTTTTTTGCTGTCTTTCTCCTTGATGTGGAGCACCAACAACTTCCGACAGTTGTGTGGGGTACTTGTGCAAACCACAGCTGCTGATGCTGAGGTGTGTGCAGAGCCTCATGCTCATCTGTCCTTCTGTAGCACATTGCATCTGTAGTGTTTGGCCTTTGGTGCAACTCTGAAAAGCAGTGTAAGGAGCTGGAAGGGACTTGGTGGCCCATGGCACATAGAATAGGTGTTTGGTGGGTTCCTCTGGACTGAAATCCCATTTGCCTGTCCTTGCACACGCTGACTGTCTGACTTCTGATTCAGTTGCTGCATTGGTATATTTGTTGTTCAAGCCAATATCATTAATGGCCAGTTGACTTGAGGGGAGAAATAGGAACACTTTTATTAAGTTTTATTTTTGTTTGCTAGTTACCAAAGTGTTGAGGTCTGAGTCCGAGTTCAAATCATACCTCCTTCAGCAAGCAACATGTGTCCAGCACCTGGGACAGACATCAAGTGACCAACCTCAAACAATAGAACAGCTTTCCTGAAATCAGCCTGCGACCCACCGCCATGAAAAACACCCACTCCCAATGCTGTGAGTGTAAAATAAGAACTCTGGGACAAATGATAACAAATGAGCCCAAATGAAACCTTCCCTCCAGGAAATGATTTAATAGGTAAAGCCGCCCCATCAGATTTCTTCTGGGACTGTGATGTAAGTGTAAGGTGAAGTACTATTGCAACGATTGTGTGTGTGTATTCCGAGCAGCTCTGTTAGATGAAGATGTGTAAGTTGGGGTGACATTAGGTCCCATAGGGTGACATGCAGTTCAGGGAGGAAAAAAGCTGCTTCAGCCTCTTGATCTCTGTGTTGATGTTAAAGCAGTGCTTCTAAAAGCCCATGACCTGTCCTGTTGCCTCCACTTCCCATTGCCTCTGCTGCTTGCTGCAAAAGGATCGCACGGGGGATCCAGTGAGAGACAGGAAGATACAGATGGACAGCGAAACAAGGGGAGTGACTCCAGGCGACCTGCCACAATTACAGACTCTGAGAGAAGCACCCATTGTACAAAATCAACTCGTGAGGACAAACCAAGGGATGGTCATGCCCCTTGAGCGTTTTTCTTTCTTTCCAGGAGCAGAGGATCTTTGGACAAACTCTGAGTGAGAGGCAAGTGAAACTGCCAGTGGGTGGTGCATGGGCATCTCTAATGCTCGCAACTGTGAGCCTCGTGCTGCCCATGCCCGCTGCATGTATTCTATTTAAACCACAGCAGAGGGAGCGTTGGCAAAGCATCTCGGCACAGAGACGTTTTGTTATACCTGCAGCTGCTCCCTTCACTGTCAGCGCAACTGAAGCAAAAATAATCCTAATAACGGGGATTGTGCAGTTCGTCGATTCGCTGCCTTGTGATGGTGCTGCTGCTGACGTGGCCAAGGCCTGGTGGTCGCTCTCCCATCATTGTGGCTTCTTGTAGGGAAGGAAGCACACAAAATACCCCCAGAAGTGTTGGGCTCTGCTCACCTTGCTGCCTCACCCAGCAGCCCGCTCCATTCCGGCCTTCTTTCCACTCCTTGCGGTGTTCCTGGGCTGAGCGCCGAGGGACTGTATTTGAAATCAGAGCGAGCAGTGTGTTAAGAAATAGCTCTGGCACTCAACTGTTTAAAATTACTCTTTGTTTCCCTGACTTCTCTCCTAATTTAGATTATCCAAATCCAGATTCCCCCCAGACTTGCCCATGAGATGGAGTTCTAAGAAAATATTGTTTTGTTTCGTTTGCTTTTTAACGTCCACATTTCTCACATTTCCTGTTCCAATTTCAAAGTGGGGCTGAGCTCCCCCACGAGCAGCTCTCCGGCTGTTATTTTGGGGACCTGAGAGAGGGGAGGAAAATAAACAAAGTGCGGGGAATGTGTTTCTTGGATTTCCCCCTTTTCGGCCACAGGTTTTGTGAGGCGAGCTGGTGAGGTTACCTACATTCCTCTCTTTTCAGTTCAGAGGGATGGGATGGAGGATGTTACTAGCATGGGACAAGGTATTAAAAAAGGGATGCCTCAATTTAGGCTCCTACATTTGTATGTTGAGCCCCCAAATACAAGGGCTTGATCTTGTGACCTTGGAAGTTGATGCCAACACTTCCCCTGAATCCAATCTGCGAGATGGAGTCCTGAATTACGGTCAGGTTCTGCAAAGCTCTCCGCACATCACAGCTCCGAGTGCGTCGTCACTCAGCCTCTCTGTGAACCACGCATCTTACTGACGTGCCTAAACGTGGAGCTCTTGCTTTTTGGTGTTCCATATTTAAACTCCTGCCCCTCGGTTCCATCCTCCTTTCTGTCCCAGGAGCTGTTGACGTGAGGAAGATCCCACGGCTCCCAGAGCAGAGCAGCACAGACACGCATTTGCTTTTTATGGTGAGCACTGCAGGTCCTGTGGCAATGTCAGCATCTCCTGTCCGCGTATTTATTACGGTGTAACTCCAACATGGGAGGCACACGAGTGTCAGGATTCGTGCAAGTGCATGAGCATTTGCACAACCTTCACATGCATTGCTCTCCTGGTAACAGGATGTTGGCAGGTGGGAAGATCACAGGATCCAGACGAAACCTAAGACGCCACGAGCAATCCCGTAGTGGTAATTTTAGAAGCTGGGTTCTGTACATTATTTACAGTACATTGTAGCTTTAAGGGGGTAAGGCTCCCCCTCTGCACTGCTGGATTTAATCTTTTCTGTTGGGTTTCTGTGTGGGACTTTCCAAAGTGCAGTAGCTTTGGGGATTTCAGCCATACAGAGGGAGGGGGAAACTGCAGCTTATTTGCAGCGCAGCTACATTCATTCATAAACTGCTCACCTAGAGGGAGAAAAAAGAGGCCCCCAGGACCCTATTCCACCACATAAAAGGTCATCTGCTTTCTGCTGGCCCACAAGCAGAGGGCTGGCGGGAGGCAGAGCTGCTCGCAGTGAACTATGGCATTGTCAGAAGCTGCCCCTACCCCTGGGATCTCCCATTTGGCATTACCTTCAGCAGCTAAACATCCCCTCTGCTCCTCTGGGGGATGCATGCAGCCTCCCTATCTCTTTTTTGGCAATCATCGTCCAAATACGGGAAACTCCAGTTGTTCTGGAAGGATATTTGTTTCTTCAGAGACTCTTTGCAACAATTAGTTTTTTTTGTTTTTTTTTTTTAATAATAAATAACAGAGAGAAGAGAGAGCAAATGAGAAGGGATTCTTTTGCAATGCCTGAACAACAGCCACCTCTTCTCGGTGGTCCCTAGGTCCTTCTCCAGGCTGGGTTTTTCCACTTGCCCAGGCACGGGGTGCAGGGGGTGGCCCTATGCGTGGCACCGAAGGCTGCATGGGGCAGATAGGGCAGAGCTCACCCTTCCTCGGCACGAGTGCATCCCCCTGTCCCGTACCAAGTGGGGGGGGGGGGGGGGGGGAACACTTCATTTGCGTTTCAATGTGAACAAAGTAGAAAACAGGTCTGAGATCCGCCGAAATCAAAGACCGATTTTTTGTGTGTGTGTGTCTGCTCCGTGTGTTCCCCTCAGCCAGCAGGTGCCTCTATAGAGCCAACGCTTCGCCTGCATCGCGGAGCTGGGGCACGGTGCTGGAATACCTGCTGCGTCCCAGTGATAACACGGCCTTGTCTTTCACCGTGCCGTCCCCATCGTGCAGCCCCAGCTCCGGGTGCCCGCCCTGCGGTGGGTGGCGGCAGGAGGGACATTTCTGCGTGCCGACACACGCGTGGTGCTGCTATGTCACGTGCAGGGCAACGCTGCGGGGACGCGAGCGAAGGAGCTCGGCCGCGGAAGGCTGCGGTACCCCCGCAGACGGAGCTGCCTTTTTGCCCTTCAAACGCCTTCCCGGCAAGCGGGATGGGATTCGCACGGTGGAGCGCCAGCGGTGTTCGGTGCAGGCAGGCCCCTCCACCTAGGGACTATCACTGGATAAAGGGGATTTATCCACACCGGCCGAGGTGCCCCCTCCCCTTTTAGCAGAGGCCCTGGGGGGGCCGGACGGCGGCCGGGATGGCCAATTGCTCCCCGCCTTCCCCCTCCCCGCAAACGGCCCCGCTGGACTTCGGAGCGATTCCCACGGACAAGGTGAATTTTGACCCGAACGCGCATCTCTCGGCGGGGCACAGCGGCGGCCGTGGGGGCGGCGGGGGGAGGCGGCGCGGGCTGGGGAGGTGGGGGGGGGGGGGGGGGTGGCACGGCATCCCCGGGAACCGCCGCCGGTCCCGAGCGCGGCGGGCGGGGAAGAACGGCGGAGGGGGGCCGCAAACCCCCGCGCTCCGTCGCGTGTAACGCGAGGAGGTGGAGAGGAGGGAGGGGACGGGCGAGGAGGGTGGGACTTCTCCGGAGCGTCTCTCCCCGCGGCCGCGCCGAGCAGTTGCAGAGCGCCGGCAGCGGGCGGTGGGGCGGGCGCTGCGCGGGGAGCGGGCGCTGCGCGGAGCCGCCGCTGGAGAGCGCGGAGCGCGGCTGCCGCGGTGCCGGGGGCGAGGAGCGCACGCCGAGCCGGCGGGGGACAGCGCGCCGCGGGAGCGGCCCTGCGCGGCACCGGGACCTGCTGTTGGCTTGCCGCCGTGCTTTATCCTCTCGTTTATTTTTTCCCCACCTATACTTTGATCCGCTGGGATTTTTTTTTTTTTTCTATTTTATTTTTTCCCTCCCTTTCCTGCAGAGCCTCTCCCCCCCCCCCGCCCCGTTCCCTCCCTCTATAGCCAGTTTGGATTTTTTTTTTTTTTCTTCTTTTTTCCTGTTACTATTCCGATTTGCGAAGCGGTGGACGCAGAGAGAGAGGCAGAGAGGGCAGGAGGCAGGCGGTCCGCTCGCCCCCTCCGCCACCGCCACCCCGACGTGCGGAGCGGGCTCGGGCTCGGGCTCGGCCCCTTCCTTCCCCCGGGGGAGGCGACCCCGGCTCGCCGCGAAGAGGGGGCGCGGCGAAAGAGATGCATTGAAACTTTCCGCGCAAACTTCGTCGTGAGTGCGCGAAGCCGAGAGCGAGCGCGGCGCGGGTGCCCGCCTGCCCCGGCTGCGGGAGAGCGGCCGCGCACGGGCGCCGCTGTGGAGCTCGGATTGCCCGGCGGCGGGGGCCGGGCGGCGGCGGGGCGGCCGCGGAGCCTGCGCTCGGCCCTGCGGAGCGCCCACCGAGAGCGGCAGCGGGCGCCGGCGGAGAGCCGGCCGCATGGAGGGGTGAAAGCGGAGACCCCGAAGAGGAGACCCCCTTCCCTCGGATCCCCTCGCAGCGCCCGGGAGGCGGCGGGCGCGGAGGAGGCGCGGGCCAGAGCGCGGCAGCGGGGCGGCGGCGGCGGCGGCGGCGCGGCAGCGAGGCGGAGTGCGGCGGGCCCCGCTCCGCGGCGTGCGCCGGCAACCATGAACTTTCTGCTCACTTGGATCCACTGGGGGCTGGCGGCGCTGCTCTATCTGCAGAGCGCGGAGGTAAGCGGCGCGGCCGGCGGCGGGACGGGGCTTTGTGCGGGAGGGACTTCTCCCCTTCTTCCCTTCTTCCCTTCTCTCCCCCTTCCCCCCCCATCCGCCTTCCCTTCGCCTCCCACCTGCCCTCCGCGCTGGCAGCGGGGCCGGGCGGGCGCCGGCGGCGCGCACACACGTGTGCGGGTGCGTGTGCGTGTGCGGGGCTGCGGCGGGGGGCGAGCGGCCGGGAGCCGCGCGCGGAGCGCACGTGTGCGCGCATTGCACGCCCCCGGCGAGGGGCTCCCCGCGGCGTGGCCGTGGGGCCGCGGGGCCGTGGGGCCGGGCGCGGGGCAGGGAGGCAGCGCGCCGCTTTCTTGCATCAGCCTCCCGTCCTCCGGTCTCCTGACATTGCAAAAGGGTGTTCGGCCGTATTTGCCTTGGGTCCCGGCTCGGGTTCGTGCCGCCGAGCGGAGTTCAGAATACCTCGCTGGAAAAACAAATAAAGATCAAAGAGGACAAAATGGATCCTGATTTTTTTCCAGATTGATTTTTTTTTTTTTTTCAAAATACATATCTCCGGCACCGAGATTACAATACCCCGCGTTTTTCCCTTCTCTTCCTCTTTGGTCACTTTTACTTTTGCCTCATTGTCATTCCTGAGCGATTAGAGACCAACTCTTCCTCCTTTTTTCTTTCTCTCTTATTTGTTTTTCTTGTTTGTTTCTAAAAGGCAGCGCTCTGTGCAAACCTGCCCTATATAAATCGATCTGTTTCTGGAGTCCGGAGGGCTGTGTTGCCAAGAGATATTAAGGGGTTTAGACAGAGTGCCCACGTGAAAGTGGCCGTGCACCGGGTAGGCATGGATTATGTTTAAGGCTGTAAGAGGCCAGCGCTCCCTGCACTGCTCCTCTGCTCTTGCAGGGAATGTGGGCCACATCATCTCCCACAGACATGAAAATAAAGGTCGCCTGCAAGCTGCTCAGTTATTCACATTGTTTGTTCAGCACGGATGCTGGAAGGTAACTCCCCAATTAGGAGCCATTTCAGCTGGAACTGGAGGCAGGCTCCGCACGCTTTGTTTCTCGCCTGTTATATCTCCACTTTTCCCGGTGACAGCCGCACGTTGGGCAGTGCTGGATGGGAACCAAGGCTCGGCTCCCATCTGAGCGTGTCACGGAGCTGCGCCGTGCAGCCTGGCGGCCACGTCTGCCTCATGGGACAATTCTTTCCGCTCTCCAAGAGTTTTTCCACCGTCACCTAAAACGGGGCTTCTCTGCCCGCTGGCTCCTCCATAAACTTCGAGAGTAGCATCTCTTCCCCGGCCGTGGGTTAGACAACTCCGTGTCTGGCGATAAAACCCTTCAACCCTCCCCTTGCTCCTTCTCCCCTCCCCTTCCTCTTCCCTGGAGACGAAGCTGCAGATCAGGTAGGGTCTGGGTCTGTCCGTCCGCAGGGACCGTGCAGAAGCCTGTTCTGCTGGGTAGGAGGATGGTGTGACGTGAAAAGAAAGAGGGAAAAATTATGGTGTGGCGTGGGAAACGCGGAGCGGTGGGAGGTGTGTTGCAGGGTAAGTCCGCGGGGGACTGTGAGATGAGCAGATAGCGGGGCGATGCGGGCCGCAGAAGAGCTCAGACAGATGGATGGACGGTGAGGTCTGTCCTACACTTCTGTCCTTATTTGTCTGTGGGCCGCTCGGGCGCCACGGTGATGGTCGGGATGTTGGGAATGCCAGTGGGTCTCACGTAGGCAGCCTGATGGTGGCTCCGGGCATGGCGGAAAGTGCCACTCTTCATGTTGTGCTTTGGCGATAATATTTATCGGTGCTGTTAATTAGGCTGTCGTGCTGAAAAAAACCTATCTAGCTAGCCTGGTGCATTGAGAAGAACTAAAGAGGAGCCGTGGAGAGGCTGGGCAGGAAGGCAGGGTCAGGCGCGTGTCGGGCAGCTTTCCCAAGGGCAAAGGAGGAGGGACGTGGGAAGCTCAGTGCTCCTCTGCCGAAGAGATTGCTCTTCACCGAGGGGGTTGGCACGCTCGCTCCCAGGACGGTGGGAAGTGTGTCATGGTGTGGGCTGGGCGGTGCCGATGCCACAGGTGTCTGCCTCCACGTGTGGCCACAGCCCTTGTGTGCGGGAGAGGGAGGAAGAGGCGGTTTTGCAGTGCCACCCTCCCGGCTGCTCGCCAGCACCGAGCTTCCGCAGGCTCCAGAAGGCCGTGGCGGTGTCCCTGTTTCCTAGAGATACAGGGGACAGCAGCTCCTTCCCCGTCGCCCTTTGTCCGGCTGAAGTGATGGCAGGTCCCTGCTGATGGGGCCCTGGGAACCCATCCCTTCCCTGAGACGTGGAGGGACCTGGCTCTACCAGCTGTATTGCCACAGGGAACAGGCAGCGCTCAGACACACAGGGAGGGAGAGCGCGCCTGTGACCAGACTGCTAATGATCACACACACACCCGCCGTGCTGCCTTCAGCCTGCTTCCGCGCCAGGCCGCGCCAGGAGCTCCACAGCCCCTCGGCCACCCGCGCACAGCGGTCACCTTCCCCATAACACTCCTATGGAGAAGGAGCGGGGCTCCTTTGGGAGCAGGGGAGCCTGTGTGCTGACACCGCAGAGGGGCTCGCCGATGCCCGAGCAGCCCAAGTGGGGTCTCTCGTCCGTCCTGCTCTGCGTCAGGGTGCCTGTGCTGCGCTGGCAGTTTGTGGGATTACCGACCTCTGGCTGTGTGCACAATGGAGAGGGAGCGCAGCGAGAGAGCCCCCTGCTTAAGTAGAAACCGCTGAGAAGAATTTCTAGCGCCTAAGACGAAAAGTGCATTAACTCCTGTCCCAGAGTCCCTCTCAGAGTGGATGGATTGTTTGTTCCAGTCCTAAACAGTTACAAAGCTCTTTTAATGAGGCTGCACAGATTAGGGGGAGGGGAAGGGAGAGAAAGAGTGCTGGTGGTGTTGGCGAGGGGGGCGATGGCTGGGGAGGAACAGCGTCATTAACCTTTTCTCTCCCTTCAGAGGATAACTCGCTCCATACTGGAACTGGTAGGAAAGGGGGGATGGGAAGGTGCAGGTACAGAGGTGTGAAACATGATTATTTCTTCGGGAGGGTTTTGGCCCGCTTCAGGACATGCATTTGCTGTGACCTGCAAAGGGCACTAAAAGGAGCTTCCCACTCTCGAGCCCAGGGCTTGCTTCCACACCTCTGTGACATGCTGAAAATCTATGGGAAAGAAATCGTGTTACAGAGCTGTTGGGTAATTCCGAAAGACAGCAGAGGAGAGCGTGACCTTCAGGCTCCCACCGAAGGGCACGCTAGGCCTGCTTGTCCCTTGAAATGCTTTTGGTTTCCCGTTGCCCTTTGTGATATACGGCAGCCTGGTTTAGAGTGAGGCAGAATCCCCTGCCTCATCTGCTGTTAGATAGGCTTTGATGGCATTAGTGAAAGGCACTGCCCAAAGGACAGAGAAGTTTCTTGCCCTGCTGAGCTGACTGTGTGTTACTGGTAGTTGTGGGTGTCTGCAGAGAAGTCCCCTTTGAGCTCTGCCAAGGGGTCACAGCAGCCTTATTGCCCCGCTCCTGGTGGGTTTTATATCACAATCTCATCTCACACGCGTGTGTGGAATTGCTACCCAGGTGTAGCTGACGGCTGGGAGGGTGCGCTGGCTCCTACACCCTGGGCAGGGAGAGGTGCTGGCCATGCATAGATCAGCAGCGAAAGTGTGTGGCTTGTGTCTGCTTCCCAGCAGCCATGCACCACGTGTGTGTGTGCGTGCAGGGAGGCAGGGGGCTTGGCAGCGGGCTGAGCAGCCTCACGCCAAGAAGGGACAGCATGACCCTCAAGGTGTCTCAGAGCTAATTCTGCTCAGTCCATCATGGTCATCTGGTGTGTGAACCAGAAATCCCTCAGAGAAAGGTCTTGGGGGCATTGTGACTTGGATAGGCTGACCTGGCTCGTGATTGCCTTCCTGTGCTATGATGTGGATTGAGGCTTTTCTGCCCTTGAAGCGGTTTCCTTCTGACCCATAGATCTTCGGGAGCTGAGCCGCCCTGAAAGGCCACTGCAGCCTCTGCTTGCCTCCATTTTGTTTGCGCTGTTGCGGTGACCTTCACACTTCAGGGATGAAACTGCTCCGAGGAACCTGCTTTTTAAACTTATCACAGCACTGAGGTTAGGAGCACAGGCTCTCCTCGCAGGGGCATAACAACGGGGCGGCTCAGGCCTGGACCAGCCTGCTATGCTCAGGTACGGAAGGACGTTAACAGAAAGGAGAAGCGAGGAGTTTGGTCAGGAGGACTTTAAACAAAGGGAACTGTGCACAGACACAAAGGAATGGCTGAGAGAGGGGCTCTGCCGGCTCACTTTCCTCCTCCTCTTCAAAGCTGACACTCCAGGCTGTGCACAGGGCTGCTGAGAAGGCCGTAGATGGCCAATTCCCATTGTGAGCCTGAGGTGGACTTTGCCCGGTCCGTTCAGTCCCGTCTCCAGCTGTGAGATCGGAAGGCCTTGCTGCAGGCTTAAATACAGCAGATTGCTGATGAAGCAGTGTTTTGTGTGTGCCTACTTGCTGAAATGCAGCAGGTTCTGGAGCGGATGGCGTCACGCAGGTGGCAACATACCTCGCAGAAGTGAAGAAACCCCTGCATTTTGGTTTTGGTTCAGAACAGAACAGCAGGGGGAAACCTGACTTGGCTGGAAAGTTACGTCAGAGCTCCAACCCTTGCGCAGAGCAGGAAGAGTGGAGTTTTTGTTACACCTGGAATGAAGAAAAAGCACTTCCTTAGCAAAGTGGTGCAATGCTGCTCCATCTCAGTCTGGGGGTGGCTTGCCTATTGCTGCTCCCGGTTAGGAAATGCCCCTTGTCCCAGGCAGGGCATCTAGCGCAGAGCTCGGGCCTCGCGCAGCGCTGGGGAAGGGCCCCACTACGTGACAGTGCCAAGTGTCACAGCAGCCCATATCACTCGGGAGGGCAGGGACGCCGTGGGGTGTCGCGGCACGCGGTGCTCTCGCAGCTAATCGCCTGACACGGGGCCAGGCAGCGACACCTCTGCGGCCACCGACAGCCGGGGGTGACATTGAGAGGGGTGCAGTGCCCTTGGGCGCCTGACAGCCCTTCTCCCCCCACGGCCCTCCCTGCTGCCGGTTCAGCTCTACGGCGGGGAGGCCTGGGGGAGAGAGGGAGAACAAAAGGTCTCTGTGTGCCGCCGCTAGGGACGGCCTCGGGGCACCCCGGTGGCGGCGGGCCCAGGACAACCCCCCCAAACCCACCCCACCCCAATCCTTGACCCCCTCCCCCCTTCCCCGCGTCCCGGTGACCGATTCTCCGTTCTCTCCGCAGTTGTCGAAGGCTGCTCCGGCCCTGGGGGATGGGGAGCGGAAGCCCAACGAAGGTAAGCGCGGGGCGGCTTCCCCCGGGGGCGGGGGGGGCTCGGGGGAAGGAGGCCCCGGCGGCCAACACCGCCACCTCCCGGGGAGCGGCGGAGGGCGCGGGGCGCGGGGCGGGGGCGCCGCCATTAATGCCGGTGCGGTGCCGGGCCCGAGGAGGCCGCGGTCGGGCGGCCTTGGAGCCGGCGCGGGCGGCGGGGCCGGCCCAGCCCTCCTCACGCCTCCCATAACTGCGAGAAGTGCGTGCGTGCGCTCGGGCACACACGCGCGCTCGTTTATATATATATATATATATATATTTATATACGCACACACAAAGAGCTGAGTAGCTGCGAACAACCTCCTAGGAATTCGCCACAGTGCCGTAGGAAGGGATTTGTCATCTTCGCTGCTTGCCTCTTCCCCGCAGGCGCTGAGGGTGCCCGGCCGGTCAGGGCTGAGCAAAGGCCCCACAGCAGCACTCAGCGCCCGGCTGTGGGTCTAGGGGAGAGGGAGAGCAGCTCAGGCCCTCCCAACAGGGCCACCTGCCCCTGCTCGGGCTATTGCTGTGTGCACAGCTAGGCTTGAAAAATACACTCTCTTGCTCCGGTGCAGGGCACAAAGGGCCCGGATCCTGTAGCTTCTGCTTAATGGCAGCACAGGAGAGGCAAGAATACAGCCTGCTGGGGAAGCGTGGTGCTTTTTGTGGCTGCCTCGAGGCCAAAGTACCCCCTCTGCATCACTGATTTGTGCCAGTGGATGGACGTGTGAGGGGTCAGAAGTGTGGGCAGCTGCTGGGTCAGTGGGAGATGCCTGCTGCGCATCCCCTGCCCCGTGCGTTGCAGCCAGTTGGCTTTTGCAGCCTTTAGGCCAGCAGTAGGGTAGCGGGCAGCCCGATTCTCAGGGATAATGTTCTTAGGAATCAAATAGTGAGACGGATGTCATCAGCTGCCAATCACATAGGGATGCGATCAATAAAATAACTGCTACGTCTCCACCGAGAAAGGAACTCAAGCTTTCTTAGGTGTTGTCGGTTTCTGGAATATGTATACCAAATTACAGGCTGATTCTGGACATCAGAGCCTTCAGGCTGAGGCGATGGTCAGCTGCTCTAAGACCATCCTGTCTGTGTTTTCCTTGCTGATTCCATAGCTGAACAGAGCCCTCACTGGTGTGGCTGTGGTAAAGGGTCCCCCCATGGGCCGTGACCTCCAGCGTTATTCCATCCAGAGGTCAGCAGAGGGCTCTAGCTGTGTGGACCCAGTTTGCCTTTTTTTTTTTTTTTTTGTCACGCTCGATTTCAATTTCTGTAACTTTATTAGCGTGACAGACTGTGAGTGTGTTGCCAGAGATTTGTGGCAGGCTGTTTGGGATAGGTGTCCATTTTGCATGGCCAAAATTTCTGATTTGCTGGCGGGTTGCCGCGTGTTGTGCTTGACCCTTGCTCCTGCTGAAGTCAACAGAAGAAGGTTCAGTGACTTCTGAGGGATCAAGATGGAGCCTGCTGTGAGGCTTATTTTGGTAACCAGTCCCTCTGCTGTTGGTAGAAAAGAGGCAGTACCCTCATCTGGCCATTTGTTGTGACCAGCTACCTTCCTGGGGAGGGGATGAGTTGAGTGGAGTGTCACTCCCTGGCACGGGAAGGCAGATGGGAGCAGGAGAGAAGTTGGTCAAGCAATGTGAGCAGTGAGACTTCAGTGCTGTTGCCTTGGTGCTATTCCTGGACCTGCGATGCAAATACATCAGTGAGCAAGAAGTCAGGACTCTTGGCATTACCTTCTTGGCTCTGCTTCTGTCCTGCTGGATGACCTTGGAGGTCTGCTTTCTGTACCTCAGTTTACTCTCTCTGAAGAGGAACCGTTGATGTGCCTCTGTTGCAGAAGGACAGTCCAGCAGTGCCTTCTTCCACCAATGGTTCCCAGGACCTTTGGGGTCTGCAAGAAAGGTGATTTTGTGCCTGTGGCCATTTTGTGCTTGCTCTGTGATGTCAAGCTGCAACAGGTTTTTATTTGGGATGAACTTACTCTGGTTGGAGCGTGTAATTTTAGCTTCACCCCCTACCCTTTTTGTGCTCCAGAGAGCTTTCCACATGTTTTGTGGCACAGGAAGTTGTAGAGGAGTCAGACAAACACTCTTTGTTTGTTCCACGAGAAAAGATTTTCTGGTATAAATAAAGGAAACCACCAGCACTTGTGGCTGCACTTTTATTTTTAAAAGAACAGCGTGTCTATATTGCTGCAGAGCCATTGGCGGAGAAGGAGGCAAAATGATTGCAGAGCTGCTCCTTTTCTAGTCTAGCTTGTTCCCACTCGTCTGCTCCAAATTTGGACTCAATCCCACCTGCCGTGGCCATGTCTGCCCTAAAGAGTTAATTGGGCCCTGGCTGGGTTTTAACCTTTCTTTCCTCTCCATTCACAAAGAAGAACCTCTGACTCAAATCTGGAGGTGTGTTACAGGGTAGGGGTGTGGGTTAAATATGGGATTAACTTTTAACATGGGCTGAGGCCCGAATTGCAGGAGGGGAGCAGGCCAAGCGGTGTTAGTCCTTCAGTGACCTTCCCATTTTTCCCTGTCAAAGACAGACGTCCTTCCGTCCCCAACACAACCAATGGAAAGGAGGCATGGACTGAATCAGCCCGGCAAAGTGTGGAATATGACTCCCAGTACATAGGAGTAAGCATAGCAGGGGCAGGGCTTTGAGAGATGACTGTACCTCAGTCATGTGCTCTGCTATAGCTGTGCAAATGGACTGTGAAGCGTTGCACAGTCTCCGTGTGAGTGCTCCGTGTGCAGCAGAATCAGGGCAGTGCGCCTTCCGCGGCAGGAGATCTGACTGGCAGCTGGAGAAGGAGTCCCCGCTTCCTCTTCAGAGGCTGACACAGGCTTTGGAAAATCATCGTGCATTAACGTAAAAGCAGAAGCTCCCACGTTGTTCACGGGAGGCATTTGGTCCTGTCCGATCTCCCAGATCTCAAGTGCAGCTAGCAGGGTGCGGCCAAGGAACTAAAAACTGTGAAAAAAAAAGTCAAGTGTGCTGCTCAGTGGCCAATCTGTAGTCCAGATTCGATGGTATAATCCAGCTGCTTGCACAGTGCAAACATTCAGAGAGCGGAACAGACCTGAATCAGTTTCACTTTAGCTTTCTGCTTGGTTTTGGTTTCCACCTCTTTATATCTCAGTTGAATTCAGTGAGCAGTCTTTGATCTGCACAGGTAACCTTCGCTTCCCCTCCCTCTTTTCTCTCCTCCTTCCCCATGCAGTCAGTCTGCAAATGTTTCTGTCCAGAGCTGCGCCTTTATTGCCAGGGTTCCCAGATCCTTTCTGCTGGCACAGTGTGAATAATCAGCAGTGCAGTTCAGTGGCCGTCATTGTGCCTGCAGAATTTCCCACATATTAAATTGTTCAACTTGTTGGAACACAAGCAGTGAGTAGGGTCACTCCCAAGGGGAGCAGGAAGGAGGCAGCGTGGACACCATGGAAGGATGGACAAGAGGCACGCTGCAGTCAGGGGAAGGAGGAAGAGGGAGGGAAGGACAGGGAACAGAAGCATGCTGTCTTTTAGGCTAGGAATACCAACAAGCATTCTGTGCCTGCCGGGCTACATTTTCTTTTCATAAGCCACTTTCTCTTTTAATAGGAGCTCACACTCCCTGACACTTCAGACTCCCTGGATGGGAGTTCCTCCCTTCTTGTACCCGCTCTCAGCACCGTGGCACTGTCAGCTCTGCGTGACCTAGAATTAACTTTCAACAATTAACTGTGGGCTCTGAGCTCCAAGCCCTGCAGCTTTTGCTTTTTTTTTTTTTTTTTTTTTGTGGCAAAGTAACCTTTATGCCAGTTTGTCACAAGTTCAGGGCGCTTTAGAAGCGCTTACCGGAGACCATTTTTTTTCCATGATGCAAGCACTTTGCGCTTATCACTCAGTTATCAATGCCGGTGCTGTAGCACTCTGCATACTGTACAGGTGGATCATTAGAGTGCGTAACAGCGTGGGGTAGGTACTCCCTCGCTGTGTGTGCTCTTCTCCCCTGCTCCGTTTGAGCCGTCTCCCTTTGCCTGCAAGCTTGGAGGACTCAGGAGCTGTAGGTACCCCACTGTTTGCAGAAGTGTGCTAGCAGCTGGGTTTTGTGCATGTGTGCTTATCTCTCCTATCTCTCATCTCTTTAAATCTCTCCAACCCTTGACCAAGCAGCAAGACGAAGCTTTGGCAAGAGACTGGGAAACATTGAGAAACGCTTGTGAAATCGGTGCAGATCGCAAGCAGTCAGTGTTTGCTCCATTCAGAGGAAAGGCAGGGGATAATGGCAGATCCACCCCGTTTCCCCTCCCACGTGGCCTTACTGTGGTTCAGTAGCCAAGTATGTGGTCTAGTTAATCCTGGGGGTGCTGTGGGCTTGCTTTGAGTCTCCCAGTGTGTGGCTCGGTTTCTTGTCGATGTGGAGACATGGGGGCTGCGACCCACCTGCCTGCGGCAGGTGATTCTGAAGGTGGCCTCTTGAGGTGGATGTTAGGAGGAAAGAAGCCATGCAGATGCATTGTTCAGAACCATCTCTTCATTCTCAGGAGAGTCTCTGTGCCAAGGTCTGTGAGAGGGATGCTTCTGCTTCTGGCTTATGTACTCCTGGCTTCTAAAATCCACTGAGGCGTCAACTGGTTGTTTTGAAAGGGGGTAAAAGATGAACCTGTGAGGGTTCTTAATCTGGAGTGTAGATCATCTGCAGCAGCCTCTGGTGCTTTTTGGCTGAGCAGATATGCTTGGTGGCAGCGTATCGGTGATGGAGGGGAAGAGGCACCTGTGGTGTCGGGATGGGCCAGACCAATCAGTAAAGCTCTCTGGTCCGTCATGTCTTAGCCCTAAAGCAGTGGCAGGGAGAGGCTGTCTCCTCTTCCCCACTTTATTGGGGTGTGGGTGGGAGGGTGGGTGGGTGTGTGAGTAGGGCAGAGACAAAGAAAGGGCTTAGGCCTGCAAGACTGTTAGTGAAGAGCATAGGGTAGATGTGTTGCAACTGCCTGGCTTGTTTTAAGGGGTAAAGAACTAGACATTCTTGAGCTGAGTTTGCATTAACTTATTCCCTCCATTCCTTCCTGTAGTTATCAAATTCCTGGAAGTCTACGAGCGCAGCTTCTGCAGGACAATTGAGACCCTGGTGGACATTTTCCAGGAGTACCCTGATGAGGTGGAGTACATATTCAGGCCATCCTGTGTGCCTCTGATGAGATGTGCGGGTTGCTGCGGCGATGAGGGCCTAGAATGTGTCCCTGTGGATGTGTACAACGTCACAATGGAGGTGAGGACCCAACCTGCAAAGCTAGCATGCTTGGGTGGAGGAAGCAAGTCACCCATCACAGCCACTCTAAGTCCCAGCTCCCAGCTAACCCAGAGGAAGAACAGCCTACCCTAGGAAGCTGGAAATTGTCAGACTAGGAGGGCTTTCTTCTTTCCTGATCCTTGCGTTCAGCATTACACCACACCTGGGTGAAAAGTGACCTGCTTGTCTATATGCAGAGCTAAGAAGAAAATCTGTTTTTTTCAGCAGCTCTGACCCTCATTAGTACTCAGATACAGAAGCTAGGGCTGTGCAAAGGAGATTTCTGCAAAGGAGCACTTTACGTCAGAGAATGCAAAGGGCCATTGCTGATGCTATTAGCTCTGAGGCCCTGAAGAAGATACTCCCCAGGCCCTTGCTCTGCCTTAACTTTGCATTTGGTCCACACAGCTGTTGCTCTGAAAGCAGCTGTGTAGTGCAAAAGGGAAAAGCCTGCCAGTACTCTCTCCCGGAGGGCATGCGAGGTCAGCCTTTACCAACAGAGCAGAGGATTTGGGTCATTAGCTACATTGGCACAGCAGGGGTGGGAAGGGTCTCTAAGAAACACACTGCTTCAGTGTCAAGTGGAAAAGCCTTTTTGCCTCTGGGCGTGCTCCTCCTTTATTTGGAGGCTGCTGAATTCATTTCTTGGAAGAGACAGACTGGCCGTGATAGCGAAGGCTGGGCACATGGGGAAGACACAAACTCTGCTTCGAGAGCTTTGTCATTGCCTTTGCCAACCTGGATCCCAGCTTGTATCCAGCATGGTGCTCACACCCAGTACCCTTGATTTGTAGCTCCCTCACATACTTTTGTCTCTCAGCCTCTTGGATGGGACCTGTAAATATTGCCATCAGATATTTAAATGGATGAGTGACACGCAGGAGTGCATGATAACCAGCCAGTGCTTTTTACTTGTGACCTCAGCTGCGTTTGAACTCTGGGACAGAACCTGTCTGTGTCCTTCTGTGCTTCCCCTGTATTGCTTTTCCACTTGCAGGCTCCAGCTTAGGCCAGAGTCTACCAGCACGATGTAACTAAGAATGGTTTTGTTACCATTCCTTGCCGAATTACAGGTTTCGTCTGGCATGCCCACATGCTTGGAAAGGGTCAGAGGTGCTTCAATGGCAAATGCTTGAGCTAGCGGTCCAGCCAGGTTCTGGTTTGAGAGACTGTGACAGTACAAGCAGAGTTTCTAATACAGCTTCCCTGGAGGCACACTGAGCTGGGGGCTGGGCAAAGTCTGGCTCTGCAGGGGTGTTGTAAGTATTGAGCACCAGATTTATTCAGTGTGCTGTCTCAGAGAGAAAGCCAGATGTCAGCCAGGAATGAGTGGTAGCTTAGGGAAAATGAGCTGGACATGGAGCTTTTGCTTTGGGCCTTTGCTTTAGGCTGAAGCCTGACACTTATCTGAGAGCAGGTCGGATGCTCCATCACTGTCTTTCTAGTGCTGACTGGGGATGACTGCTCGGTGAGACTCTTACTGTGGTGTTACGCCCTCTCCCATGCCTGTCTCCAAGGCATTCCACCAGTGCTGGCACCTTGCATGCATGAGCAAACAGAGCTTTGGCACGAGACTGGTGTTGTCGCTTGCTTGTGATCAAAGGCCTTCCCTGACTGGGAGAACAGGGCCTGAAAGGCAGCTCAAACTCTGCCATGCTTTTCCCAGGAGCACCTGGCGTACAAATGCTTTTTCTATGCAGAGGACTGATTTGGAGCTGTGAATATGAACAGTGAATGGGCAGTGACCCTCTCCGTTTCTTTCATTACAGATTGCGAGAATTAAACCCCATCAGAGTCAGCACATAGCGCACATGAGCTTCTTACAGCACAGTAAATGTGACTGCAGGTGAGAATGGAGCAGCACTGGTTCCTCTTGCAGTTAACTGATTCTGAGCCTTTCCTTTCTTCTGCCATTGTGTTGAGACCGTTGTCTCCACTGTTGGTTTGCAGTGGGCTGACTGAGCCTGGGAAAAGCTCCTTTGCTCGCGAGGCTTCTCCATCTCTAAGTCTGACAGGTGGACAATGCCAGCCTGCAGCCTGGGGTCTTCCAGCCTTGGTGAGGTGCAACGGGAGAGCAGTCACTTTGAGGACTGCTTAACTGCCACAGGCATCCTGCAGTGGCACCTGTTCTTCTCTGGGCTTGTGGGATTTGGAGATAATACTGGATGTTTATATGGCACATTCCCTTTTAATGATGCCTTTGTTCTCTCTTCCCCCACAGACCAAAGAAAGATGTCAAAAATAAACAAGAAAAGTAAGTGACAAGCTTTTTCTCCCTTCTCTTTTGGTGGTTGGTTGGCATTTCTTCTCCCTACCGCCCCTTGCCCTTTTCCTTGACTGGTTGGAGATACTCACTTGGAGAAGGTGTTTTTGGAAATGGCATATGGTAGTGCATGGGGCAACACTCTGAATCCGTTCCAGGTGGGCACAGAAACCCAGATCTGACGGTCCTTCCTACATACCCCAGACCTGGAGCTTGCATGACCCACAACCATGGCAGTCATTCCTAATGCTTTACCCCGAGTCAGGGAAGTCCCGTCGTGTGTGTCCTACCAGAATGGATTCAAGGTGCAGCCCCCATTCTCCCTTGCCTCCTCCTGGGGTGTTTCTGGTTACTGCAAATCGCTGCCTTTCTTTATTATTAATTTTTTTTCTTGCTGCTTGAGTGAGAACTTGCTCGCTTCTTTCACGGCAGCTTGGGTAGGAGCTCTGCTGGCTACAGGGAGAGGTGGCAGTGGAGGCCTGGTGAAGGCAGGACTGATGCCATGCACGATGTGATGCTGGTTTTGGTTGGGTGGGGGCCTGGGAGGGTGTAAAGGAGGTGGATGTCCTTAACTGGGACTTGGTGGAGGCTTTCAAGAGAGTTTTTTTTTGAGCTGGTGGATTTGCTCTGGTGACCTGAAGGAGGTTAAGGCACAACCTTCCCTTTTCCTTCCTTCCCAAAGTAAAAAGGTTGTGGAAAGGAGATAAAAAAGCTCTCGTCCTGCGGTAGTTGCAGGGACGATCACAAAACGTGGAACAACATGGACAAAAAGTGACCTCTCTGGACAAGAGGGTCAGCCGGACTGCGCATGGCTGGGATAGTGACTCTGCCATTTAGAGGTGCGGAGTTGGAGAGGAAAGGGGTAAATACTGGGAGATGAAGCTGAAACAGAGAGCAAGTGGAAGAGTGGGAGAGAACGTCTTTCACCCTTTTCCCGGTTGGTTGTGGATTTCTAGCTGCCTTCCAGCCTCTCCTCCTCCCCTGGAAACCTGCTCGTGGCTGCATCAGGCTGCGTGCAGCCCGTGCTCTCCTCTGTGCAGGGCCGTGTTGGGGACGGTCATCTGCGTGGCTCCGTGGTTTGAAGGTGTGCGAGTTGGGTCTGTGTGAGCTCTGGTGAGGATGGGGTGTGGGTGAAGCAGCCAGCCCAGACTGTGTTGCATTCCCTTTCCTCTTCTAACAGCACCTTGCCTGCTCTTTGCTGGTTCTGCACTCCCTGGGGAAGAAAGGGAAGGGATGGGAGAGATCGGTATGCTTTGATTTGTTCTGGTTTGAAAGTCCTGTTATATATCTCCATCCTTCAGATTGATTTTCCTCTCCCTCACTACCTCCCTGTGCCTTCTGACATGTAGGGCAGCAGCTGGGAGTGAGCTGATGCTCTGACACACGTTCCATCAAGAAGACTGGAGCAGGCCCAAGAAACACCTGTGGTGTTCCTTTCTGTTCCCCTGCTAAACCTTGGCAGCTCCCTCCCAAGATGGGCTGCGCCCAGGCAGAGAGGGAAAGGAGAGAGGCTGCTGAGCTGCTGTGGGGCTCACAGTCAAGCCCTGGTGCTTGCCCCAGGGCCTTCTCACATACCTGTCCCTTGTTGCTACGCTGATGCAGCTCAAGGAGCAGTGCAGACTTCAACCGCCCCTGCTCTGTGCTCTCTGGGGTACAGAGATCCGTGGTGTCCCAGCCCCTGCCTGTCCCAGCTCCTGCCCAAAAATCAGGAGCAGCAGGTGAATTTTTAAGAGAGTGCTTTGGCTCCGTCCGCTTGTCTGTCTGTCAGATCTATGTGGAAAGTAAATGTAGGGAAGGGCTGGATGGAGGAGGAAGGAAAAGAAAAGAAAATCTGAACTGATTGCAGTTACCATCTCCTGGGTGTCCTGACTGGGCCAGCCTCCCTCTTCCTCCGCTGTTGCTCAGCACGGAGGATGCTGGAGGGTGCGTGAGCAGAAAGCGAGGTCTTCCTGAGTCCACCAAGCCACAGGCAGTGGTGGGGTGGGTGAGCAGAGCTCTCAGGCTGCGTTCCCCCACTCCCATGTAGCAGCACTGCACAGAACAGGGCTGAACCCTTGTCCCCAGTGTACTGAGCCCAGGGCCCCATCGCTCCCATCCCATGGCAGGATGATTACCATCCCCGCAGTGGGGCTGCTGGGTGTCCCCTCCTTGCCATCACGTCACGGCGGTCTCTTTTTCCTCACGTCAGCTAGTGTGAGCCTGAGCTTGTCACCAGGGCTGGTTGTCTGCGCTCGCTGCAGTTGTGTGATGCTTTCACCAGTCTTCCTGATCCCTTCCTCTCTCCGCTGCCCCACTGCCCCTCTCCAGGGGTGCGGGTGCCTTCAGAGGCCCGTGGATGCCGGCAGCCCCGCGTGGAGGTGGCCTCAGTGCACGCTGTGTCCCTGGCGCTGGCTTGGCTGCAGGCAGACTGGTGGCGGTGCTGCAAGAGGGCCAGTGAGTGTGTGTGCGAGGTGGAGGTCTGTGCTTCGCTCCAGGACTTGCCCTCCAATCCTGCCTCATGTGCTTTCCCCTCCCAGCAAGGCACATGGCTGTGTTTTTTTTCTCTTCTTCCTTGTGTTTTCTTCTGTTTTCTTTCTTGCTCTCCCTCTCTCTTTCCTTCTCTCTCTCTTTCTTTTTTTTTTTTTTTTTTTTTGTTTTTCTTCCAGAAAATCAAAGCGAGGAAAGGGGAAGGGTCAAAAGAGAAAGCGCAAGAAAGGCCGGTACAAACCACCCAGCTTGTACGTTTGTGTCCTCTGCTTGTAGACTCTCTTCCCTCCCTTTCCCCTACCAGTCCGCCTGCTTGCCGCTCACTCAAATTCTCACCCTCCCTCCCCCCAGTCACTGGTGGGCTGCAGGTCCTGCAGGGGCAATGCTGGCAGTGGCACCGCTCTGGCACACAAAGGGTGTCTCAGGGAAGGTGGCTTTGGCTTGCTTGACTCTCTCTAATCATCACCAGTGACCATTTCCCCTGGGCACAGGAGAGCGGGCAGGTGCCCCACGCCTCTTTGCTGCTCCTTTGGTTATAGCTCTGTCCTGCACTGTCCCCCACTTGCCTTGTGCCCTTGCTGCGACGGCTGGTGGAAGATGAGCTGGTGCCTGCCGTGCATGTGTGTGTGTGCGTGAGCGTGCGCGCGTGTGTGTCTGGTGGAGTCACAAGCGGAGAGGAGAGGTGGGACGGTGGGAAGCTGGAGAGGGGGTGCTGGGGAACTTGGGGGGGCTCTCTGTCTCTCTCTCTGCTGGATTCGGTGGCTTCTCTCTCCCTGCCTCTTTCTCCCTGTCTCTGTTTCTTTCGCTCTCTCTCTCTCTCACAGTGGTTCACAAAATTCTGCATTGTAAATCTGCAGCCCTTCAGAGCGGACTCTTAGGTGGCAAGGTGGAGATGGGGCTCACAGAAGGGAGGGCAGTGCAGACTGCAGGTGTAAGCACACAGTGCTGGAGCCCAGCTGCTTTCCAGCAGGGACAGACCCTGCGTATTTAACTCATTTAGCCTCTGGCTTCTTTCTACTCCCAACAGCCCACTTCAGGGAACGCCTCTCATTGACACCTCCGTGTAGCTGGCTGGGACCTCTCACCTTCCCATCCTTGCTTCTCCTTTCTTACTCCCTGTGGCTTATGCCAATGGATCCAATGCAGCATTTGTGAATACTGTGCAGAGAGTCTGTTTTCCTTCTCTTTACGCTAATGCAAGGGGATGCTGTCCTGACCATGTCCTGGGGCTGCTGGGGTGCTGCTGGAAACCCATCAGCCCATGACACTCCAGTGGGCAGCATGGGGGCTGCGGGAGGGGGCAAGGGGATTGCTTTGATGTTTAGGGTGTTGCATGTGTATTTTCTTTCTGCTGAAGCGCTGTAGCTTAGACATCTTTCCTTTTGCCTTTTTGCAGTCACTGTGAGCCTTGCTCAGAGAGGAGAAAGCACTTGTTTGTACAAGATCCCCAGACCTGTAAATGTTCCTGCAAATTCACAGACTCACGTTGCAAGTCGAGGCAGCTTGAGTTAAACGAGCGCACTTGCAGGTTTGTGTCCTGAAGGATGAAAGAGAAACACACAGAGAGAAAGAAAGAGAAAGAAAGAGGGGGGAGCTTGCTTCCTGCTGACTTCTGGCACCAGTGCTGCGTGATCACTTCTTTTCTCTGTCCTACATGAGCCAGAGGGCAGAGGGACTAACTGAGAGGAGGACAGAGATTCTCTGTGTCAAGGGGCGGCTGTGCGTTTCTGATATGCTGTCAGGACTTGGATGGGGATGGGTGTTCATACCTAAGATATCCTTTCCCCTAGAACAAGATAACAGAGTTCACAATGCTGCAGTAGCTATGGGGAGGGTCTGTAGCCTTCTGTACGTTATCTTTATGCGATTCTGAGGATAATGTTGTACGAAGCCAAATCCTTCTTAGCTGGCTAAGATTTCACCACCCCTATCTTCCAAGCCCTTTCTGTGTGGCTTGTGGACGCTCTGTTGTGTGCAGACTGAGGAAGGCCAGGCCACACTCTCATTCATCTCTTTGTTCTTAAAAGCCCGGGGTGAGGACCTTGTCCTCTGGCCCTGCACTCACAAGTTCTCTTTTCACATCTTAGCCAGAGTTGTGGTTTGTGGGGCGAGGGGCTGCTTTCAGGGCTGTGGTGAGGGATACAGCAGGGTTAAGCCTGTTGTAGGTGAAGGCATGCAGAAGTCTGTATTTTAGACATGCGAGCTGGGAGCTGGAAAGACACTGAGTGGTTAGTGTCGATTCAGAGATCCACACTGTGAGTGTATTGCCTGAGGATTACCTGTCATGCTCCCGTCTGTAATGTGGATGTGCAGAAATTGATTCCCGGTTCTCCCCTGAGCTCTGTGGTGAGCTCAGCAGGATCTCTTGAGTCGCTCTGTCTATGTGTGCACCTCTGGTGTGTGATCATCCTACCCATTGCAGAGAGTGGCATAAAGATGGAGTTGCTAGTGAGCCCTTGGCTGTGACTCCAAACTGAGTTCACAGAAGTCTAGGAGCTTCCCCTTGTCAAGGGAATATTGCAGGAGCAGTGACTGGATGAGAAAAGAAAAGGGAGAGAGATTCAGGGTGTTTTCTTGGCTTCATCCTGATAGAGAAGGCATCCATTTGCCTGCCTGGAATTGGCTGGGTGACTAGGGCTGCTTCAGGCAGCATGTGCTTCCAAAAGGCGTGCAAGTGCTTTGTTCCAAAGCCAGGGAGGCACCTAGCGCTACCAGAGCCGTCAAAACTGTTCTGCATGTAGAGAAGTTTTCTGGTGTGCTGCAGTCTGAGTGGGAAAATAATTGATGGAGGGGTCAGACTACAGGAGCTTCCAGAGTTACCCTCCTGCAGTGATCATAGTCCCCAAAGAGCGAGACCAGACCTTACCTTGTTATTTTCCACCTGATCTTGCACCCTAACCCCAGAGTAACTGGAAATTACCTTGCAGAGTTTAAAGAGTGAGAAATAGTACAAAGTACAAAGAAGAACAAACAATACCCCAAATAAGTTGTGATGGCAGAAGGGATTTGCTTGTGTCTTTTACTAGTCTCTCCCTTTGGTGGGGTGATTGGCACTAAGGGAGGTTTCCGGAGCTGGCGTGTTGGCCAGAAAGGTAGCAAGGAGTCAGAAGAATGGGTAGATTATCTGTTTCCAGACAGACTGGTGGTTAAGCTGAAGTTCCTCCTGCTTCATCTCCTTGTAAAGTTGGAGTTGGGTCCTAGAAGGGAGGGCAGTTTTTTGTTTCTCCCGCTGCTTCTTCAGGCTGCTGCTGCTGCTCTTCTCTGGCGCTAACCCCTGCTCGTGGCAGCCACTGAAACGAAAGGCACTTTATTTTCAGCGAACTTCTTGCCTGCATGAGGCTTTGTTGTCTGTGTTGCTTCCAACCCAAACAGCAGGCTAGGTGGGGAGCTGGGGGAGTGTGTCTCTCTGCATGCATTGCTTGGCTTTGTTTTTGTGTGTATGTGTGTACCTATGTGTGCATGTTGTGAGAGGGTGCAAACGAGACACCCAACTCAGCTTGTGAGTGAGGAGACCTCTGATCCTGCTCCTAAATTTCCCTCTGTACCAGTGCTCCCCCACGTCCAGGTGAGCCTGGGGGAATAGAATTTATCGACCCATTCACGGGTCAAGGTTCTCTGCTGCTCTGCCCCAACTACACAGCACTTCACCCCACCAGTGACGTCATGCCATGTCTTAACACCATGTGCTCTTAAAAACATCAGCCACCTCCCTTCCTCCCCTCCCTTGCCCTGCTTGCACCCCCATCACAAACATTAACCTCTTCCCTTTTTCTTTCCTTGCCTCTCCTCTCTGACAGATGTGAAAAACCGAGACGGTGAGCAGCGGAAAAGAAGGGGGAACAGCCCTGTTTCTGGAGCCTGATTTCTCGCCTGGACAGAAAAATACAAAACAAAACACTAATCCAAATGAACCCTAAAAATGAAGGATCGGTAGAGCACAGCACTTTCAGTACGGACGATGGACTCCGGAAGGAACATTCCCCAAGGCACCCGCCGCACAGAATTCACCTTTGGGTTTTGAACTGTTTTATTTTATTTTTTTGTTTCATGCTGCTAAATAACAGAGCCAGGAAGACTAGAGGGGTGTATTTGATGGGTTTTCCCATGCATACATATATATGTGTGTATACACGCATATACATATATATATATGTATATATATTTTAACCACATCTATATATACATATATGTATATCTTTAACCACACACACACACACACATTATATATATATATATATATATATATGTGTATATATATATATATACTGATTATTTTTTTTAACATTGCTAATGTTATTGGTGTCTTCACTGGATAATACTCGACTGCTGTGGACACAAGCGGGCTACTTGGGGCATAAGAAACAAGCTAAGACTGGACTTGAGTAGAAGCGCTGAGTGTAAACTTCTTAACTCTAACTGACCTGTGCGGCCTCCGCTGTTTCTCTGTAGAGTGTGCTGTACCACAAACCACCTTCTCCTTGCCTGGGACAGGGAGGAGAGGTGACGGAGAGGATGGGCAGGGAGTTCCAAAGAGCGGCATCCTAGGGTGCGATGGGTCAAAGGCCAAGGAAATGGCCGTCTGCGTGATCAAGGATTCCTCCTCCCCTCTCTTCCCCCAACCTTCGCCCTTACTCGTCTCATAACCTGCCTGCCTTGCTGGGACATGGGATGTCAGTGTACATTTTGCGTTGACTTTATTCGCTATAGAAACTTTGCCAGAGAGACGTGCTGGCTTCTCTTAAGGATGGTGGGCAGCTGATGCGCACTAACTTTCCCTTCAAGAGAGTATCACAGGAGTCTAGATTTCCCGCCCTTGGTGGCTGCAAAAGGACACAAGGCCTACAGTGTGCTGAAGCAAGAATGGGGACCGGTGCCTAGCCACACAATTGTTCAGCACTGTCTGCTTTCTTCATGCACAGAGCTGCCACTCAAGAGCATCCAAGATGCTTACGGAACATTTCTGGAAAGGGATATTAATCAAAAGTATATACACAGTAGGGGTGTGTGTGTGTGTTAGGGGTGAATGTGTGCGTTCGTGTCTGTGTGCTTGTATGTTTGTGTTTTTCTCTCTTTTTTTTTTATATATATATATTTATTTTTATACATATATATATATAAAAAATAATATATATGTATGCCAAGATGGAAGGGGGGAAAAAGAAAGCAATTTTTTGCTGCCTTCCGTTCGCACGTCCAGTGTGAATGACCCTTGGGGACGTCAGGATTTTTTTAATGACGTACTGTAAATACCAGGCTCCTTTTCCACCTTTTGGTCTGGGAATCAAACGTGGAGGCAGCCGGAATCCCTAAGCCACGTCTGAAAGTCTTGGCTATGTGTGTATCTGCAATATACTCTGCGGTGTATGTGGAACCCACCTTACACACGCGCACACACACACACACCCCTGAAAGCGTGTTTGTACATCTATGTGGATATATATAATCTAGTTCTGTGATTAAAATTATTAATAATAATAATCATCATCAAAAAGGTACTCGGTCTGTGTCAGAAATCTGCCAAACAAACATCATCTGCAATTGAATTTTCAACGCCTGATAATGTACAACACGGAAAGCTTCCAAAAAAGACGAGACGGTCTAAAAACAGACTCACAGCAAGTGACTACTAACCACTAGGAACTCCCCATCTGAGTGATGACTTTCAGGAGCACACACGGGTGGGTGCTTGCATCTGCAATGTATAATACTCATGCTGCATCGTGCGCAAGACAGAGGCTTCCGATGGGGGGGGAGGGAAGAGAAAGTGTTTTATATACTTATTTAATATCCCTTTTTAAATTAGAAATTAAACAGATAATTTAATTAAAGAGTAGGGATTTTTCAGTATTCTTTGTTAATATTTAATTTGAACTATTTATAAGCCGTACCTCTTTATTTTTTTTTTTCTTTTTCTTTTTTTTTTTTTTTTATTTGTACTGGTTGTGTATAAATTTAACTTTCCTGTTGTCCCATCCCATCTCTCCCCAATTGTTGGCAGAGTCAGTAGCATGTTATGGGCAGTTATTTAATTAATTTCTCTAACACCTACCCCCTACACATTCCTATTGAGACAAGGGTTAGATATACATCTACATACTATATATATATTTGGCTATGTGTTTGTATATATATATATATGTTTATGTATATGTGTGATTCGGATGAAATAGACGCTACGATTTTTTTATATATGTAAAAAGAAGAGACAGGAAAAATAGAAAATTCTACATCTTGAATCTCTCTCCTTTTTAATTTTAATATTTGTTATCATTTTATTTATTGGTGCTACTGTTTATCTGTAATAATTGCGGGGAAAAAAGATATTAACACTACATATTGTGTCTAGTGAGTTTTTTCAAGATATTCCTTAGTACATATTTATTTTTAAACAAAAGAAATTACAGATATATCTTAAAAAACCGACGACGACGACGACAAACAAACTTTTTTTTGTATTAAAGAATTTAATTCTGACTCGGATTTCCTTTGCCTTCTCCTTCTACTTTGCACCCTGATTTTCTTCCGTTGTATCGCAGACCCTCCGGCGTTGCCTCTGGAGGCTCCGGGGCACCAGTAGCCTGCCAGTTGGACTCTTGGATATGTGCCCAGAGCCTCCAAAAGCATCTAGGTACCTAAAGCCCCTTGAAATCAGAGGGAGCTAGGCACCAAAATACCTACGTGAAGCGCAGGCCAATAGAAGAGGGGGGTGTAATGGGCAGGAATGAGGGGACAGGACTCCTGGGTTCCTTTCCAGCCTCCGATACCAAGGAGTGTGGTGCTGGTCACAGCCTTGCCTCTTGTCTTACCAGGAGTCAAGCTCCATCATGCTGGGTACTGTAGAGATATAATTACCCATGAGCTTGATGGATCTTAAATCCAAGATGGAAAGTAATGTGCTGAGCCTGCCCTTCACTCATAATGGACTTGGTATTTGCTGTTGGAGCTGTGTATCCAGCTACCAGTGATGGCTCAGCAAGACCTCACCGTCCTGGATGATGCTGAATGAACTACTCATCACTGACCACGTTCAGCCTTTTTTTTGAGGCACTGTAGCAACTTCTGTGATGTCCTTTGGGGTGTTGGAGAGGGGAAAGCTATTTGGAAGCAGTGTCATTTCCCCATCAGCTGTGAAGGTGAGTGTGTCACATGCTGTTGGTCATCTGGCCACGCTGGAGAGGAACATGCAGGATCTTATTCCTGGATAATGGAGGTGATTCACCCAGGCTAACGCCTCTGAGTTCCTGGCTGCCTCAGTCCTGCTCTTGTCAAGGTAAAGGATCCAGTTTTTATTCAGTGCCAATGTGGGCAGCTCAAGAGGTGCATCTGCAGTTTTGAACTCTGCAGACAGTGGAGGAAAGTGGGGAAGAGGCTCTGGTTCATCTTGTTCAGTAACATTTTGTAGAATGCATTGTTGAGAGGTGTGGAGGTGAGCAGGGCCATTTGTGGATGCTGCTGTGTGAAGAACCCGAGGAGTTTCTTGTCATGCATATTCACCGCTGACTTTCGGCTTGTAAGGATCTATTGGCTGTTTCACATAGGGCTGTGCAAGGTAACAAGGGCAGGAAGGCTAGCCTATCACCAGTAAACCTTCATTGGCTCTGTATGAGTTCGGAAGGGCTTACAAGTCAAATCAAAAAGACTGAAACCATCAGGTCAGTGGTGCTACCATGTTCTGATCTCAAGAGATCTTTCTGGATGTCGTATCTCAGCAGGAGAGAACCGAGTCTGTTTAGATGCAGTGGGTCATAACATGTCAAACCCTGCCTGCTGATGGTGAGATGAGCTGGCTGTTTCTGGGACGTGAAGAACAACACCTGTAGTCCTCTCTCCTCCTGTTTCTGAGAGCTAGGTTACTCCATGAGGTGGTGACTGTGCCTGGTGGGTTGGCACTTTTCAGCTGGGACAGCTGCACCTGCTGAAGCGATACACTTGCATGTGGCTGCTGCAGGGCTCAGGCAGTGGCCATGCACCATGTTATACACACACTGCAGTCACAACGGGATAGCAGCACAGCGAGTAATTGTCCAAGACAGCTCTGAAGTAGGCATCTGGAAGCAGTCCAGCCCTTCACATTTACCCTCCAGAGCAGATATGGCTGAGTTGAACCCTCCTGTGAGGAGAATGGCTGTGGCACACTGTTGGAGGGGAGTCTTGGCCTCCTTGGAGAGGCTACATATGGGTGAGGGTCATATTTTGCAAGGTATTCAGCCTCGGGAGTGTGGCTTTCCCATGTCCTGTGTTTACTGAGCCCGTCTGTCACACCTGGCTCATGTGTGCCTTCCTCTGGGGTGAGGTGAGGACGCACAGGGCCTGGCCAAGTTCTCTGCTCTGTGCCCAGCACAAATGTGGTTTTCTCTCAAAACTTCTGGTCACGTACAGGCTTGAGTGGATGGCTGATTAAAATGTTATCTTGAGGTAGCTTTCCTTGCACCTGCTTCAGTTATTCTATGGGACCTAAAGAGTGGAGCCACCTGAAAAGGAAGAAAAACATGTCCCAGACAGAAAACCCCAGTGGCAACAGGAAAAGTGTGCTTTAGGTTAGAAATGCCTTCCCTCTTTCCAATTTGACACTTGTTAGCTGCCTTAACACCTTGTTACTACTAATATGCTCTTTATTTTTACCTCTGTCTTTCATACATGCCCAACGCTTCTTTAAGAGGTAAAAATATGCCTAACTCCTCCCCAGATGCAAAGTGCACAAGTGTCTCATCTACCATCTGCCTGTTGCTACCTGCTGCTGTAGGCTCCTATGTGCTTTTAGCACAGGGGTATCCCTACTGCTCGCTCCATGTCACACACCTCTTGGCCAAGCCTGGCTCTTGAACATGACAGGGAAGGAGTTGAACTACAAACTCTGTGCCCATATGGCAAGGGTTCAGCTAGGTAGTTACCTCAATATGGCTGCTGTCAGCTCCTTAGGAGCTGCTTGCAAATTCCACACCTGGAGCATTTTGCATGGTAGGACCAAGGCTGGGAAAGGTATCTGGCTCTGCTGGGCACTCTACCCCCATCACTAATGACAAACCAAAATAACCCAAGATGCAGGTAGTCCTGACCTGCATGGAGCCTTGCAGATGTGAAGCTTTGGCTATGGATGGCAAGAACCTGTGAATCTTGGTTGAACTTATCTGAGGTGCAGAGTCTTCTGTGTTCAACACGGTTCAGTCGGAGCATTACCTAGACAGAAGGAGGAAAGACCAGACTCATAACTGCAAGCCCCATGGACAGCTGAGGAAAGGTGGCACAAGATGATCATAATGAACAACTTAAGCAAATAAACAACTTCCAGCACCTCTTCAGAGATTTTAAGGCCAGAAGTAGGGTCTGTGTGAACTGAGCAGAGCTCTTCATCCATAACTCTTACTCATACATAACTCTTACCTGAGCTACAGTGTACGTTTTGGAAAGGCTTCCAAGCTGCTGTATGGCTGCCCAGCCTTCATACCCTTCTCATTCCAGAGAATCGTTGCACTGGAGGCAGCCCATGCTGCATGTCATTGACCCTGTGTCATTGGTGTCCCCTCCAGAAGCTCCTGTTGGCACCTTTGCTGCCCTTCCTGCCTGTGCTAGTTTCAACTCCAGGACTGCAGAGCTTTTCAAGGAAACACCTCATTTAGCAGCTTAGAGGTTAGTGTGAGTACTAACTTCTGGAAAAGCAAATTACTGTCAGGCAGCTCCACTTTTTTTTTCTTTTCAGCTCTGATTGGTTCATTTCTCCTCAAGTCCCCTTCATTATTTTGGGCAACTTGCTGGAAAATTCAAACTTTTTGCATTGCAAGGACCTCGCGTCTGGGAGAAGCAGCCTGAAAGCTCCTGATCAGCTCATGTTTGTTCTAAGGTGTTATTGCTCCTGGAGAATAAGCAGCCAACTCCTACTTATTTTGATTTATCTCACCATTGAAAGTGCGATGAATTGGGGTCAACAGCACGGAATCTGATTGTTTCCAGTCTCCATGGGCACCATAAATTATGAGTCACAGGCTCATCCCGAGTTACTTGGTGACTAATCTGAGGCCATTCTTGAGGCTTAGGTCCAACATCATGCTTGCAGTACTGCCTTGTGAGAACTCTGTGTTGCCAATATGCAGTGCAGAACTAGTCAATACGCAGCACCCAGGAGAACTGGCTAAACTGCCAGAGGTGGTGCTGATGAGTCAGGGGGTGGCACTGCCCTGTGCACCACTACTCCATTGGGGTGGTTGGATGTGTAGTGCAAGAGTCTGTGACATTAGTGACTCACTTTGTGGGACTGAGTTTGATCCACGCCCCTGCAGAATTGCTAGGATCAGACATGAACTCAGAGACATCCCAAGAGGACCGATTCCTGGTTTTCAGTTGTCCACCAGTTGCAAATGTGCCACTGTTCTGAGTATGTATCTTTGCGCAGGTCATACTCCATAGCCTAATGCATCTGGACTTTGTCCTGCTTTTTAGCCTCTGTTTTCTCTGCCTCAATTTCACGCTGTTGCTTTAGGTTTATAAATGTGTCTAGGTGTGCTTCCCTCCTCTCAAACACGGATTTCAGATGCTTGCGGAGTTTCACTGTTTCTCATTTGGGGGCATTTCTTGTCCAGAGACAGCTTGGAAGTTCTTCGAAGCCCCCTGCATCAACTCAAGCTCTGTACTCAATCATCTCCTGATACCTTTTGTTTATAACAGTAGTAATCCTTTTCCCTCAGGAGGTGATCTCTGCTGAACACACTCAAAGGTAGATCACTCCAGAACCACAGAAAAGGCCATAGATAAGTTTAGAGTCTCTTGTGTCTCTCTCCCTAAATTCACCTCTCCCCAGTTGCTTGTTCTCAAACTCTTCTGGCAGTTTCCAGGGTGTCCCCTTTCCAATGCAAAGCAGCTTTGCCCCAGATACATTAGCTTATCTTTTCCCAAGTTAAATCTCATTTTGTTTCCTGCCCATTTCTAATCTCTCTAAATCCTTCTGGGGGATTTCTCAGTTTGCACTGGAATTTGCAATTGCTTCTGATGGAGGTTCCAGCCTGGGGAACAAACAGGGGAACCTTCCCCTTGGTGCTCCTGAGCCAGGAGGACGCTGCAGCTCTGGTGCTGGGGAGGTGATGATGGTGCCCCACAGAGCGTGTGCAGGTGCAGTCTTGCACATAGCTATATTCAACCGTGCTGAACTGTATTTTTCACTCATCGTCAGACAGGAATTGCCTAGCACACCTGAAGGGCTGAAAGTAGTGTGGGAGTCAGCAGGTCCTAGTCTGTACAGCAGAGGTGTGGGAAGTGAGGGTTCAGTTCTCAGCTGGGCTGATGATTTCCTTTGCCTCCCTGCCTTGATTTCCCCATGCATAAAACAACTGTGGTCCTTCAGTGTCAAAGCACAATTTCATTCCAGGGTCCTTCACACATGATCAAGTTCCATTTTTTTTCTTGTTATTTTATTGTCTGTAGAAGGATTCCCAGCTTGTTGAAATTGTATGAAATAGTTTCCCATAGAATCATTTAGGTTGGAAGAGACCCTTAAGATTATGAAGTCCAACCATCACCTAGCACTATCCAAGACCTTCACTAAACCATGTCCCTAACTGCCACAGCCACACATCTCCCCGGACAGCCATTCCAATGCCTAATGTTTTATATGAAGGAATTCTTCCAAATATCAAATCTAAACCTCCCTTGGCACAACTTGAGACCATTTCCTTGCATCTTATCACTTGTAACCTGAGAAAAGAGACAGACATCCTCCTCGCTGCCTGCTTCTTTTAGGCGGTTGTAGTTATGAGGTCTCCCATCAGCATCCTTTTTTTTTTTGTCTAAACAGCCTCACTTTCTTTAGCCACTCTTGTAAGTCATGTTTTCTAGCCCCTTCACCAGCTTTGCCACTCTTCTACAAACACATTCCAGCAACATAATATATTTTGCATAACGAGAGACCCAAAACTGAACAAAGTATTTTGCTCACCACCCAGTTCCAACTGAAGTCATGCCTCCTTTCCATTTTGAGACATAACCTCAATAGGTATTTTGGTACCAATCACACTTTCTCCACTTGTTCATTGGGAAGGAGGTAGGAGGATTGAGAACAATAGCAAGTGGGTTTTAATTACTTGGTATGTATTGCTCCCTCTTGGTCACCCTCTGCTCTTTTGCTGTAGTTGCACATCCAAGTTTTGATCTTAACCTCTCTCCTATATGGTAGCTCCTTTGAAGGAAACTGTTTTCTGCACTCACTGGAAAAGACTTGTGTGGGTCATATCCTTAAAACCGCAGACAGGACCACCTGGGAGATCTTGGGATAAGAGGAACCTGGTGCCCATCATTTCTCAGGAGGGCGATGCTCTGGCATTTGTTTGTGTTGTGGAAGGGAAGAGCTCCTAACCTCTATTTAGAAGGGGTTCTCTGAAGCTGTGCTCATTGCAATCTGGAGGTTTACACCTGTGGTTCAGCTGGAATGGTGGTGCTGTATGTCAGGCACAGGGGATGATGCGTGGAGATAACACTGAGACACAGATCAGCAGAGGCTTTGCTGTTTGGGAAAGGTGAAACACAGTGCAAGACCAGTGAAAGAAGAAGATAAGGGATACCCTGTGTGATGGGAGGATGAGGAGGTTGAGTGTCTTAGGAGTGGGTTGGGCATGCCCTAGATTATCTGTCAGCCCTGGACGTAGAAAGCCTTCCCACTTACTAAACCTCCTGCACTTCTATGGATGTGTCTCTCAGTGGGGCCAATTGTTCTAAGTCCTGGAAAACTTGTGGCTAGAACTTGCGGGAGTGTTGGAGTTGTGCCTGCCCTGTGCAACCCCTCAGTCTAACCATACAGGTGAATAGACAGCTATTAAAGCCCAGGTCACCAGCTCTCCCAGATTTACTGGGAAGCTTGTGCTATTTGCATCAGCACAAGAGCTGTGTGATATACAGGTCTACAGTCAAAACAAAAAACTTTCAAGCCTTTATGCTGGGTGAGCAATATGCCAGCAATGACTTCCCTTTCTAGCCTTAAATCCCATCACCCAGTCCCCTTCAGCACACTTCAGACCCTGTTTCCATCTCTTGTCACATCCCTTTACAACCAGGTTCTGCCCTATTTTTCATATTTTCCCCATCTTCTGGTGCTATCAATCTCAGACCTTTCCTAAGACTGGAAAAAGACTGTGTATACTTGTCTCACTGTGGCCCTTTTTTATCGTTTCTCTCTTAATTTTAAGTCACTTGAGCCCTGTTTGCTTTTTGGGTTGTAGATACACACAAATCTCAGCCACCTAATGGGAGGTTTCCACAGCAACTGCTAAATATTTTTTTCCAGAGGGGACTTCTGGTTCCCATTGGCAGAGAGGTGAAGATCTGTCTGTCTGGTGCCATGGTATGTCACCTTGCACCTGTCCCAGCGGCTGTTTCAGAGAGCTGTTGAACTGCTTCATTCCAAATACCTTTACGTCCCTTTTGGGCTCCTCAGACACGCGAGCACCATCAGCCAAAACCATTAGCTCCTCATCCCTGGTGTCCTGGGATCATTCAGCAGCAACCAGAGCACGGCACCCTGTGGCTTCCCCACTAGAGGCTCTATCCTGAGCAGCGAGTTTTCACTTTTTCTTTAATCACATCTTCAAGTTCTAATGCCCACTGAGAACTTTGACCCTTATCCAGGGATTAGCTGTTATCCTTAAGAGCTTTCTGCGGCAAGCCTTATAAAAGAACTCCAGCTCTGGAGAATGCAGGCAAATCGTGTCCACTGGGTTAATTTTCTTTATTAGCTGACTACCTCCCTTTTCCGCGCGCAGCCCTCGGATATTGTGTCCTCGCTCCAGGAGAAGGGCTGTTCCCATCAGTTCACAGGAAGTTCACTGCCGGGATCCTTATTACCACTGAGCCACCCTCAGCAAGAAGGCCAAATCTCAGCCTCAGTGAAATCAAAGGAAAAACATTTTGTTCCGCCATTGGGCTGTTTCACATCCCCTCCCCATCCCCAGAAAAATTCAGCCCTGATGGCAGGCAGCCAGACGGACCCTGTAAAGAGGCAAAGCATCTTCAATGGGGGGTGCAGAGAGAGCTGGGGTTAAGCAGAGGTAGCGAAACCCACTCAGCTGTTTAATAAGTTGTCTTCATGAAAAGAAGTGCCTGTCTTCCCTTGTGTCTCTCTATTGCAGCCTATTTCAAGTGTAATCCTGTTTACTAAGCAGGATTTTAGTAAGGCATAAAAAGGGATTTTTGTTCCTGCTATTGACTGTTATTTTTCATGCGCCTGCAAGGTGCTCAGATACAGGAAAACCAGAAGCACAGTGCCTTTTGCTGTAAGTAATTAAAGGCAGGATTCACAGGTATATTCTGGCTGCTTTCAGCCTTTCCCGTGACAGAAAGCAGCTGCACACCCAGCATTAGCCAATCTGCTAATAGGCCGTGTCACAAGACACAGCATCACCATGTCTCACAAAGAAACAGCATTGTCCTCCCTAAGCTTATTGTGCGAAGTATCACGGGAACGCCACCAAATCGTGTCCCGCAGACCATTCCAGACTAAACATCGACGGCCCAGCTCCCTGACCCGGACTGGGGCCTTGAGGGAGGAGAGGAGGCACCCAGCTCCTGCCAGGCTATGGGAACAGCCGGTGCGAGCACATGCACGCCAGCCCCACGCAGACCTACACGGGCTGTAGTACACCCAGAGGATGGAATCTGCGTGGAGATTTGAATTAGTGAATTAATTTAACCATTCCAGAACCAAACATGTGGCCTCAATGAAAGATATGCTTTCACACAGAACTTTGCAGAACTGTAAAATAAACTGGCTGAGAGGTACAGCAGTTTGCACTACTGCCTCAGTTTCCTCATCTGTTAGCTGCAGTGACAGCACTGAACCACTCCAGGGGATGATCTGTAAGTAAATTAATGGCAAGTTGTTAAGGATGGATTAATTGGTAGCCTCTGTCAGATGCTCAGAGATTCCATGATAGCAGGCAGCAAGCAAGCTGGAGCTTTGCGTGCTATGCAAAACTTAGCTTTTGCTTACATAGCTGCCTGTCACCAAGCCTTTGCTTCACCCCGTGAGGCTCCAGCAGAAAGTCACGCCTTAGTTAAGATGAGCACTCATCAGTCAAGTAATGAGGTTTCCAGGTGTGCAGTGTTCTGTGTGGGCAGGATGGAGGAGCTTCCCAGCTGCAACTGTCTTCCCCTGAAGCAATACATAAAGAGTAACATGGGTAGCGTTCTCTTGGAGCCTCACGTGATATGTGTGATGACAAAGGGAAGAAAAACAGGAGGAACACAGCAAAGGGGGATGTTGCTTACAGCATACTAGTGCTGTGATGTTTTCTCCATTAAATGATAAAAGTGAGGGATTGCAGCTCTGAGGGAGTGAGCCTTGGGAGTGCAAAACATCACTCAAAGTCTGCTTTGCTGAGAGGGTAAAATCAAGAATTTGAGAGAAATATCTGCTGATACTGGATCTGGCCTTTGCCTCCAGATACGATTGCCAGAGTGTGAGGCCTGTGCCTGGGGTGTGACCACTGCTTATTAAAGTTTTGTCAGCCTCTGAACCCCTTCCCATCTTCTGTGATGCTCCAGAGCTCTGCAGAGAAGCCAGATGCACAGATCTCTGTAGAATATCCAGTAAAGTGTACCACGTGGTCACTTCTTCTAAATCACAAAGTCTTAGTAGTTATATTCATCACGGAGATGTCTGGAGCACAGGCAGAAGAACACCCTCCAACAAATCATCTTTCCCTCCCTTATTTCTCTCTATTAATCAGAAGCCAGCTCTCCCAGGCCATGCTGGCTGCACACAGTCAGGATGCTCTGCCTGACCCTGCAGGTCCCCAGAGCACTGAGCTCCCGCATCGCTCCCCATCCCCGTTGTTTCTGCCTCCAAAGATGGAGGCTATTCCCCCAAGGCTGAGCAATGTGACAACGTGCTCAGACCTTGGCTCGTACCAGCAGTAACCTCCGAGCTGCTGACTGTTGCTCAGCAATAAACACCACTTGTGCTATTAATAAACACTATCTGTCAACCTTGGTATTTTTAATACTTGAACACAGTGCCCTGGCATGCAGAGTCTCTCTGACACTGAAGGCCGGATTCAGAGAGGAGTCTAAACCGGAGTAAGGCAACGCATGGTGCTTCCCTGCAGCCTGGGCACATTGCAGGGTGGAAGGTCTCTGTTCCCGTGAGTGTTGGGCAGGACCTGAGTTCTTCCCTGCATGCAATCCCCTCTCCCATCTACTGCAATCCTGCGGCACTGAGGCTCAGAGGCAGGCCCTACTTGCTTTCATAGCCAGGGATGGAGCTAGGAGGAACTCTGGACCCATGTGAGTCAGTGAAAATGCTTCAGATTTTCTTTGTGATGTGCCAGTATGTTTAGCTGAATCAGCAAGGGAACGCTGCCTACTTACACAGTGTCTTCGGACTCTCAGTCCTGGAAGTGAATGTTTCAGCACCAGCTTGAGACACACTCCCCTGCATACAGAGGTCAAGAAAGTTCTGAGAGGAACTGTGCACTGCTGTGCGATTCCTCCAAAAGTCTAGAAGAGAATTAGGAAGGAAAAGGAAGCATGTACGGGATGCAGACAAACTGTACTGAAGTTCTGGCTTCTCACATCTCTCCTCTAACTGGCCTGGTCTTTACTGGGATTAGTGTAGACTGAAGGGGGCAGGTATGATGTCACCTGGAAGGGCTTTGCCCTTGGCTGCTGGGGGCATGGAGAGGGTACTCAGAGGGGTTTGGAGGGGTAGGTGAGGGGGATGGCTGAGCAAACAGCCACCACAGTGAAACAACTGGGTTCCAGATCTGGTAAAGCTCAGCAAATACTGCATAAAACCTGCTGCTGGCAGCGGTGCTTACCCTAGTCATCAGGCATAGCACTATCGGAGGGCAGATCCAGAGCAGCCTAGGGAGGCAGGGAGAGTTGTGCAAGAGAAAGCTCTGGCCAGCATGACTCAACCCTCATTAGCAGTGACACACCTACAAGAAGCCCATTAAATCTGAAAGGAAGAAAATCAAGCATCTATTTTCTTCCCTTTGCTATACACCATCTTTTTTTACCACATCCACATCTCAGTGTCTGGACTGTTGGGTGAATGCCATGATGGCAGTGAAGATAATTGCTGTGGATCATAATTCCTGGTTCTTGGAGCTGCACAGCATTTTTTGAGAGTTAGTGCCTGTCCTGAAGAGCTTCCAGCATCACTGGAAACAAGTCGTTATAAAGGAGTACAAATGGCCAGAGAAGAGGAGGTGGGAGAACAGAGTATCAGAGCAATTCCTTACCCTACTGCTTTGATAGCATTTAAGTTCCCCACTAGCCAAACTCTGAGTTCCCAGATCTGCCCCTGCCCCGTGGACCTCACCATCCCATCCTGCTGTACTCCTCACTTATTTGGTCCAATGCTCAGCTATCACCTCTCTTCCACTGCCTTGGAGTCCGCTTACCACCCACCTTGATAACTGCAGCCTCTTCCAAAGGCTGGAGAAGCCATAGGACTGCACTGCCCCTGTGTCTTGCTTACAGCCCTGTGCTGTCTGATTGTGTCTGTAACACAGTTGTAGATCTCCTTTTGAGAGATGCCCTCAGCTCCTGGGGTGAAGCTGTGCTCTCTGAACACCATCCACCTGCCAGTTTTATCTTTCCTGATGGCTGGCTTCTTGGACATGCCCTTACAGAAAGCACTAGAGAGAGAGGGATTCTGTGTGTCTAGGCACAAATGCTGTGTGTTCAGAGTGAGCAGAAAGCATGTCTGCAGCACACTCCTTGACACCTTGCTGGTGTCTGTAAGTCCCTTGATGGACAGTTACTGGGAAAAAGGCCTCATTTTCCTGCTTCCATTGAAGAAGAAAAAAGTGAGTTAACCTTGAGGTGCTTAAAATACAGACCTAAGATTATATTTCAGAAGGAGATGGGTCATCCCTTTGGATGTTCATCATGTTCCAGAGGTGGTATTGCACATATCTCAGTGAGAATGAGTGCTAGTCAGAGTTTTGAACAAGTTATCTGCGTGTTAGAGTGGGTATTGGTAGTGGTGTGCCACTGGGTTGCTTGAACAGGGTCAGGATGGCTCTGCCATTGAAGGCAATTGACTGCTGTAGAAGAAACAGGTTGTCCACCTCTATCTTTCCCATCCGTGCCCCTTCTCCCTCCCTCCTGCAAGCCTTTAGGAAGGGTCTTCTCTCTCAGAAGCAGCATTCCAAACCCACTGTCTTTTATCTGATTCAGATTGGTTTCTTTCTACTTCTTTCTTCTCTCTGTTGACCCACAGGGGAGGGACCAGATGAGCTCCAAATGATGTCAGATTTGATTTATTATTGTTTAATATGATGGTGCTTTCTGTTGCCATTGCAAGGAGTTAGCTCAGCTTGGGTAAAACCACTCTTCTTTGGACAGGACTGATGGTCTGCAAACTTTTTCTTTTTTTGCTTACCTAATCCAAAGCAGGCAGTTCTTTCATCAGAGATTTGGTGAGGAGAGATCTTCCCTTGACAGAAATAGTGGGGGAGAAGGTAGGAATGCGGGTTAGAGCAAGAGCATAATGAGCGAGCTCTACTAATCTTGTCAGTCTTGCAGACCTGGCCTCAGAAGAGTTTCCCAGTGTTCTGGGATGGGGCCAGTGCTGGACACTACAGGGAAGAGGGCAGGAAATGCAGCTCCAGGTAATTATGTATTAACCTGTTCAGATGTGTCATTTTGTCTCAGTCCCTGTCCATCAGGGTTGGCTTGAATCCTGGAGCAAAAAACATTAGATCTCTCACATTTCTATTCTATCTTGTGTAGCTCTGGATGTTCGTTTTTATCCACTGAAACATCTGATCCTTTCGTGCATCCTGCAGAGCTCTTGGCCTCCCTGATGACAATGATTTCCATCTGTGCTCTCCCTCAGATCATTTCCAGGCTTATTTTGGTAAGTGTGTGGGTTCGCTGGGATCCAAGCTCCTGTTTTCTGAATGAGCTCAAGGTCTTCCTGGGATGGCAGTAGAAGCTCTTACTGCTGATCCAGCTCCATAAAGCAGAGCCAGAGCATCCCATCCTGTAGGACTCTGCGGGGCCCATTCAGTGTGGATGGGCCCTGCGCTTCTGCTTCTTCCAGGATAATAAGCCTAACCTGTTGGGCTGTTCAGGGTGTGAAGAAGACTCCAGGTAGGAGGAGATGCAGTGAAGACACCCTGAAGCCACATTCTTAACCTACTTCCAATGTCAATCTTAGCAGAGATGCTAGCTGACACATGCTTTACCTCTTGCATGTCCACTGGGCAGATGAAGAATACTACATTTGTTGCCACCACTACTTTTAGTATCCAGCTCTTAAAAGCCTAGACCTATATCATCTTAAAATGTTTACTTATTTTGTTTGGCCTGAATCCTAGAGGACATAACTGTGGGTTTCCGAATATTTAAGGCCAATGTGTTATTTATAAGCCATGTCGGAAACATTCTGAGCATGTGGATTTCTACTGAGTAGAGTCTGGGTTTGGTATGTCCACACACTTTGGGTATGCCATTCTGCATACCCAGTGCTTTCTGTGGTGATTGCATTTGAGGTTAGCAACGTCTGCAGCTGTGCCAATCTCATGAGATTCCCTAACTCTTTAAATCTACTGCCAAACAGAAATGAAACAAAAAGGTGGGTAGCAAAAAAGGTGGGGCCTGAGTGAGACTTTGCAGTGCCCCATTTAGAATCCTATCAGACATCTCACCTTGCCTCTCCTCTCTGTTGGTCCCCTAAAAGAGTTCTCACTCTTTTCTCCCGAGACAGTGACCACAGACCTCAGTGCAACCACATCCCCAGGGAGGAACAAGAGATGAAGAAGCACTGCATGTGAATGGAGCTTGTCTCCACACTGTCTGCCCTTGCTGTCCCTTCTCAGCAGACTCTCTTCTGGGACACACAGCCCCACTGCAGCCCATGGGCCCAGGGATGAGACACGAGCCAGTCTGGTTCCTGGTGTTCATGTTTATTTCCTTCTGCAGGAGCAATTAGGCTGCCCTGAGGCTGCCTTCAGTAGGCTGATGTTATCTCTACCCTGACGCAGGAGATCAGCCCTAAGACCTTCTAGCAGCCATGCCAGCGTCACTCTCTCCACACTGCCTGTGTGCTTCCACCTGAGAGATAGGCTGTCTTCCAGGGCTCTTCAGCCTTTCCATTCAAAGCACCTGAGAAGATCAAAAAAATCTCTCTGCCCTGTGCTTGAGGTGAGCCCAGGAAGCTGTTCACAGTGGAGATGCACCTTGCAGCTCCAATTTTCTGGCTGTAGTTCTCTAGGAGGGAGGCTTAGCTTCCCTACCACTCCACAGAAGGTCTCCACATTTGCTGCAGGTTAATTGAGACAAGATAAAAGTCTGCATCAGGAGTGCCTGCTTTCACTGACACCATTGTACGCAGCAGATCTGCTTTGCTCAAAAGTTAATTGTGTCTAGAAGTGATCCTTGCTGCTCTGTGTCACTGCTGAGGGAGAGGCGATCTCTACCCTGGAAAGCTTTTACCTAATTAGACAAGACAGATAGAGAGGGAGACTGAAAGAAGGAAGTGGTGCTCTGCTTGCACAGGGCCAGGTGCTAGGTGAGCTGCAGCAGTAGAATGTGAAGCTGGGCTTTGTGGTGCTTGTGCTGCAAGCCCACATCACCTCCATGACAGGGATCCTGCACAGCACAGTAATGGACTTATCCTATAGCCCATTCTCACACATCCAGCCCACTGTTCCCCCTCACGTGTGGGATTCAGGAGGGCAGTTGCCTTGAAGAAGTGCCTTTCCTGGCTGGTGATGTGGGTGCAAGGGCTTGGAGATGAGCAGTGCTTGGCAAACATCAACCTGAGTGGAGATGCTGGTTTGGAACACCGTTTGCAGCTGGGCAAATGAGAGAGATGTAACCCTGGAGTCAGGGGTAGGGATTTGTTGAGGCTGACACCAGTAATAAATGTGGTAGTGATCCAGTGTGCTGTCCCCATATACCTGTGAGCAGTTCACCTTTCCCAGACAGACCGCAGCACCGACCACAAGCCTGGGGACATCTCTCTGAGGCTGTGGTGCCTGATCCTGTGTCAGTCACCAGAGAGACAACCGGACATCAGGCTTTGCACAGGGCACTAGTTCTATTGTACTCTGAGCCCAGATATCATGGAATTTGTCATGGAGCACTAGGCTCAAACTACCCCCTGATATCTGAGTTACCTTGGTTATGGCTTTGAAGTAAAATTAAACCAGACATTAAACCAGGCCTTTGTTTCTTCATACACTACTGGACACACCCTCATAGGTCGGTGAGAGCCCTCAGCCCTGTCTTGTTTTCACACTGTCCAAGAATCTCTACACCATATAACTCAATTTTGCTACAGAGATGAGAGGTTTGAGAGACAGGACTTGCGAGGAGATTGGGTTAGGCTGGCACCCCTTCTTGTTGACTTGCTCTATTCTGATACCCACAAATATTTGGGGTACATCAAGATCTTCAGTTATACATCCTAGCAGAACATTTTATATCTTATGATGATTATGAGTTCTTTAAACAACAAGCCAAGGTCTTGTAAAGAATGGGAAGGACAAGGGTGAAAGAAAATGCCCCTGAACTGTGAGACAGAGTGGAAGAAATTACCCTTATTTCAGCTGTTTCAGCAGACTGAGTTTCCTCCAGATATCAAAACCCACTCAGGAGCTGCTTGCCTAGAACCCTAAAATTTGAACGGGAGAGAAGATGAATGGTATGCTTTCATAGAACCGGGAGGACCACAGCTTCGGAGCTTCAGGTCTAACCTGGTCTGCAGGCTATATCAGCTCGTGCACGCTCACACCTTATTGCTCATAGTATTACATTATCAGAACTCTTTTCATTCCATTAATCTACTTCTGATGTTGGGGGTCACCTGGCACTTTGCTCACAGGCTTTGTTCACTGAGGATGATCAGCTGGGGCAAGCAGCAAGTTGTTTCACCTTTCTCCCTGATCAGAGGAGCCAGTCCCATGCAATTAAGAAGCTTAGCTCAAGGCAACAGAAGACATTATTTCTGGGCTACTCTGCTCTGCTTGAACTCTGTTAGCCATGCTAAAAATGTCAGAGAAAGAAAACATTTCCTTCTCTCCCTGGCGTCTCCCTGGCGCTGGTTGATTGGTAGGTGCATATCTGAGATACCTGTATGTGTGTCTATCTGATCACCCTTTCTCCTCACTTGAGGCTGTTTTATTTGGTGGGATGGTGGTTGATCTCATGACAGATCAAGAACACATGGCTAGGTGTGACTCTCAGCCCTCCTTGGGGAATATCTCTTTGGTTTGGCAACCTTTCTACCTCTCAGGGAGAGAACTCATCTTAGTTGCTGAAGGCATCATGGAGAGATCTCCACTTGCCCCTTGGGAAGCAATGGGAACTGAGAAGAATCCCAGTGTTTCCATCCTTCCTGTATGTAAATGCCTTGGTGATTCTCTGTTCTCTTCTGCTGGGCCTGTGAGAGGAGGGATGCAAGGTAAGGCATCCTGCTTTTGTCTAAGAGTAATTCCTCAGCTCTTTACTCTGTAGATAAAGAGCCTCCTGAGCTTGGCTTGTACTGGAGTATGGGAGATATATTTTTTTTTCTAAACATTGCAAGGGTTATTCTCTTCTGGTTATGAATGTTCATGTGTGGTCCATCTTCCCCCCTTCCCCTTGTCTGGGCAAAAATATGTAGTATTCAAATTAAAACACAAACATATATATATGCTTTTATGTACTTACATCTGCTATGCACAAAACTGAGCCTCCTTCCTAGCCCCAGACATAACTGATGCTTGAGGGAAGGTGTATTCACTCCTGACCAAACCACAGACTGTTCCTTCATGGATGATCCCTGTAATTTCCTACCTGCTCTCCCAGATGTCACTAAACATTGCTGTTATTTAGATGTGCTTCCCAGTCAGAACTTAGGTTTTGTTTGCTTATTTTTCCACATTCATGCTCTATTATTAATACACGAATTGGTGATAAAAGCAATGAAAGGCTTGTTTTCACAGGAAAGATTCCTCTAACCCATCTTTCACTTTGTTCGTCAGAAAGGCCCCTTTGTCTTATTTGTGAGGGCAAGTCAAGCTACCTTCTCTGGCTATGATACCTGGTAAGATTAATAAACCACTTGTGTTATGTGTGTAAGTGAAATGAGGAAAGAACGAGTCTCAGATGGCAGATGTTAGTCAGACTGCTTCAGGCGCTTCTGGGAGGTCTTCTGATACCACCATGATATGATGAAGTAAGGAATGGATTAACTCTGAGGTGTTCTTGTGAGATGGGGACTGTGGCTCTTGATGCAGAGGTCTTACATTTGGGTCAGAGTCACCAAAACCTCAGAACTGGGAGAACAGTTTGATTCTAGGAAGTGACACATGGATAGGTGTAGGGAAAGGAGGACCTCTTCTTGCGAAGTGCTGTCAGGAGAGAGATTCATTTTCAGTTCAGAAAGTTGTACGTCACACTGGGATAGGTGGCGATGGACTAATTTCTGAAACTCCTTGTCCCTGTGCTCCCGCAGGCACAAATATTCCCCCCAATGCTTTTACAACACAGAGAGGAAAGTGACTTCATGACATTCCTTTTCTGACTGTTTCTCTGGCATGTGCTTTCTAAACATAGATCTAAAAATCAGAAAGCACGGGGAGAATTATGGGTTTCTACACCCTATTGTGCTTTATAATAATTATAATTATTGTAAATACGGCCCAGACACTGTAATTTTCTGCTCTCCATTGGGTCTTTCTTTTTCATTTTCTTCTTCTTTTTATGACTGTTTTCTAAGAAAGTTTTCATATGTCACCTTATAGATGGGAAATGGCGGAGTCAGCTCTTAAAATAAAAGGAGAGGAGTGGCTTGGGGGAGATGGAGAGAGGGATAAAGAGATAGAAATATCATATAGTCTGTGGTGATGGCACCAGTGGGGGCAATCAGGAGACCTGGTTCTGTACTGAAGCTAATGCCAACCTGCTGTGTGATTATAAACTCCATCTTTATACCTATTTTTGGTCGTGAGGGGCTCCTCTTCTCTCTGTTGTTGCTTGGCTTGGTAGCTCTCTGATCTTAAGTCAGATATGAAGAGGTGATGAGCACTTCTCACAGGTCATGTCTGGTTGAAGTTATTGTGAGAAGAGGTAGTATGGATACTTGAATAGGTGGATATTAGCTTACGCATCATTGTCAAGTACCGTCAGAAAACAGTTGCTTACACTAAGGATGGATGTGCAGTATGACATATCCATACAACGTGCTATTTCCTTTGTGTGTCCAGAGATTAGATAGGGCTGAGATGAGTCTTCCTGACCAGGGAACTTTGTTTCATTGTTGTGGAAACTAAGACACGGAGTAGAGTGAATAGTGAGGGACAACTGAATATATTCAGGCTTTTCCCACCAGAAGATGCAAATGTGGCCTGGATGTAGATTTAGATGGGTGAAGTGCAAAGTACACCTACACCTCTGAGAACAGATGCAACTAAGGTTAGCTGGATGTTTGCAAAGGAGTGGTGAGGGAAGGAAAGATGCAGTAAACAGAACAAGGACAGTGAGTAAGTAAATAAATAAGGACAAAATATTCAGATGCTCTGAATTCAGGCTAGAAAATTCACAATGAATTTAGAGGGGAAAAAAAAAAACCCAAAGAAAATGGGGAAAAAGCGGTACGCTGAAGAGATACTGAACCTGGGAAAAGTCAGTACGTGAGGAATAAAATATGGTGGACGTGAGAAGGACATTGATGTATAAAGAGAACAGGTAAGCAAAAGACAGTCAAAGTAGAAATCACCCAGAATGAAAATCACCATTTTTTAAAATAAGGATCCAATTTGAAACATTGTCATTAGAAACTCAGCAGAGATTTAAATTGGACTGCAGCTAATTTATCCAAGTTTTGCCCAAACAGGCTAGCTGAGCCTAGAGCTTATGTTTCTTCTTCTCATGAGTCTTCCCTGGAGACTTCCAAAGCAAAACAAAGCAAGCTACTTTTCTGCACAGAACAAGGGGAAACATGGTTTTATAGAATGGACTAGGGGCACAAGAGATGTAGACATTATACTTCCAATGAATAGAAATGCAGTTTAGTGTTTGCAGCTGGTGTTAGGGCTTGAGTTTTGACTTATAGTTCCAGATGTGGGAAGTGGCCAGCTGTAGTCTGTGGGTTGGTGGCATTCTAACTCCTGCCTTTTCTACTGACCCAAAACAACTTATAGAATCTCTCGCTTAGTACAGCAACACCAATTAATTGCCTTACTGGGGATTTCCCTGCAGCCTAAGTCACTGTTTGCAAAGTGCCCAGAAATCTGCTGGTGAAAGGTGGTTTAGAGGAACAATGATTTAACATATGGAGCAAGAACTTCTTACAAGAAGGTTTGTGTAGTTGCCTCAGGCCATCCATAAATAAACTATTGCAGGCAATGCAATAGGCTGAGCAGAGCGCTGTGCGTTACAGGAATAGCTGCTTTAATATTTGGAAATAGTCAAATCCTCAACTATCTGCATTTCTTACAGATGCCACAGATTCTTTAGGTTTGTGGCTCCACCATTCCAAGCTGTTGCTTTGACTTGCTAATGGCTCTCTGTGGTGAAAAAAAACAACACAAGCGTGCTTCTTTCATTTATGGGTCTAACACTCAGATGTTATCTTGTGCCCACCAAGACAGCAAGAACATGGCATGTGCTGAATTCCAGGAGGAGAGATCTGCACGGATTCTGGAGGGAAAACTGCCAATCAGGTATTTATGAAAAGGAGGTAATCTAGTTTAATTCAAGAATGTATTACAAGATAGACAATTAATTGTCATTGAATTAATTAGAGCTATTCTGACTCGCAGCTACTGAGGATTTGGCTGATTATATGTAAACAACTCCAAGCCCATCTAGAGGCAGCAAATATTAGTACCAACAGATAAATCTAGGTGAGCCATAGGTCCTTACCAACTGTACATCCAAACTCTGCTCCTTGTCGCTGCAGTGAGTGCAGGGCTCCGGGTACTGGTTTTGCAAGACTCAACATTGACTCCAGGCACCAGGGCTAGGTATACTGTTTAAAAGACTCAAAAAGCGGAGAGTGTGAGAAACACCAGAATAAGCAGCTGGCAGTTTAAATATGGCATGGGTAAGAACAAGGTAATACAACATGAAAGACCAATTTAAACTATTTACGTAACATGACAGACCCTGATTTAATAATTTCTTACTTAGGAAAACATCAAGGTCTTTTTCAGACTCCTTGAGCAGAAATGAACACAATAGCTAGCTAGTAATGAAAAGATTGTATTATAATGCCTTTCTATAAATCAGAAATATGTCTACATTTGAAATAATGTGCTCAGATTTTGTCACTTTTCTGTTCAGAAATAGAAGGTTCCTAAATATAGACGATGCAAATTATTAGAAGACCTAGGAAGATTTTACAAAGAAAAGAATGAGTTAGTAAGAGGGATGTGATTTAGCAATGAAAGGAACAATAGCAAGGAGAAGGCACATGAAACCATGCTATCTATTCTTATTAAAATACCAGAATGTGAAAGAAAAACCTCACGACTTACAATACTGCACCTGAAATACCAATAAAGATGTGCATTTTTTCATACAGTATCTATTCTGTGAAATTCATTGTTTGGAAACATTGCCGAGGCCAAGAGCTTTGGAAGATATTACCCTCACGTTATCCATACAGAAGCAATAAAAATATCATCCACCCCTACACCAGATGGGATAAAAACCTACAAGGGATATAAATCTTCAGCTTTCATGATAATAATTGCTGTGAGCTAGATGAGGAAGCCTGTTGCATAACTAACTGTCCACCACAAGGGTTTTTCTACCTCCCATGAAGCATGCTGTGCTGGCTACCAGCAGAGATGAACTACTGTGAGAGACACAGTTCTCCCTTTTCATCTCTCCTCTCCCCATGAATCTCTTTTTATCTGGGGCATGTCCTTCAGCTGTCCTGGTACAGATCCTTGGAGCAGTGAAGCACCGATGGGACAGACCCCTACCCTAGGCTGTCTCAACAGAGAGGACTGTATTTGGCATGCTGTCATTTTCCTGGTGAGATGGCTGAAATGTGACATGCCTCCAGCATCGGGGGATGTGAAGGATGGCATTTTTCCGACTCCATGCAGCAGCAAGCTCCTGGGGTACAAGCCAGCAGCAAAGAAGATGCCCATCTCCTGCAGACATCGGTATTTCTCTTGAGACAGAGATCTTCAGGTGAATCACTTTTGCTGTGAGAAGACACGGAGGATGAGGCAGTTCCCTCAGGCAGCCTGTGAGTTGGTTTGGAGAGGAGGACTGAAAGTCCAGATTTGGACAGAAGTTTAGAACAGAGAAGCTGAGGAGAACCAAAGGGTCTGGTGTTTATGTCCACAACCAACCTGGAGTTAGAGGAATGACCTTGGCTGCATTAAAATTTGAACCCAATGGGGAAGGGGTGTTGTCTCCTTGCCAACATATGCAATGTAGTTATTCATGTGCAGTGTGTTTAGGTGCCAGCCAAGAATGGGACTCTACTGCTCCAGGCAATGCTCATACAAAGCAGGAGGTATGAATCTAACAGATGTGGCTATTTCAGTGTCTAGAAGTGATGAGGAACCGAGGGAACACCAAGGCTGGGATTGTCCTAACATCGTGAGAAACTGAGTTGATGATGTAAGATTTCCTTAGCCCTGGCAAACTGTCATTCAGGGAGATACTCAGTTTGTCCATGGGAAGAGAAATTCTGGAAGTCAATTCAATTATTTTTGGGATATTCATGCAAAGTGGATTTTCAAATGATTTCCAGGTGGGGATTCTTGGATATTGCAGTTTGTAGTTCATTCACAGAATTAGAGAATTTCAAACCATGAGTTGGCAATACTAATTCATGCCCTTTTTGTGTTTTACCATAATTACTGTCTGTTTTAGAACAAAGTGTCATGCCTAATACTGCAAGAGATTTGAAACGTTCCGTTCCTTTATTTTTAAACACAATTAGAGGCAGCTGCTATATAGTACTAATTAAAAAATCTTATCTTTCTTTACAGATCAAAGTGACATTTGTTTGTTTTGTAACGAAACATCCTGACAAAAAGTCAAACACAGAAAGTGTCAAACTGGTTCATTATAAAATAAACAGGAGGCACTTTGATCTGTGAAAAAGATAAGGTGTTTTAATTAGTATTAAGTAACAACTGTCCATCATGATTTAAGAAAGAAAATAAAACTCTAGTATTCCAAGCCTTTTATATGGTGATGGGCATGCTGAAAGTAAAAGAGAAGTACAATTGGGGGAATGATTTCAAACTGAAAGAGAGGAGATCTAGATTGGATATGAGAAAGATTTTTACGAAAAGGGTGGTGAGTTACTGGCATGAGTTACCCAAGGAGGTGGTGGATGCCCTGTCCCTGGGCACGCTCAAGGTCAGGCTGGATGGGGCTCTGAGCACCCTGATGAGTGTCCTGTGATCTCAGGGGCAGGCCAGCATCAGTCTCTATCCAGCTCTTGGGCACCAACTCTGCCCCTTGTTCTGGGATCACTGAGAACTTCTGGGTTATGCTGCTTGCTTTTCACAGCCTCCTGTTTATCTCACCTTTGGTCCTGCTCCGTGTTTACAGTTAAGCTGTTCGCTCAAGTGCCATATACTTTGTCAGGATTTGCTGAGAGAGCAAAGTTCCTCAAGCAGAAGACAGGAGCAGAGGAAAAACAGCCTGTAGCTGCTACACTAGCCTGCAGCTTGCTTCAGAGAGGTTGCTCAAGATGGGCTGCCAGCTAATATATACAGGAAAGATAGCAGTAGCTGTAGGTCGGCAAAACTTAGAGGCCTCTGGGACTCTCCTTTGTTTTCATTTTTTGGTGACTTCTCGGTGTCTTTGAAATGATAGCATGGTAATTGCAGTTTTTACTTCCAGTATATTACCTAGAATGTTTTTATGGTCGCACTAAACTCTGAAATACAGATGGGGTGACAGCTTCTGCTGCCTCACCCCAGTCCTTCACATTTACAGTTTCCCATGTTTTTCTTATAGCTATTGCAGATAAAAGAACATAAATAAACAAAAAGTAATAAGGAGAAAACATTACTTTTCCTGGGGCCAAATCACACAATTAGAAAGAAAGAAAAACCGCCAGGCACACAAAGGCAGGTTTACCCTCACTAGATCATATCCTACAGAAATATAAGACATGAAGTTTTTCAGAGAAGAAAACCTTGGCAAGCTGGCCTTTTTGACAGGATCCTTGACATCTATGTGAAGCAAGCACGGGCCTCCAGTGTGAATCCCTCAATCAAGTAAAATCCCATTAAATTATTTGAGATGTGAGAAATTCATGTCTGTGAGTGAAAGGCAATAACCTGTTGCTTAAGAGGTAAACAAAGCAGCACAGAAATGTGAACCGCTTGAGGCAAATGTTAATTTGGACAGGGACGTGTAAATATATATGTATATTACAAGGCAGCAAAAATATTGTGTGGAAGTCATAAACAGGTGATTGTTTATATGTTTTCAAAGGAACTCTTGAAATAATATTTATGAAGGGTCAGGAGAGGAGAATCCAGCCGTTTATCCAGGAAACCATACTGAATAAAGTTGGAAATGGCAACAACATGACACCAGGGGTCAAGACCTCTCATGGGTGTAGTGTTTCTACCACATCCGTCAAGCTGGCAGTGACGTTAGTGGTCGTGCAGGTGGCTTAGACCTCAGATTGTGACTCCTGTGGCTCCTCCTTCCCCTGGGGATAACGGTGTCCCTGGGCTTATTCCTCCTCAACCACTGCTTCTTTCCAAGAGTGAGTACAATGGTTCACCCTGCCCCAAACCCTTTATTCCCTTATTTCACATTGCCTCCATTTCTGTCCCAAAATCACAGCTCCTTTTCCCGCTAACCACTCCCTGCCCAGGCTCACCAAGGAAGGTCAATCACCTATCTACGCACTAATCAAACTTTCTTGGCAGCCATCCTAAGGGAGGAACCTGGTATTCTTACGTAGCCCACATGTTCCCGTGGCTGTGCCTGCCCTGTGTAGGCAGCAACTGGCAGAGCTGCTGCTTCAGTTGCAAGCTACGTGACTTTTCCACAAAGGCGCTCCTCTGGTTTTCCCCTCAAGATGGTCCCAAAGATGAAACAATCTGACACATGCAACACTGTCTTCCAGCATAGTAGAGGCTGTGGTTGCTAAGAGGGAGCTCGTGAGGGTCACCTTAGCCAGTTTTCCTGTCTGCCCATTGCAGGCAAAAGCTTCTTCCTTTTGCAAGTAAGCACTGAGCAGTGAGCCAGCCAGAAGAAGCGTCTGTGAGGAGCACGTGCACTGTGCCGCCTACCTTGGCAGTTTGGTGTGGGTCCTATCCTCATGTTCTAAACAAATGACTCTGCCTTATGCACAGCACAGGACATGCCTTGTGCCTTTCCTCCAGGATGCTGAGCTGCTTGCCCTGTAGAGCCGTGTCGCTGGAGATGTCCCTAAAGTTGTCCCCAGTCTTCATGCTGAGACCAATGAGGGAGGAGACCACAGACATTGCTCTGAGCTCTGCCTTCGCTTATGACTTGTGGCCTCAGAGGGTGCATGCGTATCACATAACTGCTTGAGGGCTATGGCCTAGTGCTTGACCCCAGCACAGAGCGTTTGTGGGCTGCATCCTGTCCTGTTGTGTTGTGTACATCTAGTGGGAGATCTGCATGCATTTCAGTAACTGCATCTCCATATAGGTGCATCAGCCCTCACTGGGAGAGGAGCACAGGTTTTCAGTCATGACCTCTTTTAAGGCACAGCAGGAGCTTTGGGGACAAGACATCTGACACTCTTTTCTTTCTCCAACACAAGGTCACCTCTAGACAAGGTTTTGGGCCTTTGGCCTGAGTGGAACTTCCCACCTACTGGTTCCCCAACTTAATTGAGAATTAGTTTTCAGTCACTTCCCCTCAACTGCCACTCTGAGAAGCTCCGGTCCATGAAAACAAAGCGCTTGCCTTGGCCTCATGCTAGAGCTGAACATGCCAAGCAGATAGCCAGTCGGCCGTTTCTTCCCATTGCTCCGGTTGGGGATTGCGGGTTTCTTTGATCATGTCCTTGAAGTGAGCATATCCAGGCTGTAAATCAGTGCCCCTGCTGCTCTGAACGCTTTCCTTTGCCCAGTACCACTGAGAGAAGGGACATGTTTTTCCTCTTCGTGCTGGGGTGAGACAGGGTGAAACTTAGATGTGGCATCTGGGCCAACAGACATCTCTGTGCCATTCACTCCTGATTTTGCAGATATTTTCCACCTTAAAAAATACATCTCTCGTCTTCCAGGTGAATCATGTAGACAAGAGGTCAGATTCTTTCCTGTCTAAAGAACAACCACGTTACACTTAGATGATAAGTTGAAGAAGTGCCAGATTTCTTTTTATAGCTTCTTTATGACTCCCCGTCTGTGTGTATAGAGTGAGGAAAGCTGTGATTTATGTGGTAACTTTAAGGCTGCTCTGTGAAAGAGCTCTGTAGTTGCCAGATAGGCTGAGATCATTTTAAGGTAAGCAGGTAATAAAAAATAAACAAACAATGAGCAGCTACTAAAACATACATGTTACCTTTCCCTTCTTAAAAGGCACGAAGGCACTACACGCAAGGGCAAGGGCAGTGAACTGGGAGAGATACTAGAGAAAGCTTATGAGTTCCTCCTGCTTCTGATGGTTACCCCACATCCAGTCTGAGCACCACTGAGCTCATGACCTCTGTTAAACTTGCTACATCCCTGGAGGGGCTGCATTCAGAAACCAGGCTCTGAAACAACTTTCCACTCCAGGCAAATACCCACCCACTTTGAAGATGGAATTCAATAAATTTCTGAAATGTAGTACCTGTGAGGATTGGGGACCAGACTGGGTGAGACCAGCAGCCCTTGTAATCTCACATTCCTTTGGCTGGAGACAGGTAGGGAATGCATACAATTCTTGTGCGAATCAGATCTGCGTTATGCTGGACTTTCCCCCTCACCATTTGTCACCCCATATCACCCTTTCCAGTTGAAGTTCCCAGGTCTCTCTTTTCTGAGAGACAAGACATTAGTTAGAGGCAGCATTGATCCTATCGTGGTCATTTTGTGTCCTTGCAGAGATCAAGTTGGTGAAACAACCTCCCTGGCTGTGCAGTCCCCAGAGGGCTGCCAATCCCCTTTGCATTCCTCCTGGTGCAGGAGAACATCAAGGCAATAAAAAGACACCCATCACTTTTTACGTTTTTTCTTTTTACCTAACCCTAACCCATCACTTCTACATCTGTGCCTGTTTCTTTACTTCTGCAAAAACACAATGCTCCTCAGCTTCTCCAGACAGGTGTGGAAGTTATGCAATCATGTTCAGGCCCAGAGAAGCTCATACAAGATCCAAACAAGGGAGACAGAGCTTCCCTGGGGGCTGGGGAAGGACAATAAATTTCTTGCACCATGTTTTCTGGCATCAGCCTGACAGACAGCCATTTTGATAGCAGCCATCAAGCAAGTGAGGGTGGTTCTTGGAGGGGTAATTTCACTTACTTCTATGTACGCGACAGCAGGCTAACTGGCCCATTGCTTTGCTCACGGCGCAGCTCCTGTAGTGGGTTTTTCTGCTGACTCTGATGCCTGAAGTTTCAATAAAATCTGCCTCCCCTTCTTTAGGCCTCCCTCGAGGTTTGCTGACAAAGAAGGGATAGGCCAGGACTAGTGATCACTCAGCAGTGAGGTTTACTTGACCTTCTGGGTTTCCATGAGTTACACATTTGAGTTAGGATCTCTTCTACTTGAGACCCAACACACTGACATGTTGGATGGGGCAAGTTATTCCCTGTGTCTGTCCTGCTCCAAACAGATGCTTTTCTGTTCGGTGATGCCAGAAGTAGTTGTCACTCAGGATGCTCTGAAGGAGATTTTGATGCGACTGAGCTTTCTTTGAAGCACTAAGGAAGTATTTCAGCTTGCAGTGCATAGAATCACAGGATCATTAAGGTTGGAAAAGACTTCTGGGGTCATCTAGTCCAAACACCAATGCATCTTCACTATGCCCACTGACCATGTCCCTCAGTGCCACAAACACTCCAGGGGTGGTGGTTCCCAAAACTCCCTGGGCAGCCTGTTCCAATGCCTCACCACTCTTTCTGAGAAGAAATTTCTCCTAATACTTAACCTGAACCTTCCCTGGTGCAACTCGAGGCCATCACATCTCCTCCTGTCACTGTTACCCAGAAAAAGAGGTTGAGCCCTGCTTTACCACAGACCTCCTTTCAAGAAGTTCTAGAGAGTGATACAGTCTCACCTGAGCCTCCTTCTTGCATGAAGATTCTGTAGGGATGAGTTTCAAAGCCTTTGGGGCATGTCAAAAATCTCAGCCTTTGACATTTACACTGAAGATGCAACACAAATGTACTGCACAAACTAGAAGGGAGCCAGCACCTTCCAGCAAAATGACGGCACTAAAATCTGCCTGTTCCCATTGGTCAGCACTGTGTTTTGAAGAGGAAGGAAAGCCTGTCACGCTAATGCAGCTGCCCGATGACAGCAGGTGATTAAAGCACAACAGGCAGCCTGCAAAACCACGGGGCTGATGCCAGCAACCTGCAGTCACTGTGGCCCATGGCTGAGTCATGTGCAGGGTCCAGGGACTTCCCTTGTGGTGCAGAAAATGAGCAAAGCTTTCGTTTGAGAGCTTTGTTCTTCCTGGTGCAAATAGCTGCCGTGACCTCCAGGTGCAAGCACATCAATTATAAAACCACACAAATTAATGCCTGACCCTTCTTAAACAGTACCAGCAGAGGGAACACACAAGAAACATCCTGAGCCATGAAAGAAACTTGAAGTCATTCAACCAAGCAAAGCCCAGGCAGAGCAGTTAGACCTGGCAGCAGGCACTGGAGATTGCAACTGCATTGTACTGTACCCCCAGGCAGCATGTCTGAATGTGCAGACAATTTCTAAAGCATCTGCTGGGCTAGCATCTGCTTAGGTGTGACACAGCTTTGTGCACAGGACAGAATTTGCCTTCCTCTCTGCTGACGTGAAACAAATATTTATTCCAGGGCTGTATGGAAGTAATAGTTGGTTTTGACTAAAGAGAAATCAGAATTAGGTTCGTTCTGAAAGATGCCCCCAGGCAGGGTCAGCTTATGTTCAGGACGCCTCTCTGGAGATTTATATCCCACTCTTATCAATGTCACTCTGAGAACTTTCCAGTGGGGCGCCAGGCTGCAGGGCAGTTAGAAAGCAGTAGGGCAAAGGCATCACTGAGTCTCCGTCTGCACTGATGGGACCACTCCTGCATGTGAACCAGGAACAAAACACACTGATAGGTAGAGGGAATTCTCTAAAACTGCATACATCCCAAGTCCTACCCAGAAGTTTGGTTTTCCATGAGAAACACTTGACATGATCTTTTATGGTCTAAGGAGGAAAGCATGCTGAGCTGTCCTCCTGCAGAGCACAAACACAGGATGTTCACTCTGGATCTTAACTTCAGGGATGTGAGACACCTGGGCACGCTGCTCAGACACAGTGCATGGCACCGTCCTGGCAGCTGCCAATGGGCACTGACAGGGGGCACTGACCTCAGCCCTGTTCTGAGTCAGGGAGATAAGCGAGAAGGGCGGCCTGTCATCCCATCCTGGTGTGATTCCTTCTGGCAGCCAACACAGCAGAGGGCTGGCTGACAGCAGCATTGCATTACTTCCCAGGTATGACTTCCTGGCCACCACCTCCAGCAGGGCAAGTGGCCGGACAGCTTCCCACCCAGAGTCCATAGGGCATGGGTGTGGGGCTCCATGCGTGCTCTTTGTGGTGTTGTGGGCATGCTGGCAAAAGGGGGAGATGCTGCTCTGCTCAGCTGCTGTGGCAGAGGTACGAGTAGGGTGTGGAGCTTAACTGCTGTGGGTATTTTGTCACTCCCTGGATGGGAGCAGCTGCCTTTACTGATTAATGTATGGGGAGATACAGTGAAGTAACAGTGCCACGTGATCTGGACAAACATAAGATCACTCTGTGGCCAGGCTGTGCAAGCAGTTGGTGCATCAGGCACTTCGTCTGGAGAAATCTGTCATCGTGTGACAGGTGAGACGTATTTGAGTTTCTGGTGAACTTACATTCTCATCAAAGACTAAAACAGACCTATTGAATTGCACATGGCACATGAGAAAACATAGCAGGGGCCTCACTGGCTCAGACCAAATTTCTTCTCAGAGAGGTGAGGCACTGGCATGGGCTGCTGGGGAGACAGGGGAGTCACTGTCCCTGGAGGTGTTCAAGAACCATGTGAATGTGGCACTGAGGGACATGGTTAGTGGGCATGGCGGGGATGGGCTGGTGTTTGGATGAGGCGATCTTAGAGATTTTTTCCAACCTTAATGATTCTGTGATTCTACACTAAGGTATCCAAAATGACTGAGAGAAGGAACTGTTTGATAACCACAGCTGGGGACTCAGGGCTGAAACAGACAGGCAGCTGATGTAGAAGAGATGAGGTAGAAGAGACAGCTGGGAAGGGGTCAGACTGTGGAGGCACTGGAGGAGCTGTGCCATGGCAGCCGGACATGAGGACGTCAGGGAGGCTCTGCCTGAGAATGCCATGTGCTGGTGGAACCTTGATGAGAAGTCTGCATGTGGCCAGCTGTCTTCTTCATGGGCTGCAGCCTCCATGAGTATACACCTGTTTCAGAGCACTGACAAAGCCATAGGCACAGGAAAGAGTAACCTGCCAGGAGGCTAGCAACCCGGGTAACTCAGGAGCATGCACATTTTGTTATTACTGAGATGGCTTGGCACAGGGCAGAAATTTATAACTGACAGCAGGTTTGCTAGGGCAGTTAAGCAAAGCAGTATAACAATAGGAAAAAGCATTTCAAATATTTGACTTTATCTTGTAATTCCTTGCAGGCTGCTCCCAATTAACAAGGGGAATTTTGTCAGGCCTACAATGACTTTGATATGGTTGATAAATTCTGAGCTCTAGAGGTTTAAATGTTCCCATCCCCCAACTCCTTTAGCAAAAAAAAACAAAAACAAACAAAAAAAAAAAAAAAAAAACCACCAAAAAACAAAAAAAAAAAAAACAAAACAACCAAAAACCAAAAAATGTTTATTTATTTTTTAAAGGGTATGTGTGGACAGTAGAAAGCTGGAGCAAAGGAGTGGTTCTTTTCTGCAAGTAGCACATAGGGCTGGGACATGAAAGTTTAATGAGGATGGAAGTTCCTCATACTTTTCAAGCTACATCTTCATTAAAACAATTTATCACCAGTAAAATCAGTCTCAGCATGATGCTTCTGATATTTCATGTGGACACTTAACCAGGAGCACTCTTTATCTCACAAATCCATCCTGTTTGCTGGAGCTGACTGCAGCTGGCTATGCCCTGCCACCAGCTCACTGCTGCTGGCTAGGTGGCATGCAGAGCTGCCATTCCAGCAGGATATTTTATGGACTGCAGCTGTCAGCCTCTTTTACGAAGGTGCTTTCGAGCACATTCATGTGACACGGTTGTCTGCTGTGACAGGAGACTGGATGGAAAAGGGTCTTTCCGCTGCCTCTCCTGGCTCTTATACAACTTCTGCTGATTTGAGCATCCCAGCTCATCTAGGTTTGTTTTGTCTTGTAATGCAAGCTTTTGGGAAACCTCTTTTTGAGAAATGTGTGGCTGTGGCACTAGGGAACATGGTAAGTGGGCACAGTGGAGATGGGCTGATGGTTGGACATGATGGTCTTAGTGGTCTTTTCCAACCTTAATGACCCTAACATTCTATGATTCTCCTCTGCACACAGATAGGTATCTTTAGATAAATACAAGAGACCTTTCTCTGTGGAGGTCAGTTGTCCCAGAGCACTAGTTACAAAAAGCAAACAGTGGCAGCATCTTCTACAGATACAGAGCTCACACAGGAGTTCAGACACAATTCCAGTTCCCCAGAAGTTCAGCCCTACTCTCTTCTGGCAGAAGAAACCATGAAAACATCCATCATTTCAGTAGGACACAGAGTAAAAGGTTACTTTTCAAAAGAGTCAGGACTCTTCCTCAGGTCTGTGTAGCAGCTAGTCTCTACTTTTGGAGACAAGTGGTATGGGGGATAGAAGTTTGGGTAAGGAGCTAGGATGATAACACTTTTTATGGCAGAACCAAAGATAAAGAGAGACCTGGCGGTGACAGAGAGTCTGTATGGAAGAATCTGCAGGCACTTGTACCTGCAAAGATGCAGGTTGCAGTTGTGCCTGTTCCCTTACCACTGCCCTCCAGAACCTTGCAGTCAGAAGGCTGGCTTCTAATCTTCCACCCTGGTTGAGCCAGCAATTCACTGATCATGGTAAACGAGGACTTCTCCAGGCTGAACAAGCCCAGCTCCCTCAACCTGTCTATATAGGAGAGGTACTCCAGTCCTTTGATAATCTTCATGGCCCTCCTCTGGGTTTGCTCCAGCAGCCCCACATCTTTCTTGTAGTGCCTTCGTGTTGCGGAGGTTCTCTACACACATGATCATGAAAGTTCCAGGCTTCTTTGATGAGTAAAAGGATGTCCCCACCCCTCCTTTATTTCTTATATTCTGTGTAGTTGTTTTTTTTTCCCAGATCATCTTCCATAATCAGGATTCTTCCCTTGTTCTTATTGAGCTGCAGGAGCAGGGAACAGGTTTCTTCATTGATGTTTGGCATTCCCAGGATGCCAGCTTGATTTCCTCAAGATGTAGCAGGGCAAACACAGGTGCACTGTCTGAAGTTTGAATTATCACAGTCCACCTCACTATCAGCTCATCACGTGGCCCAAAGAAATGGGAAATAGAGAGGTATGCTCAGCCCTCATAGTGCAGTTGACAGGCTGGAATAATTCCCTGCTAGTTATGTCCTTGTTCCCAGCTTCTGCTATACGCTGCTGTTATCTATGACCCTTCAGCCTGTGCTACAGGTTTTGATGGCAGGACTCAAAGCTTGACAGAGCAGAGGCTGCCCTGGTTAATTTTCTGTCAAAGCCACGTTAAGAAACAACTCTCAGAAGGTTGATGATCATGGCTCTTTTTTTTATCAGCAGCAAGAACACCATTAATTTGAGGGTTCCAGAAAATTCACGATTTCATTTACCAATCCAAAAAGCATCTTCACTTAACTTAAACCCTTTTCTGCTTTCCAGCCCTGATGGTTTCATTCTACTGTGCCCAGTGCTGCCTTCCTGCTGGAGGTCAAAGCAGTGGAAGGAGTTAAACCAACCAGCTGTCCAGGAGAATTCAGACATGCAAGGGCTGCATAAACACACGTAGAGAGGCGACTGGCTGGCACATGATCCACTGAACAGATCAAACAATGCTAGTAGGAGCCAAGAACAATTTCCAGTACCTGCTACACTGTTCATCCCCCTCCTTCCTTTTATAGCTAAGCCAGGACAGTATCTTCCAGTGCTGCTGTAGTGACATGCACCTGGTTCTGAGCACATGCTCCTCACAAGGTGACACTTGTTTGTGCTTAGGCAATGTTATGCCACTTATGTCAGTGATGGCCTTTGAATCCACAGATCACTTGTGAGCATTATGTGCATCCACTGAAACCTAAGTGCCAGAGCTGCAGGGCAATAAATCTGTGCTTCATCTGGCACTGTACATCTTCCTCTCCCTCTCCTCACAGTCCTCTCTTCTTTTTCCTATTTCTGAGCTTAGAGTAGGGGTGCTAGGACATGCAGCTATTGAAAGGAGCTGAATAGCGTGTTTTCCCCTCATTCCAGCTGCAGAAAGAGCAGCAAAGTGGATTCCTCCCACCCACTTGACCCATCAGTGTATCTCAGGAAAGCAGAATATATTTTTTCCTGCCATGCTGAGAAGCACTAAGCAGATTCTGGGCAAAGATTCTTACAACCCCTTGATCACCCACTATTCTGAATACCTGAGCAGCACAAGGAGCTTATATGGTTGCTGTCAGAACACAGGTGGGTGTTTCATGTGTTTATTTTTCCTCTCACTTTCGGTTTGTGTCATTGAAGGATGAAAGAAAGACGTGAAGTAGGAAGATGCCTTCTTGCAGAAGATCCCTCTGTGGTTGGGCCTGGGTCTGTTCTAGCCAATTGCAAGTGGGCTCATTTTGCAGCTGGGATTTCCTGAGTGGTGCATAATTTGAGCTGTCAGTCAAGTGCTAGGTGGTCCTTCAGTTACCTAGGCTCTTGCAATGGGATACTCTGACGGTAATGGCTCTGACCTTGAACATAACTGAGTATAGAATGGGAAACCAGGGAAGAAAAGTAGAGAGTTCAGTTCAGTTCTGTGCTGTGGTAGCTCTGCACTGCAAGGAGCCCTTTCTGCTTTGAAGTTTTTATGCCCTGCCACATTGCACAGCTATGATCATTGTGTAATCAAATCACAGTGAGAAATAATACAGAGCAGGATCTCGGAGCCCTTTCTGTTGTGTGAGCTGGTTCTGCTGGCTGCGGTGTGTCTGCCACTCTGCATCAGTGTGGTGTCACTGTACACTGTGCTTTCCAAAAGCACTGGAAATCTTTCCAGTTATTTTGGCTAAAGCTCTGAACTAGATGGAACTCTGTAGGAACCCTTTGTAGAAGTTAGGAATCGTTCTTTTTCTCTGGGCAGAGACAAGGTGCAGTGACATTGAGAAGGAAATGCTGCTGGGTCTGAAGAACTTTATGGAGGGTAGTGAGCTGCAGGTGCTAAATTCTGCTCTTAGCTGCCTGCTCCAATTGTCACCATACATGGAAGTTGGGAAAAACAGACATTGGCCATTTATGCAGTTATTCCCCGCTTGCCCCTTTGGGTCTTGTCCTGGCAGTGTGATGGGTGAAACTAGAGAAGCAGCATCAGGTTGCAGGAGCAATTTTGACAGCTTGAAGGGCCAGACCTAGTGCTGGGAGACACAAGGCAGCCCCATTTGTCTTGGCATTACTAAACTCAATGGGATTTTGGCCATAGTCTTCAATAGAGCTAGAGTTTCACTGAGCATACCTCAGAAAGCACTGTATCATACAGTTGTGTTGTCTGCCATGTCATTTGCTAGTAGTAAAATAAGAATGTACTCCGTGTCACCCATCTCTGTCTTCACAGATCTTCACCTGTGTTATTTTTTCTCATGCACTGCCTCATCTGTTTCTATCTCACAGAATCTACATATCTACCTATCTAACCTATTTTTTATTTCAGCCTGATTGCTTCTTGCTGCCCTCCCTTGCCGTCTCCTCAGCTTGCTCTCACATGTACTCTAAAAGGAATGTGCCTACAAGAGGTATTTTTATTTGGCAGCCTGAGTAAGCTTTCTGTTTTGGCTGCAGGTACTGAGATAAGCAGCCAATGGAGTTGAGATCTCCTGTGTCACGTTTTAGCTCTTTCCATCTGATAGAGAAGATGACCTCACTGGCTGTGTTGGGGAGGTATGGTTGCAAGGGCAAAGAAATCAGAGTTAACCTTGAAAGAAGAAGCACAGTGGTGCACATGTATTTTTGGTCTGATTTGTTGTATAATGCAGAGGTGCTGTGTGGGATTCAGGCAATTATTTAATACAGGTGTGCAAAGGAAAGCAGTAATCCAGATACTGGGGTAGTAAAAGATATTTGCCCTGTCACTTAAGCAATAGGAGAGGATGCTAAAGGGACTTTGTCTGCTTTTGACAAATATCCTCCTTGGAACATGTTATTGTCTGATCTAGAATCTAAGAATCATTTGAGTTGGAAGGGACTCTTGAAGTCCATCTGGTCCAACTCCCCTCCAATAAACAGGGACAACTGCAGCTCTATCAGGTGCTCAGATGGTGCCCCATTCAAACCGACCTTGAGAGTCTACAGGGAAACATAGAGGTGATATAAGATGTTATATGATCTTTGTCTCTTCAGTTAAAGAAAAGGAGACTGTAATGTGTCAGGGACACAGCTGATCTGCTGTTTTGTGCTCCTATGATATCTGGACTCTCGGGATACTGAGGATAATCTGGTTCCAGATAGTAATGGAGGGGCCATTAGCAAGACACCAGGATAAATTCTCCCATACAAAAATGTACAAAAACATTCTAGGTGTGTTTATGCTTCTGCTTGCACTGAGATTTGAGAGTCTCAGATGGCACTGGCAAGTTGTCTGAGAGAACATTTTCAAGACAGACAATTTAATGCCGCAAAAACAGTGAAGAACTGAGGGGAAGTTGTGGTCTGAGCTGTTAGGAAACAAGGAACCAGGCAGGCCTGAGGAGAAGACTAGTCTGTGTTGCTTCAGTGCATGAAATATCTGAAAGTCTACCTTGTTATCACACAGCACCAGATAGAATCAAAACCTGTGTTGCGTCAAAGCACCTGGAATTCGGAGACTGTGCTGTCCTGTCATGATTTCCAGCTTTGTGACTTTTGATTCTGGGGAGAAGTTGTCCTCTCCTTCTGAGCAGAGCCACAGTGATCAAGTTATTTTAGGGGCATGGTTGGGAGGAGTGATGTGTTTGTATCTCCTGTCATGAAGGTCCCTCTCACTTTATGTTGGGTCACCCATCATGCCTTGCACAAACGCATTTGGAGACATTAACTCATCCTTGGTGTGACATTAAAGAAACCATGATGCTTTTCCAGTAAGAGTCATGCATACAGAAATGAGGTTAATTCTGGTCTACATGGATGCTAGCTCAGTGCATCCTTGCACGTAGTAACCATGGTGTGGATGGGGGTGTGTGCTAAGGCAGCCAAACTGCTACGTTTTGACGGTTCTGTTGCATGCGCTAAAATAACATCATTCTGGTTTGTTGTTCCTCCTCTTCCACCCTCTCCCCTCACTCAGTAAAGTCTAAAGGTAACAAGCTCCAGGTATTAAAATAGCTCCTGTCTAGCTTGCACAGTCTATTTCAGGAGGTTGGTTCCATCTTGACACAGATAGAATACAGAGACATTGTGGAAACCACAGCCACAAGAGGCCAAAACTAAATGATTTCCCAGCTTATGCAGAGCAGTTTGTTCTCCCCCCACCTCCTCCCATCCCCTCTCCTAGCTTAAAATAACAGTGGGAAGCTGTTTGGCTTTGTTTTCTTGGATTCTTCTTCTTGCTGTAATTGGTCTAGTGTAAGGAGATGGAAAACCGGGAGGGAGTTGTGAGGTGGCAGAGACTTGTTGCCTTCTGGATTGAGGTGAGACCTCCAGAACCACCAGAAAAAACAAAACCCCACATGTATTTCTGGGATGTGTTTTCACGGAGCAAACAATCAGTGGGTAAATTGGTGCATGGATTTAGCATCTTGGATTATGAAATTGGTCTCATTGCTTGTCTTAGATTGACCCAAAGGACAATGGACAACTTTAAAGAGTTTCTTCTGAAAGGACAACAAATAATTCCAGGCCTACTCCAGACCTGCATCAGAATTAGTAGGTTGGTAAAACTTCCACCTTCCAGTCTTAACTGCACCAGAGTCAGTGAATATTTCCAAATGCATCTGTGGACATGAAGGTGCCCCTAGCCCTTGAAAAGAAGTGTAGCAGCAAAAAGATGAACTCTCAAATCCTAACAAAAAAACTATCCTCATTTTTCAAGAGGTGTCAGATTGTGGGTGTGCAAATTACAGTAGGAAGCTGCAAACATGAATGGAGTCTTGGAACCAGATGGCTCTGCACCAGAAGGGTTTGCAAGAAACTAGGCCTCGGGGTGAACCTTGCTGCTTTGCAAGCAAACTCCCGGCACTTGCTCCGAGTGATATTCAATGCCAGAATTTAATGTGCAACAAACTTTATCACTTGAGGACTTGTGTGCCTCATCATTGTAAAATCAGCGTTAGCAGCATGCTGTGGGTACTTTCACCTTTGTAAGTAGAAATAGTGCGCGGATGCAATATCCAAGCTCAAGTTTCTAAGACTCATTTAAGAGTAGTCAACGCTGTGTAAATATGGAATTATTTTTTTTCCTTTGTAAATAGCAGCAATCAACCCAACAACTTGATCTAGGAAAGCACTACCATTTTTTTTTCCCTTGGTGCGTGTTATCTTGCTTTATAGAAAGGAAACAGAACAGAAATCAGAATTTCTGTTTAATGAAATAGATGTTTTGACATTTGTTTTATGACGAGAATGAGATGTGCATTTGAAACAGTAATATTTTTGAAAGCGAGTTCTAAAATGTTTATACCTGGAAGTTGCTTTTATTGACAGTTCTGAGGGGAATGGTCTATGTGACTGTTCAAGGTTGTGGTGTTCTGAGTCAGTTTGTTCATTTTGCCTGAATGCTTGAGTCAGTTCAGCATTACAAAGAATTTCTGTATGGAGGCACATGATCCAGGCTGAGCGGTAGCACCATTTTCTCATGTGAAACAGAAGTATTATGGGAAAGAACTGCAGATGCTTAGGAGACAGTGCAGCATAGTATGCAAATGCACTCGAAAGAGTATTTTGGGCCAAGTCAAAGATGTATCATCATTCACACTGGATTATCTGATTTTAAATACATGGGTTTGATTTTCCTACTGGAAAAATGAAAAACAAATCCCTTGGGAAACAAAAACTGCTGACTTCTGTAGAAAGTCTGTTTCCCTCAGGAATAAATTATAGCAGAGATTTCCTGACTAGGTCTATTTTAACATATGTAGAGCCTGTCTGTCTGTCTTTCCATCTACCTATCCATCTATCAATCTTTCCATCTTTCTATCTTTTGCATTTAATGAAGGCTTAATCATTCTGCATTTAAGGACAGTTTGTCCTTAGACTTCAGCTCAAGCCCAAAGTCACCTCCATGCGTCAAACTATAAAGTATTTATCACATACCTCTCTATGGACTAACCCACAGATGTGAACCAGCGTATTATTGTCAGTAGCTGAGTAATTATCTTAATTTGAGCAAAAAGGTCAATGGGACCAAATGTTGCTGTAACTGTGTGGTCAGAGTGTTACACACCCACACATGTTATTATTTGCTCAATGTTCTTTCTCTCTCTCTCTTTCTTTCTTTCTCTCTTTCTTTCTTTCTCTCTTTCTTTCTTTCTTTCTTTCTTTCTTTCTTTCTTTCTTTCTTTCTTTCTTTCTTTCTTTCTTTCTTTCTTTCTTTCTTTCTTTTCTGCTGTTTTTTTCCCTTCTTTTTCTTTCTCTCTCTCTCTCTCTCTTTTTTTTTTTTTTCCACAAACCATAAAAATAAAGACACTGTCTCTTGCTAGAAATGTGAATGGAATAAATTGTAAGTTCCTGAAATGCTCCACGTCAAATTAGCTCATGTAAAAATGCTTTCCACTTACATTGCTTCTAAACACTGCAAGGACAGCCTGCTCTCCTTGGGCCAGACATCCCTATTTCAGGAAACATGGCACAGGAGGTGTAGCCCAGCCAGGACTGGGCGAAGTCAATGAGGCCACCTGGATGTGTGCTGCTGGAGGAGCTGCTCTGTGCTTCCCAGGTTCTCCACAAATTGTCTGATCCATGCAAAGATGAGAGGAACATGAGTATCAGATGCTCCCTTTTCCAGAGGGGGAACTGCAGCTGAAATTGTTTCCGATGTGTCACAGAGGAAGTGTGTGTCTCATTGTCATACAGGGCCCCTGCAATGGGAATTAAGCACCTATCTTCCCTGTAGGGGTCTGCAAAGTTCTCCATAAGGTGTTTCTCCAGCCCCTACCTGGGCCATGACATGTCCCTCTGGCTTTTCTGCCTTTGTTCCCTCTACACTTGATGTACCTGTGTGGGAGACCTTCCAGTGTGGTGAGTGGCCAGGTAGCTTTCAGCTTCTACCTCAGAAACACAGAAATAGCCTGGATGTTTCTCAGACCATGCAATAACTGTAATACTCACACAGCTCCTTCCAGCCTGTTGCTTTTGTGGTTTAAATACACTCTTTAAGCTCTGGCCTCCAGACCTAGAACCCCAACCCAAGGCAGAGGGAAGTTATAATAAAACCATAGATGATACAGTCTGATATCTTGAAGATTTATTGTTTCTGCTGCCTTAATAAATCCAGTTGAGCTTGGTGAGGTGTATGAACTGTTCCTAGAATCCTGGTTTCTTGCCTGGGTTTATGACCAGAATAGAATTATTGGATTTACAGTATCAAATATTCCTGGGAAGAAGTACTTGCAAAATAAGCTGCATTCTCCACCTCAAAGAAAATAAATAAATAAAATCTGGAACTGTGAATAGGAATTGCAGAACTCAAGACTTGCGGGAAGGATGGAAAGGGAAGCCAGATGAGTCAAAAATCAGAGTGGAACCACTTTGACCTCTTCAGTGAGGAAAAGCCAAGAAACCAACTTGCAAGAATCAAATCCTGGCATTCTCCCATTGGACTCTCTGCAAAATGTGCAATGTTTGTTAATGATGATCCTCTTTCTATGCAACAAAAACACTTCTGGAACAGTAATTCAGTGTCTCACAGACCCAAGCTCTGTATAATGCAAGGAACCTGGGGACAGTTGTAGAGATGTTCTGAGCATTTCTGGAGGGCATGTGAATGTGCAGCATCTCATACATAGCCCAGCTCTTCCAGAGAGGCAGCGCATCACCCTTGGGTGTGTCTTCAGCTGTAGACTTCAGCTAGCTAGCTGCAGGCTGTTGCTCTCAGACCTCTTGCTGTTCTACAGGTACAACCTGAGCCTACAGTTTATTTGCTGCCCCAACTCCATCTGTGTTGCCCCAGCTCAGATAGGAAATGTTTACCAAGAGCTGATCTCTGCTAAAGTCATTGCTCAAATACCTGGACAGATGTTGGATTGGGTTGAGACACTCCCTGAAAGTACATGGGCAATGAGTGAGAAGCTCCTCTTGCATGGCCTTGCTTCTTACCTTCTTATTATCAACAGTGCAACTGTGATTCTTTTGTTATCTCTGAAAATAAATATTTCTCTTGGATTGAAATCTGCTCTGGAAAGGCTGTTTCTTCCCCAGTCAGAGGAGGTATATTACAACCTCCCATATGTTGTAAAATTAGCTCTTTTCTTATGACCACTTCCATTACTTGAAGAGGCTGACTCTCCTTCTCTGTTCCCCAGCCATGGTGACTGTGTCTGGCACTGGATATCTATTTGTAATTTCACTAGAAACTGGTACAGTTTAAATGATCAGAGGCTACTTAGTGCTATGTTTTCTAACAAGCTCTTCCTTCAGCCAAAGGTTTCCTTGCTGTGTGCTCTGGAAAACAGTTTCTAAGCTTTGCTTGCTTTATTGTGTGGCTTCGGATTTTTCCTGTGATTATTCTTGTAATCACCTGGTTAAAGATATGGCCAAGGACAAATGAAAAGGAAAAGGAGAGGAATATTCCCTCTGGAGGCTGCTCATGGGTAAGTGTTGAGGTTCTGTAAAATCACAGTGCAGTAACAGCAAACAGAGCAGTTGCTATTTTGCAATATACTGACGTGACAGTGATCACTCACTGGCATTCACTTTGGCTCTTCACACTGCATTATTGTGTGAGATGTTGTTATCTGGCAATGACATTCATCTGACTGCACACACCCTACATGTTCACAAGTTGGCTCTGAAGGAGGGAGGGTTGGTTTATTTTAATATGTCATGGTGAATATTTTAGCTGTCACTCTAGGGAAAGTGTGTGCTCACACTTAAGGATGCCCTCACATGGCCTGTGCTTTTTGGCATATTACTCAGATCACACAAGAAATAGCAGGGACAATTTTTGATGTGACAGTGGTTGATGCCAACAGAGTTTATGAGACTGAGATCTCTGTTTCACAGTACAAGGTACAGCTGCACTCTCTAGATAATACTGATGGAGAAGTTATCCCAGGCATAGGAATCCCTCCGTGGTGTTAGTGACACAAATAAATTTTGCAACATGTGCATTCAGCAGCTTGAGTGGGAATGTGGCAGGATTGGGCTCTGTGAATGGATTTGGTGTAAGGATAGCTCATTGCACCTATTGCAGGCTTTTGTGAGCCAGCTGTGCTGGGGAAACAAGAGATGCTGCAGCATGGATCTTGGCATTCAAGGTTGTAGAGAGTACTTTTGGCTGTAGAGCATATTTAGACCTCCTGTTCCCAACGTGACTGAGCCCTGTGATAGCAGGAGAATGGTTCTACCTCCACACGTCCTAATCCTCCATCTTTCCCTAGAAATATGAACTGAAATCCCCTTAGCGTATACACAGTATTGACCCCAGCTCTCTTGTGTACTCCAAGTGGAGGAAGCACTTTCACAAACCCCTATATATAGGAAGAAAAGCAGTGAGCTAGCTGTGAAATAGCCAGGAAGGATACTGTGCTCTTTTCAGAACAGATGCTCTGCTCTGATCTCCCTATGCAGCTTACAGCGTCTCCAGAAGAACTGTTTCATTGCTGCATATTCACTATGCGCTGTCCATCAGGTGTTATGTCCTGCCAGTGAAGTGGTAACGATATTGTTGATGGTGGGTTTTGCTAGAGTGGGTATGTCAACCTGTCTGTCAAGCCCAGCAGGGAGTGACGTATCATCATACATCAGCTACTCCACAGCCCTTGATCAAAGTGACGTTGGCTTCCTTCTCTATGCCTTAGAAGTGTGAATGTATCTGGGGAAAGTGCCACTCGTACTGCCTATTTCTATGTTTGTTCTGCTGGGATTCTGCAGCAGAAGGAATCTTGAAGAAAGCAAAAAATACCACGCAGACTGGTGAACAGTTATTGGAACCTGCTGTTTTCTAGGTATTATGCTGGAATGGGCTGCTGTGGTTAGAAGAGCATGACTGTGGGACTATTGAAGGAGGTGGGAACCTTGCCATGGTTTGGTAATGCCTGGCTGGGCTGCTGGGCTATGTAATATAAGCCTGCGTATTTAGGTTCTGGGTTCAGTCACAACTGTCGGTCTTGTCTTCCATGACTGCTCCCCATCCACCTGTCATGGCCTGTTCTTTCCCACAGCACACATCTCTTCACTATACTGGCAGTTCTGTGAGAGGTCCCTCTCTCTCTCTCTTTTTTTTTTTTTTTTTGTAAATCAGCATTACATTTCTCTGTTTGGATTTACACAAAAATCCTTTTCTTTACATGAGGGAGGATCTATCCGAAAAGAGGCCTGCATATGTGCACTGTGTGATTCATGGAGCATTACAGTGCACATTGATTATGCTCAGAGACAAACAGATCATCAGCAGCTATTTTTTTTATTTTCCACACATGTGACTGACCCTTGGATAGATAGCCCTGTGACTAATCCATGCCAGGAACATCTTGATGGACTTCCTGATCCCGTGTGCTCTGTAAACTACCTGGGCTTCCTGACTGACAAGGAAGTGCAGCCCTTGTAAGACACAACACCTGGTACCACTGCACTTTATTTGCACCACTATTTTATGAGGCAATATCCCAAATCCTTACTCAATATTTTTCTTAGCTTTTATACAGGCAAAACTCCCACTAAGTTGATACTAGCATTACCATGGTGATAAACTCAACAGGAGAGGCTTTCCCTTGTGAGAATGCCATCTGTATAGTAGGGGCAGTGCTGTGTAAAGTTAACCAGCTCTTCGTATTATTCTGTGTTTTTTTACCCTCATAGTTGCCCATAACGTTTCCAGTTGCCATGTTAGATCTCTTAATTCAGTGTGATTAATTAATTATTTTTTGCAAAGGATAAAGTAATCGATTGATTTCTGAGAATAAGTTCAGGAAAATGACATTGCTTTGTACATATATATGTGTGTGTGTACACACAGGTCGAAGAAATGCAATTAAATATATGTGTGTATATATATATATATGTATATAGATACAAACACAGGTAGCTAAGAAAGTAATGACTCTTACATTATTATATTGGCCCACAACATCAAAGGTGAATGTTGGTGGTACAGCAGCAGAAGTTGAACCTTCCCACCAATATTCCCTTACATTTTATTGCTGTGTGACAGATGGCAGCAGAGGGGCAGTCTGACAAAACAGTGTCTGACCTGGAAGTGCGTATGGAGCAAAGGTGTGTCACCGAATTCCTCCATGCAGAAAAAAATGGCACCCATTGACATTCACTGACGCTTGTTGAATGATTATAGAGACCAAATAGTGGAAAGTTGGACCGTGTGGGCAAGATTTTCCTAGCAACGATGCTGTCATAGCAGCTGTGAAACAGTGGGTCACTTCCTACTGGTGCAGATATTTATGAGTGTGGCATGCATGCCCTTGTTCATTACTGGAGAAAGTGTAGAGCTAATGGTGCTAACTATATTTAAAGTTAGTGTTCTGTAGCTGAGAATGTGCTCAAATAGTGTTATTGTGGTGTTTGTATCTGTTTAGTTTCCATGGAAATAATAGGAGGCATTAAATTTGGAATGATCTATATGTGTACACACACACACACACACATATATACACACATACACACACATATGTCTTTTTACAGTATTTTCACTGACTGCCTTGGCAGAAGACTTTGATACTTCTCTGGAAAATTATCAATATGTTATTAGTAGCTACCTTTTCTAAAAAATACTATCCAAAGCTAACCATAATTTAAGCTCCAAAAAGCTGTGATGTGCACAGCCCTGGGGAGCAGGAGAGCTGTGCTGTCCCAGGGATCCTTCACTGAGCAAGGTTTTCTCTGCTGCTGCTTCACTGATCTTCAGACGTGTGAGAACTTGTGGTGAGCCCTTCTCCACTTTGTGGCCAGATGTGACTTCAGACTGTGGGGAGGAGGAGCATGCTGATTGCAACGTAGAAAGACAAGATGTAGGAGGAGAGGAAGGTCACCAGGTCCACTCCCTCATCAAGAGACAGAGTCAACACTGCCTAAAACAGATGTGACCAGCACTTCTTTCATGACCTCCTGAGGTATCCCCATGCACTGTAGGTCAAAGCCTCCTGAAGATCTTGTGTCCTCACTGTCCAGCCCCATATCTCTCTTACAACAGCCTTATCCCTGATCTCAAGTCCAAGTGAGCAGTGTGAACAATTACTTTCTTCTCTGTGACACACAAGTCAAAGAGCACAAACTTGTCTTCCATCAGTTCTGTTTCTTTTGGATGTGTATCTTCTAATCTCTTCCATTATTTCTTTTTTCCCCCTCTGTTTTCTGATATGTGGTCCTCTATTCACCACAGACAACAGACAGGGTCAGGCTGCCCAGGAGCTGTGGGAAGAAGAGCGATCACTTCATGCATCTCCCTTGGACTCATTGTGTTTCTCCATCATGCCCTGTGCAACTCTTTCACTTTCAGGGAATAGTAAGACATTGTTGGCTCCCAAGTAGACACGTAATAGCATTATCACAGCTATCAGGTGATCAGGTAGTATCTGAGTCACGTTAACTCTACGTAAGGTAATATGAGCTGGTTAAGGTCTCTGACTCATACACTGGCGAGCAGGGTTTACCCTGGCGGAGCTCCTGCTTCTGCTCACTGCTGGGCTGCTCTCCCATCCCTGCAGCTCTCGTGCACTGCTGGCAAACTACTGCTATGACCAGCCTGTGCCACTTCTTCCTACACATGTCTGGAAGGTGAAGATGCTACCTGAGCTGCTGAGCAATGCTTGCTCAGAAGGAGAAACCACTGAGAGGTGACAGTAAACTACTGACAGGTAGCAAGGAACAGCCATCTCAAAATAGGTTGCTCCATCAGTGTATGTCACCAAGGTGGCTGGAGTCAGCCTTTGAGGAGTGTCTGGCTCAGCCTGCTAGCTACTGAGATGCCATCACAATTTGCCATCACTGGGACACCAGGTGGGATAGGGGAGATCCATATTGAGCAGCATCCCAAATTGGAGGAGAAACTAAACGCTGGAGATATAATGTCATCATGTTAACTTTAATCTCATTAAGGTTTGTGAAGAGAGCAGTTACAATGGGGAAGGCATAGCAGGTGGAGATGAATAATTGCACGTTCAAGACAGAGGCTGGATAGAGAGTGGTGAATAGGCATGGGGAGAACAGGAAGAAATTTTGAACCTGTGCAGATTACAGATTACATTCTGCGTGGGCAGAAAACCTGTGGGTTAAAAGTAAACTGCCTTAACCTTCCAAAGTTGCTATCTTAGTGTTTGCACCTAAGAGGGAAAGTAGTTACACAAAGAAGGCCGACCTCTGCTACTCCTAACCTAGTAGTCCTTGTCTTTGCAAAGTTTACCTGTCTCTGAGCAGGGCTTTTTGTATGAAAAAAAGAAAAGTTCTGCTGAAGAGGGCAGGGGCTCTCTTGCACATAAAGAGTCAGAGGAAGTAGCAGTATCCCTGCCACGGAAGGACTAGCAGCACAGACATGGGGTCTGCTTAGAGGTGAGAGCATGTGGAAAGCAGAAGGCACAGCAGGAGACTGTCTCTATTGCCTTGGGGAGTGTTTGTGGTCCCTTCCCAAGCCCTGATTATTTGTTCATTAGTGGTGAAAGCAGGACCACAAGAGGCCTGTGTCCTGATAATATCTAAAACTGATGCAGACGGGTTGATGGATCTGTTTCCATCATACCCACTTGGATGCATCCCTGGGATGAGGGTGGTGTGTGGGAAGGGACCAGCCAGCAGTTTCACAGCACTGTTCTTTAGTAGAATCACTGCAGCATTACTCTTTATGGAAAACACTACTTTGAGGGGTGAGTCTTTGGGGAATATGTTAGATGAAGATGCATGTATCAGCCCAGTCAGACAATGTGAAGGTCAACAGGTTCCCAGGCTACATGTCCCCAGGTGCCCAAGTCTTTACGGGGAGCCAGTGTATCTGGGTTCTCTCTATAAGCAAATTGGGAGGAGGCCAAGGGAATTAGTGCAGTGAAATGCTTACCAGGAAGACGAAGATAAATATTCATGTCTGGATTTGTTTCCCATCGACTTTTTTAATTACATAAGGAAGAGACAATGTCTGCAAAAGAATTCCCCTTCTCCTCCCACAGGATATAAAATGCTTTGATACATGTCCTTTTCAACAACAGGAATCATCCTGAAGTGAGTTCCTAGAAAGTCCCCCAGGAAGAGATCTTCATATTTTCTATGGCTAAACTGTCAGTTTCTGAAGAATGGAATGGCTGAAATTCCCCCCTGTGCAGTATTGGAGCCAAAGGCCTCCTCAGTTTGTGGGTGACCCTGGCTCCCTGATCTGAAATGGTAAGGGGGACAGAGGGTCCAGCTCTACCATGGACTAGCACTTGCCTTTTAATAGCTGCGTTCACAACAGCTCTTCCTTCTCTCTGTTACATCACTCCCCATTCTCTATTCTGCTTGGGAGGGGGGTAAGTCTCAAATGGTGTCATGCCCTTGATATCATAGCTCTATTTTGAGATGAGCTTAGGTTTACACAGTGAGAGTTATGGCTTTCTTGTATTCTGATGGGTACTGGAATGCTAAGGCCTGCAGGCTATGTCAGGTAGAATTCAATGGAAGAACCCCAAAAAACCAATAACATCTTGTGGAGAGCTAGACTGGAAATTTGCCAGATAGACAGACACATTATGGACATCATGGCCAATGGAGCATGGACCAGGGCGAGAGAAGACTCTTTGGTGCATTTAAGTTACATTTGTATTTGTTTGTGCAAGAAGAAATGTGGAAATGTTCCTCAAGCCCAGCCAGAGACAACCTGTCTGTGCTGAGAGTGATCCTTGTCTCAGTAGGAAGCTGTGCCATGTTGTACCACAGATGTCAGCCTGGGTGGTGGAGAATCTCAGCTTCTGCACTGTGCTGATGATACTTCTACTCTGTTGCTTGCTCCACAATAAAACTGAATCACCAGCATGTTTTTTTCAGGCATCAAATTATTTAACAACTGACCAGTGATACCACCTTAATTCCTCCCATTTTCCCTCTCCTTTTCAGCCATGTGTTCCCATCTCTTTCTAACCACAATGATCATGCTCTGCTGTAATTTGTCAGAGCCTTAAGTGGGCGCAAAGGGAGATACTGGTTCCTTGTTTGCTCTCATTTTTAGCTGGTCTTTAGTCACTGCAAGGTAAAATGACTAAACCAAACTCACAGAGATATCTGCAGCTTTGTCAAAGCATTCCTGCTTATTTTAATTGCTTCTGATGAGAACACTCACTACCAAAATATTTTGCACTAAATTTCATGCTTTCGCACAAGCAAGTATAGAAGAGTTTTTGGTAGATATATTTGTATTTGCTTGTTTTCATCATCGATTCTGTGAAGCAGTATAATCCTGTTGGGATCATCAAATAGGCAGTATATTGTTTCACTCTTTCACTTCTTACTATTTTAAGAGTTAGTATAGCCCACTGCCTTTTTGAACAAACTCTTCTCTGTTTTTGAAGGGCCAGCATGCTGCTAGTTTATGCTGCCATTCCTAACTTATCTTCCTTCCCAACCAGCTGTAAATCGGACCAGGATCTTGTACAGGAGAGGAAGAAAAAGTGTTAAATCTCTTGTTGTTTTAAGCTCACACCCAAGCAAGAGCAGGTGGAGGAAAAAGAGCTATATTCTGGCAGCTTGCAAGAAGGCTGGTACTTACCAGAGCTGTGTCTCTGTTGCTCTATACCATGGCTGGATAGATGACTGCATTATTCTTGTTTGAGTACTTGGTATGCGCCTGCAAGACAAGGAAGGTAGGGAGAATTCTGTTGCACTCAAAAAGTATCAGAAAGGTAATGGAAAAGGTCTAGGAACAGCCTAAGATGTCTTCAAATGATGAGCAAAGCAATGGCCAGGGAGTGCAGTGAAGGAGATGAGAGACTCTGCCTGGTAGGGAGTATTTGCTATTTCTGCTGACCATCAGGAACATGAATATAGCATTCCTCTTCCTGGCTAAGGTATACACAACTGCTCTCTGCTCTTCACCACAGAGGAAGGATACAGCAAACAGGCTCTACTTTCTACCCTATTTTGCCTGAAAAAACATTCCCACCACCTCATGCTGTTGTCCTCAGCTAAAGCCCAAGGTTTCCCAGAATGGCTGGAGTAAGGCTAAGTGCTCACAGTCCTCTCTCTAGCAGAAGTGTCGTGACCGAAGACAGCAGGCCTGAGCATACCATCACAGGCTTTACCAGAGTTTTTAATGCTAACAGAGCTGTAGAATGAACAACACAATCCACATAACTGCTTCTGTATCTGGATCAACACTAAAGCCTAAGGTGAAGAGCAAAGAAATGGAGAATGAATCCAATGGACGGTTGTAATTCAAGTCAGGAACCTCAGTCATGTAAATATATCAATAACTGCTTTGTTTATGTTGGCTGATGTACCTCCCTCTCTGAATTGTGGCATTGACTAAGTATTGTGCTCATTTCAAAATAAATACCCTGCTTTCTGGGCAGATATCCCATGGTACAGTGTTTCGCCACCATGCTCTGGGCATGCTGGCAATGGCATACAATTGCTGTGTCAACAGGGGACAGAATGGAACTCTTTCCTTGGCCCCAGGGCTCTGTTCCCATCTGCTTTCCCCAGCTGGAGGTGTGTGTAGCATAAGGTGAGGCCTTGTTTGGCCCACATGGGACTGCTGCCTACCTACATTATTGCTATGAAGCCGCAGTTTGTCAATCACTGACAGTAACAACATACCATAAACCCTGCTATTGCCCATGTGGCCATGTCTACAACCCATTTGAGTAGTTACCTAGATAATTAGTAACTGCAGCCACAGTTGCTGCTCCTTGAGCAGATTCCCCTTTCCTACCACCTCAGTGCCACCAGGACTGACAGTTGGAGCCACTGATGAGAACAGCTACTTTGCATGAGCAAATGTGGGTTTTGATGGCTGTAAGGATCATGACAGCACTTGTAGTGAGGAGGAAGTGCTCTGAGGACAGGTGAGACCAAAGGCTTGGAAAGGTAAAAGAAACTTAGTCAATTGAAAAAGCTCTTCTAGGCATATAAGCCACTAAATTAATCTGGAAGCAGTAGCTGGTTATACAGACCACAGTGCCTGCAGACGTGGAGCAGAGAGGGCTGAATGGAGAGAGAGGTAGTGCATCTGCTCCGCTCAGTGATTTGTGTCCAGGCTTTGGCAGATACGTTGCTGAGAGGCAGTGTTTACCCCCACAGTAGCCTTCCTGCTTGCCACTTGACCTTCCAGTCTCATCCTTGCCCCCTTCTGGTTGACTTTTGACTGTCCTCAGTTAATCTCTTGCCATATTCTTTCCTTTCCCCTTTTTAGCATATTTGCTATTCAGCAGGTTCACCCAGCAATAAATGATTAACCAGCAGATTTGCCGTTCAGTCCCTTACTGGAATCTGGCAATTTCTCTGCTAGCTTTGTACATAAGATGGAACAGAGAGGAAGCACTGAACAAGCCTTGGCCTGTACCTTAAGTGCAAGTAATGACAATGAGGAAACATTAAAAAAAAAAAAATAGACTCATCAATTTGAGCAGGGAGACAGCCAACCCCATACTCACTGGGAATGTGTGTGCCACCTTCACATGGATGATATTAACATGCTGAATAGCAGGAAAATGTTAAAGAACCACCGCTGTGACTACATTTCTCAGCAGAGAGGGCTGGGAGGAAGCAATGACATCTCTATGCCAGCCCCACTTGAGCCAACCGTGTGGAAAATTCTGGCTTGAATCCCTCACGAGATGGGACTGATGTGGGCAGATACATGTGGGTGCCATGCAGTTGGTGGAAGAGCTGGCGATGCAGACAGGATAGTCCTGCAAAGTGACCTCCCCTGTTTTCAGGGAAAGGGGTGTTTGCATAAAGCAGAAGGCACAGAGCTGCTGGTGCCATTGCTCCCCAGCAGGAGAGGAACTGCTTGGGGAAAAAAAAAAATAGAACTTCTCCTTGCAGGGTGCTTTCCTCCCTTTAACAAGGTAAGCAGGCAAACGAGTCAATTATATGCTGAAGAACAATGAAATAAATGTTTCCAAGGTGCCTTTTAAATGCCAAGAGTTATAAAACAGTGAGTGGAAGAAAGCAGGACTCAAGATTCCCCGGTGCCCAATTCAGGCAATGCTTAACTACTAGACTGTGAGGTGTTGGAAGGCCTCCAGTTCCTCTTCTGGCAGCTCTCCCCCCAAATCACAAGCACAATTTTTCTTTTTCGTTCAAAGAAACAAATAAATACCGTCCTTAATTGTGTTCTCTGGAAGTGCCTTGAATGGAGAAGAGAGAGGAAAGGAGGAATAGCAGTGTTTCATCTCATGCCTACCTTTCCAGGTTCTTCCAGGTGCTGACATGTGTGAAGACCCTTCCTTGGTTGCAGGAGCATATGTAATTAGCACAGTACATTATGCATTGCCTTCCTATTTGTCGGCTCATTCACCTCTGTGCAAGCAACACAATGCTTGAATGCCACTTCAGTGCTGCTGCCAACTTCAGCTGTCCCACGTACCCGAATCAGACTTGAGGACGCATGCCTTAAAGAGCAAAAGCACTGAGAATAAAGGTAATTGGGGCATGGGGATTTATTTGTCTTTAGTTTCAAGCCACCGTCTTTCACATTGTCAAGGTTTTCTCATCAGTGTAAACACATTTTTCCAAGGAGGTTTCATGAGCCAGGTGGCTGGAAGAGACAAGCATGAGGGAGGTTTAAAAGTCAGAACAAAATGGTCTGTGACAAACTGTGGAAGATGCAGCATGGAGTAGAGTGTTTGGTGGCCCTCTGTCCTACTCCCTTTCACCACTGGCCGTATAGCAGCAGGGCAGCTTGAGAAGGTTTTGCAAGAGAAAACGACACTTAAACTGTGCAGGGATTCCTCCCCCCGCTACCAAAACACTTTGGTAAGTGCAAGGGGTTGTACCTGTATTGCCAGGGGAGCAGGGCTCATGGCTGGCATTAGGTTTGAAACTATCCAGAGATTCAGGACAGCAGAGAAGCATGAGTCTTGAAGATGGAAGGGGTGGCAGTGGAGTTTCTGGACCTGTCTGCTGTTTACACTGCTACTGTACTTGCCGGCCCTAGATGTCATAACTTAGTCTCTGCTCACATGCTGACTTTGCTGTAATAACTCAGGAATGATATTCAAAGAGCAGGGCATGAGTACTGCTGCAACTGCCTGCAGCTTTGCTCCGCAGAGGAACAGAGCAGGGCATAAATGCGGAGGTGGGAGTGGGACATACACAGCTTTAAAACGGGGGCATTTGAGGGTATAAACTCTTTATGGGTTTTAATCTTTGCGGTCCAAAATCTTGCTTTCAATAACTAATGGGCCTTAGAAATCCCTCTTGCTGAAAAGCCCTCGCCTTAAGCCGTTTCTAAAATGCCGATCTAGGCTCCTGAGTCACTTGATCACTTCTGGTAACAGTTTCTCTGCTGCGGTTGCTTGCATTCTCTGAGGAAAAAGAACTGAAAGAACATCTTCAAACGCCCCATAAACAGCACACTCTTCATGCAGTTCATCCTTCTCCTGAGTTTTCTCCCAAATGCAGGGATTCCACCTGTATGCTTGCAGAAAAAGAGCTTTCTACTCATTTTTGGGTCTCTTAGCAGCAATCATGTCTCTCGATATACAGTTTCCAGTTGCAGGTGGTAATTTTTATTTATTTTGGTACTGTTGCTGCTCCGCTGTTAGAAGAACAGACAAGAGCACCAGCTGTGTGGATTTTCTTGCACAGCCATGCCCTGGCATTGCTTCTGTCACAAACTGCAGCCCTCCTCTGCTTCCCCTTCCTACACTTGGATGTTCTGGCTGGGCTTTGCACGTGATCAGGCACCAGCAAAAATAATTGCATGCCTTTGCATGGCAGAAGTACTTTCTATCAGGGTGACTCAGCAGGACAGCCATGCACTCCAATGCAAGGCCCTGGAACAGAGAACCTCGTCTTAAGTCTGCACTGAATTTGGGGTGGGACTTGGGCCTCCAGAACAGGGCTGGTGCCAGAGAACAGCTTATCCTTAATTACATTTCCACAACAGGATTCAACTGCAGGGGAATGAACACCAGTGAACTCAAGGCAATACAGCTGATTTCCAGGAGAGGTAAATGAGAGATCTGGGAGTTTGAAATTGAGAGTAAGTTCTGCAGAGATAGAGATTTCATCATCTCCAAAATAGTCTTGGCAAAGCCCCAGTAGACGATGTAGCTAAGTTATTCTGTGGCTTTTATGTTCTTTCATGTGGCTCCTGGATTGCTGAAGCTTAACCACAATTACAGTCATTTTATTTTAAGGAATCACACGATGGCATGGCCATCTACTCAGACATTTTGGGTGGCCCCTAAGAGGGACATTTCGGTGTCATTTTCAGTCACTGGCATCGTGGTATGGCAAGTTTCCTGCAGAAATATTGACTGCAAAGCCAATATATTTTTTTAAACACTTATAGTCATCCTCCAGCTTCTTCTTTTCTTTTTTTTTTTCTTTTTCTCTGAACTTTTTATATTTACTTTTTATATCCTGTTTTAGATGCTGGGGCAACAACTTGAGGTCCGGCAGGCTGGACAGCATTTGGGACACAGGGGTATTTGTTAAAAGCAGGGTATCTGGAGGGTGTTTGGGTGCCTGGAAGAAAGCGGGAAGCATCTGGACGTTCATTTTTCGGAATAGCTCTCCATCGGCGCCAGTCTGCCTGTTTGCAACATTTCACCCAGTTTTGCAAATGTGACAGCCCTCTGGCCAGTGTTACGTGTTCTGCCACAAAGTTTTGCGAAACACCCTCCATCTCTTATCGAAATAGAACAGGCTAGAGTTCTGCTAGTGGTAAAAGTTCACAGTACCGAGCCAGACAAAAAATGTGTATATAATTTGGGGATACATCATCACCTTACATTTTAGTAAAACTGTACTCTTTCCTTCACCACCTTATTGCACCTTGGCAGTAATGCCATTCCCTGACCCATCAACTTCAGTGCTGACTCTCAGGGGATATCTGCCCTTTTCCACACTGATGAACGGATGAACTGGTGATCTCCTGTCTCTCTTGCTGTGGCCAGTGGTGCACTGCTGCACTTCTAAGGACCAGCCAACTCTCAATGTCTCAAAGAGACTGCAGACCTCTCTGTGTTGATTTTAACCATCTCTCAACTTGTCAGATTGATTTCTTCAACACATTTGCACACACTGACAGATGTCCTCCCAGCTGCTGGTTACTTGTACATTGACATGGATGAGAACGTGGCAAGCTGTAAACACCCATCTCCTGGTTTCCCTTCCCCTTGATCTTGGCTTGGTCTAAGTTTCACTTCCACTAGATGTCATGATGAGAGGTGAAGGAAGGAAAACACACCAGAGGTGAAACTTGGCTATTATTCAATACAGGAAGCCCACACATGAGTTATACACCATCAAACTTTGCCCTTGAGACAAATGTGCTGAGTCTTTTATCATCTAGCCACTCTACCTTCCTGATTCTCTCCCTCTCCCCATTAGTTGTCATGCTGTGATTTATTCCCAACCTACATTTTACCATGCTACCTGTTCTTTGGGACAGGTTGGTACAGTTGATACTAAACTGATGCAGTTTAGTACGTAATCTTTAGCTGCTGAATGTAAAGTGCTCCCCCTCCCCCCAAAAAAATAATAATAACAATAACAATAGTTAATGGATTTCATAGCACTTGAGAGAATGTAGATAGGTCCTTGCAGTATATAGACCTGTCATAGAGAGAATGGTGGTAGTTATGGAAGAAGTCATGCTTGCTGTTCTCAAATTCCTCACTGACATACCTCACCCATCAAGTTGGTTTTTTTGAGGTTCTTCAGTGCTCCAAGAAGATAGAGAGCCTCCTTAGAGCTCCCACATTTTCACATTGAACTGACCTCTAAACAAGTGTTAGCCTATGAGGGAGGTTGAGAGTGCTGGAGCTTTCAGGTTTCCCCAGCCACAGGTCATGTTTGCAGTGCACTGGCATGAGCTTGATGCCCTTGGGCAGAAGGGCTCTCCCTGAGAAAGGTAGGGCTGTGCTTGATGGACTCCCATGGGGCAGCAGCATGGACTCCAGCAGGGTTGCTCCTTAAGTGCATTCTGTGTTTCTCTATTCTCACTTGGTCTGGTCTGTATTGCACACTCACCAGATATCAAACGTCACTTTATAGTCCCTTGATAGCCCTCTCTGTCAGGGCAGCTGTCAAGAGATGGGTATAGAAATAATTCCACACTCCAACCACGTGGTAACAGACCACATCATGGTGACGTCAAAGCTCTGTACAGGAGAGGGAAGCAGCTCTGAAGGGCATCATGCATTTTTCTGCAGACAGGGAACCACAGCCCTCCTGCTACATGAGGAACTGAAAGCACGTGCATTTCTAGCATAATCGTCCTTTGAAAGTTCCATTGGTGTCCTATAGCAAATCTCAGAGCAAGTCAGCATGGGCAGGACCCATGAATGATGATAGATGGCATTCTTTTGACATGCAAACAACAACAAAGCAGCCACCAAAGGGTATCAAGTCTACCAAATCAGTGATGAATGGCACTCAGGTTTAACACAGCATCTGGAGCAGAGCCAAGTTGGCTATTCAGAGCCAGTATAGAAACTACCTCTGTAGGCTTGGATAAATATTGGTTATTAGAAGAAGCTTCTTCTCTGAAAGGGTGAGGCGTTGGAATGGGCTGCCCAGGGAAGTGGTGGAGTCACTGTAAGGCTCTGCGGGCCATCTTTCTATTCCATGTCAACAAGTGGTTGGATGCAGTGCTTGTTTTTGTTCCTTAGGGTGGTCAGTGCTGACCGGAGGTTAGGGAATATCAACAGGGAGCTCTGCAACAATTTAATCCTGTGGAGCAGGGCTAGAAGGGCAGTAAGCTTATGCTTTGATGGGTGTTTGGAAAGGACTCACAGCTTGAGCAGGATGCAGGACCCTGAAGCTTGAGTGCTTCTAGGCAATGAGTGAGATAAAGCTGCATGGCTCCTGCTGTGGTGAATTAGCACCAAGTTGATACCCTCTGTTCTGAGAAATTATTCAGATGTATTGAGGTGTAAACAATCTCTTCCTGTAGGAAGAGCCCAGGAAGGAAGCTAGGTGTCTCGTCTTGTTCTTCCCTCAGAACTGGGACTGATTCATACAGCAATCTGAAAGCAAACTGAGGTTGGCTCAGTTGAGATAAGGCACTTGTGAGGCTTGTTAGAAAGGAGAGCATTTAGATGGACAGGGCAAGCACTCTCCATTGGGGATATCTGTCTAGCTCCTTCATGAACAGGTGTATTTATTTAGGTGTGTTGATATCTTTTGCTATAGGGAAAGCAACCAAATTGGAAAGCTCAGTCATTGACTGCTTCAGAAAAAGGGTACATGCCAGAGGAATGTGAAAGTTCTCCCTGACAAGAGAAGATTAAAGAATTTTACAAATAGGAATTGAGAAAGCAAGTAGTACTGAAGTCCCTGTCCATAAACAAAGGAGATGGAGCCTGCTTCCTTAAAACACAAGGACAAAACGAAAAAGAGCAGCTGAACTGGAAGCAAGGCAGAAAGTAAGATCCCTTAGAAACTGTCAGCAGCCAAGAAGGGAAGGAAAAAACTGAATGTATGTGTAGCACTTGATCTGATGCTCACCCCAGTGTCCTACTACAGAGATATAGGCTTGCAAAAGAACCAAAAGCAAAAACAAAAAATAATCCAACCACTCAAAAAACAAAGTGTGCTCCCACCTCTCCGGGTCTGTGCTCTGTGAAGTTCACTTTTAAAGTCAAATCTGATGCAGAAACATTTGACAGGACTCATGATTTTAAATCACATGGGTGCTTTTGTAAACATTACTTTTGGGTGTACTTAATATCTCCACTATTAATCTGGTTGCGGGGAGTTAAAAGCCCATTAATGGCATCAACAAATGCTATTTAGCAGTTGAATTGCAATTGCTGAATTGCAAATGCAAGTTTAGACAGAGAACAAATACTCTGGAGGAGAACAGAGCCAAGCAGAAAAAACAATTAGCATTTTCATCTTGGAAAAACCCTCACTAAACAAACACCTGTTAATCAACCCAAAACACACAGCCTGTGAGATGGGAGGAGAACCTTGGCGGATGTGGTATTGGGAGAACTTGTTAGTGTGTTAAAGACAGACATGGGGCTTGAGAAATGGTAGGAAGTAGGTGGGCCAATATGTGGAGCAGAGTTGATATGACCTTGGCATGCAGTTTGGCTACAAGGACGGTCAGTGGAGTTTGGTCTTGCTGGAGCAAAGCACACACAAAACAATCTTGCTCTGAAATCTGTGGCACAACAAGCCAGGGTGTAGTGCTAACCTGGATGGCATGCCCAACACATCAACAATGGGGACAGAGGGCCTGTATGGATCAGCCGGGCTTTTGAAGGCTACAGTGGGACAATGACCCAAATGCTCTTGGTTTGGATCTGTGTTGGCTGGCTGTATTTATGAGGGCACAGCAGTATCTATTCACACTTACTGGTTTCTGTGTAGCCAGGACAAAGAGACTTTAACAGGGTGCTTGCCTGTTTGTAAAGGTATAACTAAGGGTTGTAGAATAGGGTTAAGGGAAAATTTACCTTGAATATCACGGGGAAAAATTAAACAATGAATTGCACAAGTCAACAGTTCCTAAGGCTTCCAAGGGAGATAATGGCTTGAATTCCACGAAGTCCAATTTTGTATTCTCACAGGGAACAGCAGGATAATCAAGAAATATTTTTCTAAATATGTTAACTGCATAGTACTTCAGATAGATGGGTGTTCATTTCTATATTCTCAGTGTTCTTATTAACTCTAAATAATGACATTAAAAAACCACCATGGATGGAAACATGAAGTGCTCGGAGATGAGAAACTCTAAAGTCACTATTACTCTTCTTGCCTTATCTCAGCCTTCTATATGTATCTGCAGTGTGTCACAGTCACAAGATGATCACTGTATAGGATAGATCATTGCTGTGTTCCCTGAGTAACTGTTCAGAATTTTTTCCTACCCTCATCACTTGACCTCAGACCTTGTTTACCGAACGCCACTTAAGCTTTGGGTAGAGTGCAAACTGATTACATTTTCTCATGGGCTTTTCTGTGACACTTTCACTCTAAAACTGAGCAGTTCACAAATAAGTATAGATTTCCCCTTACTGCAGCTCTTGCGAAAAGAGGAAGGAGCCAGCACTACTTCCGTTTTACTGAAGTGAAATGAGGACAGAGAGATTAGAGGAGTTGGGACTGCTAACTCTGGCTGTTCACTTTACAGTTATATGTTTTTCTTTCTTTCTTTTTTTTTTTTTTAAGGGCACACTATATATGTTTAGACAATGGCATGTCATTAAAATCTACAGAGGATTACCCTCCAAGTGACTATTGTGAGAGACAAAATTGTAGATGTATAAGAAAAACAATTGCTTTCAGTGAATGTAACAGCTGAGCCCTTACTGTGGGAAAAGGACAAGAAAACGAAAACTGTTGAAAAGTCGGGGGGGGGCTCCCCGACTCGGGGGGGGAGAGTGTGTGGAGAATGGTGTGTGGACAAGAAAGTCTAGCTAGTATTGGGGAAAGTTCAGTGAAAAAATATAAGCACTTGAAACATCTTTGGGCAAGATATGAAGTTGAGATGATGGAAGAAAGATGAGGTGAGCAGCCTCTAGAATACTTGTGGTAGTGAGCTTTAAAACTGAAGCCACACAAACCGGAGAGGGATTCACTGGTAAACCAGTGATAGCATGATACCAACTATCTTTGGGGGCAAAACAAATCCTTGGCTGAAATGAGAGAGACTGTGGCACAGGGAACTTCTGCCAGGGTTTCTGCTGGGAATGGCCAGGATTCTTGAACTCTAGAACAAGAGGCTGCTACAGTGTTTTGCTGAAGGCACGTTGCCTGCAATGCAGGTTGTTGGGTACTTTTGCCATCTGACCCCAGGTGTCATACCTTTTTCCCACTCTTAGCCCATTTGCATTTCCATTTACCTCTCTGCCCCAGAAGACAGAATAGGTCCAGGTCTCCTAGTGCTGGAGATCTCATCAGGAGTAGTGACAGCAGCAGTTCCTCTCAGTGTCCTTGTGATGGGGGCACATGGGTGCACCTCCATCTCCTGTAAAGCAAGACAGAAAGCCAGGAGGGATGCCCAGGAGTCCTTCAGGGAACACAGCGCTTGGCCTGCTTCTTCTGCTCATGAAATGGCTTTTTTGAGGCTTATGAGGTGGTCACACAGGTGCAGTTTTAAGGAAACTGTCAAAAGCACATTCTTGAGAGGAAGGCAGACCTACAAATGAGTGCCAACTTCAAAGCATGGGAATCACACATCAGGCTTCATGATGAAGGAAGCATTTTTTTTCTTGTCAGAAAGAGCCACACCACTTAAGGAGAAACGTAAAAAAATAAAAATAATTAAAAAAAAAAAAAGACACACACACATAAAATACCAGCTTGAGGCAAATATCCAGCATAGGGAACTGATAACGGACTTTTAACAGCAAGTATTAGGCCACTTCAGCATTAGGTGCGACTGCCTCTAGTGAAACCATGTCTCCTTTCTCTTTTTAAAGATGTTTTTCTCCATACTCATCACATCAACAAATTTGCTGGAGAAGCTGAGAAAGACCCCGTGAGTAGCTGCTGCTGTTACATCACGATTGTGTCAGAGGACAGCGGTCGCCTCTCCGCCAGTTGCCCTGCTGCTGGTCCCGCTCCCTTCTCCCCTTTTGGCCCTGCTTCCTGAGCACTCTGCCTTCTCACCCAGTGCAGCTGCTCCCTCTGTGCCTGCCTTTTCCCCCTGCCCACACAGCCTCTCAAGCAACCTCCTCCTTCCCTGTCCCACTGCTGTCCTGAGCTGATCCTGCCTTCCTTTCCCCTTCCCTCCTCTGTCAGCATGCCTCATTGAGCTTTTGGAGAAATCTCTGCCTTCCTAATCTGCTGTAAAACACATAGGAGAGGGCCAAAATCTTAACTTCTGTCAATTTTCTCTGAAGCCAAGGCTGGGTTAGGGGCTTAGTAAATTCAGCAGGACAATCCCAGCAGGCGACTTGCTGTAGTCAGTGAACCAATGCTACTTACACTTGCAGAAAACCTGGCTTTTTGGCTTGGGTTTTCAGAGTGGCTTGGCTGGTCTGTGCCAGAGGGTAAGCCAAACCCTGCCTACAGATGAATGCAGAAATAGTCAGAGACAACTGTGTACTCCCTGCTCTTCCATGTCATCCACCTTCTACTTCTTGCATCGCTGAAGCATGTAAACATAGAGGGAGTAAGTGTGTACATGAGTTTTCAGTTGTTGTGTGCACTGATGCTTATTCTGTTTCATTTCTGGAAGTTTCCCTTTGTCTCAGGAGATGCAGCACACAACGCTTTACTGTGTTTGCCTGAACTGTTCCTGCTTGTTCCCATTATTAGTGGTACATTTGCTCTCAGTAGCATGTCTGCCATGATTTAATCATCAGCTCTGGGCTCATAGAACATCCTTCTATATTCAAAGCAAGCTGCTGTCCACCTTGTTTATCACCCTTGTGATGCTCAGGCAAATCAAGACAATCATGTGCAAGACCTAGCACTGCTTTCTTCAGCAGTATAAACAGTTGTTTTCTTACTTCCATTCTCTCTATTTGCACTTCAGGTCTCTACTCAGTTGTGCAGCAAGTTGGGTGAAGCTGGGGATTCATGAAATTGGACATTGATTACTTTCATGAGTCTCTGCTTGAAGCATCCATGAAGAATTTTGTTGCTCTTAGCAAGTCAAAAAATATGCAACCTAGATTAATATCACGACATACTACAACCGGGTAAACTTTTACTGTTAGCGCTCTTTCTTGGTTTTGTTTGGGAAGCCATTTCCCATAGGTTGTGAAAACCTCATTATGGACTTATGGACAAAATCTTTCTGAGAGCCAGAACATTACATTAATTATTTTAGCGCCAGTATCTGTTAAAATTAAGAGATTTTGTGCTCTTTTCCCCTTCCCTTTCCCTTTTCCATTCTTTCCCTTTCCTTCCCTTTTGCTTTTCCTTCCTTTCCTTTTCCTTTTTTTTTGTTTGTTTTTGAACTGAATCTACATTTTGCTTAATTTAAAACTATTACCACTTACAATTTACAGTAAGTGTGTACAGAATAATTCCTGATACTCAGTGACAGCTCTGTCCCAGGCAATTATGTCCTAAGCAGACACTTTAATTTTCACAGGGTTTGTAGCATCTGTGTAGTGAAATATTTTGGAACCTGCCCAATAAATATATCAAAGGTGTTCAGCCCCAGGCTTTCCATGCCAAAGGAGATCTGAAAAACCTTATCTGTGCATCTAATCTTCTGAAGAATTTGGCTTCCACTAACTGAGTCAATATTTCAGTCCAAGTGGAAATTTTCTCTTTGAATGTTTCAGAGGCCATTTAAGGCTGAATCAACTATGCTCTCCTCCATAATTAGAAAGGAGCAAGCATCCCCTTCTGTTTTGCAAATACTGCCACTTACTGTCATGCAGTATCTCCACAGCCTTCCACTGCAAGGCTGGAGGAATGTTTTGGATCACCCAGATCCAAGTTTCCATGACATCTCCATCTTCATTCGGATTCCAGAAGTGCTTTGCCATGACTGAGGTTTCACTCTCCTAAACACTGTTCAAAAGCAAAGGGAAATAACTATTCCTGTTTCTGTTTCTGTTTCTGTGGAAGGAGTAAAGGTTCACTCACTGTCTCTTCAGTTGTCTTGTAGCCATTAAGTCATCCTGTTTCATTTAGCTTGCTTTCCTAGAAAACTCTTCTTTCTTTTTTTTTTTTTTTTTTTTTTGAGTCAATTATTATCAATATTTTATGATTTGGGATTGTCCTGGAGGTTATCATCTCTTCCATTTCTTTCTGTGAACATAAATTTCAAAGGTAAGGCAAGACTGAAGACAACATCACATCCACCCCTCTGGAGGAACCTCTGTTTTCTACTTCCAGCTCAATGCACAGCTTGATATCATTACAAAATGAAGGGGCATCTTCTGGTTGATTGTTAGAGGAAACTATGCTATAGTCTGCTATGTGGATGCCCCAGTATTGGATATTCTTTTCCTTTCTATTTGATACAGCAATTTCCTTTCTGATTAGAGAATGTTTCTGTCTTTCTTTCTTTACAACATTGCTTCTGTCTGTACTTTACTGAGTTTCCAGTCTGAACTGTTCTCCTAGTAGTCTTTGAAACTCCTAGTGGAAGCTTTTGCAGTTACTGGAAGCAGGCACTGCTGTTGCCATAATCAGCAGTGGAGTGAATGCCTTGTCCTATGTGATCCCCATGCTTGATTCTTTTTTTTTCTTCTTTTGTTTCATGACCATACATGACAGGATTCTCAGCTGCTGTAAATGAATGCAACTTCACTAAAATCAGTGGATATCAATTGGTTTATATAATTCAACAATCTAGGTGGTTCACTCCAAAAGTAATGCCTTCCAGTTTCTCAGCTCAAATTCTCAGCTGCAAAGCACTAGTTTTTAACATTGTCACTGCCATTAGCCCTGCACTTTCACCAGTTATGAACAAGAGCCTGCATGGTGCATTCATCAAAATCTGCACCAGCAGAGGTGACCCACAGCTTTACAGCAACTATGACAGCATTGTTGCTGACATCGTGGGACAATATAATAATACAAGAGGCATTACTTTTTGAGAAGTCCTTGTAATGTAAGGTCACTAAGGAAGGAATCAGTCACATGCTGAACAAAAAACACTGCTTTCTAAAATGTACTAAATTTCTTTTTGATTCTTTTTGTTTCATTTTGTTATTATTGTTTTCCTTAGTGTCTCCTCTCCTTTCATTTTTCCAGTATATTTTAAAAGTAACCAGAAGCAAAGTAAAAATCAATAGCTGAAGAACTGATCCTCTTCTTTTTCTACTCACGGTATAATTTGCTGGCTTAATCATTTCCTAAATCTTCCCGTGTCACTTCAGAGCTTCAGAGCTTCTTGCCAAGTTTATGCCAGTCTGATGTCTAAACTGAGCGGCTTCCTGCTCAATAACATTGGACAGGCTCAACAAATCCTAAGAAACAACTATTCCTTCTTCAACATTGTGCACAGTAGCTGTATTTTGAACCAAGAGCTGATGTGAAGATGACTCAATAAGCCACACGGTCAAAGCACAGATGTTCTGTGTGGAGGGGAAGTCAGAGATAGACACTTCATTGGTAGTGTCTCTTCTACCAGACAGAAAGCTGAAGAGGCAGAGAGATAGTCTGATGTGAAAGGCAGCACAGAGGAGCTCATATTGCCTCCTACCACCACGTATTTACCATTCTCTGAATCAACATTCCCCTTCCGTGGTTCCAAAATTAAGCCACAGCTTTAAACTTGAAATGTTTAAAGAAAGGAGGGGGGAAAAAAGTGTCTGGGCCATTCTTCAAAAGCCCCGTGTAAACACTGGGTGACCCGTTCCTTGTTCTTTTCCTAACCTGGCTGAACTCTGGAAGCAAGCAATAAACAGCAAAGGTTAATTAAATCCATTTCTAAGTTTAACACCCATGGCTCCCCACCCTGTCCTAACCAGACTTTGGAGGTTGTGTGTTATGGGCAAATATAACCTGGTTTGAATTCCAAAACATGATTTCAAGCTTCCTTTAGAGACAAAGAAAACTGATTTCTATATGCTGAAATGAGTCATTCAAGACAGGGAACCTAATTAGGGTTGCAGCAGCGGCTAATTTCCCCACCAAAAAGAAATGTTGTTCACTAAAGAATGAAGTGCTAGTTCCGGGCAGCAGCACCAGGCACTCAGTGTAATTATAATTTATAAGGCCCTCACTGCTGTGGTAGTTAAGTGCTTGACAAGAACCAAGGGATTTGCTCCCTGGTAGGGAAAAGTTTTCTTCTCTTTTACAACCAGGGAACCACGGTGCAGAGAGATGAAACAGCATGCCTCTGTGTGTTAAGTGGATCTGGCCAAGCTGGACTCTGGTCGCCCTAGACTAGCACTAATGCTTTCAGCAGGAGCTGCAAACTTTGCTTTCACCATCGCCTTTGCCCTGCTCACAGTCCTGGGAAATCCTGGTTCTCCTTTCAAGCAGGTCAGCAAAGGAAAGGAGCAGCCCCCCCCTCAGCAGCTGGGCCAGATATCCCCAGCTTCAACCCCAGACTGAGTCATTCTGTTCACAGCATGAAACTGGGAAATATACCATGGATTTTAGAAGGTGAAGGACTCAGTCTTCAGTTTCCAAAGGATGTCAGACTATTTTAGCTGTATCTTGCATCTTTTTGGGGAACTCAAATGTGACCCAGCGCTGTCACCATTCTGATACCTCACCAGAATGCCAGGTACCAAAACAGAATTAGATGTGAGGATTAGAACTCCCTAACTTACAAAGCTACACAACATGTTACCTTGTCTCCTCTTTCTGTGACTCCATTAATTGAATAACTTGAAGTTTTTCTTGAATCCAGGAAGAACTTCAGTTCTTAATAATGTTAAGGAGGGAGGAAGGCGAACATCTCTTCTGTAGAAAAGCAAAAGTCAAGCAGGAAACGTACAGGGGAAAATCTCTCTCTCTTTTTTTTTTTTTTTTCTCAAACTGATACATTTTAGGTTTTGTGCTGGCTACTCAGTACCAGAATCCCTTGGAGGCCAACAGAAGATGCAGCCTTTGCCACTGCCTCTGAACAACACTTTGAGCCAAGTGGGAAAAGAACAAATCCATGTAGGAGTTGGGCTGAAATGCCTGTGAAACCAGGCCCTAGCCCCAGTCTCCTGTGTTCCTATGGGAGAGATGAGAGTGGGGCTTGTTGCCTGCTCTACTAGGGATGCTGATCCATCCCAGAGACATGCGACTGCTGGGTGGTTTGGCGTAGCACAGAGCCTTCATCCAGCCAAAGAGCTTAGCGCGGCTGGAGACTTTCCTCTGGGTTCCAAATCAGCTTTCTTTCTGTCCTGGGAGCTTTGTTCAGTTTTGGAGATCAGCCTAGAGGAGGCTGAGCAGCTAGATAGGGTTTCACTTTCACCATAAGAGGATATCTTTGTTGTAGGAAGCTTTTACAATAACTCTGTAAACATGAATGAACATGTTTCCCTGATAATGTCAAGTGAAAAATCCCATATTTTTCTCTTTCTTAATGAGCAAGTCTTGCCCTTCAGTGTCTCTGACCTGCAGCACATGTTATTACTGTCGGGTGATAGTGCTGTAATCCCATTCTTGTACTTGATTTATGGAGGCAGGGCCTGGGGCTGCGTCAGGTCAATGCTCTGTTACGCTAGACACTGTATGAGCTCCTAATGAGGGACAGAAGCTGTATCTCAGAGAGGATGGACAAGGGTTGGGAGCAAAACTGAAGGCCCAGCAGCTGAACCTGGAGCAGGGCAGATGTCTCCTGAACCCTGGGACAATATCCCAGCTGCTGACTTTGTTGCACTTAAAAATATTCCTGACATTCTGAGGTCCTAGCTCTGGCGCCAGAAGATCTTTCTGTTTTGTAGCTATTTCACCTAATGGGTCAAGCAGCAATTATTTGATACACAGACACAATAGCAGGTTTAAGTGACACATATGAACTTGATTATGATTTCCTATGGGGAGACAACCACATCTGCTATGCTTCAGGCATGATTCAGGGGATGCTTTTTTCCATCTCCTCAGGTTGGGAGTGCCTGTGCGAATGTAACCACAGTGACGCACAGAGCTGAAGGAAGGATGGGTCCAGCAATTAAATAGAAGAAGAAGAATGCCTTATTAATGACCTCAGGCAAGATGCTGATGAGCTCTGCGTGGTGCCCCAAAGGTTAGCACAGGCTGCCTCACTTGAACAGGAAACCGGGGCAGACAGCAGAGCATGGCTTTCACATTTAATGGGATCTCCCTTCACTCCAAGAGGAACAGCACAGAGCAAATGGACCATCCAGCGCTGACTGCAGCTTGTGTGTGGTCTGTGAGTATAACTACATTTGCAATCCCGTAAGGACACCTACTCGAGGGATAGTTTCTGAGAAGCATTCTGCAAGGGGAGAGCAGGCTGGGGAAAAGCGGCACCTCAGCAGCCTCCTGCCTTGTCAAGACAATGTAGTCTGCAAATACTTCTTGATAAACTGTGGGGACTGCGGTGCAGAGAAAGAAAAAGGGTTCCTCAAACCCAAATATCCCCAGATAAAAGCTGCAGCTCCAGTAAGATAAACCAATTTTAAAAATCCTATGGAAATTCCAGCTTAACTCATGAAGGAACCCTGAGATGTTATTCAATACAAGGAGCCATTTGGTTCACGTGTGATTGCAAGCACTAACCAAAAGCAACATAATGGGATAGGTATTTACAACATAACTATTATCTTATCAGAGCTTCAGGTACAGCTGTAAATAGCCTGTTCCAGCTGGGCAATCTGCTGAGTTAAATGGGTTCTACTTTTAGAAGCAGGAACTGGAGAACATGTCCCATTTAAACGCAGATTCACTCGCACCCAAGGGATGGAAACTCAAACAGCAGACCCTGTCCGTGGAGGAAGTCTGTGTTCTGTGCAATGTTGCTCCCTCCCTCTGACGCAGCAGGCTGAGCGCACACAGATCGCACTGCTAGCACAAGTGCTCTGTTGACAGAGTCCTGTTAGCAGCTCACCAACTGTAGAGAATTGCAGTTCCCTGGATGGGAGGTGATTTTGCACGGTCAGACAAAAAGAAAGTCAAGGCTGAAGGTGGAAAAAAAGAGACTGCTTTAGAAGCAGTGAGAAAAAGAAAAGGAGAGGGCAGAGAAGTATTGAGGAAGGAGAACATGAGAAATGAGATCGGAGAAAGAATAATTGTTAAAGGACAAGCTTTGCTAGTGTCTCCTTGGCTATGACCTGCCTGAATGGGACAAAGTGTTTACTCCCTGCATGCTGCCATGCACTGAGTGCCCGGTAAAAAGACTGATCTTCCACACCCTGATAGTAACATCTCTCTTGTGCAATGTCAGCAGGAAACAAATCTGCTAAACCTAGACTCAGTCCGTGGGTTTCAAAGGAGCCTTGTGAAGAATCAGAATAGGGTTGCATTGAGTTTGAACTTGTCTAGAAATGGGTATTATTTCAAAGAAATAAAAGTAAGGTTTTATCTCAGATGTGAGAAATCTGGTGTATTATTTCAAAGAAATAAAAGTAAGGTTTTATCTCAGATGTGAGAAATTCAGTGAGAAAAGTGGAGTTCTTCAGGCTTTCACTTACATGTACACCATAAAGCTCAAGAAAAAGTAACCCTGAGATGCTGAGGTAAGATACATCATTGAATTCTGAAATAGTGTCATTATCAGCAGAAACTTTCTACCTTTATATTGCAGACTGGGCAGCAAATGAATTGCAAATAGATATTAGGAGAAGGACTTGGTGTTGCTGGTTGATGAAAAGCTCAATATGAGCCAGCAATATTCATTGCAGCGCAGAAAAACAACTGCATCCCAGGATGAATCAAAAGAATTGTGAAGGGCAGCTCAAAGGAGGTGATCATTCTCCTCACTCTGCTCTACCTAAAGTGCTCCATTCAGCTTGGAGCACCTCCAGAAGAAGGACATGGACGTATTGGAGTGAATCCAGAGGAAGATCGCGGGTATGATCAGAGTGCAAGAGCACTTCTCCTTTGAAAACAGGCTGAAAGAGTTGGGGTCCTTCAGCCTGGAGAAGGTTCCAGAGAGACCTTATAGATGGCTTTCTAGTACTTAAAGGAGTCGTGCAAGAAAGCTGGAGAGAGATGCTTTACAAGGGTATGTAATTATAGGACTAGGGTTAATAACTTTAAACTGAAAGAGGGTAGACTTAGATTTAGTAAGAAATTTTTCACAATTAGGATGGTGAGGCCCTGGAACACTTTGCCCAGAGGTGGCTATCTCATCTGTGGAAGTTTTCAAGACCAATTTGAATGGGGATCTTAGCAACCTGGTTGAGTAGAAGGTGTCCCTGCCCAGGGCAATGAAGTTGGAACTAGATTGTCTTTAAGGTCCTTTCAAATATAAACTGTTCTCTGATTATATGATTCTATGCTAATCAAGACAAAACGGCAATCCAGTCATATGCAGTCACACAGGACAGGAAGAGTCCAAGTTGCCAAGCTACACGGGATGTTTGCAGAAGACCAGATGCTAATCAGGACATAGAGAGCAGAGGAAGCCCAAGGCACATGCATATCTGGGTTGAATCAAAGTTTACAAATGCAGACGTGTAACTTGTTCACTGAACAGATGCAGCATCTCTTTTTAAAGAGCTGGTGGGTGGCCTTTACTGCTATGAGAGGGTTTAAAAACAGCATAAATATTCTCACTGATGGGAATACCCAAGTTACTGCCAAACTGTGTGTAAGAATTGAGTCCTACGAGGACAGAGAAAGTTGTTAAAGTTTACCTAAATTTTGGGCATTTGCTGAACAAATCAACACCAACTGGGCAAAAGCACGCATCTCTTCACCAGTCTGAGATGGTCTGGATAGGGTTAGAATTTGATGAGGAGATGAGCAGGGATGAAAACAGCTCATAGCTGGAAGCAGGAGTAAGGCTGTCAAGCAATAGGAGGGGAAAAAAGATCTCTCTGGAAGGGGAAATGGGTGATCTATGAAATGCAGGTGTGGGGGAGGAAGGCATTTTAGGAGCTTAGGGATCATGGTGAGTATCCTTCCACTGCTTTATTTGCTTCTTATATGTGACAGGGACAACTGGTTGTTGTACCTTGTGGCAGTGTCACTTTAGTAGCCAATGCTCACTGCCCAAATGAGACACCTGGGATTTGTTCCCTTGGGAGCTGGTAAATGGGGTGCATTGAGGACATTATTTTTTCAGGACTTCCTATAGGAGGATGTACAAATCCAGATCTCTTCCACTACAGATATTCTGAGAAAGGGGTTTTCCTTCTGTAGCAGTTTCCGTTGGTGGCTTGCCTCTCAAGGGTCAGCCACAGAACAGGCTGGGCAGTCAGACATGGAAAACAGGACAGAGAGATGTCATCATTCACCTCCCTTATCCCTTTCCTGAGGCTGACAGAGCCACCAGCCACGCTCAGCTACACATCCTGAGTCCAGCCTTCATCAAATCCCTTGCAAGAGGGTCTAAGGAGGATCCTTGAAGACTGTGCAGCTTGAGGAGGCCAGTCAGAGATGTAAGGTAGGCCTGAAGTGAATATACAGGTGTGCCTGAGTAAGGGTGTTTTGGGGTGACATTATGGCTTCAACCTAGAGGCTGTCTGGAGTAGGAGAATCTCTTGCTTCTGTTTGAGAGACGGAATAAGCTATCTACACAGAAGGCACTACAGGAGGTAATTCACAAAGGATAGCTGAAGGATAAAAAGGGAACTGTGTTGTGAAGCCGGAATGACGTGTGCATAACTAGCGGACGTCAGCACACAACACAGTCAGGTCCTTCACAGGGTAACACAGGGAGCTCTTTTAAACACACACATACATGCACACACAAAAAGAACAATTTATGGTTGTGTCAGATTCACGTCTGGGCTTCTCATTAAAATTAATGAGGTAACGTCTCTGGCATTCTGAAACGGACGCTGCCTAGAGAGTGAGGGGAAGGCCTCTATCACTTTCAAATATCTACTTAGCAAAACCAATTGCAATTTTTACTTTCTATGATCACACGTTAAATTCACACCAAGAGAAGAGAACTATGTTTAAACTCATCAGCAACTGACATTTCTTCAGATGCTTTTAATACAATGAACAAAATTCAATGACCAAACTCATGCTGAAAACATAAAAAAAAAACTGTCTGGGAGAGGTGCTAACCTGGTTGTATTTTGTAACACTTAAAGAATTATTCGAAGGTGAGGACTAGATTGCTATGAATTTTTTTAATTAATATATTTTCTTTAGTCTATGGAATCAAATAAATGAGAGATGTAGAGGAAAACTGGTGTGCCAAGGCCTATCCCAGACACTACAGCACCCTGGAAATTAATGTGCAAGACCTCAGTCTTCCTATCCATCTATTATCTGCAAATAGCTGAGAAAATCGTACCCAAAATGAGTGTCCTACTGATTCCCCTTCTTTCCCTTCAGCCTGTGTCTGGTCTATGAAGAAAAGAACAGCTTGCCTAACCTGACAAATCCACAGTGTACACATCTATTACTTGACTGAAACTAATAACTCTTCCATGACAGCCAAAATGGGCGATCAGTACAAATCCATGCAACAAAATATTTTGTTCGGTTCTTATCTAAAAGATTTTGGCTTTGTTGTGGTGCCTCATATTAAAGCTGCAGAGCTGATCACTTGGCTAGGAGATGCCGAACGTGAGGAATGCCTCTGCCGTGAACTCCAGAGGCATTCTGCTGCACTCTGGTTACATGAGCACATACTGCTCATGTAAAACCACTGCCTAACTGGACTGTGGAGGAGGAAGCCATTCTGTCTTACCTGCACTGAGTGGCCCCAATGCTATCAGTATGATGTCACAGCAGGGAACATTCCATAGCAGAGGTAGTGGGACGCTTTGCTGTAGAAACAGATGTGCTCCTCCCTCTCCAGTCAGAGACCTTTCAGCCCAGACAGTGTTTGTCACTCACTACATGCTGTGTTTTTCGTGCAGACAAAGTTCGTGGCAGTGCTAAGCACACACACCTGGAAAGGAAGTCAGTGGGAGCTGTATGCTGAGTGTATAAAGTACTGAAAGCTTGCCAACAGCTTTGGGAAACAGAAGCCCTGAGTGCCTTCATTTTGGCACCCACAATTAGTGAGAAACATCAGGCAACTTTGACCTCACTATTTTATTGTGGGTCTGAACCATCTCCTCTCCCATGCACGCTATGGAGAAATAGGCATTAGTTTTTCGAAGCTCTCTGATTTGAGGATAAGGCCACAAGGAAGCTCAGTAATAATGACTACAGGACAAAACAGGACAAAAAAAAAAAAGAGAGAGGAAAAATAAGGAAAAAACAGTGGAAAACAGGCCTGCGGGCCGTGCGCTGGGTAGGGCAAGCAGCTAAGCTGAATAATAATGCACACAGTCAAAACAGCGGAAAAAGAGTGTGGGATCATGGAATTCAGTGCTGCACAGTGCCGTATGTTCAAGGTTGTACAAGCAGGTCTGCAGGCCCCAGCTTTTGATGGGCAGGTTTCACTAGAGGCATGTTTGTTTAACGTAGGTGCCTGAGTGCTAAGCACTAGGTGGACGTGGAGTAGACATCCAGTGCTGGAACATGCCCCTTTTCCCACTAGCTGAACATCTTCCTTGTTTCTCCTCCTTGTTTTGCATCCTGCCATATTTACAGAAGTCCCCAAGAAAGATGCCCTGTTCTGTGCTGAATAATTGGTCCTATGCCTCCTTGTCTCTGCAGGTTGGCTTGTTGCCTGCTGTCTCAGCCCCTCTATTTTACTGTACGAAAAAAACAGACAGACACTGAAGTTCATCCTGACTTTTCCTGTCCACATATATCAGGAAGTGGGAGATGATAGTCTTTTTCTTTCTGCATATTTTGAAAGACAGCACAGAGCTTCTTCAATATGATATATCAGTAATTTTATTTAAGCTGGAGAATTATCTTTCAATATATATCATCAGTGTATTTGAGCTTCATTTTATATCAGTTTGATAAAATTAAACTGGGCCTGCTTTCTACAAGCGTCTTGGATGTTTTCCATTTCTGTAATTGTAGCATCTATTTAGTACACATTAAAAAACAGGCCTGGCAGAAATGTATGCTACCCCTTGTTGTATGAATGTCACTGAGCCTTGTTCAGCTTCTCCAACTTCATGCAGAGTTTAACAGTATCAAACACATGGGAGCCTACTGTATTTTCATTAATATCTCTGCAACAAAATTAATGCAATAATGCTTGAGAAAGAGAAACATTTCCTGACTCCTCGCTAAAGTCAGTACAAATAAAATTGCTAGATTGCAGGAAATAATGAAGAGCTAAAAGTGGTCCATCCTCCCATCCTTGGTCAGCTAGTTCTTATCATGCCTCTGGTTCTCAAAGCGCTAAATGTCCATTCCTCTTGCAGTTTCTTCTGTTGTTGTGCAAACAGCTGGTCTTCTGCACCCAGCAAACCTATCCTTCCTCCTCCCATGGCTGCTGTTTTCCTCAGTCTCTTCTTCAGGTTTTCTTCATCCTCCTCAACCAAAGGTCTGTCTATCAAGTGTATCTTGTATGTCTGCAGAGCACCTGCCTTCCATTCCCCATCCGAAAAATATATTGGCTGAATGAATTTCTAGTGGATAGCATTCTCTTCCCTGAGCTGTGAGAGCTGACTTTTCATGGCAATAGTCATGCTGCTCTTTCAGGCTTGAGGATAATGTTTTAGCCGTGACAGTTAATGGTGTCATCCTAATTGTCGCTGATCCTCTTTGAGTCTTATCACTGCTGCCATCTTCAACTCCTCCTCTCCATCCTTCAAGCAGATGCAGCCTCTTCTCCCATTTTTCCTCAGTCCATCATCTAGGCTAAGTTTTTCCCTACTTGTCAGTTGTGCCCAAAGGCAGGAGGCATTCAGCTGTGGTCTCTGGCCAGATCACAGCAGACAGTACCCACCTGCTGCAGTGCTGCTGCAAGACTGCACAAAGTGCAGGTGAGAAACTGCCCTTAGACCCCACAGCCACAGGCGAGTGTGCTTGGCTGCTCACCTTCCCCAAGCACAGGCCTGCTCTTCAGAAGCTATCTTCAAATCATAGAATCATAGAGGTTAGAAGAGATTTCTGAGATCACCTTGTCCAACCACCAGCCCATCCCCACCATGCTCACTAACCATGTCCCTCAGTGCCACGTCCACATGGCTCTTGAACACCTCCAGGGAAAGTGGTTCCATTTCCTCTCTGGGCTGCCCATTCCAATACATCCTCACTCTTCCTGAAAAGCAACATTTCCTAATATCCAAATAATATCCTACATCCTCAAGGGATCTTCTCTTCAAACACTACAAATTCTGAAGTCCAAACTCTGACTGCCAACAGCTCCTTTGCTCCCAGGCAGGAGACGGTGTCAGTGGGAGTGATAATGATGTGCCATGGCTGGAAAGACCTACCCAGCTGCTCCATATCCTGCTGGTGGGAGCTGAGGAGCAGGGTGTATGGTACTGCCAGGATGTGTCTGTTAGATCAGCTGTTTCTGGGATGAGCCGTGCAAGTGCACACTTAGTGGTCAGTGGAAGTCACGCGACACCGTCTGGAAAGAGACATCCCCCCAGAACAATGAAGCATATGAAGGTTAGTGACTTTCTCAGGCCAGTGGCTGGGAGATATCCAAGGAATGCAATGGGAATATGACTCCGCTGGGATGCTGCCAGTGACTTAGGATCACATGCCTACATGATGCTTAATATGCCATGCAGTGCCTCTGGGCATCTGATGCCAAGCAAGAAGTTCATCCGTGTTGCTGGGCTCTGCACTGTGCAGAACTGGGAGCAGGGAGCTGCAGCAGGCTGAGCTGCTCAAGCCCTTTGGCTGGGGCTGAACTGACTTGGTATGCTTTCTTTCCTCTAACCACCTTCAAGAGAGGCTGGGCTACTATCAGCTCTGTTAAATGCATCTTACCTGAGACTGACAGCACCCTCTTCCGTTCCTCCAGCAGTTCCTTTCATATCATCAAAAGGCAGTGGGTGTGTTAACAGGCAACAGTTTTGCTAAATCATGAGATTACCTCAACTCAGCATTTAAAAATGCACATTTTTAACCCTTGAAGCTCCAGAACAAGTTTTAACGCTTTGGAACACCTTAATTTCAACATCAGAATAAATAATTCCCTCTCCTTCAAACATGTTTTGGAAATCCTGAAATTTCTTTTCAGATTTGTGTGGGTTTATTTTATTTTATTTTATTTTTTTGGTACCTGAGATTTGCTTTTATTGAATGCTTGTGGGGGACTGGACAGAAAAGAAATTTCAATAGACCTTTTCCATGATGAGACTGTCCTGGAACAGTGCTTGCGAACACAGATAATGATTTAACATGGGGTAGGAGGAGCCTCTTGTTAGGCTGTGAATGACAAGTTGTTTTCCGGACAGCCCCAGGATGCTCAGGAGCATGGAACTGTGCTGTCTATTATGCAGAGACATGAGGTTCCCAGGGAAATGCCTCTAGTGGAAACCTTTGGAGCGCTCTCCGTAATTTATTTTTTTAAGCAATGTCAAGGTATTAAAACATAAAGTGCGCCAAAAGAGATTTGTTAGCTCTCTAGGATCATGGTTCCTGGCTGGTTTTATGCCGCTCTCAGCACTGCGGGGTCCAAACTCCTAAGGTTCCTTTCACAGCAGTAATGCAGATAAGAAACCTTGCCTAACGGGAGAGAGCATAACATCTAGGAGATCTGGTGGCCACAGGGAAGACACGAGTGGCAAAAATACAGCTACGGTGAAGGATTCAGACAGCAATTGTTATAGATATGTGGTAGGTGTCTTTCTAGATCTGTGGTACGGACAGTCTACAAAGGAGATATTAATTACCGCAGAAAGTGTTAAATAAGCTCTGCCAGAGGTAACAGAGGTGACCATGACAAAATGTTGCTGTTCGTTCCGACAGCCAACTTGTCATAAAAAGATCAGGGTGAAGTATTTGTAAAATTTTGAATGACAGAAGTCCACAAGGTGTGTCATTTTAAAATAGACACAGGAGCGCAAACAGAGCCCTGCACAAAGTTAACTGAGTTCACGGAAAGTAAATTGAATCCAATTCCATTGCACAATAGGAGGGTATCCAGAGTGCGAGGCTCTGTCAGCTCGCCAATGATGTGAGAGTGGGTATGGTACAGACAAAGAGGCAGTGCCCTACAGACGTTTGTTCTGTGGATGCTGTGGCTGCGGGCAGCCATCTCTAAAAGAATGCAAGGAGAGTGGACAATTAAAGGAACAAAGGAAAATGAGCTTGACAGACCCCTTCCTGTAACAGACCACAAACAAGTTTTCTCAGGTCTGGGGGGGAATCGTTGCACTCAGTCTCACTCCGTGCATTAATACCTAGAAAATCTCTGCTAAGGTCCTGGCAGGCAAGAAGGAACAATCAGGGAACTCCCGAGTGCTGGGAAGAGATGGAAAGGCAGTTGTTTTTTTGTCCAAGGATCTAAAGAGAATTAAAGATCTGTTTAAATCTGAGATGACTGAGTGCGGTAACATCATTGATCTGCATCCCCCAGTGCTACACCAATGAAGCCAGCCTAACAGGCAGCTCCTCAGCCCTGGTGCATTTTTATTGGCTTCACTGATGCAAGTGCTTGTCCGCATGGGGTCACAATGAAGCTCTGAGTGGGACGTGCCAGCTCACAGATCCCATCTGTTCAAAGCTGGGTACCTCCTATTGCTAAAATTACAATCTGGCTGTTAGTGAGCGAGCCCTCTGAATACAATAAGCAAGTATTTGGTTATCTCCTCCAGGCAGTTTACCCCTTGTGTTTGGCAGGACCTCATGCTTATTACTGCCATTGTTTTGGATGCACACTTTCTCCCTTTTGGCAAGTTTTGCTGTGAACTCAAGAGGGAAGCAGGAAGGCCATTCTCAGATCCTACTTAGAAGAACTTTTAAAGGCCAGGACAAGCTGCTAGAGGGGAAATCTGCCAGAATGGGGATTTTAAGAAAATAAGTTGATGCCAAAATTCAGTGCATGAGGGCAGATGCTTTGATGTTGGTAAACCAATTCTCGTTGCTCAGATGGATGGAACTACAAGAATACAAAGCATTATTATTAAACTAAACACTGAGTTATTCAGGAGCATAAAACAATCAATTACAAAGGAGAAAACCTCAAAACTTCTTTGCAGCAGCACACCAGTGTGCTGGGAAGGCTGATGATCCTCCCAACCAGGGAAAGGCTGATGCTGGTCACATGAACTTTCCCAATATCTCAAGCTATTTATCTGAAATGCTGGATTTACAAGCCACTCGCCAGTGAAAGGAACAGGGCCTGTGTGAAGCTCCTTTGCTGAGTGAATGAACAAAGAGGAAAGAAAAAGAGGAGCCGGCACAAAGATCCTCAGACCACATCTAATGAAATCCATGCGCTGGCGTCATCCTCAGGCTTGTGAATGGGTGGGTCCCGCGTGCTTAAGCTGACACCTCACAGCCCCTTGGGAGCCTTGCCAGGAGGATCCTGACATGCCCCAGGACCTGTCACCAGAAAGCTCTTCCCAGCCTCCATCAGAGGTAAATGGCTTTCTCCTCGCTGCTGCTTGTACTGTGGAATTCACAGTCCGATTTACAAGCCCCTCTGAGCTATTAGTGGTACAGTCGATAAGCCAGGAAACATTACAGAAGCTGCCCCCTGCATCTGTGATTTATGTTCCTTGCTAAATATAAAACTCCCAAGGCTCTACACATCAATATTTTGGAACGAAGCACATGGAAAAAATTGATGGATTGGGAGAACAAATCTCCATGGCCAGCCACTCACACTTGCCCTTTTGTGAGCAATCTGTCTTTCCCTGCAGCAGACAGGAATTCGGGCACAGCAGCTGGAGTTTCAGTATCTCTGCATGCTTTATTTGTGATGGAGCCTGGATCCAAGCCATCCAGGCACTGACCGTCCACAGATGAAACTGTAGCATCAAGGGTTGCAAGAGGGGCTATCTGTCCTACATTATGCATCCCACACCACAGCCTCGGGGGCCCCTCTGCTAAGCAGAGCTCTGATCGGGCTCTACAAGGGCTCTATATCTTCTCCTTGCTGTGCTGTGGGATGGTACCTGCCTAGCTGAGTAGCTGCTGCTCCAGCTGTGGGTAATGTGAGCTGCATTTTTCAGAATGGTTACACAGGCAGCATATGCTCACCACTCAATTCCAATAGCTCTCAGAGTGGTGAGGCATTGGCACAGGCTGCTCAGGGAGGTGTGAAGTCACCATCCCTGGAGGTGTTCAAGAACTGTATGGATATGGCACTGAGGGACATGGTTAGTTGGCATTGTGGGGATGGGTTGGTGGTTGGATGAGGTGATCTTAGAGGTCTTTTCCACCATTTAATTCTATGATTTTTGTAAGAGTGTAAATTTGCAACACTGGGAGGTGACACATGCTGCTTCAAAGTAAGGATGAGTGGTCAGTGCATAATCATCATTAACTCCATGGATTGTGTAGGACATACAGAGCATTCTATCCATACACACGTAATTCCATGCATAGGCATCTATCCCCAGCTGCTGTAAATCTTTTTCAGCTTTGCTGTACTTGAGGTTTTTTTTCAAGCTGAGAACCTGGCCCTAGGTGAAGCTATGCCAGATCTGCATAGCCTTGGATATGGATCTAACAAGCAGTATTTCAAATCTGCCACAAAGATATCCAAATTTTGGACTAATCTTTCAGTGCAGCGCTAGTTTGAACAGCCTCTGTTATGTTGTTTTCATCAGAGGAGGAATGAAACAGAGGAAAGGCATGTAGCATTTTCAGTGTATCATCAGGTCTTTGTGGCAGATGTCCTCTGATCTGCTGAGTGGTCAGGATGAGCCACAGTGTAAGGACCCCAGTGGTACAAAGTAGAGTGTGCTGGGCAAAACACACAAACCCCCTAAAGACTAAGAAAAAAAATAAACAAACAAACAAACAAAAAGAAACCCCACAACCCTTTATGCAAACCCTTTCACAGTTCCCTTTTGTGCACTTTAGCGTCTAACATTTATTTTGGAGTGGGGCAGGGAGGTGGATTGGCTGCTTGCCCACCTTCTGGGGTGGAGAGCTTTGCATAAAAGGGAGGAAAAAGAGAACATCAAAACCAGATTGAGGGGAAAACAAAGTCACCTCTTTGCAGAGTGAGCCCACAGCTTTGTGAGTGTTCAGGATATAGCGGCTATTTTCCAGCTATTACTATTCTGAATTTGTCCAACTGAATAGCCTAATGGAGTTGCCATGACAGAGTAAGAATTCGCATGCTTGTCTTTATAGATGAGGGTGGGGTTGTAACACATAATGGGAAACACAAGGTGTGGATAATTGGTCCCGTTGTGTGTGAATCTCTGGGCACTGGATTCATCGCATGACTCCCCATAACGCTATGTATGAATTGCTGTATTGCACATGAGTTTGAGCTAGCAGTGAATGCTATTGCTCTAGGTGATTGAATTTCTATGATGTATTTGATTCTGTAGCACATCAGTGTCTCTCCGAGATAAGACCTGTTTCGGCAACCATCTCAACACAGGGAAGTCTGATTGCACTCTGGAATGCCAGACCTGGGCAGGGAATGTCTCACCGCAGCACGATAACAGCTTCTTTCTGGTCATCAGATCTACTTTTCTGCAGTCCTTGGCAGGTAGACAACCATTGCCTTCACCAGCAGGAGCATAAGACAGTATGGTAAGGGACACTTTCCTGTGTCCTCAAAATAATTCTTCAGAAAAAGATTTGTAACTATCATGAGAACAGGGACAAAAGCCACAAATGCAAATACAAGGAAGAAAAACAGGTGTAAAATATAGTAGATGCTTTTTTTCTCTTGCAAAAGTGAGGCTTTTGTTAGATAAAACTCCATCAACACTCTAAATTTTTCCTCGTGACCAGTACCAAATCTCTGCAGTGGGCCTTCACTGGAAGAGCTCTTGGAGCCACCTGTTCATTGAGTAGGAGGAACACTGCCAAACAGTAGATCAGCAAAGCTCTTGACTTCCATATAAAATGCTCAGCCTCCTCCTGCCATGCCTACAGTCTGAGTTTCAGCTTGGGCACTTGTTGCTATACAGTTTGGTGAAGCTTCCAGTTCTTCTTCCTCAAACACCATCTTTCAGGTAGAGTTTTCTCTCAAAAATGTTAAACAGAAAATCATACTATGGGCCATGTCAGGCAGTTGTGTTTATATGACCATCTCTGCTTCTAGACACTATCACTGGACAGTAAGATGTCTTCTTCAGAGTTACCATGTGCAGACATAACTTGCCAGCTCACAAGGAACAGCCAGGTGGTTGCACTCTTACTCCTTCAATATAGCTGCAGCAGAAGGAGACCATCCAAAGCTATGAGCTACAGAGCTTGCAGGTATGGCATAGAGAGACCCCTAGGTTGTTAAGGTTGGAAGGGAATAATTTGGTTTTGCATCACACATAACATAAACTACAGAATTTCCACTCAATTGGACTACAGTGGAGCTTTTAGAAAATATAGTACATGGAACGAACACAAGCTTCAGTGCATCGCCCCAGCAGCTAGTTACCTGCTGCATTGCTTCTAGTTTGCCTCTTCCTTTGCCAGATACAAAATCTTGTTTTTAATTCATAGGCTTTTCAGTCTAATTAAACTTCTTTCACTCTAAAGATGTCAATCAGAACATTCCTTTTTTTTTTTCTTTTGTAGACATGACCAGAAGTGTCTACACAGTAAGTGTAGGAGTCATCTAGCATAAGTACCCACCTAAAATTACACCACCAGTCTGAGCTGATTTTCTGACCATTCGATAAACTCTGCAGAATTAGGATTATTCCAAGGGCAATATGTCATGCCAAACACATTTGTCACACCTCTCTAAGGATGGAAGAAACTTTGTTATTAATGGAGTTATGTCTTCTTCCAGGTTGTCAATAAAGATGTTAAATAACAGAGCGCCCACAGCAGATTATCTTGGGAAATTCTGCAGGAAATACGTGAGCTTGACAATAACTCCCAACCTATAATGACACTTGAAAGCCTATCAGTTGATTGTTAATCAATTTCAAGGGTGCTTTGTATTACATATTTCCTTAATAAAAATACTGTGTGATACCAAGCCAAATGAAGTTTAGGTAAATCACATCAACTCTTCCTTCCACTGGCTGAGTTTGTAAATCTCCTAAAATCTGAGATTACACTCTAAACTGACACAGATTCACTGTATTCCCCCTGGGTGAGCAATAATGGAATGTGCTCTTTACAGAAGATTATTTTCTGAGGCCTGAATATGCCATCTCTGCCATTTGAGTAAAGATCAAACATGCTCGATATCTCTGTTCAAAGAATATATCTGTGTACTTACATCCCTGAAAAGACAAATGATGGCTTCAGGTCAGATAAACACTGATTTCTAAAGAACAAACTTTTGGTTCCAGAAGACTGTATTTTAAGGAGCTGAAATGAATCAGGCAACTTGGTTGGTCCTTGGGGCCAAAGGTTGTTCGGCTACAAGGTCTTCCTATGAGAGGCCAAGAAAGCCTCTCAGACACAGACTCCAGAAGTCCAGTGAGTATCAAGCAATGGACAGCTCAAACAGAAACATTCACTATTCTTCTAGACTTTCTTCTATCCAATGCATAGTATATTTGGGTTCTTCTTTCTTTCTGTTATTTCTCCCATGAGTTAGGCTGGACTTTTTATTTTGGAAATGTACAGTGGCTTGGACCTTGAGAGTACAGTTCCAAAAACATTTCATAATTTAGAGGCAGCTGCGTCCTGCAGTTCACATATCACCAACTCATGATCTCCCATCTTGCCTTGATCTTAGGTGAGACTGTGCTGCTTGGTCGAAGAAAAAGGTTCATATAAGCATCTGGTCATGATTTGAATATATCAAGACCCAGAGAATCCAGCACCTGTACTGTCTGCTTAGTAGTAAAGCACCCACACTGTAATCCAATTTATCTGGCTTCAGCTTTCTGTTACAGATCCTTGATCCTCCTTTCCTTTTGGCTTACAGAGGCCTCAAGACTTTAAATCTTCTCTCCTTCTGGCTTGAGACAGACAAAAGAAATGGGACTCCGTAAGTACAAGAGAGTTTCTGGCAAACTGAAGAGATTCTGTTAGAGGACCACTGAAATACGTGGGAGCTGGGACACTGTGTGTGAGGAGAGGTTGAAGGAACCAGAATTGCTCAGCCTGGAGAAACAAAGACTAAGGAGGAGCTGCTTTCTGGGTGGCTATGGAGGTGGAGGAGACAGACTTCTCACAGAGGACCAAGATGGAAGGATGAGAAGCAATGGACGCAAGTGGCTTCAAAGGTGTTTTCTGATTGGGCATGAAGTTATTTCTCACTTGAAAGCATCACAATGCACTGAAGATTGATGGGGATTCTTAAAACATATGCAGAAAATGCCTATAGCAGCCTGATCAAGCTCTTAAGTCTGTACTGTTTTGAGAGGCCTGAAGCAGTTCCTTGCAGGCTTTTTTTTTTTTTTTCTCTATGTAAGGAGTCCATCCATTAAATCTTCAATATTCATCTTTCACAAAATGCATCTCTACCAAACTCAAGCATCTTCTAAAAAATGCAAACAGAACCAACTGGCATTATTTTCAGCAATAGTGTGGAAGTACCCCCTTCTCCTTCAAGCCCCTTTTTTTAATCACTCAAGATGTAGTATTAACTGTAAGAGAGCCCCAGTCATGGTAAGTTCGGTTATACTCTTCTCTCCCTTAATCCTTCTCAGTATCATCTCTTTTCAGAATGTCATCCCTGAGTTCTATGAATGGCTTGCATTCCTTGTTCCTAGATGAATATATTAGCATTTAATTCATTAAACAAGTGTTGTTTGAAGGGCCCAATTAGTCATCTGACACAGTCAGGCAGTGTTGTTGCCATGCCTTCAACACTGTTTACCCATCTACCAATCTTTGTATGATCAACAAATTATCACTGGTAATTTCAAGTTTCTGGCTTACCGATGAAAATACTGAGCAGGACAGTCTAGTACCAATCTCAGCAGCAATGCATCTTCCTTCAGCATGAGCTCTTTGTTGACAGCTTGTTTAAATCTGTCACTCTCTTTGTTCTTCATGCCATTTCACCTGTGCTCTCCTGACATTTGATTATGCTAATCACACTGTTTTGTGGTACTAAGGAAGACATTTTATCAAGAACTATCATGTAGTAGCTGACTAGTGAGTTCACTGGCCATTCCTGTAATGTCATTGAAGGTGTGCAACTTTATTTGTTCACTGAGACATACTTTCCACATGTCATGTTATCAGAATTAGGTGCTTTTTTGTATTTTCATTCTTTGTCATTTTTTCCATTTTGCTTGAACTGGTGTTAAGTGATCTATAGTTACCTTGCTCATCCAGCTTGCCCTGTTTGAACTGGCATACTGATAGTGCTTCTTCCATTCCCTGGAAACTCCCATTTCACAAGACACTTTCAAAATTAATTGCAGGAGGCCTCAGCTAACAATTTTGTGATTCCTGAATGTGGATTATTTGAGTCTGCTCTTTTAGAAATGCTATGCCTTTAACCACTGTTCGACTTCCAAATGTGTTTGACACCAAAGCAGGAATATTTATTGAACCACTTTTGCCTCTTCATGTTATCTTCACACAGTGATAGGCCTAAGTGATTACTGCAGTTTCCTTTGTTCTAAATATCCATTTGAAAATGTCCTACAGCTTACCTTATGTTTTACTGGCTATGGTTTTTCCCCATAGATGCTCTTACTATTATTCTGAATTCAATTCTTTTATTGTTCATTTACTTTTATTATTACTATTATTCCTAATTACTACTCATACCTTTACAACAAAGCCTTTGTCTAATGTTAGCTTTTTGGGTTTTTTTCTTTCTTTTTTTTCTAGGCTTGCCGCCATTGGCCACCAAATACAATTTTCCTACTTCCATTCATATTTTTTCCTGTCTCAGTTCTTCCTAATGATCAAGTTGATTGCTAATTTATGTTGGGTGTGAGAAATTAGCTCTTCTGAAGTAACAGTTAGGGACAACCCGCTGTTTGCCCATATTGAATATAATCAGGTCAACTGCACTGTTCCCTTGACAACCGTCAACTCTCAAACCAGTAATTAATTCATCTTTGTCAGAATGAAGTCAGAAGAGTTACCACATGACAGCTCCTTGTGTTAGTTAATTGTCAATAGTTTTCCTCAAATCAGGATGATTTCTCAGTGACTGTCTGGAGCCCCCATGTATGGAAGTCCATGTGACACTGATTCTTTCCATGCATTCTCATAGAGGCTGTGGAGTAATTCCTACTCTATGGTATGATGTTACAGCATGATTCACACCACTCATTTTCACCAACTCTATCTTTCCTAAGCAGGTTGTAACCAGTTATTTTAACATTCCGATCATGCAAATTGAAACCAGCAGCTTTCAGTAATGCAGATTATATCACATTTCTTCTCACTAATGAAAATTTCCAATTCCTCTTGCCTGCTATTATACAGCCTAATGTCTGCATAAAAGCAAATGGAAAACGTCTTCTTTTCACATTCTTTGTCACGTGATTAAATCATTTTACAACATGTCAAACTTGTTTGTAGTTCCTTAACCCACAGTTCTTGCATTGTGTAATGCCTCGATTACTGCTAGACTGGGGCTAGGAAGATTAGCTCTCCTGCACCAGCAATATGCCTGTCATCCTGTTTATACGTGGGATGTGACCCAGTGCCCTGCAAAACCTAGACCTTCAATGTCACTTCCCTCAGCTAACCAGTAGTTAGTTCATCCTTGCATTCTGCCACTGATGGGGCTAAAGGGCTTGTCAGTAGCTTATGTGAATATTGCTGCTCTTTGGCTCCTTTCCAAGAGTCCCCCAAATCTTCTACAATCTGTACTGCTCCCCATGATGTTGAATTGCAACTTAACCTATTTATAGTCACCAATGAGACTTGCTAGAAAAATGTGAAATCTAGTACTAAATGTGCATGGTATTTTCTCCAGGGATATGACGTCCCTCTGCATTTTCTTCATGCCAAAGTCCCATCCATTTCATAATTGGATTTTCTTACTGAGTTCAAGTATCCCTCTTAGATTGTTTTGCAGATTTACCAACAGCGTGCCTGTAAACAAGTCCCCCATTATTATTATTTTTTCTTTCTGAAGTCCTTTCTTCTAACCAGCCTTGGCTTTATGGAGCCTGCCATAAGTCTCTACATGCAGGACTTAGTGCATGCTGCACTGTATTTGGATATACTTTGCATAAGTGTAGCAAGTCCAGTCAAATATTGATTATTTGGGCATAAGTAGCATTAATGTGATTACTGATCAGTTCCTCTCCTCTGTCAAGATCAAGTCATATAAGAAATAATGTGTAAAGGATGTGCAGCTCTTTCCAAATTGAGAGTCTGTCCCATAGTTCTGAACAGTGCATGGATAACCACAGACTGATACTAGCATCCTGTGTCATTCTGGAGTACTCTGAAGATCACACAGTTTACTGGGATCACTGCTCACTGTTATGAGAAGTTCTGATTTGTTGCCGAGTAATTTTAATTGCCTTTAAGGAGGTGCAATTTCCAGAGAGTAATAGAGCCAGATGGAACTGGAAGCAGTTCTGTCTGGTCTGGCTGAATTGTTTGTTTAAAATATGAGCTGTTTCCTGGATGATCTGTTGAAAGCTGTATCATCGCACCCTGCACCCAGCTGCTGCCCTTCCTGGGGATGGAATGTCCGTGCTCAGTTTGACTTGATGTTGGCCCCTCTGCTCTACCAAACCAGCACCAGACATGGGACTCCAACCTTGAGTAAAGGCTCTGAGTACCTGCTGGATCCCTTCACCTTCAGCCAGAGGGGGTATTTTCTTCTCTCCATCTCCATTTCTTCTCTCAGGCAGACTCAGATGTTCCCAGAGTAAGTAGCAGGGTGATATCCTAGCTCTGAGTCCAACTCCATTCAGTGGGTAGCATATCCCTGGAGTAAACAATTACATGGATTGGGGTAGCTGAAAGAGGCAGAGAGGGATGGTTCAGAGCTTCCTTTGAAGTCTAAGCAGAAGAGAACTGTATCTGTCTTCTATGGGGCAACCCTGCTATCCATGGTGGAGCAGAGCCAGCAAAGCATAGGCAAGCTGTGTGTGAACAGGAACATTGTTTTACCATCGTATGACCCAAAGCATATGCTACAACTAAGATTACAGACCTGCTAACTGTGCCTACAGTGCACACATTACATTTCTGCACCTTCTCCTGGTACAATCCCATTTCTCCCTCTGATGGGGATGTAATAGGTTAAGATTGGGTCACTGAAACAGCTGAAGAAAATCCTGGGACAGAATCTCAGCTCATGCATTTAAATGACTGTGATATGAAGGGCTTATTGACACAGACTGAGAATCTAGTTCCTTGGATGCTGGCAGCAAGATCACAGCAGAGATTAATTTTCTCTGTCCCATTCTGGCTCCACTTTCCAGAATGTAGCATGACAGCAACTCCATCATGTTATGAAGTCCCTCCTGGAAATATTATTTCACCATCCTAATGAATTAATGCTATCTAAAGATGTGATCTGATAGTTTCAGCTGAAAAAAAAAAATAGAGTTGGAGATGAGTTTGGTTCAACTAGACATTAACACATGAGTCTAGAGGTCCTGTAAAATGGTTAATGTTAGGTGTGGAGTATGCCTGTGGAAGTGGAATTGTATTTCCAAGATTTGAGCAGATCTTCCAGGCCATTGTCCTCCAGCTGTGACATATGTGCACAGTGACCCCAGAAGGACTTGGATCCTGGCTGTTGATAATTATATTATTTTATTTATTTATTTATTTATTTATCAGCCTGTTGCAACATTGGCCAGGGAAACCTGCCCCACCAGTTTTGCCATTCCAATTCTCCCATTCATTTCTGGCTTCCAGCCATGCTATAAAGTCAATAGAAGTCAATGAAACAATAATGGGAGAGGAGGACTGAGATTAGAGAAAGAGCCCATCTCTCACCACTAGGCATGTGACTCCAAAGCTAAGTGTTGGTTTATAATTATTATTAACAAAAGAAACCTGGAGGGTGGAAGGAAATGTGATCTTCCCTTTGTGTGGTGTGCGTGGCCCACTCTTGTATATCCTTCCTAAGAAAAAGTAATAACCCTCTGCATAGTGCAGAAAGGCAGAGACTTTCTGCAGAACCTGTGGTTTTCATTTGTCTGCTTTCTCAATGACTGCATTATGTTATGAAAAGTTTTTGCAGTTTCTACGTCCTTTTGTGAAGATCAAAAAATGGAAGCCAGGCAAAGAAAAATAAATTAACGCTGTTACCATTATCCCTTCCCCAGCCTCACAGTTTGCTCTAGGAAGGTTGTGATTTATGAGAAATTCCTTGTCTTTACTGTGGAAAATATCAGAAGGAAGAATATATTCACTCCCTTCAGCATAGCTTATGATGGTATAGCTGGAAGTTCACTGAACTGAAATCCCAGGGTATTGCCAGAACTCAAATGGCCTAAAAATACACACAGTGATTTCCCAACGTCTTCCACTCCCACAAGTATGGAGCTAATGTGCTGGTCATGGCTTTATACACTGCACAAAGCAGTCTGCTAGGAAAAAGTATGTATGAGGGCTATATATAATTTTTTAAACGTAAGATCTGACTTAGTGCAGTGCTCTAAATGATCTGTGGCAGGAGGGTTTTTGCCACTGGCCTGAGAAACATTCTCTTTCTCAGGTACCACTACAGAGTTGACCAGATGACTCATTACTGTACACTTGAATGTCTGGGGTGAGGCTTTTTTTTTTTTTTTTTTGCAAAGAATCTTTTCTTCTCTCATCGAAACCCTTCAGGGCAAGGATTAACTTTAGTTCTTCTGTGTTTGTACAGCACCACACACAATACTGCATGGTCTTGCATAGCATAGTCCTTCACAATCCTCTGAAGACCACAGTAACAGCTGCCTGTAGAGCCTGAGTTTCCTTAGATATCCCTGACAGTACTGCTGATTTCTTACTGATGAATAATCAGATATAGATGCCATAGTACCTATGCACTACATTGAAACTATACCTCATTCTGGGTATTAGCTTCTGTTCTTGAGAGGTGTAAATCAGCATGGCCATATGGTTCTTTGGTATGGCATAAGCGGTTTCTGGAAGCTGAGCCTGGAAGGCTTAGGGACAAGGTAGTACTGATGGGGAGCAAGTGGGAGACATATCCCTTTCACCACAAAAACTGCTTTCTCCACCAAATGCTTCATGGAGATCTTTCTGCAGGACAAACTTCTCAGGGGAAGGACATCACAGTAAGCAGAGAAAAATGTGATCTAGGAGTAAATAAAACACTCAAGAGGTGCCCTTCCTAAATGATGCCTTGGACTGTCCTGTTTTGGTTAGATCATAGCCTCTGGATGGGCAAGAGTTTCTTTTAAAAATAAATCTTCCTGAGAGAGCTGCCATTGCAGACATAAGCATGGAAATATATATGAAGATGGGATTGGGGGTGGTATATATGGAGAAGGAAGACAGCAGATGAAGGAATTGGCAGGCTTCTAGTTACATGCTCAGTTTAGTGGAAACGAGAAGGAAAAGTCTTCTGTTTTTCCTCTTAGTATGCCATCCCCATGGCCTATATTTGTCATCTAGGACTTGAACAGCAAGAGGAAAAATTTGCATTGCAGTAAAAATAAACTGGCTTTTTTGTTATTGACTATTTTTATCAAATGTTTAAAATGAAGCACTGCAAAAAAATGAAAATCATACCCATTCTTTTGCCAATTTCAATACAGATAGAGATGGGATGAACTATTTTTAACAAAAATAAATACCCCTCTTTGAGGTCTTCCTCTGAATTTCATACCAGGACCCTTTGTGTTCTCTGGCGTGAGTGTTTGATCCAAAAATACACAGAGATCTGCCAAACCACTAACTACAACCAAGAAGAAGTTGAGTAAAAATGGAGCCAAAAAAAGTCGTGTGTGTGGCTTTTCCTGAGAAGTTAGATCACTTTTACAGTTTTCAAATATGTAAATATATCTTTAAGAGTGACTTAATATTGCTTGTGAAGAGAAAGTGAACAGGTAAAAGACGGATATAGATGAGACCAATAAAAATGTATGAGAGATAGAACACAGAATGAGACAGGAAAGTGAAGTTCAGCCTTTCCATCTTCATTCTGAGAAAAAAAATGATGGTTTTATGATTCTTGGTAGAAGTATCCTGTAAAACCCCACAACATGGTATGTGAACAAACCACAAGTTTTGGAGAATTACTAAGACAATCTGACACTTCTAGTGCTAATGTGAACAGCAAGACTTGAGATGGGAAGGACTGGACCACTGTGTATCAAAATGGGCTATAAACCCTATGGCATCTAACAGCTATGCTCTTCCAAACAAGAAGTCTTTCAAGAGTGCATCCATTTGGCAGAAGTTCATCTGGAGAAGAAAAGGGACTGCAGGTTGGAAGATAAACTGGGAACTGGTATTCTTAAGGTTGAAAGTAGGTAAATGTTGCCCAGCAGCCAAGATCAATCCATTTTGTTTTGTACCCAGCTGGAGGAAAAAGGAGGTGGCCAAGGAGTACTGCAGCTCTAAGGAATTATGACTGCTTCTGCCAATATACCTCATTTCTAGGAGAGTTCCCAAAGAGAGAATTGCAAAACTATCATAGAAAGTGGACTGTGGGAAAAAAAAGTTGAGGGGAAAAGAAGAGTTGTTACCTTGAACAAAGCCCACTTGTGAATGGTATAGCCGTAAGGATTTTATACGATCTAAGGATGTAAGCCCAGAGTACAGGATGAAAAACTTTTTAAATTCTGTCCATGTCTTCTGGTGTACAGATATTTGACTTTTAGTTACCTGGCCTAGAATAAGTGAAAGTGGCCTTTTTTCTTTGTAGCACGTCAGGAGGTCCTGAAAGGCACCAGAAAAAGGTGACTGGCAGTAGGATCCCATTTCCTTCTGTTTCTTTCTTTTACTTAAATGACACTTTTTACTTAAATTCAAGAATTTCTTTTGTCGCGTTCCCTCTCAGTAACCTAAAAACTGCTTTGTGTCATGCTTTGTATCTGACATTCTGTGGACTACATTCTCCCAAACAGCTTTGGCTATGCCTACTCCTCATTCATCCAGCACAGAGCTTGAGGAAAGCTTTGTCACACGAGAAGCACCACAAAGGGCATCATCACACAGATGTGTTTTAAGCACGGAAAGTTTGTGCTTGGTTCGTAATGTGAACAGTCTTTCACAGGGAATCGTGTTTTTGACATCTGTTTGCATAAGATAATTTGTCCCAAACCAAGCGTATTCCACACAAACATTCCAAACAGACGATAAAAAAACAAAACAAAACAAGTTGAGGAGGCACGCTTATTTTCTGGTACAGCATGAAGGCCAGCTTTATCTGGATGAAACAATCCAGAGATTAAATTTAGACCCTCAAAGGGTGGTGAACATCAAACATTTCTGCAAGGTTTGGATAAGTTTCATTTGTTTGGATTTTTATCTGTTCTGTATGCAGGAATAGTTTTCCACAGTTGCCTTCTCACTTCCATGGTATTTTCTGAAGCATACCTCATCGCAGCTGGTGTCGTTTCCACTAAGGAAAATATTTTTTTTCTATTCTGCTGCTGAATCCCTAGAAAAGACTTTCAACCTGCATGGAGAACTCCCATGGGAATTCTGTTACATTCAGTCAGTTCTCCACGTTCAGTTAGCGAGGCAAAAGATTCAATCTTCTGTGCCTGGTAAGAGTTTGGTATTTCAGAAGAAAGTGATTTCTAATTGCACCATCCAGCCGTAGAAAAAAAATGTAGCACACAGAGAAGGTAAAAATGTCCCTTGTCTGCCCCATGTGCCTGCTTGCAATTAGGTTAATCCCAAAAGAAGATTTCACTGATACGTTGCCACTGTAGTGCTCAGTGTACAAAAAAGCATTAATTAAATGAATGAAAAACAAATTATTACAGAAAGTGTTTGCTTTGGTAAGTAATGTAGTTTTTTCTGCTTCTGAAATTCTGCATTTTCAAGATAAGGGACCCAACTCAACATGGGTAGATAGCAAGTCCCTGGATGGTCAGACAGACAGGAAATTTCCCTGACATGTTGCCCTTGCTAGCAGATGACAGCAGGAATTATTGGTATATAATATATGGTATTATTTTACAATGGCCAGATCCCTCTTTTCTAGCTTTTCTAGAGTGGAAAAATGGCCTCTCCTCTAATCCAGTCTCCCAGATTGCCCATGGGAAAAAAAAAGACACTTCATGGTGGTGGTTCCTCCTGCTGCAAGGTCTGGTCAATGTCTGATGGAGATCTGGGGGAGCTCCTGGGAAATCCAGGACATAGGACTGTCACCAGATAAAGCCTGGACAGCAAAGACACTCCTGGATAAATCCTGTTCCAAGGAGGTGGCTCCAGGTTGTGTCTTCCACCTCTTGTTGCTGAGGCTGCTTTTTTGGGCTGAGGGCTATGTACCCCTTCTAACTGGTCTTTGTCTTCCTGCCTTTCTCTTCCTCCCTTTGTTTACTCACCTGTTAGATAGATTGTCTACAGGCCAGGCTGCGTGCTTGGGTTATTTGTTTGTGTGGTGCCTAGTACAGCCATGCGCTAATCCTTGTTTGGGGTAGCTGCACACGAATGCAGGGGTAATGATAATCCTCTCCTTCCATCACCAAATACAATGGCTGGCACTACGACAGCCAGCTGATTGGTGCACTGAGTTTTGTAATAGAGAGCAAACAGAAAACAGAGGTGAGCAAGGACACTGTAGCTGGTGCCCCAGATAAGCAGCAAGGTCTTCAGAGGGAGAGAGCCTGAATTTCCTACTGGTGAGGGATGGGAGGAGAATGAGATCCCGGGAACAAGGGATGGTGGTAATACTATGGCACACAGGGCACAAAAAAGAGCTTTTAGACATCAGTTCCTATTAGGCTCATGCAGTACCATAAGTCCTCAGAGCAGAGGTTGTGTCCCTGGGGCAATGCAACATTTAGATATAACCCAATGGCATGGGCTCTGTGACAAACATAGATTGAGTACATGAGAATGAGCTGCTAAAGAAAGAAAAAAATAACTGTAAATGCTCCTGATCGGTTGTGCTTACACCAGGAATTGTGAGCACTTCAGCATGAGCACAAGAGCACTTTGAGGCAGCTGGACAGCTTGCGGTGGTGGAGTTGGGTTATTTTGCTGGTCTGTGCCTCTGAGACACGTGAAGTCCTGGGGTCTGATGAGAACTTCTGTGCGCAATCGTGCTGAACTAGGGTTCAATTCCCATTGCTTCACAGGGCCAGCTGCAGGGAGTGAGACCAAAGCACAGCTGGGATTCCCAGATTCAGTCTGCATCCTGTACCATAGCTGATGTGCCCTCTGGTGAAATGCGGTGTGGAACGATCCCATGATGTAGGTGAGGATTTCGGAGGGGGTCTCCAGGGAACAGACAGTGACATTGTTCTGTCTCAGCCTGCCCAGGAGCCGTTCCGCTGCACAGGTACAGTATATAGCATGCTGGATGTTAATTCAAATTTCATGTACATTTTGAAAGAGCTGAATGTGGCCTTTGTGTAATGCTTTGGCTCACAAGGGCTTTTTCATAAGAAATTCTATTTAAATGGAATAGAAAACTTTCTGATAGTTACCAAACACCACAAAACAATGGCAGGCTATATCTGTTCATCATCATCAGCCATTCATTTATCCTAGGAAGGAATTTCTTGTTGATAATCCTGAGTGAAGGCTTGGTTGTTCGCATGACTGGACGAGATCCAGGAATGATAGCACCTTGCTGAAACCTTTAAGTGTCAAGCTGAAACTGCAGCAGAGAAATAACAAAGCTGAGCCCCAAGAGTGCCACTGGACCCTATGGCTTGTGCTGCCCTGCCCAGGTGTGTGCCTCACCTCTTCTCTAACACGCACATTCCTGGGCAGCCAGGGCCACTGCCTCATGAACTTTGCATCAGAAAAAGTTCCCCAGACTCTCACCTGGCTCTTCTTCAGCTCATTCATTATTATCCTGTGTCTGGAGAGGTGACAACTTTTTTGCCACATGTAAACCAATGGTCACAGCCAACCTCAGAAGAAAGGAGGGCAGCTCCGTGCAGCCATCTCGGTGCCAGATGTGGTTCAGGTTTCAGGTGCAAGCCTGCCTAAAAGAATGGAGTAAGAAAGGAAGGTTTCTTTCTTAATGCTGTTGGACGTGGTCCAGGCCTCTGTAGAAAAGCCCCAAGTTAGATCCTGAAGGAATTAATGCATCAGCCAGCTCCAACAAAGCCTTCTAGGGAGGTGATAAGACTGCATAGTAAATATTTTACCAGGGGCTAGGCAAGAATATCTGAACTGCTCTGGGGCAAACAATTGGCTGAGCTTATATCAAGAGCACCCAGTGAAGCACCATGCCGAGGACACTGTACAACCTTGTGTAACCCCAAGGAGTTCACAACGCTTCAATGGAAAGTGTCCATCCTGCTGCAGGCAAGCAGCTGGGGACATTCCAAGATGTGCATTCCCTAGCCACTGTCACAACGAATAGCATTCTTCTCTCTTGTGCTGACCCAGGCTTCTAGAAGAGCTCACGGTCTCATCTTGGAGGTTAAATGGTTTTGAATAAATTTTGTCACCTCTTAATGAGAACTAAAACTTCTGGTGACTTCAGGATGGATGAGCTGAAAATGTGGGAATGCTTGCACTGCTTGCTTTCAGACAAAGGAGGGATATCAGCAGTCTAGGAACAGTGGGAATCAGGCAAGCATGTTGTGCGTAAAGGGCATGAGATCAATTGATAATTAATTTGCATTCTCCAAAGCTTCCAGACAAGAAAAAATCTGTCAGGAAAAAGTAAGTGTAAAGGAGTTAGATGGATGACTACTTCTAGATCAGACCTGGTGCTATGGGCATGCCTACATGGTATTTTAAAGTCATATAGAGATATACTATCTGAACTCTGAACTGATCAGGTGCCACAGGGTAGCACTGACCCTACAGTAACCTGAGCTTGGGTTTTTCAAGGTGATAACTCCTTTAACACAGCTGCCACTCAGCTTCTGCATGCAGGTCTTGCTCAGTGCCTGCAAAGAGTGCAAAGTCATGGATGGATTTAGCCTGGAAGAGAAGCTTAATTAATAATTACAAACAAGGTCTAGTAGACTTCTTGCTGAATCAGAACGCAGGGAAAAGGGCACAATCAAGGCACGTGAAAAACAAACAGAAATGAGTGTAATGTAGGAGAAAAGAAATGTCAGAGCAGAGTTACTTGCAACAATGAGTCTCAGGAGGGTGAGCTGATGGATGTCAGCATGATCAATTTGAATGTCTGAAGATACAACAGGAAAGGTTAAATCAAAAAGTGAGAACGCTGATAGAAGCTAGATAAAGACTTTCTTGCAGTTAGACTGCATTGAAGATGTAAAAGCAGATATCTCCCCACTTCTAACAGCCAGCAGTGCTACAATATAATTTGGGGAACAAAACTCATCACTGTCTAAGGACTCGATCTGTATGTGGGACTGGATGTTGCTTGGCACTGGATGTTATCCCCAACACACACACAAGGGGAGTAAGAAGGGAGGCAATGCACCCAGCTGCTGCATCTGGCTACCTGCGCGAAGGCTTCAATCTAACTCTTGGGGCATCCAGAGCTGACAGCATGGCACCCTCTGCCAGCACAAAATGGCCTTTAAAGTGGGAAGGGAAATGAGTGTATAACACAAACAAACAAAAATTGGTTGACCAAGAATCCAGGCAGCACAGCAGAACTGCACGCAAAGCTGAGTTTTGCCTCAACCACCAATTTACCTTGTCTTGAGGGCACTGGGATATGTTAAGAGGCATCCAGTGGCCACAGGCTCCAGCCGCCCGCAGCCAGGGCCCACGGTCGGCGCCAGCACTTGCTCCTCCTCGGGCCCGGCCCAGTTGGCACAGGCTGCAGCCTTCTCTTCTTCCTCCCATCCCCGGATTAGGCCCGGTGACCTGAGGTTCCCACTGAATCCTTTCAAAAACTAGTTGGGAAAATGCCACTCACCCTCCGTGGCTGAATCCCAGAGGCTACGAGTGGTTGCAGCCCCCAGCTACGGATGGTTAGCTTTTCAACCCAAGCTATCTTATCTCATGCTTGAGGCTTTGGAGAGCCTAGGTTCAACTCTTGGCGCCTCAGCCAGGAAGCTGGCTGCCTTGGATGCTCTCCAGCGCTTATTTACAACACACATATGCAGCGTGGCCATTGATTTATACTCCGGGCAGCCTCCGCCCCAAGGAGGCAGATTTAGAAGCAGCCTCGCTTCAAAGCCAGTGAGCACTCTGCTCCATGCTGCACAGCAGAGCCCACTCACATCTGGATGCTCAGAGCTAGGTGACTGCGCTGGGATTTTTGGTGAACTCCTGCAGCAGGATTAGAAGATCCCAGTCTCCTAAATCACAAGCCTCTCGTGCACTGAGACTTTCCAGGCTTCGGCTGCTCTCTAACCGCTGGAAATCAAAGAGTGCTCCTAGACAGATTTAGGTTCCTAAGTTTAGGCCCCCATTTCCACCACGTCGGCCTTTATGATCTGAGCTCAAAGTATTTCTGCATGGTGACACTCCCTTCCATTCTGTCATCCTACCACTACTGAAACACACGGCCCATTTTACAACAACTAAATCAAAGAATTAGTCTCTTCTTCCTCTTTCTTTTACACATGGACTATTTTTATTCCAACTCCCTCGGTCTCTTGCTGGAAGGAGGCTGCAAACTGCAGTCTGCTCCTTGCAAAAAAAGGTGAAAGCAAGCACTGAGGCCAAGCATGTTTTGCCTAGCTGGCTTCTGCCCCTGCCAGGAGCTGGACACCTTTTTCACCAGGCTCCTCTGCCCAATGGTTCTGTCCCACCAGAACAAAGTCTACCCAGAGGCACCTCACACCTGCCTTCCTTCAGCAGATCTCCCTTTTCTTGGGCACATCAATCACCCCCTGGCATTTTCAAGGATCTGCCTGGTGCTGGGGATCAAAGGCTCGGCACCTTTGCTGCGTGTGAACTGGAGCCAGCATTTTCATAACAAAAATAATTGTGTGTCCTGCTCGGCAGACCTGGCTAATGGCAGGTTCTGAGAACAGCACCTAAGTACCTGGTAGCCGAGATGTAATAAGATCTGCTATACTTAGGCCCTTGCAGGCACTTCTAATTATAAAAATCTATTTTTGGACCTTTAGAACTGTCCTTTTTTAAAACCGTTCTTAGCAAAGAACCTCAGCCTTAGGTTATATATTTTTCTTACATTAAAAAAAATACCACCATGCATTGTTTTGCTTATTTTGGAGACGTGTGTTTGAAAAAAAAAAAAATACAAACCCAAAAAACAACAAGTTTGCTGGTGGGAGAGCTATTTTTTGTGTTTGTGCAACTAAAGAAAGGTGTGATTTGTAACAGTGAAAGTCCACAGGGGATGCAAACTTTCCTTCTCAAAAAAAAAAATAAAAATAAAAATAAAAAAAAATTAAACAGTTCCAAGCATGTTTTCTGAGGTCTTTCAGAGGGGCGGCTGCAGGGCTTGAGGTCTTGCCTGCAGACAGAGGGCAGAGGACACTGAGGAGGACACGTACCACTGTGAATCACTGAAGGCTCCCTACGCTCTGTCTGGCACCATCCTTGCTTTGAAGCGGTACAAGGGCCTGTTGCTGGTGCAAGGGGGGTATATTATGCCCTTCACTTGATGACTTGAGTCTATGATCTATAAAAACCAGACAACAACTCCTTCTGACCTGAGGAGGAGGATGGGCACAAGAAGTCTGGAGCATTTGGGAAGGTGGGTTGCTTCCTAAAAAAAATTCATGTCTCTCTTTCCCCTCCCCCCCCTTTTTCCTTTATAACTCAACCAGAGAAGACCAGGAAATGAATAGCCAAGGAGTAGCTCGGTGCTGAGAGTTACCAAGCCAATTCTACAGCAAAAGTGCAACTCAGGCATCAGTGCCAAATATAAATTTAAATTTCTTTTACATTGGTCACGTCCTCCCTGACTGCGTTATAATTTAGTGGGAAGGATGCTGTATTTGGGATTGACATGAAAGAAGCAAGACATGCAGCCCGATGTATGGGTTGGGATGCAGCTCATGAGGGGGGGTCAAGGCCTCTTCCCCTGCCTCCCATTCTCCATTCAGACTGTAAGAGACCTGAATAGCAGTGGTGCCGGTGCGTCTCAGCCGCCCGTGGGGCTCCCAGCGGAGGCAGCACGCTGAGCTATATGCAGAAAAGATGATGTTTTTGCGTGGGCATGGTGTGCGGTGAGCTAGAGGGGCCAGGGGCAGGCAGGCAGCTCCTGTCTTGACAGGCAGAGATGGCCAGGCACTCTCAGGGTGGCTGAGTCAGTGTGGTGGTAGCATGGAACTGCGATATCCCGGGGCAGTGAGGATGGGAGGGCTGAGTGTTTCTGCTGTGTGGAGCAACCTGTGAGCTTGGGGCTGGGTGCAGGCAGCCTGTGGGCTTTCCTCTCACCATTCTCCCAAGCCTGGCCTCATGGGCTACTGGAGTCCTTATGGACAGAGTCAGCACCACACTGCCTTGGATTGCCAGTGTAGGCACGTTGGAGCCACTTATGGGCCTCAATGTGGAAACAAACAGCTGGAAGAAAAGGAGAGGGTCACAGTTTGGGAATGAGCCCCGGGAAGAAGATAAATGCCATTTCACATGTGGATGAGGGGCTGGAACAGCATGCTAGCAGGGCCAGGGAATAGAGGTCGTGGTCACTCATGATGAGAATGGAATTTAGGGCTGGCACCAAGAACCAAATGTCTCCTTAGCCAAAAGACAGTGTTTGATTCAGCACAGCTAGGTGGAGATGCCTCTGGCAGAGCTTTGTCTCATCACTGTCCATTCCTTGGCTCCTGCCCTTCCAGCAACCTATCCAGGAGTTAAAGGACACCAGTCTAAGTGGCTCTGCCTGGTCTTGGTACTGCCACAGCCAGGGGCTGTTTGCTGGTTCCCCACATATTGCAGTAGCAAGCAAAAGTAAGGCCACTGCCAAAAGCAGAGGGAACTGCACGGTTTAGATTACCTGTGGTAGCTGGGAAAAGGGAAGAGCAGCATCAGAGCACAGCTGCTGTGTGGCCTGATTCCCTGGGTACATGAGATAGAGGCAAGCTCCCAGCTTCTTGTTCTCCCTCCCAATGCTCTTCTATCCTGGGAAACCTCTCAGCAGGCCAGTGTCATGGCTGTGTGCAAGGAGCCCCTCCAAAACCCATTTTCAGATCCTGCAGGGAAGCAACTCACACTGGCACTGCAGGCCTTGGGCAGTCTTGAATGCAGTCCTGATGTTATGGTGGGTTTTGGACATAACTGAGGGAGGAGACATAAGGAGAATGACAGTTTTTACTAGATCAGATGTTATGGATGGAGAAAAATGTGAGAACTTTTGTCCATACATATCCGCCTTTATGGGTATCTGAAAGCTTGTCTGTATTCTCTGCCTATATGCTGTTCCAATAAAAGCTACTACTAGCCCCTTCGAGCCAAAAGGAAGCTTGAAAAACCAAACCAAAGCAGCAATACGTAATCGCCTGTAGTCAGAGACAAAATTCTCCTAGCTCAGTTTTTTACAGTGAAGTGCAATAAACACCATTTCCCACAGCTGAATCCAGCTTTTGGCAACAAAATGTGGCAAAGCAAAGAGCACCTTTTAGTGTCTATGCCTGGTATTGCTAAGGCTTTTCGTGGGCTGTCTTCTCCCCAGCTCTGTTTGACCAAACACACAGCTGCACATGGTAAACTGCCACAAAGCAGTGGAGAGTGCCTTTGGGCTGCAACTGCAGGGTTTATATTTGACTGGCAGCTCCAGGGTTTATATTTGCTGTTACTAAGCAGACTAGGGGCATCTCAGCCAGAAGAAGAAAGGAGGATGGAGACCAGAAATGAGAGATGAAGGAGGAATCCAGACAGATAGCAACTGGCTCAGGAGGGCTAAGATCTTCTTGGCTGGTGGATGCCTGACCTGCCAGGGGATGGTCAGTATGCCCAGAATGAGGGGACGGCTGCAAGCCCTCATACTGTCTGGCCCAGGAGTGGGGAGGTGACCTTGAGAGTCTGCTCCCAGTGCCAGGGCAACCAGAGGCGGGAGGGCAATTGGACCCATGTCAGAGAGCATGGGTCACTTCAGAGGGAGCAGGAGGAATCAGCTGCAGCAACCGGGCTTGTTTACAACTTGTGTTTCTTGGCATGTGAATGACAGGGAGCCAGGAGTTGTCTGAGGCAAGGATCAACTCCTGCACATGGGTATCTGGTACAGGAAATTAACCTCTCTGTTGCCTAAAATACTCTGATGTATGTATGCTTTGCTATCCTCTTTAGTCATTATAAATACATTCACATACATTTATGTATATGTATATTGGGCTGCATGCAATCATGTTTCTGTTTCATTGACCCAGAAAACTGGGAGATGATTTGCTGCGTACTCTTGGGTGCTTCCCAGTGCTTTGTTGCTAGTCCTCATTGCACTGATGCCTGTGTCTGCTTTCCCAGGAGGAAGCATTTTGAAAGAGCTGAAGATCCAAAAGGCTGTGATGAAAACTCGAAGGAGCATAATTCTCTTTTCAGACTACTCATGAGCAGAATAGTAAAAGATAGGTGTTGCAAAGGTAATTCAAAGTATGTCTCAGTTCCAGGGAAAAAGGTGCTCAAAGATAAACCATTCCTTAAAACCTCAACTGAATGTTTCCAGAATCAAAAATATTCTTGAAGTTTTCATTTGGATGTGCAGTTTGTTCCAACCACCAGGATGCTTTTATGTGCATTCACGAATAAAACCCACTTTCTCCAACCCTGGGACAATAAGGCAATAAAGGAGAACGTCTCTCCAGGGCCCTGTGTGATCTTTCTCTGAAATAGCATTACTCAACCTGAAATCCAGACAGCAGCAAGGCCAAACAACGTGAAGAGAAGGGAAAAAGGAGAGGAAGGAAAAAAAAATTGACAAAAAAGCGAAGATAAAATAAAATGCATAGATTTGGGCTTAACTTTCCTTCATTGGGAATATGAACTTTATGACTTTGCTGCACAAAACTGTTGGTGTTGCTCAAAGAGGATGGATGACCAGTGGACAAAGATGCCCTTACCAGCAGCTGTTAATCAGCACCTCACAGGACTAGGAGCAGCCACAATTTACACAAGAGATCATCCTGAGAACAGCCTGAATCCATTGCTCCCATTTCTGCTCCGTATTTAACAGTGTCATTATGGAGTACATAATTCAAAGTCCTCTGAAGTCACAATAAATGTTTCCTACCTATCTGCTAAGACAAATGGTCGTTGTGAATAGATCCCAAAGGACCAAATCTAAGCCATTTTCTTTGACTAGCCTATGGCAGGCCTAGACAAGATTTTAGTAATACAGTGCTTTTTAACAGTAATTCTGTCTAATGGAGAAGAGTAATGATGAAACTGCCTCATGCTCTTTAAATATTCTTCATTATATTACTCACGCTCTTTGTAATATCTATTCCTTTTTTCACTCTTTTTTTTTTTTTAATGCTTGACAGTGCAGTAACAGGCTGTTCCTTCTGTAGTGGAAATTAAGAGACACACCAGCCCTATGCCTCAAGAGCCAGCAATTGAGCTACGCCTGAAGTAGGAACAGCTGGAGTGGAAGGTATCAGTCATGCCCGGAGCCAACAGCCAGGACGCTGCGGTGGGACAACATCTGGCACCACTGCACACAGCTAGGAGATGGAAAAGTCAGGAGGGTTATGCACTCTTATTCTCTTTTCCTTTCCTTTTTCCTTTTTCCTTTTTCCTTTTTCCTTTTTCCTGTTTCCTTTTTCCTTTTTCCCTTTTCCTTCCCTTCCCTTCCCTTCCCTTCCCTTCCCTTCCCTTCCCTTCCCTTCCCTTCCCTTCCCTTCCCTTCCCTTCCCTTCCCTTCCCTTCCCTTCCCTTCCCTTCCCTTCCCTTCCCTTCCCTTCCCTTCCCTTCCCTTCTTTCCCTTCTTTCCCTTCTTTCCCTTCTTTCCCTTTCCCTTTCCCTTTCCCTTTCCCTTTCCCTTTCCCGCTCCCTCCTCACCCTCTCCTTTCCTCTTCTCCTCTTCTCTCAAAAACTGAGTTTAAGAGGAGATCGATGGTCTCTCTCTCAAAGTTGGAGAGGGGAAAGAACAGCTAAGGAGCAGTATCTTTCACCCCAGCTCTCCCACCTGCAGCAACTCTAGGCCAGCAAAGGTGAGTACTCTCCCCACAGGGAGTTGGCACTGTGATGGCACCATAGAAAACATCCACAACTTTCTGTAGGGCAGAGCTGTGCAGCCTTCAGCCTGAGATGAAACCTCTGGGGAATCACAGAGGGAAGCAGTTTCAGAGAATCATAGAATCACAGAACCATAGAATCATTAAGGTTGGAAAAGACCTTTAGAGATCACCTCATTAACCTCTGAATGTCAGAAGACACTTTGGGGTAGATGCCACAGGGCATTTCCTGCAGTGCCTAACTCAAGAAACCTCTTTGGTGCTTGTTTGCTGGAAGGTGGAAGAACATTTGAGTGGAAGGATGACTGTTCTGGTCTATATCTAATATGCTTCCCATAAGCATTTCCTACTTGGCAGAAAATATTTACCAGAGTAAATGAGATTCCAGACAGATCTGATGTACCTAATAAATTTTGATGACTGTAGGAAATAGCAGGGGATGGCAAGAAGGTAAGCAATCCATCTCTGACTTGCAAGGCAGATCAGCTAGTTTCTGTATCACCTTCACAGGGATCTTCAATACCACCCACACATGAAAGAGGACAGCTCCTCAAATAACCCTCTCAACATCTTACACCCATCCCTCTGTGAGAATTAGCCTCCTTTCTTTGCACACTGATTCAGGTCTGTGTTATCTTGCAGCATGACCACGGCTTCCTTTCCTTTGCCTTTGGACTTTATGCATCTGTACCATATAGGTCAATTATCCTTAGTGAGATCTCCATCATGATTTCTTTAGACCATCACTTCATTGCAGTACTGAACACAAGCTTGTCTGTGTCCTAAAGGCCCATCATGGCTTAGTTATCTACTCATTTTTCCTAGCAAAACTGTTCTCTATTATCACCTTCATGCACTTCCTTGGTTGGATAGTCATTAACTTCCTCCACGGTTAGAGTGGTTTTCTCAAAACTTGTATCAACTGCAAGATGAAATGGAATATATGGACAATTATCCCAGTCCTTCCTTAAAACATCTTACATAATCCTAGAGAACTTGTCATGGCCACTGACACTTCTGTGTCACACTGTCTGCTGAGAGCCCTGTTAAATACATAGTTATACTTGCAGGTGAACATCTCTTCTGACACTTCCTGCATTTCACTGACCTATTGCTCTTGCCTGCTTACAGTAGAACATCTCCCCCTTCCAGCAGGTTCACAGGAAACAAAAATGTCAGCTTCTCATGCTGTCAAAGGCTGCACAATGGTAAAAGTCGTGGCACTGTACACTGTTTTAAGCCACATGCATTTTACAGTGATCTACTGACATCTTTGAACAGTGAGTCATCTAGGTATCCCTGATTGCTGATTGCAACAGCCATCTGGGAAACAAAACAAAACAAAACTTCTATCAGCATCTCTATCCTCCATCAGGTTTTCCTAAAGAAAATATAAATGCCTTGGTCTGAGTTATCCCAGCGGTGTAGGTGGGCATGTTTTACTGCCTGAACTTTACAGCCCCATTGAAAGCTGTTCTGTGATGAACCTATATTGGTGTGAAAAGCAAGGACTGCTCACACGGTGTGTCTCTGGGAATGTAGAGACCAGCAAGAATTGTGGCTCCACTGCTCTGGTTCCCTGTGGAGCTGCTGGAGACGCGTGCTGCTCAGATCTGGTTGTTGTTGGCCATTGAGTGCCTCTACGTGGGAAAGCGGTGCTTCGATATTGTGGAAACCGTCTGTGGGAAGGTGTCGATTCTCACAGCATTTCAGAGAAGGCACAAGGCTTTCCAGCTTATTGAAACATTTGTTTTGACTTTTATAATATAGTACAAAAGCCTTAAAGTTTTGTCTATTAAATTGCCATGCCAAAATATTATGACGGGTCACGGAATAATAGTCTTACTGTTTTGACTCTAAAGCGTGCTACGACATGGGTCAAGCTGATGAAATCAAAATGAAATTACTGTTTTGTTTTGACAAGATTGTGTTTCTTTTTCGTTTGTTTGATAAAGTCAAAACAAAAATCTCAGTTGGATTTTTCCACGTATGGTCTCAACATTTCATTTTCTCATTCAGGTGTGGGTTTTGAATGGAACATAATGTTTTGTGCCCAGATCATAGAAGGAAACCTACATGTGGTTAGCACCTCGGAGTAACAGTTGAGTCTGGATTTTCTGAGGACTGTACCCACTCCTGAAACTGGCTGAGAAGAAGGAGTTCCTGAAAAATCAGCATTTGTGACCTGCTGAGTCAGGAAGCCTCAAAAACATAGAATAAAGCTGTCCTTAAACCATAGACCCCAATGGTGTAGATGTGCAGCAGCCAATCTTGTCCATTCCTCATTCATCATTCATCATGAGGCATTCCTGAATCTACTCCTAGCCCTTGCTGCTCCCCTGTGATGTTAGGAGAGTGCCAGTTCTTGCTTTCCCCTCTGGAGCTCTGTCTGGTTGGACAGGGTTGTTTTCCAGGCTGTGACTGTGACTTGTCTACATTGTGTGCAAAGCACCTGGTGCATGATGGAGATCTCACACTGCTTCTGGTGACGGGTAATGTATCCTTCCTACTGTGTGCTTTTATACTCTGAACATTGCCTTTCAAGGTGATATACTTCTATTCTTTGTTTATTCTATCTCTTCCCCGCCCCTCACCCCTACCTACCCAAGGACTTCCCTTTGTTTGCCCGGTTTTGCTCTGATGCGCAGGTATTTATCTAAGTGGGGTCTGCTGTGTTTGTACCAGCCCAGGTGGCATGTAAGATGCAAACATCAGACACTTCTTTACACATCCCCAGGTTTCCTGGTTGATTGATTAATAGCTTTCTCCCTTATCAGCTCTTCTTTCTCATAACTGGGGGTCAGCTTGCACGGGCTAACACCTATGGTGAGGCCCTGTTTCCTATATACATCAGCTTTACTGACTTCTTATTATCTCAGCCATATCTGAACCTTTGTTCAATTCAAGAGGTAATTAAACTTGAAGCCAAAGCAAATGTCAGGGCGATAATGAGACAGATAAGATTAAAAATACTTTTTTTGTTGTTGTTAAGACCTGACACATACCTGAAGTGCCTGTTGGCCTGCAGCCAGTGGAAAGTTCCCTTTCTCACCTGGATGCAGTCAGAGCAATGGCCATGTAAAAAATGGCACCACCTCCCGCCAGGTGTGTGAGGCCGAGAACAGCACCTACCTGGCAAAGCATTCAAGCATGTAAGTATTTGCCCTGGGATTGTTTGCTCATGCGCTTAAAATTAAGCACGTGCTTAAGTGCTTTGTTCACCTCAGTCCTCAGCCTGGGCAGCTGCAGTGGGAGCAATGCGGCAGGCACCATTCCTCTCATTGCAGCCATGCCAGCGGGAACAGGGCCTGCAGCACCTTGCCTAAGGCAAGTGCAGGAGGTTCATCCTGCTGCCCAGACTGCAGCTGGGGATCTTACAAATTAGGCTCCAAAATTTGGAGAGGTGGATGGTGGGAACATCACAGGCTCTCCCTGCATCATGTGCTGTCCGCGCTCCCCTTTGCCTTTCTGGATCAAACAAGTTTGTAATCTCATGCAGGCCTGTGGTGTAATTATCAGGGACTGGGGGCAGAGAAGCCACTAATCGAAATGAGCTGGAGATTTCCTAGGGAGCTTCAAAGCTCTCCGCAAGCAGGAGAGCCTGTGAAGGATACACATGTTGCCAGCCAGGCAGCCCCTGATAGTTAAAGTTTTACTTATGGCCATGTGTTTTTCCACTGGATATTTTTATCCTCTGAAGCCTACTGTACTCAACGGTGTGCAGTAGACACTTCCCTGTTGTTCTCACATGGTGTTTACTTTGCAGTTTGGGGAGCATGGCTCACCATGCTGCCTGCTGGCTGAGTTAGGGAAAACCCAAGCACCAGAGCACTGTCTCCTTGCTGGTATGTCTCCTCCCATGGCCTTCCGGCCTTTGATCCTGCTCACTTCCACTCTCTGGGACTGGCAGGTAGACACACTCAAGACTGGTGCTTGTGATGCTGAGATGCTGCAAGGAGCCCGTGTTGAAGTCAAGAGCTGAAGACGTGTCTTGCAGTCAGCACAAGGCTCACATGTGGCCTTTGAGCAGCAGTTCCATCTTCAGTGCTTTGTGGTGGGTGCTAGCTTCCAACAGGGTGACTCCTTGGGGCTCTGCAATGAACAGGTACTGAATGTGTGAAAACAAAGGTCATGTAATTCTTTAAGCAGAAGAATATTTTAGGCTCTTTACTATGGCTGCCTACTGCGGACAATTTTATATTTAATAATATGCCCAAGGTTCTATCATTGCCTTTCCTCAGAGGAAAGTAGGCAATTTTATCCTCTCTCCCTCAACCAGATCCCAATTTTTACAGAACAGGTAGAAAGTCAAGATTTCTGGGTGTTCCCATTCCATTGCTGATGGGTTCAAAAGCCAGGAGCAAATGGGGTTTGCTGGACACCACACTTGCAGGAACTTCATTCTATCATTATGCCAGAAAATCTGTTTTCATGAAGGTCTGAAAGGAAACAAACAAATAGCAAGGATCGGGAGGGACTGGCTGGGAGAATTCAAGTTTAGCACAGACTTCTAAGTGCTGTCACTACAGTAACACTTCCTCCTGTGAGCAGGTGTAGTGCACTGGGTGAAGCTCTGGTCTTTGTAAATAACGAGGTGTCTCCTCACTATTATGTCTAGGGAGTTTTTGACTGGAAAGCAGTACGTTACAGTCACAGATGCATCTCTTCTGCCTTAATAAGGCTTATAATGATCTCTAAATGCTCTAAAAATAATACTTGATGTCCTTGGCCATTCATTATTTATTGACTGACTAGATCTGGGAAAGAGATAGAAGAAAAAAGAAGAGCTTGATATGAAGACACAAAATGTGCAATGTCATTTTGAATGCAGATTACAAATGCTTGTTCGATTGCATTAGATTATACATATTAGGTTATATAGAGCACCTATCAGAAAGGGCACAGATCCCAGACTAAAGTCTTTTGAAACTGTTATCACATATGGATTATTCATAAGGATAAGATTTGTTGAAGCAGTTTTTAAAAAGTAGTGTGGTCAAAAGAAGAATCACAGCTTCAGATAAACAAACTAAGCCCACACATTTAGCAGACGTGGTTATCATGTCTGGAACAATATTAAAGAGGCAATACAAAATCTGTCTCTATGTTTGCTGGCCGAATGCTTCTCCCTGCATGTGGGATGAAAGGCAAGGAAGCATCACCCATAATCGTGGGGAAACCCCTCAAGGTTTCTATTGCCTGCCTTTGGACAGGCTGACTGTGGGATTTCTTGGCTCCCACGGGTGTGCTGATAACTGCTGTGAGGTTGGTGGTTTCCTGACCCACGCTGCTCTCCCAGTCACAGCAGGGGTGCTTTCCTTAACCAGGCACGGTCCTTAGCCTGGTGCCCTTGTGATTTCCTACTTTAAGGAAGCCTGTTACTGTTTTACTACTACTACTGTTACTACTTTAAGGCTGTCAAAACTGCGGAGCTGAAAGCTGTGGAGAACTGTCTAACAACATGGCCAAAAAGTAAAACTTACCGTAACTCCTCCTCAATCATGCTGCTTTTCACAGTCATATAAACTCAGCAGGGGATATTTAAAATGCCAGTCATGTAATTACTTGTTTGGTTTCTGATGCTTGATATAAGATTTCATCAGAGTAATGGGATCCAGCTCTCACTGCTGCAGTATGTGTACAGCTCAGGGAAAGGGAACTGCAATTCTCTGTTCATAGAAGATCCCACCAGGGCACTTAGACTGAGGTGAGCTGGCAACATTTCACAAACATAGGTGACTCTTTCACTTCAGTCCTTGCACAGAGATCACAGAGGTATGAGGAGTGGTTTTCTTTCTGAGGAATCAGAAATGGAAGAGAGACAACCAGTTGCTCGCACCTGGCATTGCAAAAAGTGAGCTAGTGGACTGCTGCAGAATTTGTGGAGTACCTTGTAGACAAATGTTTTCCCTTTTCAATATGAGACCACCCATCTCTAGGTAAGGACAAGTTGGTGAGGAATGTCTTTTGAAAGCTGCCCTTGACTTCCTTAAAATTTGTGTGTATATACAGCAGAGGTTATCTGCAAGCACCAGCAGATCTGGTCATGCAGCTGCTGATACACGCAGACAAAAATGCAGATGTAAATTTCTGCAACAGTAAAAATGGTGGGATCAATGTGCAGCTGAAAAACTGAGACAGGCAGAATGCCCATGACATGCATATCTTGGAAATCATAAGCAGAATGAGATGCTGCATGGAATCTGCCATGCACCTGATGTGCTGCCAAATGTGGTATTAAAAAATAGCATAGACTCAAACATGTTTTGGGCCTTGGGATCAGATTTTCTAAGTTCTCATGGAAAATCAAACCAGCATTAGTTTGATTTTCCAGCTGATCTAGGGTTTGGTTAAGGAAGCATTTTCCATGGCTCTGTTCTCTGGCCAGGAGCAGAATGACAGATGTGCAAAGCTGTGGAGTGGCTTCTGAGGTATCTCCCAAACACAGCATCCTTCTGTCAGCTCTTTCTGGAGACATTGCTTCATTTCCCCCCAGTTGCTGGACACTGCTGGGAGTCTTATTTCCCTCCAGACATCTTTCTAGGAATGCAGAAAAGAGCTTGAGTAAAGAAGAAGGCAGTGCATAAATCCCTTTCTGTGGGAGCACTGGGATAAACCTCAGCTTTTCAGACAAAAAAAAATAATTATGGTCCTTATGGTGAAAAGGGAAGAATGGGGAAGAAGAGGCATAGAGAAATGTCTTACCTAGAGAATAGAAGTTTGTAAAGCCCTTCATTCCTTAACTTGTTATGAAGCTGTAACTTTTCTTCGCGTGATGGAGTACTTGCCAGCTTCAAGTACTTGGAAGTCTGGCGCTTCGCTTCCATGCTTCTCTCATTGTAACAGAGGGCACTTAGCAACTGCTCTGGGATCTTTCAGTTTCACTTTACTTCTTTTTGGTGAGTCAGCCCCTATTTATGATCACCCTGTCAAAGAGTGAAAATAGAAATCTATTTCAATAACTGCTGGGAACTTTCCTGCCCGAGGGCTCTGACGCTGAAAATTTCAGGGGGTGTTGCAGAGACTAAAGTCTTTAGAAGAAGTCTTCTGAAGTCAGCTACTGTACCAACTCATCCTTCTGCAGTTCTGTAATCTTGCAGCTGGTTTGGCTTTTGTGCTCTTAGCAGATGTAAAAGCTATTGATCTCTTAGTCCGGACAGGTAGAATTGGTTCATTAGTGCATTTGGTGCCATAAGAAAGCCCAGCAGAGACATTATGCTTGGCCCCTGGGAATGCCTCTGTGCTAGCACAGCAATGCTCAGAGATGTGGAAAAGCCCATGGCAACAGTATTATGAAGTTCCATGTGCTTGGATGTTCTATGCAAGGTCCAGGAAGCCCAGGGACTGCCAGAGAGAAGTATATGAAGGAATGTTCCTTGGTTTCCTTTAACCTGGTGTGCGAAGGGAGAATGGAAATCTGAGAGTACTTTCTTCCTTTAAAATTTTACCTTGATCTTCTGGAGAACCTTCATACACTACCCATGTGGTTCCTGTTGTTCTCGAACTAAGTTGTCTTTCAAGGAAGCAAAGAGGAAGAAAATTGCTACTCAGAGAACTAACCCAAAGCATTAACTAACCCATAGAGACATTTCCATCTTAGCCAGCTACCTCCCATTTTCCCTCTCTCTTGTCCTTGTGTTTTTTGTTCATGTAGGGAGACATGCTTCCAACCATCTAACAGATGACTGAAATCTTGGTCTTATATCCCTGTGGTGAGCTGAGCAGCCAGGTTCTTCCTGGACTTGCTTTTAGAACAGCCTCAGGACCCACCTGACTCAGTGCCAAAGGATGCCAGTTCTAGCTCAGGCCCACAGGGATATTGTTCAAGGCAATGTTATCTTGCCAATTTTTTTTTCTTTTGTTGATTATTTTCTCCAATAACAAAGAAACTTGTGGGGAAAGGTTTCTTTTTTTCCATTCCTTGGGAGTTTGGTAATTATTCAAACTGCTAAATCAGCAACAATATTTTCCAAGCCTAACCAGAATCACAGAGGGGCCAAACACGTTTTAAGAGGGAACTAAGGGGACTGACATCTGTTTGTCTCTAGGATCCTCTCTGCCAGCCACATAGAAGTGACCCTCTTGGCCAGTCCCATGGTTCCGCCAGTTCATCATCCTGTTAGTGACCCATGCAGATGTTTTACAAGAAAGAATGATTTTCTCCAGAAATTCCATTGGGGAGGCTTCATCTGTGAAGATCTTATAGCCTTTCTGTGCCTCTTAGATGCCTATGTTCTTTGTCTAGCAGATGATAGTGGTGAATCCTGGGGAGAGGTAAACAGAAGAGATAAAGCCTCTGAAGCCCAGGGCTTATTTGGCTGGTATCTGTTTTAAATGCCATACTACAAAGCTTTATTAGCACAAAGCAGCAAGGTCTGCATGTGGCCAGAAGTCTCTCCTGCCTGTTGTCTCTGCGTAGTCCATGTACTCACTCCTTATCCCTGGTTTATACAGCTGGTCCGAAGACCACCCCAGGTAACAAAGAAAACAACAGCTCTTGAAAGATCTGCTGGGAATAGGAAGATGTCGTATTATTTACCCGGGTGGATTTATGCATGTGTGAGTGTGTTTAACAAGGAGCCCGGTGCCTGCTGGACTCCTGAGGCTGGAATTTATACAGGCCAGCATTTGGCTGCTGCAGTTTATCTTGAATGCAAGAATAATAAACTCAGCTGACAGCATGATGTATGCAAAGCATCTTCTCCTCCCACGGCGTGCGGTAGAGGTGTCTGGTTCACAGGGAGTCCTATTATTAAGTGATTATCCTTGCAACATTATCAATATCAGATTGCTTAAGGGCTTTGGGGGATCAGCAGTACAGTAGGACTTGATGTTTATCCATCATAATGGCAGTCAGATGTGGATGGTACTGTGAGAGCATTACCTGTGTAGGTGAAATGGATGTATGGTTTTCCCACATGAAAAGTCTCCAGAACTTTTGCAAAAGAACACAAATCTACACCTTTATTATTCTTAGTTCCATTACGAGTCAACTTCTGCTGCATTATATGTCCCTCATTGTTTCTTCCTTTCTTGTCAGATTATTGGCTCTTATTCAGAAAGAACAAAAATGGAAAGTCCCAAGCACCACTGAATGTGGCATTTTCTTGACTTTTCAGGGAAGATTGATTTATTCACCCTTAATCGTGCTTCAGAATCCAGGCAGCTGCAGTCTCCTCTGTGTGAGTCTGCCATTTCAGATGACGCTCTTGTACCTTGAGAAGACCAGCTCTTTGGATCCTTTATCATACCCTGAAAGGCTACTGAACAGACCTTAGAATTATTGAATCATTAAGGTTGGGAAGACCACTAAAAATCATCTAGTCCAACCATTGACCCATGCCTGTGACTGCCCTAGACCAAGTCTCTTGGTGCCACATCCACACAGTTCCTCAACACATCTCAGTGTACCAGATATGTTTCATCCTGAATAGTCTTCAAGACCCACAACTTAAAAGGCAGATCAAGCACTTCAGTGGACCTGACTGTAAGTATTTAAATTGCATCCTGCTCACATCATAAATAATGCTTACCCTACCCATTTTATACTGCAGTAAGCCCTTCATGGCCACACCTCACTGTGCATGTTTCCTCTTGTTGATGCTTTTTATCTTACCGTTCCTGCAACACTAACAACCCCCCAGGTAAGCGCCTGCTATTGTAGTTAGTTACATACATTTACAGTGTCCTGTGAGCAGTTGCAGTGGATTGCGCATCTGTGGGAATTACACCTTGCTGAGGTGCAGCTGTTCACAGACACAGGATGACTCTCTGAAAACAGAACATCTTGGGCCTAATCCATCGTGGTCGCATGGAATGGGCTGGAGACTCCTTTCTGAAGCCCTTCTAAGAGGGAAATGATCACAGAGAATCCTGACTCTGTGGCAGAGGCATTGCCACAGGAGAGCTTCTGAAGGCCCTGTCTTCTGCTCTAACCATTGTTTAGGAGTTTGGAGCAGCATTTCAGATTCTCAAACTGGACTAGATGGCCTTTAGGGGTCTCTTCTAATTCAAAAAATTCTATGATTCTAAATATGGGGAATGTCCTATAGCATCAGCTTGTCTTAACCTAAGAGGATGCATTTTGGATAAAACAGGACCTGGCTTACACAGGTCAGTGGAAAGTCACCCAACTAAAAGGCTCTAAAGGGAACCAGGAGGGGCATCACACCACTTTGTGATGTTACCCAGATCCCTTATTTGCATTTTGTACTGTCCTCTGCTTCCTGTTATCTGTTTTCTCTCCTGAGTGCACAGACAGATTTATCCTGGCAATTTACAAAACATGTTCTGCTTCATTTTTTGTGAAATCGCTTACATTATTTCTTCATTCCCTGACTTCCTCTGCACAAAAACCACCTTTGCTTTTACTTCAGCAAGTTTCTCCCTATGCCACCCAAGTTTCAAACCATCTTTTTCCAAACAGCCACCTCCATAAGCAAGTCACAGTGTTGTTTTTTCCATGCTAAACTCAAAGGAGTGGAAGCTGGTTGGCAGGGCAGGATCAGCACCACTTTCCTGTTGGTCTGAGGTTTGTGCCATCACATATCAAATGCCAGCAGTCCGGAGTGCTGGGTCATGCACCCGACACTGCACCCCATGGAACTGCAGGGCAGAGCTGAACTCTAACAGCAAAATTTTATCTGAGCTTTCAAATCATCTTTGCATTGTGGGCGGTTTTGAGCAGATTGGATCCTAATGGGCTGTTAGGCCAATTTGGGCTTGCTAACTGCCTTTGTAAAGATAAGAAATGAGCTGGGACAGAGAGGAGCAAAATGCTTTAGCATATATATTGAATTCTCCCCTCGTGCTTCTGTAGAAGAGCCAAAACGGATATCTCTGTCACTCAAAGTTTCCTCCTGTCATTTAATCTATTGTCCCTGACACAAAGACAAGCTACAGTGAGCATGCTGGCATGCCACTCTGCTGACCTAGTGGAGATAGAGCAGATACCCAGCAGCACTGGGCACTCTGCTCCCATGGGTTGCAAGTTCCTCATAGCAGATGGGTGTCCATGGCAGGAGGCTGAAGGAGGGTGGCAAATGCAAAGCTTTGCTCCTTGTGCCAATACTAAACAGTCTGTGAGTACAGAGAAGAATGCTGGAACTAAAATGCAAATATTTTACTCTTGAAACCTAGGGCTATAGTCACCAAATGAATATTTTGCTGTGGGATTAGTCAGCTGTAGGGTCGGTGTGTAGGAGCCCACATCCGACAGCACTTGGTCACCCCAGGGAGCAGCTAAACAGTGGAGAAAAATGCAGTGTCTGAAGGGGGGAAGAAGGGATGTGAAATCTACAGGAAATCTGTGAAGTGGGGGCAACAGTTCTATTACCCAGGGTCTTTATGGAGAAACTGGATGGAGAAGGAGAAAAGGAATATGGAGTTGTGTCTTGAAAACTCCTTTCATTGCTGCTTGTCTATTCCATTATTTACCATCTGGCATTGCAGCCAGGGAATGTGATCTTCCACTGCAGAGGAATGTGATGTGCCCTGGTTATGAGGTAGTGTGTTTGGACTCTAATTTTTCCCTGTTTTACCCTCCATGATTTTTTCAGTATCTTGATCACCACACTATGCTCAGTGTAAGTAAGTGAGACAGTGCTCATCCAGAAGCGTACTGCCTGCCAGCAGCATGTTGAAGGGCTCCCTGACTCAGACAAATGAGTGCAGGTGGCTGCAGAGTAGTGATCAGGGCTCAGTCTGGTCAGCCATGAGGCAAGAGACTGCAGTGAGAGCAGAGGAATAGTATCCTCATGTGCCAAAATTACCTATTCCAATTGTTCTGAAATGAGAAAAAAGGTTAAGAATAATAATTAAAAAAATCCTCTAACTTGTTTCTCTTACCCTGATGGTTTGATTTTGCACGTTTGGAAATACTTTCCCCTGATGGAGCTTGTTCAGAGTGCTGGACTGCTCCTTGCTTAGCGCCAACATGGCTTAGGGAGGAACAGGTAAGCATAAAGGAATGAAAAATGCTGTTTTCTCCCCTAGCTTGAATCTAATTCTCCCTTGGCCTAGGCATAAAGCCCACTTGGTAGCATCAAGGTTTGGAGATCTCCTCTGGAAACCCAGTAGGAGGAATGCAGGATTGGTTTACCCAGACTGATCCCCATCCAAATAACTTAGGAAGTGTCAAAAATATATTGGAAAAAAATATTGTGGTTTTTGATTAATTTAATAGCCTTAAAGTATGACTGTAGTGTTCTGGTGTTATGGAAATAACATTCTTTCCTTAAGCTTTGGCATGTGCTGGTTATTGTGGATCCATGTCGTGTAGACAGCAAGAATGGGTGGTGCTTGATATACCATTGATGGCTGTGGACTGCCAGTAACCACCAGCTGCTTGGATCTGTCCCTAGGCTGGGACACAAGTCCTTTGTCAGGTGAGAGAATGCAAAAGCTTGAGGATCACTGACCCACTGTCCCTCTGAAAGCTGGCATGCATGGCAGTGGCACCACTTCAGGGTCTTGCTGCCTCCTTCTCTGGGTGACTCAGTGGCCAGATGCCTCCTCAGTGACTTTTTGAAGGGGGATGCTTTCCCACTGACTGCACAAACCCCAGAAGTCCCTCTTCACTTACAGAGAGGCAAATGAGTTAGCTGAGGATCCGCAGGACAAACTACCTATCTCTGGCTCAATCCCAACCATGGTCCCTCCCCTCTGTATCTTTTCTGCATGGCTCCATACTCTTGCTTAAAGTAAGAGGTTTCCTGTACGTGCAGGGTGGCTGGAGTGAGCTCATTACCCGCTTCCCGTCTGTGGGCAAGAGTGGTCTGCTGCCTCCAGCTGTGTGCGGTGCTGTAGCTGATGGGATGCTTCCAGCGCCTTTTCTCTTTGCAAGCCTGCAGCTCCCAGTCTTGTGGAGGCAAGCAAGGGAAGTCACGCAGTCAGTGTGAACATTTGAAAAACATTTATAGAAAAGAGAGGGAATAGCAAGTTAACATTAATAAATTACAGAAAGATAGAACATCTGCATTAAATTATTGCAAACTCAAGTGAGAGTGGAAAGCTAAATAAATAAAAGGCAAATCAAGTTAAAGAAGAAAATGAGTAATAGAAAAATTCTCCTTCAAAGTGCCACTAGTTAACCTTTTTGTACAACACTATGTACAAACAAACCTAATGGAGATATAACAGGGGTCAGAAAGCTTGATGCAGCTGTCTGGCAGCTGTCTACCCTATGTAATTTGCTCCCTTCTGACTCCTCAGCATCTTATGGCTTGGCTAGTGCAGTGCAAAGAGGGGGTCCCCGAGGTGTGGGGTTTCTTTGCACCATCAGGTTGGCCAGTAGCTGAAGGCAGAGGTCCTGTGCAGGCAAGGATGATGGGATGAAGAGACACATACCTGCAGGGGGTTAGGGACGGTCTTGCAGAAAATGGCAGTTCACAAGCTCAGCAGTTTGTGATCTGTGAACAAGACACATTTTCCTGCCTCCCTTTCCCCCCTTCCTTCCTCCCTTCCTTCCTATCTTTGCTTACTTTCTCTTCTTTCTCTCTCTCTTTCATTCTTTCTTTTCAATTCTAATTTTGTTGCTGTATCTCTTCCCAGGCGGAGGTGATGGGGCACAGAAGTGAAGCAGGTGACTTTCAAGGGTCCTTCCCAGGCATGTAACTTTGTGAGATCCCATGCATCACCTTTATTCAAGTATTTGCCTAGACGAGGTTCCAGTGGGCATAGGTAAAAGTGAGAGTAGGGTTTCTAAATGTGCTAGAGCTCTTTTCTCTGTCCTAAAGCAAAATCACCCATTCCTGATAGATGTATCTATTAATTGGTGCTGCAGACCTGCTGGGATGGATATTCCACATCTTATTCAAACAAATTATTAATATACTTGCCTCTGGAAGACATTTTTCAAATGCTTATATTCTTTTTCTTGCAGCTAGTCACCTAGCTTTGCTCTGTATGCACAACTAAAAGAGCAGGTCCCCTTTTATTTTGCAACCATCTTATACACTTTAAAAAGTGTTACTGCTTCTCCTTCAGCCTGTTTCTAATTCTAATTCTTTCTCATCCTAATTCTTTAGTTTTACTTCATGGACTTCATTTTCTACATTAATGTCGGATCTCATGGTTCACCTTTTTGGAAGTGTGTGCCTTACGCTCAAGAAGTAATATTTAATTGAAGATCCTCCCAGTACAGTGTAAAAATCACTTTTCATAGTGTGCAAGCTTGAATTCCTGTTTGCACACTTCCATGTAAAATTTGTCTTTTCCACACCAGGATGACTTAGCTGTTTCAGGTTCAGCTAACCCACCAATACTTTTCACAGAGAATGTGATGTGTCAGTTCTCCAAATGTATTGAGGTCTGCCTTTCTGAAGCCCACTGGGTTTGATCTTTCTTCTCTTCTGCCTTGACTAAGAATTAATAAACATACCTTTTCCTTGCAACTCCTATCCATACTGCCTCCCACCTTCTTATTCTCAGACTGCACCTCCCACAGTGCTCCCTCCCCTGAGTGCTGAGGCCCAAACTGAAAGGAAGTTTTCCTTTATTTCCCTTCCAGGTTTTGTGAAACCAAACATAAATTGTGGAAAGCCTATGCCATCAGGGTGGTGGGATGATGCCATGCTGCTGCAGTTTCTTAGTTTAGATAAGAACTTCCAATCCCAACAAGACCTATGCTTCAGGTGTTTCTGTTGTTCCTGAAGAGCTCATACATCTTATGCTTCTGGATGGATGGCTTTTAATAGACTCCATTTAACTCTGGCAATGGCATCCTCTTTGCATCTCTGTGGACTTTCAGCAAGGTCCACTCCATCCATCTTCTGGATTTCAGATCAACATAATACAGCCTATGTGCAGGAAGTGACATCTCTTTTCTTCAAAGTTCCCCTCCAAACCCTGTGATTCTGCAATTCTTCTGTGATGCTGTGACAAATAGCCTCAGGTTTCATAGTTTCAAGATCTCCCTCTACTTTACTGTGGTGCACGTGTGAGCATAAACTGAGCATGAGGTCAGTATGTCTCTGCACATCTTCCTCATACTGCAATGTCATCTGAGATGACATTGGTCATCTCAGGTCAGAATGCCTTTTTGTGAGATTCATACTTCTGTGTGCATGTGTGCACCAGTGCATGGGGCACTACTCTGAAGTCTTTCAAACCACCACTTGCTCAGAGAAATCAGTAGTGACTCTTTCTCCAAAGTAAAAGTGGTACAAATGAGGTTTTAATAATGGGGATCAGTTGAGGACACAGAAACACCATTAGAAGCAAATGAAGATGAAGGAGCAGGCTTGCCTGTCTGACTAAGCAGAAATGTATCTATTTCCTTTAGGTTAGGAAGGCATTCAGCTATTTCAGATCTCTAACTGAGAAAAGAAATGTAGCATGCCTTGACAGTAGGAATGCTCACTTCATCTACATGCAAGAGTTTTTTCCCTAACCTTGGTGACTACGCAGCCCAGATCCAAAGTTCTCAGCAGTATCACGAATGGAGGGAACTGTCAGTCAAGGAAATGTTTCAACACATTCTGCTCTGCCCAGAAATGTAAGAGACCATCTGGAATTAGTGTTGAATATTTTTGCTAATGACCTCAAGATAGAATATTGAGAATGTTTATTAAATTTACAGATGACACAAGGCAGGAATGACTTGTGAGTTTGATAGAGGACAGGATTAGAATTCAAAATGATCCTGCCAAACTGGATGAATGCTCTGGAAAATAAAACAACAGAATGCAGTTCAACAGGGACACACGCAAGGCATACACTTAGGCAGGAATAAGCAGCAGCATAAGCCCATAACGAGGGGAAAAAAAAGAAAAGAAAAGAAAAGAAAAGAAAAGAAAAGAAAAGAAAAGAAAAGAAAAGAAAAGAAAAGAAAAGAAAAGAAAAGAAAAGAAAAGAAAAGAAAAGAAAAGAAAAGAAAAGAAAAGAAAAGAAAAGAAAAGAAAAGAAAAGAAAAGAAAAGAAAAGAAAAGAAAAGAAAAGAAAAAAAGAAAGAAATGACCTATTATCCTCACCTACATATTCCTTCACATGAATACAGAGGGATAGATGCACCTCAGATATTCCTAGGAGTACCTTCCCAATGGTTGAGTAGAGAGACAGCCTGCAAAATATTTTCTGGGAAAGAGGTCTCCATCCTGGAAAACCTTAAAGGACAAATTAGACACGTATCTGCATTTCGGGTGAATTTCAGACACAGATAGATTTGGGTAGCCTCTTTGAAAGGTCTGGCTAGCTGAATGCACAACTCTGCTGTATGAACCACAGAGATTAAGCCACTATTTAAAGTATAAAAACCTAGAGAAACCACCCACCTGCGTATTGACTTGAACCTCAACAACTTTTGAGCATGTCCCTTCTTTAAAATGTCCAGGAATTGTTCCTACATGCTCAGAATGGGTATTCCCATTGCACCAGGAGCTTGCTGTTCTCTCTCACTTGTGGATGTTTAGTGATGTCTTGCTTGCCAGTTCCTGAATACTTCAGGTATGCCTGGGTGAAAGACACCTCCTGGGCTGCAGAAGACTGGGGCAGATTTCCGCTTTCCCCTATGTCTCTGAAATCATAGAATCATTTGAGTTGGAAGGGGTCCTTAAGGGTCATCTAGCCCAACTCCCATGGTGATGTGAGGAGGGAACGTGGCAGGTGTGACACACAAGGCAGCAGATCAGCACTTTTGCATGCCCCTTGTTTCAGCCTCCTGCAAGTCTTGCTGTTTCCAGGTGGACTAAGCAAGCAGCAGCAGCCAAGCGTGTTCTCTCATGCTGAGGGAGTATCTTTTTCTACATCTTACCCAGAATGAAAGGCAACGAGGGTGGGCAAAATGATCCTGCCAGATAGGCACATAGCAGGAAAGGTCATGATCTTTTGTGTTCTTGGAAAGCAATTTGCAAAGCAGTAGCCTGATTACTTTTAATTGGTAAGTCCCGGATTTTGGTGCCTTCCCAAAGGGAGTTTAGGTTAGTGTTTCGTCCATTTATTAGAAATTATCACCTCTGCATTGGTTCTGGTTTGCTCTCAACAATGTTCCACGCAAGTAATTTTAAACTCCTATGATTCACATGATCCCTGACTAATGGTGCCCACAATGGAAAATTCTAGGAGTTTCATGATGAAAACCATATTTAGTGTTAATGGTATCCATATATAGCAGGGACTGACGAGAATATAGCAACAAAAAGCTAACACTGGTAAAGATAGGAAATGAAGCCTCTGGAGTGGGACGCTTTTTTAAATGACATTTAAAGGACGTATTTGAAATATTTTGGTAGGAGATCAAATATCATGGTTCTCCACATTTAGGCTTGATGTTTGATCATCTTGTTCAGGTTCTAGGGAAAAAAATGAACAAAGACAAAAAATCTGTTCATCTCCAGGTTTTTCACTTGGTTGCCTCTTCCCCTTTCAGCTTTGGCCCCTCCCATGTTCCACATCACTGTGGGGTTATTAATCAGTTGTGATATCCACATGACCTCTAGTTTCAGGTCTCTTTGGTCCCTCTACTCCACTAGCTGAACTATTTCTAATTGGCTAATCAGCTTATCCGGTTTGGTCCTTGATGCAAACCAGGTCTAGACATGATCTATTCCTGGGAGGCCCCTGGGTTCAAGGGGCCAATCTCACACCCTGTCCATCACTATTGTCAGCACAGTACCCTATCTCAAAGACATGCCAATGAACATTAGCGAGAGATTAAAATGACAGCCTTGGTTTTCTTACATGCCTTTTAATCATCGTAACATGCAGTCTAATGTTTCACTCTGTCTTCTCTCCTCTGCAAGAGCATGTTCTCAAGGAAGAAACCAGGAAGGACGAGAGCAGGTCAAAGACCACAGCAGGGTGAGAGCAGTGGAAAGGAATTGAAATGAGGGGTGAGGGAGGAGGAGGAGGAGGAGGAAGGAAGAGACAAAAAACAAGTCAGAATCTGGCGGCCAGACACGGAGCGACACGGCTAGAATTTCAATTCCTCCATGTGGCTCCTGCTGGCTGACATCTTATAGGTACCGCTCACACTGGCATGCCATAGGCACTTCCCAGTGGTGGTGCCTGTGGAGGGCTGTCCAAGATCTATAGCAGTATACCTGAAAGGCAATTTTCTCAAATGCTGCTCATCTCTAGTTGTCCTGGGAAGACTTGGTGGGCTTGAAAATCAAGCTGTCTTTGTTGAAATGCCTGCATATGGACTTAGAAGCTGACTTTTGGACCTTTGGATTTCTGAAAATGCCTTAGCTTGTTCACTTAGCCGTGCTGTATGCAATTATTAGACATTTCAACAAATGCCAATCAGAGGGCTCCATGCAATAGGATCACATATTAATTCCTTCTTGGCCTCTCTGGGCAAGGAATAGTTGTTGGTCTTCTTAAACAAAGCCCCATTCTCCAGAAAGTTGTGTAGGTGTTAAAAGTGGATGCTCTTGTATGAATATATGCTGCACGGGCAGACATAAAGAAGGTCTCCCCAGGAGTCAGATGGAGAGCTGTGCAGCAGTGTTAACATCATGCACAAGTACATTGAATGACCTCACTTGTCTGAGACTTCCTCGTGCTCGGCCAGCTCTGAATGAAGACAGAGCAAGTTCACACCTGCCTGCAAAGTGCCATATGGACATAATCTGTAACAAACTTGCTCAGATGCTTCCTTTCTAAAGGGCATTCAAATTTTGCTAGAGGTATTTTTTCCTCTCACAGTCATGCTTTTACTGAAAATTTTAGCTAAGGTAATATCAGCTCCTTAGATTTAAACTTCCTGGTCCAAAATTATTTGGCTGGTGGGATGTGTGAATTCCTTTAGCCAACCAGTGGAGCATGTAATTAGCTCTATATGCACGAATGAATTACGCATATGTTTAGCTATGTGGCTTCAGCTGGTAGCTAATCATGAGAAGTTTCCAGCTAGAAGAGGAAACTGGTGAGAAAGTCCAAAAAGGCTGTGAAGTAGGCAGTGCACAAGAAGTCTCTGGTTTTCCTTTTCTCCTTTCTGCCTGATACTGCCTGCATCCCCATTTTTTTTGTGCTGTGCTTTCCCTGGGATGTATATTCCCCAGCAGATGCTGGGAGCATCCTGCAGGTCATGCTCTATTTCAAGTGCCTCACGTTCTGCTGTCATACAGCATGAAGCTTGGGGGATATTTCCTGATCTGTTAAGGATTGAATTTCCCCTGTTTCAGAGGCTAGCATGGGCCCTGCTCACCCCTCCCAGCCTGCCTAACAAGGAGATAAAAGCAGAGCCTTGCAATCTCACCTGGCCACATTATTGAAGTTACTGTTCCTATACTGAGATGAGGTACCCATCTGTCTGCATGCGTGTTGCTGAGGCTGTTGCAATATAAGGTCAAATTGCTTTGCTTAACCCATGTCATGGTCTAAACACACCACAGACCTGCAGATAGGATTTGCTGCAAGGGCAACTGTGTCACTGAACAGTTGTGCCACTTTGCTCCTTTTTGTCACCTATTCAGCTTTTTATTAAGGATGTGAGTCTAAAAGCAGGTCAGAGTTGAGGTGAGTTTCATATTTGGCAGTCTTTTCTCAGACTTTCTCGAGGTGCAGAAATGGGCTCACAGTGAGTTGGTCTTCTCTGAACAAGGGGAATGTAACCCTGCTGGTAGCACCATCATATTATTTATATAGCGAGTTTGAAGTTACAGATTTCAGACTTCTTTATTTTCATTTATTTTTTGTTTTTACATTTTTGGGTGGAAAAAAATGATTAGAATGTTTTGCATAAGCAAAATTTACCCCTGTCCATTTTAATACTCAATTTTTGTAAGACACCCTGGCATGTCAGAGCTATTATTTCTTAACATAAATGATACTCTTGTACACAAACTTTCTTCCTGTGACAATCCATCCTGCTCTTAAGTACAATATAATGCCCAGATGGATTAGAATAGGATGTATAGAAAGTAATGGAACAGTGGCTCTTTTAACAGACTATCAGATCTCACCCAGTTCAGACCAGAGGTGGATACAGTGTAAACGCTGTCATCTTTCAACCCTGCTTCAAAATGAGAAGCCTTGTACCAAACCACAGCATTGAAGACCTGGATCAGTGCTGCCTAAAGTCAGCAGAAATCTCTGGGACACCTCTACAGTCCCCAAGCATCCAAATGAACGCTATCCAACTAGGCGCACAGTCGTCGTCTCTCCCCTGACCTCTGTGATTCCAGACAAGGCCACACAATCTGCAGATGGGGAAATGCTGAATAGCAAGCATTTCGGGCTCTCACAGATGTGGTTAAATTATCTTAATGTATTTAAACAAAGTGTAATGTCAAAGTAGCGTAAATACCATATTTCAGCAAAATGGCTGCTTCTCCAGAGTTCTTCAAGTCAATGCCAAATGAAATACTTCTCACTGTTTATTCACAAAATTCTTTCTTACCCACTGAATTTTCATGCTGCTGGGCTGGGCCAAATAATCAGTTTCCTTTTAAAATAGAAGAACCATTAGAGCATTCCAATAGGCTTTTCACACTAAGTTTGAAACCCTTGCGAGTGCACTGTGATTAGCCTATTTTGGTTTTAATTATTGCTGATTGGAGCCTACCTATGGGGAAACTCTGAAAAAGCAGATGAATTTTCAACCCTGCACTGATATGTTTCCGCAGGAGCTGAAGGAGGACTCTTGAAGTTTATGGTAGTCATTCAGTATATTAGTGGCATTTCTACTCTCTTTAAACAGGATGCCCTTTGTGTTAAGAAGCACACCTGCACCACTTCAGAGATTAATGGGCCATTCCTTGGCAGCACTTGCGGACATTTCAGTTGTCCATTAAGATGATATAAGACCAGAGGAGAATTTTTTTGATCAGCTTTAATTGAATGGTAATCTCTTCTCAAAGTAAGCTCAGTTTGCTGGGAAACTTGTGAGTCTCGGGACAAGGAGTAACAGAGGCCCCCAAAAGTATAAATCCTCCTCCATTAGTCAGGTCTCTTCTGTGAACGAGTTAACTTTAAAAGAAGCATATTACTAAGTATTTTATCAAAGCAAACATTTAATCAAAGTGAAAGGAAGAGATACTAGTCCCCTTCTGGAATGGGATGGAGACTGCCAAGATGTGTTTTAATTGCTTAAGAAAACAAACTATGTCAAACACTGGGTTTTAAGCAAGCAGATGCTCATTTATCATTCGTTTTGTCTGTGTACGCTTGGGATCCTGCTGAACATGAGTTTTCTGAAATGGAAATGACCATATGGCCAATACCTTAAAAATGAATTCAACATGCCCTGCCTCGTGTGATATGTGTTCTTTTAATGGTGCATTTCTTTTTCTTCTCCTCTTCTTCTCTTTCTTTTTTCTCTTTTTTTCTTTTCCTTTTCTCTCCTCCCCTTTTGGTTGTTTTTCTTTCCTTTTTTTTTTTCTTTTCTTTTTTGTTTGTTTTTCCTTTTTCTGTTACGTTACGGGACAATGAAAATAGAACATCTGCCTCTGTGGGAGTCCATCTCGTTGCAGAGGCAGTCTATGACCAATGCTGTGCACTACCAACAGAGTCTGGATACTTTGTAAGGGCTCTGCTTTCATAACTCCATTTATTTTAGAGGTTATCTCACACACATACAAACACACAAAATCTTTGCTACTGTTTTAATGCTATCTCACTGATCCTGGAGGGCCCTCAGGAAGCTGCCTGCAGCTGCTCTGGGGCTCTGCAGGGCTGTTCAGGCCTGAGAGTGGGGTATTGGCATGTGTGAGATGTTCTGGGATGGCAGCAGTTCACCAGTCCCCAAATGCCTGGAGTGGGTGGCTGAAGCAGTGCTGAGGAGCCATCAGGACCATGCCACTGTGCTGAACAGTGACAGAAGAGTTAATTTGCTGCCCCAAAGAGATTATGTATGATTTGCTGTGATAAATGAATTGCATTGCTTCCAGTGAGCATGGACAGTTCCTCACCAAGTGTTATGCATAGTCTTCTCATACCGCAAACCAGCTGAAGCTGTCCCAACCAATGTGTCTTGAGACTGTAGCTCTCACCTTCCTCACAGAGACACAAGTGCAGTCAAGGATCCTGCAAACGTAACCCAGGGACATCGTTTAGAGATATCTGCATTGTCTCAGACAGGAATGTTCTTCTGCACAGAGCTGGAGACGAATCTGGAGGAACAGTGTGACCTCTAACGAAATGGGTCATGCCTACCCCTTCAGTTTCGTAGAAACAGAGCAATCTTGGCTCTGTTTAGGTTGTAAGCCCTCTGTCCTTGGTGGTACATGGAGTGCCAGATCTGACCCTCAAACCTTGTGAGGGACAAGACTGGAGAGTATGGGGCATGCAGATATATTGTTTCTAAAGACATGAAAGCAAACAGTGTGAGGCAGAGGTAGAAAATTCCTGGCCATGAGAGCTGCTCAGCAGGCCAGCATCTTCACAACCTCAGTCCTTCTCAAGGTAACGTAAGCCAAAGGCATCGAAGAAGTATTCTCTTCCAGACTGAGGAACTAGCCATGCTCCTTCCAGAGAGGACAGAGTGAAGGATATTCTCCAAAGCCACATTTCTGTAACGACCCCATCTTTGTACTTATGTTCATCTCAGCTGCTTCCTCACTCAGCAGAGCACCAGTGGTTCACCTGTCTGCCTGTTGGCATCACCTCTGCCCTGCTGCACTGCTGCCTTGCTCCTCCACCTCCCCTCAGCTTGTGTCACCACTCAGCCACATGTCAGCAAAGAGCTGCCCTAAAGCTCTGTGACCAAGTGACACCAGCAGGCATTACGCCTGAGCACTATCAGCGTGGTGTATGATATATCATCGCGGTGACTGGTATTTTTGACGCCTCGTAAAGCCACACTTGAAACTGTAGCACCCCAGAAGGATCCTTTGCTGACCTGTGCTGATACAAACAGCAGCAGCCAGAGATCCATTAAGTCTGCATACACATCTAGCAGTTGTAACGCTCTATATTATTAGATGCCACAGTCATAGGAAGAATAAATACCATGAGCTCTGCATGTGACACAGCTGCTCACCTGAGCTTGAGCCCTGGGCTGTGGCAGCAGTGAAGTCAGCAGGCAACAGCAGCTGTGTTGCAGATCTCTTCTCACCTGCTTCTAGAGGGAGTGAACCTCAGTTTCTGCATAGCCAGATGACTGAAAAAATATCTGCTGCCTGGACGGTTCCCAGTGGACCAGGGAAAGAATCAGTCACTTGCACTCCAAACAGCACCAGAAAGTTCCACTGTGGCTGCCCAAGAGCCCATCAGTCATATTACTCCGGGTTCACTAGTTCACCTGAGAGTGTCCTCCACAAATAAAGGCATACTGATGCTCAGTATGCGACTCTGATTTTCTTATTACATTCAATTAACTGCTGAAACTTCAGAAAGTAATTAATGTAGGTGTCCCATCTCAGCAAATGCCTTTTGAACTGTGACCTTCTCTAAGGAAATCAGCTTTTTTACCTTGAATTATCTGCAAGTCGTGCCCTATATCTTATCTTCTATTTCTGGTGATATCACCTTAGTGTCAGCACTCAGGAAGGTTAGCTGATGGATAGGAATGGAAGGCGCAACCCATGATTAAATACATAGGCTATGTTTGGTGCTGATATTCTGGAAGCACTTCTTCATGCCTTCAGTTCTCTCTGGGCTCTTTTTCCTTTTTCTTTTTCTTTTTTTTCTTTTTCTTTTTCTTTTTCTTTTTCTTTTTCTTTTTCTTTTTCTTTTTCTTTTTCTTTTTCTTTTTCTTTTTCTTTTTCTTTTTCTTTTTCTTTCTCTTTTTCTTTTTCTTTTTCTTTTTCTTTTTCGTGTTCAGACGAGACCCAGTAGTGAAACCTGTCTTACCCATTAACTGTTGAAATTTGGCCATCTTCTGCTGTCATATTTGTGAGCATTTCCTCACAAAATGTTTCCTTTTTTTTTTTTTTTTACTAATCTCATGATTCTGTTTTTGTTTAAGGACCTCAAAGCACAGTCCAATAGGGTTGAACTCTGACTTGTGGGCAATATGCCATGTCCGCAAACTGAAAACAGCGTCCCAGGGACTCTCTTGCTCTCTGGTCTTTTCCAACCTCAACGAAACTATGTTTCTATGATTCTACTCGCAGTTATCTTGTAGTAACAGCAGTGTTGAGTGACTGAACTTGAGTTGCTTACTTCAGAGGCACATCTTACCCCTGAGGGGGTTAACACCTTGACAACAGCAATGGTAGAGATCCTCCATGTGCACTTAGTTATCACCAGCATACAATCACATCACTGTTCTTGGAACAAATGAGATCCATTTTATAAGTATGCATGTATTTGTTCTTAACATATATGTATAAATGAATCAATATTATTCCTTTCCTAACACCAGAATCGGCCTAAATTTCAGAAATCCCATGGCATTTGAAAGGTTTGCTGCTCAGCCTCGACTGTCTGAAGCACTGTCCCTGAAATGAGGAAAACCAAATTATCAGCAACCAACGAGGGTTACAAACTAAAAGCTTCAGAAGGCTCAGAAGTCTTTTGCTCCAGCACTAACCGTGACATCAAGTGTTGATTGTCCTCTGAAAGCGTTATGAGGGGTTAACTTGTTGGAGGTTGATTCATGTTCCCACCTGCAGAAGGAAGATCTAGGGGTGAATATTTGGGGGATTTGTAGTTTCTCAACTGATAGGGAACTTTTATGCTCTCTTACATCACACAATTTGATGCTTTGGGAAGTTTGTCTTCGCACAGACTACAGACCCTGATTAATGTGATGTTGTTGCTACGGTCATTGCCCTATCACGCAATGTTTTCTGTTTCTGCCTGTGCCGACAAGGCCTCTAGCATCAGTCTGAGGGCAACGAGTAATAACAGAGACAAACGGAGTCATAATGACCGTCCTCGGAGCAAACAATTGATATGCTAATGACGTCGGTGGGAACGTAGCTGCTATCTACAAAGAGAGGGAGGAGAGAATGGAAATAGGATAGGGCAAAGAACTGAAGGGATTAAAAAAACTATTTGAAGAAGTCTGTTGGGAGATTTTTCCAAGGACCTACAATCAGTTCTGGTTAGAAGGAAGAATCCAATGTGATTTTCACACTGGACGGTAGTCTGTTGTGTCTGTTGAGCTATCCAAGGAACTGACCAGAACTTAAAATTACTCCAGCATAGAGAGGACATTGAGAGAAGGAAATATGTGCAGATCTTTTAAATCTGAATTTTGTCTTCTGTGCACTTCACATACTGAGAAGAGAGCTAAATGTTCCCAAATCCCATCTCAACCCCTAAGCCCATAACATTTTCAAACTACCAACCGCGTACTCTAGAGAAGAGCACTAGATCTTCCAGTCAGCCATGGTCCTGAAGAATGGGGTAATGGCTGGAAAACAATGCAGTTTTGTTTGAGGCTCCACTTCTGCACACAGCCAGCACCCTAAGCACGTTTCAAGACTGGCCATGAAGGGATCTGCAGTCTACTGATGTAGATAAGGCAGTGGGTTGGGGCTCTAGAAATAGTTATGTGAATGCCTCTTCAAGCCAAGCCATGGGCAGTAGCTCTTCATACAATCAATCTTTTTATTTTATGTTTGATCCCACCAATGATCTGCCCTATTTTTTAGGAAAAAAAAAAAAAAAAAAGCCATTCTTAACAGCGACCTCAAAGAATGGAAAATCTGAAAGTCTCATGAGACTCTACTGCAGTGCTAATGTCTTTGCTGTTAAAGGCCTATTTCTGCTCTTAATTATTTTCACTTCAACTTACACATTTCCAAGCAAAGAACCCCTCTTTCTAGATACTTTTGCACAGACACTTTTAAACCCTGATCAAGTTGTCTCTTAGCTGTCTCTTTGATCAGACAAATAGATAGAGTTCCTTGAATCTCTCTGTAGGGTGCAGTTTTCTAACCAAGAACTATTTTCATGCAATCTAGGATCTGAGCTAAACAATGCTGAGGGGAGAACTTTGGCCAGATCATGTCTTGAGAAAAGGTTTAGGAGATGGACTTTGTTATCTAATTACATTTGGTGTTAATAAAAACTTGATTATACAGCTATAAATTCTGCAGTTTTTATTGTTTTGCTATGACAAAGACCTGAGTCATCCATTGCACTTCTCTGTGAATATCTTCCCTTTGAAATGATTATAACAAGCATGATTATATTACATCAATATAAATCAACAGTGATGCCCTGTCCTGATTAAAATATATTGACGCTTTATTCACAACATCATGAGTTTCTTTTTAGGCATTTCAAAAGTATAAATCTCCCTTTCAGAGATCTCAGTAGCAAAATTAGCATTTGCTTTTTGTCCCTGTGCTCACAATTTTTTCATGGTTGTCAGTCCAAGTATTTGGCCTTCAGAGCTGTCTGACAGGAAGCATAAATCAGGTGTATAAAACCCAGTATATGAAAATGCAGATTCAGTTTTCTGCAAGAAAAGTTTCACTTTCACAGGTGTAAAAGTGGAAGTGAACCTCCGTTTAAAAGGTTAGACATGTTTTTTTGCTTCAGAAAACTTTGCAGCGTTGCATTGCTGCAGTGAAAAAATTCTTACTGGCTAACTAAAGGCTGGTGAATTCTAACATGCTACTGAATCTCCCATAGAAGAAATCATGATCTCATAATGGAAAAGTTCACTGGGGTATATTATTACTGGAACATGTCCTCTAAGAATAAGAGCAGAGCTCGTAATGGATACAGTGCCAGCACAATGGCACATGAGTGCACTCTGCAAGCCACATGTCTCTGCACAGCTTCTCCTCCCACAGAAAGGTCAATGACAGAGAGGCAAGAGGATAGACACTGATTTATGTGCCCACCACCCTGCTAAGAAATGCTTTTAACTAGGTTGGGCCTGAGCTGCAAACAGCCCTGCTTATTTCTACTAAACATTATTAAGGTCATAAAATGTCTCAAGATTCATGCAAACTTCATGCCAACTTGGCTGCGGCCCAATGCGTCTGCTGTAAGAGCCCCCTGAGAACAGTTGGAGAAATGATGACAGCAGGTGGCATGCTGAGCTGGAGCCTGGAAGGGCTTTCTTTGAGAGGTTTTGTGCCTGGTTTTGGCATTCCAGCTTTCAATGGGGTGAAAACATTACAAGTAAACACTGCAAAAAAAAGTCTCTTGGCCTCTTGAGCCTTTCCATGCCTTTGAGTGGCATCTCTGAGTCAATGGCTGGGGCATTCCAGGTGGTGTCTGAGATCACCTGGAAGTGTAAGAGTGCTGCTTTGGAGAGCAGCACTCTTGCGGTATTGCTTCAAAGACTGGGCAGAGGATGCCTTGAGGTGCTGCTAGCTTACAGGTTCTAGCATCCCAGTTTGGCCCAGTAATCCTCCAAAATGATTTACTGCATAGGTGTTCTTTCAAGAGCAGTGGCCTTTTGCTCTCAGGAAAGTTGCAGCTTGTTCCCTCCCTTCAGCAGAGTGCAAACTCCCTATTAAAGTAGAAGTGAGGCTCAGCACTCACCCTCCACTCCCTCTGCCCATAAATAGGGCATGGCTACAGGAACAAGGCAGCCCCAAGGCTGGGACATGGGCCAGGCAGTGGCAAAGGGACAGAGATTCCCCTTGTGGCATCCAGGGTAGCTGTGGTCCACTATGGGTCTGGTCACATTAATTCATCCCACATCTCTGCAAAGGGGGCTGTAGGAGTTCTTCTGTTGACATCCCCATCCCATGGAGAGTTCACCGGTGGACCAAGACTCAAGTATATGAATGCTTCTGCTTTGCAAACGATTAGATGGATGGTGAAGTTTCAGGCCCTTGGTGTTTTGTCAGCTCTTAAGGAACAAAGTCTTCAAATTGTATTGCACCAGCCAAGCAACAAAAAAATCTTGTTGTAATCAACCAGTGTCCTCTATAACAAAAAAAACTTGTTGCAGCAACTCATTTTTGAGTAACTCCACTTCCCTAGCAGGTTTGTCTCTCCTCCAGAAAGCTTTTTTAAGAAGATAAGTTTGGTTTTGTTTAGTAGAGCTGTTCTCTAATAAGGTCAGATAAGGGCCCAGAGACTAGTTATGAAAGTCATATAAATACCTCCATAGATAGAGCCATCAGGAGATAAAATGCAAAGATATTTATTATTTTATGAGGTTCCTTCCTTCTTCCAGAATCTAAGGAATAGTGCTTCATTGAATGTTAGTAAACTGTCTTTGATGTAGTGAAAAATCTTTTTTTTTTTTTTATTAATAGGTTTGATCTTTCATAAAACAATTCCATACTGAAGAATTTTCAGTGGTGCTGGTGGCCTCTAGTGACATTACCAAGTCACAAGTGACCATACATGGCTGTGATACAGCACGGGCTGTGCATGACTTACAGAGTCTCCAAAAGTATTATGTGTCCAGCACCCAGTCAAGGCACTGCGCCATGAGTACTTCATACACAAGTGCTTTCCGCCATTTCACTTTCTGGTGGATGATTGGTCTTTTTGTAGGTACAGGGCACGCTTCCTCAACTCAGTAGCTGTGGAAGAGATCACTATCCATTTCAGAAGGCACACATAACCCTGCACCCAGCCCTTGGGCCACTGAGGTGGATGGAGCAGATGAGAATTGCATTTGCCAGGGCTGCCCTGGGAGAAGGCAGCCACCTAAGGTTGCACAAACTTGGTGATGTCCACAGAGCTGTAGGCAAGGGGTAGTTCCAGCTGCTTATTTGAGGTGACTCATGAATGAGTGCTTTCAGAAAGGCAGATATGCAGCTGTAGCTGCTTGCACCTCAGTTTATAAATGGCAGAACCAAAGAATCGTGCCGAGTTTGTAAATGGTAGAATCTAAGGATCCTGCGGGAAGAACTCACAAATGGATGTGCTTGCAGAGGAGTTGGCTGAGAGAGATCTTTGGTTCATAAGGGCAGTAATATTCCCTCTGACATTACTTCTACAGTGAGTGACAAGGAGGCAGCAAAACATGCAAACTCACCATTGCTTGCTAATAAAAACATGCAGAGCAAGCTTGCCCTTTCTTCTTAGAGTTTTAATCAAGGTTTACAAAAAGATCTTGGAGTGGATAGTATGATATCTCAGTGTGAGATGTTCTGATTATAATGCCTTGCTCTGGACTCTTTTGCCCATTCAGAGTTATTAGTAACAAGCTAGTGCTGTAGGAATAGAAACAGCTGATGTGTTTTTGAGGTTCTCAACTCCTGGTGTGTCTCAACTCTTGGCACATGACAGAGCCAGCAACTGGGGATGAGACATGATGTGTTAGAAATTTATTTTAGTCCTGGTCTTCACCTTCCTGCCTATCCTTGGATTAAAGAAAACACTGATTTATTTTGTTGTGTTTGTTTCAGTTGCTGATTGCTGTTAATGACTGCAAAGCCCCACCCTTTCTATTAACGGGTCAGTGCCCAAAACGTACCCACTGTTCGTCAGATCTACATAGTTTAAACAGGTGCTCTTTCTAACACATAAGAAATATGAGCTGACTCTTTAAAGTCAAGCTGTCCCACTCACAGCTTAGGAACAGGGCTTGCTTTTGCAAATACTCTCAATGACTGTGAATTTAAGTAATGCAAATCCCGACAACTAGTATTTTGGAAGCGGTGGTCCCTGACTGACTCTGAAACAGCTGCTTTATGATAAATGATCCAGTAAATTCTCAGCTGATAGAGCTACCTGTATTTCAAGCAGTTAGTAGGCAGGGAAATAAATGACTGCACTGCCACTGCATAGTGCAATAGGCGAAAGGATTTTCTTTTATTGCAACCCTTACCCTAGGGCTATATTTATAGTGGGAAAGAGGAATTCATCACCCAGTTATGCTGCCTGGTGTGGGATGCACCTTCTGGGACTATGGCAAGTGAGTCTGTCTCACATGCATGTCCTCTGAAGGCTGTGTGTGAAATGCATTCAGTGAGCTCCAGAAACACGATAAGCAGCTGATCTTTATGTTCAGCTGCCAACAAGAGAAGGAGGGAGAAGTAGCACACAAGGGACTAGAGTAGGATTCTGAAGGTCCACCTTCCTTGGAAGGAGCCTGCTGACCTTCCTTGCAAACAGAAATGGTCCCTGGCCTGCAAAGACATTGCATAGGCCAATAGGAAGAGTCCTATTGGATGGCTCTGGGAACAGAGGCACAGACTGTGGTGATTCTCTTATCTAGATGCCACCAAAATTGTGTCAGAAGGGGCATCCACATGGCGCATGCAGAAGTCCTTTAGATTACTTATGCTATCCTGCCAAAAGTAGCACTAAACTTCCCCAAGGAAGAAAGGCCAGCACATGGCTGTGCCAAGGAAGAGCTGTCTGCCCAGGCCTTTGGACAACCCACCAAGAGGAACCAGGCATTCTGTGGGGTTCATCCAGCAGCAATGGCACCCTTCCCATTGTCCTAGGCCTGTTCAGAGGACCTGCACAAGAGGTGTCAGGAAAGAGATGAGGCAGGACATCTCTAGCAGATCCCTTGCTAATGTTTGCCTCTCCCATGGTGCAGATCGGCAGGGAAGCCAGGCTGAGTTCTGAGCAAAGACAAGAAGCAGCACAAAAGGTGTTGCACAGCGGCTGTGTGTGCTGCTTTGGGGATTATCGAGGGAGCTGGTCATTTACCAGAATTCATATTCAGTGTGCTTAACTTAATCCAGTATTTTGCTCTGTTCCCTCTTAAGCACCACATCCTACCAGATACAACAGCTTTTCAGAGTCCTTTGTTTACTTTCTTGTGTGTTTTTTGCTTTTTCCAAATTAGCACTGAGGAAACATAACGCTGCCCAGCCCTGCGTACGTGCTGCCACATTCTGGAAGATGGAAAACAAAAGCTAAAAGAGGATGGTTAACCTTTTCTAATTGTCGCAGCACAGGACTAGTTGCCAGGAGGAACTTGAGTGCTAATCCTACTTTACTCACCATGTGACCTTTGGGTAAGTTACCTAATTACCTTGTCCTTCAGTCAGCAGAGCCTGTAAAGAGCAGGTGTTCCAGTGAAACCCAGGACTGCTGAGCCAACGCGTGTCCTTAGGATATAACCACAGAACAAAGCTTGTCACACTTTTTAAAAGGTGGAACTGATGCACAGAAATAAAATGTTCTGCACAAACTTTAATCCTGCCCTCTAATCTTCTGACGGGGCACAGCACTGAGCCCAGACTATATAATTGCATGAAATACATAGGTCGCTCCAAAAGCAATGCCTCCTATTCATTTCCATGGAAGCCACAGCAGATACAAAGAGCACTGTAACACTGTTTGATAGAGCACATTCACAGCTACAAAATACTACTTTTCAACATAGTCACCACCATTAGTTTTGTGTTTTCATCAGCAATGAACAAGTGCCTGCATGCCACACTCATAAAAATCCACACCAACAGATGTGACCCACTGTATCCCAGCTGTTATGATAGCATTGCTGCTAGGAAAATGTTGCCCACACGGTCCAACTTTCACTGTGCTCATGTCCACTGTTTGGTTTCCAGAAACATTCAGTAAACGTTGATGAATGTCAGTGGGTGCCATTTTTTCCGCATGGAGGAATTCAGTGACACACCTTTGCTTCATACGCACTTCCACGTCAGATGCCATTCTGTCAGACTGCAGCCCTGCTGCCATCTGTCACATGGCAACAACATGTAAGGGAATGTTGGTGGGAAGGTTCAGCCTCTGCTGCCATTCCACCACCATCTGCTTCTGATACTGTGGGTCAACCTATTAACACAGAAGGCATTACTTTTGGAGCTGCCCTCGTATCATTCTAGAGGGCATTTGGTGTTTGTGGAGGAGTTATACAGAGCAGTTTGGTCAAATTATAACTGAATCAGTTCTTTCTGCTGAAATTAATTTCCCCCAGCTGCGCTGCATGGATACTATGCTCCTCTGGCAGCCCCATGCTGCTGCTGCCAGGAGCACCCACCAGGTCCCACAGCTGCCTCCTGGAGGAGATGGGGTTTCACCTCTGTACAGTTACATTCAGAAGGAGCTTTCGGGCTGAGATAAAAACCCTCAGCACAAAGAAGTACAGTTCTCCCTTGCTTCTAAGCTTCTTCCCCTTTAGTTTCTTCTTCTTCCTGGATATATTCTTTTTTTTTTTATTGACTCATCTGTAGTTTCATCTCTTTTCTTCCTCAAATTATGTGCTATTAGGTACATATACCCCTCTCCTTTTTGCCAGATTCTTCGCACTGATGTGAAATGAAAAAATACAAACAGCCATCCCCAGAAATTATCCTCTCTCTGGTGAAAGCTCTTTCACCTTGCATTGTAAAAAGCACTTTACAGAACTATTTGTTCCCTTTTTGCATTTGATGTCAAAAAAATGCCAGTGTCTCTCTGCTTTGGATTACAAACACATCGTTTATTATTATCTGGCACTCAGGAGGCAATCCTGCCTCCTGGAGTAGGTTCTGCTTATTTTTTTTGTTTGATCTCTCTTTCGTTTAAAGGAGGAACTTTACAGGGGGATGCATTGCAAAGAGCCAAACTGCACTCCTCTCCTCTTCCCAGCAACTCTGATCCTCACAGTCTTTTGCTACAGTGATCCAGGTACAGTGTTCATTTAAACCTTCCCTTTTTATAGTATACTGTGGATTCAGAAGCTGAAATGCAGTCCTGGTTTGGATGAAGACATCTTGAAACCAGATTTCCAGAATGAGGTTTTGATCCTTTCTTATTCAAAAGCACTCATAACCATGAACAGTCTAATTGAAACAGGAGGCACTTGCTGTGGACTAAGGAACAATTCAATGGGATTAAAGCGATGCAGAATCTGGGCTCTTGTGATTAAATTTTGCAAATATTAACTGACAAACCTTGGCACAAATCCTAGTCAATATGTAATGGAGCAGTTCCCCAGAAGAGAGCTGAGCCTTGCCTGAGGTGTAGCAGCATAGCTGTTTTAACACGTCTTTCCATTGTCTTCCCTTGACAGAAGCAGAAGATTTTGGCTCATGAAGATTTTGGCTCTTTGCAGAGTGTTAAGGTTAGTCTAAAAAGAGCAATTTCAAGCGAAGAAGTCTGCAACACAACAAGAAAACCAGACAGCAGAAATCCTTCTGCCTTGAAAACTGACTCTAGGAGTGAGAAACTTTCCCACAACCCAATGAGCTCCTTAGGGCACATCCACACCATGCAATGAAGCACGCCGCAAAGATCCCAGTGATGGCCACAGAGCTAGCATAAGGACAAGGAGCCCAAGAGTTGAGTCAGTGTGATCCGCACTGAGAGGCCAATATGCTGTGATTTCGAAAGTGAGTTAAGCTCCGTCCAGGCTTTGCACTTTGCTGAATGTACAGACAAGTCTTCCTGGGGCTTGTTTTGGAGTTCTTGCAAATGCAGTATTACACATACCTGCATGTTCCTTCAGCTGAAGAATAAGCCTTGGGAAATGGAAGGGAAGAATCCCCTGTTCTGTGACTACAGGACAATGCCATTTGTCTTTGAGTTTTCTACTAACAGACTATTGAGAGGATGTTTTGATCTTTGTATGGTCTTCAGTTTTTTTTCTTTCTTCTTTTTCTTCTATTTTCACTTTCTTTTCACGTTTCCTTTCACATTTCTCTTCTCTTCTCTTCTCTTCTCTTCTCTTCTCTTCTCTTCTCTTCTCTTCTCTTCTCTTTCTCGTTCTTCCTTTTCTTTTTCTTCTCTTTTTCCTTTTCTTTTTCTTCTCTTTTTCTTCTCTTTTTCTTCTCCTTTTCTTTTTCTTTCTCTTTTTCTTTTTCTTTTTCTTTTTCTTTTTCTTTTTCTTTTTCTTTTTCTTTTTCTTTTTCTTTTTCTTTTTCTTTTTCTTTTTCTTTTTCTTTTTCTTTTTCTTTTTCTTTTTCTTTTTCTTTTTCTTTTTCTTTTTCTTCTTCTTCTTTTTCTTCTACTTTTTCTTCTTCTTTTTCTTTTTCTTTTTCTTCTTCTTCTTCTTCTTCTTTTTCTTCTTCTTTTTCCTTTGGCTTCAGCTGCCTTTTAGGTTCAAAGATGAAGCCAAGGTGCTGATATTCATCTATATACACCACTTCTCAGGGAGACTGCCAGTTTGACCCAGAGCCAAGTTTCACAGAGGTCCTGCAGCTGGCACAAGTTGGTCATTAATGGTGAGGGTCTCCCACTTCGAAATCACTCTTCCCTGTTTTTGACCTGAAATAACCTGTTGAATCAACCTGTGTCCACTTGCGAGCATCAGGCTCCGAGACAGTTGTTGACCAACTGGAGAGCATCCAGCAGGAAGGCAGGAACAAGACTGATCAGAGGGCTAGAAAACATGAGCTATGAGGAAAGACTGAAAGAGTTGGGTTTGTTTAGTCTAGGGAATTGAAGACGGTTAGACGTGATAACACCCTTCAAGTATGTAAAAGGCTACTGCAAAGAGGAAGGGTAAACTGCTCTTCATGGCTGCTGGGGACAGGAAAGGAAATGGGCTTAAAGTGCAACAAAGGAAATTCAGGTGAGAAGTTAAGAGACATTTTCCAGTTGTGAGACTTGTGAATTGCTGGGATAATTAGCTTTGTGAAAACACTGCTGTGGGAAGGTCTGAGCACTGGCTGAGATAACTATCTCAAATCCAGCACCTTCAGCATAGTGGACCCCATCTGGGGGCTGGTGGAAGGGTGAAATGACCTTCAAAAGTTTCTTCCAGCTCAGTGTGAGATCTGTTACAGAGGCAGAAAGTCACAAAGCTGGTTCTTAATTATCTGGAGGCTATTTGGCTCCTGGGCACTTTTCTGGTTTTATGAATTGTTGTCTGATGGGAGGAAGGTTTTAGGGAAATTGTTCAGCCTGAGATCATCCAAAAGAAAATTCCAAGCTAAAAATGGGGCATTGGCTTAAAGGGTGTTACAAATCCAACCAAATAAAAGTGAAGGGCAAGTTTCTTAGCTACAGTAAAAATAAGGCTCCTTGCTGGACTAGCTGCCCTCATCAGTGTCCTCAATCATACATCCAGTGGTGGCCACTGTGGTGGTCTTTGCACCAAGTATAACCTCACTCCAACAAGAAGAAACAAATGGACACCTGAGCACTCAGGAGCAGCCAGGAATTGCTGGGATTCTTTACGTAACTCAATAAAAGGGAAAGAAGCAAATCAACAGCAAAACCTGACACATACAACAATCCCTCCTCTGATTTCACAGGGAAGCAAGTTCCAACGCTGTCAAGTCAAAGATTAAATAAAAAGCCAAGAGGCACACTGCCATGCATATATTAGATACGTGTAGAACAACGGCATGCACACCTTCACAGAAACAAACACTATGAGATGAACAAGGGTTTAAGAATGAGCAAAGAGGCTGCCTTCTCAGCAAGTTCACTGAGCCTGTGCTTTCAGGCCTTAGTTTTCTTAAAGGCCATCCATTTTTAATGATGGAACATTGTGTTTTCCCAAAGGAGAGCCCCACAATAGGTTAAACTGGGGCTCCCCAGGCTGTGGCCACCATGATGCTTCTCCCCAAGGAGGCCGGAATTTGGCTCAGCTGGTGCAAGCATAGGCTGTTTTAGGCATTTCAGACACCCCTGAAGAAAGCAGCTCTCCCATTTTCCTGAGCTGAGCTACTTCCTGTTGCTCTTCTGCGTCCTTTTTGTCCTCTTTTGTACTCTTCTGGAATTTAGCTTTGTGAAGCACGCACCAATCAGGGGCCAATGAGTTCATTCGACCTTCCACTTCATCTGTGACAGATTTATTTTTAAGTGGGAATAATGATAAATGCTGATGAGGTGTGAGATTTGACATTTATATGAGAGTGCAGAGCATGCAATTTCTGATTTCACCAAAATCCAGAAATGGGTGGATATTTTTTCTTTTATCTGCAAAGTTTGGAAGATCAGAAATGCATTTGAAACTTTTAGCTTTCACAGGGGCTTCTTTTTCATTGATTCACTAGTTGCATAGTACCTTAGCTCCATCATTCTCGTTTTGAAAAAAAAAAGAAAAAAAGAAAAAAAAATAGGAACAAAAAAATCTTTATTTCAGATTAAACATGGAGAGCTTCCTGTGCGAGCAGGACCCACGCTTGGTGCTGTCAATACTTGGGATATGCATGGAACTCCTGGACTGATCTGCTGACATGTACTGAGGATAAAGTTTTCCCTCTGACTGGACTAGTACTGCCATCAGGGCAGTGCTCAGAGAACACTGTCATATATTTCAAGGCAGTGCTCAGAAAATAGTCATAGAGTTCAGTTGACCAAGTTCGGTGTTTAGTTTTCTTTTGGGACTTTATTTCTGTTGAATATATATATATATATTGCCAAACAGTCATTCTTGTACTTGGGAGTACTTCCCGCAAGACCTGTAAACCTCACTTCATTGTGTTGTCTCACAGTGCAACTGAAATGAGCACAGGTCAGCCCTGGGTAACACTCTGTGTGCCTGGGATGTCTCTGGGAGCACAGATCACCTGGATCCCAGATGGCCAGGACCCATGCATATGAAGCATTGCATAAATGCCTGATTGTTCTCCCTGTCCTCTTCCAATTGCTGCTTGGTCAAACAGTTACTGAGTTCAGTTTCACTCTCTGTTGTGTGCATACAGGATGTACAGATGCTTTAAGATGCAGCCGAACTGCTTTTTGGAAAAAGAAAAAAAAAAAAAAAAGGATATTAAGTCCTTTCACAAACCTGCAATTGGAGTGTTTACTTTGGGTACTGAACACCCTACCCCAGTTACTGAAGCAAGTAATCTCCTGATACCTGTTGCCTCATGCACCTCCAACTGCTACTCACACAGCAGCCAGACAAGTGCAGCTCAGGGCTGTAGCCTCATAGTACTGCTTCAGATGCTGGTCGGAGGGATGTTTTTTCTCTTGTTCAACAGCATTTTGCTAACTTTAGAACAGGGACACCTACAGCTACATCAGGTACTCAGAGCCCTGTCCAGCCTGACCCTGAGTGTTTCCAGGAATGGGGGCATGCACTTTATGTCCAGTTGAGATCTCCTGGTCTGGAGAAGGTCTGGAGCATGGAATTTCTCAGCTGTCTCTCCTGCCAACTCTTGCTCGGGCATAACATCTCTAAAGGATGAGGAGGAATACTGCCTGTATGAATGTCACAAATCTGCAAACCTCCATTGACAGCATTGTGTCCCAGGGACACAGATGGAGAGTTGTAGGCTAAGCACACTGCAGGCAAGCTGTGGAGTTAGTATGCACTAGGGCTGACACAAGGCGAAGCATTCTGGCTGCTCTCATATCTGACCTGGACTAGTCAAACTGGGATAGAGCCCTTGACTTTGAATAAGTGACAAGGCTGTGGTCTTTCAGGTGATTAAATCATTATCTGTCTACTACAAAGGCCAAGAGAAGTAAAGCCAGCTCAGGTTGTAATATCTAAAGCACCTGAAATTGAAGGAAATGTGATTAAACTGATCAAATGGGTTATACCTATGTGACCCACGCTGCAAAAGTAGGCAGAAAAGCCCACCCTGCGAGTCCGAGCTGCAGACAGAAGCATCTGGCAAAAGACTCCTCACTGAAGGTACCAAAATGCGGATAGCTGTGCTATTTCCAAGAGAAACAGTGATATTCTTCCTTCACCGAAGCATGACAAAACAAAAACGGTCAGCGTTCAGTGTTCAACCTGTGCCCAAGGATGCCTTATAACTTCCACACATGCAAAATCTGCAATTTCATGAAACTTCTGAAGCAGAGGAAGAACAAGGAAAGCAGCAGGGCTAGGCCAGTAGGCATGTATTTCACTTGTGCATATTGCCATAAGCAAGTTTACAGGCAAATGGGCAAGGCAGGTCAGGCTTGATTGGCTTCCCCCAGGCCATGCCTTTGCAGTCCCAAGAGGTCCAGATCTCCTTGGTAAGCTAGTGTGCACTGAGTGCATGTCCTGTGGGACTAGGAGAAGTCTCCTGAGTATAAATAGGCAGCCCAGGATATCTGAGGACTCCAACCGACTAGATGGCAACTATTTCAGGTATGTCAGCCCCTGCAGCTCTTGCATTTCCCAGCTGCAGCCTTCATAGCTGGAGAGTTAACGGGCACGGAGAATCCAGCTCCCTCAATCCCAAGTGTCCAAGGAATGACCCAGCCATCTGCAGGAATCATTACCGTCCTCTGCAAGGGGGGACAAGGTCAAACCAATTGAACGTTGTCTAAAGAGGATCTTGGGGAGGGAATGTTTTCATTACAACAGTTCATCTTTCTTTTCACAGTTCATCAAAAGCAGGCCTTCTGCATACACACGCAAGACAAATAGGATGGAGGGGTGATGACAGATACTGTAGGCCCATGGTGATTGGGATGACCCTCCACTCACACAGTTGATCAAAGGCAAGTAAAACAATCAGCCAGCCATCAGCAACGATGTAATATTAACCTCCTAAAACACCTCATTTAATTAAGTCATTATGATCAAAATCTCCATACCAGATCTTTTAAGTTATACATGCATAGAACTTGCCTTAAGATAGCAGAAAAAACTTCCGGAGGGAAAGCTGCTGTTAATAATTATTAATAAAATAATGCCTCTTCCTCCCATCCCCCAAATCAATGGCTCTTTGGAAGGATACACTTCTGCCTCATTTCCCTACATGAAGCTCAGAAACCTGGGCAGATTTCATTTATTTAGTGCTTTGCCCTTGCTTAGCCTGCTGCAGAAGGTATCAGAGCAGAACATTTATGATGTCAACTTCTTTTTGGGCTGATCCTTGTGATGTCACAGGTCCTACCTTTGTGAACCTGCTGCTGGCCTAACAAGACTGATCCAAAACACACTGAAGAAATTGTTTGGCCCCTTGTATGTGCAGTTCCAGCATAGAAGGGGAGAAGTGAAGAGCATTTAGCTTTCAATGAGAATATATCAATAGGAGAACACTCATGCTGTTCAGTCTGGTTCCTGTAGAGTAGGGATTTCTTATCCAGACAAGAGCAAGATGGGATGTAAAATGCAGTCCGGAGACAGAACACAAATTTTCTCTAACCTCAAGAGCATCTTCAGAGGAGTTTCCTTAAATGTCTATTTTTGGGTGAGATGCATTCTCCTCTGGAAGCTTCTCTCTCTGTTGACTGGAGGGATCTGTGAAGCAGATAGATCTGAGAAACTAGCAAGAACTAGCTAGATAAATGGGTAGAGATGAGTCCCATCATTTAGGTTTGTAGCAATTATTATAAAGACTTCAGACAGTGTAATGATGACAAATGAATAGACTTTTAATTCCTAGATGAAAAATATATTGGTTTTGTTGAGTTTTTTTCTCTGCTTTCATCACTGCTTAAGGCAATCTAATCCAGTACTACCTCTCTACAAGTGGTGACTCAGCCCTACATCATCCATTCCCACCTCATTGCCTGGGCACCTTGGAGGCAGTGCAGCTGAGCACTCAGATGAGGGAACTCTTACCTTTCTCCTGTTTTCTGCTGACTGGAGTGTTTAGCTGGTTCAGCCTGGAGCACTTTGTCTCCCAGACAAGTGAGCCCTACAGCCAGCACAGGAGAAGGGAACTCATGGGCAGGGGCAGGAGAGCAGCCCTACGTATCTTGGCAAAAAAATCTGACTTGGATTGGCTTAGACTAGGCATAAAAACACACCTAACTCACTTGTGATCTGGTAACACTGTGGTGAGAGACTCTCCTTCCCATTACTGGTTTCCTGAGTCATTTGAGCAACGGTAATTTCCCTACCGCTTTTTTCCTCTTCATTATAGAAATGCATGGCAATAAGAAAGAATAAAACTTGGCACGTGCTTTCAGCCAGCAGTGAGTTCATCAAGTACTTGAAATGAAACCTGTCAAAGTACTGCTTGGCACTAAGCATCCAGCTTCAGCACTCATAGTAGCCCAACAGCATTAGCCAGCACTAGGCAGTGAAGAAGGCTCAGGGGAAGGAGCAAGGGTCTTTACCCTGGATGTTTTGAGCCACAGGAAAACTGCAGTTCCTGGAGCAGGCCACAGCTAGTCTTAGAAGAGTGATGTCCCAGAGCTGGTGTAAAGGAGACTTCTGGACATGCTAGAATTGTGAGCTCATCTCTTGGGCATCTTGTATATCTTGTGTATCTTGGCAAATGTTTTGCATCCAGGACTTTGTAATTTGCTCACCTTGGAAGCAGAGCTTTCTATTCTGTGTAAACAGTAGGTGAGTATTGATCCAAATATCATAACCTGAATGGTGACATCTTTAGAATATTCAGATGCATTTTCCAAGTGTCAGAACCAAAGGAAAAAGAAATAAAAGAAAGGAAGGGAAGGGCTTGAGGAAACAACTTCATCTGATGATACATGAAGAAATTCCTCATGAATGTTAGTTGGAGAGCTTTCTTTCAGGCATATTGCTGTTTTCTGGGAATCTATTGCCACAGAGTTCAGGCTAGATTCAGCAACCACACTGTCTGTGTTCCCTGCCTTTGCACTGACCAGCCTAGTATCAGCCAAGAGCAAATCAGTGTGGGGGGGAGGAGCTGAAATCCTTATCATTGTCTTCCTCAGGGACTTGGATTTCGAGCAGACTCACCAAGGATGGTGTAAATAACACCAAAGCCACTCTGGATTGTGCATTCAAAAATAACACAATGGAAGCCTGAAGGCAGACAGTGGAATAGAGAACACAAATCAGCCAGTGAAATCTTTCCTGTGAATTGCTGAGGACACAGCTGTCCTAGAGGATCGGGTAACAGTGAACTGGGGTCTCCTGCTGCTTGAGGAGTCATCCAAGATGGCATTTTTCCTTTACCACCTGTTGGAACAGTTGAACGTTTTTCTAAAATCTTAACTTGGTACTTTCTAGCTTGGGGGCTAGAACATGTCTGGGTTAAGGAGTTACCTGAGCCATGAGCTTTGCTCCAGGGAGGAGTTCATTATTTTTGCAAAGTTGAACGTCATCAGAAGTCCCAGAGATCCACTCACCTCTAGGGTGAGTACATGAGGCCCAGATTTGGGAGGTGGCCAAGATGTCAGCTTAAGATGGTTCTCACTCATCGCCACACTGTGCTTACGGTTGACTTAAAGCTTTCCGGTGACTGGAGAAAATTAAAAAAAAAAAAAAAAAAAAAGTTTCAGAAACAAAACAAAGAAACGAAAGAATAGACTTGTTTTACTTCTAACTTACCCTAAACCTGGGTAAAATTTGCTTTTATTTTGGCTGTTAAACCAGTAACTTCCACAGTATTAAAGGTAGTGAGCAACATAACATTACCTGTGGTAGTAAAACATCCATCTTCTCCATTATTGTTCCAAGGGTTCAGGGAGGACGTCAAAGCCTCTGACCCCATAGTTCTGCAGAAACTAATGCTGACGTTCTCCAGAACAACTACTGAGTGCACTGTCTCGTGCTTGGTTTGGTTTTGTCTGAGGTTGCTTGGGCTGCCTCCCACTATCAGAAAGATCCCACTTGGAGAAGACAGGTATCTACAGACACTTTTCAGCACAGAAAAGATGACAGATTTGTCAAGGCTGTGGTAAAAGCAGTGATGTCTCCTCTCTGTGTAGAGGGCTAAATGAGAATGTTGGCAGCAAGAAACATGTCCAGCTACCTGCCTTTTTGTGATTGCTGAGGCACAGTTTCCAGAAGGAACACGCAGTTTTATTTATACATTCTTCTGTTGTCTGCCTTGTCTTATTTGTGGAAAAGATGGAAAGTCCTAAACTCTGTGCTCAGTCCTCAATAAAAATATTGTTAACATCATTTACCTTCCACAGCTCTGCTCCAGCTGCTCCACACCATATCCTTTCTTAGATACTGATATGAATAATAATATCTGCAGTTAGACTTGCTATGATTGCAGCAGAAAAGGAAATTAACCCCACTGCTTCAGGGCTCAAACTGATTCAGACAGGATAGGTTTGCCATCCCTGTGGGAGGAAGTTCATACAGCCTTTTTCTCAGCATCCAGCACCTCTGGCACCTCTCCCATCTGGGATCTTACTTCTTGTCCACTTTCCTTGACCTTTCTTTTGGGTTTTTTGCTGCAGACAGATTTGATCCCCACTCTGAGAGGCAGGCTGTTCACCCTTGATCCTTTACCTGTTCACTCTGTACATATCCTTTCTTAACTGCAGCTGATTCCAGCTTTTTCTTGTTTATCTTGGTGTGTTTTTGTCAGGTCTCCCTTGTTGCCATTTGCAGTGAAAATTTTTGACACTCCTGCCTCTTCTCTGTATTCCCTTCTCCCTTTCCTCGGTGTGACACTGAGGCTCTCCTGACACCCTGGTCCCACCAGCAAGACCCCACAAAGCCTTCTTCATGCCCACAGTCCCATGCTGATGTATGGTCCATTACACTGATATCAATTCCCTCATTATCAGTTCAGGGCTGCCTCCTTCCTGCCTACCGAGGTCAGGGTATGAAATGTGCCCCCATTTGACTCAGAACATTGAGTAACAGAGGGATGAAGATTCCTGCAGCATGCCCATCTCTGCTTATTCAATGCTGCCTGGTAAGACGGGCAGGGAAGATGTTCCTTATTATCTCCTTCAGTTCATGCAACCCCCACTTTGCCTACAGAAAGCTGGATACAGGTAAAAGCTACCATCAAGCATTCATTTTTAAACATTCTCCCCATATCATTCCTTTTATTTATATTTGAGTTGTAATTTTCCTGAAGCTGGAACCAATCTATTAGATCTTAGGGTCATCAGGCACTACGCAGGTATCAGTAACACCATCTTCACTGGTTTCTACCAGAGATCGTCAGAGAATTGTTAAGTTCATCAAGTCCAACCAATGACCCATCACCACCATACCCATTAAAGTACATCCCAGTGAGCCAGGGTTGGAAGGGGAGTGACAGAACAGTTTGTCGCCCAGTCCTTCGAGCTGGGACATTTACCTGTCTCTCCTTCCTGTTGCTGTGGAAAGTACAGTGTTATCTGCTCTGGGAGTTTCACTGAAGGAAGTTTACACAACCACTGGTACATATGTTATGTAGAGTGTAGACGCCCTCTCAGGACTTGCCATTCCCATTTCAAGGTAGCTGACCCAATTACAAACATTAAACAAAGAAAACAGATGCAATCAGTGCATTTCAATACTGAAAGCAGACTTCAAGCCAAAGGACTTAGTAGCTCCCAGCAGTTCTCTCCTAGTCTATTCTCACCTTGCCCTTTTTCATTTTGCTTTCTCTCTAATCATTCTCTTATAACAGCCTGCAAAACAGAAGATAGACTCCTCTTGGCTTCTATCCCTTCTAACTGCCTGCTTCCATTTGGTGCTTTAATTTCCCCCTCTTCCATTGAGATGATCTATCCATAGCTGAAAAATTCAACAGGTCCACATGGAAGCCTATTACAGATCATGGCTTACCATGCACGTTGTGAAAGGCATGGAGGAGTGTGGCCAGATGTCCTAGAGGTGAGGAGTTTATAATGGCCTGATTTGAAGTCTTGTAAGGTAAGTGGAATCCTTTCCATTGGCTTCAAAGGGCTTTGGATCATGCTGTAAATAGTCCAGTAATATACTGTACATGGATGTGACCACTATTTATAGGACTTACGATACATAAGATGTGTACTCACCATCTAAATCTAGCCACCGTGTCATCTGAGGAGAGACCAATCAGAACTGATGCTTAGTGGAATGGGAGATATCAGTGACAATGAGGGACCACTGACTGACATGTCACCTGTTTCGCTCCCCACAGCAGAAGTACCTGAGATCCTTCACCATTTACTGCAAGTTCTCTTCATAACAGACAAGTTTGTTATGAAGGAAAGGTGTCAAATATAGCAAAGTGATAACATCAGATTGATGAAGTTTTACTGCAGCAAATGCCCCTATATCCTACCATGGTAATAACCAGACCTCTCAGAAACCTGCAATCTTTTTTTTTTTTCCTGGATCATTGCAACTGCAGCCAACAAACTCAGAATTATCCAAAGCCACTACTTGGTTTTCTCCATGAAAGTTAATGAGGATGACCTTGGCACCCAGGATTACATGTATAGCACAAATTTCATTGATATCACTGGTACCCAAGGTTACCAGAGCTGACAACATCAGAATAGAATTACCTGCATGGCACAGCTTCTTCATATTCACATCTGTGAGAGAGCTCCTCAGCTACCTCCATAAACACATTTTCCCCTCTGAGCAGATCACGGTGTGCAGATACTATCATGTGAATGATTTTTTTCTGAGAAAGATGTTTAAAATTCTCATGCACGAGGCAGTTATTGCTTCATGTTAAAGTGGGACTGTCAGCAGTGATATGATACTTTACAAACCTTCATATCAGGGTGTGGGTGGGAGCAGGTAGTTCAGGCTGTTGTCATTAGATTTATTTTGGTGGTGCCTAATGATAAACACAGAAAAACTCCATTGTCTTCAGTGCTGCATAAACACAAAGGGAGAAGTACACAATCCCTGACTCAAAGAGTTTACAGTTCAGATTAAAAAAAAAAAAGAGAGAGCCTTGGATTGGTTGAAATGCTAAAGGTTTTAGGGCAAAAAATGTTGGAAGTGACATAGGTACTCAGAAGTGCTCAGGAATAGGTGGAGAGACCAACAATAAAATTCTTGATGGGTCATAGATCTACAGTCCTGCTTCTCTCTTGTGGAGGAGGAGAGTGCAGGGAAAATCAAAGTAGGCAGAGAGGAAGGCAAGCAGAACTTTGAATAGCTGGCATTTGATCAATTCCCTCAAAAACGATGCTGGCAGACATTCACTTTGATCATGACCAGCACAGATTGTGATGGTTATTTCTCTAGACCTTACTTAGAGAGATCTCATACAGTAAAGAGAAGAAAACTAAATCTTGTTGTTGGAGACTTATCATTGACCCCAAAAGGCAGGAATGGTATGGATATTATACTGTGCTTTAAAGAAATGCACATTTAATTCCTCAGCCTCTGGCTAGAAATAGGCAACACCTGTAGGATGTAGAAGAACATCTCCATTCTTTGAAATGTGGACTGGAATTTATGTGGTGCAAGAAGTGCTTTAAAAGACCTTCTACCTTACTCCTCTGCTTGACAGGCAGACAGTGCTGGCTGTTGTGTCTCAGGGTAGAAAAGAGAAGGCAAATTCCAGGTATCAATCTACTTACCCCAGTGGTGTGTGTCACTGATCATGAAAATACTGGTGGGCATGCCTATTTTTAAGGTTCATTAGGACTCCTTTGCAAGGGATCTGCTGAAAAGAAATTTCTGGTGCCTGAACAACACAGAGAATCACATTGGAGACCATAGAAAAGGTGGATGTACAGAAGTCAGCTGTCTCACACTGATAATTGCACTGGAATACGTGCAATTTGGGATTTTTATGTCCCAAGGAATTCAGTAAGTCCCTGCTGCCTGTGTATGCACTGTCATGGAGTGGTAGGGCAGATTTGTTTGTTCATTTTATCCTTGATCCTTTGAGACTTTCTAGTCATTCCGTGCTTGTATTTTTTTTTCTGTTGACTTAGTAAAATAAACTTCCTCTAATCGGAGAATAAGTATGTCTCTTTTGTGCTGTAACCCTGAGGTCCTCTGCAAGGGATTCTGCATTGACTGCAAATGATCTCAGACATCATGACCTTGTAGTGACCACCCAATTACAGTTGTCTGAAGAGCTCTTGAACATTGAGAGCAGCCTTATGACTTGCAGCCTCAGCTGGTCATTGTTGCTGCAAGTTTAGTTTGGCAGAGCTTACACTGAAGCTTTTACTTAAAAGTCTTTCCTAGTTTTGTTAGGGAGCCCAATGACAAACTACTTTGCAAACCAAAGGTTTTAAGGCTTGGGCTGCAGGTTTTGGTGTCTAGCTCCTAAAAATGTAATTGCATTTGGATTGTAACAATGGGAAATAAAAGGTATTTTTATTTTACATAATCTCTTTAAGATATGTTTCCTATGGAAATAAACACAGTTCTGACCACCAGAACATGCCAGTTCTGGTGTCTTACTTTGTTGCTGTATTTTAATTAAAATCCTGAAGTATTTACTATGTTTTTATAATTCTTTCCCTAACTAAATTTCCTCTCTTTTTTCTCAGCTAAAATGCATGCATCCAGACAGTCTCTGAACTCCTATGCAGCAACTGACCATGTAGCAGAACCAAGTGTGTTCCTGTTCACTTGTGAGACAAGAGCTCTCTTCTCCTCCTGTCACCTGTGCTGATATGTGCCTTTTGTTTCCTTCAGAGAGTAGAAATTATTCACGATGTTAAAAGTTTCTGTAATGAATAGCTCATGATCCACGTGCCTTTATGAGGGGAGTATTTTCTTGATGAGTTCCTATGTGTCTTTTTTACCAGGAGATCAAAATCATTAATCTATTTGGGTAGTCTGTTAGAAAAAAATACCGTATGCCACCACTGCATCTGGTTTAGATACTGACTTAACACCAAGCTGGAAAATGACAGCATATGATTTGTGCCTCCCAAACACATAATATTGGTAATGGGTATTTGTAATTGGTTGCACTCTTTTATATGACAAATTGGATGTTGGTCAATTAGAAACCATCAAGTAACTTGAACACATTTGAAATGTTGAGCCAGTGTAGATTTCCCATCAGTACCACTCCCTACAAGGTTGTAAGAATTTCAGGTCATGGTGGCATGAGGTCACCAGGACAGTTTCAAAGCCTAAAAACAAAAACATGCCTAGCAAGTTCTGAAGTGACTTGCACCTTCCTCAGCTGCAGATAACTTTTTCTGCTTTCTAGAAATCTTTCCTCTGTGAGAGAACCATAGAGTAGTGGTGATCAGTGATATATTGTACATTAACACTTTTGAAGTCTGGCTCACCAGTGCTTGGAAATGGTCTTCAAAATACGATGAAGGTGTTGCACTCATTTGTGCATGCTCTCTGTGGAAGAAATTCGTCTCTCTGTAGTGAGATACAACAGTGATGAGGTAGTTGTTACATTCCTTTATAATCCCAGGATGCATTTCATCCTGCAGTCTGTACTGTTACATTAGAAAGCAGATCAGAAGTCAGGTACCTTACCACTGATTTGGTATTGGGATCAAATCAACATGAGTTCTGATTTCTCCATTTCACTCTGTATATTACCCTGCTGCGAGTGCTCTGCCAGAGCATGAATCACCCACAACAAAGAATTAACTACATGTCAAACTTATAAAAGGAGTTCTAAGAATCCATTGCTTTATCTCCTTTTGTGAAAACAAAGCAGTGCACAACAGGAAGTGTACAAATAATCAGAACTCCTCTGGGGAGGGTAGAGGTTAAGAACAAGCTTCTACTGAGACAAATAGGGTTACCTTAAAAGCTTTTTGATGCTGGAGCTCACTTAGTTTATGAGGAATGTGACATGGTATGCCTGCCTCTAATAGCAGGGAACTGCAATTGTCTATCAGAGAAAGACTTTCCAGACCTTTTCCAATCATGAGCTGGTCAAGATGCTGCAGTTAAACTCAGCATTACAGCTATCAGCAGGGAGAGCTGTAAAAATCAAGTCAGGTGCAAGTTGCGTATATAAATTCTACAAATGAAATAATAACAGCTCTCAGCATAGTGTTCAGAAAGAAGGAAGCAGAACAGAGAATTGCTTCACAATAAGAGAGAGGAAGCCAGCAGGCCAGTTTCTGGACACAGACCAGTGTCTTGTGATGCATTATGTTCAGAAATCAATAGTTCCATGAAGCTTAATTCTTATGTGAAAGAAAAAAATAATTTTCAGTTCTAATGTCTGTCATCTCAGTGAGGCTTGGAATTCCTTTCCTAGAGCTGAAACGATGTCACCCGAAAGAGCTGATCTTTGTACAAGATCAAATAAAAGGCAAAAAAGCCAGTCTCCAGTGACAGGTCAGTGAAATTTGTCATACTACTAAAACTACTTTATTTCTTTAGAAATCCTCAAATTCTATGTTATTTTCAGCCTGCTCATCACGTCTTTACTACATAAAAGACCTTCCTGCTTTTCAGACTCATCTTTGCTTTCATCTAATCATATTGTTTGTATATCTGTATAGTTTGTATTCCTCTAATTAAATGCTGCATTATGCAGCTCCTAGCACTAAAGAAATTCAGCCCATCTGGTTATTTTTCCTCTCAGGGAGATGTATCCTTCAGGGAAGTAACGTGCACATCATGAAGGCAGAATATCCCACCCATGATGAAAGCCATGTTCTGTATTTCCTCTTTTCTTTCTTGATAATAGCTGCACACACACCTGCATTTTGTTACCCTCCCTTCCTGAGCACTTCCCAAATATTAGAAAAGTCAGAGTCAGAATTAAAAGAATTAAAGACACTAGCTTGGAGTCTGGTTTGGGAGAAGCCTGCCACCTTGTCAGGCAGAGGCAGAGGTGACAGGGAGCAGAGCTGGATGAATGTCCCTTTTGAGAGCCAGATGGGGATCTAGCCGATTCTGCAGGGCCACCTCTTGCAGGCAGCAGATTGCAGGCAGCTTGTAATTGAGATCTTCTATGGCAAAAGAGCAAGATAGGTCCCTGAGGAGAAATGAAGTTGCACAGTCAGTGTTCGGGTGATGCAGCCTGGGTTTCCATCATGTGCATGCAAGCACGAGAAAGAGACAAGATCATCTACAAGTGATCTGCACAGTGGGAATGAAATACCAGGGAACGGGATGCAGATGACCAAATCTTCCTTACAGACCTTCCACTTAAAGAGGCATCTCTGATGTGGATGGTCAACACTTACATGCTGAGCAGAGGAATTCACATGCCAGTGGACTCAGAGAGCAACATCCCATCCTCAAAATCTAAGAGGAATGAGAAGATTTGGACACACTCAACCCACAGGTCCACGTCCCGTCCAACAGGCTTGTTTCTTCTCCCTCAGCCCAGTCAGAAAAGAAATCTTTTTGTTCTCTCTGCTTTGCCCTCTGCTAGCATTTCCTTTAGGTTCTTGTAAAAACAAGACCAGCCTCTTGAAGCGCAGCACACACTCTGTTTAGTTTTGCAATGTTTTGTTTGGCTGCTAGCAACTTGTTCATAATAAGAAACAATACTTCCTTGGTCAATGCTCTAAGAAACCCTCTCCTGCAACAGCACAAAGCCCACTTTGCCCACCAGGCACCCATGGAAAGAAAACAGCCTAACACAACATCTGTCAGACAAAAAAGCTTCAGAAATTCGTTTGTGAGAAGCTGTGCAGGAAGTTCCTGGAGAATAAGATGAAAAAAAGGTCTGATTCATTATGAAAAAGTAATTGTCCACATTGCCTGTTACCCAACCAACATTTAATGACATTGAATGTTGGACTTTATGATCTCAAAGATCTTTTTCAACCTAGATGATTCTGTGTTTGAAGGAAAGCTGCAAAACCCTTCCTAATGCATCTAAATTCCATATCTGTAGAGATAACTTACCCTGCCCATTTCTCGGCTGATTATCTTGTGAGTTGAATGTGAGCATTGACAGCACTTGTAGTTTCATCTTGACCTGCCTGGACTTCGAAGACACAAGTATTACTGGTGTTACGTATTGCAACTGCAGATGCTATTATTCATGCTTTATTAAGACACGGTCCATTCCCTGAGTTACAGCAAAGCTAAATTTAATCCCTTGTCTATCACACTTTCAATCTACACTATCTGCCATAATAATATCCTGCAACAAAGAACCCCTACAGCTACATTATGCAATGCCATAAAAAGTATATCCTTTACCTTTTCAAGTCCATCTACTTCAAATAGGGTGTTTTGGTCTTGCATTATGGGAAAATGAAGCAGGAGTGCTGGCTGGCATCACTTGCATCAGTGTGTACTCCTGTTTCTATCCAAGTTCTATTGCCCTAAAAAATATGTCCTATTTTTTTCTTATTTCAAATTTCTTTCATAACCTCTGCATTTCAGTGACTCTCTGAATGGACATATTCTACCACCACAACTCACTTCTCTTAGGAGATAAATGATTTGTGCATCAGACACATCCAAGTTCACCACAATGGAGGCCAATTAAGGTCTCTGTACTTACTCAGCTGCTTCCTTTTATCCTATCATAAGCTACCAGCTCGTCTTTCTACTACCTACTGTAACTGGTTCTATCTTTGCTTGGGAAGCCTTTGAGGATGGAGCCTATATTTTACCAAGCTCATGTCCTGGCCCTTGCCCCATGGAGCACAACATGGGTCCCATGGCACAGTCCACGTGGGTTTCCTTTAGTAATATAATACAGGCATAAGCAGTTCTGTAACAGGCAGCACATCCTCTTTGCATAAGCAAAACCACTGGCAAATACAATAGAATCAGGAAGAAGCGTGTTGAATCAAGATGCATTTTCCTTAATATCAATGATACTGGCACCAATGTGAATGACATTTTCTTCATTAAGTTCCAAGCACTTCCAACTGTGCCTCATCCTATTTTCCTGGTCAGTTTTTTTAATATCCAACAATTGCTCAGTTTCAAAAGAGAGATTGAAATGGTTTCTTCCCAGATATATGGAACTAATTCTGCAAGTGTCTGTTCATGAATAGACCTGAACAATCATTATTTTTTCCAGAGAATAATACAGTCTCTGGAAATATGGTTTTAGTTGTTCCGAAACTATTCACACATTAGTACCACATTTCCTGAATGATGCTAGCTGTGAAAAAAGAAAAGGGTTTATTAGCTTCACAAATCTGCAAGAGGAACTAGTGCTGTTCGTATCATTACACTCAGTCCCAAGAGAATAGGAGACCCAGGTTAACATGAACAGCCCAAATCCTGGAACAATGCCTTAATCTAGCAGGCTGGAGAGGGATGCTTTAATTTAGAAGATAATATCTTCAGCAGAAAAGTAGGAATGGTGGAGAAGAGCTTGGCTCAGGACATCTTAAGACTGAGACTTCTGGATAAGTGGGAGTTCCCATGCTCAGGTCCCTGAATGAAGACAGGGTTTTCAGCCCAACCAAGCCTTGACCAGGCCACAAGGCCTTTGGAGATGGGTTTTTCTTATTGCTCTCATCATAAGAGATAAAAGGCGGGGATAGCAGTAAATGCTCCTTCTGCCTGCAGTTGCATAATCCACCCCCCCCTTTGTTTTTGTTTGCGTGCATCCATAGCTCAGCCTTTCATTTTGGATCACATGGAACATTTTCTCAGCTGAAAACAATGAGACTGATTCCCCGCTCCCCCGTGAGTTAAACCCCAAAAAATTTACATTTGTTTTCCTCTGAATCTAAATTATTTTCCAACGAGGCTGCCAAGCTAAAAATCATTTCTTCATTCTGCTCTGGAGATGAAACAAATGCAGTCTCTCCCATGCCCACCTGATTCCCAGTGAGAAACAGAGCAAGAGGCCCGCAGAAAAGCACAGCCTGGTTTAGCAGGAAAAGCAGTATCTGATGCCTGCAGAATTGCAAGTAAAAGAAGCAAATGATGTATAGCCTTTTGGAGGAAGATTCTGCTGCAGAATCCAAGGCTTCTGACTGACCACATAGTCAGTACACCAAGGAAGATGGAGGTGACCTGAGACAAAGTGGAAAAATTGGAATTTACAGAAAGGGCAGAATTTCTTTCCTCATGTTCGCCTGAACTGCAATAGGAGATCCCGGTGCCTTCTCCACCTTTTCCTCAAGCACAGTAACAGAAGATCCCTCAAGAGACATCTCTGAGTATAGTGTACTCCCCAGTTCTTTTGATCAAGCATGCAAGGGATGATGCACCCCTTCAAGGAGCTGTTGGCCATTGCTACCCTGAGGTTTTTATTTTACCCTTTGCCTAAAAGATGAAATCTATGCAACTAGAAGCACTGCACTTTGTAGAGTAGGAGGAAGCACTGTGGAAGCAATGCATTAAACTGGCTGAAGGGATGAATAACACTCTAAACCAAAGGGCAGCTGTAATTACTTTCACTGTTCTAATCAACGCCCCCACTACAAGACATCAAAGTGGGTCAAATCAAGTACAGAATTCAAGATGCCACTGAACTCAAGGCTGCATGATGGGGATAGCATAGTAATGCCCTGATTATATTTCATAAGCTGGTAAATCTTGGACCTGCCCTCTGAGGAAGACTGGCCCTGAAGGCGGAAAGATTTAGTGTGACACACTGTTCTGTGTGACTCCAATGGGAGTCATCAATATTCTTGCTTTTATATGGCACGCTCTCTTTTGAGATATTCATTGGAGATGATAAAATCCTCAAGAGCTGGACACAGCTCCTTTGGGTGGACATCCTACAGGCTGAGCCAAAACATAATATCAGGAGGCACTGGGCTGTGAGGATAAGTGAGAATGCTCTTCCTCACCAGTGTTGCTGGAGCTCTGACCCCATCACTGAATGCGAAAGCTTGGAAATAAGCTTGTTCCATTGACAAGGCTCAGAGGGATTATCTCCTCCTTGACCTTACAACCCTATGGCTGATGAGCTTACCAGGTGCTTTTATCTAGCCCCAGCTGACACTGCTGACGGTTTTGTCAGATCTGCTGCTGTTGAGCAGAATACCGTCGGATGGATTCTCCATGCCCATTCTGCTCTATAAATGACCTGGACAATGAGGCTTTCACTCCAAGCAAATGGGCTTTCAATCTGAGAGTCATGGGAGGAGGTCTGAATGGATCCATAGCTCTGGACTGATCCAGCATCCTACAGCAGTATGGATTGCAGTAGCTGAAAATGGAGATGAAACTTCCAGCTTTGGTGCAAATGACTACTATAGATACATATAAGCAGTCTAAACAGTAGCAAATATTACAAGAATTCAGGTTTAGATGAAGCCTTCATGAACTGAGATGAGGCAGTATTCAGTCACGTTCTAATGTAGATCATCAGTGCTCCCAAAGCAAAGCATGTACTGTCAGAATAGGTGAAAAATGAAAACTGCCCACAGTGAAACACCTACCATGCATCCTGAAGAAGCCTGAAGTTCCCAGGCACGTACTCAAAGTGTATTTTTCTACATCCATGTGACTAACTATGCCTAGCCCAAAGAAAAGATAGATGCGAACGCGTGCTACATAACTCCCCTGACCCTGATGCAGCTCAGGCAAACCATTGTTACAGCCTCTCATGCGCTTATCAATAATACCAGTAAATAACACAGTGTAACCATTCCTGCTAAACCGCAGGCTATCTGCTTCCTTACAGCCTATCACAGCAGCAGGTCTGCTCTCTTTCTTATATTACACTTGCAGCAAAGAAGGAGACCACAGCCCTGAAGCACTGGCTTCCACTACAGTGACCTGTCATGTTGCCTCAGCCTCGACTCAGCAGGGTCACTTCCAGGAACAAGGAGATAATTCAGCCATTATGACCTTGCCCAGCTCTCTTTGATAAGCCTCCTAACGAGGATGCCAATTAGTGCCAGGTGGGATGGGGGATTTTGCAAGGCAGGTGCTGGTGAGCACTGGTGGCCATCAGTCACACATTGTGGGGGTGCTTCCCCTTGGTGCAGGGGTTGTGGGCTGGGAAAACCCCACCACAATGGGAGGTGCAGTGAGAGCTCCAACTGCAGGCATTTTCCCTCCAAGCTACTGCTCTCACACTGTGTCAGAGATGCTTCATTTTGGATAAAAATGAAGGCTCACAGTGCTTTGCTGTCACAAATGGTCACATGGAATATTTATGGCTTATCCAGGGAAAGAATAAGTTGGTAGCTCTTACATCTTCGCCACATGTCCCTCTCATCTCCCTAAATCTCCTCTGCTGATTTATTTGGATAACACAGCTTTCATGACGTGCCTTCCATTATGAGTGCTGCTGTCCAGCTGTTCAGTGTCAGGCTTTGCTCCAGGCTTCTTTTCTCCCAGAGTGTGTCTCTTTCTTTGCACAGTCGATTCAATGATGTGCAGCGTATGCTTGGGGGCAGCCCCCTTTCATGAGCAAGCACCGCACTAATAGATGATCTCAGGAATGATCAGATCAATTCATTAACCTTCTGAATAAAGTTGTCTATTGATACAGCCCCTCTTATCAGGGAAGCCTTGGGTATTATTTATTCCACAAAGTGGAAACGCTGCTCTCCCCCTCTCCCATCCTGCCAAGGTTACAGCCTTACGTCAGCTCCTGCTGCAGTGGCCTTGGGGCTATGAAACCTTTGGAAGCACCAGGCTTTCTCCCATGGGGGTGTGCATGGGCTTGGATTCCATGCTGTGGGGTAATCTGTGCTCTTGCTGCATTTTATATAGATGGGGACTTGGCACCAATTTGCATTTGGGTCCTCGGTCTTCTCTTGATGTATCATAGGCATCAGAGCAGCCTTAGTTTAATGATTATCAGTGATGAGGCTTGCAAGCCTGGGGCTGAAAAGGGTTGGATTCATCAAAGAGGGAGAGCTGGAAACAGGTAGATCAAAGAGATGATGGAGTTTCCATTCATCGTGGGAGATGTTCAAAACACATCTGGACATGGCCCTGAGCAACCTGCAAGAGACAACCTTGCTGCGAGCGGGATGAGGCATCTCCATTTTGGGAGAATCACCCAATTTTCTCCGGAGAATCTATCCTCTGGTGAGAGGGGTCTACCGTGCAAAATCTGAAAACCCACAGTGATGCACTTGTGACGCCTGCAGTCCTGCACATTTGCAATGCAGCCCTTTCTTACCCATCTCTCATCTTCAAATCTGTCAGCTTAATACCTTGCAAAGGGCTGTTTCTCTCTGACCTTAGTGTAATTACTTGGATTAGTACAGAACCAAGCTTTTCAGCTGCAATATGTGAGAGACACACCAGGTTTTGTTCTGTGCCTATTTGTTCTTTTATTTATTCAGTACATTAAGCCCATTAGCTAGGTCATCATTCATTATGGTCTTTCTTCTTGCTATTACTCTAATGAACTCCAAATGTCATTTTGAATGTTTTGGTCGTAGTTGCCAATTTTAAAGCTCCTGAAAAGTTCTTGGCACTTTCCAATTGGCAAAAGCTAGCAGTGTCCCAGCTCTATTTATCCATTCAAATAAAGGAAAGAGTGCATATCACAACTCTCTTTTCCTGACAGGTTTACCTCCCCACTTTCTCAGTTCCATGTGGTTGTTGTGGGAAGGAAGCCCATTCTCACTGCTGCCCTTCTGGGGGATGAATGAGTGCAATTGTATTTCTGGGTGGTATTTTCATAAAACAGAACCTTTCTCTGTTGTGTTTTGGTTTTTTTTTTCTTGCCATAATTTTAGCATGAAAACGGAAGTCAGACTGACTGCCTAGGCGGAAGAGAATTTCACTGAAGCAAGCCATTTTTATGGTGTGAAAGGTAATGTTTCTTTAAATTAGCTTGGCTAAGTTAGCCAGGTTTTACCTGCAACATTTTCATGGAAATTTCCTCAGGAAATTACATTTCCCCAGTTTATTTTGCTATGGAAAGCTACTGGTAGCAGCTGTCAAAGAAAATTGCAAGTACCCACAAATACTGTCATTTTCAAAGGCAAATATTTGCAAAGCATAAAGTAATGGCATGGAGTTAAGCCATCCCTTTGGAAGAGTTCCCGCTGGCTAAGGTACGGATCCTAGTAGAGTACAGCTACTCACACCCTCTCTCTGTACTGTGGCACACCTATTTTTCCTTTTCTCACGTTATGGTTATTGTCCCAGAACAAGTGCAGGGCCCTACCTGCTATACAAGGCAACAAATGTGGTTAAAGACACTTTTATCAATGCTTTTATTTCTATTCGCTTCCGCTTGGATTATCACCTGGGGTATATTTGAGGTCATGTTGCGTTTCCACTCTTGAGTTAGATTATTTCAATTCACTGGCTGTAAGCTGCTCAGAAGCATGTACATTGAGTTTTAGTATACAGCAAGCAAACTTATCTTTTAAAAAACAAGTTATAACCCCTCCACAGTCCAGAAGTGGTGTTTGCCTCAAGGCTTCAGTTTTCATCGGCTGCCATTTGAGGTAGAGAAGCCTTCTTTTCACCTCCCACATCATCTTATTTCAGCACCCACAGCAACTCAGAGAAATGGGAAATATTATGCAAGTTGACTTAGTTGCAAGCTGATCACCCAAACACCAGGCAGAGGATTTGTGAGTGCACTTGCAGGTGTTCAGTATGCTGATATCCCAAAACATACTTGAAATCTCCTGCACCTCATCCTGCCACCCCATGTGAACAAACCTCCTCAGTTTTCCACCCCATCTGAATAACAGCCTCCAAGGCAGAACAGCAGCATGTTAGCAGCACTTTCTCCAGTACCTAAAGAGCTTTACTGTGAAGAGTCTGGAACACGAGTCCTGTGGGGAATGGCTGAGGGAACTGGGATTGTTCAGTCTGGAGAAAAGGAGGCCCAAGGGAGACATCATTGCTCTCTACAGCTCCCTGGAATGAGGTTGTGGTGAAGTGGGGGTCAGCCTCTGCTCCTGGGAAAAAGCAATAGGACAAAGGGTTTTCAAGTTGTGCCAGGGGAGCCTCAGGTTGGGTATTAGGAAAAATTTCTTCCTAGAAAGAGTGGTAAGGCAGTGGCATAGTCTGCCCAGGGAGATGGGAGAGTCACGATCCCCAGAGGTGTTCAAGAACGGTGTGGATGTAGCACTGAGGGACATGGTCAGTGGGCACAGTGGGGATAGGTTGGCGGTTGGACAATATGATCTTAGAGGTCACTCCAATACTAATGATTCTGTGATTCTACAGTGATGGATTCAAACAGCTAGTGGATAAAGGATTACCAAAGTCTAATAATAAAGTCCTTCACAAATATCCATGTCTGGAGTTTCATAATCATCCTACAGGTAGACAAATATCCATCACACATCAAGGCTTATAGTCATCTATATCATGGTTTATGTGAATGTAGGACACAGGGAGATGACAGGAGAGAGGTTTCTGTGTGAGGGTCCTGTAGGACAGCTAGGTAGTATCCTCTCCGAGAAGTTGTAGAATGCCTTAGTGAACCTGTCTGCTTTCTCTTGGGTGGCCATTTGGTCCCTGGCCAAGACAGGAAGAGCATAGGCCTTGCATCTTGGATCTGAGGGATGATTTTCTAAAACGCAGCTGCGCTGTAATGGTCTCACATGTTTTTACTGTGGTGCAGAGAAAGTACGCAAGCTCTGGGCAGGAGTTTGTACAGGAACTCAAGGTGGAAAACATCAGTGTTTCTGAAAAGATATGCAGGGGTTATCATTATATGAGGGACACTCCCTTCAGTGTTGTCATGGTAAGGATAACATATAACTAAACACCATAAGCTAAACATCTTTGCACAGAATGAAAGGGATGTGCATTATCTGGTGAAGAACATCTGAGAGATTCAACTGGGTCGGCAAAGAATGGAGTTCAAATGATGAACTCCAGCTTTCATCCTCCCTTTTGTACAAGCAGCTGAAGCCTTTCATGATGGTACTGGAATCCAAAAACATAGGAAAGATAAAATTGTGCCTGAAGAGAGCAATTTCCAGCTGTTGCAATTCTGGTGAAGTCCCACCCAGGTGGGGGGTACAGAACTGATGGAGCATCTAGTGATAATGGCCTCAGGGACCCAGCCTCTCAGCCATGGTTTCAAGGCCATCTTTAATATGTACAGATTCTTCATGTAGCCGAAAGATTGACAGAAGTGGTGTCAGAGAAAAACAGACTCCTTTCAGACTGAAGGCCATTTGAAAGACTGTCACTAGCTGGTCTAACAGTTTCCATTGGAGAAACATCAACAGTTGCCTGGGAGACTTGGAATGACCATGTTTTCAGATTATTAAGAAGCATCAATAGGGGACCACATCTCTAGAAGAACTCTTGCACTGAGGGCTGAGCTGAAGCTGAAACCAGCAGCAACTGTTAAACTCTTAAGGTTACTGCCCGTATTGGCACTTTAGAAAGTGTTAGAAGCCCTTTGACAGTTCCAGGATAAATTAACCCGTCTTTACAAAGCAGGAACATGTTGCAAGTCCAGCCACCCTGGGAAGAATTGTTCAACTTCTCCATTACAAATTTGTTTGCCTTTCTTCCTGCCAGTGTGGGAAAGTGACACCTTTCCCTAGGATTTATGAGAAAAAAACTAGTAAACAGCAATACTTGGATACGAGAAAATACTTTTGGAAGTGCTGGGACACTTGCTATGGCAGGACTTACTATTATTTTACTAAGATTAAAAGGAATCAGGCATGTTGTGTGAGTAGGAACTTGAGATCGACTTTAAAGTTCTCCAGTGCTTCAGTCCTCCTGCTTCAGTTCTAAGAATGCTGGAGTCCTTCCCTTCCTCTTGTAACAGGTCCAACAAGCTGCAATGGCACCCATGTGTGGGCAGGGAGGAGAAGAGCAGGTGATGCCCCTGGGCTTACTGCTGACAGGCATGGGGATGGCAGCTGCCAGCCACCAGGCTTCCTCCAGGCTAGCCATCCTTGTGGCTTCCAAGTAGACCAGAGTCTGAGAGGATCCCCAGTGAGACGGTGCAGGGAGACAGCATTCCTCCTCCATGCTGCGAGCTGGCTGCAGGCACGTCTGCCCCTCTGTGACATGTACGTTTGAGATTGTCTGACCTTCCACAGTCTGGTTGTTTTGGCTGTGCAGCCTTGGTTTATATTTGGTCTGGGCTGGCTTTTGCTTTACAGATCAGGTGGGAGGGTTTAACATTGTGTTTCTGGGGATTTGGGGATTTCTTCTTGCTCCCTCCCTCCCTCTCACTCTTATTTCTCAATGATTTCTCTGGCTAGGTCAGGTTGATCTGTGTGGGATCCTGGCAGTGCACCAGGATAGAGCATAAGCAGTGCTTGTAACACTGGTCATCTTGTGTACTCAGTCACCCGGTTGCTTGGGAGCTGGAAAACCTTTTACAAAACAGCACATCTGTCCCCATTCAGTACACTTACAGTAAGTGAAATGAATATGGAGCTCATCACAGGCAAGCCTCCAGGTATCTCTTAGTCAGAAGATGTACTTCCTGCCTTCAGGATATATCCAGCCACACTGCAGCTCTCTCAGCAGACCAGCAACAATCATATTAGCCTATGCTGCTTCTTTCTAAAGGTTATTTTGCACCAGATGAAACTTGTAGACATAGATCTATCCCCACTGGTACACAGAGGTTGAAGTCATCTTCACGTAGTCTGCCCAGCCCTAATTTTACCAAGCTGCAACAAGTGCCCAAGAACACGTTCCTAATGCAAGATATTCCTGCTACACCCTGGGGAGTGCAGCCCCTGCAGAATATGGGGTCCTCCACCCTTGTGCAGGGCCCGCAGCCCTGCAGCCCCTGGGTTCAGGTGACACTGTGGCAGGCTGGCTGCGGTGTGATGACAGGCGGCAGCGACGTGCAGCTCTCGTGCTCCCACGGGCTTAAAGTTCTTCCGGTGAGACAGCGAACACTCCAAAGCAGGCAATGTTTTCCTGTTGCTCCGACACCCGAAACCTGGCGCTAGATTTATCTAGCTTGCAAAGCAGCCCGGAGAAATGTTTGCCAGGACATGAGGCTAATAATTTAATCAGGTGAATTCAGGCAGAGTCCTTTGGCGGCTCGAGTTGCATTATATAACGGGATCGCGGGAGACACGGCGGGGCGAGGGGCTAAATGCTGTGTGGCATTTTCCACGATGACCAAGAAGGAGTGAGTCTATCGTCACTTTGTGCTTGGTCCATCATCATGGAGCTTCACAAGGGGAGAAATGTGCCTTCCTTTCCCTAAAACCACGATGGGATTTTGAAATATCAGATGGGTTGTTTTTACAATAGAAAATCCCATGCAGGGACTTCTCCCTCCCAGATCAACATCCTGGTATTGGATGATTGGCGAAAAGGCTACAGACAGGTTACAATCTAGCTGATCCTACTGAAGTGTGTTATCCCAAATGTCTGAGCAGAGGGCAACGCCTATTAGCACATGCTGCTGGAGGCCTGGGTGGTGGTGGCTGGGTGACAACTGCAGGTGGATCAGGTGGGACATAAGGTCTCCTGATCCCACTGCAGGGCTGTATCCCTGTGTCACATGCTCACTTTTCTGCTGTTTATCCACGTGTTTGTGGTATTTTCACATCCTGCCTCTACACCACACCAGCCATGTAACTGAAGTGATTGCTGCAGTGTGGCTAAAGTGATATCATGCAAAATATGGGAGATTTAACAACTGCATGACATGACTGTGCTTTTGGGCATAGCATGCAGCCTTGCACTGTAGCAGGCTTACCACAGAAGCAATTGTTTGAGCTGTAAGGGGCCCCTAAAGGCCATATGGTCCAACTCCCCTGCAATGAAGAGTCACATCCATCCTGACCTTGAGAGTCTTCAAGGACAAGATTTCCACCACTTCTCTGGGCAAGATATGCCAGTGCCTCACCACCCTTATTATAAAAACATTTTTTAGTGTCAGGCTAAGAGAGGCAACACACAGGAATGGCATGTGCAAACTGGTGTTTTGGACCATTTGGAGCCTGCTTGTCCATCTTCTCCTTGCTCGCAGCCTGCTAATTCCTCACCGGTCACCCTGAATCCTAAAGCCAATGTCCCTCAGAGACGAGTCAATTTCTAGGTGGGAATCCAGGACTTGCACTTCAGTTCACGCTGTTATTTTCGTTTGTGGTGTTTGCTTCTCATTACGGTAAGCTCCCAGGAATGTCAGCACCAAAATAGCACAGAATCACAAGGTTACCTGCTGAAGAATGAAGTAAACAAGAGGGATATTCTTTCTCTCTGCCTCTTTTCCTTTTTACTTTTTCCCCGGAGGAGACATTTTGACCACTGTTACAGAACGGTAGGGCCATGACTGCAGCTGAGGTGCATACAGATATGGAAATAGCCAAGCGCCATGTGCTAGAGCCACGCGTCTCCTAACGGCCTGGCCTTGCTGGGTGCAAAGGTGGGCTCCAACCAGGCCACTCCAGAGATCCTGGCTCTGCAGTCCCATCTGGAGCAGAACAGCCCTGGGCCTCTCTTAGGGGCACAGCTGAGGAAACAACCTCTGCCCAGAGCAGGGCTGAGGTCTCCCAGGAGACCAGTGTGCAGTCCAGGAAGGCCTCAGAGGTCACACTTGCCTGCATTGACTCCAAGAGAAAGGAGAGCGGAGCAAAGTCAGCGCCTGGCAGGCAGCAAGGGCAGGAGTTACCTCCTTGTTTCTTAAGAGGGAGGCACAGATGGTGGAAATATTTCACCCACACAGTGGCAGCAGTGCTGCCCTGGCACTTCAGTGGCCTGGGTCCTATTGCCTCATCTCCTCCAGTCTCCCTGGGTGACCTTGAGCTACAGAGCCAGTGTCTGCAGGCACATGGAGAAAGCACAGCCTCCACCACTTTACCTCTTTTTTTTGGCACCTCAAGGGAAAAGGACCCCACTGGTGTGCACCCTCCTCAAAGTCACAATGGGAATAGGGATGTGGGAATGAACCTGCCACCTTGGTCACCACTAGCTCTGTGCATCTTGGAAATGGCATTGCTCAGGCCTAGTTTCAGAAAGGGAGCTGGGAGAAAGGGCTGCACTGAAATCAGTGCTCTCCATCTGCAAAATGATGGCAGAGACAGAGGCTCTGCAGCTGTGGGCTGGGTGGTATGGTAGGACAGAGACCCAAAGGGCACTGCTAAGGCAAACAGCCCACTCCATCCTCTTTCTCCACTTTTGCAATACACAGGACTAGAAAAAATGGCAAAACCCAAATTGCCCTCATTTTGCTAAGGTCAGAACAGAAATTTTGTCCGCTGTACAATGGGACACTGATCCCATTCAAATGCAATGGTTCTGCAATATCACTCATGGGCTGCACTGGTAAGATAAGCCAGCAGTTGTGGCCCTTTGTCCCTGCTCAACATACTAACAGAATGATAAAAAAGCCACAATTCTGACAATATGATAAAATAGCTGATTTCACTGGCTAACCTATGTGTATGACTCTGGGCTCCGTGATGAAACACTATGCTAAAATCGAGGACACTTCACACATGAGTTCTAGACCTGATTGGTTCAAGACCTAAGGATCTCAGAATGGGGAGGATCTGAGCATCTCTGTGATGGAAGTTCCTCCTTTACCAGTAGGGAGGAGCAAGACTGTGGGCCATCACAGTGGGAAGAGACCAGATCCACTTGTAAGTTCAATGAGAACTACTTGTTTGAGGGCAAAGACAGAGCATGGGATGTGCCAAAAGGGGATGTAGAAAATGAAGTCCAGAAATACTTAACCAGAGGCAACCAAAAAGGCGGATGCAGCTAATAGGTGGAACACAAGGAAACTCTCACATGGGGGTGATGCATATCTCTATGATGCTTATGGACCCAAACCAGCCAATTCACAACCCAGCATCGTCAGTTACGCAGGAAAATGGAGATGACTCATGAGATACTGCAGGACACAACAGAACAGATATCCTGGCTGGGAGTGCTATGGGGAGACGCAGCAACAGGCAAAAGCTGAGCAGGAGGCTTTGGTGTGACCCAGCTTTAAGGGAGGAATATGCAATTGGAAGGAGTGGAAGTCTCACAGGTGGAGAAGGAGGAAAGAGTAAGTCTGACATGAGCTTTGGGTCTGGCTGAAGGAGCATATTATGTCATGCCACCTGACTGCAGGGAAACTGCAGAGGTGGTTATCCCTAATTATCACTGTGATTATCACTGATGGGTCAAACATGAGTGTGGGTACATGCATCATAGAGGGACAGGGGTTTTGTCACCCCATCATCCACAAATCTCCTTTGAGGCTAATGGGCTGCAAGAAGCAGTGGGTAGAAATGCAAACTGGCACATTCCAGTCACCAGATATTTATAGATGGTTGCAGAGCCTGTCAAAAGACACACTGAGTTGGCTTTAAGTTGTGCCAGAGGAGGTTCAGGTTGGGTATCAGGAAATCTTCCTTCTAAGGAGCGGTGAAGCATTGGAACAGGCTGCCCAGGGACATGGTAAAGTCATCATCCCTGGAGGCGTTCAGGAAATACATGGATACGGCACCGAGCGACATGGTTAGTGGGCGTGGTAGGGATGAGTTGGTGGTTGGACCAGATGATCTTAGTGGTCTTTCCAACTTTAAAGATTCTATGATTATACAAAAAAGTGGCCCTTGCAAGAAAGGTTTCTGTTAAACTGATGGCTGAACTCAGTGGAGAAACTCCACAAAGATGGGGGAGAACCTGACTTGCTTTAGTGAGAAGTGAAAAGACAGAGTAGATGCAACAGGACAGAGAGTTAATGTTTTCAGGGAAGTTGGGGAGAAAAACAGAGAAAGCGGTGGTGAGAATGGATCAGAGATGCCTATTGAAGTTTACTTTACACAGAGCCTATTGATCTCTAAACTAAGTCCACTGCAACACTAGAATGAAAGCAGAACAGAGGAGTTCACATCCATTTTAACCACTTCCTCTCCTTTTTGGTTGGGCTCACATGATGCCACAAGTCTCTCCACAACAGTATATCCATACAAACAGTCTGGAGAAATTGTGTTTCTCTTCTTCAACAGGTCATTCTACTTCTGTGGTGTTTTGTTCCTCCGGTGGCAGGTGGGAGGAGGTGGGCCAGAAGGAGGAGTTGCTGTGTACTGGTGTCAAGCCCTCCGAGGGCCTCTGCAGCCTTCTACCAAGGGTGGTTCTGTAGCCCCATAGAATTGAAGAATCATAGAATCATTAAGTTGGAAAAGACCTCAAAGATCATCTAGTCCAACTGTTCACCTACTACCAGTATCAATTACTAGACTGTGTTCTCTCAGTTTTGCTCCATGAGGAAGATAGATTGTACCAATTCCTCTCCAAAGGCACACTGCTCAGCAGTTCTTCATGATCACTGGGAACATGAGCCACTGCCTGCCTGGGGCTTCCTAATGGGGAGGCAGCTCTGGGGGCTTCAGACCTTATCCTGCAGCATCTGTTTCCACACTCTTTCCTTCACAGATGGTGCTGCCACAGGAATCCCAGAGTTCAGACTCACATCCAGCTGCTGGATGTGCCTGTGCAAGGCAAGGGCAGCCACAGCCAGGCAAAACAGAGCGAGGTCTCCTTTATTACAGTATATAAAAGCAAGGGATGTGTTTATGGAGGTTGGGAAGGGCTGGCTTGGAGCTAGATATTCTTCAAGGGGATAAGAGTCAGCTGCTAATGGAACTAGCCTCCGTCTTGGTTCGTAGCTGCATGTCAAATGTTATAGCAACCACTGAATAACATTTGATAAAGCTCATAGCACTAATAGCCTTAAGACACCAACGGTCACTCAATCAAGTACTTGCAGTAAAATCTGTCTGGGAAGCATCTTCACCCCAGGTATGTATTTGATCTGTGTCAAAATGTTTATTTCTGTTTTAGGATCTAGATCTTTCCACTCTGACAAGTCACTGCATGATTTCCAGGTGGGCAGGAGAAAGACAATTGATAGAGAAATTTATTTTTAGGTCCAAAGAGGCTCTTATCATCACCAAACACCTGATGTTCCCCATGGTTTCCATTTTTATCCAAGTTGCTGGACAAGCCTTTTGCCTACAGTCAGTATGTTAAGGTTGAAGGCAGCTTTGCCATAACCTCAGGTGTGTATCTATCTAACCCTGGATTTGACATTAAGATTTTCCTTAGCTTCTGCATGCACAGATCAGCTTTATCTACCTTGTAAGCATGCAGCATAGTTGGAAAGCCTTCCAGGATCCAGAGGAGAATGAAGTGGGGGTATTACTAGTGCAGAGCAATGAGCAGGGCTCTGTAAGCAGGCTTCGCACTGAGCAGGAAGATTTAAATAGTTTCCTCTGAGACAGCTTTGGCTCCTTCTGTTACACAGTTTTGCTCAAGTATTCAACAAATTATCTCATGAAGGAAGCAAATATTGCAAGAACAATATATTTCGTCTGTCTTGTAGGGGTTGAAAACCACAGCATGGAAAGAGCAGCCTCAGCTCCCTAAACAAGTTAAACAGAAAGGAAAGGCACAGAGAGGGAAATCCTCTCTGACTTTGTTATGGAAATGTGATACAGTTTGACATTTTAATTGCGATTCTCTCCTTATTATCTGGCACACGTTCACAGTGCCCAAGATGTTGTTTAGCGAATCCAGCTGCCTCCTCCGCTCCGTTTGAAGTCTGGTGACTCCGCGTGATAGGGGAGTGTGAGAGTCAATGTGATTTGTGTATGAGGAAACATAAATATGTCACAGGAGTTTAGTCTTATAGGTCTGCAGAGTTTATACTCACAAAATCTGTTGTGCCCTTGTTTACACACCCAGCTCCAAAGGCCTGACACACCCTCACTCTAGCTCAAAACTTTCATCATTTCTGACTTGTTTCTAATGAGACCATTGCAAAGCATGTGGATGATGTTTGACCACAGTTTAATGGACCCAGGAAAATGTGCTCTCAAATGTTAAGAAGAGCTTTAATCAAAGTTGATTCTTTGTCATTAGCTGAGGCAAGCACACATGGTGTTCTGCTGCCACATGTACAAACTTCTACACACAGGCCTTCCCATGCACCAGAAACACATTCATGACAGCAAAAGGCATGCAGGTGTGTGAACATTTACACAGCCCTGAGCATAGAGATGCAGCACTGCCTAAATGCCAACCCATGTGTTTGCTCTCCTGCAGCAAACATCATCCAGCCAGAACTGCTGCTATAAACTCATCTGTTTGGTGCTGTTCTTCACCTGCAATTCAGCGCTGCAGCCAAGCACGTGGGAAGATTTGGCATGAAATAATCACGTTTGTATGTAGCAGAGGAATGGAAGGTGTTACCATGCAGCAGATTTAAAAACAAATCACAGGAAGCACAGAGGTATTGCTTAAGGGAAAAGACCTATGGGAATGTGGGATCAGAAGCAGGTATCAGAGCTTTTGAGAATATCTTTTAAATCCCAGGGTTCAAAATTTGAGTTCCTGAACATGAGGGACAGCAATATTCTCCCTTTCAACAGGAGATACTTTGAAAGAAGCAACTGCATGAATAAAAAGATTTAGCATAAGTCACTACTGGAGTATGCCTGTCCACTATGTCCTTCTTGGAGATAGAAAAACTAAATTTTTAACTAATTTTGTATAAACAAATGACCTCGGTGAGGCTACCTCAGAAAGGCTTCCTAACCCTAGCCCCAGTCCTTTCTCCAGCAGGGAAAAGAACATTGACAGGATCAGCTTGAAAGACCTGGCTAGATTTGAGCCCTCCATTGCTGGACCTTTTTGTAGAGGAGTCATACAGGAAACATCCAGTTCTGCATCAGAGAGAAATGTATGCCCTCGTTCTAAATTAGGGGCTGCATCTTTAAAGGCCTTATGCTTTTCTTTGCTTCTGCAGCTCTTATGAGTGAAGTGAGGTGGCAAGAACTCATACATGAGTCAAAATGACATTCTGTTCTGGATGACAGTCACTATATGTGAAGTGTCAGCCAACTACAGGATCAAATTGATGGAGCTTTGCTTTCTCAGCTGCACAAAAGTCAGCTCTTTGCTATTGAACATCCCAAACTCTATCCAGTTGTTGCTCAGTAGATTCAGAAAAAGTACAAAAAGGGAACTTTGCTGTGCAACTCATAACTTTCTATGAATCTGAACACATGGTTTCACTTCAGGGTCTTTCCTGTTCCATTTCACCAGAAAGTAATGTTCTTCTCAGAAGGAACCTAATATTAATACAATTTGGGTACAGTATCTAACAGCGCCGTACGATGACATTAGCACTGGAATTGTGCACACGGGTGGACAGCTCTTCTCTTTACTTCTTTAACATTCCTCCATCAGTTATCTCAGTTACCTGCTAAGTGACATGACTCCCAGCTCCACGAACCGCAGCTCCATGAATTCCAGATCCAATTGCACAATAATCACTTATCAACAGAACAGAGACTGAATGTTTGGTGCTAGCAGCCACCAAGTCCTGATCAGAGGGTCTCACAGGATTTCATCCCATCTGTTGTGGCTCAGTGAGACAGTCACACCACTGCCCAGCTCTTAAACATTATTTCTTTCTGAAGTCCAGAGTCTTGGCACAGAGAGCTGTTTGGTGGCCAACAGCAAGCTGAAGCCAGGGGTTTTAGTGATAAGGGAACGTGGAAACGAAGCCAATACTTATTTTTGTCTCTGAAGCATGCGACTGACTCTGCAGCAGAGCTCTGTCAGGGCTCACTTTTGTCCTCATGCCGAATGCCCAAATCATGTGAAAGTAGGAGGCCATTTGGGAATTGTGTACAGAGTGGAAGTTCCTCAGGAGGGCTTCCCTCTCCCCTCCTTTCCCCTTTTGTTCAAAGAAAGTTGCCTCCTGACCTACTCAGAGCATGAGCTCAGCTGGCGCTTGAGCCAGGCAGAAGCCGGGCAGCTTACAAACCTTTCCTCTCCCAGCAGATACTGCTGGGGAAGTCGCTATCATCAGCAGCTAAGCAGTTTGATGCATCCAGGGGTGGAGGTGAGACATGCACCTTCAGCCTACAGTTGTGAGATGCTTGCACAGAGGATCCACTCCTGTGCTCAGCTGATACACAGCAGTCTCCGACTAAGCCACAAGAGCTCGCTGCCTAAATGAGGTGGCCGATGCAAGCTCCCCTTCATCTGTGTCACTGCAACATTAGTCCACGTGTTGCAAACCAGTCTGAACAGTAGGTTAAGCTGAAACAGATGACTTTTTGCCCTTCTTCAGCTGAGGAGCACTGCACCAGCAGGGCTGTGGGATGTTGCACAAATTCCAGCAGAAGCACCGTTACAAGTAGGTGTTGAGTGTAAACATCCTAAAACATTTCCTTGTCACTTGCAAAGTGAACTTTGCTCTCAGTGGCAAAGATCATTTAGACCACCGCATGGAGGGGTCATCCATGCAGGATCCTGCACAGTTATCCAATACTGGAGGTAAGTGTACTCTGCATGCACTGGGAGTTGGCTTACAAACAGCGTTGGAACACTGCAGGACATGCAGGTTTCTGCAGCTAACTAAGGCTGTTGAATGGCTCTGCTCCTTTTGGAGCCCACTACTGAGATGCTTTGGAACAACAGCTTCCCACCTGATCCCTGCCTACCATTATTATCTCTGTTGACTGCCTCCTTCTCCTCCTGCCCCATCTCTCCTTATCTGATCATCTAACCACTCCAAAATTAGCAGCGCTGTGTTTAGCCCGTTCCGGCACTCCTATGGGTGCTGGGTCTCACAGGGAGCCTACAAATTTCCACTGCTGTTTGAGAGAGGAGTGTTAAAAGCACTGACACCAGATCCCAGTGAGCAAACTAAACCAAGAGGCCGGTGCCTGTGAAATGTTCTTAATATAGTTGGGGTGAATAGCTCCCATCTTGTGTTACCGAGGTCCCGCTGTCATGTGTCCCACCAGCCCTCCTGTCAGGCAGGAGGGCAAGAGCGTGAGGTCACTTCCAACAGCTCCGCTTCCATGACGTCGTCATGGCAAGCCAGGCAACAGCTCGTTTTAGGAATGGGAAGTCAGAGGAAAGGGCAGGCACAGGATTTCAGCTTTCCTACTGCTTCCATGTGAGCCAAACATATTTTTGGAGGTTACAGGGAGGTCATTTTTCTCCCCTTTCCTCCTTCTTGGAGGCTACAGTAGTGGTATCACTGTCAGCTTTTTAGGAGCTCTGGGCTCAGGCAGCTTTGCTCCAGACTTACCAGAGTATGAAAGAGCCATCTACAGGTGATGGGAGATAAGGCGACACAGCCCTACCTTTCCTCCCAAATAGCAGGAGGGTGAGCTGGCAACCAGAGCTGATGGCCTCTTCTGTGCTACACCTTACCCAGGTCACAGCCACTCTCTGGCAGGGCACTCACAATTGACTGAATTCTCCCAGTCTGCCATCACTGACTCCATTCTTGTGGGCATCCCTACTTTCTGGGGCTAATCAGTGTCCCTGGGGTGGTGACGGAATGTGTCACTTGCAAGCTACCGTGACTGTGAGGGCACCTCTGTAACCCCAGTGGCATCCTAGCTTTGGAGAGAGAAAGTGGAGGAAGCACCATAGCCATGCACAGGGACAGCTTTGGGATGGAAAGAGTGGTTTCACACAGCTGGGCTCCAGGTGGAAAGCAGAGATTGCAAAACATTTAGGAGAAACTGGGAATTTCTGGTCAGAAAGGCTGGGAGGAGGCCTGGACTGGAAAACCAGTTCCAATCAATAGTTTCTGAGAGATTTCAGTTAAGTCTATAAACTTTTATATGTCTGCTTTTCCCTTCCATAGAATACGTAACAGTTCTTTCTTTCTCCCCCTTGGGCTTTTCTACATGGATCAACATTCACAAGACTCAAGAGGAAGGCCTGGCACAATTTTGTTTTTTGCTTTCCTTTTCTTTTCCTTTTTTCTCTTTTTTTTTTTCCATTCAGTTCACCTTTCACTAACCCCACTGTCACTCTTGCTCTCTGTCCACTACTCTGATTTAACCAAGCTCTTGTTTGTGAGTGCCATACCCCTATGGACTGTCTGACTGACACATGACATATTTTTGAAGTGTAGACTTAGCCTCTATGAGGTGAAAGAGCAGTAGTCAGCATGTATGAGTTGTGCAGCGTAATAGAAAATAAAGCTTTTAATTAAAACTGGTATTTCAGGACCTCTGCTGGTGGCAGCCCTGCTGAAATATGACATTGCTGAAGCCTTGCCAGTTGTAGTGTGACCCCATCTCTAGGAGCTGCAGGTCTCAACGTCAGCACCAGCACTTTGTTTAATGGAAGCACGATATGTAATGGGAAAGTACCCAGCTGGGACTTAGAGCAGTCCCATCACAGGCTGATGACAGCTTATATCATGGACCTGCACAGCAGAGTACAGATCACAGTCATGATGCTGATTTTCACATTGGTTCCAAGAATGCTCATCTTAAGCGATGTGGAATTCAAACATCAATGGAACTGTCCCCTGGTTAAGTGGGATGGGACGCAAGGAGTCATAGAATCATTTGAGTTGGAAGGGACTCTTAAAGGTCATCTAATCCAATTCCTCTGCACTGAACAGCGATACCTACAGCTACATTAGGGTGCTCATGGCCCCATCCAGCCTTACCTTGAATGTATCCATGGACAGGGCATCCACTAAATCTCTGGGCAGCCTATGTCTGAGAGAAAGGCCTTCTGATACCTGACCTTTATATTTCATATAGGGCAGTCCTTCTTCTTACATCTTGCTCTGCTAATATTTCATTTCCTTTATCCCCTTCATCCAGTGAGCCTGATGCTGCTGACTCTCTGAAGTGCTCTCCAGGCAGGTCGCAGCTCTCAGATCACCTGCAGTTCCCCTAAGGTGTCACCAAAGACACAGGGAGGCAGGGACAGGGATTGTAACCCTGCCCAATTTCATGAGGTGCAGGAGTGCGAGCGGACATGCCTTACTAACTACTTGCTGGAATCTCAGAGAGCAGCCACAGGCTTGGTATGAATAATTGTCTTAAAATGGAAGCAGTGCTGCCCACCTGTCCCTGGATACCTTACCTCCTTGGCACAGGCTGAAAGGGCACAAGGGAGCTCAGCCAGCCCCATTTGGTTCTTGTGCACCCAGCACTGAGTTCTCAGCAAGGTGTAGGAGCTTGACACAACACTTCTTTCCCTCTGTCCCACTTTGACCCAGCCACAGTCTTCATCCAAGGCATGACTCAGAACAGGGTACCTCACAGCCTGAATTTACAATATAATTTTCTCCTAAATTTCAAGCAAAAAAACAAACAAACAAACAAACAAAAAACGCATGGGTTTCACAGGCAGTGAGGGCAAGGCAGGTATTTCCCAACAAAGGGAAGTAAATCAGTGATCTGCCTCTCAGGGTACATCTGCCAATGTCTTATCATTGAATTAGCAGTTACAGCTCAAAGCAAACCAGAGAGAAGGAAAAACTAAGTCTTAGGATAGCAGAACAAGTAGTTTCTTGGACGCAGTTACATACTAGCTGGTGCTCAGAGTCACAGGTCGTTTGGAAACAGCAACTTTGTTGAAGTTTTGAATATAAGGATGGATTATGGGGACCACAGAGATTCCTTGAAGGAGGAGCTGTGCCCAGAGGCATCCCTCCAGACAGGTGATGGTGCAGGGGTGCTGCCAGCAGAGCTCAGCAAAGAGAAGCACACTCTGAAGGAGTGGGTGCCCCTTGCATCCTCATGCCTAGGCCTTTAGCACACCAGCACGTGTGGAGTTAAGGCTGCAGCCAACGTGAAATCCAAACATTTGCAAGTGTGGGAATTCCCAAGGAGAACAACCAAACTGCCTTAACTCTGCCCCTGCAGCAGTGGCTTTATGCAGCCCAAAGCTGCCTGCCTGGCCAGCTGCAACAAAGAGTTTAATCTTATCAGTGGCCATAAAAACTCAAATTCCTCTTAGCAGAATTGCTGATGGGGACGGTAGTGCCAAGCCTGGCTTCACCACACTCCTGCACAGTCAACTGGGGGGAAGAAATGCTATATCACAAATTCCTGAGGCCCAGCTCCCCGCCCCACACAGGGCGAGCAGGCCTGTTGGCGACTTGGCACCTCGCAGGGTAGCATGAGGTCCAAAATCTTTCTCCCCCACCTCAATTACGGGGCAGATTTTGTATGTTAACTGAGATTAAACAGGTCCAGTGCTTCCTGCAGGATTGTGTGCTTGGCTGCACACAGCTCCACTGCTGCACAATGGTGGTCTGCAGGGAGTGCAAAATGGGGACGAGGCCTTTTGGTCAGAAGCTGGCACTAAAGCTGTGCTCCTCTGTATAAGGTGTTTTGAGCTCAGCAAGGGATGCATGCATCCACAGGAATGGCTTTGGCAACACAACTTGGCATGGAAAAAGCAGTGCCTCAAGCACTTGTCTCCCATCTGGGCTGGCCTCTATGTGTCTGTGCATGACCTGGAGGAACAGGTGGGCTCAGGTCTCCAACATGGCTCTGTGTTGTGCTCCAGTGGCCCATTTTGGTGTTACTGTTCAGCAAAAAGGTGTGAATGAGACTCTGTTTCCTTTGGTCTGCCCCCCAGAGCTGTGAGGCCTGTTTTGCAGATACTTGGACTTGGGGACCACCACCTCCACTGGCACCAAAGTCACCGTGACTGACTTCTCTCCAGCCTCTCCATCTCAGCCTTCGAGAAGCCTCCCACATGCATGTGCCCTACTGGGCTGAACTCAGATGTCTTCTCATCCTGCACATGCCACCACTGTTATCCTTTCTGCTGTTCCACATTCATCCCACCGACTCCCTATTTATTTGCCCTCTCTTGAGATATTTATCTACCTGCTGCCATGATCCCATCAGTTATGTGCAGCCTGTCCACACTTTCAGAAGGTACAACCATCTTTGCATTTCCCATGCCTCTCCCATATGGTGTATCTCAGCCTGTATACTCATGCTTATTTTCCTCCCTATGCACACACATGGTCTTTTTGTGTACACTTTTCACCTGGGGCTGTGAGCCAAAGTTTCAGCTCTCCCCTGGCTCAGAATAGTCTCTAGATGTTTCATCCAGGAGCAGAGGCTTTCCCTCTGCTTTGGAGCAGTCCATGGGGAAGACCCCCAGAATACCTCAGGACAAAGCAGCCACATGTTGAAGACCCACAGCGACTGTGTTCCAGACACACTTGAATGTCTTCAAGAGCTGCTGTGTAAGCACTGCTCCCAGCTCTCTGAGGTCTTGCTCCTGATGTTGATAGGAAGTCACCCAGCTTACATAAGGGAGGCTGGTGGAAATATTTGGCATGCACTTCACCTGTTGATAAGGCTGGACTATCTGCCAATACACATTGTGCCTCTCCCTCTGTCTGACTTGGAGTGGTCTGCAGTTCTCATCACCATCATATGTCAACACCTGTGCCTTCTGGCTCATTCCCCTTGCCTCACCCTTCGTACATCTTGGATTAAAACTCAGCACAAGGGTTGGCCAGGACCCCAAGGCCCATGTCCTACAATATCTGGCTGCTTCGGGAGCCAAACCATGAGGAATATCACAGAGGTTGCACTGTCTGCAACTGCATTCAGGCACATGTCTTCTCTTGTAAAAGTCTATGTCTAACCCTTGTGTTGGGCAGAGGGAGATAGAGGGTGTCCTTCCTCCCATTACTGCAGGACTGGAAGTGATAGACAGCCCTCCTAATTAGGGGGCTACAGAGATGACGCTTCAACGAGAGTAAGTTTTATTTACGAGCAAGATTAGGAGGCATTAATTGCTTTCTCTCCTGGTTTCTGCTCAGAAAGGTACAGTAATCACAGGAACATTTTTGACATTGTTGACATAGCTTCCCAGCCCTCCTGCTGAGAAACAGGGACTCTTGCATACTTCAAAAGGGCTTAAAGGCTCGGGTTGTGCCACCACAGTAGTAGTGCCGATCTAGGACTGGGGTGGGGGGAATTTGCATTAGAAGGATTAAATACCAGGGCTATTGTGGAATTTTAAACTGATGTTTTCCGGCTGACCACAGGCCCAGAGCTTGTGTGTGGCATGCTTGAGCCTCAAAAGTGCTCTTGATCCTCTGATCTTTTATTTCATAACATTTCTCCCTGCTCCCTCCACCCTCCCTTCAAATATATTTTGCTTTTCTTTTGGCCGTGGAACAGACATGCTTTAGCAAAAGCAGCATGTTGGGTTGACAGACTTGAGAGCTGTCTGAAGCTCAGGAAAGCTTTCTTTGCTTGTGTTGGAACCTCTGCATGTCTCTAGTAGTGCTAGGCCCCAGAATAACAACTAATGTAAGACACACTCTAACTCAACCCAGATAACCTCTTATACCATGCCACGGTCCTGAACAACTGTCATGGGATATACTTACTCAAGACTGTCTTCTGAGATGTTTCTTTTGCTTGTGTTTCACATAAAAGAGCTTATATACCTGGCTTTCATAGGACAATGCTAAATGAGATGTTTCTTGCAGCTATATCAATACGGTGTGATCTCAGCTGACGAAATCCATTCTCAAAACACCAGTCCCTGATATTCCTGATATTTCTGACATTCTTCAAGTACCTCCTTCTGCAGGATGAGATTGATGTATCACACAACTGGATCAGTCATGTCCCTGTGCCAGCCTGATGTCCAGCTGTCATCAGACAGGAACTTGAGCTGCACGCAGGCTCCTTGCTGTGGTAGCAAACAGCTTCTTGTTAAGTCCTGCAGCTGACGTTGGGCTAGCTGTCAGAGCAGCCAACCCCCTGCATGGTACCTAGTAAGAAAAGAATGGTTCTTGGCAGGGAAAGATGTCTGGGCTTGGACTGGGTTTTTTTGTTGTTGTTCTGCACAGACGTGAATAGCCAGGCTTCCAACATTGGCTTTGCCACGTGCAGCATCCCCAGGTTGTACATGACTTGCCTTGGCTTGTCTTTGAGGCAGGCACTAGAAACTGGAAAAGGCTACTCCTGGCCCTGAGCCTGCCACTCTGCCATTTGGTGTCTGCTCAGGATCTGGGGCAGTACTGGTAGAGCAGGGGCACTGGAGGTGTACTACTGCTGCCATCCCATGCTACAGCCACCAGTCACTCTCTTCTAGAGGGCTGCCCCAAAAACAGGGGCCCACAGCATGCTCCCAGATCTCCCTAAAGTCCTACTGCCACCCTAGGGCACAGCCCTGAGGTCTGTAGGGCAGAAATGCACCAGTCTCTTCATGCAACCTTGTGGCCTTTTATGACCAGAAATTCTGATCAGTGCCAGTTTGAAATTGCTAAGGACCCAATATGCAAATATTTCTATTCCTGTTCTTACTGAAATCACTCTTGGTGGTGTTTCTAGTAGTTATTGTAATTCAGTGGGTACTTGGCAGCTCATCAAAGCTGGCATTTTCCCTTAGTCTAATGCAGTGAAGTAATAAAAAGCAACCACTGAAGACCTTGGTCCCACTATACAGCAAGGCAGCAAGGGAAATTCAACATTTTCCCTGTAACAATGATTCAGATTCACAGCCCTGCAGAGCAGTTTCCCCAAAGTAATGCCTGTGCTGCCATCAGCTAAGTCCTCTGCCACATCTGCCCACACATACTGGGATGACTCTTGTGGGAAGCTGGAGCACCGTCAGGGAAGCAGCAGTAGCTGAAGGCTTCAGAAGCGGGTGTGCTCTTGTCTGCATCTGACCATTGCCTGTTAATTGCTTGTACAGCACTAGACGTATATTTGATGCTAGCCAAACAGCATGTAAGACAAATCTATTTTTCCAGCAAGCTTTTCTTGAACACAGATTATCCAGATGCCAACAGTCAAGGCAGGATCAGGCACGATGAAGGGAGCCGACCATGTCGCGGAGGAGGATGGTGATGAAAGGGAAGACAAAAGGTGCAAGCCATTTAGAGGAATTGGAAGGAGATGATTTGTTGAAGGGAAGAAAAATTGTTTTCCTGTCATGGGAAAGCAAAACAGAAAAAGGGTGTAGGGATATCAGAAGTACCAGAGAGTAAAGAGCAGATATAGCAGCTGCGGGCTCAAAATCAGCACTGCTTCAGCTCTTGCCACCACATCTTGCTTGTGCAATCAATCTGTAAAAAGCTGGGAGTACTCCAAGAGATACAGTGGAAGGGATTGCCATGTCTTGACTTCTTGCAATATGCACTGATAACCTGGATGGGCGGCACGAAAGAATAAGCTGGAGCTTGGGAGGTGCAGGCATGCCAAGATCTACTTGAGGCTGCCCATGCAGAGCTGTATGGTCCTGTATACCTGAGACCACTTTGTCTCATACAAGGATTGATCAGACCCCTGTGTGATCATCCCTCAATCCAGGATGCAGGGCAAGAGTGCACTAATGACTCTATAAGGATGGCATAAAGTCTCCACTATGTCCTCACAGAAAACACAGCCCACCATCCAGACTGCTCAGCTGTTATGCCTGCAAACTCTAAGTAGAAGAGCAGCTGATAAAAAGGCATCTTTTAAATCCATAGGCAACCCAATGGCTTTTTGATTCACAGTGCCTGCAATATCCTGCTGGAACAAATGTAAATTTTCATTTGATGGCGTACCTAGTTGGATGCCTTTTTGAAATCCTGTGCTGACCACATCAGATCTTGCAATTCCTCTCCTCCTTGCCAGGATGCACTTATACATTGGCTACCTTAGTAGTTGAGGTGGCACTTTTATTTTGAGCACTTCTTTTTGTTGGTTTCCGCAACCTTCTGAAACCAGTTGGTGTATTTTTTCCCCCTGGGCTGAAATTTCTCACACTCATGCTCAGCCCCGGGTGATGAAAGTTTGATGATGATCTGCTGTTGCTGGTGTCTTAACTCAGCAAAGTGGTGATTTGGGGTTGGAACAACCGGATCACCCTGATAAACTGATTGGAGGATGTACGGCACCAATTGTGCCTCCTCATTTACTGTGCACACTCTAATTTTTGGATTCCTGGGTGTCTCTTCACCTCTGCTTAGCTCCCAGCAGCACCTGCAGTCCTGAGCAGCCTCCCTGCTACCTGCTGATCCCACACACATGAGGTCTTGGTATAGAGCTTACCCCTGCAGGTTACTTCATTTAAGAGAGTGGTTGATACTGTTAATCGGAAGCATGATCAAAGAAAGCCTGCAAGCTTAAGAAGCCAAATCATTGCAGGATCACACTGCTTTTCATTTAACTTCTCCCTTTGGCACAAACTTTGGCAAATCCCATAGGACAAACAGGCTTATTTACAGTGTACTGCTCAGTGTTGTTTCCAGGACTATCTTGATTGCTGCAAAAGATGTCCATCCAGCTGGCCACCACTGGGTGAGGTGGCCATCCTCTATAGAGAGGTGAGCTACCTCTGTGTAGGTTCTTATGGCTCTCTGGTTGTCCTTCATTCCTCTTTTCCAGACTGCCTTCACCCCACCTTTTCCAGTCCCCTACATCTGCCAGTGCCAGTAGATCCCATCAGACAACACTTTCCCAGCCCTGTAGCTAAGCCCTTGGCAACATGATCCCAGATGGGTATTTCATGTCTGTACCCCAACGGTAGCTCAAGATCAGTCAAGGGTGATATCTGAGCCCACACCCTATACTTTACATGGCCCCTGTGTGCCCTGCAACTGTTGGAAAAAGCTGTTCTGGAGAGCTCATGAAAGGGAACGCTGGGCAGTGGCAAAGGACTTTTTATCTCGTCTCAGCCCATGAAGAGCCCAGCTGAGCAGACACCTCAACCTAGATGTCTAAAAAGGAAGGGAGGAAGAGACAACAGAGAGCTCAAACCCCTTGAAAGTCATGGAACAATCTGAAAGTGAAAGCACCTGGCGTTAGCCAAATGCTATGGGGACATGGTAGGGAAACGTATCCAAAACGGGTCTAAGGTTAGGAGAAGGTCATAGCACATCCATGGTTCCATGGTCCCAATTGGCTCTGAAGAACCCGTGACTAAGAGGCTGGATGGTTTTGCAAAGGTCATGCTGTTACCTTTGAATAAAAAGCAGTATGCACTTTCAGGTCTGGTGGTGGGAGGGAGAGCTGGGGAGAGCATGTGGTCCCATTCTTGCCTGCCATTGGAGGCCAGCCGGTTCAGCTGGGGAAGGAGGGAATAAAACACCTTCAGTGACAGTCAGCAAGGCCAGCTTTCCGTTTATAGCAGCCCTGACTGTGGAGCGAGAGACATGTGGGGAGAGCCTGCTTAGAGGGACAAGGGGGGTGGAACGCTAGCCTGCAAAGTCAATAGTAATTCAATACCCTCCTGACATTTTTGGTTGGCAGAAGGATGGATATTTAAATCACAATCTCTCTCCTTTAACCTCCATCCCTAAATAAATAAATAAATAAATAAATAACCAACCCCCAGTGGCCCCTGTTTTGGCCTGCCAAGAACTCGGAGCATTTGCAGTGCACTGGCTGAGCTGTGTTTCAGTCGCCGTCAGCTGAGCCTTTTCCTTGACATCGCAGATGCTCACTCCACTCCAGCTTTTGGAGGGGTGTGGAGGACTAGGTGCCAGCAGAGCTGTCCCTGGGATTTGGCTGGGACCTGAGCATGTGTCCCCGAGTTGCTGTGCAACCAGAGGCACAAGGCACGGCACAGCGGTGCATACGTGCTGATTCGCCCATGCAACAGCCAGCTCTTGCCAGGGTTGCTGACCCCTGGCACAGCACGCACCAGCCCCAGCTGGGTCTGTCGGGGAAAGCAGGGGGAGAGGGTGAGTGTTTGGAAAGAAATGGGGGAAGATGGGGAGAAAGGGAAAAAAAAACTCTACTTTCCCCTTACATCCCCTGTCCATGTGTCCAAATCCGCAGGGCAATGAATCCAGCAAAAATGCAATATGCTCACTGCACATGGATGAATGACATTAGAAGTCCTTAGAGATATTTAAATCACTTTCTAGCTGCCTAACTCTGGCTTTTGGAGGCAGTTTTGAGGTGAGGCAGTTTGAAAAGCTTGGTTTCATTTGTTAGCAAGTCCTGCAGTACATACCCAGTGGAGAACAGGGATTAGCAAAATTTAGGAGGGCTATAGCAAAAGACAGTATAGGCAGAGCATTGTCCTGTTAGTAGCTTTCCACCCATTCTTTTGTAAGCCCATAAATAAATATTTCTATAATGCTGCTGATTGTTTTTAATATTAATCCTGAAAATGCTACTCCTATTTTTTACATCTTTTTGCAATTCCAAGTACATTCTTTTATTAAAGGAAATATAGTCTGAACTGAAGAAAGTCATGCTCCATGGCCATGTAGTGAGAAATTCTGGCTCCCCAGTTCAAAAAAGACAGGTCTCTCCTAGAAGGAGTCCAGCAGAGGGCCACAAAGATGATTAAGGGCCTGGAGCAACTCCCCTATGAGTAAAGGCTGAGTAACTGGGTCTGTTCAGCATGGGGAAAAGAAGAATGAGAGGGGATCTGATAAATGTTTATAAATATCTAAAGGGAGTTGGTAGGCAAATGGACGAGGCCAGGTACTTCTCAGTGGTGTGTAGCAGTAGGACAAGGAGTAACGGCCTGAAACTTGAACATCGGAAGTTCCATACTAACATGCGGAAGAATTTATTTACGTTAAGGGTGATGGGGGACTGGAACAGGTTGCCCAGAGAGGCTGTGGAGTCTCCTTCTATGGAGATGTTCAAGATCCGTCACACCTACCTGTGTGGCTTATTGTAGGGTACCTGCTTCAGCAGGGAGGTTGGACTCAATGATCTCCTGATGCCCCTTCCAACCCCTGCGATTCTGTGACTCTGTGACAATTCAAGATGTCTCTGTTTGGCCTAGAATACAGTGCTGGTAGCACTGTTTTGGATTGTGTCTCAGACTGAATGAACATGGGAACATGTTCAAGGGATGTTTTGGGACACATATCATCATGTTTCTCCTGACTATAGGGTGTTCAGAGCCCATATGGATGTTCTCCACAATCAGGTGAGCACTCCTCTTAGATCATCTAACCCGAGTCATACCTTCAGCCCTCCTGTGTTCCCCACATGAAAGTGGGTATCTTCTTCATTTCTGCATCCAATAATCCTAATTTCTTCCTTGCTCTCCTCTGAAATGAGTCCATGCTCACTTCTTCCCATCCCACTTTGGACGAACCTAGATTTGAGACAAAAGTAGTCAGCAATGGCAAGTTCAATTTTAAGGTCTAAATTTTGTTTGGAGTATTTTAGGGTTTTTTTGTTGTCGTTTGTTTGTTTGTTTGGTGTGGTTTTTTTTTTGTTTGGTGGTTTTTTGTTTGTTTGTTTGTTTGTTTTGTTTTGTTTTTTATTCCTCTGGAACTGAGGAGGCTGAGAACATGGAAAGCTTGAACATCTGGCAGCCATCCTTCTGGCAGCTACCTTTGCTACTGGCACAACTCCATCTGCTTAGCCACAGCCTACAGTACCCTTGGATGGGTCACAGAAACCCCACTGTTGAGAAAACATCCTCACCTCACTCATTTCTACTGGTTGCCACTATGCCTTTGCCACGCACACCTTAAGAGGAAACCACTCTTGCACTGTAACTTCACTAGTTTCTTAAGTCTACTTGTTCTGGGGCAACAACGCAAGGGTTTCTCACTGATATCTCACCCAGAAATGACAAGTCAGTCAGCTGCAAGAAGCGGGAGCTAGAGCAACCAGAGACTATGTTGGGAGTCTGGAAGAAGGAATATTGGCAGCAGCCAGCATAGTGATGAAGGAGAAGGGATACAAGGCCATCTCAGTGCTTTAAAGGAGGAAGAACACATCAGAGGCATCTAAGACAGCTGAAGATGACCTGCTTCAAGGCAGGAGTTGGAATGCCATCCTTCCCACGGGAATGCAGGAGACATAAGCAGTGGCACCACTCAGCCTGTCTAGAGGCCAGACAGCTTCTTTCAAGTTTTCTGCTTTCATAAACCAAGTTGAGTGAACATTGTCCAAGCACCCCAGCAGGCTGCTTCTTACAAGTCATCCTCATGACGTTCTCCAGGCATCTCTGACCAACAGAAACTTATCATTTGTCCTAAATAAGATTAAATAAGTTTGAAACCCTCAGGCCTCTGATCCTTCTCAGCTCTGTCTGCTATGCATATCAATAGATACTGGCATTTGAAGTCCCTTTTCTTCAGAGTTTCATTGGCAAGGAAGAAAAGCCTTCATGCCTGAGGACCCTTGTGTGGGTCCACAGTTGCATTCTGAATTTGGTATTTGCAAAGTTATTCTCATGTGAAGAGAGTCCCATAGGAGGAAGCGAGACAAAATCAATTGTACAGATCAATACCTGTAATGATGTGCTTCCTGGTGACAGGCCAGATGGCCAATTGATGGTAAACAAAGTCTGAGCAAAGTCTGGACACAGCGAGAGGTTCCAGATGGGAACCAGAAGTTTAGAGCTCATCAGAGCCATCTCCACGCACACATTACAGGCAACAACCAAGCACTAATAAATGATTAACAGAGCTGTTGCGCGTTAGCCTCAAGGTTTTGGATCCGTCCCACTGTCTCTGGATAATTTAAAAAAAAAAGCAGATGAGAAAGATTTCTTCTGCTTTTGGAGAAATTAATTAGATCTTCAGCTCTCTATAATACTAAGAAGGCTTTTTCCCATTCCCCACATTCTTCAGACTGCAGATCAGTCCATTAATTTGAAGACTGCTCAAAGAGTTCCTTCCCTTCAGAGTCTATCCAAAGCATTAAGCATCCAACTCCTCCCTGAGGCTCTACAGAATAACGCAGTAAGCTCTTTTCTCCCTTTGTACAATAAATGATCTTTTATCTTCAAATTTCTCAGTTCTTCGTAGTATAGGAAAGAGAGATGAAACCTGGACAAGGAAGCTATTGCTTATGAAGAGCTGATAGAAGGAAATTACTTGGACTTATCACCTCCTTCAGACTCCGCTCCTGCTTTTCCACTTTCTCTTCACTTCCTGTATATTTCGGCTGATGATAATCTGAACATTCATCTGCTGCTCCTGCCTCTTGGTTCATTTTTCCTGTGTTTGGATATATTTGTACTATATTGGGTGCTGCACGCTCTTTTCCATGGGACAGTCACACTGTGAGGCCTTTGACAGACTGAAGGGGAGGAAAGTTTATCTCTTGAAGTGCCTCTATTTGTTTTGTCAGGAGCAGTTCTAGCTTTCAATAATGGCCTGAAATTGGTGGGATTCTGACATCCAGTGATGTCCAGATATAGCACAAGTGGACATGCACATCTGGAGCTGAAGTTGCTATTCCTGCTCCAGCCTCCTTCTTGAAGACAGACATCCAGATTTAGAGAAGAGTACCCAGAAGGAAGAGTTAGAACTAGAGAAGATTTTCCCTGATATCTTAGCAGAGCACAGTAGCTCTCCACCAGAGAGCTTCATCCTCATTCTCTGACCTTCAGTTCTCCCATTCAATAATCTTATTCATTATACAACAGCAGGATTAGACAGTGCCTGCTGGTTGACACGCTCTGATGGTCATTAATACCTGCTGGCACAGAAGCAGGCACATGCCAGTACTCCTGTGTGCTGATGAAAAGGCACCATTTCCTCTCCCACTTCAGCTCATGCTGAGGTTTCCTGAGAGCCAACACTGATCTTTGTGTCCAGTTGTGTGCTGGTGGCTACAGTATTCCTGCTGCTCAGGGCAATGCCAGCCAACAGAGAAATGGATGAGGCCAAACCACATCCCTACTGAGTCTTCACGGGGCCAGAATTCATCAGCACTGTGTCACATTCTGGAAACTTCCAGTGGAACATTGTCTTCAGGTACACCGGAGCTATCTTGGCATCCCACAGTGCATGGAGCAAGGAGCTAGCACAGGCTAGATAGTGCAGCTACTTAATACTTCTGGGTTCCCATCCAGAGGTTAGTTTAACATCCCTCCCTTTGCCTTCCTCCAAGTTTTGTAAGAGCTTCTCCATCAAAATAGGCTGGATATGTTCATCTGCAGCCCTCTAGGAAATCCTCCAACATTCAGACTCCTTTGGGGACCCCTGCCATCCTGGTGAACACTGGAGAACTGATAGTGATGGAGAGCTGTGAGAAGAGGAAGGAGAGGATGAAGTTGCCCAGCACTTTTGCATTTAGCCATGCTTTGATGCCCCTACCCAGAGGAACTGGCCTCTAAGACTAACCTCAGAGCAGAGCAGAGCAGTGCAGTGAAAAATACTTGGCTTACAGAGAAGATAGATGAAAGGAGCTGTCATAGAAATGTTTCGACAAGATAGAGAAAAAGAAGGTATCTTGAATTCTCAGTTCTACAGTCCAACAGTAGGACACCTCAGAACTCTGCACATGACCTTACTGTCATCAGATTAGCTGGAACTCACTGCCTCAGGGTGCTGTGGGGCACAAGAGCTAAGCAAGATTTTTTTGAGAGGAAGGTAGTACTTGTAACACTCTCCAAATGTTCTGTTGGAATAGGAACTATTTAAAACATGCCAGACTTCCAACAGAAATATGTACATTCTTGATTCTGATAAACCATTCTCAAGGCCATAGGGCTGAGCAGGAATTTGCCCTCCAGCTTGGTTAGTCTAGAACCAACCACTGCAGAGCATCTCGTAGAATTTCTCTTGAGGAGCTGTTAATTATCACTTTTGGACTTAGAGTGGCCTACAGAGCCATTAGAATGACTCAGACATCTGCTATGACCAGAATGGACAGCATCTGGCCACCCGATCTGTGAATATTTATGGTTCTGACCTAACTGTGATGTATGGGAATATAAAACGCTTGAAAGAGCAGGGTAATAAGTGTAGAAATGTGCATGACAGGTACTGGCATAGAGGGATTCATATCCTCCAGGTGATGGATCTGATGTTGTAAGGCAAACAGAACTTAAAGCACGCTCCAAGACTGCTAGCAGCATCCCACACTTCTGTAGTGCAGTGAGCCAGACAAAGGGCAGCTACAGCTCCATCAGCAGGACTGTAAGCACGCTTATCCTCAGTGGCAATCTCCCACCTCCAGTATGTTTGAGACTGCTCAGCCTCAAAGACGTGCTGTCCACCTCACTGAGTGTGGCATTTTGATTCAGTTCCATGCAGGAAGCCTAGCAGTTCAGGCCCTGCAAACAATAGTTTGGCCACTCTGAGAGCAGTGAGCATGAAAAGGGTGTGACTGGAGTTCAGCCAGGCCAGTTCTCTCATGTGAGTTCAACCAGCATCTCTGCTGAGTGTCCACGAAAGCGGTTTTGGCAGGCTCCCTGTGGATGGTTCTAGTTCAGGAGAAACCGCTGGTAGATTTGGAGCAGGCCACATGCAGATCACAGCTGCATGCAGCCAACAGCACAAGCCCTCTCTGCTGGAAGAGAAACACTCTTCCAGCACGCATGATCTTGATGTTTTATTCAACATACTGCACTGCTCTTGGGTGTCACCCCTTCTGCTCTCCCCATCCCAACAGTTCCTTGCTGCCATATCTCCTCTCTGCTCAAACATTTTTTCTCTTCTCTGCTCTTCCCTTATGCCCCCTCCCAACCCCCCCCCCCCCCCCCCCCCCACCAACAGATACCTCTTTCTCCTCCACTTCAGACTCACATCTCACCCTAATTTGTGTGCTAATTAATGGAAGCACGGTTGACGTAGGAAACGGTTTTGCTTAAACAAAAACTCTGCTACCAACCTGTGTGAAACAAACAGCCGCCCTGTAAATTCAATGGGACAGGCACCATTTCACCTCTGAGACAGATCCCCCAGCAAAAATCATCTGTATGCAGCTAAACTGCAGCTAACAAACAGGAACTCTGAACCAAGCTTGCGAGGGATGAAATGGTAAAACTGACCTTACTAGAATAAGTTCATTCCCCTTTGCAATTATCTGGGGACAGACTTCACCTCAGGCTGAACAAATATAGCAGCTCAGTTTCCAGAGCTCCAGTTACTATTTCATACACGGTGCTCAGCTGTGACTTGGCTCTGCTTCAAACAGAGATGGGTAGGTTTACTCCAACTGATTTGTTCTTTAAGTGAAAATGAGAGCTGGTACACTGCCAGCAATGCAGTGCCCATGTAGTGCACGATGTTAGACAGAGAATGCAGCTTTGGACCTCGGGCTGAGAGCCGGGCTGTGACACCAGTGCACCAGCTGATCTTCAGGTTCAAGTTTTAGCTTCTTGAAGAAAAAAGGGGATATCACAATGAAATACCAGAGTAACCATAAGGGTTTCTTCCCATTTCTTGCAATCAGTATAAGGTCTCACTTGCAGAGATCATGGATCATCAGTTTGGAATGTAAGGAATAAGCATTCACGCATCAGTGAATATCTGAGATCCTACCAGAGAGCAGAAAAGCCAAAACAAATGCCAAAGGTACTCCATGTTGATAAGAAGAAAGAGCTTTCTCCACCTCTTCACTGTAATCAGCTCTTGCATCATTTGTGTAGGCCTTGGTGCAGCATCACAGCTGGGCAACCATCTAAGCCCACCTCTGGGGTTCCAAGGTGGTAGAGGACTTAAGCTATGAAAAAGGGGACCTGTGCCTCATTCTGTAGGTTTTCTGAGGCCATGTGATCTGTGACCTGCGGTGAGGATTCCTGAGTGTCAACATAAAACAATTTAAGTAGGTCTGAATTGTTTATTTTTCATCCAGTTTCAAAGTCCATTCTCTCGATGGCTCTGAAAATCTCAAGTTCATTTTGAAAATCCCGATTTAAATAAATAACCAAGTAACCAACCTAAGTAAATAATCATATACTAAAAGGAGATAAATACTGATGCAACTCTTCATCACAATATTTCATAGAATCATAGAATCATTAAGGTTGGAAAGATCATCAAAGTCCAACCATCAACCCATGCCTGTTACCGCTCTAGATCATGTCCCCTCAGTGTCACATCCACATGGTTCTGGAACACCTCCAGGGACAATGATTTCACCACCTCCTTGGGCAGCCCATTCTAGTGCCTCACTACTCTGTCAGAGAATAAGTTCTTCCTGGCATCCAACCTGAACCTCTCCTGGCACAACTTGAGACCATTATCTCTCATCCTACAGCAGTTACCTGAGAGAAGAGGCTGAACCCGCCTCGTCACAGCCTGCTTTCAGGGCACTGTCGAGAGCAATAAGGTCTCCCCTGAACCCTAGATATGCAGTGGTAGAAAGGAGTGGAACAAGGTCTGGGAAACTCCTTTTCTGACTGGGAAAAGATCTCTCTCACCTACAACACGGATGTACATGCATACATAGTGCTGGTAGTCATATCCAACCTGGCTTTGGCCCCATGTCCTGCAGAGGTGAGTGTCACCCATTGCAAATGGATCTCACAAGCTCCCAGTCCCAAATATGAGCTGCCTTGTTACTGGAGGTCAAGGGAGGTAAATACTTGACATCAATACGCTGGAAACAGAAAACAAACACACACACAAAAATCCCTAGCAAGAAAGGACAAGCCAATCTTAACAAGCAATTCCGTTATCCGTAAATAAAAAGAAGGCAATCACAACATGCCTTAAGCCAGCAGGAGCCAAAAGCCATCTCCTGTCTGTAGGTGACTGATGGCTCTTGAGCTTTCCAGCACAAACTTGCCTGGTGTCGTTTGTCACCTGCAAGGAGACGTAAGCCTCTCCTGAAGGCTCCTCTGTGCTGGTGTGTGTGCGTGCGTGCCTGCAACTCACGGAATTTCGGCAAAGACGCATAAGAGGATTGTAGCCCTGGTTCAGCTAAAGACTTAAGATTCTGCATAATGTGTTAAGAGGAGCTTAAAGCAATCCTACTACTCTGCCACAGAAACCCTGAACAGCAGCCTGTCTGTTCTCACCTTTTCCCATCTGCTAGCCAGCTGTGAAAGAGCTGGCTTGCCCTGAGGCTGTTTAAAGGAGCAGGTGCACAAGAGGAGGTTGGGATTCTGCCTCTGTCTTCTCATGGGAGCAGATTTTTGTTCTCATTACAATAAAATGATAGTGTGCAGGTCACCTGATGCGAAATGTTTTCAGTGTGGTGAATCAGAACTTCGCAAAAAAGCAGGAGGCCACTTGGAGGTGTCTCAAAAGAAAGAAGGTTTCACAGCTCTGAAAGGGGAGCAGAGAGCCAAAAAAACAGCAGTTCTACATCTCCATGGCAGGAAATAATCTGAAAGTGGAGGAAAAGAGCCCTCGGCCAAAATGATATCATCCAGGAGGACGCATGCTGTTCTGGAATTAGTTATCACGACTATGGCAACATAGGTAAGCATGCATTTGAGGTGAGGCCAACTAGTTGAGAACTTGAGCAAAGATGGTAAAGGGTAGGGGAAAGAGAAGAAAAAGGCAAGGCACTTGTGAATCAGAGCAGAATGTCAAACAGTGGTGAGGGCAAAAGGTTGGATGAGGGTGTTCCTATTACTCATCTGCTGGGAAAGTTTGGTTATTGACAGCTAAGACACACACATCCTTATTATTAACTTCTCCATGTCTTTGTCCCTGATCTGCAAAATGAAGCTAATGTAAAATCCTTTTTGCTAGCATCTGCCTTTCCTCGCCCTACACTCTGCATAAGTTATAATTGTTCAGGGCCATGGAATGTTTTTTCACTTGTACATGTACAGTGTGCAACTCCTCTGGATCCTCCAGTCACTACTGTAAAATAAAGAAAGAAATAAGAATGCGGATCAGATTTTCCAAACATTGGCACTGATCAGAATGTGCAATGCAGAATGAGAAAAATCTAGAGGAATAAAATGTATTAAAACATGGTTGGCCTATGGATACTGAAAAAATGACAATTTCACCTGAATTTGGGTGAGGCAGGGGAAGGAAGTGGGTGGAAGACAGAAGAATTCCATGCTCTGTGTGCTTGGCAGTGTCTAAACAGAAAATGGGAAAAAGAAAATGGCAGTAAAAGCAGACTGGTGATACAGAGTGACCTCTGATGTTCATAACCGGGCAACAGTAAGGTGGTGTGTCTTATAAAGATGTGTCCTAGATGAATGTAGCAGAGAATAGGACATATAAACAAACCTTATGTATTTTTGAAACTACATTCTGGAAAACAGTGACTCTGGAAAGCTCTGATGGATTATGCAGATAATTCATCAGGAGCTGGCTTCAGACCGAGCAAGAAAGCTTAACTTCTTCCTGGCAGCTAACTTAGAAGATATGTTAGCATTAAGGATATGATTTTCCCACTGGCACAACACTGATAGAACATATATTGTAGGACCACATTGAAGGGAGAAGCAGAATGACTGAGAAAGATTCAGAAATGAGTTACAGGCATTACACAGAATGTTTACGATGCTCTCCAACATGAAAAACTATTCAGGATACCACACAGTTTATGAGAAGACAGTAAAGGACACTCATGCCTTAATGCTCCACCAAGGAGAAATGCATCGAAGAAAAGAAAGAGCTATTAAACTAAAAGACAACCCTAAAAAAGTCTGGTTCAGAAGATCAGACCCATCAAATTCAAACTGGATGTCAGACACACATTTTTGGGGAGTTTGTTGGGGGAGAAGGGGCTGTATGTTTTTCTAATGCTTTATCATATCATTCAAGAGTCAGTGAAAGAAAGAACTGAAAACATTTCCTGAGGAAAGTGGTAAATTTGTCGTCATTTGGATTCTTTATGTCCAGACTGCAATGGCTGCTAAATACGTGGTCTAGCTTACCAGCATGTATTGGATTTGATAAGTAGTGGGGAAGAACAAAGTGCTTGGACTGCCAACTGACTAGGCAGAGTCTTTCATGTTGGGTTTGCAAACGATGTGACGAGATCAGCCACTGCGATCCTTGTGGCTGTAACAGTCAGCTCCCATAATGAATTTTCCATCTGTGATTTTGAAAATTGCTTTCATAAACAGCCAGTGAGGTGGACTGACCTACTGTGGCTGTGACCAGAAAGTCTCCTTCTTCAGTTCCAGCTCAAAGCTAAAACCTTTGTTGGCAGTGCCTAGTGACCACACTCCTTCTGAGAAGACAGATGATGAGAAATGGCCATGATGGGATTTCTCCACAATGTCCAAGCTGCACAGTTTGGCATGAGGGCATTGCTGGAAACAGAACTGGAATCTCAGCAGTGTTGTCTTTATGTCTAATGGCACCGATTTCATCATGTAAGTACTATCTTTGGAAATCTGTGCACAGGGTTAGATGGAAGCACTGATCTTTTGTACCCATTGAGACAATGACTCAGTTCTTACACGGCATTTTGCTGGGGGCAGCATTAGATGTAGAAAATCAAACATATAAATAATAACTATCATCACATTCAGGGAGTGGCAACAGATGAGTTCAGGTCTAATCAGGAAACTTCAGGAAGACAACGAGTTCTTATGGTTAAGCAATAGTAATGGAAAGTACAACACCTGGCTTCAACTCTGAGTTTTGCCACTAAACCTACGCAATCTCATGTAAATCCTTCTCCATGCCTCGACTTCCCTAGCAATGAGAAGAATTGCAGTCCCTGTCTCCCACCCCATGCTTTACAGATTCCCAAGGCTGGGGGTTGTCTCTCTTCAAGTTCAGGTGTCATCTTTCTTTATGTGCTCTTGAGTGATGCTCAAAAAAGAAAATTACGCTTGGCACTTTTTGGTGTGTGCTTTTTTTTTTTCCCTACAAATTATCTGATTATAATAACCCTCATGTCTGCTGAGTATTATGACAATTTAGGGATAAAAATGCATAGCCTTAGGTGAGATTTCAGTGGAACAAGGAAAATTGTTATTGATGACTGCTAAACTGTTTATATTTCTGTCTGTCATAAGTCACAAAACTGGAGCAGATCTACTATGCTAGAGTTCATACACTTCTTTCAAAAAAGGAGAGAAAATTCCTCCAGTCTATTCTGCAGTCCTCAGCTTCATATCTTTTTAAGTTAAACCAGTATTCAGATAGTTGTACACTAAACAAAACTGATTTCTCATCTAATTTCCTACTTGTCTCTCTCCCAGCATACTCTACTCTTCTCTGCTTGCATCATTTCAATGTGTGTGTGTCCCTCCTGCTCTAGAGTGATTTTGATTTAATTTTGTACTGTGTTCATGCAGAAGCTTGCTACGAGGTTATTAATATCATTGGGAGCTTTTCCATTCCTTTCCATGAGCTCTTGAGATTCATTCATATTTTGAGTTTACCTTTAGTACCTTTAGTGCTGAGAGCTTTTTTATTATTTCTGGCAGGTATGGGAGACCAAACAGTCATTCCATAATGAGTGGGTGTTGTGCACTTAAAAATGTTTGTGGAGAAACCAGTGGGAGCAAAAACTAGAAAAGGGATGAGTCTGGGGAAGGACAGAAATACTGGTATGCAAAGCCCCCTTTGTCTAATGCCAATGAAAGAAACAGTCCACAGAAACATTAACAGGAGCAAGAAACACCAGATGTCTCACGTACTGGGAAGAGAATGGCACAAACTATTTCTGGAGAAGAGATTGAGGTTCACTGAAGAGATTTTGGGTAGTGAGTCACCATTTGCTAATTCTTTCCCACATCAGAGAGGGGATGGAAATATTCTTCCTTAAATCTTTTGAAAGCTACCAAATATCTACAAAATGCTTAAAGGACTTTTGAAAGAACCTAGCACTTGTCACTTCCCCGGTCCTGCATGATGACTGGGAGAAATGAAATGCTCTTCACCCCTAAAGCAGAGGTGGGCTGTAAGTACTGTGGCTTCCTCCTTTGAATGCTGATGGATAAAGAGAAGGAGGCCATGGAGTCACTGTCCCTGGAGGTTTTTTCAAGAAATGTGGAGAAGTGGCACTCAGGGATACAGTTTAGTGGGCAATATTGGTGGTATGTAGATAGTTGGACTAGGTGATCTTAAGAGGTCTTTCCCAACCTTGATGGTTTTATCATTCTAGAGAGCAGAAATTCCAGAGTGGGGAGGAGAGTCCCAGTCACGGTGAGCTTGTGCTTGGACCCAAGTTAGAAAATTCAGCACAGGCCCAAGGTACTCAGCCCATAGGAGAGATACCCATGTGAGTAGTCTGTCAGTCCCCATAACCTTTACGTCAGCTTTACAGACCAAGACCACAGGAGATCCCTTTCAAACAGATGATTAGTAAAGTAATTATGGTTCCCAGCATCTCTAGGGAAAGCTTCTTTATGGCTTCTCGCTCCATTTTAAACATCTCAGTGAATTCAGCACTTCTCAGACATCCAGTCTAGATAACTAGAGTGTGGAGTAAGAAAGGTCTTCACTTCTCTCTGCACTGAAGCTCCTTGCTGGGAGCTGAGACTAGTTGCAAATGCATGCAAGGTGGGCTGCTGGGAGCTTGTCTCCAAACACTTCTGCTAACATGATCTAGAAAGCCAGGTTCTGTGGCACACAAGTTTTACTCTGCTATTTTAACTGTATTGCAACACAGGCAGCTGATTTTTATTCAGCAGTGGTGGCTTCCAAAAACAGAGGGAGCTCCCATCCATCTCTGGATGGGTGCTGAATAGAAAAATGAAAATAACTCAATAAAAACTCCTGGAAACAGAGATGGTGACAGCAAAAATAGAAAATAAAAAATAAAATAAAATAAATGAAATAAAATAAAAAGGAAAGTAACTTTGTTATTCATCAGATTATTACTTTTGGAAAGGAAACCATGTAATTGAATATTCCTCTGGACCATACATCTTCATTCTCCTAACTTGATATCAACAGCTGCCAGGTGGTGCCTGCACAGGCCATCCAAATCAGATTATGTTATCATAGTTCTCCAATCATCGCCAAGAGCAGAATCATGGATATGAAAAGGAAATCTAGTTATTCAGGTACATGTTACCCTATTAAAAGTTTGAGGAAAGTACATTGAATCGTTATAATGGGATTAGAGTTTCAGTTCTCGGGGTTGCCATGACTCTGTGATTTTGGTGTTTTGCTGTTAGGCTTGGGGACCAGAGCTCCACTCCGGCCAATTGTAGACAATCCAGATCATCATCACAGAGGAGTGGGCAGCAAGAGTGTGAAGCTCCTAGTGAACAGTCTTTTCTAGGTAGGAATGCCTCTGGAGCCTACACAAGATCTGTGGAATTATCTGCATGTCTACTCACATTATGCAAGGCAGCAAGCAGAAGAGATAGAAGAAAAAAACTTTGTTAAAGAAGGCACCGACCTTCTAGATTCTCTCTCAACACTCAACTTTCTGCACCACTTTCACAGGCAAAATAATATTTTGCTCCAGAGCCACCAACACTACCAAAGTTATGAAGTAATGAAACTATCATAGAGGTGAGTTTCTCTGTTTGGTATCTGCCCTTACAGTCCAGCAACACACCTGCTTATCCAAAAAATGTTATTATTGGTAGCGTAGGCAAAAGGGCCATAATCTTCCAAAGATCTTTTTTCTGGGGCTCTCATGGAGAGTGAAGGCAACATTTCTTCTCAAACTACTTCTGCACCTAGGATAACACTGACGTTTTCGGAGCACTTACTAAGTTCCTATTCATAATATTCATAAAACTGACAAGATAGTTGCTGTCACTTAGAGAACGGCCAGTGCTGACATCTGTCCACACACACTGTCCCAGGAGGAATTATGGCATGAGGTTCAACCCTTCACACTTCTAAACCACACAGCCACACTTCTAAATTAGGTGGCTCCACCAGATGAGCTGTGTACCTTCTGCCCATTCCCAGCTTTCAGTGATGTAGAGTCAGAGAATCATTCCAGTTGGAAGGGATCATTAAAGGTCATCTAGTCCAACTCCTTTGCAACAGCAATACCTCCTTAAACAAGTAGCAAAGAAAAAAAAAAGAAAAAAAATTGAAACACCTTCCAAAACCTCCACATTCCCAAATGTGACTGTTGGGTAAACAAATGACAGCACTACAGCAGTGTCTCAGCAGAGAACGAGACACCTTTCTATCCATTCATCAGATAACTAAACATGTGCATTGCTTTCTCTTAGCCTACCCTTGCATCTGCACCTGAATGAAGCCAGACAGGTAACGTGCATCTGTAAAGTGTTCTTGTACCCAGGATTAACTCCCGAAAAAGTTACACATTTTAAGCCTTCTGCTGTCATAAAGTCTTTTGCACATATTCCCTCCCTGCATTGTTAAACAGATCTGACATGTGCACAGGGATAAATCTCTTGACAAAGAGATTTTACTTTTTTTTTTTTTTTTCCATTTCATAATGTATTTTGTAATTGTTTTAATCTTCATTTTTGCTTAGGAAAAGTAGATTTTAGATCTTGGTGTGCTGAGAATACCCAAGCGTTTGACATGTGGGAGGGAAGAGGCTGACCCAGAGCTACTGCAGTAACAACCTCCAGCCCTTCAAAATAAGTGCTTATATTCCACATGGAAATATGCTGAGCTGAGAAGGTGTTTAAGCCTGGGAGGTTTCTCCCATTTGAACGCATACATGGGTTAAATGTGCACAACCAACACACGGTGCACACTGACTCTTAGAACAGGATTCCCCAGGAACCCCATGACTCAGGCACCCCAGAAATGGGACCAGCTCATGGGGTCTTAGCTTTGGTTCAGGCACTGTAGACCCTTTTCCAAGGCATTTGCTTCTGTGAGGTGCCTGATAGAGGGAGCAGAGCGGTGGTGGGGTCTTGTGGAGGAAACCAGAGAGCAAAACCCCTGCCCTGTGCTGGGTTTGCAGCAGCACACAGCCTCGTGCTGGAGGCAGCCACAGCGAGCTGCATTGTATGAAATTCTGGCCCCGCTCACAGCCTGCCATGTGTCCAAGAAAATCCTCTTTTTTTTTTTTTTTTCGTTCTCATCCTCTCTCTCCGCAAAGAAATCCTTCCCCTGAATTTCTCAGAATCAGAGGGCTTTGGCCATTTAGCTGAGATTTCTGGCTGCAGCACAATTATAATTGGTCTCTCATGGACAGGCTCAGCGTGGAGGCCAAAAAACTGCAAGGGTTATTAATGGCTGAGTTCCCTTCTACTTCCTAAAGGCCAGACAGGCAGGGAAGTTAGAGGGGAAGACTTGGGGCTGAGCCACCCCTCTCCTACCGTACACACTGTCCTGGTGCTTCAGTGCCTTCTTTCAGATGCAGGCACCAAACAGCACAGTAGGACGCAGATTTGGAGCCCAGCAGCCCTTCTGGTGCTCATTTGAGGGCCTGTCTTTGTGTTCCCACGGCAGCTGAGGAGCGCACTGGGGTGAAGAAGGGCACACAGCCTTCCAGAAGCACCTGGTTTGCCACAGGCATGGTCGGAAGGATAAAGAGACCCAGCTGGAGCGGCAGACTGAGACATGCAAAGAGAGACACGGCCCCCTCCCTGCCCCCCTCAAATAAAAAGAGTGTCTCAGGAGAGGTTTGAATTGAGTGAGAAACATACTATTAAAATTATTACATCCCCATTCGACAACAATTGTGTGGCATGCTGCCAGCTGGCACCAGAAAGGCATCGCTGCTTCTCCTTCATTGCCCGATACACACTGTGACAAGAATACATCCCTTGTTCAGCTGAGAACCTAAGAATGGGAGAGGAGAAGCCAAAAACCTCCTTGAACAATCACCATCGAGTAAACAGAACTGTGCTTGGGAAACACATACTTTGAACATTTCTTTCCTGAGGCTTTTGGGGAGGGGAGATGTGTACATGGGTTGGGAGTATGAGCATGTTCTCACTTGGGCATATTTCTGTGGTGTCAAATGGGTTAGTGGCAGCTAAGAGGAGAGTCTGTGATGCCCTCATTTTGCAGTGCGGGATAAAAGCCCGTGAAGTTGAGAATTTAGGGAAGTATGCCAACATAGCAGCCTGGGTAAATTTGGACTGGCACTCCAAGCTGGTCATGGTTGCTCTCAGCCTTTGATAAGGGGTTGTCTCACAAGAGCTTCCAGCAATCTAGTGTCATTCCAGCAAGACACTTTCTTATCAAAGGTCATGTCAGAAATTTGGAGACAAGGGAGAGAAGCAAGACCAGTAAATGTAGCTGACATAGGAAGTAGTTTATTCACTTTAATGTTCCTTAAATTGTACCTCCCACTGACAGAACGATTGTATGAAAGCATTGGGAAAATCTGCTGTTTGTTCACCAACAAATCATACATCATCATGCTGCTGTGGGTAAGTAATTCAGCACTGAGACTTGTACAGGGAGCCAGCACTAGAGGTCTGGAAGGAGTGAGTTACAGAAGAACTAGGGCCATATCCAACTTGTCTGTACACAAGTCACAGTCAAAAGGAACCACCACCCAGCACAGTTACTAGGTTTTTGCACAGATGGATCCTTTCTCTGTCAGTGTGCTATCTCTTCTGATAGCTGAAAACACTGGTTTTACCTGAGCAACATTTGCATTGACCTAGATGAGTGAGTCAGAACAAGACTTGGCCTGTGCAGTCACTGCCTGGTTTGATGAACAAGAGAACCAACAAGTTTCTATCCTGTCCTGGCTTCCCAATGCTGGCCGAGAGACTCTAAAGGACAAGGACTCCCTAGGACTCTCTAGTTTCCAACTCCTGCCCAGAAAGAACTGCCCAAACATAGGTTTCCTGTGACATAAATGGCCCCACTAGATCCTATTTCTACCAGATTTGTGTAATCTTTGGCAGTCTCTTAACCTCCGTTACATCTGAGATAGATAGCTTCAGCTTTGTGGTCTGGAACAGGCTAGGCCTCATCTGAGGCTCCACAAGTCACCAAGGTCAAAGCTCACCAGGCACTGTCTCCTGAGCAGGCTCAGCACCAGTCTTCCCTGACATGGCAGCCAAACAATCAGTGTGCTGGAAGTGCCATGGTCTGAGGTACACATGCAATGAAAAAGTCCAAGACTAAGGAGGAGTCCATACCTCTTCTCTAGTCTGCAAACGGTTTTCAGTGGGTTTGTACAGCCCCATGTAGACCTCTGCCTCTTCATCATGGAGTATCCAAATGCTTTACAAAAAAGGAATTCAATTCAAGGCTCTCTGAACAATCAGTGCTTTCTGGACACATCAGAGATCTGGAGGGCATAGAAAGCAAAAGGGTCAAAAGTTGCACGTGTAGGACCCTGGTTATTCAGTCCCAAATTTATCACATCTGTCGTGTCTACACCAAAGCATTCCTTTCATTTCTGCCTATGTCCATTCCCCCTTATTTGCTCTGCTAAGTTTCTGGTTCCCCCACAAAAGATACATCATCACTGGGACCCTAATGCCCTCAGCAAACACACAGCACAGCAGCCCAAACCAAAGACCGTGCTTTACACCTTGGAGATAAAGTTTCAAAATGACCTGCTTGTTGTCTTCATCTCAGAAAGCCTTTAGACCCAAAGACCTCACCTCCTACTGGACTCTATGATAGAGACTAATTAATAGCAGTTACTAGCAGCAGTGCTTTGTCACAAGCTCTGTCCATTAATCTGAGACCAGAAAATATTTGATCCCTAGTGATGTTTTCTTTCTCCCCAATCAAAGTTTGTCATATTGGGCCTCAATCTACATCCAACTCAAACCTGAGCTAAAGAATGTGTAGTAGCTAATGTATAACCAGGGAGTGAGAAGTTGCGTGTGAGAACAGCAGACAGCACCCACGTGAGAACAAGTAGAAAACGTTGGAGGTGGCCTTACTGTGCCAGTGCAGAGCATTGCTCTATGTCCTTTTCACAGGATTATATCAGGAGATCTCAATCTGAAGCTAGCTCCACTCACAGCCACCTGGCTATCACAAAGCCAAGCACTTCGCAGAGGAACTTCAGACTCTTCCCTTCTAGGTGCTGGTTTTAAATCCGTACTGCCAAGATCTGATTAAAGCCAAATCTGACACTTACCCTATACCATTATGTGTGGAGTCTGTCTGGAAGGAAATTTAACAGGGAGTTTCCTACATCCTCAAGCAGTGAGAACCTGGCATCAGACCTTGCTTCTTGATGGGCTAAGGCTGGATTTACTAAGCCTGCTGTCAGCCTCATCTTCCTTATGCTGTGTGATGAGCTGAGAGACACTGAGACAAATGGGAAGCATCTTCCAGGATGACTTTAATGTTCATATACACCAAAGACACTTAATGATTGCAAAGGCATAGATATATGTGGTCACTTAGGGGTAAATACTACTCCAGTCCCACAGAGAGCATGCATGTCAACCTACTGCACTCTCTGATGCCAGTTAGTGTCACCAAGGCTTGACAAATTGGCACTTGCTTGCAGTGGGCGAAGGCAGTTCAACTAAAATCCCCTTGGATCAACTGAGGCACTCCAGTGTGTGGGCACTTGGCTCTGCCACACAAGGCCCATGCTGCCTGCTCCCACTCACGACAGCAACACTTCCTAACGATTACTGATGAACTCAATGAGGGTATTAGAGGAAATGAGAGTGGACTTTGTGGCTCAAATGGTTCTAGCAGGCATCACTGAAGGCACACAGACAGGACAGGAGCTCTCTCTGCACCCCACCTGCTGCTAGTAAAGGAATGACTCCAAAGCTGCAGCTTCTGGAGCTGTGTAGCAGATCTAACAGATATGGGATGTACCCTGCCATGCCCCCGACTGCAGCATCTACCTGGGAGACAGGACTGCTTGTAAGAACTCACACACACTATAAAGCCAACAATGGTATTGTGGAAGGACAGTGCTGGGAATCATAAGGCCTGGCTTCTGCCCTCAGCTCCACCACAGCCTTCAAGTTGATGCTGGGCAAAGCACATCCCTCTCCCGTGCCTCTGCCTGGGGAAATGATGCTCCTTTGAGTTAGGAAGAGGAGCATCAGGACAAATCCCTGTGCTCTGGGGACAGAGGGCCCCTGCAGGCTGTGGCAGATAGAAGATGAGAGCACCATATTTGCCTGGCACATCAATGTGTAGTGTCAAAAGATGACATCATGGGATATGAACAAGCATTTACTCTTCAAAAGGGAAAATAGCAGAAGCATGTGTAACCATTTGCCTTTTGTGCCAACATACTTTCCTTATGTAAAGAAAGGCCTTGGCGGCCCTAAGGAGGCTGAGAGATGCCCATGCTCCTCTGGGAAGGAGGAACTATCAGGCCAGGATGCCAGCATACCCGCCTAGGTAAATTTGTGCATGCACTTCAGGTTATAATAGACCTTAGTATCTGATAACAGAGACCTGCTGGAGTCTGGCATGAGACCAGAATGAATCAAAGGTCATGCCACGAATTCCAGTTATGCTGATAGGCATCTACAGCCAGAGGAAGGAGCTCATGAACAGCAACTGAATACTGATGGGGAGGGCTGGAAAACAAAAATCAAACTGGGGATGACAAGTACGGGTCATTTTGGAGCTCAGCTGGACAATTGTGCACATATTTGAAATGGAATACAGGAAGATGTTTTTCTTGATGAGCTCCCTGTGATCTGTGCCATTACTAGTTAAGTAAATACACTGCAAAAAAAAAAACAAAAAACAAAGTAAATACACTGGAGTAAATACACTAAATAGGTGCCACGTCATTCCACGGGCGGTAAAGATGATTCATGACACAGATGGGCTCATCAGCAGACAGGCAGAGATGCAAACATGCAGCATGTATCTTGCACTAGGGGAAATGTTTGCATACAAAAACAACAGAGGACCAACGTGACATAGCACAGAGTTGCCCTGACCACTGCCTGCCTTTGTCTTATCATCTCATTGCATGCTGGAAGTCAGTTTGTCATCACCACTTGCCTTGTGCCTTATCCTTAGTAAATCCTGGATGCATTAGTGCTCAGTGGTGCACACCAAGGTCTGAACAAGTTCACACAGAGAGTGGGATGGGATGGGATGGGATGGGATGGGATGGGATGGGATGGGATGGGATGGGATGGGATGGGATGGGATGGGATGGGATGGGATGGATCATGACAGGACAGTAGAGGATAGAATGAAAGAGAGATGCAGCATGGGGAAGGACAATTCAAGCTGCTAGCACATGTAATCATCAGAGCAACTTGTTTCCTGGTTCCTCTGCAGGAACGCTCTAAGAACAATTACTAGTGATGTGTCAGGCAGTGATAGAAGCCACCTGCTAGGAGCTGCACTGGGCACTGATTTGTAACGACTGAGCAGCCACCACTGTGGACTGTTAAAGGCTTTCTCCAGACTCCTGGCAGACTGGTGGGGAAAGCACTCTGAGTCCAGGGAGGTTTGGCTTCAACTTCACAGAGCTAAAAAACTGAAACTTCAGATGCATAAAACCCCATCCATCTTGTAAATACAGGGAAATTGGACTAAAACTGATACATTTGAGCCTCAGTGAACAGATTAAATCACCCAATTAAATTAGTAAGCAGGAGAGCTTAGTTTTAAATATTAATTCAAAGCTGTTTTCCATTTATCCTTTTTAATTATTTTCCCTAATGAAAGGTTGATACTCATCAGGCTGTAACCAGTAAGACTGTTGACTTCGAACCATGCATGGCCTGCCTACTAACTCTGTTATTTACTGTTAACAGTAGACAGTTTTATCTACACATATTTATTTACAGCTTTACATGCTTTTATTAGGTCTTGACTATTACATTTTTCTACCTGGAAAATGGTGCATTATTCATTTCTAATTTATTATGAGATTACTCTTTTTCTTTTGGGTTGATTTATATCAGGTTGCATTTAGAATGAAATTTGAGTCGGCTAAAATGTCTAAAAACATTTTCTATTAAACTCCTAATTTTTTATTACTTAAATAAACAACCACATTAATTGCAAAACAGAAAATAAAAAGTAATACTAAACAAAGGAAGTACTGTCAGTGGCTGGTGGGTTAAACAGGTTGTTCCAGGACACCATATACCCCAACACTTCAGATCTGCTGGATCTTGTCCTCTTGTTCTTATTTTCCTTGTAAACCAGAGGGGAAAAACAAGCTTGTCTGCTTTTTCCAGACCTCATACAATTTCTCAGCTTTGAACGAACAAGCCGTTGAATCTAAGTCGTTGAATAAACTGAAATGGAAAAAGAGTCATCTCCTACTCACAGAAGAGTTATAGTACTCAAAAGTGGATTTAGCACTTACCAAGCTTTAGTTCCAAATGCTTAGGCAGTGGTTTGGTTCAACTTCCTGAAATGCTTTGTCAGGAAGCATGTGTTCTTTAATACTTCAAACAAAACAAAAAGAAGCTTTTTATCATATATACTAGAATTCCTCCTCTGATACAGATTGTCATTGTTTCACATTTACTTGACATTTTCTTTCAAAAGAAGAAAAAAAAATTAAAATTTAAAAATGGATTTAAAGTCTATCATTGATATTTTTTGTTGTCTGAGTTGGATGCTGAGAATAGTTTGGGCACTATGTTCCTGTCCAGTGACCAGACTCCTTTAAGCCTCTGCTAGCAGACTGTGGGTACCTTCAGCATCGCAAGGCACTACCCAAGAGACCATGTTTCCAGCTGGGAATTGTAAGCTCCTCCAGCAGCTCCTTCCTTTGCCTGTTTTTCATGTTACAATAATGGGGGAAGTCTTTCCATACTGTTGCATTACGGGAGAAAGAACCTGTAAGATATGAACAGAGCCTGCTCAGATTGGCAAGGCACCTGGGCTCAGAGATCCCATGCTCCCAACTGCTCTGCCCATCCCAGGCAGAACGTCTGATCCTGTAGGAAAAGGGAAGCTTCTCCATGTGGAACAGTATGGAAAAGGTTGGCACACCGTGTCTTGCATGGTCATTATGCTGCTCTGTTATATTTTCAGTTGGCATTACTGTCCTGTTTCCAAAGCATCTCGGCTGAGGAGTGTCTGTTAGTGATTTATACTTGGCACTTCCGTGATAAAAGCTTTTCCACTGCAACTCAGCTTGAGTTAAGATTCCTCTCTTCTTTGTGCCAACAGCAGGTCTCTCCCCCCTGCTCTGGCCTCTGTTGATGGTAAATGCTTCAGGAGAGGTGAATGGAGGACCTTTGTGCCAATCACCTGTCTGCTTCTCTTCCATCTCTCATGCTTGGACCATTGTCTTGCCTGGTGCAAGACACATGTCATTGAGAGGCAGAATTGTGTCAGGGTAAGAGCTTCCTATCTGCTTCACTGGCTTCTCAGCGAGATGAAGTGATGTTCTGCCAGCTGAAGATCAGGACCTGGAGAAATGTTGTAATGGGGGAGAAAAACTGGGTTTCTTAAAAGGTTAGCTAATGCTGCTTTAGCTAAAGCCCACCACAGCCCAATTTCTGAAGGCTTATGGCATCTAAATCTTGGATTAACTCATTATGCAGTAGAGCTTTGCAGTCCACCCACAACACTTCCCAATGTGAAGAATTGGGCCTCTCATGAGGCTCTTTGCAGAGTTTCTCCCAAAGCTCTGGATATCCTTTTTCAGAATGGGATTTGTAAGGGACTCATTATGAGCAGGACACTAATCTGCTCCTCCACTGTAGCATGTGGGGAAGAGAATCTCAGATAGCCTCCTGCTGCATTTGAACCCTAGTTGTTTCCCAGGATAGCCTGATGGGTACACGAGTATGCACTCATTTCAGTCCAGACCCCAGAATTAAACCATTAGAAGCATTACAGTGCTTCCACAAATGTGAAAGAATAAACGTTAGTAACATTTTTCAGTGGAAGAATATATCCTAGCTCATAAATTGACTTAAGGAGATGAGGCACTACAGAAACCAGCGCTGCCAGTCACTGTTCTCCGGAAGTCAATACCTACATTAGGACCCAGGAGACAGGGAATGCCAGAAGCTCTCAGTCCCTCAGGAAATCACGGTGGCCAAAGTTCAAGTTCCCATGTTCACCGCTTCAACTTTCTTAATGCCTGCAAGGTCTTCTATTTGCAGCTCACTCTAGACTCAGAAGAAACCATGTCTGACTGCCTCCAAGTAGGATGGAAACATAAGGGTACGGAGGGAACATTAAGATCAAATCCCTGGACTTAAAAGAAAATATAATGCAAAAAATAAAAAAATTGAAAAGTGGAACGGCATGCCTCACGCGCATCGTTGATAAAACATTTTGCAATCCTGGAAAACTTAATAGTTTCTTTGGTATAATCTTTATGACCTTAAAGGAGTGATAAGGAAGGTAATAAAAACTGTTTCTGAAAGGTTATGCTTTTTCCTAGACAACTCAGTTCTTCCTTCTCTTTTCCAAGGCTGTCATTCAAAAGGGAAGCTTGGCACATATGGGCTGTGTCAGAACATGGAAGCCATTTATTTAACTTCTCCCAAGACATTACCTATGCAACCTTGCAGAGCAGGGCAAGAAAGGGAGCCCTGTGGAGTGGCAATGGCGTCTGAGAAGTGGAGGGTGCATAACAAGAATTGCTCAAGTTTATTAGAACAAAATAGGTCAGCGGAGTTGCCCAGGGGGTTACGTAAGGCGGAAAGTAGCACTCCACGGGAGAGGAGAAGGGAGCCTGTTAAAAGGCAAAGCCACTCCAGTTTGTTTATGGCCAGAGATAACTGCCCTGTGTGTGTCTGCTCTCCATAGCCGACAGAGTAAATCACACTTTTTATCTTCACAGCAGATGAGAATTTGGACTGAGCTGTTGTTTTGCGAGCTGTGGAGTAAAGCAAATGGGGCCGTTATTTATTATTATGACTAGCGTTATTCTTTCATTCCTGCGATCCATACATTTCAGTCTCTATGTAGAGAATTTTATCACCTGCCAATAGTTTGCTTGTAGAGAACATCAGGGAGAACAGTAATAGAAAGAATGAAAGCTCGATCTTACCTGAAAAGCATATGTAAGAAAGGTGAATCGGCAGATATTTACAGGCAAGGGAAGTGGGTAAATGTACTTTGACATCCTGCAGAGCAAAGCTGGGAGCAAACGCTCCCAGCCCACCCAGAGGTCAGGGCAGAGGCGGATAGAACATCTGGGAATGTGGAAATGCTCTGTGGCCTGCTGATACACCTGTCCTTGTGCACCACAGCCTCCCACTGTTCTGCCTGCTCCCTCTGTGCCTGATACCCAGACCTTAAACATTGTCCACTCTGTGCCAGCTCTCCAGCCCACAGGATGCAGAGATGCCACACACCCTCAGCACATCTCAGAGAGGGTTCACTCAGTTTTGGCTACCCAACTCCCAGTCTCACTGAAAATGATACAGAGAACAGTTGGTACCATGGAAAGCACCTAGCATTATTTGTCATAATCCCAAAGCTGTCATAATGAATTAGTGCTCTTTGCTGGTTTTCAGACCAGGCCTGGACCATCCTGCAGCTCCTGGCAGCTTTTGAACGGACCATGACCTAGGAAGCTTCTCAGCAGCTCCAGGAACAGGTCCCTGGGAGAAAACAGAGACATCATGTCACTGAGCCAATTGCTTTGAGAGCTAATGAGAGAAACAAAGGAGTTTTTTCTTCCATGGGAAAATGCTGTATCATCAAAACCTACATTTTTCATAGGGTTACATCAGTTCCGATGGCAGTTCCAGGAAGAAGGTTCTCTGATGCAGGGTAGAAAGCGGGTGGCTATTTTTATTTTGGAGGAAGGTGGAGAACTGAATGAGAGAGACATGGAAAAAGGTTGCAGTCAATCCACTAGTCAAGAAGTGAGAAATGAGAGAATTCAAGGTTTGCTCTGTCTGATCTAGACCAGGGCTGAATCTGTTCAGTTGTTTGGTCTCAGCAAACACCTATGTGCTAGGTAATAGCTGGAGGGCAAGAGGAGAAAGGTGTTTCTCTCTGTATAATTTTTGCCAGACATGTTTGAAAAGGCCCAGGTTCATCTTGTGTCAGAACAGAAGTTCTGACACTTGGCAAATGCCTGTACACGAGGACTCAACTCTAGTCAGACAAATGGTTTGCACCTCATCTTCACCCTTCATGCTCACCAGGCAGCAGTAGCATCTCTGACACACGTCAGGGCTGTGTCCCTCAAGGACCAAATGCCCAGCCCTGGGATAAGAAGTGACTCCTCCCCTCCACTCAGAACACCGCTTCCTTTCTTGCACAGAAACTTTCCTCTTTAACGGCCACACTCTGCCATGCCAGTGCAGAGCAGGCTTTCAGCAGGGACAGCACTGGCTTCCCATGTGATGCAGTGATTTACCCAGTAAAGAACCCTCTGTCTGGAGCTTGTGTAGAATGCTTTCACCTGCACTCAGCCCTTTCTGGAACAAGCCCACAGAAGCACTGCAAGTTCCCATCTTGACCCATCAGATAGGTGTCAAGGTGCTACTGTCATGTCCACCCAGCGCACTGCCCTTCAGGGCCACTCTTCCCATGATATGTCTGGCCCTATCTCGCAGGCTCTGGCTGCTGGGTGAAATACATTTTCTTCTGGTAGCAGATGCCCATTTTTAACTGGTTCTGTTCTTTTGCAGAGACTGCCACCAGCCCCTGCAATTCACTCAGCAATCTTTCTTCCCAGTGCGTCTGGAAGCACGGCTTCTTCTGGTTCATTTGTACCAAGGCACAATTCAAAAGGGATCGGATATGTATTTTTTTCTTCAGTGGGACAGGCTTTGGCAAAGTGGAAATCCTCTTCTGGTGCGGCAGGTCTGCTCTCTTAACCTGCAGCCATTTCAGCAGCTGGCAGGGATATTCATTCCTCCTCACATGTGACTGGGAGACTTCATTCCTGGGAGGGAAAAGCCCAGCTTGAGTTGCACGCTCCAGGGTGTTACAGGCCTTTGAAACTGCATTTTCTAGTCCTTCGGCTTCTCGCGGGCTCAGGGAGGCCAAAATTTAAAGCAGGTCTGTGCTCTAGTGAGTAACTGATGTAATTACGCTCACTTGTTACAAGGGGAAGCTTTCACAAGAGGGGGGAGGCGGTGGCCCCTCGCCAGGAGGTGTGTCCCCGATGACAAGCCACAGAGCCAATCGCAGGCCTGAAAGATCATCACATTCATACCAAAAAGAAAAGAAACTGCCCCAGGGTATTTATATTGAGGAAGGGAAAAGAAAAGGGAAAAAAAAAAAAAAAAAAAAAAGAGTTGGCAAAGAAAGAGAAAAGGAGACTGAGAACCTGCAACTTTGTTAACTAACTCCGCAGCGGAATTCACAAAGGCCAGGCCGGTTCCCTGCGCAAATCTTGCTTCCCCTCGACTCCCTCCCCTGAAACATCTCTGGAATCGATCTGGAAGCTGGAGCGAGCAGTTCCGCTGCCCATGGGTGGGCACTGCTCCTCCATCCGAGCTCTGGCAGCCTCGGAGCCACGCGGGTTAATGATCGCCTCTGCGGCCCCAAGCGGGCTCCCGGCTCCCCCTGTCTATAAGTCAAACCGCTGGGGAAAGAGTAGGCAAGTTTAGCTTTAACCCAGGGGTAAACGGTCAGCATTTCCAAATGCTGAACCACCAAAAAACAGCCAGTCACAGGTTATTTATTCCGCTTGCACAAGAGGACCGTGCGGTCCAAAGGATGAGGGGCCTGCATGGGTGCAGAAGGTCTGTTTTGTGCCGCAGGAACCGGGGAGGGGGGGGGGGGGGGGTGCGGGGAAGCGCTTCCCCTCCCCGGGCAGCGCTCGTTCCCTGCCCTTTCTGCCGCCGTTCCCGCTCGGACGGCGCGTTCCCCAGAGGTACAGGCCGTCTCCGAGCCGCTCACAATGGAGCAGTAATCTAACCTCAGCGCGAACACGCTGACATTCATAATAAAAACGCCCATCACCCTTCCGAGCAGCCTCCCTTCGCAGGCTACCAGGGAACAACCCGCGGGGCAGGGCTCTGGCCGGGCTCCCCGCCGCCTCCACCGTGCCGACGACACAGCGAGACCGAACCGGCACGGAGCCCCGAGCCCCGCACCGAGCAGTACTCCCGCACGGCGCCCGCCGCTCCTCCGCCCCTCCCGGGCACGCCGCGCTCGCAGCGCCGCCGGGGGCCGGGCCGGGCCGGGCCGAGGCGCGGGGCTGCCCTGCCACCTGCCGGCACTGCGGGGCCGCGCGCACACTGCGGCCCGACCCGGCCGGGGGCCCCGAGAGGAGGACCGTTCTGTCCGGGCACCTCCATGTTGTCATCCGCGCCCGGTCACGCTGCGCTTTCAGCGCTGAGCTTTTGTTCGCTCTTCCTCCCGCCCTCTCCCCCCCCCCCACCCGTCGCACAATCATCCGACTGTGCGGCGATCTGACCACCCGGCCCCTCCCCTCGCAAAAAACACGAGAGCGGAGGAACTCCTCTCCGTCGGCGTCCGAGAGAGGTGGGGAGGAGACCTTTCCCATGCGGTGCCGGCCTTTCAGCGGTGTTCCGCTAAAGCGCTGGAGTATCTCCCTGGCTCCAACCCAACGTTTGGTTTCTCTTGCCAACCAACTGTTCTGTAGTGGCCATGGTGTGTGGTCGCCTTGGGATGGGCAACGGGCTTATTCTAACACACGTTAGGACTTGGGGGTTAGGATGGAGGCGAGATGGTGGCTTTCAGGCCAGGCAGAAGCTTTGGGGGCTCAGCGTGGTGCCCTGTTTGCCAGAGGCAATGATTGTTCTGAAAGATGTGGTCCCTTGCAGAGGTGCCCATCTTGCAGCAGCTCAGGAGAGAACCTGTGTTCAAGGAAGCCACGCCGACCCCTGGATTTGTTGTCGGAGTCACCTGCCCTTTGCTGAATGTACATCCCTGACCATCATGCACTGACAACTGCTGTGCAGTCCCTTCTCCCCCTTTCCCCCTTCACTTTCAAGCTGCCTCCCTCTAGCAATACTCCCCCTTCTCCTCACCCTGACACTGTAGCTCACTCCTCGCTAAAGACCACCCATTGCCATGGTAACATTGCCTCTTACAAAGTTGTCAAGCAGACACAAAGATATGTTTCTCCCCTGCTTTGCACCCCCCTTCCAGCCATCCTGATTAATAGACCAGGACTCTGCTTGTGAGGAGGAGGAGGAGGGCTCTTTCATTTCATTTTCATCGTGAAGGGAGAGGTTATTCCAACCTTCGCCCTGTGAGTGCTGAAGCCCAACATGGGGGAAAAGCTCTCGTTTATGGGCCACCTGGAAGCCCTCAGGGCAGCTGTACCACAGGCTGGTATTGGTGATAACAGATACTGGTAATACTGGGCCAGCATGGGAGAACAGTGCCTGCAGGTTGGAGGGGGCAGGACCATGAGAAAGCATAAACATGGGAATTAAGAAATGCATGTAATCCACCATGAACAGAAAATAGCTCTGCTGTGATTCTCTTCTGCTGCTACCACCCTGAGTGGCTCTGGTTGTCTTTCTGAAAAGATTTTTTCAGCTCGTGGAGATGCAGCTCACTGGCCTAGCTCCAGGACTGCTGGCAGCCCTTGCTACCACAGCCACATCACCCACAGTGGTGCTACTACCTATGCAGCAGCACTGGCACTAATTTAAATCTACCCTGATTACATCCATGGCTCGCTGTAGCTGAGGCCAGGACTGCACTGGAGACCATCACTTCTGCTCACTGATCTCACTGGCTTTTCTTTCTCTTCTACGTACATCTGTCTCTCCACTAATGATGGATTTGCCCCAGGTTTTTGCAACCCTGAAATAAACCTTTTCAGTTTCCTCTTCTGCATGACTTTTCTCCGCCTTCTCTTTGGCCATGACACTTTTTCCACCTGAAATCGGTGACAGATCCCCAGTAGTCTGCCTGCTCTCTTCCAGTTTTTCATTCCTATTGCATACTCACCATCCCAGGCTGACACATTTTATCTTACCTTCTTTCAAATCCTCCAGTAAGCCTCCACATGCTCCCCTTCCAAGTTACCTTACCGCCATCATCACTGAGCTTTGTGCCCTGACCAGCCTCTGCTTCACCTCTCCATGATGTTTGTCCAGAGATGGGTTTGTGGTCACCAATGCTGGTGTCGAATACTGCGACTTGCCTCGTGCTACTGCAGTGTGTCTGCGCCAGGTTTTTGCATCACAGCTGTGCAGCAGAGCTCTGTGCAAACATCAGGATCTGTTTGTGAATGTGATGCTGAAGCTGTTAGCCATCCCAAAGCAAGACTACATTGCAGCACCCGAGAACAGGCTTTGAGCATTTGTATTCGAAACCATGTTGTTAAAACAAATATAACAAAAGTAATATTTTTTAAAAAAGCAGATGGCCTAAGGAGGAGGTGCAGTAGTAACAACGATTGTGCTTCTGGCAACCCAAAGAGACAAGACAGCATTGGAATAAAGGGACTTTCTCTCCAGATACTTGCTTCAGTAGAAAGTAGAATCTGAGATAATACTAGAGTTCCTGCCACTAAAACGAAGAAAAGCAGTAGAAACTGTTTCTGATATGCGCACCTGGGCACGTCCCAGGATAAGCAACGCATTTCAACCAAATAAAAGTAAGCACGTAAGTGATTCCAAGCAGTAATTATCTTTAATGAACTCCAATGTCAAAGTCCCTCTGACTCGCAGCAAGTTTTCCATCCTCTGAAAGTTAGAAGGAAAATGATGGTAAACGATTCTGTAGCAACAATGGACTTTCCCAGAGTGAGAAAAGACCAAGAGAGGAAAACACCAAGCCTGAAGTGAGCAGCCACACCTGACCCTGCTGCTCCTGTCCCTACGTGTTCCTTCCCCAGTGAGGAAAACTGTAAACTCAGCAACACCCATGACAATCAGCAGGGTCAAATCCAAACATGAATTTTGTTTGCAAGTCAGAGCTTGGCCTTAAATCCTCCTCTGGTCCACCCATCTTCCAACCATTGTTCTGGGCCAGCCTGAGGAACCCAAATGTTTACCAGCACTCTGCCCTAGCCTTCTGCTCGGTCTCTTGGTCTTTTCCTGTAATGCTTCTTTCCAGACCATTTTTTTTTCCTGGAGTTCTCCCCAGCACTCCACTCTAAGTGTCCACATGAAAGCAGCACCCATGCCACGCTAATTTTACCATCCCAATCCTCTCATTACTGTCTGGTCTCCTTTGCTCTGAAATGAAGAAAAAGGTCAGGCATTGCCATGACAATTCACCTCTACCAAAGAGTGTTCATCCTATAGGATCTTACTTGAATGCCATACCTTAAATGCAGGGCTCTGGTAAGCAGCTTCTACACCGTGTGCAGTCACAGGACACACAGAACTTTACAAAAAGCAAGATAGACCTTAGGTGGCCTGCATCATTCTCTGCACATTTGTCTCTCCTCACTACAAAAGAAGGTCAAGGCTTTATGGGCCCCTCCTCTTGTTTTAAAAGGCATGAATTAAAGCTCTGCTGGATGCCGTGTTATTTTCCCCTGTCTTTTTTAATTCCTCCCTAAAAACAGACCACAATCCCACTAGAAAAGTCTCTCAAAAGACTAGGATACATTTTCTCCTCATCCCTATGCCACTGCTTGCCCATCTATCCAAAGGCAAAGCCTGGGTAGTTGCCATTCTCCCAGGGCAGTGAGGTTTGCTGTGTTCAGCTGTAACTACTCATTCTTAGGAAGGACATACAGGATCTGTAACTAACCCAAGCTAGTTCAACGCTTTCACTTACCACCTATAGATTTCTTAGAGCAAACCACGTTGCTTTAAACTTGTAGACTACCTCTGTGGTGCACATAGGATAAACCTACATCACATAGACTCAGACAAGATGTTGTGGGGCTCTCACTACCAGCCCTTAACAACATAATACAGATCACCTGGGCTGCTTGGGAGGATCACGGTCCCTTCTGGGCTCCCACCTTCTCCTCTGATTCTTGTAACGCTGCTATGACTGAAGGAAAGTCACTACTATAAAAAGGCACATATTACTCACACTGTTCTTTCCTTGACAAGCTTGTCTTTGCTTCACCAAGCTCCCAGCCACGACAAGACTCTTTGTCCCCTCTTTAGATCCTTCTCCCTGTCATTCCTTACAATCCCACACCACTTACTTGCCCAGAGGTGCCCTCCTCCCCCCTGTATCTTTCCTTCTCCTTATTTGCACAATCCAGAGAAAGAGATGGGACTGTTTACCAGGAGATAGCTCAGTGGAAATTGATTCTCCTGGCTAGGTCATACCTGATCCTGAGAGCAATTTGTATTGGCTTATGAAATAATCATTTGGCTTGTTCTGATTCCAGTGGCAGGTGCATCGATGAGCAGCATGAGAGGATTTTCAAGGTCAAAATGTGATACTGCTTCTCCTCTTCACACTGAAAGAAGCCGAAAGATTTTGTATATTCTCAGGTATAATCTCCTCAAATACTTAATTAGAAATTACACAGAAAATTAAGGCTTTTGTTTTAAAGGTGCACCACAGAAGAGCAAGAAGCAACAGAGCAAGCTGTAGCAGGAGAAAATACGATTAGATATTAGGAAATGTTTTTTCACAATTAGAAAGTAAGACCTGGAAAACACTGTCCGGAGATTGTGTAACACCCAGCCTTGGTGATCTTCACACCTCAATGAGACGAAGTTCTGATCTAGCTCCGAAGATGGACTTGGTACAGAAATTGGCCACACTGTGCAAAGGGTTGGACCAGCTGTCCTTCAGAGGTCCATCGTAATGCCGAGGGTGTGATCAGATGACCTCCAGAAGCGCCTTCTAACCTGAAATATTATGGGTGTTATTAAGCTGTAATTGCAGAAGCCAGTTGCATTTCCCTGTGTTACAGTGCCCTGTGTAACACCCTGCAGCAACTCTGAAATCCTCTCTGCTACTTCGTGCTGTCTCAGTCACTGGTAACTTATGGTGCCTCACTGGAGAAGCCCTGGTGACTCCCAGCAAAGTGAAGACTAAGGAACTGCTCTGGCAGTCTCCATTATACACCCTCAGGCCACTTGCTTTGGCTGCCCTGCTACAGAAAGAAACTGTTACCTGCTGTTCAGTGACCAGTGTCCCCAGAGCACCTGCTTCCAGCAGCAGCAGTGGAGGAGCCAAGAGAGCAACAGAGGTTTGAGAGGTGTCTTTGGAGTGGGAAGCAGCTGCCTTTTGGGGTTTGCATGTGGAGCATTTCATGCAGATAGATACATCCCATTTCCCATCTATCAACATGCAGTGTGTTTCCCCACCACTGACTTCCCAACCCGATCCCCCAGGGAGATTTATAAAACCGAAGGGTGAGCTAGGAGCTAGAATTCAGTTCCTGTAGATGGCAAAACTCATGGACTCAGTAAACACACTGCCTTATTACCCAGTATTGCTTATTCCTGGCTGTTTCCCATCCTTTACCCTTTCACGGATTAAAGGCAAAAGACCTTTCTGCCTTTTTCTTGAACTACCCAGCTGACTGCCCTTCAGATTCACTGAGCATGACAGGAAAAAAGATGGCACAAATGGCCATGAAGAAGAAAACACTCTCTTGGACCCTGCGAGGATGAAGAATAAAAAAAAAAGGAGCAGCTGGAATTGGTGCTGCGAGAGATCTAAGTAACACTGCAGGGCCTGGGTGGGATAAATGACCCAGCTGGATTCTTGGTGCTGTTGGATGCAAACAGGCACGACAGAGATGGGAGCAGGAATGATCCTCCTCGTTCAAAGCCTTTCCACACGCCATGGAATACCAGCAGATACTAACAGAAAGCGTAATGGTGGGAGTACAAAGACATAATAAAGCAGCAGAAAATTCAGAGCTGGCATCTGCTGTAAAGCATGCACAGCCCAAGAAAGAAATCAATAAATTCCTGCCTAGTCACATAACACTAATGGCAAGGTCCCAGTGCTCAGTAGACATGGAGGATTTTAATTACAGTTCCCACATATCTGCTGGGAAATGCACAATGCTAAACACCAGCCAGCAGGGTCATTCTCAAAGGGTTTCAATGCCATTTTCTGATTCAAAGCGCTGGAGAGACGTGTTAGGCTGCTAGCTCAGTAAACCAGCAATGGGATATGGAGCCTTTCACCTCGAGGTCACCTTCTAGTGACCCATGGTTATTACCATCTGATTGCTGCTGCCTCTGTGAAATGAGGTGAGGAGCTTGGACCAGCTCTTCGTGGCCAAGCATCTCTGTTGCACTAAACCCAGTGCTGCAATCGTTTCTAATTGGCCTCTCTGTCAGAGAGCTTCTGCAAAAGGCTGGAACTCCCCAGTCCCTGCTCCTGGGGGGCCATGTCCCAAGGCAGCATTCCTGAGCATTGCCTGTCCAGCATCCCTGGGAGGCTCTGACCGGTGCCCTGGGGGCTGGAGCTGGGATGGCTGGGTGGGCTGGAGCTACCCAGGAGCCTTTCCTGTTGGGGAAGGAAGGTTCTTGGGGAGGAGGGTGATTCCTTCGGGCAAGGAGGATTAGGAAGGGCCGTCTCCTTTAAGAAAGGGAGAAGCCCCCCTTTCAGCAAGCTCTCCCAGCTGACGAACAATGGCATGCCACCTCCTTGCCGGCACAGAAATGATAATCAGAGGTTCAGCAAACAGGAGAGAAAGAGAGCTGCTCCCTGCCCTCCGCCCCCCATCGCATGACTGGTGTCACACGAGATGAGGTGGCAGATGGGTCGTCCAGGCCCAAGGGCTTTTTTAACCCCTTCCTCCCCCTGCCAGACTGCTCCCAGAGGGGCATGGAGTGGGACAGCAGAGGAGGGAGCCCTGGTGGGGGGCTGGCTTTGCGGAGACGAGGAGTCCAAGTGGTTTGCATGAGGGACCGTGCTCCCTCATGGCAGTTTTGCAGTGTTACACTGGTTCTTTGTTCAAAAGATCATATCTGCATCTACACAGAGGTATTTGGACTGTGTGCCAGGCTCTCACCCCAGAGGGGGGAGGTGGGTCCAAATGGGATCCAGGGAGTGGACTTGTCTCAGGGGAAAGGCAAAACCATCATCCTACCCCACAGCTCGATCTGGTTCATTCTCTGGGCATTATTCACACAGCTTGACAGGGGAAAAGTTCACCCTCTCCTCTCCACCTTGGCACAAGTGTTGGCCCCATAAGCCTCAGTAGCAGTGACCCGTTTTGGTGGCCCTGGTGCAGGAGCAAGGCTTGCATGACTCCTCAGGGTCTTTTGCTCCCTGGCTTCTTCCAGCATGCTCAGGACCCCGCCAGCTTGAAGAATGGCTGCAAGATGATGCATGAACCCAGTACCTGCCTGTCTCTGGTCACATCCTCTCTGGGGCTATGATTTGTACTATCAAAAATAAAATAAAATAAAAATAAGAGAGAACATGGAAATCTGTGCTCCGTTACTGTTTGCATTGCTTCAGTCCCTGCTTGCAAAGACCTGGAGTCGTGCCACTATTTATGACCAGCTTTTAGTAACATTAAATATAATAGGTCCTGGCATAAAGGTTAAAGGGGATGTGGGACATATTCAATGAATTCTGCAGCATTTCCAGCTTTCTTTGGGAGTGTTTTGTTGTTCTGTTGTGTCACGCTTCTGGTGTGCGTGCTGCTTGCGCTTGATCCCTCTGGCACATTTTAAAAGGCCATACCATGCAAGGGAACGTAGCTCAGAAGGAGGCCATGTGTGCTCTGTTACTGCAGCCGGTGCTTTGCTTTGGGAGATGTGTTCAGTACATCACTGTTTCGTAATGTCAGCACCATCCAGAGCCACACCACTTTGTCGGTGCCTTTGCTCCTGCCTCACAGCCTCACCACCAGCCCAGTTAGCAGTGAACCAGTAACACTCATGTCCAGCCTCTGCTTGGAAGCAGAACCTCAGTAGCATGGGATGGGGGTCAGCAATCTCTGAAGGGCAGCACACCAGGCTGCAGCTCTCCCTCCCAAGGTTGATCAGTGGTATCTTGTCCTCTGTGGGAAGCAGCAGATGCCCAGCTCCAGTTCAGCGTTGACGTGATGATCTGGGAGCCCAGGTCTCGTAAGGAAACATGTTCAAAGTACACCATTTCTGCCTTCCACTGGGAACAAGCTGTCTTGCACACTCTCACTTTTCCTTTCCACACCTGGTGGTGCTATGACATGCCATAGACTGTCGAGCAATTTGGGCAGGAGGGACTGGCAAGCCTCTGGCATGGTTGGATGAGATGATCTTAGTGGTCTTTTCCAATCTTAATCATTCTATGACCCAGGACTTGAAAGCAGCTTTTGTGTATGCAAGACATGATGTAGCTTTCCTCTTCCATGTCCAGCCTCCCAGATGTGCCTGGAACCAGCCCGGGAGCTGGGCTCAGCTGCAGCAGCTCCAGCAGTGCTGCAAGGTGTGAGGCTGTGCTGGAGCAGCACAGGGCCAGGAGCAGACCCCAAGGAGCTGGGGAAACCCCATAGCACCAGGCGTGCAGGTTGTGTGATGAAATGCTGGGGCAGCCCATGCTGCACAAGAAAGCTCTTCCTTTTTTTTTATTTTATTTTTTTTTTATTTTCCGGTGACAAAAAGAGCCCATGAAACAGATGTGCGGAGAGCTGGGCCGTTCGGGATGCAGCTCTACGCTTGAGCTGATGAGCTGCACTCGCTGTCTCCCACCCTCCTCCCCATCCTGCATACATGTGTTCCAAAGGACAATTACATCTGTGTTTTACAAAGTGCATTGCTCATGAGAGGAGAGGAGAGGAAGCCCCCACGCTCCCTCCCTCCCCCACTCCCCCAGGCCCCCGTGAAGTCTGCTCGCCTCTGGTTTCTTCCCCCCGCCAGAGCCGGTCTGTTAGCAGTTAAGTTCCCCAGAGCTTGTCCTGTAATAACCCTGCTCCAGCTGCTAATTAGTACCAGCACGCAGAGCTGGCGGGGCAGGGCTGCTCTGGGTTGGGGAGGGGATGCTGCCCTCACCCGAGGGCCGGGGATTTGCCCAGCAGTGTAGGGCTGAAGGGGCTCTGCCAGGGAAAGAGGGGCTCTGGCTGCACTCTGTACCCCACTGCTAATTGGAGGCAGCAGTCCTTCTGTCTGGGCTGGGTGCGGAGTCATCCTAATCCTCTCCCTATGACATCACGGTGTGTTGCTGTGGATACAGTGATGACATCCCAACATTGCCACAGCGGCATATGGCTTCGCAGCGGGGAAGGCAGAGAAGGTGCCATAAGATCTGGACTTCCGTGGGATGTGGACTGAACAGCAGAGCTTCACAAGGTGCCCTTGGGATGCGGGCACTGCTGCGACCTGCCAGGGCTTAACCAGTAACACACAGCCCCATGCACAAGGGGGGATTAAAGCAGAAGGGAAACTACAGGTCCTGGGATGGCTGCGCCTCTGGTGCTGCCTCATCCCTTCGAGAGCTACAAGTGGGAAAATTGTTGTTCAGTGCTCACAGCACCCGACTTCAAATCCTTCAGATGATCTGTGAGAGTGTATTACTATTTCACTTCCATGAGAAGTTTCATTTTACTACCAAGATCCTTGCAGGCATCGTGTTTGAGTCCCCTGCACAAAGCAGAAAGACTGTTGTGGCCATTTGCCACACGGAGATCGCAACACCCACTGTTTTGGAGGAGCCCCTCCCACTACCATGTACAGAATTTCAAATATTTGCTGTCAAGTCACAGGACACAGCAGAACACACGCACACTAGCACACACACACAAAGACAAGATTTTTTTTTTGTCTATTAAACCAGCAAACCATCACAAGGAGAGTGCCACCTCTCAGCGAGCGCTGAGCAAGGAGAAGAAGGCTGCATCTGACAGGCTGCTCATTGTGAAATGTTTGTGCCACTCCTATTATTATTATTAGTCTCTTGTTGTACATTTCCGAAGCAATTAACTCCTTAATCCTCACAAGGCCCAGGGGAGGTAAGGCAGTCACTGCTCATTAAGGGAAATGGTTGTCAGTGGGGCCAAATGTTGGGCTACAGGAGGCTGACAGAGAGGAGGATGCTCTGTCAGGAGGCAGAAGTTCTTCCCTCCTTGGCTGCATCCAGGGGATCAAAGCAGTCTGGCTTCTTATTGTGAGGAATTTCAGGAATCTGCATGGAGAAGGAGCTCGGAAATGGCAGATGTACCTTGATGCTCCAGGGAGTAGAATGAAAAACTGGTGAATGTAGGTGCTGGCAAAGATCTGCTGGTGTGAGAGATGTTCAGGACAGTCCCAGCCCCTGAGGTTGGAGAATTTGGGAAACGGCAGTCTGGGCTGGCTGTGAAGACCAAAGCTTTGAGAGCTGAGGAGCAGAAGCCATAGCACTTGCCATGTCTCTGGGCTAGTGGAGTAGTTGTAGGCGACCTCAATATGAAAGAGCAGCAAGAACTTGAGAGCCAAATGTTTTTCATTAGTGGTTTATTTTCTTGGTGTGAGGGATAAAAGCATAGAAAAAGCTCAAGCAGCTTCCAGCATTTGAGGGGAGGGAGGGGGATGACTGCTGAGGATCACCCTCTCCCTAGGCAGTGACTGGAACTCGGCATAAGCTGGCAGCAGGGAAAGAGGAAACTGCAGGGCCTGTGCTGAGCTTGGCACTAAGTCTGAGAGTCTGCTTCCAACCTCAAAAAAAGGAGCTTAGAGATGGAGCACAGACAGAACACCAGCAACATGTAGACTCAGCAGGGTGGGTGTGGAACAGGGCAAGAGCGTTAACTTAGGATGGAGAGGTGGGATTTAAAACTAAGGCAGATATCTCAGAGCATCTCTGAGTAGTGAGCTGAGGAGAAAAGCTGAAAGAGTCAGCATTAGAAGGTAGTATTCTGGTGAGCGGTCCCAGGGCTGAGGAGTGAGCTGAAAGAGGATGGTGTCCTCCTAAAGGTCAAAAGGAAATCTTTGTAGCACCCCTCTTCCCTCATGTTTGGAGCTGTGTTGACCTTCCATCATCTCCTCTAGGTTACAAAGTTTGAGCCCTCCAACTAGGTAACTCTGTGTTTCATGGTGCCTTTGCAACCAGCTGTTGGCATACTTGGGGAGATCTTCTGCTCTGGAAACCATCCTCTTGAAGACTTCACTGCATGGTTTTGTTCACTCTTCTGAGCACTTGGAATTTTTGGAGGGCAAGGTGGCAGTCCCAGAAACAAGGGCCAGTCCTTCTAACCACAGCAGGCCAGCCTCCTTCAAGCCCTGCTGGCAGCTGTGAGCTGTCACAGACTGTAAATCTGAGGGCTGGAGCAGGAGAACAGCTGGGTGGCCATCAGAGAGGGCTGGGAGGGGAACAATGGTGGGGAGAGAAGCTGGGAGCCATCAGGGGCACTGCCTGGCGTTGCATCAGTCCTAGGAACTGGCAGTGTTCAGCGGATGCTTATCCGCTCTTTTGGCAGTCCCTGGCCACCAGCTTCCTTTGACAGCTGAAGGGGGAAAAAGGTTACTTGATCCCAAACCTGAAGGAGCTAATGTGAAACACAACTTTAGTTAGTTTCTGAACTGCTTTAAAATATAAAAGTGCAAAATAGGAGAGGGAAATGTAGTTAAATACACATCAGATATTCAGTCTACATGACACTTCATTAACTCATGTCCCCTTTACAATCAGATTGTTTGTCTTTTGTTTTTCTGCTCTTCTAAGTTTGCCATTTCAAATGATTTGGAGAAGGGATTTTATTCTCCTGATATCACACCTGGACACATCTTCTCATCATGTATGTGTGTCTCCTTCTGCTGGAGGCTCCCCCAGCCTGCCAGGTAGCTTTGCATTTGGAGCACCCCCTTGTGCTGATGAACCTCAGCTCTTGCTGCAGATCTTTGTCTGGGAACTGAATCCTGATCCAAAGACCCTGAATGCCTTAGCTGTAAAAGTCCCATTGTGAAATCCTTTGTTTGAGCTGCCTCTTCAGACGTGTGGTGATGCTTCTGGAGATGATAGACCACCCCAGAGCACATTTCCTCCTCAACCCCAAAGTGAATGCATCGTTTAATTACCTTCAGGGCATAAGCCCTATTCACTTACTTGCCAGGGCCACAAACCTTCCAACAGAAAAGATCATAATTTGCAGAGAACACGATGCCTGGTTAAAATTGAATTCACAGTGGGGAAAAAAAACAGTTCTCTAATGATTGACCATTTGTATCACAGCTGTCTTAAGAGTGAGGGAGACTAGCAACCGGCTGTGCTGCACGCTTGGAATAGGAAACCATCCCTGGCTCAAAGCTTTATTGTTTGGGCAGGGTCCCACCAGAGGAAGCCCTCTGCACGCCCTGCCTGTGTGATGTGAATGGAGGCATAAAGAAAGTGACTTTTCCAGCATTGTGCTTCAAATCCAGATGATTCAAGTGCAAAACTGAAAACCCCTGAGCCCCACCCCAGTGCCTGACCTGCAGGACATCCTGCCTCTCTGATTTTCCCAAGCCTTTTAAGCTGGAGAAAGCATACAGTGTCCAAGGAAAACTCTCTTTCACAGGCAGCCACAGCCTCACTCTGTGGATCCAGACACCAGAGTAATGAGAACATGCAGAAATGTCTTCTACCACCAGAGCATACATCTCAGTCCTCGGTCCCAAATGCACTGACTGACTTTTAATTAGCAGCATGTGTCCCAGGAGACTGGCAAGATGTCTCCAAATTCACCTCTATCTTAATTGCATCAGGAAGCTGCCTTCTGGGGCTGATCAGCTCCCAGTTCCTGGCACATGTCACACTAAAAGAGTGAGGCTGCAGCTAGCAGGCCTTTCTGGGTGCTTGCTGGGGATTAAATCTCACCAGCCTCCACACAGCAAGTGCTGCACGTGAGAGTGCGAAACCATTCAGAAGTTGTGGTGTCAGGAGATGAGCTGTCCCTCTGTGCAAGATCAGATTCAGGGAGCCAAGGTGATGCAAGGGGGGTTCATCTACAGAGACCAATGGGAAAGAGTGGGGGAAAGAACAGGAGGTTTGCACAAGGAGCATCCACAGGGTGAAGCTCAAGTTGGATTTGCCATAGGAAAATCTCACTCTATGATTTCAAATTATTTTGACTCCAATTCAGATTCTATGTGGGTGGAGGTGTGTGTAAATAGGAATGCAAGCATGTGTACACACAGAGCAAAGCCAGCCAGAAACCTCCACAACCAGTTCGCTTCCACCACACGTGCTCCCGGCTCCGGAGACAGACACAACCCTGGCAATGAGCAGCCACACTTTGTCAGTGCAGCCCATCCTGCCATCTCATGCCAGCTGGGGATGTGAAACACAGAGCTGTGGGGTCCAGAGCACATCCCTTCCCTACTCACCCCTCTCTCCAGGCTGGAGAACAGGCACCTAGTGCCCACCTGCCTCTTCATCACGCTATAACCCTGTGGGGACCAGGCAGAGGAGCTGTGGTGGGAGAGGCTGAGCTGCAACCAGCAGTGGAGCTGAGCCAACCTCTGACTTTACCTTCCTGACTATTACTTCTTTTATCTCCTCCTGGGGGGCAGGTTCCTCCCATGACTTCCCTCACACTAAAGGTTTGATTCCCACCACAAAAGCACAGCCTCTCAGAGAAGGCTGCTTTCTTAAGCCACCTTTTTGTTTTGGTTTGTGTGGTTTTCAGGGTGGGTTCCCTCTTTATATCTGTGAGCTGAGTGCTCTCCTAATGGCAAAGCTTGTCTCCCTTTCCTGCATACCTAAGCGAGGAGATCTGGTGCTGGTTCTGTTTTAGCTGCTCAGAGGCTGACAGAACACGATGAAATAGGGCAGAGCTTGATAGAGAATAAATTTCTCCAGAGGAGAGAGGGAACCGCAGACGCCTGCCCTTCTATTCCTGTTTACCTTTGCTTTCAGGAGGTCAATTGAATTGTGGGCATAAACTTACACTGTGGTTTGCAAACTGATACTCTCCAGAAGTGCGTCCTGGCGTCACAGAACATTTCGTGTTTCGGTTTCTTCTTTCCTTGCTCTTTTATGGCTGCATAATAACTTGCACCATATGTATCTCAGAAACAGTTGTTTACACAACATTTTCAAAGCATCACAGTTAACATTACTTTGCAGAATTCCCATGAAGATATCCCTGACACAGTAATGACCAGTAACTTGTTTCAAACTTGGACCTCTTCAGCTCCTTCTGTATGTTACATCTGCAGGATTTGTCCAGAAGCATAGAACAGTTTTTAGACTTCCACTGTGTGTGTGCTGAGGAGCAGGAGTGGAAGGCAGAGGCTGGATTTTGTGCAGTGCACCTTCACGAGGCCCCTCTGTCCGCTTAGTACTGTTACTCCTTTCACATGGCGCATGGCCATCCCCATGAACACCCTGTGGAACTCACTGCTGCAGGACACTGTGGGAAGAACATACCCACGTGGCTCCAACAAGGCTCTAGGCAGCTCTCACTGCTAAACACAACGGTCCAGCCAAAACTCCATCTTTGGACACATCTGCCATGTTAGCTGGTAGAAGCTAGGGGCCCATAGTGGGGAAAGATCATTCAGCAGAGGTCTGCTTTTTATGCTGTACCCCTGAACCCACACTTGTAGTTGTTGTCAAAGTCAGGAAAATGAACAAGGTGGACTTTTGATCTGACCCAATGTAGCACTTGGTTTAAATTTACATTGGCTGAGCATCAAGCCTGCTTTCTGACACAGCGTGTTGTGCAATCCATGTGCTCATTCCTCATGTTGTCCCCACCATCCCACAGAGGTTAGTGAGTTTGCATCCCAGGGAAAGAGAGAGTGCTTCTGCCTACAGTCACGTTTGCCCTGCCAAGCCTTGCCCAAGCCTGCTCCAGAGCTCTTGCTCACAGAACCGCTTACACATATTTCCAAGAAAGTGCTTAAATTCCACTGACCTTAACAGATATCCTGGAGTGAGGTTTTACCAGCTCTACCCAAGCAGTGTGATGTCTCTCTCCTCATTTTCTCGTATATCTTCAGTTTTTTTCTTTTATCTACAATCAGATGGGCACTGAGCTCTGACACAACTGCTTTAGGCTCTCCCATCCTACCAAGAAAATACCCAGTTGCTCAGTCCTGGTGCAGATCAGAGGAGCTGCTAGCTTAGGGCCACAGCTCAGAAGGAGATTTCTCTGCCAGAGATATGAGTCAGTAGACTCATGAAAAGCTCCCCTAAAAATACAGGGGATGTCCAGATCTTCACGTCCCCTTTCTTCAGGCTCTGAAGCCGAAGTCTTTAGGTGTGAGCATCTAGGGCTTCACTCATCATGCAGGCAGTGCTGTAGAGCTGTACTGTCATATTTGGTGGCAAGTTTGTATTTTTATCTTCCTGAGATCCCTCCAACACTCCCAGATTTCCCAGGTCTGGAGCTTGAAACAGTCTTGTCCAGCAAAAAATAATGAAAGATGTACACTGATGTGAGAAGGATGCGTAATTCAATAAGGAAGATATGTGAGAGGATATAAAAGTGATGCAAATACCTTCTGGACAAGAAGGAACTTGAGGACTCTTTGAGGAGACACCCTGAGATGCTCGGTGATGAGGGATTCCAGTTGCAGGAGAAAGCCCAGGATGATGAATACAGCCTGGAGCACTTGTGGGCTTCACAAGGTTCTAAAATATCTGTAGAAATGCCTGGGGAGGAGTTGGACACCATGTATAAGGGCTTGGGAAAGCATGCTGCTGAGGTCCCAACATCTTTGCATTACCCAGTGTGCAGCTAGCACAGTAGGTCTCAGAAAGAGTTACATCAGAAGGGAGAAGAGTAAGGGGAAACTCAATACAGGTGTGCTAGTGGTCTCGTAGGGGACAGCGAGGACCACCTGCCTTCCCCTCATAACAACAAAGTTGACAGAAAAGTTAAAGGGTGGGGAATTCCAGTGAAATAACAGACATCTTAGCACTATCCCTGAACTTAGCAATACTCAGAAGGGGCCTGAATAACTAGAAGGCACTGGGCCATTACAAACAGCACTAAGTTATGCAATTTTTATTCCCGTTCCTATTGCTGGCTTCTGAGAGTCAGCCCAGGGAGTTCAGTAAGTTTCCCCTCTGAGGGAAGGGGGTGTGCTGTCTGCCTTAGGTTAGCTCTGTACCATCAGACCAACTTCTGTAATTTTTCATGCAGTCAGCAAGGCTCAGGATCACTGTAAATAGTGGCCATGTGCTTCAGAAGGGTTTGAATTATCCTGCTCCGGGGCCTGTCTTGGTTGCTCATGGACTGAGCTGCTTAGCTGGAGAGGACACCCATAACAAAGGATGAAGGCAATGTGCTGGGTCCATACTTGCCCCTCTCAGCCCTAACACCTACCCCAGGTACTCTAGTGCTGGTGGGATGGATCCCACATGGATATTTCCAATGCTGTCGGCAATGCCCAGTTTTCCCTTTCCTTTTCTTCTCTGATGCTGCAAGCCCAGTTGCAGAGTTGGCTAGCACATCCTCCATTACCTTCCAAGCTTCCCTGCTTGTCACACCTGAAGAGAAACCCAGAGCATCCCACATTTGATAGCCTGCTTCCACTTTTGGGTAATTTGGCCATCATGGTGATAGTCTGAAGAACCACCTGAATTTTCAGGTCACAGCAAGAGGGTCTGGTGCTGACGGAGTGGATCCTGCATCAGGATCATTAGGGACTGTGCATGGATTGATGGGTTGATGGATGCACTAGGTGATCTTAGTGGTCTTTTCCTTAATGATTCTGTGATTCTATGGCTTGGAAGAGACAACAGCCATAGGGGCTGCCTAGGGCTGTCAGCTTCCACCTGTCTGAGGACTCTAGTGCGGCTGAATGTCGGCACTTGACTTTACTCATCAAGAGTTATTTTCTTGTGGCTTTCTCTTAGCTGTAGTTACATCCTGTCTAGTCATTAGCAGCTCCAGGCTGTCACAGAGACTGAGGGAAAACTGCTCATCACTCATCAAATGCTAGGTTTATTTGCATGTTTTCCTTTTTTACGCAGTTCTGTAAAGTGAAAACAGATGTCACAGGATTTTTATCTTCATTATCTTTGTATGGTTTTTATCCCCATTAAACGAAACAGAAAACTGCAAACAACCATGTTTTCCATCCAGCAACTACAAGGAGCTCCGTGAGACAGAACAGCTAGGCGGTTTAGATACACAAAAGGTTCAAATACTCCAGTATTGTGCAGTTGGGGCATCTTTATGGCTCTAGCTGATCCAACCTACAGAAATCTGCCTTTCTTTATCACCTGCTCTTATTCTTTCCTTCACCCCTCAGATAACATTTGTATGAATTCCCTCCTCTCTATCCAGGAGATCCCCTGGCCTCTGGAACACGTTGTGTCTGCCCAATGCATTGCTTTTCAGAGCAGCCACATCAGTTGCACTGTGCTCCTGTCCACAAGCTTCAGACATTTGGAGTGGAGCAGAAGGAGCTGATGGGCACCAAAGAGTATGCAACTAACCTAGTGACCAGGCATCGTGTCTAGGCTCAGCTGCCTGGAAGACAGCCCAGAGAAAAGGAGAGGGTTTGAGGAGGACTGGGCGGTATTGTTCGGATTAAGCAGCAATAGAACAAGAGGTGATGGCTTCAAGTTGCACTAGGAGAGATTCTGGTTGGATATAAGGAAGAATTTATTCTCAGAAAGAGCAGAGAGGCACTGGCACAGGGTGCCTAGGGATGTGGTGGAGTCACCATCCCTGAAGATGTTCAGGAAATGTGTGGATGTAGCACACGGTTTAGACATGTAGGTAACCATGTAGGACATGGTTTAGAGTGACCAAAGACATGAGCTGATGCTTGGACTAGGTGAGCTTCATGGCCTTTTAATCCTAATGATTCTACGATTCTGTGATTCTAAGAATGATGACAAGGGAAGGGGGTTTCAGCATTGCAACTCAGTGATGGCTGTGCTGCTCCCAACAGACTTCATTGTGCTTACCAGGCTCCTGCCTCAGAGAAGTGAATGCAGCTTTACAGCACTGTTTTTCACCTCTTCCAGTGAAAACACTCTCACGTCTACTTCGAAACTGGAATTGAACAAACCCTCCTTCAAGCTGTTTTACATTGCATCTAGCTTGGATGCTGGATGGGGTGCTGCTCCAGCAACCAGAACTGCAGCAGCATGCAAAGCTGAGACCTTATCTCTGCCTCTGCACTGCCAACTTGCACAACACTCTAAAGCCGTGCTGTCACACACCAGGGTCATTTGCGCAGGTGACAGGCACTGTTCACGCAGCACCACTCTGCACAGGCTTTGACCAGGCTGTGCAAATCCTCCTGCAAACAAAGCAGATGGGGCTGAATCTGCTGCCTACTGAGACAAAAGGGTGATGGGATCAGAGAGGAAAAGAAAAGAAAGAGCTTTTTTCAAGATCACAGAACAGGTCAGCAGCATTAGGTAACATAATGCCAGACTGAATATCCTAGAGTGAGTCCTTCCTGTAGGACTTCACCTGTACCTAAGTGGTCCACTTGGGCAGGTTTTGTTCGGGAAATATTTATGGAGATGCTCACTGCTTTCACTCAGGTTCACAGAGACATCAAACAGTGCCGCAACTGTGTATGACTGGCGGTGAAAAGAAGCAACAGATAGTGCAGAATGAAATAATCTGTTTAACACAAAAAAATGTTTTTTGGGTCCTACTTCCAGAAATAAAAGAAATATCTGAGTAATCATATAAACTGTTAAACCTTCTAGCCTCGTTATGCTGTTCACTCCCCTCTGTACCAGACGGGAAGGCTGTAAGACCGTTCTCCAATCTGATTTTTGATAAGGTTCTTTAAGACCCTCTGTAAATCTTGTCAGAAAAGGTATTTGGCATTAAAAAAATGCTTAGGTGAGAGTGCCTGGAATGCAGGGCAGTGCCTTGTGGAAAGATCTGCCTGCGCTTCCTGCAGGGCTCAGGCCATGTCCTGTTGCCTCTGCCAAGGCAATGCCAGAAACTGGGGCACCCTGGTGCACGAAGCAAATGTCAATTTCCAAAAAAAACCCAACAAAATAAATAAATAAATAAATAAATATCCCACTTTTCTTCCTTCTTTTTATTTTTCCTTCCACTAAACTAATGAGATTAAATACTGCATAAGGATGCATAGATTTTGCTCCAATTATTTGCACCGGGTGAACTTCTCCCTGGCAGGACACTGTTTCACATCAGAATCGTTGTTCCATCGACAGATGTAAATCACAGCCCGGCTGGCAGGAGAAGTTCAGACAGCTACGATGGCAGGAATCCATTGCTTTCAGCCATTCTCTCAGAAAGCTTTTTCTATATATATATTTTTTCTGACGGCTTGTAAGTTGGTTTTTCTGTTCTTTTTTTTTTATTACATAATTAACTTAATCAAATTTCTTTTTTCTTTTTTTTAAAGGAAGGAGCCCAGAGATAGTCTGCAGCCCCTCCCAAGCGCCTTTCTGTCTGGGAGGAACTCGAGATCCAAATATTGAATGTTCCACTCTGGCACAGTGAATAACACACAAATATCAGCTGTGGTACAAGTGAAATGCTCTGGTGAATCACCGGACGGTGCCCGAGGCTGCTAATATTCAGTCACATCCTATTGTTACATTAGCTGTCCTGGAAATGAAGTGGTCTGAAACCTATCAAGTATAAAAAAACATAATAAAATAATTCAGTGCAGATCTCCTAAAAGTAACAAAGCACGCCCTAAGCTTCTCTTTCAAATCAGCTGCGCTGTTTTTCTCTGCAGGTAGTCATAAGTGGACTTTTGAAGGATTCAGAATGTGCTCTTCTTGGAAAAGCAGTGGCAGAGGGTGTGATGAGCTTCTGGATTTTAAGGCTAACGAGGGCTGTGCAGTTCATAGCAGAGACTAAAGCACCTCTGTATGAAGCAGGGGCTCAGTTACATCCCTGCATTGCTGAACCTTGTGTTGCATTGGCAAGGAGAGTGAATTAACATAAGGGAGAGGCATGGCTGGTGTCTGCTTGGGGCTATCATGTGATGCCTAAACTTGCACCTACGTAAGAAAACCTAAGCCTGCTGAAGAAAACGCAGAGCTGACGCAGCAAGGAGGCTGCATGTTCAGCTCATGCTGCTGCTGGAAGGTGACCCGAGCCAGAAGGGCATCTGCAGAGGAGTGGAAATGAGGTGAGGCCCACTGGGAAATGGGTCTCAGTCTTCACAATTCACCGGTGTCCCAGCCTAGCTCCTCCAAAGCACTTCTGTCTTCCTTCTGAACACCTTCCACTTCAGATTGCTGCACGCCTAGTTTCCATCCTGCCTGCCACAGAATCACAGAAGGACTTGGATTGTGTTGGATTGAGTTGGGTTGGGTTAAGAGGGACATCAAAGCCCATCTAGTTCCACTCCCCTGCCATGGGCATGGCTGCCACCCACCAGATCAGGCTGCTCAGGGCCCCATTCAACCTGGACCTGAGTGTCTCCAGGGATGGAGATGTCCCCATCAGTCAAGGGACAAGGGGTGGTAATGTCTGCATTAAAGCCAGCTGGGGCTGAAGGCAGCCTCCACCACTGGCCCTGCAAAGGGCGCATCAGCAGCATCAGGGCCATCAATGTCTTTTTCATTCCAATATTTGCTCTATTTTTTTTAAAGCACTGACAGTAAATACATCAATTTGGAAGATACAGCAAGTGGGAAACACAAGCTGGGATGGAGAAGTTTGACCAGCTATAAATAGCGGTCAAATAAACAGCTGTGACTTATGGGCTGCAGCACGGAGCTCAGCACCTGTTACTAAGAGACTTCTTACCAGTTTGTTTGTTTGCTCTGAAAAGAAAAACTGTTTACAATGATAAACCCCAGGCTAACAGATTTTCCGCTTTCTGGGAAAACATTACTGCTTAACCATCACCTGCAGGTGTTTTTCCTGCCCATTGTGCAGTGTTTACACTGCTGCTCACACCAGAGCTAGGAGGTGCTTTGGGCAGCATTAGGGATCAGGAGCTTCCCGGTGCTTCAGCCCTGGGCGAAGTGATGTGCTGACAGTGTAACCATTCTGAGCTCAGCACTTTGTGTCCATCTCTCAAAGAAACAGCCAGCATGGACACAAAGACATAAGGAGCCCCAGGCTCCCCCCACTCCCTTCAATGTGTGCTAGCACGCCCCATGCAATGCGTCTCATTTCTTATTTACATTCACCTCGCTTTAAATTGTGGTCCCTGATGCTTGTTACGCCTCTCTCTGCTAGATTAAAGAGCCCTAAAATGTCACCCAGACAGTGTTATCAACTGCCCTCTGCTATTATTGCCTTGCAGTAAATAAAAGGCACTTTCCAGTCATTATTTTATACCCCGCAATCGCATTACTTTTCCAGATAATTAGTTTTCACTCCTCTTATCTTCATTCAACCCTTTCAGTGTTTCTATTGCCTACTTGGGGACCTCCCCTATCTCTCCTCTGACCTCTGGGAGAGGAGCAGGGCAGCATCCAGGGGTTCTCATGAAGAGGACGTCTTATCTGCTCACGGCCCTGTTCAATCTAGTGCTCAGCACAGCCACTGCCTTTGTGCACACCTGGGCACACCACTGAGCACCTGGGAAGAGAAGGTGATGGCTTGCTCACCTGCAAAGCTGCCCCCATTTAGGCACAATCAGCTTGCATGAGACCTGTCAGTCTGTATGACTTAGTACCTACCTGTAGGAGCTTTATCTCCCCGTTTGCCCAACTGCCTTTCAATAGGATACTGTACATGAAAATGATGTTATGCTATGCACTGTTCCCTTCTTTCATGGAGTGCATAAAAATATTACGGCAAAAGACATTCTGATCAAGCTTTCTTGGGAAAAAATAAGTGCAACAACTAACTCAAGTGAAGGTGCTCATTGGACTCTCCCTCCCTTTCTAAATCACTGCTATTTTTTTTTCATTTTGTCAAGAACACATCTAAGTTCCCAGTCGCTGCTTGATAATACATGGGAAGCAGGAATTCATCTTCAGGAGATCAGCCCAACTTCCTAATTCAGTTTGAGAGAAATTTAAAATCTAAGCTATCAAATATACATAGTTAAAAGAACATCAGGAGCCACTGAAGGCCACTTCAGATGACATGCTGCCAAAATGCCCTTTAAGGGCTGCTAGGAAACTGTGTTTAGCTTTCAAATGTAGAGTTTAAACCTGCTGGTATGCCTTTACAAAATAGAGGCAGCAGCACTCTTCCCCAGAATATCCTCACCACACCACACTAGAAATGGAGATTTACTACTTTACTTTGTTTCCTAGTTACCAACATTTTTTTTAGTTTAGTAGTAGAGATGAGCAGTGAAATTTGGCATTCAGACTGTGACTTCATCAAAACCCTTTCACAAATCTCATGCTGCATCTATATATATGTATGTGTATCTGTAACAATTGTAGATTTTCTCAGGCAGTCTTTCCAGAAACGTTTCAGTTATTCACTTTTATCCTGGATGCTCACCCATTCCTGCCCCACACCCCTTCCCCAAAGCCCCATCTGCTATGGGAGCATTCTCTCCCATCTCCTCTCCCCCTTTCCAGCTCTACCAGTCCCTTTACATTCATCACATTAAAGAAAACATTTCATGGTCATCTCTTTTATCTCCTTCAGTGAGCAGTTAATCAGAAAAAATGCTTTCATGTTGCTAAATCGGGGCCAGTGGGCAAAGCCAGGCTGACAAGAGACATTTTCCTCTGCCACTAACCTGGGCTAAATAGTATTAATTACAGAGGCTGAGCTTTGATTGCTGGAGTGTGGTGGGGCTGGCAAGAACTCTCCACTGCCCCTCCACCCAGGCTCTTGCTGCGTATCTCCACTGACACTGGGAAGGAATCAATGGGAGCTGGAGGTGTCTGAAAGGCATCATTTGGGCCTGGAGCTGTGCCCCTCTCTGGGCTGACAGTTGCATTCCCCAGGTGGGAGTCACCTCCCATCACACCGCCAGCAAACAGCTGGTTGTGTATATCAAAATGTGGTGGATGTCTGGAGATGTTCCTGGAGACACTCAAAGTCAGGCTGGATGGACATCTGAGCACCTGATGTAGCCATAGATGTCCCTTTTCACTGCAAGGGAGTTGGACCAGCTGGCCTTTAGGGTCTTTTCTAACTCAAACGATTCCATGAGTCTATGATTCTATGATTCTATGAAAACAGGCCAAAGATCCAGATGCATGAATCATCCTGAGCTCTGCATTGCATGGCTACAACTCAGCAGAGGTTTATGAAAGAGACCACAGTAGGAATGTGCATGGTGGTCAGAGATCTTCCCTTTGGAGGGGTGGCACAGCGTGGGGCTGGAGTCCAGCTGTGGTTTAAGCCAGTTGAGGTGGCCATCCCTTGTGACAGTGGTGATGAGCTCTGCAACCACGCAGCTGGTGAGCAGCACGGCAAGCACAGTGCACAGGGCAGTTCCAGGCTCCCTACAAATTCTGGCCAGACCAACATTTTGAAATGTTTTTTTGATTTGTTTTGTCTGCTTACTGCTGTATATCAAGGCCTGTTGCTCCCAGTGTAAGTATAGCTGCTTTTTCACCACATAAATACTGTTGGTATGAACTCAATTCTGTGTCCTTAGCAAGTCCAAGTCATTTCTTCCCACTCCACAGTATTGCAGATTCCAGGCCCTTCCTTCTCCTCCATGCCGCATGTTTCCATAGCCCATCCTGGACCTCAAGGTGATGGTTTCCTCTACACTGCACATGTACAGACTGAAGCAGCATCATTAGTTCAGCTCCATTTTTTTCCCAATTCACTTTTCTTCTCAAGGAAGCACAGATCTGGTCTTCCCAAACAAAAACAAAATGCTGTGTTCTCCATTGGGCACAGCCTTGGAAAGCCACCTGCATGATCTGACAGCTTAGCTCCATTTGGAGAGCTAAGAAACCACCTAGGGCGGTCAGGGCCCAACAACCAAAAACAGCAAAACCTTCCTATACCAGTAGCTTCCACGAACAAGACACTTAAGGCAGGGATAATTGCAGTTCTTTTGGAAACAGGGCCCTTTGGACTACCTGGATCTCTAGGACAGAAGTCTTAGTTGTCTCGAGTCAAGACTTGTCCGTAGTTGAATTTATACCTTCAAATTAAAGTGCAGCACTTGCGGGAAGAAATAAGTAAGGAACACAAGCACTCCCCATTCTGTCCTTGATGCTCAAGTGTATTTCACACTGGCAGCAGTGTATTTACAGGAGGCTGCAGTTGCATATGTTGTCCTGGAAGTGCTGTTGAAAAGGCACAAATTGGCAACCCAGTGGCTAGGAGAAAGCAAGCATCAAGCAGGGCAGTAAAGAGCCTAGGGGGCGAGCACATTTTCTGGCTGAAAGTTTCAGCCAGCATCCAACAGTGAAGAAAACTAAGGCTTGAGTTGCCATTGCTGAGTTTAGAGTTAATGGCCTATTGATAAGAGTGACAGTTCAGAGCTTGTTGTTGCAGCATACTTCAGGCCACAAACAATGAGGCTGCGTCTTTCTGTAGTAGCTTCAAATATTTAGGGCTCTCCTCATTGCCAGAGAGATGCATGTTTGTTTATTTTTTATAGTGAAAATGTAGATGATAAGAGAGGCCAGCCTGGTTCAAATTAAGCCTCTATCTAGCCCAGCATTTTGTGGAGGCCACTTTTAGTTGCTTCTGTGAGAAAGACAAGAAGCTCTGCAGCAGTGGGATAATGTGTCTGCCAAAAGAGTTCCTCCCTTAGAAGTTGTCGCTCTTGCTTAGAAGTTGTCTTCTGCCTTGAGGCAGGATCGTTTATGTCCAAAGCTACTTGTTTTGACTTTGTTCTTCCTTTGTTTTCAATTCTTCAGGCTGTCAGTGTGAATAATAGATCTTTGGTTCTGGAATACAATTCTCTTAACAAATATTGGCTACCGTGGTAAATTCTGGGGCTGTTGAGTTGCAGAATAAATCTTACCTCCGTTGAGTTTGTGGATGGTGTCTTTGGAGAAGGTAGAGTGTGCTGGTGTGGCACCTCCCTGAGGGTTCTCAGAAGGTCACAATTCCTCCTTGAAAATCTGCATATGCAGAGCCAGACCATCCTCCAGCTCAAACAATGAGCCTGAAGCTCTCATAAGCTCCATATTCAGGATTCTGCTGCCACTTGGTGGCATCCACTCTCTCTTCCTGTCCCCAGGAATGCTTCCTTGGCTTCCAAGAGGTAGCACTTATGAGAAGAGCACATCTGAGCTCTGCATTGTAACTGCCCTCTGAGTTCCCAGGACCCATTCTGGAACCGCAAGGAGCTTTTCCAAGATCATTATTTCCTGTTTGGATCTACACAAAAGCATCACAGATGCTGGCAAAAATTCTGAGAGGATCTCAGGTGCTTTATGGCCAATTTGTAAATGAAAGAGTTTAACCAATCTGGCAACACTAGAAATGTTTTCACAAAGCAGACCAAGGCCTGTGTCTGTCTGCTTATAATTCTGCTCTGCAGCAGTTGCAGTCTCAAAGGAAGGAGCAGGTGGGCAAAGAAACTATCTAGATCATTCCTCTTCTCCACTGAGACTGAAAAGCATAGTTGTCACAAGAGCTGGCAGCAAGCTAGACCTGCTTTGGACACACTAAGATCTAGTAAGCTGTCAGGTTACCACATTGCATTTCACTTCCTGAGGCCACAGGTTGCTTTGCCCTGGGTCAGCAGCCACAAGCTGCTCAGACAGGATGGGAGGTGGCACTCCGTGTGGCAAACCCACAGGAAGCGCTCCAGGCCCACCTTTCCTTTGGAGGCAGGAGGCAGCACTCTGCTCCCACATGCCGCAGGTGGCAGCAGCAGTGAGCGGGCTTGTGTGGCTGGGAAACAAGAGCCATCCAGCACAGGGCAAAGCAATGGGCCTGCCCAGTGGGTGACCTAAGTAGGGATGCTTGCTTTGCAAAGGACTGCAGGGAACCTGGCTCAATGATACTGCAGATGAAAGGACTGATGTCTAGAGTTGACAGCATTCCTACTTTCTTCCATGTCAAGACAAAGTTGAAATCCACCCAGCTCCCGCAAAGACGATGTGTTACCAAGGACCTTCTGCCCATCCCATCCCAGTCCCCTGCCAAGTGGCAAGAGCTGCATCTCCTTCCTCTTTGAGCTTCACCACACTACAGCCCTCCAGCAGCCAGAGTAATGCAGGGCAGCATGCTACTCTCTGCCTGGGTAGAGCAATGCAGGACAGGCACGGTGACATCAGGAGCAGTAAAGCATGAGAGTAAGACCAATAAGGTGTGACCCTTGAAGAGGGAGGGAAGTTGTCCAAAAGCAGAACAGGGAGAGGAAAATGGGATAAGAGTGCTGTGGGCAACATATATTAGAAAATTCTGTACCATGGTGCAACTCTATGTTGGCAGGACACTGCTGCCCAGAGGCACTTCATAGTCAGGCTTGCAGAGCAGGGATTCAAGACAGCATCACTGCAGCGGGCCAAGAGGATGTCTTCATGACACACTCCAGAGCTGTCCCATCTCCTGCTGTTCCTCAGCTCCTGAGCAGCAGGAGAGGAAGGGATGGCCAAAGAATGGGGGAAAGGGGTTGTAAATGCTGAGACAAAATAAGCATCAAAGCCATTGCAAGCTCAGCAGCTGATATTTCACGCTGCTTGGTCTACTGTGAGTACATGCAGATAGAAGGGAAGCTTTGAGGTCATCCATATCCAGTTGTTGAGCATGTGGGCCACTGGGAAGAGCCCTGGGTTTGTGCCACTGCCCATGTGGCTGTGAGCCACTAGCCTGGCTGAGCACAATTGTCCTCCCTGAGATGGAGGCCAACTAGAACTCCATCTGCCTGCACCCTGTCCTTGCTTGCTGCATCTTGTTTCATGAAGTAGGAGGCACTATGTGAGGCAACTATGTGAGAGGCCATGTCTGTGCCCCAGGGGTATCCCTCTCCACCTTGGAGACCTCAAGTTTTGGGGTAAATGGCCTAGGCAATAAAGAGCGGTGGAAGGTGCTGCAGAAGTTCTGGGACTTGTTACGTGAACACATCAAAGAGGGTCTCTCCTTCATGTCAGCACTCCGTGCAGACAGCTCTGAAGAACCCCTTCCAAGGACAATATGAGGGAGAACTCCAGTAACCTTACAGTGTGGAGCCCTGCCAGTTGCTTAGAGCAGCCGCTTTGGCGGCTGCTAAAGGGGCGCCTTCTCCGCTTCCACCCTAATTGCCCTTAATTGGCTCCTGCCTGTTGGCAGCAGAACAGCAAGGGCTCTCCAAGGCTTGCTGCGCCGGAGTGACTATGCTTGGAGAAGGATGGCAGGCCCCTGCCTTGCCCCACCTCCCTCCTGCTATCCCCACCCACGATAGCAATACAATAGCCTTCCAAAAAACAGCCTTTTCTGTCTTTGTAGGATTCTGTCTTTCTCGGCCCTGCTCCCTTCTTCTCTGGAGGGAGCTTTGCTGGGCCGGTGGGGCAGGGAACTGTGCAGGGCCTGTGCCCTCCAACCACAGGGCTGTGCACATGGTGGGACTGGGGTGAGGGGGATATAAGCGTTGTCCCTTTGTCTAGCTCAGGAGCACACTTTGTTGCAATGAACCCTGCTGCTTGCTGGGGCTGCAAATGAAAACGTTAGAGCCGTGAGGCCCACCATGCAGAACTAGCATCCTAGGGGAATCATCTTGTCCCACCTCACACAGAGTCCCACTTTCCATTGAAGTGCTGTTGTCTCAGTGCAGCCAGGAACTGCCTTCTCTGGCTGATTTCCCCATTACTGCATTCCCTGGGGAGTAGACAGGACCCCTCTTCTCTGCCTCTCTGTGTCCTGGTACAGAGCAAAGGCACATGAAGCACAGGTCCCTCACTGCCCCCCTTTGTGAGAAGGGCTCTTCAGGACACTGTGGGCCACAGCAGCCCCCCTGGCTCCAGTTTCCTGTGGCAGACCTCCCTGCCCCACTCCTTGAGACACCCACACAGTCCATCTCCTTGTGTCTGCAGGCAGCCGGGAAGCCACAGCATGAGGAGCACCTTGTAGCCCCATCCAGGCACGTCTCCGCTACCTACCTCCCCACTCCCAGCCAAGCCAAAGCCTTGCCGCAGTAGCAAAATATAGCCCAGCATCTCACTGGTCCCTCGTGGTTGCCCGCGTGCCAGCCAGGGCCAATGTGTGCCAGCAGTGAGCACGATGTGAGCTGACAGCAGCCAGGGAAGGCAAACACAGGATCCAACACAAACCAGACTCCAATGGAGGGAGCTGCGATGTCTTTCCCGCGGAGGTTATTTTTACACTGTTTATCAAAGGCTTGCTGCTCTTGGCATCGGGGTGGCAGGCTATTTTTGGATGCCTGCTTCACCTCTATGTGGAGATGGGCTGGCATAGGCTCGTCTCCGCTTCTGCCTGGCACCCACAGGCCTCCCGCAGTCCCTGAGGTTTGCCCCACTAAGGTCATCGCTGACTGCTTGCTCACACGCAGAGCAACTTTTTAAATAGGAGGTCTGAGCTCAGGCACAGCTTTGTAATTAATCTTTATTAGCAGAAATCCTCACATCCATTCCTGCTATCGGCGGTGACACAGCTGCTTGGGTGTGGGCAAATTATACACTTTGTCCTGCTATTGTCCTTCAGAATGGTGACATATGTCCCAATCTAAGCTCTGGAGCTTTGTATTCAAATGATGCCTGTGCGGCTGGCAGTCCATGTGCTGCTGGAGTGCTGCTTTGCTGCCACTGCCCTTCGAGAAGAGCAAGGCCATATTTCCATACTGGGAATATGGGACAAGTAACTAGGGCAGACTGACTGAACTCAGCACATGCCCTCTTCTCTGTGGATGGGCAAAGGCTATGAGAGGTTTCCCTGAGGTTCAAGGTCAGGAGAGGTGGTGTGGTGAAGTGAGGTGAGGGGGCTCAGAGTAACTTCAAGGGGATGGTTGGGGCGCAGCAATTGTGTGCCAGAGTCAGTGACAACACAGACTAAAATGGCATTGCAGAGCAAGCAACTGGGACTTGAGGTTAATAATAAGCTGCTTGAGCAGAAGAAAATCTGTCCTTAAATGAAGCTCACTGGGACGGTGCTTGGCCCTGATATAGATACCCACAAGAGGCAAAACAAATGACTGGCCTCATTACTGAGCATCGCTCACACAAAGTGATCAGCACTGGCCATGCTACCCTTGGGATACCAGGAGACAGGTCCTAGAAAAGCCGCCTTCAGCAAATTCAGGGATTTCCTTTTGCTAACAAAGCAGATGAAGGAAGATTTTCTACATTCAAATATGACTTTGGAGCATCAAAGATATGTAGAGGCCAGAAATGATGACAGAAGAAAGCCAGTGATGGTTTGACTGAAATTTTGGACAAAAAGAGAAAAGATGTGTCTATTCTTACAGAAAGAAATTGGATTAAAAGGTGAAAATCTGGCAGGGATGTCTGGATATCCTCCAAGCTGGGAAAGCATGCACAACCATGCTCTTCAGTCCTACAGGGAGACAGATTTCTCTCGAATGAAAGAATGGTGAGGGTACCAAAGCCTCATCTGCATATGCTCAGGAGAAAATTAGGGGGAACCCACTGCTACGTGTGACAATAGCACTGCCTGCTCCCCCAGGAGGTGACAATCTGCATGGGCAAGGCAGGCACAGGAGGGTAGGAACTTTGGGTAAGAATTTCAGGGGTGGCAGATCAGCAAGCTGGAGCTCAGTGGGGTAGGGAATTAAGGAGGAAGAACCAAAGGAGAAACATGGGGCAGGGAAGGGAAATTACACTCCACACTGAGGACAATGGTATTCAACAATACCTGCCAGTGCCAGTGAGTGTGAGATTTCTGTGCCAGCTTGAGGCTGTCTGTCTGGGGAAACACAGGCACTCCAACTTCTGAGTTAGAGCATGTTTATGGCAAGTCCCTTTGTGTGCCGAGGCTCCTGGTATGTAGCAACAAGATGAGGAGAAATGGCTTTAAACTGGAAGAGGGTAGATTTAGACTAGACGCCAAGAAGAAAATCTTTACTGTGAGGATGGTGAGACACTCTAACAGGTTGCCCAGTGAGGCTGTGGATTCCCCCACCCTGGAAGGATCAAGGCCAAGCATGAAGGGGCTGTGAACAACCTGGTCTAGAGGGATGTGTCCCTGCCTATAGCAGGGGCATTGGAACTAGATGATCTTAAAGGTCTTAAAGGAATCACTCTGTGATTCTATTATATGATTCCATGACGTGGGACCACACTGCCAGCAGGAAATCTCACTGTGGGCATGGAGACATGAGATGTTGCTGTGGTGAGTAAAGGCTGTGCCACGTGGCATGGTCATACATGCACATTCATCATGAAAGGGTTCAAAGGAAAAGTCATGTCCTTGGCTCTTCCTCTTACTAACAGGGAGGAACTATGGACTGTACGATGAGCAGGAAACCTACAGCAGTGACCACGAGAAACTGGAGCCTGCCTGGACGAGGGATGAGTTCACAGTTCCCATCCAGAGACCTCAAGAGGACAGGGTTTTTTGGAGGAAAATAAGAGAAGGGAAAAGAGGAAGACAAACCACCAGCCAAAACCAGGCTTTACACAGCCTCCTGCCGAGCTTGCTGCTTACCCTGATGCTTGGGCCAAGAAGACCAATCCTGTGGGCCACCACACAGCCCTGGGGGACCCAGGAGAGGAAGGGAGGTGATGGCTTAGCACTCAGTAGCACTCCCCTGCTCCTTCAGCAGCACTGAGAGGCAATGTGAGGCAGAGCAGCTGCTGTGGAGACTATCCTCTCCTCCTTTGTAGGGGGAAACAAAGAGCCCAGGGAGGGAAGGAAGTGGCTGTAGCAGTGGGGTGAGCACCCACTGCTTTCCAGGCTGATGACGCCCCTTCTCCCATCTCCTTTTGCTGCCCAATCACTGCTCGCACCCCTTCTCCCTCCCTGCACAGTGACTGGGAGAGAGAAAAAAAGAAAAAAAAATAAATAAATGCAGAAAAAGGAGAGCGGGAGGAAGCGCGTGGGGAACGTGGGCTGGCAGGGAAACAAGGAGGGCAGCCGGGAGCTGCTGCCAGGGTGCTGGGGGCTGCGGGCACCTACGTGCGGCCTGCAGCGTGCGAGGGCCATGCGTGCCGGGCCACGGGCAGTCCTGCTCCTCCACGTGCCTCAGCCGGCAGCTCAGCAGCTGGCAGCAGCACAGTGATGGCAGGCTGCAGCTGGCCATGGGTGGCACGTGCCACCCGGCACATCCCTAAGGCCAAGCGAGTTGATCGTGAGCTTCTCAGCCGGCTGGAAAGCTTTTCTGGCACCCTGACCCACCTGCTGGTTTCGGCTCAGGAAGGAGGAACTGTGACTGTCCCAAGGCCACATGCCTCCTCCTCTGATTCCGTGCTCAGGAGCACGCTGCCTGCCTGCCGTGCCAGCAACATGCAGGCTGTGCACACTGCTTGTGCTCTTGAGGTGTCCACAGGGCAAAGAGAGGTCCTTACAGCCCTGCTCACAGACACCTCCCCACGTCCACCCAAAATGCACACTTCAGGCTCAGGCACACTTCCACATTCACATCGAACCCAGAGGGAAGGCAAGGGAATGTGCAAAGACAATGGGAAGGAAGGAGAAGGCAAAGGGAAGGCAAGGAAAAGAAGAAAAGAAGAAAGGAAAGAGCAGGCACAGTGGAGCATTTTTTAAGACAAGGTTTATCCCCATGCACCCCTGTGTGTTATGTCATAGGTCAGCTAGGAGTTAACTAAACCTTTGTCTCATTCTCCTCATCTCCCGAAGATGAACGAGGTTTCCAGCTGTTTCACAGCCGGAGGTGTGCTGAACTCATGAGTCAGCAGCTTCGGTAATGGTTACATGCACGTGGGTGACACCACTGGGGTTGGAAAGTCCCAGCAGTGTCAGGCACTGGACAGCAGGCACGTAGCAGCTCAGCTGCTCCAAGCCAGCCCTAGTGTGACCGCAGCCATGTGTCTCCATGTGGAGGGGAGCACACGCTGCTCTGAGGCAGTTCCCGCTGCCACGGTCCTCATGCTGATAGCTGCCAGCCTCGTGTCACTGCTACCAGTGCCCACGTTCACCCACTTATGACCCAGACAGTGCCCCTGGGCAGCATCTAGCTGCCAGAGGGCAAAAGCATTAAAGGGTGTTAAATATATAAGCAGGCCTGGCACACAGTGACCGCTGCATGAAAGCAGCTCCTGACATCTTCCTGTCCATACTGCGCCTTGCTGGCCTGGCCCAGGCCCAGGCATTGGCTCTGCCCCTGCCCCTCACCCCTGCAGCATAACAAACCACAGTCATCTGTAGTGCAAACACACTACATAGCAAAATAATAATTTCCCTTGTGAGAGGTGATGTAGGTTTCCTGAAGCAGATGTGTAAGTAAATACCTATAAAACATGACTAAGCTAGATTGGAGATAGCTTGTACACCCTTCACTCACCCTGGCCTGCCTTTGTCATGCTCAGTGAGGTAGGACAACCGGGGCAGCCTGACTCAAGAAGCTACTGTGAGTAGGTATGCAAAGCCCATGCTTCTGGGTGCACCCAAAGCCTAAAGAGCAGACATGGGGGCTCTTCAGTGTCATGCTTCTAATGGATGGTTATCTAAAGTTCCGTTTGTCTGTCTGTCTTCTGCTTGCCATCATTCATGGCAGAAATGTGGTGCCAATTGTGATGCTTGCACCAACTGAAGGTCCCAAGAGGTTTGATTCTGCCTTTCTGCCTCTGGAAATCACTCAGATTTAACTCCAGTAGGAGCATTACACCTGAATGCAGGTGAGGGAAACCAGGTCTTGCTGACAACACAGAAAAGGTGTTGAAGGCCCTTTTACAGGCACAGACTTTTCATGGCAAGGAACCCCTTCCTTCTCCTTGACCACAGCAGGAAGCAAGCAGGTCACAGGGGGAAGGAGGAAGATCAAGAAGCAGAAAGCATGGATGTGGATGAAGAGCTGAATGAGTAACTGGGTCAGACAGAGAAAGGGCATGCAAGAAGGAGCTGAGTTAAGGGATGAACTGGATGGACTGGAAAGGAAGACATTGCTCAAAGGGAATTGCAGGGGTAGTTTAAGCAGAGAACTACCTGGGAGAGGGGCTGCCTCCATGGCTGCTCAGCCTCCACTGGATCCCAAGTGAGCAACAAATCAGCAGCCATGTGAGTGTAGAGGGAGATGAATAGGTGGGAATTACCAGCATCCGGAAAGCTGAGGAGATGTCCAGACCCAGAAAGGCAAACACAGAAAGGAGCAGGAAATGCAGAAGCAGCCAGGCCTCTGCACTGACAGGAGGCAGGAGAATGAAGGAAATGATGAAGCAGAACTGGCACACCAGGAAACAGCCTGGCCCCGCTATGCACTGCCAGCACTGCTTTGGGGAGCTTAGCATCTGAGTGCTCCGTTAGGGAAACGGTGCTCTGGAATTAACCTGCTTGTTAGTGAGATCATTCTTTCTTCTCAGCTGGAAACCTGACCCCGTCTCCAAACTTATTTTCCAGACTAGAAGCTGACGTTCATGGAAAACTTCAGGCCCAGGGTCTAAATATTGAGACTTTGAGATTGTCAGTGCTGAGGTTCAGCACTGCAGGCTGCATAGGTACCTCAGATGTCCCTCTGCTTTGTTGCAGCTCTGCTGGTGGCTCAGCTGAGGAACAGGAGCGCTCCCACAGTGTTGTGGTGGTTCGTCACGCTCCACACACAGTCACCAGGCAGTCCATGGGCTGGCTAGCCTGAGGTTTGCAAGAAAAGCAAACCTGACAGTCTGCAGACAGAGGCCAAATCCTGGTGGCAAGGGGCCAGGGCATAAGAGGGCTCAAATGGCACATATGATATCAGGCCTCCTGTCTGCTGCAAAAGGAAACCAATCCTACCAGCACCTCCAGCAGCAGGAGGAGGGAACATGCTTTTGGAAGTGTTTTCTGGCTTGAAGGATCGTATGTATGAGTGTGGATGTGTCAAACACTCTCAGGCATGGCTTTTGTCACGGAGTCATGCCTCTGCCAGAGCATCATCTTGCTTTTGAGGTTTGGAGTAATTTCCACCTGGTCATACCTGAGACATGAGCCCTGGTGTCGGCAGGCACACTGCACCCGCTTGGCACCACCTGCCTTACACGCGGCTTTTCCAGAAGCATTCGGCCCATATCCAAGGCAAACAGTAGTAGTGATGCCATGTCACTGCAAGCATCTGCAGGAGAGCCAGCCGCAGGCAAGCAGCCTTTGTGGAGCTTGGGGGGAGGCTGGGCCAGCTCTCGGCCCTCAGCCCAACATTTGCCATGACACCCAGATAATATTTGTATGTGGCTGGCAGGTGCTTTGGCTGAGGCGGTGTTTAAAGTGTGTGGTGAAGGTGTCAATTATACCTTGTTCCATGCACTGTAGAGAGCTTGAGGAGCAGCCAGGTTTGCAGGCATCTCCCCTGCTTCCGGCCTGGGTTGCACACAGGCTCCTGCAAAGCTGCAAAAAGCAGTAGGGGAAAGCAGCAAGGTATCTCCCCAGCAGGTACATGCCCTCAAGGCAGGTTACACTACTGTGGGCTGCTGCCAGCCTCCCTCTGTCCCATCCCCATTTTGTTGGGAAGGGACTGGTGATGTCCCACAAGAAGGCAGACAGCAGCATGCTGCCAGCGCCCCAGCCCTGCTCTGCCAGCTGAAGCCAGGTTCCCTGCTCAGTTTGGAGAGCTTAGGGCACGCCAGTTGGGAGGCTGGAGGGAACCAACATGCCAGGTGTCTGGATGGATGGGTGGCCCCATGGGGGTGAGATTCCCCGCTCCTACAGCACTGAATAACCATTATCCAGGCTGCCTACAAAGGCAGTGGGCAGACGTGATGGCAAGCACAGCCACAGCTCGGCACTTGTGGGAACCAGCGGAAACCCTCCCGCTTCCCCCTGGACTCAGCTCAGCTGCGCTGGCAGATTTGCATTGGCAGCCCGGCAGTGGGGAAGCTTGCCCACCCCTTGCCCGCACGCTGCCAGCGTCCTGCCAGCACCCGGAGCCTTTCACCCGTGTGAACTTTTGTCTCTCGTGTGAAAGGGGACCATTTTCAAAAGGATCGTTTAAACATTGGCATCTTAATTAGAAGCGGGCAAATGGCAAGGGAGCCATACCTTTGGCTTAAAGCACACCTTTGCTGAGGCTGCTACAGGGCCCCCTCTACACCACCAGGTGCTCAGAGAACTCAGCTCACACACTTTATCCATCCTGTGCTGGCAGCCCATGCAGCACCCTGCAGCCCCCTGTCATTCCCACGTTACACATGGCTCAGTACGTGCCCCCTTCATCCCCACTCCCAGCCTCCCGCTGCTCTCCCAGCCCCAGCTTCAGCCCCCTCCTGGTCACCCATTGCTCCTGACCCTTTTGTCACCTACAGCTATTCAGTCTATATCCATTACTAAATGAAGCATCCTCTGTGAAGCGTCAGAAAAGCACCGGCTGTACAATGTGCCCGGAATGAAAAGGAAAGGCTGTTAACACCACTTGGAAAGAGGCCTGCATTTGACAACAAACACGGCCAAGTTTCGAGCTCCTTGCTAATTAGTCTATTAGCTATATGAGTATAAAAAGCCTCTCACCATCCCGTGCCGGTCCTCTCTTGCGCTGCAGCCCTGTCACCTCAGGAATCCCCTGCCCCGTCTCCATGGCGCGGTGCTACGTAGGCATCACACCAGCGGCTGCCTGGCCACTCGCCTGCGCCTGGACGCCAGAGCCAGACAGGAATGGTTCCTCTCCATGGATTTTCTCTGATGGACAAAAGCTGCCTAAACGAAGGAGCCAAATCCCAGCAGCACCTGGGATGCTCAGCCAGGAGACGAAAGGGCATCTTGCAGCACCCCGTGCTCACAGCATGGATTTCCTCAGATTGACCATGCCAGGAACACCCTGTAGAGAAGGTGCTGGGGACAACCCTGGGGATGGGGACAGCTCCCTGGGGATCCTTCAAATGGGAAATGAGTAGAACCATTTCCATTCCTCCCAATGCCACCACCTATTTGGCAGCTTTCTGGCAACGCAGTTGGTCAACCTGTCAAAACATCCATTCATCCACCTGTCTGTCTGTCCGTCCGTCCGTCCATCCATCCATCCATCCATCCATCCATCCATCCATCCATCCATCCATCCATCCATCCAGGGAATGGGTTAAACAGCCCCTGTCCCACCCGGCAAGGCCAGTCTGGGCTTCCAGGCATGGAAGGGAGAGGCTTACAGCTGGGGCTCATTACGGGGCAGCCATAAAGAGGGTGGAGGCGCTTCCTCCCACACTGATCAGAAGAGCCTCGCAACTGTGTGCCCTAGAGCCAAGGGATGAGGTCCAGGGCTTGTTTACTACCTCCTGTGAGACAGGGGAGCATTCCTGGGGTTTTGTCTGCTCCAAGGAGAAAGCCAGCTAACCATACAAGAAGGAGATTATGTTTATGTGCTCCCTGAAGTTAGGGACCACTTGGTGACAACCTGCACTGTTCTGGTTGACTTCTTCAGATCAAGAAGGCCTGGTCTGACATGTTTGCCTTGGGATTTTTATTCATCTAATGTATCCCCCACTGGGAAACAGGAAGGAATATGGTTTCCTAACCTTTTCCTAAGGATACCCTGCTCATAGCGCCAGATCTGTGAGGACAGATGCGCCTCTGCTGCCTGAAAATAGTGGGTTGCAGCAGCAAAGGGGCCAATCCATTCCTGTTACACATGTTGTTGACTTGTAGAAATCAAGAGAAAGGAAGAGACAGCCTCTCTGACGTGTCAGTGATGCACATGGATATAAATGAGCGGCCACAGTGCGCTGAGGGATTGACAGCAAAATCTTTGGGCACTGAGCTCTCTTCACACAGACAGGCTGTTCAAAAGACTTAGAGGTCTAGGAGGAAATTCATTAAATCCTAAGGGATAAAATAATGGCACAGGAACGAAGGAGAAGCCATTTTGTCCTGAGGATGGCATGTTGCCTGGCCATCGACAGATGAGTGGAAACCCACATGCCAAGGGATGCCGGAAGCATGGCTTTTTCCCTTGGAACGATGAGGAGCTCCAAATGCGAAATGTATGACTCATTTTCTCAAACACCACGGTCAAGCATGGAGGAGAGGAGGTCATGGTACTCCTCCAAGCTCAGCCCCCAGAACAAGCTTGCCAGATACCAAAATGAGATGTTATGAGACATTTGGCTGGTGTAGCTGGTCTCCCCACTTCACACCCTCAAGCAGTGAAGCAGCGCTGGCTGGTAGAAATCAACAGTGCAGACACAATCCCTTTTGGTTTCCAGTGAAAGCTGGGAATTTCTGGAGCTGTTTGTAGCTCCTGAGGGTTTCTGAGTGAACAGATATACCTCTCCATCCCAGTAGGAATGAATCAGCTGCTGGGGCCAAGCAGGACAGCCAGAAAAGGTACTTTCCGAGGTCTGTGTTTCATTCTCCAATGTGGCCCTTTTCTTCTCCCCTCTATGCACAGAGGATTTGGTACTCTCTATGGGATGGCCTTGTCAAATACTCTTGACCTGCTACATGAAGCCTTGAAGGAAGGTATTCCCCTTAGTTTGATCCCCCACCATTGCGGTGAGATGAGTGTGGAACAATCCTTTATTAAAAGGTCATGAGATCACCAAGGTCACTGGTCTGTGAAATCACTGAGGAGCAGAAAATGGATCACTGGCCTCTGAAAATCCTATAAAACTGTGGGGAATGTCTCCACTCCAGCCCTCCTCTGCTCTTGACAGCTTTTTACACCACAGAGGCCTCCCTTGCTTCAGTGCTGTAATCCAGGCAACAGCCAGCCCTTTCCTTGCCAATGCCTCCCTTGATGCACACTGTGGGTTGGCTTTTCTGTGTCATCGAGGCTTAGGGCCTTGCATTTCAATCCAGCCTCCACCCAGCTTCTGTGAACGTGCTTATCCTCCACACAGAGACAGGCGTTGGCTTGAGCCACTCTTTGAGATGCTTTTGGGTTTGAAGGGGGTGGTTTGTGTGCTTCACAGTGGGCTGAACCGCAAAAGCATGAGGAGATTTCTTGTGCAAGATGTGCAGCTGCAGGCTATGGCACCAGGCATGTGTGAAAAGAAAGGCAGCTCAGACCTGCCTTTAGCAGAGTCCTGGTGAAGGCTGGCACAGCTCTGAAGGACTGCTGTGGATTAGCTTTCCTCACCAGCTTCGTTTTGTTATCCTCCTAAAGAGGAGCTGCAAGGCCTAAGGAAGAGTCTTCCATCTCTTGCCTTCATAAAAGCTCATTCAGGGACTGATATTTGCTCCACACTTGCATTTTACCCTGGATTAGTGGTTTAACTTCAGCCACAATAAAAGTTAGTCTTCATACATCACTTCTCTAAGTATTCCCTTGATATTCAGCCAGAAAAGGATGAGGAATCCATACAGGAAGCTTTCTCATCTGCTTCTTGCAGACAAGAATGATGCAATGAGCCTTTTTGGTTGTCCTCATTTCTGCCTTTGACCACCTTGGGTTTGAAAATTTCTAGAGAAAGTACTTGGTATGAAGGTGATAGGAACTCCTACAGGCTTAAAGAGGTGAAAGTCTGACAATCTAATCTTATGCCTACTGGAAATGGAGAACAATCCATCCCCTTCCTTTTTTTAGGCATATTAACGTATCTGAACCTTGTTACAATTTCCCTTCCCTTTTCTCCTTTGCAGACTAAACAAATATAGTCCTTTCAACCTTTACTCATATGTCATGGTTACTAGGCTGCTTCCACAGACTCTAAGCAGTTTACACCTACCTCAAATTGTATTGCCAAAAACTGCTGACATCCAGAAATCACAAGGCGTTCCCACTTCTGCATGAAATCGAATGGTTGCAGCATATGTGGTATATGTGGCCCTTTTGCTTACATGCCTCAGTAGAGGCATTTGTTTTCACATCTGTGTGCTGTCAGGTCAGTAATGACACCCATGTCCTTGTTGCCCTCTGGATATGCACACAGCGGATTATCTTTCTAAATTCTGAGGTTTGCATTTGCCCCCACTGAACTGCATTCTGTTTATATCCATTTCATCAGTGTCACAATATCCTCGAACTCCCATGCTGATCTCCAAAGGGCCTACAGCTGCCACTTGTCCAATCATTGGCAGCAAGTGTAATATGCCTCTTCCAACCCAGCACCCAGGCTGGCAAGACAAGCAGCTCACCATATGAGAGCCAGGACACGACATCCACATCCCCTACAGCCCCAAAGCCCTGTTGTAGGAAGCAGTCCAGCAGCTGACAATCTTCACTGGCTATTACTTCTCACCTTGCTGTCTCAGTCAGGCTTACAAAGAGCTTGCCTGCTCCAGGGACCAGCAGGTCCGCAGTCAACTAGCTGCATTTCCACTCCTTTGAGGCCAAGTACTATCTGCCATTTCTTCCTAGTCATCTAGAACCTTATACCTTCTTCCTTAGGCAATTATTACCATTCTGGAGATGGTTTCAGACAGGATTTCAGCAGGGCCAGCTGACAGAGAAGGGAGAGCTTCACGTGAGGTCAGCAGTGAGAGGATGAGGGGGGACATTTTTCTGCACTGGCTGGGGGATGCACAGCCTCTGCCCCATTAAGGGAGCCCACAGGTGCTGAACCAGCATCTTCCACAGCACACAGAGGGTACGTGAGCTTGCAGACAGCATCCTGCAGCATCTGGCCTGTTTACATAGCAGGGAGTTTTTGTTAACATCAGGAGTTTGGCCAACGAGGGGAAATTTTACAATTGCACCACTGAGCTCTGTTGATTCAAAAGGAAGAGTTAGCTTCAAAGCAGAGCAGCCTCCACGTAGCCAGGCTCACGTAGCCTGGCCAGCTGCACAATGAAGCATTTGAGTGGAGGGCCTGTAGGCTGCTGGATGGATGCACAGCATTCACACAGGGCAGGGAGCACTCTCGCTAGGCAGCTGGCAGCCAGGGAACTGGGGAGCACCCTGGGAACAGGGCAGGCAGTGGAAGAACAAAGGCTGGGACATGAGGCAGGGCTGGGGTGCTCGGTGACACCCCCTCCATCAGGCAGGAGCTGGCAGCCACCCTGGGCACCCAGAAAGGGACAGGGGACCAGCAGGCCACTGAGTTCCCAGGCCCCTGGAGGGGATGCACAAAGTGCAGTGCTGCACATCGGTGAAGGGGGCTGCCCTGGTCTCCCCTCCCAGGGCTGCTTTCTGTTTCTTTTCCCAGACAGGAGAGGCCCAACTCTTCGGTGAACCCTTTCGCCTTGTCCTTACCTCTAGCCATGAATGAATTTATTCTTTGCCCCGCTTTTTGGTCCAGCGGTTTTCCCAGCCAGGCAGTGAGAGGGGGAGGTGTGACACCCACTGCTCGCTTGCATCTCCCCTGCCCGCCACAGAGCCAGGCAGCCCCGCACACCATTAATTACAGGGGACGGAAATGCCCCGTGCCCGATATCCGGTGCGGCTGAGTGATGACAGCCCGCTAATCATTTCCAGGATTTGTGATTGGAGTTAAAGGGCTCGGTGCTCCCTCAGCAAGTGTGGGCAGACAGCTGGGGGAAGGGAGCAGCCCCTGCTCGGGAAGGGCAGCGATTAAATTGCACTGAGTATTGCTGTGCCTCTGGGGTGGTTCAAGCACTGGCTAGATGAGAAGTGATTTATGAGCCTATGGGACCACTACCCATGTCTCAGAGGAGAAGTCCCAACAGAGAGCAGTTTTACAGCTTTGCGAGATGCAGACCTTCCTCTTCTCATACCCAGTCACCTCCATCACAGACATGATCCCTCACTGCCTCCTAGTGCTCCTGTGTGATGGCAGGTCCTGCCTGGGAGAGCCTTCTTGCACACCTCCTCCTCACTACAGTGCCCAGACCCAGGGGCTTTTCTTGCAGGAGCAGCACTTGGTCAGAGGCCCAACTCTCTGGTGGCCCCACGAGCTCCAGACATGACATGTGGCCCAGAAGTGCAGGACACTGAAGGCAGCAAAACCATTTATTGTTTCTCATGTCTTTGCTTGAGTCAGTCATAGAACCGCTAAGGTTCCACCGTGCCCACCAACCATGTCCCTCAGTTCCACATCCACATGGTTCTTGTACACCTCCAGGGTTGGTGACTGCACTGTGGTGGATCATCCAGGGTATGAAGCAAGGAGCCTGTAACTGGCTGTCATGGTCTTCCCCGTGCATCTCCACCCTGGCCCCAGCTAAGATCTTCTGAAGGGAGGCTTGGGGCAAAGTGCTGTGAAAATGGGCTGGAGAGGGTTATGAAAAAGAGCCAACAAGAGGGTGGGATGCCTGGAGGGCCATAAAGAGGCTTTTAAGGAGTTGTGTGAAAGAAAAAAGAGATTGGACCATACAATAGCAGTGTAATAATGTGCTGTCTGTGGGACATGTACAGGACAGACTGGGAGCCTTGGGAGCCTCCCATGGCTAGACAGCCATCTTCTGCAAGAGGAACGTCACTGTAAGTGATCTCTTGTGTCAACGAGCATTGGTGCCAAGCCCATATCTTTTGGGATAATCCTCACTGCTTGATTTCCCAGATAAGATTTTTACCAAGATTACTTGCTCCCAGTTTAAAACCATGACTTGTTTTCCACCCTCAGGTGGCTATATTCTCCTGACTGACTTAAGCAAGGCCAGGTCATGGATAGTTGTGGCACCATGGGACATGGTGGTGATAGGTCGATGGCTGGACTAGATGATCTTGGTGTTCTTTCCAAAACTGATAATCCTATGGTTACATGATTCTTTGATTTCCTTCAGAGATCATCAGCACAGGAAACTCCTTCCTTGCTTAGTTACCAGACACAGAGTCTGACAGCCTTTTCAGGCCCCAGCTGCCCCAGCAAGGCCAGGAGGGTGTTTGCAGAGAGCACGGGATGAAATCCTCATTTGGGAGGTCTCCTCCCCCTCCTCACAGCCTCAGAGTGGAGCCCAATGCCCAGCCAGGAGCCACTACGAGCAGTCACTATTTGATGTGAAATCTCCATCCTAAGCCCAGGGCTCAAGATAGATACAATTAACAGATTTGATGAAACAGCTCAGATAAAAGAAGGTACCTGTTGAATGCTGTACCAAGCCCTGCCCAGGGCTCTTCACATTTCGAAGAGCAAACATGCAATCAGGAGTGGGAATTAATTGCCAGGGCTGGTTTATCACGGCCCTCCCTCCCTGCCTCTCACGGAGGCTCACACCCCATCTGAGTGCCAGGCTGCACGTACGGCAGCAGCACTCTGACTAAGCCTCGCCCAGGGCTCACAGGCAGCACAGTCCCATCCCTATGGCCCAGCACCTCCTCCTTCCAGGCATGAGGGTCCAGCCGCCACTCATGCATCTTCCTACAATGCAGAAGCTGCTCCCAGATAGAGCCAGTTCCCTCCAGGTGACTCCTGGGGATGCAGCCTGCTGGCTATCTAGGGAATGGCCACGGGGCCAAGAAGAGCTGGGGGATGCCCAGGTGCTGATTTGCTTCCAGGAGCAGGATGGCAGCTATGTAGACAATGCAGAGAGTGTGGTGGAAGACCCAGGTCCAAACTTACAGCAGAGCTGGGAGACAGGTACCAAAATAGGACTGTGCACCTGCAGCTGTGGGTGGTGAGGAGTGGGGGACCCCGGCCCAGCCTTCCCAGCATGCTTCCTTCATGGCGTGGGTGGGCAGCATATGGCTCAGGGCCCTCCCCTGGCTCCTGATGGGCTGCATCTCCCATCACCCCACGGTGGCCTCTTCCGCCATTGGTCCCCAAGGGCTGAGTCCATCAGTGGTGTTCAGATCAGCCCGTCCCAAGTTGTTGGAGCAGTTCAGCATTTGCATGTCTGAACCATTCAAGTCCCTGCCACCACTGTGCATGTGTGCTGCTTATGTCTTTCTTTTGTGCTGGGTCCTGGTTGGAATACGTGGCACCTCGATCCAGAAATGGCCATGCCAGGGATGCAGCTTGTAGGGCTTGGGTCTTAAAGAGAACTTGGAGAGTATTTAGATCTTGGGAGATAAAAGAGCAGACTTGGATGGAAAATATGCCAAGGGAGAAGGAAATCTAATGAGCTCAGGGAGAGGGGCCTGTGGGAGGGCGCTGCAGGGAGCGTACTCTGGGAGATGGCAAAGCACAAGGTCTGCACACACACAGCAATTCTGTGTGCGATGTGCTGCCGGAGCAGCGGCAGGGAAGGGATTCCAACATGACTCAGATGGGCGCTTACTGAGAGGAAGGAAAAGGTCCAGAGGACAAACAGCAGGCAGTCAGGTGGAGAGCCTCCTCCCCAGAGCACCGCTCCCACCCTCACGTACTGTGGGCTCCTGCAAGCAGGACCACTGCAGCAGGGGGAAGGCATCCACTCCACCTGTCCAGCTCACATCAGCAGCAATGGGAGAGCTCCTCAGTGTGCAGTTTCATAAACCACAGCAACAGCCCAGCATGGAGGTGAGCTGGTGAGCTGCCCGCTGCAAAACTCACCCTTCTCCCCACACAATTTGAGTTTGTGCTGCATTTCTTGACTCCTCAAGTGCATGGCAGAGTGCTGATGGAGAGCATGGGCTCTCACAGGATGTTTGTTCCAGAGAGCATATGTGCTGTCCTGAAATGGCACAGCGTGCTGCAAAGGGCTCTCTCTACCACTCCTGAAGGATGTACCCAACCTGGCACTAAATCTGGCTGGCCCAAGTGCCAAAAGCAACAAAGCTCTGGTCCCATAGGCTTCCATATGAGTCATTTACCCCCAGCATGAGGCCTGGGCTGTGTCCTCATGGTGACTAACTGTTGGCACTGGCAGCTCCCAGGTGTCTGTATGCTAGGTGTATATACCCACCTAGCTGCCACCCTCTCCCAGGAGCATCATGCACACACACACACAGCCTTTGGGCTCTGCCACTGGTGCCTCACACAGCCCCTGGCCCCTCCGTGCTGCTTTGTTGCCTGCCCTTGTCTTGGCTCAATGGCAGCGCAGCTGTGCTGCAGGGGACCCAGATCTCTCTGGGAACAAGGACTCTCAATGGCAAAAGTCCCCATAATGTAGCTCAAAAGCCCTGGTGCCAAACCTGCTGCCAGCCTCTGCTCATGATTCATGGCACCTGTCCTTTCTCCCAGCATCTTAGAATCATAGAAAAGTAGAATCACTACAGTTGGAAGAGACCTGTAAGATCATCTACTCCACCCACCAGCTCACTCACACCATGCCCACTGATCATGTCCCTCAGTGCCACATCCACACAGTTCTTGAACACCTCCAGGGACAGTGACTCCGCCACTTCCTTGGGCAGCTTGTTCCAGTACCTCAACACTCCTTCTGAGATTTTTTGCCTAATATTCAACCTGAACCTTCCCTGTCCATGACAGAGCAGACAATGCCAGGTGCGAGAGATTCCCATCCCAGCCAGAATAGGGTTCCCTTGGCCATCCCAATCCCACCAGCTGATGGGCAACTCACACATCAATACATGCAGTGTAGCTGTATTCACACAATGAGCAAAGGGCTCTTCACCAGTATCTGCTGAGTGGTTTCACCTCCCTTGCTTACTGGTAGAATCATAGAATGGCTTGGGCTGGAGGGGACCTCCAAGAACATCTAGTTCCAACCCCCAGCCATGGCCAGGGTGCCCACTCACTAAATGGTAGATAGTGCTCCATTGGAAACGTGAATGAAGAAGTATCCCTGTGCCTCCTCTGTGAGCAAACCCACCCTGAGGACACCAACCAGATGGGAAGGGAGAGACACTGGGGCCCCCCAGCTGTCATCCTGTCACCCACACCAACCTCCTCTCCCCATGCCCCAACACCAGTCTTTCACTGCTGTGGGTGCAGCTGTCTCCCCCAGCTCCATCCCTCTGCCATGCTGTTCCCACTGGGGGAGAAGCAGCACAAGGGATCTTGAAAAGCCCCGTCCTACTCCCCGCTTCCCCATATCCCCTCCGATTCTCCCTGCTCCCTCCCTTCCTGCCCCTGCCGTGTCAGCCCAGCCCTGCTTGCTCCCTGATTAAGTCATTTCCTGACATTCAGCACTGCGCAGAATGACCAGGAGCAGATGTACACGAGCAGAGAAGAGTGGGAGCCCTAACGCTGTGTCCAACAGCATGCTGACAGCCTGTTGGGTGAGGGAAGGGGGAAAAAAATACAGAAGGAGGGAGGAAAAAAAAAAAACCCACAAACAGCTCAATACTTTCCATGTGCCACCACTAAGGAGGAAATCGCCTCCATTTGCTACGTGCAAAGTTTGGTGTCTGCACAGCGCGCTGGGAAGAGAAGGGAGCCTGTTTCCCAGGTGGGGAGGAGGGGCTGCTGGCAGTGGCAGTGTGTGGGGGGGGAAGGCCCCCACACAACCACGAGGGACGGGATGGGACAGGGTGATGGGAGGGGGCTGCAGGGAGCTGCAGGTGGCAGGGGAAATAGAGATGGCAGGAGGCTGTCTTGGCACAGTGCCGGGCTGGATACTGCCTGGGCTTCCTGCTGCCAGGCTGCCAAGGAGAGGGGCGAGAGCAGGAGGCTGTGCCCCAGGGACAGATGGGGCTGGGCCTTGGGCTCCTCATCCAGTGCTGCTCTTCCTTCCTGATGAGGGGAAGCCAGCTGTGCCCCCTTGTTCTATAAGGGCACCACAGCTCTCTCGCCCCTCCAAACAGGGGCAGGAGCCTCTGGTAACACACAGAACCCTTCTCCCCGTTCCAGTCTTCGCTCCACCTGTGTGCCAGCCCCACCACACACATTGGCCTGGCTGGCAGGGACAGCCCCGTGCAAGGAGGTGCCACCAAGTTGTCTCCTGCACCCAGACGGGAGGCAAAGTCCCTGATTAGAGCAGCTCTACCATGACTGCTCCAGGCTTCTGCAGCACGGGGAAAGTCCATGGACCATGCACCAGGTCATGTTGGTGGCAAGAGGCACAACTGGGGACAAGGGGTTCTTCCTGCACAGGTACCTCTGAGCAGATGGTGGGAAAATACCTTTCCTTCTCTGCAACGAGCACGAAGGTTGTAAGGTTGTAAACATCAAGTCCTCCTGGTCCTGCTCCAGGCAGGCTAAACACCAACTCAGGCCCCTCCCAAGTGCTTTTCCCATCACATCCTCATGCTCACACCTGCTGAGGAAGTTCCAGCCCATCCAGTCCCTCACTGGAAAACCACTGCTCTGTCCTGGCCTAACTGTGTCCCCAGGGACCTGATCTCATCCACACAGGTGTCCTGCAGGTGGGTGCTCTCGGAGCCTACAGACACACACCCACTCCAGACAGAGCAAAGTTGGGCTCTGGGCTGCTGCTACTGCTGGGAAAAAGGCAGGATGAGCACGGCCAGGCAGCAGGAAATCATAGCAGCCCCTTGTAGAGATCACTTGGGAAAGTCCTCAGTGGGGAGAACATTCTGAAGGCTGTGGGGGTCCATCCACAAATCCATTGACCATAAGTTGCGGAGAAGCAAGGTGGTGTGAAGTACATCCCATACTGCTTGGGCTGGTCCAAAGGCCAGAAGATCTGGTCCTACTCATCCTTGCAAGGCTCCATGCAGTGGGTGCCACTCCATTGCAGATTTTTTGAGATGCACAGGGGTTGAGGCCATGGGAGGTCTATGGGATGCTCCGGGAACCAGGACCCTGGACAGCCCATTCCTGATCTTTTGCGAAGGGAGCAGGTGGGGAGCAGAACTTACCTCCAAACACCTCCTGGTGCTGGGACATCTCACTGTTCCCCTGCAAGGTGCCACAGTGTGAGCCTACTGAGGATGGTCCCATCCATCTAAGCGCAGGGAAAGTGTCCTCCCCCACCACACGGAGAGAGCAGAAGCAGCTCCAGAAGCAGCCAAATTGAGTGCAAAGCCCTGAAACAAGGCCTTGGGAATCACTGGTACCCAAAGAAGCTAGCAGCCCTGTGCCTAGCAGGGGGCTTCCAGCAGGGACCCCCATTCATCTTCAGGAAGGTGTGGGGAGTAGACATCTTCTGCTTGCTGGTGGTGAAGGCACAGTGGGGACAACAGCACACCACAAGCCTGGGGGATCAACAGCTCTGCAGACATCCCCTTCTATAGAGCATCTCTCACTCTGCTGGTTTATTAATTTATTTCATTTTCTGTCCCTCCTCCTTGTCCTCCTCCTCCTTTCCCCTCATCCATGGACAAGGCTCTCAGAGCCCGAAGAGAGGCGAAAACCAGCACAGCTGCAAAGGCAATCAGTCGCGAGCTGGCAAGCGAGCACGCACAGCTGGGAGAGGGAGCACGCTCTCACACACACAAAGCAGCACCAAATGGAGCACGTGGACAGCAGCCAGCGGAGCCCAGTGACTCACACACGCCGGCCTCCATCAGCTTATGGCCGGGGAACATCAGCAGATGACTGAGGCTGGAAGGAGGCTCTGTGCTGAGCACCTACCGGCCACCACAGCCAAGGATGGACAAGCTCTGGTCTTCAGAGCCTGCTTGACACACATCAGTGGCACCACGTTAACTTCCGTGAGTCTGTCCCTGCTCTTGGGGTCTCATCTGTCCTCCCCAAAGCACCTCAACACCACAGCAGGTCACACAGCAGCTGCTTGACTCTCCTTGCCACTGAACTTCCAACATCCAGAGCATGGTAATGCCAGAGTGAGAGGTGTAGGGGACTCTGTGCTGATGTCCATACCCACCTGTCATCGCATGGTGCGGACCATGGGGGTGCTGACCAGGGATTTGAGGTTCCAAGCTTCTGTCCTCTTTAGTGCCTCCACCCCAGCACAAAAGCTGCCCACCCTAGGAGCACTCCTCTTCCAGCACATCTGCATTTCCCAGCACATCACTTCATGCCGCCTGGCTTCCTGCTCTCCTCCCTCTTCTCCCTGCCATGAGGGACCATGTGTGCATCTCAAGCTCCACAAGCTCCACTCAGCCCCCCCCCCCCCCCAAGTGCCGGTTTTCAGCTGGTTTCCACTTGGACATGCTTTACTGTCTTTAACAGAGCTTCGTCTCATTTGTTGGCTGCATAGCACTGAACTATCTACACAAATATAGATGTAAAATATATAATTTCAGCCAAAATGATTCATCCGCTTCCAAGAACATTGTCAGGGAGAAATACTTTGGTTTCTCCTGCTTTTGTTACAGGGAAATCTGATGACCTTTCTTTTGAAGAGCTCCCGACGTGGCATGTTTCTGGCACACGGACCTGAAGTTTGGCAAAAAGAGGAGCAGGGAAGGCCTTTGGTTGTGTCCAGACTCACCCTTTGCTGCTGCCAAATCGGCCGAGCCTTTGAAATAATCCCTTTCACATGTGCTGCCCTGATATCGCTCCCCAGCTCAGTGCCCTGACATTTCCCCACTTGGGGTCTGAGCGGCGTTGCCAGGGCAGAGGTGTGGGTCACTATGCCCCAGCACAGCCCTTCCTGGCACCCACGTGCTCCTTTGTCCCAGCCTGGGCAGCTGAACATCATCAGCACGGTGTGAGAGCAAAACCAGGAGGTCCCAGGCAGCATCACAGGCACAGGTGACAACCAAAAGGTTCACAGGAGCATCAGGGCTTACATCTGGGGGCGTCAGGATGAGACCACATCTGCAAAAAGGTCTCTCTGACACGAGGCACGGGGTGAAATCTGCACACCACAGATATACTACTGAGAGTAATGTATCCTGTCTTAGCAGGAGATGAGTCCTGCACAGAGCAGCCAGCGCCCTGCCCTGCTCCTGGACATGTGGAAGGGGAGACCCTGCTGCTTTTTCCTGGGAAATGCATCTCCTCTTCCCCAGCCCATGCTTAGGCGAGGCCGAGAGTTGGCATTCAGACAGTGTCAGAGCTACAGGGAGCTTGCCCATCTTCCTGCCAAGTGCCAGCAGATGACTCATCTGCTGTGGGAACGAGGGAGCATGAAGTACAGAAGAATGGAGCTGCAATGGTCCATTCTGCTCCCAGCATGCTGCTTCACTGGGGGATGCCTTGTAGCAGGGACAGAGGAGCACAGGTGTGCTGTGACTTTGAGAGAAGAAGAACAGTCCCCTGTAGATGCAGCTCAGCATCACACTCCATTTGGCCAGGATGGATGGACAGGGCACAGGTTCTCTGGGCTCCCACACAGCAGGCCAGCACTTGGTGCCAGGGATGTGCATGCAGAGCCAGGCTGCCTGTTTTTGGGACAGCAGGGTCAGGCCCAGGGGAAGAAATGAAGAAAGCCTCTGCTGTCAGCTGCAGGTTTTACAACCCTCAGTGAATGTCCTCAATCCCCAAAGTTCCCATGGTGACCATCCCGCCAGGAGCCCTGCCGGCTCCTTGCCATTCTGGAAGAGCGGGTACGTCCCATCCCATGCCCTATGAGATGTGACGGAGCTCAGCACCTGGGGACAACAGCTGAGGCACCTTGTGCAGCACCCGCTGACCAGGCTGCAACCAAAGATGCCCATGCATAAAAGCAGACATTGCTTTTGGTCATGTTCTTGGTCCGCCTCGTGACCACAGCAGGGTGAAGCACAGCACCTTGCTTGCTGCTTGCTGGTGTCATCACAGAATCATATAATGTTTTGAGATGGAAGGGAACCATAAAGGCCAGCTGGTCCAACTCCCTTGCAATGAGCAGGGGCACCTACAGCTCCATCAGGTGCTCAGAGCCCCGTCCAGCCCGATATTGAGTGTCTGCATGGATAGGGTGTACACCACCTCTCTGGGCAGTCCATGCCAGTGCTTCATAGCCCTTACATGAACAAGAATCATTACAACAGAGGGAGGCGGCTGAAGCGAACGGAAGGGGCTAAGGATGTGAAAAATGTTCCCTTCTCAAACCTGCCATCAGCCAATTGAAAACCTTTTTATTTGCACTGGGAGCCGATGCCAAGTCCCTGTCTGAGACTGGGTTCAAACGCTCCAGCTATATAATCCTTCCAGTCTGGGCTCATAATGGAAACGCCAGCAGACCGTTAAGCACCGCGGTGCTGCCAGGTTCTGCTATAATTAAACACACACAGGAAAGGTATAAATAACCAGGTTCAGTGGGGGGGCTGCGGCTGAAGGATGCAGGGGAGCCAACACTACCCTAGGCCAGCTGTGCTCTGCAGTGTGGTCAGATGGCTGCGAGCAGCAGTGCCCTGGGACCCCCATGTCCAGCAGTGCACACTGCGGGCCGGGGACGCTCCCTCTCTCTGCAGGACCAGCTCCACGCACCTCTCCCTGCTGGCTCTCTTCCTGGGACTCCCAGCTCAGTTTCTCTGAGTTTTCTGGGCCAATTCTTCTACATGTGTAGGAGCATCCGGGAAGCATTGGTAAATAGCACAATAAATATTTGTTTTCAATAGCCCCGCCGCAAGCAGACAATGAGGCGGCCGCCGCAAGCAGACACGCAGGATGATAGGGCCACGCATGTGGCCCCAAACCACCACAGCCCGTGTCTGAAACCCGAGGCTCGCCTTTCTATTCGAAGACATAAATCCAGCAGGATTAACATGAAAAAGACCCCCCTCAACTGCAACCAGGCGCACGCATGCTCCGGCGCACACATACATTTGTATGTATGCTCGTATATTTCCCCGACCGCAGTCACCGAGCATCAAATCTGGCACTTTCCAAAAAAAGACAAAGCTGTTCCCAGCCTGCAGCATGGGCTCTGACCTCAGCCCGCGCCTCCCAGCTGAGCTAGCAGTGCTCCCAGCCCCCAGAACATGGAGGCAGCACCGCATGGAAATGTGAAAGAGACGTAATTCCAGAGGATGTGAATGGCTAATTCTGTACATTCAAATGAAACAGAGGGGAAATATACTGAATGGAGCCCATGTATAAGATCATATGAAATGTAAAAAGCCTTGTTGTTCTGCGCACACACTGCCTCTTCAATCCAGTTCTGCTTAAATGCCTATTCTTTTCGTTTGGCATCTCCTTGTCCCTCTATGGCCGAATCAAAAGAGGAACGAAATAATGACACAAAGATTTTTAAAAACTCAGCCCCAGCTGCAGCAGGGAGAAGCCTGAAGCGAAACGTGAGAGCGTACGGCTCTTTGTTAGGGTTTCCTTGGCTATAGAATATGGTATATGAAACGCCTGGCGTAACCCATTCGGTCCTATGGAGGGAGAGCTCTTAAGGTGGCTCCCCCGGGTTTGGGGTGGCTGCGGGGAGACGGCCCCGCATCTGCAGGCAGCTAACGTCCCACCTGCAGGACCCCGCACCCCGGGGCTGCTCTGCAGGCGGTGGGTGGTCCGGGTGGGATTTTTCTTTCTTTATTGTAGCTGCCGCTTTGCACCGGGAAACCAAACTCAACATTCCTCACCGGGACATGGTTCCAGTTTATGCGGGCTTCTAGGAAATAGATACACTGTTTTCCACGCACACACCAGCGGCTCAGCACCACCTTCCCCAGCCATGGGCTGAACTCAGCATCTAGGAGCTGGTGGACAGTCAGTGCCCCGATGGCTGCAGGCCCCGGGTGCCACCAGCACATCCCCAGCGTGTCCCCAACACAGTGGGGATGGCAGCCACCCAGCAGGACCAGCAGCACTGAGCCACAGCCACTCAGTGTGGCAGGGAGCCGGTCTGAGCAGCTCTGAGCCACGTTGCTTAACCTAAACAGATGCTCTGTAAACATCAACGCGAATCTCTTGTCCATGAGCTGCAATGCTTTCCTTTCCTAGGCTCCTCCAGCAACAACCTGCTGGTGCCCAGTGCATTTTCCCCGGGACTCACTGCTGTCACAGCCACCAGCCTGTCTCCTGTAGGACAGGGTCCTCTCACATCCCTCAGGACACACTCACGTGGGTTCCCCCTGGGAAAACCCAGTGATGCTGAGATACTCAGAGCCAGCATCACAGCACTGAAGGCCCAGCAGCCAGCCCTGCCACCACGACAGGTGAGAAAGCCATTTAGATGTGCAGATAGTTCCCTGCACTGCACATTATCCGGGGCAGGCTCAGGCCGTGGGGTCCCTGCACATCATGCCCACTCTTGAGGAAGTCTATCTCCTGGGCTTCTGCTAGCACATCAGGAGACATGTCACTCGCTTGTCCCCAGGGCCAGTGAGGAGCAGCACATTCCTTCACAGCCTCTGGATGGTCTGCATGACACTGGCATGTGTGGCTGGCAGTATGCTCTTGCAGAGCAGTGGGGCACAGCCAGGGTGGGCATGTGACACCCTGGCTGCTATTCCTGGTCCCAGAGACTGTCACACGGAGCGAGAGTGACCCAGCAGCAGCACGCAAGGCAGGTGAGTCCAGCTGTGGTGACAGTAAATTCCTAATTAGCTCATTGCATCAGCCCTGCCAACCGCTCGCCTTCATTACCCAATAATGTCTGTCCTACGTGCCGGGCAGTGCGTGCTCCTGGTTCCTGCTTCCCAAAACCCCTCCATATCTGCCCCATGCAGGGGCATGACCCAAACCTTCCTGATCACTTCCCAAGGATGGACTGAGGCCTGGAAGAAGCCACCTGGTGCCAAAGGAGCAAGGCAAGCTCCCTGTATGCTGCCAGCGCTTCACGCAGAGCTCCGGAGGGCAGCACCCTGTGGGCAGGCTTGGCAAGGAGCTCTGTACCTTGGAGCTGCCTTCCCACAGCGGTAGCTGGAGCTTGTTCTGAATACTTAGATGGTTTTAATGTGGAAACAAAAATCCACGAACTGTCAGCTCTTCCCAGCAAGGCACCATCCCATGGCTCAGCAAACACAGAGCGTGGAAGACCTGCAGATGCCGAATAACGGCTCTCTCCTTTGCTTGAGTCAGGCATGCAAGGGGTGCCCCATCCACCCGCTGCCTGATGATACCCATGTTGCCCACAGTGCAGGCAGAGGACCCCACCAGATTTAGGAAGCTGCTGGAGTGTGGAATCCTTTGGGGTGACACCTCGCAGAGGCAAGCAATGCTACACAACTGGTTTGGACAAGATGTGACGAGAAACCCTGCATCTCGACGCAGAATGTAGGTCAAGCAGGTGGAAATGCAGGAGCTGTGGGCAGGAACCAGCACCCAGCTGGTGGTACGGACAGGCAGGGGCTTGGGGCTGTGTCCTGCAGCTTTCCCCCAGCAGCACTGCCTGGGCCATCCTGAACAAAGACTCTGTAAGATCTTGCGTATGCCATGGGCTGGCACTGCAGTGACGCCGGGATGTGCCCCCACCAAGGGCTGGAGGAAAGGGCTGGAGGGAAGAGCAACGCTGGAGCTTCTGGTCCAGGGAGTTACCGCTCTCTGGGGCATCCTCCAAACCTCCCTCCGAGTATCTCTGCACCTCCCAAGCCCTCACACAGAGCCAGGCGGTCAGCCTGCTCCCCACCACCGTCCCACCGGGCTGTGTCCGGACCCCCAGTGCCGGGGCAGGGGGCGGGAGGCAGCGGCTGCACGGCGGCATCTCGGCGAGGACACCTTAAGGTGGATGCCTGCGGCCCGCGGCCGCCTCCCGCTCCCCGCGCTCCTCGCTGGGAAGCAGCTGACTCGGGGCGGCTGCCAGCGCTGCTGGCTGCTGGATCCGGCCGCTGCAACGTGCAGTCTGACATGTAAACCCCGGGCAGGCCTATGCTAATGGCTGGGGGAGGGAGCCTGGCTCAGGAGCGGAGGGGAACGGAGGTGGAGGCAAGGAGCACAGCCAGCAAATTCCCCCCCCTCCTCCATCACCGCCTCCCCGCATCCATCTGCCTCCCCTCCTCCTCCTCCATTCATAAAATCCGGGCGGCACTGCCATCTACCGTAGCGTGCAAAGGCCGCCCCGCCATCCTGCTGGGCCTGCGGGCAGCCTGCAGCCCCTCCAGCCCACGAAAACCCTCGCCCCGCTGGCACCCTGAGGCCCCCCACCCCATAGCCCGCACCCTCCCAAGACACAGAGGGGACCCCGTTCCTTGCTGCCGGCTTGGGGTATCTGTTCAGCCCCGTGAACCACAGCTACGAGCAGAGGGCAGCAGGCAGCAGCCTCCCACCCCTGGGAAGCCCTAAGCTCATGTTTCCAAACACCTCCGTACAACCACAGTCCTCAGCTGAGATGGGGAGATAGGGGAGATGAAAGCCCTGTGCCTCGTTAATTAGGGCTTGAGGCTTTCAGAGCACATGGTGGCCAGGACAAGGGTGAGAGAGAGCCCTCAGCCATAGGCCTCACTCGGGAGAAACCCTCCTACGGCCAAGCCGCCCCTCCAAGGGGTGACCATGGCAGCAGCCACTTTCCCAGCACAGCAACCCCCTTCCAGCTCCCCACCTAGGGAATGGCTGTCCCCAGGCACCAAAGGGCAGTGACCCCATAGCCCAGGGGGAAGCCAGAGCAGTCCCATGGCAGCCCCCAAGCCCATGGAGCTCTTTGTTCCCCAGCACCAGGCCTGAAGCTGAGGGAAAAGGGGGTAGGGGTGGGCATGGAGCGGCCCCACAGGACGGCCCGCACGCGGGGCAGTGCGTGCAGCATGTGTGCAGGTGGGAGAGCACGCTGCTGGGGCTGAATGGGGAGCACTGTGCGAGCATCTCTGCAGGGAAGGGTGAGAGAGGGAGGGAGAGGGAGAGAGGGAGGGAAGGAAAAAAAAAAAAAAAATCCCGAGTGCAGCGTTTGCAAAATGAGCTGGCAGTAAATAGCTGGAGGACAGACAGCATCTTGGTACGTGAGGCGCAGCACGGAGAGCTGCACCTGAGCAAGGCTGGGCCACGGCTCGCTCCACCATCACACGTCACCTCCTGATGCATCCTCCCAGCCTGCCTCCCTCCCACCACCCCCTCCTCCACCGTGAAAAGGCAGTGGGAAAATGGGTTCCCCTTCGCGCCTGGCACAGCTGCACAGCAGGGACCCGGGAGAGCCATGGCTGGGCTTCACTTGGCACCCCTGCTTCGGGGGGTACCCGGTGGCACCCCTTTCCCTGCTGGGGACCCCTGTGCCGAGCCTCTCCCCACACCCTTCCTCTCCGAACGACGGCAGCCGTGCTGCCGCGCTCCCGGCTTGCCGGTGCCGCTTGCTCTTTGTTCCCCTCTCGGGGGCAGCGCGCTGCTGAGAACCGACACAACTCATCTCACCCCACGGCGAAAACATAAACGCCAAATCGATCCACGGAGCACCTGCAAAGGGCAGCGCCCTTCCTCGCGTGCCGCGGGGACTCTCCGTGTGCCACAGCCTCCCCGAGCTCGCGCGGTTGACGGCGGGTGCCCAACACGCGGGTGGCTGCGGGTCCCCAAACCAGGACGTGCGGTGACACGGCCCCGAGCCGGGGTCGGGGACACGCGGGACGGCGTCACGGGAGCTGCGCGGAAAGGACGGCGTGGGGTGACACCGTGTGGCCGCCGTCCGCCTTGCAGCTTGGCGGTGAGCTCGGGGAGGGATGCGGAGGGATTGATGACTGCCCAGGGCTAGCTCTGGGCTCGACAGCTCTGCGAGAGAAGCAGCGGGACCGTGGGCACCCACCCTGCTCCCCGGGAACACCGGGCCCCCTCATGGAGTGGATCTGGGATGGCACAGATGGCAGGGAGCTGCCCTCAGGAGGCATGCCGAGGTGCAGCACAGCAAAGAAAGGGTGAGGAGCTGCTACGTGTTGCTGTGCAGGGAGAACTGATCTTATTAATAAAAGCTGCTTCTTCCCAGGGTCTCGATAATCTCTCCTGCTACAGATTATTTACAGCTGTGGAATTTAATACTCCAATGAACAAAGCTCCCCGAAGCAGAAGGGAGTGAGCTGTTAACCCTTCTGCACAGCTCTCAGCTGGGGTTTGGCATCTTGAAGCCACAGCCACACTGCATCCCAGTGCCTGGTACCAAGCCAGGCTGACGGCACAGAGCTGGCTTTATCTAGGGGAGCAATGCCTCAGACACCCTGATTTGCCAGCAGCACCCAGCCTGAGCACAGCATCACAGCAGCCTACACCTGCCCTAAAACCCCAGTCTGTGCCTCCCAGGCTACACAGACCCTTCGCTCTTGACTTGCAAGTGCCCCTTTCCCAGCTGGCAGAACAGCAACAGTCTCCCAGGGATCGCCCTCACCCTTCAGCCATCCCAGGCAGCTAGAGAGGGAGTCTGTATGAGGGCCAACTTCCAGAGGCCCAAAATTGGCACAGCCCATTAACTCTGCACGTCCCAGTTCTTAAAAGTCTTAAGATTCGCTCAACTTTCCTCAGAAATGCGAGATGCTACCTGCCAGCCATGAGCAGAGCATTTCACCACTGAGTTTTCCTGCAAGCAATGTGAGATGCTATGAGTGCACTTAGCAGACATCAGCAAGCCCAGGAGCCACATTGGGTTGGACTTGAAGCCCCATGGCCCCTGTCCTCAGCTCACCTGGCTGCAGGTGAGGTCCCATTGGGGCAGAGTAGCAGGCCAGGGAAGCCAATAAAACCTGCTGTTTGTTGCTCCCAGCATGAGGAAATGTAGCTATAGGCTTGCCCAGGGCTGCTGAGGGCCTCCTGGAAGAGGACCAAGAGACAAGCAGAAATGTCAGGAAGCAAGGGCTGAGATAACATCTCCCATCCTACCACCTCCTCACTTCATCTCCTGCTCAGAGACGTGAGTTCTCTGCTACTGGGAAAGATTAGCAAGCTAGAGCAATTAATTCTTTAAACCTGAGAGATGCAGATAATAGGGGAAAAGAGAAGAGTGATATGGGATGACGTGGTCCGACAGGGGAGGTTTGATCCAAAGCCTGCAGCTTTCAGTGGGAAGCATTCCAGTACTCAGCACCATAGCTTGAGGCTCACTTTTATTTTCTAAGAGCCACATTAGGGCACAGAGTTTTACAGCCTCCAGCCACCTTCAAAGGAAGCTCGTATTTCAGGAGCCCAGGTGACTGCCTGCTTGCAGTGACCACAGCACAACGACCAGGCACATCAGCTCCCCCTGGGGAAGGTGTGTGTGCTGTGACTGCTGAACACTGTCACCCTTGCTGCCGCAGAGTGCTCTGGCTCATTTTAGCTGTGTTAACCAGCTGTGCTTGCTGGTATCCTGGAGCAATGAGTTCCACGGAGCAACTGATGCTATGGGGGAGAACGAAAGCTGGCAAATGAGCCCAACAACTTGCTTTTGATACATGTTGTGTCCCCCCTCCCAACCCGCTATGTCCCCTGCTCCCTTCCCTGATCCCACAGTCCCTCTGTCCTGCTGGCGCAGGGCCACGAGCCTGCCTCCCAGCCTCTGTCTCCAGGCAGATGGAAGCCATCAGCTCCCTGCAGTATCCCTCAGCGATAATCTGTCTCGCCCATTTCCTTTTGAGACACCCCTTCTCATGGCCAACTAATCCCCAGTTTGCCTTCCTCTGTCCAGCCCTGGGCCCCAGCAGCCAGCCCTGCTCCATGTCTTTTTCTGGGCACTAGCCGCCTCTCCCCTGCCTTTCAGAACCCCCAGGACCCACCAAAGAACATCTGGGCACAAAGTCCTGGTCATCACCAGGGGTGATGGCCCTTTGTGAGAGCTGAATCTGACGTAAACCCCACATCCAAACACAGGAACAGCACTAACACAGGGATCCAGGCAGAGCTGGCCAGGAAGGCACATTTGTAACGACCTGTGAGCAATCCTTTGGGGCAAAAGCATGGACCCTGGAAGGACTCTGGCTTCCAGCTTCCTTTTCACAGCAGCTCACAGCTCCTCCACAGGCTGCAGAGGAGATGAGAGAATTCCTCCTTGGCACCAACACCTGCTGGGAAACTTTCCCATAGAAACATCATTTTAATGGCAGAAAAATAAACATAAACAGGGAGCGGGAAAGACAGCCATCCTCCTTTAAGGAAAGGACCTGCAAGAATGTCTACTCTCAGGAGAAACCCAGTTAATTCCATTACATCAGATTGCTTGGGTTGGAAGATCACCTGGTTCATTGCATCCCAAGCATAGCATGGGGCAGGCTGCAAGCCCACGCAGGCAGGAACCCCACAGAACAGGGGCACGCATGTGGGGCCTGCTCGAAGGAGAGACCGTGGAGAGCAGCTGCCCCGGTGAGTGCCTGGAATTTGCCAAGCACAGACACAGCATCCTGGAGCAGGGATTTCTGCTGAGGCCACGTTTCTTGTTAGGAAAAGGCTCATACAAACTGCAGGAGCTGCTCGGTGGGATGTGCTGAGCTTAGCTGTCTGCATGTCTGCTTATTAAGCTCTGAGGTTAAGGATTTAGTTCCACATATCAATTTTCTTACAAATAAAGTGTCTCTCCATGTTTTAATCTCAAGTCTGCTCCATTGTCTTGCCTGCTTCCTCTGGTGCCCCCTCCCCACGACCTCTATCCCTGAGAAATGCTGGAAAGTTATTAGCAAATATTCGGTGAAATATTTAATATCCAAACAGCAGGGTCTGTGCATCCCATGAGGAACTCATAGCCCTTATGGTCAGAAAAACAAAAGGTTTGGAGGTCCCCATGTCCTACTGTTCCAAGGCTGGAGTTGTTGCTAAGCAAGACCAAGCAATCTGCAGAGTAGCTCTGTGAGTGAGTTACAGACCATACCTCTCTTCCACCTTGCAGACGGCCTCGCACAGAGACCAAACACAGCAGTGCAAAGCCTACTTTTCAGCCTTAGGTTAGCAGAAGCAATTTTCCTTTTCTGTTCACAAAAAGATATACATTATGAGAAAATTTACATCCTCCCACCTTCAGGAAACACACACTTTTTTCTATGAAATAACAAGTTTGCCTCTGGTACACTTGCAAGCACCCCAGCTGTCAGTGCACCTGGGCAGGACCCTAACCTGAGCAGCCCAAGCAAGACCCACCTTTGCAGAGGTAAGTCTCCAATGCCTGAGTTTGCAGAACACCTCTCACAGCTCCACAGCTGCAGGAGCCGCTAGATGGCCAGCGTGTACACCCAGGGATGCTTGGCCAGTAATTGCAGCTCCTTCTAGGAAACAACAGGAGGGGACCCAGCCATGCTCCTTGCTGCAACCAGAACACGCTGTATGGTTCACTAACATGCCCCGCAAAGAGACATAAACGTCACCTTCCAGCAAAGAAATCTCTCCTTGAAAGCAACTGTGTTCAGACAGACTGGAAAGACTGACATCAGCTGGGCACCTGCTGTGCTGCTGCGTCCAGCAGGCAGGCTGAGGGCTTACTGGCAACAGCCTGGGGCCTGGGAGGGTCTAGAGCAGCAAATCCAGCATTTTCTGGTCCATCAAAAGCAGCAAACAAGTAATGTGATGTAGGCAGAAGGCAGTTTTGCCTGTATTGAACTGGGAAGCCAATAGGCTCAGGCTCCTATGCTTCACAGGGAAGTTTTACTAAGGAGAACAGTGCAGCTACTTAAAGCTCAATTTAAACACAGATTGTTACTTGGGAGTAATGCAGCAGTGGGGGGATCCAGGGCTCTCCAGTGTCCCTCTACCCAATGCAAGCACCAAGTTTCTCTGCCTGGCTCCATGCAAATGAAGCAGTCTGGCTCCTGGACTACAGACAGCCCTGAACACAACAGCACAGCACCTACCCACTGCTGTGCTGAAGGTTAGGAAGCACTTTCACACAACAGCTGGCCTCACCAATGAGTACGTGCTGCCCATCAGAAATAGATAATGGACAAACCCAGGTTCTCTGATGCAGTCTCAAAAAGCTGTCTGGAAGAATGTTTCTTCCTGTCGAACTTTCAGTCTGAACCCAACCATAGTACTGTCCAGAGAGAAGTTAGTTTCCTTAGGTTGATCAGGTAGGAAGCATAGGCTGTCTTAAACCTATCACATTCTTCTTCCCTTCCCAGCTCTGCTATATCCCGTTCAACCACACACCACAAAAGTTGCGAGCCATTTCCCAGTTCCATTCACTCCTAAAGCCTTCTTTCTGAGGCAAAGATGTAGAAACTAACCCTTTTATTGAAGGCATCAATAGTTCATAACACTGCTCTCATCTCTCTTACTTTATTGCGAGTGAATCCCAGAACCACTGGGCCAGGAACTGGCCTTTGCATCTTGCTCCAGCAGAACTGAGAGTGGTAGAAATAGGGAAAACAGAGCATAAGCAGTACAAAACAGGATGGATTTTCATGTTCATACTTTAATAACTGGAGATTAAAGTAAAACAAGCAGAGCAGTGTGAGTAAAGGATTGCTTCCCAAACACACAGTTTTCTCTTCTGGAGAAAAACAAGGCATTTCAGTATTTAAATTAGCTGTTTGTACTTCATCAGCAGGGAGAGAGACCCTTAGTGAACTTCAGCTTCTTCATGTTTCACCTTTTTCTAGAAAAGGACCAAGGAATAGCCACTGGAGGGAAGGATGCGAACAGGATTGCCAGAAATCTTTCTTGACTCTCATACAAAGTTGCGGGCAATGGCCAACACTTTGGAGAACTCTCCTTCTCTCTGCCGCAGGATATAAGGTATGGGTGTTTTTATTCTAGTTCCTAGCGGATTTCCATTGTCTTCTATGAGCACCACATTATTAGAATCAAACCTGGGAGTCATGTGAGGACCAGGCATCTTGTGCCCTACAATCAAAGCCTTCTTCTTTTCTCCTCTGATAGCCAGAAGGATCTTATCTCCTACTTTGCCAACTCCAGTCTTGTTATACACGTGGATACACTTTGGTGGCCGGTGGTACGGCGCGTTTCCCAAGGCACTGTTGTCCACCACTCGCACACGAGTAAGTTTCTGTATTGCTTGGCATGCTCCACTGACACTGGCGAAAGACAGGGAAGAATGAGAGACAGATCTCCCCAGTAATCCTCGGGGAGCGAGGGCAAAACCAACACTGGATCTTGTCACTACTAAACCACTCAGAAGGCGCCAGCAACAAATACATACCATACGAATGACACATTCACTGCATCCAACATGTTCTTTGAAAGCCAGATGCTACTTTGAGCTTTGCACACTCTTCAGTAAATGTCAAACATAAGACAACCGTTCCACTCTGAAACACGACTAGAAGATGGAGCGAAGAGTGGCTTGCATTTATTGCCTTCTGGTTTTCTTTTTTTTTTCTAATCAACTGCAGATGATTCAGTTGAACTTCCAATTTGCAAGCAAAAAAAATGTGCTCACTTCTCCCACAAACAGCCTACAGGAAGCCAAGACTCAAGTCGGGCTCTTTGGATCCTGTACGCAGTCCCCAGCAATACGGACCTATCTCCTTTTCAGCAAAGTCCACGAGGTGCTCTCACCAACCTATCAATGAGGTGCTGCTGAGGCTGTGCTAAGCTGCTACCAATTAGAATCTAACAGAACATCACCTTCCCCATGTGGGAGAAACCCAGGGAGAAGCATTCTCGTCTGCATCTGTTTGCACTGTGGGATTATCGGGGTAAGAAATAAGGGGGATACCCTGCATGGTTCTAAACTGGTAGATCTGACTTCGAATACACTTGGAAGCAGCGGGAATACACCAAGAAATAACATAACTTCCCTTTCAGGAATGTCTCTTCTTTTATCACGCTCCATCCTCTGCCTGCCAGGTTATGGCAGCACAGCAGAGAAGGCAGAACAGTGGAAGCTGGAAAGAGTATTGTCACAGGAAGGGAGAAAGGGAAATCTAGGCTAGACAAAGTCTAGAAAGCAGCAGTAGCAAACTGACAGCTACAAATGCGTGACTGGCAGGTTACTGCTAGACAAGATAACTGCACAAGGTGGGCTTTTCTTCTCATTTCTGATGTAGTGTTGAGGCAAAAGTCCCTCACATCCAAAAGTAGGCTCATTACACAGGAACTATCTCCCAGTTAAGGTTGCTGACTTTTCTTCCAGCAGCAGCACTGCTCACCTCAGGGTCTTTGCCTCCTTCTCACTGTCAGCACATACCCTTCAAATATGTGGTGGAGGAGCCAGCAAGAAGAGGTGTGCTGCTGGACCTTGTTCTTACAAATAAGGAAGGTTGGGGATTTGAAGGCTGAGGCTGCAAAGACCGTGAGATAGTGCTCAGGATCTTATAGGTAAGAAAAAGGGCAATAACCTTGGACTTCAGGTGAGCCAACTATGACCTGTGCAAGGATCCAGTTGGAGGTATCCCGTAGGTTAGAACTTGGGAAACTAAGGGAGTTAATATTCAAACACCACTTCCTCCAAACTGAAGATTGGTGCGTCCCTAAGAGTAGAAAATCAGAAGTGGCAAGAGACTCACATGGATGAGCAAGGAGCTCACATTAAAATCAAACGGAAACATTTAGGGAACACAGAATGTCTGCAGAGTTTAGATCATGTTCTGACTGTCAGGAACCCGCATCTGTTTGGATTCACTTTACACCCTGCAAAGAGACACCTATGATATTTTTCTTATAGTGTTTATAATTAAAAAATAGTATCTTATGCTCAATTTACTTAACAGCATCTCTTTCGACTAAGAAAATAAAAGCAAAAGCAGGACTTGAAAATCACCTGAAGTGTCTCTGGGTGACGGTGTTCCTCAGATGGGTTAAGGAAAATCCCAACTGCCTGTGCAAGAGAGCCATTTGGATTCTGGTAAGCCACCCTGTGTAAGAAAAAAGAGAATTATGAACTCTAGGCATAGTACAGATTTTTTTTTTTTTCACTTCCTTTTTCTTATGGCAATCACACACTAGAATCTCAGCAATTCTTTAGACATTTGCAATCCACAGCATACAGAGTTCTAACAGCATCTCCAGCATGCTACAGAGTACGCAGAAAGTGCCCCCATCTGAATTCAGCGGAGAATGTAATTCAGATTCTTATGCTATAAAGCAGAGCTCAGTATCCCTGCACTGCAGTCTTCTGTGGACAAGGTTAAAGGCCCTTCTGTGCACTGTGAACCATGTAACAACAAACAGGTTTGAGAATTTTGAACATGAACAGATTCTAATTTCGAGACTAGAGTGACTAGTAAAAGCTATCAATGCTACCTACAAGACCAGGTGAAAAGCCAGAGATACTCTGCAAGCTGTATCAAAAAAGAAGTTGATAGACAAACCAGCTCAACCACCAATGAGGGAATGTCCCTTGCACATACACAAGCTGTCAAGCACTGTTTGGAGCCCAGCATCTCACCCTTACCAATCTTGCTTTGTTACAGCTGCCCAGAAAGAAGAGCTTCCCATGCCCTCAGAGCACTTGCTCAACCCCAGCCAAAACACTACCACGACTGCAGCAGAACCAGGTTACAAGGCTGACCTCTGAGGTGACCACACCCTCTTCCCTAACTGCACCCCTAGCTGTTCCCTAACCCCATTCTGTCAAACAGATCAGGACCAGCCTGCAGAGTCACTCATAACAGCTTATCTGATCTCAGCTCACTTTGCCAGACGTGGATCAGGAACAATGAGCCAGGCAGCAGATCCAAGCAGCAGGAGGAAGCAGCAAGGATCCCAGTGCCATCCAGTTTCAGGCCAGCTCACACAGAGCTCAGACTTTCTCTCTGAGTGCAGCTTGCTGTGTGATGATGCTTACCTGGACCTTGGCAGCATAACCAGCAATTGTCCCCCTTCTCTCCTGTCTACACACTAAAAATATATGGACCACTTATCTCTCTTCGCCAGTGCTGATGAGCATAAGGCCAAATTCTGGAGCACCATGTTGTAAAACAGTTTTGGTATGGTTTTTTGTTAGATAAAGCGACCTAACTTCTCCCTAGAGCACTCCCAAATACACAGCCTCAGTTGCTCTTACTACAATCAAGTAGAAGGCAGAATCATTTTTCACTTTCTCTTGACTCTTTTCCCCCCAGTGTTTGCTTACCTGGGGACATGCACACGTGTTAGGGTTTGCAGCCATCCTAGAAAGCAAGCATTGCTGACAACAGGATGCGAAGCACTGGAAATCTGCACCACAGCAATTCTGCAGCAGCACTGCCTGAGCAAAGCATGCATTCTCCAATGCATGACAAACCATCTCAGCTGTCACCCAGGCAAGTGTGGAACAGATAACAGCTATAATCAATGCTTACATTTAGTAAATAACAGAACTACATTTCTGTTGGGCAGAAGATGAAGTCTCCAGATGATTCAGGGTATCCGTTCTGAGCTCAACTCCACCACTCCCCGTCCAAAACAAGACCCCAGAGAGGCTGTATTTTTGCAACAGTGCCTCACCTAAATGCACCAGCCTAACAAAAACAAGGCCCTGCAGTATTCACAGTGTTGCTGGCTATCAAGGCATGACTACCTGGCCTTCCTGCTAGGATTGCTACACAACTCCAACTCAGCTCCCCTGCTGTAATCCCACACCCCGTGCCAGCAGGGAGGAAAACCCATATCCTGTTCTGCACTCGGGTGTACTGTTTCCCAGCGTGAAACTCAAACCCAGAGTGTGAGTGTTCCCAATTCCTCCAGCAGCACAAGGCCTCAGAGCCTCTCCAGAGACCTAAACTAGCAGCAGTGCTGAGTTGGCCTCTCTATAGGCTCTGAGAGGTGTGTTTTGGGGTATCCACCATCACCTCTACTGCTACATAGGGCTAACAGAGTCCTGCTGGCTCCTGAGCCTGGGCTGCACAACAGGCACAGGAACATGCTCTGCCCACTGTCAGAGGGACAGCAATACCACAACCAGCTCAGCATGCTCAAGGCCTTGTGTCAGAGCCCCAAAGTGCTGCCTAAACCCTGAACTCACTACCCAGTCTCAGGAGGAGTCACTGCTTGTTTCTACCCTGTGGCAGCAGTGAAGGTTTGAAGTTACAAAACTACTGAGTGAAGCATCAACAGTTTAAAAGTGTCCAAAGACTGTTTATTTTTCCACATGACTCAGTATCCCTTCGCTGCTAGGAATTACTCCTCAGTATAATAAGATGTGTCATAAACTAAGAAACCCTGAATGATTGATTACTTGGAATGCAGCATCCTGTTCGGAATTGTGTAAACAGAATATTTGCAATGTGCAAGAAGGTTCAGGGCAGAGGGAAGAACGCTTCTATGGCACGAAGCCCAGCACGCAAGGAAGGGTGCAAGTGGGTTTCTGAATAATGAATCATACCCCCAGCTCTTGGAACAAGCCAGCTTCCCCTCCAGAAAGGAACAACCGACCCTTTGGATCTGGTTCCAGCATTCCTCAGCCTGGCCCAGTTCTACCTCATTCCCTCTGTGGCTGGGAACAGGCACCTGATCTCCTCTGCCCTTTGTTTTGCCCTTTGTGGAGGAGCTACGACCAAACTAAACTCACAAGGGCAAAGAAGTCTTTCACTGCCTCAGGAGCGCTCAGAGCTGCTGCCAAAAGCTAAATGCTATTATGGAGATAAAAGTCCTTTCCAGTGCTGATGCTGTCTCACACCTTCTGAAGAAGGCTGTGCTTAGCACATGCTTGGGGGATGCACGTGACCTGGGTTTGCTCCCAAAGGTGGATCTCCGATTGTGGCCTCTTATTCTACTTCACTTCTCAGAGTCACACACCAATAGTATTGCCACAACTAGAGCAAATGTGCAGGAACTCCTAGGAAGTCTGCTGTTGATACTGCCCAGCTGGCAGAGGAGTGCACTCTGCCGTAGCCCAGACAGGGAAAACAACCCTGCTGCTTTGCATTTAGTCACTAATACACTCTTGATCAAGGAATTATCTTGGAGGAGACTTCTGGAGGTCACCTGGTCCAATTTCCTGCTCAAGGAGGATTACTTCGAAGGCAGCAGTAGTATTAAACAGCACCTCGTTCTAGCAGTCGCTTTATCTCGTGGCTGGAGAGACTCAACTTCTTGAAATCCGTATCTTAGAGGCACTTGGCTACTTCCCACTCCACAAACCAGTTAAAAATTCACAGACTTCAGTTTGAGTTCAGATTCTGAAAAGGGGGAGGTGTCTGCTAATCAAATACTCACTGGGGTGACCCAATTTCTACTTCACTGAGTCAGTCTGAACACGCAATAACCCACTACAGCAAACACTCCCTTCTCATCTCAAGGGCCCTTCAGCGTTACCACATCCAGAGCAACAAACTGACACCAAGTTCAAAACTCGTACCACAAAGCAACCCTTCATCAGTTTCACATTTCTGGAAGTCAAGTGCCATATTAAAGCTCCTACCTTTACCGTTTTCCCAGAAGATTAAAGAAGTAATTAATATTTACTGCAGGCTAAAGTGTTTTTTGAATGGAGGAATTCTGGAAAATGCTATCCCAGATAAGAGAAAGGGACCACACACACCGCAGGGAGCTGATATGAAGCAAGGAAATCCTCCGGATAAGGAAAGCAGAATTACATACACGCTTTATGCCCACATCAGGGCACGCAGTGCTAACTAAAGAGTCCTGTGTCCCCACCACACGCGTTTCCATCACTACCCCTGTGCTGGCTCCAGCATTCATCTCAGACTTGCAGCCTGTCCAGTCTCATGTTCATCATGCACGTTGGGAGAGCACCTCAAGAGATTCTGACAAGAGAAGAACCACTCCCATTTAAAAATATGGATGCATTTCACAACACTCAGTATGAATCTGCTGCTCTAATGTAGTCATGGGAGCACTAAAAACATCTTTGAGCACTCAGTGGAACGGTGAAACAGCTCTGACCAAGTTTTTAATTAGCAGTGCACAGCCTGAAACCCAGTCAAGATGTCATTCTTACCTTGCCTGCATCCTGGAATAAAAGTACTTTTAAACAGAGCTATTAGCCAGCAATCCAGTATCACTTTCCTTCTTAATGAGAAGTTGGAAATGACATTTGCTCCCTGTTCCCCCCTGAAGACCTCTAGTTCCACAATCATTCAGTTATTTCTGCCAGTAACTCACCCACACCAACAGGCCACAGGGAGAACCACCGGATGTGCAAAGCAAGTCCTGAGGCCAAGCAAGCCAAAGCTGCTGTCAAAATACAAAATAAAACAGGAAAAAGTATCCTCAACAGCAGTGACCTGATCTGAACCATCAAAGAGCGGTGGCCAGCATCCTAAGAGATGAAAAAAGACACGCTCCAGGCACCACAAAGGTCTGAACTGCATCTGTCACCCATCATTAAAATGCAGGAAATAAATCCAACACGGTACGTGCAATGTAAACACCTAAACCCCTACTCGGGCACTGTGGGTTTATTTATGGAATGCCTGCCAGAGTGCACTGCAAGAGGCAGCAGGGAGTTGTGGGGCTCGATCTATTCGTGGCCCTCGTTGTAAAAGAAGTCTGTGAGCATTAAAAATACACAAGACATCCATTACCGAGACATAACTGGTTTTGCACTAATGACAGGCAGAAAGGCCAAATTCAGAAAGAGCGATTAAGTCTTCATGGATTCCATTTATGAGTAGGATTGGATATTAAACAGGATGTTTATTGAGCCAAGTTACCAACTGCAACACATTGCAGGTACATCTGCTAACAGGTCTCCAGTGAAACACACTAACCTCATTTTCACCATCAGGAAAAGCAGATAAAAAGAGCTCAATACATTTAATGGAAAACTTACTTCATGTATTTTAAATATCCAGACATCCCAGCGTTAAGGTACTTATATCTATTCCAATATCTGAGCACACTCATACATTACATTCACATTTGCAGTGCCATATTAAAATAACAATGAACTGTTCCCAGCGTACCAGAAGGAAATTAAGCTACAGAGAGAACCTCCTAAGGTCAAAGGAAAGGGGTGGCACAGTAGGTATCTGATCCCAGAAGCACTGATTCAGCCTGTGGGGATGGAGGCAAAGCCCTTCCTTGTCAGGGTCTTCTGGATTTACACAGAAATTGAGAGGACCACCTGCAGTCCCCTACCTCACTGCTACTATCTCCTTTTGGCTGCACCTCTACTGTGTGTAAAAGCACTGAGGCCTCAGAACAGTACCACAGAAAGCAAGCCACAAGCCCACATCCTGTTTCCAGCCCTAACCTGGGTGACCAAGCCCCAGCCTGCAAGGTGTGATCACAGACCAAAAAGCGCTGAAGAGTGTTACGGTGGGGAGAAGGAGCCAGGCAAGAAGGAGGAGGAGGGGAGCAGAGGTTCAACCACTGTAAAAAAACAACAGTGAAGAACCACTGACCTAGGTCAGGCGTCCACAGAAAGACGAACGGTAGCAGCTCCCTTCAAAAGGAGGGCAATTCGCCTGAAGGGATTTTCTGGCAGGTAAGCAGCGGGGCCCAGGCTGCGCACGCTTCCCCGTGCCACACAGCACCAATGTCACCTGCACTGGTCAGGGCACAGGAATCCCGCTCCCATCGCACCGTGTGACAGCTCCCACCCCCGCGCGCCTCATCCCGGCAGCGCAGCCCGGGAGGAGCCGCGAAACAAAGCCAGCGCTCCGCTGGAGAGCATCCTCCGCGTCTCCCTCCTCCCAGGCCCACAAGACCCCGCACGAGGCCGCCCGCAGGCCGCAGCCAGGCCCGCACGGAAGGCCCGAGGATCGGAGGCTTCCAGCACCGCCGGCAACGGGACATCCGCTCCCGCAGCCACCCCCAGACGCCGGCTGCTCCCCGCCACGCCGCGCACCCGCCCGCTCCCGAGCCCACCCACCGCCCCCTGTCCCGCCGCGCACCTCAGCGGCACCGCGGCCCTCCGCCCGCCGGCAACGCGCACGCGCGCAAGCCCCGCCCACCGCTGCGCAGTGCCGAAGCCACGCCTCCTGGAGGCCGCGCCCCGCCCCCGGCCGACGCCGCTCGCTCCCTCCCGACGCGGCGCAGCGCGGTACCGCAGCAGCACGGGAGCCCGTCCGCGCCTGACGCCGGGTAAGCGATGCGGTATCGCGGGGAGGGCGCGGCTGGCTGAGGCGGGGGGCTGCCATCTTGGAGCGGGGGAGAAGCCCACGGCCGCGCCGTGCTGCGCTCCGGCGGCGAGCGGCGGGGCTCCGGCCTGCCCGGAGCGGGCCCCGTGCCGAGGGGGGGGCCGGGACCGCGGGGCCGGGACCGCGGGGCCGGGACCGCGGGGCCGTTCGCTCCATCCCGTCCCCGTGCGCTTGGCTGCTTGTCGGCCTCGCTGGTCGCTCGCTGCCCGCTGCTGCGGTGCCTTCTAGGCGGCCCCGCCCGTGCGTGGGACAAAGCTCCGTGAGCCCCGCGCTGCGGCCGCACCCCCTAACAGCCCCCGCCGCGCGGACCGTCTGCGTTCTTAACGCTTCCGGAGCCGGCTGCGGGAGGGCCGTGCTCTAAGGACGCGGATCCTAATGACTGCAATTAGCTGGCGTCCGCCTGCGAGGGCCCTTTTCGTGTCGGGCTCTTCTAGCGGTCCTTACGGGCTGGGGCCCTCCCGCAGCCCTCACCTGGGTGCGGTAGCAGCGTGGGGGGGGATGGAGCTGGGAACGGGCTCTGCTTGGGCTCAGCGGTGTGCTTGGTTGCCTCAGGTTTGCTCTGTTTCCGTCGGATCGGTAACCTTGGGAGGAACTGAAGCTGCTGTGTGTTCTGAGGGTGTCGGTTTTCCTGTCAGGGGCATTGCTCTGAGGCTTGCGATGCTCCGGTTTCTTCCCCTTTAACCTGAGCGCGGAGTCACTGTCCTGAAGCATCCCGAGGTCAGGAGTTGAGGCAGCAAAAGGAAGGTGCCGAGCTGTGTGCTGCTGTTATCTCCTTTCTTGGGCTTTCACAGTGTCATCGGTCGCGTTTCCTAACAAAGAAAATGGGCTGGGAACGCTCTTTCTTCTGATAAGCGTTTATGCGATAAAATAAGGTATGCTTCTTTCTAAGAACAAGGATGTGCAGAACATCTCAGTGAGTGTGAGACCCGCAGCAGAAGCCTGTGCACCAGTGTCCCATCCTTCTTGTCTTCTAGTTGTGCTTTCTGTGAGCTGAGGACACCGAGTAGGGTCCTGCCAGCTGCCCGCACTCCCTCCTGCACCCTTGGTGTAGTGGTTTTGACCTCGGTGTGCATCCCCTTCCATCGGTGCCCATCCTTGCCACGGGATCTGAGTGCTGAATATCTGCTGGTGCTGCTCGCAGTTCCCTGCTAAAGGAGGCCCCAGTGTGGGGTGTTGTGCTGCCTGCAGGCATCGCGATTAGGGATCCGATGGCGGATTTGCATATCAAAGGATCAGCGGGTGCTGTGTTCTGGTGATGGAGGCAGGGATGATGGTAGGGCTCGCTGGGGAGCACGTTGCAGCTTTCCCGGGGCTTTTTTTTTTTGGTGCAGAGATGAATGGGGATGTTTGGAAAACGCGTTTGCTTCCACATCTTTAATTAGCAGCTATTTTTCAGAGGGGTGGGAACAAAGGAGAGGGGCCACACCTCCCTCTCGGGCTTGAAGCCCCTTCTCCTCTCCCATCGGCACCTGCCCTCGGGTGAATCTGCGTTTCCTGCCTGTGCTGGGCTGCATCTCCATCCCCATGGCAACCAAGCAGAAGTAGCCATTCCCCTTGGCACCGGGTGTTGCACTGCCCTTCGACAGCCCGGCCTATGGAAGGGACACGGAGGTGCCGTGCCCCAGCCATGCAGTGGCTCCGATGGTGGAGGCGGCAGGGAAGGGAGTGGCTGGGCTGTGTCCGTGGGGATGCTTCGTGACTCAGAGGAAGGCCTTTGTCTGGTGTCAGAGCGGTGCCTCCTGCTCCTCCCAGCCCCTCAGGGCCTCGCTGAAGCTGAGTGGGCAGAAAGCAAGCGCCCATCTGCAGGCATGGTTCTGCTTTCATCCCGGGTCTGTGCAATGGCTGTGGCTACTGAAAGCCTGAGTAGCTCTGGTACCTCCTACTCTGGCTGTAATGATGGATTCCTGATAAATGCAAGTAAATAAGAATCTCAGAATGGTTTGTGTGTGTGCAAATAGTGAGAGCGTGATTTGGGGTTAAACAGAGGCTCACAGAGTGAAATGGCTTTTCTGTGAGGCTGCAGGCTTGTGGTTGGCACTGCCTCCTCGCTCTGTGTTCTTCCAGCCTGGAGCTGGGTGCCTGCCCTCTGCTCCAGATACAGATCAGCTGCGGCAGGCGGAGGCTCCCTCGCTAAGTGTGAGATGTGAATGCTTTCCTCTGTGTATCTCCGCAGCATTTGCTCCTTTTTGCTGGGTTCTCTCTATGTGTCGTGCAATAGCTAAACAGTGCTGCAAATGCTTCCATTCTCCCCACTGCTTCTGCATGTCAGTGCTGCTTGCCTGCCTGCCCATGTCTCTGATATGCCTCCCCAGGATACCAGCAGCCCCCTGGGGCCAGGTTAGTAACCCTTTGGTGCTGGCAGACTTCTCTGCTTCTTCCATGCTGGGTCACCTATCAGCTCTGGAGGCAATGGCTGCAGGTAGGGCTCATGTCTGGCTGTGCTTGCCATATTCTGCAGGCGTTTCCTCAGCCTTCAAAACCCGGCTGCCACTCCTTTTCCCTGCCTAAAGAAGGCACTGTGAGCTTCCAGTGCCCTGATCTTTCTACTCTACTCTGACCTGTGTTCCTGCCCCTTTCCCTGGAGGTGTTCATGCTAAATTCCTTGCAGACCTCAGCTCTGGCAACCAGTGGGGCTGTAGATTGGACATAGTGCTTTCAGTAATTAAACAGGGACCTTTAGTAGGCTCTGTCCCTGGTCCCTTCGAGGCTAGAGAATGAGACAGTCTTGGTGCTATCTGTTACTTAGAGGAAACCCAGATGGCTGCAGGTCTAATCTCCTGCTTGAAATAGTCATCAATATCTGGTATCTTCTGCTTGAGGGCTGAGCAGAGCCTTGTAGCATTGCAGGCCGTGGAGGGTCTCTGCATGTGGCTGAATACGTGGGCTGTTGAACCAAAAATCTAGTGCCATGGGTCCAGGGAAGATCTTAAAAGATATGCATACCTCCATTCTGTGCATGTCATCTAACTCACCTTTGCATTTAACCACTGGGCTCTGGAGGCTCTCAGGTGTTGCTAGTGAGTCTGACATCTTCCCCAGGGTGACTGTGTGTGCAAGCTGGTGGTTTGGTTTGGCTGGGCTCTTTTCTTCACTTGAGGCATAGACCTGCTAACAAATTACTGTGTGCCTGTTACATTGTGGTAACTGCCCAGAGGTTTGTTGTTACTCAGTGCAGAAAGGCAGCTCGCTTGATGTGACTTGCTACCTTATAAATCTGGAGGAAGGAACTGAATTTGTGCTAGACACAAAACGGTGTGAAGACTCGCTGCAGCAGGAGGATGAGTGCTGTTGATCAAAGAGAAGAACTGGCTGAGTAGAAAAGAACAAATGCAAGGTGACAGTAAGTAGGAACTCTATCTTTACCTGGTACAGAAGGTCAGGAGTGATGAGAGATTTAGAGGAGTTATTTTTGAAGAGTGAATCCAAGCACAAGTGAAGTAAAAACAGGTGATGATCATTTAGGTTGATTAGATGTGATCAAGTGGACAAAGCCTTATGAAATTCACATGAGTACATAATAGGATAGGGCAATTTTTGTGTAGCGTGTGACCGTGTTAAAGAACATCTAGCAGAGGGAGGTCTCAAGATTTGATACCTTGATACAGAGAGAGAAAGAATAGGACTACAACCAGCTAGTCTAAATAAACTAGAATAAATAGCCAAGCAGCTAGTGTTGCGCTAAGAGAATATGCTGATTTAAAAAGCCACCAGTGCGTTTTTGTCTGGAACATACTTCATCACATCAGTCAACTCCCTTGCCTAGAAGGATGGCTCGCTTAGTGGCAGAGCGGGGGCGATGGATGTGACAGATCCTGACTTGAGTCAGCCTGTGTCACTGACCCATGTGTCAGCCTCATAAACAAATGGGGAAAGGGTGGGTGATGCGAAGCATCCCTCGGGTGGATGTGGGACTGGTTGAAAAGCTGCATTCGAAGTGCAGGTTGATGGCATTTCTGATAGGAGACCCTGCCTGGGACAGAGGCAGGGCTGGGGAAAACGTTGGTGTAACCAAGGTTTGTGAGTAGGATGAGTTAGTGCTTTGCTGGGGAGGAGGAATACACAATGTAAGCCTTATGCCAGGCTGCGTTGGGAGCGTCACCTCTAAGGTGCAAGAAATAATTACTGCTATCCCCAACATACATGAGGGATTACTGAGGGAATAGGCTCAGATCCTTGGATGTATGCAGAGTGTCCAGCAATGCAACAGAAATGAGTAAGGTGTTTAGAAATATGGTGTGGGAGGAAAGATGTAAAGAACTAGGACTGAGCTAGCCTGAGGAAGAAAAACTGGAAGGGGGAACTTCCTCAAGAATGTACAGCAGTGTACAACTGTAGTCGTCTGTCTTCGAAGATGGGATAAGAGTTCATTTCACCTGTAGTGAATGGAGCTTACCTGTAATGGTAGAGTTGCCATCAATTGAGATGGTGAAGCAGAAGAGGCTATCTTGAGGGTTCCTGAGGTTTTTCAGTCTGTTTTGGATTTTGTTTTTTAACAAATTAGCAAATAGTCCTTAAATATGGGCATGCTATAGGTGATTGTGCCACCAAGTGAAGAATCTCACCAGGTAACTGCCAGGGTGGAAGGGGCCTTCGTAGTTTATATGAAATGTTTGTTACCTGTGGACGAAGCAATGAGTAGCCATGGGAATGTGACTTCTGCAGGAGGTGCTCAGGAGACTGATACTAAAATACTTTATCTAAATCCAGTGTCTGTGCTCAGAAAAGGATGTTGAAAATTTGAAGAGAGCTACAAAATAATCTGAGGGCTGGAGGTGAATCTTTATGGTGCGAAACAGAAGGAGATCAATCTGTTTATCTAATCAAGGAAAAGATTAAGGTGGGGCTTGGTTATCCTACATAAGCATAACGCATCTTATGACTGTGTGTCATTAGTTTGGAAGGGTAGTGATGCCAGGCTGTAAGGGATAGCAAAAAAAAAAAACCAAACACTGGGCTGTGATTGCTTCCAGGGCCACATAGGCGCAGCATAGGCACATACCTCTTCCCTTGCAACCTGTTACCACTTTCTCAGCACGCTGCATTTTGGGTTTGCTGCTTCAGCCTGGCTGTCTGTGTTAGCCCTTTCCTTGGGACTCTGCTGCCTTGTGAGGAAGCAAAACAGAAAGCAAGCACTAGCTGAGCTCAGCTAATACAGGGTGGTACCCTACACCCACTCTCTGTGCATGTGCCCCTGCAATTGTTCCCTGTCTTTTCTTGCTCCCCAGCCTAACTGTCTCTTTGAGTGATAGACAGTATCCCTTCCCTTGTGGCACTTGGCTTCCAAATGAGTACCTGGGAGCCTACTCACCGCCTTTCAAACTCACCACTAGGGTCAAGGATGAATAAAACTAAATATCACCCTTGCCTCTGGTCCTGGCTATCCTGTGGGCCTGGGCTTTGTCACCTGCGGCTGCTGTTGTATTGAGTTTCCCAAAGTCAGCTTCCAGTCTGAGAAGCAACGTTTCTGTCATAGCCCAATGAACAAACCTTGAGAGGGAGATCGGGTGAGATGCTGCAGCAGATGGCTTGCTAAAATCTCGCTACATCCATGACTTCCCTTTCACCCACTAACGCTGTAATGCTGTTAAAAATAAAGATGATCCAGTTTGCCCGATGAGGATGTATCCTGTGTAAATCCCTGCTGCCTCGAGCTCATGGCATCTCGCACTCTCACATCTTCATATTTTATTCTCGTCTGTGGTAAGGGGAACTTCAAAGCTAATGAATAGATAGCTCTTGACTGTTGCTGCAAGTCAGGGGAAAGAAATGCTTTGATGAGCATTGGGGGAAATCCCCCCCCTTCAATGTGTCACTGCTTTTTGTGCTTTCTCTCAAGTGTTATTCCATTTGGATGAGAGCAGAATTTGGGTGTGCAGGAAATAACCTCAGTCGATGTTTGTGTTTGTTCTGGGGAGTGTTCCAGGTGTTGCAGCCAGAGTTGTTCCAGGAGAGATGTATGAAGCAGCAGCTGTAGTTCTCTTCTGCTGGGCACAGGATGTACCTCTGCAACGGATGAAGGCATGAAAATATTACTGGTGGTGGTGATGTTTCATCTGGGCCATTCCTGCAGATGCATTAGGTGCCTCCTTCAAAACACCTGCAGTTTTCTGGCTGCCTTGAGGTGTGGGATTGCCTCTTTTGGTTGCTCTACTGATAAGTTATTTTGGCAAAAATGCTCCAACTCCTCAGTCTGGTTTCTTCCACCACCTCAAAACACCTAGAAGCAGTTTTGCCGGTATAACTGCACCCCCATCAGTAGACCTTTGCCTGTGCAGACATGTTCTCTGGGGACTTTTCCTATGTGTCTCAGACTGTGCTGGAAGGTGTCTGGACTGGACTGGTCCTAAAGCTCAGATAGGGAAGAGAAGGGGAGTGGTTAATTGAAACATTAGAAGTGTCCAGTTCTAGAGAGTTTCCGAAGTGTGTGAGTGAACAATCTATTGGTATGAAAAATGCTGAAAGCGCATGGCTGGTAAATAGGGAAAAAAAGCAGGCTTCAGGTAAGGGAAGTTTGCTGTTTGGCTTGTGGCATGCATGCTCTATTGTTTGCACTGCATCTTTTCAAGAAAATGGATTTTCAGACTTCTTCATGAAGGTGAACTAACCCATCTGTGCGATGGTGCAGGCTGTACTGTGCATTGTGGCTGAATGGATGCATGGGCTGGGAACACCCAGCCTAGTCCTGAAAAGTTACGAAGTGCAGCTGTCTGGCCCACAGCAAATGTGCCTGCCCATTTTCCCTCTGCTCCCTGTCTTTTCCCCCCGGCTGTTTTTGGCCTGCCCAATCACCCCTACCAATCTGTCACTGCCTCCCCGTCTTCCAGAGCACCCCTGGGGTTGTTGCTGCCTTGATGCCATCTTGTGCTGCTGTTTGCACTACTTCTTTGCAGAGCTGGCTCTGGTAGCCCCAAGCAGAGTTTTGGGTAACACCCTCTCCTTCCACTCCTGTGTCAAGGCTGGCCTTGTTATTCCTGCTCTCTCTCTCCACGTACGGGTTCATGAGTGTTCATGTCTCATTTTACCAGCAGAAGCCTTGAGCAGGATGAATTTCAGAGCCCTTCAGGACAAAAGTGTTTTGTTCCTTCTTTTTCACTCATTGAGAAAAAAATTCTATATCATTTGAGGAAAAGAGGTGTTTCTTGGGCTCTACCTGACAAACTCATGTGTCTGTACCACAACCTTCTTCCTTTAGAAGAGAGAATGTACCCTGTTCTGCCAAGCCTGAGCACTGGTCTTGGGTGGAAGATTGAACTAGCAATGGCAAAACTTGATAGTGCATGATGCTGTTCTCCTGGACATGCAGGCAGCAAGCTGCTGCAGTGAATTAGTGCTTTGGTCTCCCTGGGAGGGCCTGCATGGAAATTTTTGTCTATGCCAGGGAGAAGATGAAGTGTGGGGTGTATCAGCAGCATGCCTGTGACTTGAGGCAGCAGGAATGGCTGTGAGTGGGAGAAGATGAGCTGGATGGTGATCGTGGGGATGAATCTGTGAGTGTTGGTGGTGGGAGGGGTGGGTGGGCCAGGGCGCAGACCTGCTTGCCAGCAGGTAGCTGGGTATGTTTCCCCCAGCAAGTCCCTGCCGTGGTAGAGACCCATCACCCAAATGATGTTCTGAAGCACTCCTTCACTTCATGCTGCGTGTCAGGCGCAGTCTCAAGGTTTATCAACAATGAGAAGAATTGTTGAAGGCGTGGATGTGAGGATGAGCAGATCTCCTAGGAGGAGCTCCTGTCCTGCAGACGGGTGGCAGTCCCTAGCATCTACATCTGATGATGTCCTGTCACTAATTGTGTGGTCCAGCCAGGCCTCTGGACTCCGAGTTGTGATTGGGCATACACTGAGTTGTCTGAGGCTTTCTGGTGAGACCACTGGACAACTTTCCCTGTGCCTGTTAGGAGAAGTGGAAACTCAGAAATCGATTCAAGCCTCTTAAATCTAAGTGCACGTCCTCTCCAAACTGTTTGAAGCTGATAAGTGCAATGGCATAAAGATGGATCCTGGAAATGGTAAAAGGGAATGGAGCCAAGAGGTCCATTACCAGTTTAGTGGCATGGAGTGTGTGCTAAGTGTCTGAAAACAGGAAAGCAATAACTTTCTCCAAGAAGGAGAGGAAAATATGACGTTCTAAAAATGAGCCTGGCACAGAGAGACAGATGGGCTCAGCCAGAAGGAAGGAATGGAAAATGCGGTGGTGGCTTTAGGAGGAGCCAGGAGCTGGCACTGGTGGTTCTGCCTGGATGGGCTTCAAGACTCTGATCTGCCACCATATGGATGTTCAGCTCAGTAACATCACTTCAGAGTCTGTTTCTTGTGGGGTATGCCTTGGACACCACAGAAAGCCTGCATAATTTAGGGAGCCCTGGGAGATACTCTTTTCTTGCCTTCTGTTGTTCAGGTGCCTGGTTCCTGGGTAGTATTCCAAACAGGAGAGATTGTCCTGTGGGCCTGGGCTTCTTAATCCCTTTTTGAGCCCAGACTGTCTTGTGCTTGTCTCTTCCCACAGCTGTGGGCAGTCAGGTGTACTTGCTTCATGCCCAGGGGCACTGAGTTGATGTGAAGGGTGACCCTGCAGGAGGCAGGCGGGGTGGCAGCTGGGAGCCGTGTTCCCATGTGCTTGCCAGAGGTCCACCAACTGGCAGGGCTGCTGTCCCTTCACAGGAGCTGAGCACTGCCAGAACTCCCTGTCACACCGTTACATCAGCCGCTGAGCTGCTGGAAGAACTTCACGCAAGCTGTCAGGAGGCTTTCAGGAGCCCTGTGTTAAATCTTTTCTTTGACATCACGCTTCGAGGGCCTAGGATGGTGGCCTCTTCTTGTGTGGTGGATCTAATCAGCAGCGTTTTCTCCTTTTCACGAGATCTGCCCAGAGTTTAGATGTCTGTTATTAAAAAGTGCTGAGCGTATCCTTGAGTCCAGTGGCCATTGGTGAGGGAGCTGCGTGTGATCAGCCATCCTGCAGCACCCAGCCCTAAGTCACCTTCCCACAATCTCCTCATCTTCCCATAATGGGGGGAGGGTTTGACTGATCCAGAGCACTCATACTCTCTTGACTCATCCAGTACTCTGCTTCCATCACCGGAGCACTCAGTGTTGGTAAACAGCATGTTATAAATAGGCATCTGATGCTATATTGGGAAGAGTTCTGTCTGGTGTTGAGTGCAAGCATTGTGGGACCTAAGTCTGGCCACCATAGGCTTAGCTGGTACTGGCAGAGCCTCCTGCACTGAGTGGGCTCTGCCTTCTCTGCCCAGTCACACAGGTGTCACGTGTGCCATTTCAGAGCAAACACTGAAGTATGAGTTGAAGAGGCTGTGGAGTTCTGATGACCCATGGAAAGTGAGAGTCGACCTCAAGGTGTTTGCATGACATGGAACCCCTCTGTGTTACCTTGGTCCCCTTGTTGCCCCATGTGAGAGAACTGGTCACCCCACTGTGGGTCCCCAAGCCTAGTGGCTGGTGTGGCCCTGACTTCCGCACTCGGGATTCCTCGGAGGCTTTGATCAGAATGCCAGTCAGGTGGCATCAGAGGAGGGCAGGCTGCCAGGGGTGAAATTCCAGCCTTCCTGCTTGCTTTCAGGGCTGTGGCCAGATCACGGCGACAGGCCTCCAGCATAAATGGACAGGCAGGCAGCTGTGTAGGAAGGCTGGAGGAGGTGCTGCCATCCTGCATCTTGTACTTTTCCACGTCCAGGTGCTGGTTTCAAGCAGGTAAACCCAGTGCTGGGGTATCACAGTGGCCCCTCTGAGCTGCTGGGCTTAACTTGAAGAGACAGATCAAAGACTTGAAGCAGATAGACTGGTGTGTGAGCTGAGCCGGTGGTACTGTGTTTTCCTCACTGGTTTAAAAGCAAAACAAAAAACGAAAACAACTTGGTGTCCTTTAAAAGGTTTCTACCTTATCTCCAGCATGCGGTATGCGTCTTTCTGTGCCTGTCTGGAAATCAAGTGGTAGGAAGCCTGTCGTGTGCTGAGGAAGTTCCTCTCTGTGCTTCATATCTGTAGATAATCTTCCCCAGCATGAGGTTTGATGGGTTTGTTTTATTGCTTTTTTGTTGTTTGTTTTCCCAAATAGTTTTTTGAGGTTTTTTTTTGTTTTGTTTTGTTTTTTCCAAAATAACCCACTATGCAGCAGTGGAGATGTGAGGGCCATGTTTGTTATGTGTGGTAGTGTTTGCCAAGTGCCTGATAAGCTCTAATGCTGACGATATGAAGCAAGTCTGGCAACTAGATTCAATTCTGTTCCACTATTTGAAAATGAGGCAGCTAAGAGGCTTGAATGTTAGTTGATTTTTAAATGATGAAAACTGAACTTCATCACATGAGAGTTGATACTTGTCAAACTACTGTATTTATTAAAAGAAAAAAATTTATCTACTCTAGACAGTGTGGTCACTGTGGGAGGTGGCTGTGCTGGGGAGAAGCAGGAAATGAGAGCATAAGCTAGGGAGACAGAGGTTGAGTTTGTTGGTAACTGGCTCCAGTGTTACCAAAGGAGAACTCTTATATCTCAGGATATGGTTGCAGAGGCAGTGTTTGATAGTTGTTGCTGCAAAGCGTGCCACTGGACCCTATTTCTTGCCATCAAAGATAAATTCTGGCTCAAATACTATACCCCAAGTTGCTCAACTGAGGCTGGACTAACAACCAGTTGCATAGACAAGGGTCAGTGAGTGATCAAGGAAAACATCAGGTGCTTGAACCAGAGCACACTCCTTGAGTCTGTCCCTCTTTAGGCAAACACTTTAATTTACCCATGTGCTTAAGTTTGAAGCACTTCAGCGAGAGCATTTCAAGATAAGTATGTACTTGGGAGCTTTCCTGGGCAGGGGTAATTTCTTTTGCGTGAAGATCCTTGGGGAAACATCTTAACAGGCATTAAGTCCATACAGCTGCTAAAGCTAGATTTGTGTTGGGAGAAGCAGCAACCTCATTTGGGTTATTAATTAGTTATCAATCTCTGAATGCTATAATCTGTTAATTGCTTTTATACTCCTGCTTCTGTGATACATTTGTGAAGGCCAAACTTTGCTCCTATAAGGAAAATTCTGAAGGAATTGTTAGCTGTTCTGTCATGTTGCATTGGAGGCCTCAGCTGCAGCTTTAACAGGGGATTTGTCATTCTGTATAGTACATGTTGTATGTTGTCTGATTCGGGAACAAGATATGGAACAGCATGTTCACCGTCATCAACACGTGAACCAGCAAAGAACAGTTTTGCTGGTTGTGGAAGTGCCCTAGTGGTCTTTGGGGTCCACTAGCTCCTTTTGATTTGGGTGTGTTGCTCCTTCTGACTCAGAGCATCTGGGTCCTAGCCATCATTGCAGACACAGTGTTTTTCCCTTGGTACTAAAACCAGTCAGTGAAAGCACACAGCATGAGAGTGTGCGTTGGGAAGGAAAGGGGGCATCAGAAAATATGGTCAGAATATGTAGTGGGTCATGTGTCCCCGACATGTAAAGATCAAGGTTCAAACTCTTAGCAGAAGTTTGCTCCTGTAGCTTGTGCTTTGTTACCTAGAAGTCAGGGCCATTGCTTTGGATCTTGGTGTTGCTTTCTCTTAGGCCAGGCAGATGCCCAGTATTTGTTCCCCTGTGTGTAGGTGACCCATCTAAGCCAGAGAGCCCTTCTTAACATCACCACTGGCAGCCCTCTGTGCACAGCATCTGATGGATGCATTGTTGCTGCAGGTGTGATATTCAGGTCAAGCTGGGATTTCAGTGTTCTTATTGAGTGCAAGCAAGGGCTACAGGCAAGAAGAACCTATGTTACCAACTGCTAGTCCTTGGACTTCCATAGGTTAGGTAATTGCTTTTGTGGAGCAGTGTTCCATGTAAATGATGATTCAGAGTGGCTTTGCCCAATTAAAGTACCGTTTCTTTGTTTATCCTACCACTGAGGTAGGGCTCTAGATTAAGTAAGGCTTGCCCTCCTTCAAGTCTAAGCAGCTGTTTGATCTCACCTCCCTTTATTTGTGAACATGGGAAGCAGGCTGCTTGCCTTGAAGTACTACTGCTGTGTTCTTGGCTTGGCTGGCTACCCTCATCTGTGTGCCCAGTGCCCAACCAGCACTTTGTTCCCTGCATTCCCAAGCATGGCCTAGCTCTTGCCAAGACCAAAGAGTGGAGAGAGACCAGGGAACAGAACAGCCCGCTCAGCATCTCTCAAGGTCTGGTGGCTGGCCATAAGCCCTGCATCCTCTGCCTGGTCTGTGTGTGCACTCCTGGCCACAGACCTCTGCCCAAGCAGCCCAGGAAGAGCAGGTCTACCTCAAGAGCTCATTTGTTCTACCCAGCAGACACAGGCATTCAGGAGCAGTTCCCTGTCTCTGGAGCAGATCTCTTTGGCAGCATCACAGCAAGCATCCTGGAGGACTGCAGTACCTTGCAGCACTGTAATGTACCAAGTGTGGTCCAGCAGTCTTCTATCCATAGCTGCGTGCAGCAGTGCTCTGAGACAGTGAGTCTCAAAGCTGTGTTTAGTGTCCATCTTGTTCTGTGACCTTCTCTATTTATTCAGCTCCCGGCAGGAGCTCAAAATTGGTCTCATAGGCTGGGCAACTTAACTTGTCTTCATTTTGGAAGTTGATAGCTACTGGGACTGGGTGCATGGGGGAAATGATGTGCCTTAAAACCTCTGTTTTTTCAGCATCACAGTTTCCTAAGTTGCATGTCATGGCCAAGGTCACCCTGCTGCTTGTGGTTCTACCAGATGCTGTGTCAGCGCTGTGTGCAGTCCCCTCCTCTGTAGTGCTGTTGCTGAAGGTCTAGCTCCTATCATTCTTTTCACAGAGAACGCAGGATGTTGGCTGGTTCCTAGAGGTTCTTCCCTAGCTGTCCTGGCTTGCTGGCTGCATCCAGACCTCTTGCTGTGAAAGCCCTTCACTGATGTCTGCTGTTGAGGAACAATTGACTTCTTTCCTCCTTTTGCTCTGGCTACTGAATCCCTTCTCAGGGTGTAGTCATGATGAGAGCTCAACTCTGCCTGCTGCAGGGCTGTGGTTGCAGTTGACCTCTATGGCTTGCCTGTGCTGTAGATTCTTTGTAACCAACCCTGTCACACAAGTGTTACTCTAGCTATGCGGTAAGGAAGGTGAGGGAGAGGTTAGACCATATCCAGCCTGCGAGTGGCAGTCTCTGCGAGAAACATTCAAAAGGATCAGCTTTGCTTGTTATAGGAGGGGTGCCTGTGACGGAACTTGGAGTAGATGTTCCCACCAACATGGAGAACTTGTGCCTGCTGCAGCAGCTCATGTGGCATCCTGACTTCTTGCCTGTACGGATATTAGCCCTCCTGTGTTCCCAAAGGAAGGGATTTCCCTCTAGCCTTCCTGGTTTTGCTTCCCGTGTGTTTTCTGCTGGTTGAGACATGGGCTGGTAGCCCTTTCCTATTAGTGTCAAACAAAGGAGGACTTTTTTCAGAGCTGACAAGTGTTTCCAGGGATGTTGCTCTAAGCAGCCCACGTGCACCCTTCTGTTTCAGTTCCTGAACTGATGCAGGGTTTCAGTTTTCTTGGGTCTTTGTGAAGCAACTGCTCAGTGCACAAGCACAGAGCTTTTGTGCAGTACCATCTAAGAGAGCTCCCCAGTTCCATGCCTGTCCAGTGTCATGCTGTCAAATGCCTGTATGGGGAGGACTGAAAGGAACTTTCCCTGATAACCTCTGGGTGAGCAACTTGCATGACAGGGAGTGGGGGTGCTCCTAGGACTGATGCAATAGGATGTCGTGACAACCCCTGGGGGGAGGCAGCTTTGACAACTGAAACATTGCTTGCCATATCTTGGTTATATGCATCATTAGGGATTTCCTTAGTGAGAAGTGCTAATCATGCTGTGTAGGTAAGGGCTTATGCCCAGTGGATGAAATTCCTGTGTATTTTGAGCTCTGCTGAATGCAGAAGTGAGGAGGAGGAAACAGTCAATGTGACCTTGAGAGACTAGCTCAGAAATCTGTGAAGGAGAGATTCTGCATTCAGAAAGAAAAGCTGGGTGTGGATAAGAATGCCCAGCCTGCGAAGTCTGGTAAAGGACAGATACAGGACATGAGGGAAGGCAAACATGTTAATACTCACCTATGCACAAGAGGATTAACGTCAGAGATAAACAAGAAGCTCCAAGATGAGGTGAGCTTACTTATAAACAAAGGGGATGAGAACTGAAAGAGATACAGAGTTTCTAAAATATGTACCTGTGTGAAACTGACAGGGTAGCTTTTGGTCACTTAAATTGAGGGGAATGTGTTAAAATCCAGAGCATGTATGGGATCAGTGGGGAGATTGGTCAGTGTTTGAGCCAAGCCAGATATGGTGTGCCTGAGTAGTTCTGCTTGATGGTGCTCAAAAGCCATAGCGGTACTTGTGCAGTGAAGATTCTCTGTAAGTGGTTATTCTCACCTAAAGAATGTATTTTGGCACAGCCCAGCTGGAGCAGGCCCTTAGAAACTTTGCAGGCAGACCTTGAGCAATAGCGTTAAGTGCTGAAAAGACACATTCAAGATGGGACCCAGAAGGCAACCCCAGAGGAGCTACTGATGTGCTGCTGAGATCCATACATCAGAAGATGAAAAACAATGGTGTTAGAGGATGCTGGAATTTCCATCCTTGCCTTTAGCGAACATTCATTGGGAATGGGTGGAGTTGCTGCTGTTGGGGTGCTGGGTGATAGGTGAGGAAGCCACATGAAGTGCTGTTTTCTGGGGCTCATGTGTATAACCACAGCACCAGGAGCTCCCAGCCAGGGCTTTACCATGTGGCCACAGCTCCACAAAGTCTACAGCATGTAGTCCAGCACCGCATCAGTCTTATTACTGAATGTTTATGTTGCATTTGCTGTATCACTCTCAGCATATGCTTGCAGGAAGCAAGGAAGGCCAAACAGTAAGCAGCATTTGTTTATAAAGTGTGTGCTGGCAGACAAACTTGGGTTCTTTCTGATAGATTTACAGCCTGGGAGCTTGAAGAGGAAATGACAGGTAGATATATTTGGAACTGAAGTGTTTGATTCGGTGACTCATGAAATCTAATGCTCAAAATTTAATGCAAATCAGATTGGCCATGGCACTGCTGTGCAGGCTGAGAGGTGGTTGCTAGATTGCACATGGAGACATGGTGGCTGGTGTGGGCTCTGCGCCAATGGCAGAGGAAGAGATGAGCCCTTGGCATGGACTAGAGCGGGACACGTGGATGGCTCCCCTGCAAGTAGAGACTTGTAACATGTCAGGTGGCCAAGTGTAATGTCATCAGGATGCAAATGGGATGGAGCTGGAGGGCTCTCATAAGCCATCCGGAAGTACTGGGTGCTGTGTCTGCATTGGTTGGTTTCTTGTTGGATGAAGGCAGCTGTGCTCAGAACACCCAGGAGCACACAGCTCAACAGGATGTGAAAACTCAGGCAGGAAGGCAGTGAGATGTGGCATGGGAGTAAAACGCAGTGACTGAGGGAACATCTTGAAAGGGCCAGAGTCATGAGATGGAAAGGTTCCCTGAACTTCATGAAAGTTGTACTCGGAGTTGTTTCTGAGAAAATAGCCTGCAGGAAAGAAGAGGGCTTATATAGCCTAGTCAAGAGAACGGTGTCCAGGTGAAGTTGTGGGAAGAGAATGGTTTGGTTGAAGACTTCCCTGATGCTGATGGCCTAGCCTGCAGAATGTTTTTTCCTACAAAGGAGCAGTGCAGTTTGGAGCCCCAGGATGGAAGTGGGAACCTCTAAAACATCAGTGTCCCTTCAGGATTGCCCTCCAGCAGTTCAGGAAGCTGTAAGGTCTCAGTTGCCTCTGGGAGAACATCAGGTTTGGGTTTCTCATGGATCCAAGGGCTTCCTGCTGCCACAATCCCTGTCCATCCCTGCCAAGCACCCTTGCAGCACAGTGAGCCACTGGTGTGCTGGCTGTAGGACCAGGTCTTCCTGAGCTGCAGGGTGTGCAGGCAGCCATAGAGCAGCGTGGAGCCAGGAGCTGGCCATGACCGTGACCTACTAGTGTCAGTGGTAGGTGCTGATACACAGAAGAAAGATATGATGCCCTTTGCTAGCAGATATTTGAGGTCTGATGCAGAGCCAGCTGGAAGAACTTTGTACCCAGGGCTTTTGTTTTGACCTGGATTTTACTTTGAAGAAGCGGAGCCTGCCAGATGAAGGCACTGGAGTCCCAGCAGTTGCTGGGAAGCTGCTTGGCCAGCTTATGAGGTGAGGCATGCAGGGAGCTGTGTGTTGACTGAGAAGGCAGAGCACCCTCCCGGAACCAGAAAGCTATCTGTCCTTCTCTCTGCTGCTCTGCCTTCCTTACCCACGTGGGGCCACTTGTCGTGTCTGCTGGGAGCTGGAGAGAAGGGTCTCTGCCGTCATCTCTGTATATCTGAATCTGCAGTGCCCTGCCCCTGGGGCTGCAGGCACCCAGCTGCCTGTCTTCGTTGCCCTCAGCCCAATAGGAAGTTGCCTTGTTGCCATGAGCAGGTACAGCTCTGCCAGAGCACGGTCTCGCGCCTCTAATTACCAACAGGGTTATTAAAATTTGCTGGTGAGAGAACAAACAGACGTTGCCGGCACACTTACGTCTTTCTGGCTGCATGTGCGGGGATGTGCTCTATTGATTTATATTTCCTTGCAAGCGTTTCTTAGGTCACCTCCTTGCGTCTGGCTGACATCAGTGGTGCGGCTTGTGGAGCTCACCCACATCCATGCCTCTGCCCTGCAGCCCTGCTCTTCACTGTGGGGTGGCAGGTCCCCAGTGAGCATCCTGCTGCTTGGCTGCAGGAGGCTGCCCAGCGTAATGACAAGCAAGCCCTCTCCTGCTGCTCTGCATGCGGCAGAGAGTGAGGGAGGCAGGAGGACCTCTGTTCTTCCCCCTCTTTCCCGCTGCATGCAGGAAATGGATGTGTGTGTTGCTGAATAAGAGGCAAAATTGCCTTTGGCAAGTCTTTCTATGCTGGCCTTGCACTTCTGGGGAAGTCAGCATTAAATGCATCAGGCAGAAGGGGAAGGCTCTGGGGTTGAGTGGGGCCTCATCTGATGTCCTGCTGACTGTGCTGCAGTGGGCAGCACTGCTTGTGCTCAGGAGGGGTCAGGCTGGCCTTCAGCACCCCAGTTCTCACAGTACTTCCCTGCCTGAAGGTTGGGATGGAGTAATATAGGTGGGCACAAAGAGATGACCTTTATGCCTCCAGAGAGTTCAGTGTCTCCAGGACCGTGCCAAGGTGGGCTTCAGCTGTCCTTTGCTCCTTTCAAGCTTCAGCCAACTCATTTAACCATTAATGTCCTCCATATCTAAGTGTTCTCTGATGAAGGGAAGGCTGAGAAACATTTATGGTCACACAGAAAGGTTTTGGGGTGCGGTAAGGTCACTCCAGAATGACATTAAGAAAGGTGCCAGAGGGAAAAAGATGTTCCAGGCATCCCTTTAAGCTCAAAAGCAGTGTAAGTCTTGGGTGCATGCCACAGCTTTTCTACTATGGGATGCTCTATCTGGGGTACTGGACAGATGAGGAAGGTTCATTTTTGTTTTCTTCCAGTCCATTCTCTAGGATTTAGGGGGGAAAAAAATAGCACATCTTTGCTACTTGCTTCTCTGAAATGTGACTTATGATATCCACAGGCTTGTTAAGTTTGTCTTGAATGTGTAATGGCTTATATAAATAATGATGGAGTCATGGACAGTGCGAGCATGTGAGCCTCGTTCCTTTCAGGAGGAAGGAAGTGGGGCTATAAAATATTTCAGGGATTAGGTGAATGGTTTGGTCTCTGCAGAAGAAGATCATACTTTCCTAATCTGTTGCAAGTCTTTCAGTATTTCACTGCAATAATAGTTGATAGGTAATACTTGTCCAGCTTCTGTAATTTGCTTGGATGTTTAAAAAAACCTCTGAAATTGTCCATAAAAGGCAGCAAACAGCAGAGCTCTCCATTGGAAGAGGTGTAACAACCTGGATCAAAAACTGGCCCAGCATCTGGAGATCAAGGATAGAAGTGGGACGAGCAATTTGCAGTGTGGTGAAGCAGGAGAATGGGGTTCTCCTTTTGTTAGTGACCCCCCAAAATGTGTAACAGAGTATGCAAAGTCTGCAGGTATACCACAGTTGTTCAGCTTCTTCAAGATGAAAGCAACTCTCAAGAGACAAAATGTACAGTGGCGTGAAGGGAGGAGGGAGTCACTACTGAGAAATGCAAAGTCCAGTGTATTGTAAGAAATGATTTGTCCTGGGACATCGCTGGTCCCTAAACTATTGCAGCCACTCAGGGTAATGGTGTGTGCAGACCACTTATAGCAATGCTTTTCCTCAAGGTGGACGGATGCAGTTAGAGAAATAAATCATGATCAGATGCATGAGGAATTTTGTAAGAGATGCTGAGAGCATCAGAATGCTGTTCTGGAAGTCAAGGTCATCTCCCACATCCAGATTGTTGGATGCACTTCTGGTTACGTTTCCTTAGGGTGAGAAGAGAGCGGGCAGTGCTTGGGGTGCATGATGAGTGGGATTGGAGCTGGAGGAGACTGTGCCATGGGGAGTGGGGGGGAACTTTGGGCACAACAGGAGGAGGCCTAGAGACAGAAATGGTGAGGAATAGAGTTGCAGTGAGACAGTACAGTCTTACACACAACACTGCTAACAACTGGAACTTGTTGCTGCATCCTTTAAGGCGTAGAAGTTTTCGGTGTTCTCCAAAAGAGGAATTGGAAGCATTTCTTTTTGCAGTGAACACTCTAGACTGACACCTCAGAGGAGCACAGCCCTTCCTGCTCCCAAGCACGCGAGTTCCTTGTGACAAGTCCCGGCCTGCTGGTGATGCTGTCAGGAAGGCGGCTTGGTGGGGTTGCTGATGGCAGGACCCTGTGTCCGTTGCTGTCCCCTCTCTTCCTCCCAGCTGCTGTCACGTGTTCTCTGCTCCTGAGTCCCTCTCTGGTTCAGCTGGGGTGAATCCTGCTGGCCGATCCCCAGCTAGTTGCCAGCTGCAATCTCATGGCTTGGCTTGCTGCTGTTTTTCCGCTCCCTTTTGCAGCTCCTGGCAGCCTCAGTCCAGTGCTGTGCCTGTGAATCTCTTTACAGGACTGCTCAGTGCTTTTCCCGTGGGGTCAGTGCCCCTCAGTGCTTGGATGCAGGGAGGTTTTGCTTGTTGTGATATGTTCACTTAGCTGAGCTGATCTGGGCACTGTGGGCATTGCAGTGAGCTGTGACGGTCATTACCCAGCCAGCGCTGCGTTATGACACTGATAAATCACTGCAGCGAGGCAGGAGATTGCCAGGATGCACCCTGTGGCCTCTCTGCTAATGTCACCATCTCCTGTGGTGTTGGAAGGGCAAGGCTGGTGGTAGCAGCCATGCTGCAGCAGCAGGGTGGCAGGATGGCTTGTTGGTGCTAAGAGCAAGTGGCTTCTCTTCTGAACAAACTCACTGGGGTAGGTGCAAGCCTTCATTAGCTGATGGGATTTCATCTCTGCTGACCCAAAAGTGATTGTTTCTGCTGATCTCTCTTTCCCAGGGCATCCCAGTTGTGCTCAATTTGCTCTTGATTGTGCTGATGTGGTATACTGTTGTTGAACTGCTCAGTGCATGAGAAGGAAAATCTGCCCGTCTCCAGTGACAGAGCTGTGCTGGCTGTAGCTCACCTGCAGCATTTGGGGGGGGGGGGGGGGGGGGGGTGAGGAAGTGGCCAGCAAAACAGTACATCCTGAGTTTCCTCTCTGCCCTCTGCATAATGCTTCCAAGTCAGAGGAAAGAAAGCAGGCAGGGGTGGGAGCATTCTCTGGTGGGGGCTGTGGGAGCTCAGGCATGCAGTGAGCTGAGAGCGGTGATTCAGCCTAACACAGCTAATGGCATGCAGCCAGGCAAAGGAAATTGTGGGATCGTGATGCAGCAACTGTCCCATAGCAGTTTGTTTCCATCATCCAGATGTGACTTTATGCCACCTCACACGTTCAGTCTTTCCTGTAGCTAAATGCCTTTGCTGCCAAGGGGAAGGTGCTGAGATGCTGCACCTTTGGGAAGAGGAGGTGGTCTGTGAGTCCTAAATGATGTGAGATTTGGGAGCAGGCAAGGGAGCTCTGGGGCTCTGCCTGGTGGGAGCAGCTCACCAGAGACCCCATGAGCTTTTCCAGCACCTCTGGAAGCTCTGCAGGTTTCTTCACATGACCCTGTTCTTGGACACTGGTTCTCAGAGAGAACCTGTAATACAGAAAAGCCCAAGATAGTGGCTACGTGTGGTCCCAACTCTAATGGGACTATGTTGTTAACCAGGTGGTGTGCACTAACCAGCCCTTTCTCTCTGTTCTCCAGGGAAGACGATGAAGCTGTAGAGATGCTTCCCTACGTGATTGCCACCCTGGGCTCAGCAGGGTCTTCCTGCAAAGCCTCCACATGCAGCAACAGCACCAAGGACTACTGCTACAGTGCCCGCATCCGCAGCACAGTGCTGCAGGGGCTGCCCTTTGGCGGGGTGCCCACCGTCCTAGCCCTTGACTTCATGTGCTTTCTTGTAAGTTTGCCTATGGCTGTTTTGGCACCTTCCCCCCTAATTAGTCATGAAGAGAGATCTGTGGTCTGGTCAGAGCTGAAGTTCCCAAATCCGTTCCTGACTTTGTTGCTAGCAGATCTTGTGGTCTTGATCGTGTCCATTAATCACCCTGGGCCCTATGACTTAATTCTAGCATCACTGCACTGAGCCTGTGGAAAGGTGTTACCAGTGTTCTGTAAAGACACAGGTTAGATTAGTCTTGTGTCTCAAAACTCCTGCTTGTGGCACTGAGTCCCTACAGCCTTACCTACCCAAAGTTTTTGCGTGGGCCTCCTTGGTGATTGTGAGACCACGGACATTGTAGCCATAACCTTATCTGCTCAGGACAAGAGGACTTTCTGATCCTGTGACCGGCTTAGCTGTTGTGTGTTGCATCCTAGACCTCAGTCTGCCTCCAGCCACCTAGACAACCTAATTTTTCAGCCCCAAGGACTTGCACTGTCCCACAGCCTCAGCGTTTTGTTAGCTGAGCAGTCCTGTCCCCTTTTGCCTCCAGTTCCCATGCCTCTGTAAGCAGAGGTGAGTAATGCCTTATCTCACAGCTGTTTGTCTGCTGTTTTCCAGGCACTGCTGTTTGTCTTCTCAATTCTGCGTAAAGTTGCTTGGGACTATGGACGCCTGGCCCTGGTGACTGATGCTGACAGGTAAGCATGGCGGAGAGGCAGGAAAAAAGAAAGCACCTTTCCTTGCAGAAGGGATAAATCCCCTTGCGTATGCCAGAGGCAGATGAAGAAGGAAGACATGCCAGTTGTATCCCTTGAGCTCCAGAAACAGGGGAAGTCCCTGCTTACCAGCTTTTTTTGTTACAGCATCCTCCTACCAGTGCAGGGAGCAGCCTCTGCTGGCTCCAGGAGCTAAAGCTGCAATGTCACCTTTGGTCCCTGTGCTGACGGAGCTGTACAGGGGCTGAGATGGCCTAAGGAACAGCAGGCAGAGGTGAAGGAGGAGGGAAAAGAAGTCACAGAATGGATAAGAGCTGCCATGCTGAAGTCTTTAAGACTGTGAAGGTGGCTTTGCAGGATATAGCTTCTTGTGAAGGGCACTTAGAAGCAGCATGCTGCATTTCTGGGTGCTGAACTTGCTCATAAAGCTAAAGTAGGATGGGCAGGGGGGAGGGATGGCCAGGATGCCTGTCTGGCAAGCTGAGCATGTGACATGCATGAGGCTGGAGCAGGGACCTGCCCAGGTGGTAGTGGAGCTTGAAAAGTGAGTGCAAATGCAGAGTTCATCCTGTGCATTTCATTTTCCCCTGGCTGATGAAAGTGTTGGGCCATCAGCTGTTTTTTGCAGGGCAAAGTGTGAACAAACTACCAGTCATTGCTCCCATGCTCTGCTTTATAAGACCTGCGATGAGCCTGAAAGCAGAGTCCAAAAGGACAAGGCTTTCTCAGAGTGCTCTGCAGAGACAGAGCAAGGGTGGCAGAGGGGATGTATTCAGTCATGTCTTCTAGCAAATGTCAGGGCCCCTTGGCGGTGGTGATCCCACACTGAAGACAGATGTCTGGGATTTTTTCCAGGAGTATACCTTTGCTGTTCCTGTTTTTACTGTAAGCAGTGGAAAGAACAGTTGGTTTCTTCCAGTGCTGAACAAGTAACTCATCTTGGTGGAGCTGGGAGGTTGTGCAGAGTGTCTTGCTCTGTGCTATAGTGTCCAGGGGTTTTTACTTAGTTTGTGTGTTGTACTTTGTCACATGCCGGAGGCAGTGTGGCTTAAAGCTGTTGGTGGTTGTTGTTGCTCCTGTTTGATAAGTTCCAATAGCCCATGGCACCAAAAGGTTAGAATGAGGCTGAGCTCCAGCCTGCTTGGTCCCCTTGGCAATACCAGTTCAGATGAATTTGGTGCAGGTAATGCCAGCTGGTCTGGAATCTGCAGGAGGAGTTCCTGCTGCTGCAGCATCTGTCCCTGTGTGTTCCTACAGCTTCACCAGTCCAGGGGACAGGATGAGCGTTTTATGGGGCTGGAATTTTTGACCCAGGACAGGTGTGTGTTGGCTACCTAGGATGGAGGAAAGAGAGACAGAAGCTGGGTGAAGGAAGTGCAGAGAGTAGGTGGGCAGCCCCTGCAGTGTGTGGGTTGCAGTGGCTTGGGACAGCTCTGAGCTCTGTAAGAAGGTCTTCTCCAGCCTCACCACCAGCAGGTTTCTCTTCCTCAGGACCACATGGAGCCCTGGGATGGAGGAGACCTGACACCTGCTCCCCTGGTTGTAACCTCTCCTTTTCTGTTTCTGTGCCCCCAGGCGCCGACGATGGCAGACGGAGCGAGAGGAGCGGGAATAGTATGTTGTTTTTTCAGGGTCTTGTTTATTCTCTATGTCTCTCTTTTTGCAGTTTTCCCTCTTGCTTCTGAACTAATCTAAGTGGCTGGGACTTCAGGGCTTGGATTTGTGTCTCTTGGTGGATTTGTGGTCTTCTCTTCCCCTTCCCTTTGTGTCAGCTGCCTACCACAGCTGGGTGCACCCTGGTTTTCCCCTCATAGCCCTTAAATGCTCCCTGTGTGCAGCAGTGCCAAGGAGCTGCTAGTTGAGGCAATAGTGCCGTATCATGCACCCTGCTGTACCTGCCAGTGTCCTGCTGTCCCACTGAGGAGTGGGAAAAAATAAGCTTGTGGCATACTTGGGTCACCCAGGTAGAAGGCAGCTGCCTTTGCCTTGTTCATTTTTCATGCTGGTGAGCTCTAAGAGCTGTTCTCATGGCAGGTGCACAGAGGTAATTACAAAGCTTTTATTTTGCCTTCATCCCTGTGAGGCTGCCAGGACAAGAGCAGGCATTGGCCCTTGTCCCTTACCACCTACCCCAGGCTGGTGGTATGCTCAGCAAGGCAGCAGCATCTTTGTCCCTTTTCCCTATGTAGGAGACGTGACTGAGAGCATCTTCCAGCACCTTGGCCTGACTTTAGCTTCAGGGTACTCACAGTGAAGACAGTTGGCTGACAGTTGAGCACTGTCACAGATCCCTTCATGCTCTTCTCTCTTTCTTGCTGCTTTTATGCCAAAGTGAAAACCATTCCATTGCCTTGCTGATGTGCTGAGTGGCACACCACGCAGTCAGCCAGCAATGCCAGCAGAGCCTGCACTGATCACTTGTCACTTGCAAAGCAGTCTGCTACTGCCTCGAGAGGGCAGAGGGGTCCTCATATTTTTGTGACTGTTCCTTGGCCTCAAAGGGCAGAGCAATCTCATCTGTGCAAAGGTGATGGTAGCTGTGATACATGGCATACAGGGAACACCTTGCTCATACTTATTCCTTCACTAGTGTATGGCCCTGTTTCCAGTGTGTCTGGCAGCTCTTGGGTGCTAATACACTGTAGGAGGGCTAGCAGAGCTGTCATGCTCGGAGTCTCAGAAGTGGCTTTTTAGTGGGGACCATCTGTTATCCTCACAAGTGTTTGCCTCTCTCCAGGGTTCTGCTTCTTCCTCTTCCCGTTACTCATCTGGGCTTTCTGAATCTTTCTGTTGTCCTCTAAGCCCAGAGCTTGAGCTGTGTTGGTTTTGCTAGGCAGAAGTTTCCAAAAACCTGTGGAGCTTAGCAAGGAGGCCACATCCTGGTCTGTGCTTCTCTAAGTCTGGCAGCAGACTGACATCTAGCTATCTGCCATGCAGAGATGCTGTGGAGTGTGGTGGGTTAGGGACTTGCATGCAGCCTGGCACTGCCTGTCACTGCATGTGCAGGAATGCACTTGCTCTAATGTGTCCCTTCATGTAAAAACCAGCAAGCTCCCTTGTCCTAACACTTGCCAGAGAAGCAGAGGGAGCCATCAGCTCTCTTAATGATACAGTCTGCCTCAGGAGGAGGTGGCAAACCCATCCCCACCTGTAAGGGTGTAACGATGTGTAAGGGTGTAATGTGTAAGGGTAACGATGGCCCTGCAGGGCTTGTTATCCACACAGCCAGCTCCTGAATTGCACCACAGCAAACTGTCTACATGGCTGCCTGGAAGCCTCTCCTTTTGGAGCCTGGTGTTGGCAGTACTTCACACCCAGTCCCTCCTCTTCTCTAGCAGCCGGCATGGAGAAGGCTCCTTCAGTCCCACCTTAATCTCCTCTTAGTACAGGGCAGCATCACCTTCCATTTGTTTTGTTAACAATTCCCTTTAGGGAACCTCCTAGGTGCAGGTACCCTCCTGTAGCTCCTGCTCCATCCTCCCAGCCTTGGGAAGGCTTGGCACTCTCTGTCTTCTCAGCACTGCTGGTCATGTGCATGCCCAGGTATGGTCCATCCTGCATGGAGCTGTTAGTTTGAGCTAATAATGTGGGACTCTTGGCAGCTATTCCCTCTAGTGCTACCTCACTGCCTCTTTCCCAGTACTGAGGAGCCAAAGCATGCAGTGTCATCACACTGGGGTCTCCTCGAGGCTGCAGGCAGCAGAAATTCACCCTCTCCCTGCATCTAGCTGCAAAGCCTCTGGGATCCCAGAGGGCTGAAGGAGTTGGGACAATACAAGCCTTGATCAAACAGCAGAGCAGAGTGTGGGTGTGGGGCTGTGCAGTTGTGCAGGGCCCTATGCTGCTGTCTAATCTGCTCTCCTATAGTCCTATGACCTTCAGCTAATCTCCTTTCTCCTCTGGGTGTTGCTCCCAGCTATGGACAAAGCAGGTGCTGCTCTGCTCCGAGGGAGACTACATGTCCCATCTTCTTCCCTTCAGCAGAGTCACAAGAGTCTTAGCTTGTTTGCCATTCCAGAGTGCCATCACCTTTCTCTAGTCTGTGTTTCTCATCTGTTTCTTCTCTGGGCTCTTGTCCATCTGATCCTTCTTTCACCTGTACTGGTTACAGAGAGTCTGTTTTTATTCTTGTTTGCTTTACTTCTATCTGAATCTTGTACCTCCAACGTCCCAGCCTGCTGTCATCTTGTCACCTTAATAGTGCTATTTAATCTAGGTCTCTGGACCATCCATTTTATCTTCTCCTTTGCCAGCCTACCTCTCACCTCCATTCATGTTGGGGACTATTATTTGCCTTGGATGCTAGTGCTGCTGTTTTATCATTTAGGTCCCTGCCTGTGTCTGGAGTGCAGCAGTCGAGGTTATTTGCCTCTTGCCCTTCAGGCCACAACCATTTGTTCCTATCTGCCTCTCTGCTCCCTCTCTGGGGACTCACAGGCAGACAATACCTAGCTGTGAGGGAGCAGCTGGGCTCAGCCTGGCTTTGGTCAGCACAGTGACCAAGCCATCAGTATCTTTCTTTCCCTGTGTTTTCACTCACTGAGGCACTGGTATAGCAATGATGTGCTCCACCAGGCTTTCATCATTCTTCTTTCCTGAGGCAGCTGAGGTCTACAGGCCTGGGTAGGTGCTGGTGGCTCAGGGATGGGGAGTGCTGCCAGGGCCCCTCCAGAACTCTCTCCCTAGTGGCCTGGGAGCTGCTTTCTGCCTCTTGGTATCTTTAGTGCTCACCTCTCTGCTCATCTCTGTAGTTAAGGTGCAGAAGGGAAAATAGGAACCCTCACCAGAGCACCCCACTTGTGGCACTGTCTCCTTCACACCTCTTTCCTATTTAAACTCTGTACTAAGGAGACCCAGTCTCTCCTCTGTGGCAGCTGCTGCCAGCTCCCCCTCGCATGGGCTTATGTGCCCTTCATAGGAGGGGCACAGGGAGTGACATCCATAAGCCCCTGGAGGCTGCCAGAGCCCAGCCCCAGCTTGGGAGCAGGCTCTGGGTGCCATCTGTGCAGTGTTGCCTAAGGAAAGGGGTCTGTGCTTACTGCTGCCCTCTGCTCTTTGAGGCTGTCTTGTCTCCGTCTCACCTGGGGCAAACTGACCCAAATTAACTGTTGGCCTTCTGGGTGCTCTTGGTTCCTGGCTGAACTGCCTCCTCCCACCTTTTAACTTTCTCCCTCAATATTTGTCATTTTAGCGTAGCCTCCGCTCTGCACTCTGAAAACCATGACCGATACGAGCGCCTCACCTCCGTCTCCAGCTCTGTGGACTTTGACCAGAGGGATAACGTGAGTAGCTGTAAGAGGCAGTCTCCTTGCCTGTTGGCAGCTGGGAGTCTGTGGCTTGTGAGAATCAAACGCTCCTCAGGAGGAGCTCTGCTTCCCTATCCCGGAGCCTTAGGTCGCACACCTTGTGGTGTGAGGGTATGGTACAGAGCCCAAGACAACACACTGCTGCTTGGGTTCTGATCGTGCTCTTAAGCCAGATGCCATCAAACCTCCTGGCTTGATGGGCATCTGTCATGTGAACAGTCTAGTGCTGCAGTTCTCTCTAAAGGGCAGGTGCAGCTCAGTAGGTTATGAAGCTCCTGGGAGAGATTCCTCCCCTCGATGTCCTTCGAGAAGCACTGGCTTGGGCTGCTTTTCTGGTCCCAGCCGAGCTCCTGTCCAGGATGGCAGCTGCAGGACCACTGTGTGTGGCCTGTGTGATTAATTTTCTGAGCATCTCTTAGCTGTTGAGAGCTCCTGTGTTAACCAAGAGGCCGAGCTACCTACTGGTGAAGGGCAGCCATGTGGCAGTGTTGTGCCCTATGGAGTAGCCATTGTTGCCTCCTTCTCCTGGGCCTTTCTGCAGCTCTGCACATCCTGGTAGCTGCCTGCAATCTGGGCTCCTTGTCCTGAGTCGTATCTGTAGTGGGTCAGGGACACCAGCCTGGTTTCCCAAACCTTTGGAGGAAGAAGCAGGGATAGGGGAGCACACAGTGATATGAGGCCTTCCTGTCTTCTTTCTGCACAGGGTTTCTGCTCCTGGTTGACAGCCATCTTCAGAATAAAGTAAGTGCCCCAGGATCTGCAGAGGGGACTGCATAAGGAAGAAGGGCAGTGTGTGGCACTGGGACAACAGCTCGGTGCAGCATTGTGAAGTCACTGTCCTTGTTTGCCCTTCAAAGAAGGGGCTGCGGGAGCTTGTATGGAGGGGACAAGCAAAGGCAAGGACAATACATGGAGCACCAGAGCCAGAGTTTGTGACAGAAATGACCCAACCCACATCTCCGCTGTCCCGTCCTATCTCAGAAACACTGCAGAGGTGCTCTCTTCCCCGTGGTTCCTGCTAGGGGCACTGTTGTGTAAGGAAGTTTCCTGGCAGCGAAGGGTGGACTAGAGGAGGCAGGACGATGCCACCAGCCAGATGGCACTCAGGAATGGTCTGTTAAGTATTTCTGTGATCAGGGCTCTGTGGAACTACATCAACCATCCTGTACATCAGCAGGGGAAAGCAGGGCCCAGCAGAGGGATGAGTGTTAGGTGTGGATGCGTGTGGGCCCAGCTGTCCAGTAGCAGAGGACAGGGTGTGGGGAGCAGAGCTGCAGCCAGCTTTGCACAGATAGGCTTTGCCTGAGCTGATTCATGGCCAGATGCAGGAGGCAGTGCCCAGGGAATGGCTGCAGTTCTGTGGGGTGTGTTCCAGGGGTTCTCTGCGCATTCAAACCAACCACATGGGCAGCCTCCACCCTGTGCTTGTCTGCATTCTATCTGGTGCTGGAAAAGATTGCCTGATTGCCTTTCTTTCCCTGGCAGGGATGATGAGATCCGGGACAAGTGTGGAGGCGATGCAGTGCACTACCTGTCCTTCCAGAGGCACATCATTGGGCTGCTGGTGGCTGTGGGCGTGCTCTCCGTGGGCATCGTGTTGCCTGTCAACTTCTCAGGGGACCTGCTAGGTGAGGGCAGGAAGTCAGGTGGAGAAGCTGCTTTTAGTGCCAGGCCTCAGCCCACCAGGGAGTAATACAGATAAGGCTGACTCCTGTCCCACTTTGGGCATGGAGTATCTGAAAGATTTTCCTGGTTTTTGGGGTGCTTTGCAGGTGAGATCCCTGCTATACTACACCCCAGTGGAGCTCTGCCACAGCCCATTGGTGTAACTGAATGTACCTGTGTCTGCTTCTCTCTCCCCAGAAAACAATGCATACAGCTTTGGGAGGACAACGATCGCTAACCTGAATTCTGGGTAGGTGTGGACAGGGGTGAGATGGATAACTGTGGCTCTCAGGTGTGTTTTCTAGATGCTCACCTGCTGCAGAGCCTTACTTCCTTGAAGGTTGTGTTTCTGCCCTCCACAAAAGGCTGTTACTCCTGCTTCTATTTCCATGTTGGACTCCTGGAGGTTGCTGGCAGGGCATGTATATCCTGTGCCTATTACACCGCTCAAGGCCCCAGAGTCTTTGGCAAGGGGGTCCCTGAGAGATCTGTCTGAGTTGTTGTGGCAACCTCGTGCTGGCTTTAAGCACTCCTCTCTCTTGTGTCAGGAATAACCTGCTGTGGCTGCACACATCTTTTGCCTTCCTGTACCTGCTGCTGACTGTGTACAGCATGCGTCGGCACACCTCCAAGATGCGTTACAAAGAGGATGACTTGGTGAGTGGGGTCTGACCACTGCCCCAGGCACAGCTTTTTGTGGCCTCCTCTCAAATTGGATTGTCTGAGAGAGGGTGTCAGGCACTCCCCTTCCCATTGCAGTTTGGAGCTGTTGTGGTTTGTCTCCTTTGTTCTGCCTAGTCAGAGTCAAATCTGCACTTCCTTTCAGGTGAAGCGAACTCTCTTCATCAATGGGATTTCAAAATATGCTGAGCCAGAAAAGATAAAGAAGCACTTTGAGTGAGTCTCACTATTTTCCTAATTAAAGGCTGCTCTGTAATGGGAATATTTTTAGTGGGTTGGTGCTGATGTTGCTTGGAACAGCAATAATAAGTTGAAAGTGCTGAGACAGAAGCTGATCAGATTCGGTGAGCACTCTTATTTTGGGCATCTTGCTGCTATTGTCCTTTATGAGTTTTTATCTCAGTGTACGTGTTGGGACATGCCCAGCTATCTTTTGCAGAGCTGTGGGGGGTCAGCATGGTACACGGTGGGATTTGGGCATATCATGAAAAATGGTCAAGTTCAGAGATGTGAGATGAGGGCAGGAGGCACTCCAGCAATGACAGTGGGATGCTGTGCTGTTGCTTTTGTCGTGCCCTTTGTAAAAGAGTATATTTTTCTTTTCAACCAAAATCAAAACAGCAACAAGTTGTCTTCCATTGGAACCTGGGTAAAAACTGTGAGGGTAGTGTTTAGAAGCACTGTGGAGAAGGGAGCCGATGCCATGTATGATGAGCTGCTATTTTCCACCCACAGGGAGGCCTATGCCAACTGCACCGTGCTGGAAGCACGTCCCTGCTATGATGTGGCCCGACTGATGTTTCTCGATGCTGAGAGGTAACCAGCCCCTGGCTGGGGGTGGAAGGCAGGGCTGGGATGGGGAGTCCCAAAAGATGGGGGTGTGAACTCATCCACTTCTTCCTCAAGTCTGGTGCTGTGGAGGTTTTTCTCAGTCGCCTTCTTTCTTTGTCTTCCCCTCTCCTGCTTTAGGAAGAAAGCTGAGCGCGGGCGGATCTACTTCACCAACCTGCAGAGCAAGGAGAATACCCCATCCATGATCAACCCTAAGCCCTGTGGCCACCTGTGCTGCTGTGTCATCAGGGGCTGTGAAGAGGTGTGAGGGAAGCTGGAGGCACTGGGAAGAGGGGTACTGTGGGCACTGGGTCCCTGTGCTGCCCATGCTGACTTGCAGCATGCTTAGGTCCTTTCAGACACCCAGTCCTGGGCCAGGAGTGTATTGTGGCTCTCCTGGCACTCAGCCACAGAGCTGCTGCCCCACAGCTTAGCCTAGGCTGTCCTGACTGCCTGCTATCTCCCTGCTGTGCTGCTGTGATGGCACCTGGGATTGAGGTCCCCAGGTCTCTGTGCTGATACATGTCCCTCTGCCCAGGTTGAAGCCATTGAGTACTACACCAAACTGGAGGAGAAACTCAAAGATGACTACAAGCGGGAAAAGGAGAAGGTGAATGAGAAGCCTCTGGGGATGGCCTTTGTCACCTTCCATAATGAGACTATCACAGCCATGTGAGTACTGCAAGAGATCCTGTCCTTCCCAGGACAGGGACATCTTACAGCTTTCCTTTAAATCAGAAATCCCAGACCCAAGACATCCACATCAGCTTGTTCCTGCCCTGGCCCTCTGTGACAGCATCTCCCCTTTATTTGTTCTTCTCCAGAATTCTCAAAGACTTCAATGCTTGCAAGTGCCAGGGCTGTGCATGTCGCGGAGAGCCGAGAGCCTCCTCCTGCAGCGAATCTCTGCACGTTTCCAACTGGACTGTCAGTTATGCCCCTGACCCGCAGAACATTTACTGGTGAGCAGCTGTGGGGCTCAGCAGGTCTGTGGAGATGGAAAGGGAGTACATCTCCCTGAAGGTGGTGGTCTTGCTGAAGGCTGAAGATCTTATCCAGCTTAGAGGGGGAAAAGCCTTAAATTCGTTCCCCAAGATCTGTTCATGCAGGCTGGGCTGTATTGTAAATGTGATGCTTGGCGTGGCTGTTTCTGATGCCCTTTTTCTCTCATCCCCCAGGGAACATCTCTCTATCCGGGGCTTCATCTGGTGGATCCGCTGCCTGGTGATCAATGTGGTACTCTTCATCCTCCTCTTTTTCCTTACCACCCCTGCGATCATCATCACCACTATGGACAAGTTCAATGTCACCAAGCCTGTGGAGTACCTCAATGTAAGGCCTTCAGGGAGGGATGTGCTTTGGTGGGTAGCACTGAAGCTACCCCAAGGCACAACAGCACCTGAAAGGGAGCGGGTAGCAAGAGAAATTGTCAGCATATCCCAAGTTCTGTCAGCCTGAGAGCAAGGGAGAGGTTCTTCAGGAAAGGGTTGCACCCTGTCTCATGCCCCTCAAGCCCTCCAGTGTGGGTGTGCTGAGAGGGGCTGGGCTGCATTGTCATGGCAGCTGGCACTGTGGACTCTGCATCAGCAGAGGCAGCACCTGTGATAAGCACGAGAGCTGCTGCATTGTGTGTAACACAGTCTCTTTCCTGCCTTGTTCCAGAACCCCATCATCACTCAGTTCTTTCCGACACTGCTGCTGTGGTGCTTCTCCGCTCTGCTGCCCACCATTGTGTATTACTCTGCCTTCTTTGAAGCGCACTGGACCAGGTAAGGACAGGCAGTGCCTGTTCCTGGCTTGTTGCCTGGCATCTTGATACCTTTCACTAATACAAAGCTGTGATCAGCTCCTCTTGCCTGGATTACTCCAAGTGTGGTGTCATGTGGCACCTTTTGGTCACCTTGGGGCCTGCTGTGGACAGCTCTGCCAGCCCTTAGCTGGGTGGTGGTGTGCAGCATGAGCTTGTATTGAGCAGAGAGTAATATACTCCTGCAAGAGGAAAACTGGGAAGAGCTGGGGCCATTGCCTTTGAGAAATGGTAGTAGCAAGGGAAGTCTAGGCTAAGGTGAATGTGCAGCTGCACTATATCTGTACTCATGTGGAAGTCATCACATTTTCCCAAGGGAAAATTGCCTTGGCTGCCATGGCTTCTGACAGTAGTGAGTGTATTTTAAGCGCAGAGCACTGACAAACATGCTGTTTGTGAGGTATGTGCACAAGACCACCCCAGCTGTGTGGTGGGACACAAGGCTGCTAGGCAGCCCTACCCTTCTCAAACCTCCCAAGCCCCACCACGTATGAAGACATAAGCTTTTTCAGCTGGCATTTCTGGCAGCTGCAGATTACTGAAGGTAGCTTACAGCTTTCTTTCTGCCCTCAGATCTGGAGAGAACAGGACCACCATGCACAAGTGTTACACATTCCTTATCTTCATGGTCTTGCTCCTGCCCTCGCTGGGACTGAGCAGGTAAGTGTGGAGGGAAAGGGAAGCAAGTGCAGAGACCTGGAGTGTGGAGGTGTTTGAGATGCACCTCTGGTGGTTCTCCTGTAGCACTTCCTTGCTCTCCTTATTTCTGTACAAAGCTAGTGAATTCCCCCACTTCAGCCAGAAGTGAGTAGGCTGTACTGCTTGGCTGGGTGGTCTCCCTGTTTGTAGGCTGCAGAAATGCTAATCCTGCTGGACGTGAGCCCCAAATCTTCCTGTAGGGGCTATAGAAATGCCCTGTGGGGTGTCAGCTGCCAGGCATCAGCATGGGCTCAGCGCTGAACAAGAACAAAGCAGGAAAACTGTGAGAGAGGGATGAAATCTGGGAGGTAGAAGCAGGATGATGGGGAGGGTCTGCTGTGATAGGAGCTTCTTTATGTATTGTAGGGTGGGCAGTCTGCACCTCATAAATTCAAGATACAGCTCAGTGACTAAATTGGGCAGCTCCTAGGGATGATAGACAGGTCTTTTATCAGAGGCAGAATTAATTGCCCTCCATCCTAGTGGGTGACTGCAGTGAAGTTTCCCAGCCAGACTGAAAATGTCTTGTTGCTTATAACCTTGTGACTTAAGCAGGTGAATGTTCTCAGAAGGTTACGTTTCAGCTATATACCAACAAGTGTGTCACACTTCCTTCTGAGGGCAGAATCCATCCCACTGCTGCATGTGGAGCTCTGTACTCTGCCAGAATCGTGGCTCTGGAGGTGCCAGAAGATTGTACAATTTTATATCAAAACAATGCAGAACTGGAGAGAAATGAGATTATTTTTTTTTCCCCCCCTCTTATCTCTGTACTTGAGGTTATGGTGTACCTGAGTAGTTTCCCTTGTAGTCAGTCACCCGTTCCTTGATCAGTTGTTTCACTCATGCAGAGGAGAGGAAAACTGATAGGATCAGGGCGAAAGGAGAACAACATGCATGAGAACGGGAAGCTTTAGATTCCTTTAAGGGTGCTGTACTGTTTTTCCCAGCATCTGATTTACATAATTGCCAATGACATATTCCAAAGAGGAACAATGGGGTCTATGGTCAGAGCTTTGGGTCTTTTTGGAGCAGTTTCCATATATTTGCATGTCTATGTCTGTATACTCTGCTTCTGACTGTTCTTTTCTTCTCACCCCCTTCCCCACAGCTTGGATGTGTTTTTCCGCTGGCTGTTTGACAAAAAATTCCTCGCTGAAGCTGCAGTGCGGTTTGAGTAAGTGGAGCAGGGAAGAAAATCCTTGTTTAATGGTGGGGGAGCATCTAAAGGTGGTACCCAGGACTTGGTCCCTTCTGTGCTGCGGGAGCAACTCCTGCAACCTGCTCTTGTTACGCCTTCCCAGGTGCGTGTTCCTGCCAGACAATGGGGCCTTCTTTGTCAACTATGTCATCGCCTCTGCTTTCATTGGGAATGCCATGGACCTGCTGCGCATCCCTGGCTTACTCATGTACATGATTCGCCTTTGCCTGGCCCGCTCAGCTGCTGAACGGAGAAACGTCAAGCGAGTAAGTGGTGGCACTGGGCAGGATAATGGGCTGCACCCAGGGCTGAAGGTGCTGCCGTGGAGGCTGTGCATTCTGGGGCTTGCCAGGTGCTGGGTGTCTTGTACTGTGCTCAGAGCCAAACAGGTCTCTGCTCTCCCCTGCAGCACCAGGCCTACGAGTTTCAGTTTGGGGCCGCTTATGCCTGGATGATGTGCGTCTTCACTGTGGTCATGACCTACAGCATCACCTGCCCCATCATTGTCCCCTTTGGTGAGTGACAGCCCTTTGCCCCTCTGCACAGGGGGTATTTCCCCTTGTACAGAGGCACTGGGAAAGAGGTCAATGTCCTTCTCTGACATTTCTCCCTCAGGTCTCATGTATATGCTGCTCAAGCACCTGGTGGACCGGTACAACCTGTACTACGCCTACCTGCCTGCCAAACTGGACAAGAAGATCCATTCAGGTGCTGTGAACCAAGTAGTGGCAGCCCCCATCTTATGTCTCTTCTGGCTTCTCTTCTTCTCCACCATGCGTACCGGTGAGTGCTAGGCTGGGAAGTTCCCCTGGCTGCCTCCCCTTAGCCACCACTGCACCATCTATTGGGCTTTGACACCCTAACATTGATTTCTCTTCATCCCAGGGTTCCTGGCCCCAACTTCCATGTTCACTTTTGTGGTCCTTGTGATCACCATTGTGATCTGCCTGTGTCACGTCTGCTTCGGGCACTTCAAATACCTCAGCGCTCACAACTACAAGGTGAGCCCCTGCCCAGCATCCCACCTCAAGGGTGTAGGAACTCTTCCCTTGTGATCACAGCTAAGCAGTGAATTTAGGGCAGGGGAAGGGGTGCCTCTGCTTGTTCTTTGGCAGAGCCTCAGCTCCATGAGGGAAGAAGTTCCCAAGGTAGCCTGGAGCTGGATGCCATCCTTTCCTTCTGTATGCTGCTCCCATACCCACAGAGAATTTGAGGACAGCCTCACTGGAATGCAGCTCCTGCAGCTGTATCACCCTGGTGTTCTCTTCATTTCTGCTTTCTTCTCCAGATTGATCACACAGAGGTGGACACCACAGAAAGCAGGCAGAACGGGAGACCTGCCACCAACATGCCAGCTCCCAAATCTGCTGTGAGTCCCTATGTCCCTGCCCTGTTATGCTCCTTACCTGGGTTTAAGAAAGCAGGTAGCACCTGTGAGTTTTTTCCTTCTTGCCCTAATGCCTTGCTCCTTGCCTTTCTGAGGCAGTACCTAAAGTCTCTCAATGGGGGTAGGAAGCAAGTGTTGGGCTCTCTGTTCCTCATCTAGGCTGGGTGATGAATTGCAACTCCCCCACATGCACTCATTTCCTTCTGCTCCTTGAATGCTGTATGTGTGCTTCCTGTCTCCCTTGACAAGGACAGTGAAACTATCTGGGGTGAAACCCTTCCTTGCCCTCTTGACATGTTCCACACTCAACCTCTTCCCTATAAAGTCCTTCACGCCTGGAGCTCTGCTGAATCCTGTGGGCTGTAGGAAGCTCTGCAGACCTGAAAGTGTTTCTTTTTCTCCCCCCTCACCCCTTCTCTTTCAGAAGTACATCGCCCAAGTGCTGCAGGACTCCTCACCAGAGGGCGAAGCAACCGAATCGGAGGAGCAGGGGTCACAGGACGAGGAGCTCATCACTACTGATGGCATGAACGATACAGATTTCCAGTCATGTGAGGACAGCCTGATAGAGAATGAGATCCACCAGTAGGGACTGCAGAGGGAGGGCAGGAGGGAGGGAAGGGATGGAGTCCCAGGAGCGGGGCAGGCTGCGCCCACTGAGACTGGGAGAGAGGATGCGAAGGGAGCGCAGAGCTGAGGGGGCCAGCCGCTACCCTCACCCACCCCCAGGGCCACTACCTTCAGCGAGGGCAGGGGCCCTGCTGCCAGCTCTCCATTTCCCTGCCTCCACTGCTGTGCTGCCTGGCCCTTCTGCGGGCTTGCTCCTCACCTGCTACCTTTGTTGATGTGTACCCAGGCTGTAAACCCCTAGGGGCTGGGCAGGAAGGGGACCCGTGACCCTGCCAGCACCTCAGGAGGGGGGGAAGTCTGGGTGCTCTATGGAGGGGTCTCAGGCTGATGAGCATCTCTTGTGTTTCCTCAACTGCTCCCTCTGTCCCCTGTCTTCCTGGGCAAGGAACGCAAACACTAACTTATTAGATGTACAGGAAGATGATGAACAAAAAGCTTTAATCAGTGTATTGGAAGGCGGGGTGGCTTTGTGCCACGTGCCCAAGTAGTGCTGCCTTCCCTTCTCCCCTATCCTCACTTAGCCTCTTGTGGCATCCCCTGGGTGTGTCATCCTAGATGCTGCGAGGCGAAGACATCTCCCTTTCTTCTTCCCCACGTGTGCACTGGGCAGGGGGGACAGGCTGAACCCAGGAGAGCAGCACAGGGCAGCCCCTCGCTGGGTTGGGGGTGCCGAGGGTGTTCTCGCAAGCAGGAGGCGCAGGCAGCCTCTCCCCATACTGCATCCCCCTCCTTCCCCAGCTGCCCAGGTGGGGGGGTTGCAGCATCATTTTAAGTGGCATTTTTTTGCACATTTTCCTTTCAAACACAAATCAACCTGACCTCTGTGTGGTACTGCGGTTCTCTCTGCCGCCCTGTGTCTGCAGAGCAAGGCTGGGCACGGGGGGGCTGTACTGGGGAACTGCTGGGTGCTATGGAGAGGGGAGAAAGGGGTCCGGACCGTAGTGTCCTCAGCACCATGCAGCATTGGGCTGCTTCACCCGCCCAGGGCTGTTCCTTCCTTGCCTCTGCCTTTGTCTCCTCTCTAGTGATAGCTGTGTCCTGGGCAGGGGGAGGGCAGGAAGGATGGGAGAGGGGCCTGGGCTGTCTGTAGGGCTGAATGCAGTCAGGAGAGGCAGGCTGTAATAGCCCCACCTAGAGGTTCTTGTGAGGAGGTTTTTGGTCAGCAACAGTGGCCCTTAATTGCTTTTCCCCTCCCCTTGTGTAAAATGTAAAGGAAAAATAATAAATCTCCCTGCTACTGAGCTATATTTATTGCCCTCAACCCCTTGCCACCATTCTCTTTGGTGCTCATTGCTGATACTGCTCCCTTCCCTCTGCCCATTGTGGGTGTGCTCTGGTTCCTGGAGCTGTACCCAGCACCCTGTGGAGTCCCTCAGACCAGGAGGAAGGGACAGTCATTCACCTTTCCAATCACCAACACCAGCCCTGGAGCTCAAAGCACTTTATGGACCTGAACAGCTGAGGCGTTCTGCTGTGTAGGAAGATGGTCACTGGCGCTGGCTTTTCTCCCTCTTACCCTCCTTTAGAGGAGTGGATCCCGCTCTTCAGGGCTGCTGCTTGGAGGATGGAGCTACCTTTTGTGTACACCTCTCTATAGGAGGACCCCACGCCTGGAGGAAAAAAGGGAGGGCAGAAGTGAAGGAAATGTGGGTCCTGGAGGGAGGGAAGATAGAGCACACACAGAAGTGGGGAGAGGCACGATGCTTGTAACCAGCCTCCTGCAGGAATGGGCTCAATGAGATGAGTTGTTGGTCCGTGTCCGTGCCCCTGCCATGGGATGCAGGCTGCGTGCTCTGGCCCTGCTGTTGGGATGCTGCCCACGGAGGGCTGGCTTGGGATTGGCACTGTCTGTGTAGAGATGTGTATAATACCCTGTATATATTTGTGTACAAAAGGAGGAGGAAAAAAAAAAAGAAAAAAAAACCGGAGCTATTGTTCTTGCAGTCTGTCCTTTGTGCGCCAGTGGGTGGGGAGGCTGGGCTGGGGTGTGGGAGCGTGCGTGCTGCAATGAGGGGGGGCTGCGTGCCCCCTCGCCCCTGGTTCTGCTGCAGGGTGGGGGGAGTGGGCCTTGTACTGTGGGCTGCCTGCGTGAAAGCGGGGGGAGGATGCTTTGGGAGCAGAGCAAGAGGGGAACGGGGTGCGGGCGTCTCCTCTGGGAGCTGTGAGCCGCTGGCAGGGCTGCTCCCAGGCAGCCGGGCCCTGGCCTTTGGCCAAGTGTACTGATTGAGTTGTGCGGGCTGGCCCTGCCCTGAGCTCGGCGCCCCGCGGCCCACAGGAGCACGCGAAGGGGAGCTGGAACGAGCGAGCGCGTTCCTGCGGGCATGGAAGTGAGCGGGGCGAGGACTCGAAGGAAGCCGCCGCCAAGCACGGGGCAGGGCACGGGGAAGGATTACACCGGAGCTCTAAAAGCAGCTTAAAAGGCCACGGAGAGGCGACGAAGCGGGGCGAGCACGGAGCCGAGAGAGCCCAGACAAGGGGCGGCTGGGCAATCAGGCGCGGGCAGAAGCCGGGACGAGGCCTCGAGGCGCAGATCCGCTCCTCCGCACGCGTCCCGCCGGCCGCTCGGGGGGGTGGGCAGGGCGGCAGGTAGCGGCCGAGCCCGACGCTGCGGGCGGCGCCGCCCCGCATAGCGGCGCGCTGAGTCACGGCGGGGCGGCTCCGCGCGGCGGGGCGAGCGGGGAGCTGCGGGCCCAGCGGCCGCTGCGCCTTTAACTGCCCGGAGCTCCCCCTGCCCGCGGGCTGCCCGCGCATCCTGCCCGCCCTAACCCCTCCTCCGCGGCGTCGAGCCGAGCAGGGCGGCGGCAACGGCGGCGGCTTCCGCGAGGGGCGAACGGTGAGTGCCCGGCCCTCCCCTTCTCTCCTCTGAGCGGTGAGCCCGCAGCGGGACGCACTGGGGGGACCCGTCCCGTCCCGTCCCGCTGCGTGACTGCGGGGCGCGGTGCCCCGCCCGGCCGTGCGGGAGCCGCCCTGCCCTCGGGCGCGGAGCTGCGGCCTGCGGGCCGCGCTGGGCTGCGGGGTTCGGGCCGCGCTGCGGCTGAGTGCGGTCACATCGGCTTCGGGCCCGAGCCGTCCCCGCCGAGAGCGGCTGGAGGCCTGCGTCCTATTGCGGTTGGAGGTTGCGTCTTGCAGCTTGGCTCAGCTCTGCTTGGCTGTACCCTCGGCATCCATCAGCATCTCCTGCCCCCAACCCGCTGCCCGACGACGCTGGGGTCTGCAACGCTCTCCTGTGCTGTGTGCTTTTGTGACCTCCGCCTGCCACCCAGCGCAGCCTGCCCCAGCCCTCTGAGTAACAGGGCTAAGAATAACCAGCCTGGTGCCACAGCTGCGGCCCTGCCTGGGGCTGGACTGTGAGGGGAGGTTGTGGGGTGGGAGATTTCCTCCTGCTGTGCTTGGGTTCCTTGACCTGTAGCCGCACTAGGCAGCAGCTGGGAGGAGTCAGCCCACTGGTCTCGAGGAAACATGCACCTTGCTGTCAGCGTCCTGGTTGCCAAGCAGGAGGCAGGACAGAGGCACAGAGCAGTGGTTCTGTAGGTTTGGGGCTGTCATGGAGGACAGATGAGAGACTGAGACCTCCTTTGAGACAGAAGTGGTGGAGTAGAGCAGCTGTTCCTCTTGGGAAGCCGATGAGGACAGGCCTTGTGATTAGCAGCCACGTCTGTGGTCCGTGGGCAGTACGGTGCACGCCAAGGGCTTGCACCCAGTTTGGTGCTACCTGCCTTCCCATCACTACTGCACCACTTTGGAAGAGGCAGAGGCCTCTCAAGAGCCAGAGTGCTGTGCAGGCAGCAGGCCGGCGCTGCCATCCCCACCACTGCTCTCAGGTGTTGCTGGTTCTGTAAGATCAGTCCTTCACCCAGGGCTGCTCTGCTGCCTTGTGCTGCCCAGCCTCTGGGGCGTTTGGCTGTATGAGCAGGAGCTGGGCTGCACAGTCCTCCTGCCGGGCCTGAGTCAGTCATCCTGTGTGCTGGGGAAGGGCTGTCACGCCTCTTCCTTTCCAGTGCCCCACAGATAGAGCTGTCTCCCCTCCCCAGAGGGCTCCTCCCTTCCCGTCTCGTTGACTCAGTGCTTGGGCAGCCGTGGGCAGCCGCCAAGGAGAGAAGCAGCCCGGCAGCTGCTCGTTCTCATCAGGCAAGTAGGATAGGGAAGGTCCGGGTGTCCAGAAAGCTGTCCCCCTTATGAGGCTTAGTGGCAAGGCACACAGCTGGAAGAAGTGATTTTCAGAGGCAGAAAGTGCCTGGAATTCCTTTGCATTCAGTTCTCATATGCAGAGGATGCTGGGAGGCTCCACACAGCGGCCGGCACGCTTCTTCTTTCCAGCCTGCCGTCAGAGCAGCTCCGTTCATTTGGCCTCCCCAAAGGCACTGGGAGCATGATGGCTGGGCTAGAGGCCATGGCCCACTTCTGAGCAGAAAGGCACCACTGTCTGCACTGGGTATGGGGCCTGGGGAAGCCCTCCCAGTCCCAGAACCTCACAGTGCATCTTCCCATCTCAGGGGTGCTTTTAAGGGCAGGCCGTGTCCAGCCCTGGCCTCACAGTGCCCATTTCATTGCAGCACACAGAGGTGGAGGTAGCAGTGCCAGTGCCCAGCTATGATGCCCTTCGGGGGGATCGCTGCCCGGCTGCAGAGGGACCGCCTGAGAGCCGAGGGGGTCGGCGAGCACCATAATGCTGTCAAGTACCTCAACCAGGACTATGAAACCCTCAAGCAAGACTGCATCGAGAGTGGTACCCTCTTCAGGGACCCCCAGTTCCCAGCTGGCCCCACTGCTCTCGGCTTCAAGGAGCTGGGGCCACATTCCAGCAAGACACGGGGCGTGGAGTGGAAGCGCCCATCGGTAAGTGCTGGGCTCGTGTCCCTCACCTGCAGAGTCTGCATTAATGTGGTGTGCCAAGCTGCAGCTTGGCTTACATTTGCTTCTTGCTGTGCTTAAAGTTTCTCATGTGCTTCACTGCTCATTCCCCAGAGGAATAATGCTCACTGAGTACTCAAAGAGCATCATGTCTGGCACACCCTTCTCCCTCTAGGCAATATGCATTGGGCTTTACGATGGGAGAGTTGTTCCATAGCTTCTGGGTGTCCCAGCATGGGTGTGACACCCTCACAGTGATGGGGGTTGTTGGGGTTGTGTACCCTTTGGTACCATGAGTGCAGGGGCAATGCCCACCTAGCCATTTCCTACTGAAGATCTTGCCTTGCCTTCCTGTGATGGCCTTGACGTTGCAGTTGAGCAGTTTTCCCTGGCAGAAGGCAGGTGGGGTACATCTCAGGATGATACTCCTCCCTCCAGTCAGAGCTGCAGTGGGTGCAGGTCCTTCTGAGATCCGACACTTGATTCTCTCCTCATGCAGGAATTAGTGGATGACCCTCAGTTCATCGTTGGTGGAGCAACCCGGACAGATATCTGCCAGGGAGCTCTAGGTGAGTGCTGGAGTTCTGTCCTCAAACCTCGATCCAGAGAGCAGCAGCAGCTGGGGAGGATCAGTGTGGTTGGAGAAGAGATGGTTTATGTAGGGAAGGTGCTAAGTGGACAGCATCTCTCTGCAGACCCTTGTGTTTTCTTGTGTGCCTGTCCGTAACCATCTCTGTACTCAAAGCTTCCTGCCCATGTAGTGTGGTGGAAGCTGTAAGGCAGCAGGGGGTACTTTGACTCCTAAAACCTCACAAAAATGGAATAGCACAGGAGAGTGGTGTTAGTGGGCGGGGTAGGCTGGCAAGGCTGGGAACTGCAAGGTCAGTGATCATCAAAACCGGATCTGACTGCCATCAGCAGTGTTTCCTGACCTGGATCAAGGTGAGAATGTTGTGCACCTTAGCAGAGCAGACTGGTTCCAGGACTGACCACATTTAACATATCCAGCAACTTGGACAAAGCTGTGGTGGTAACTGTAGCGTGTTAACAGCCCAGGGCAATGTGGTGTTTCTCAATTGGTCATTAGGAGGGCAAGGTTTGAAATGCAGTTATGTCAACCACAGCCCAGCACAGGTTGTCCAGGCTCGAGGCTATTGTGTGCCAGGCTTTAAAAGCAGAAGAGAAAGGAAAACCAAGGCAAAGAATGGAAAAAGCAGTGCTGGCGTAGAGCAGCACTTGTGGTTAATAGCACTTGGAAGGAGTGTTATTGCAGTGTTATTTCTTGCAACTTGAAGCCAAGGCACCAGCATTAAGCTTACTGCTTGGTGGCTGAAAACAAGGGGAAACTTTTATTAAAATGCAAAGTGTAATTGCATTACAGAACTCACTGTCCTGAGATACCAGGAGTGCTCAGGAGGCTGTAGGTAAATGATTGCAGGAGGGGCTGTTGATGCTGACTGTCACGGTGGCCTGAACACGGACAGCAGGTCACAGAGGATTGTTCCTTCTCTGCCCTGAGCTAGTGCTTCTGTCCAGGCACCGGCCACTACGCTATATGGGCTAGGAGCAAGGGGCCCCTCCCCGGGTTTACCATTTGTTTTTTTTGAGCCAAGTGCAGGGCACCATGTGGAGGAGAATGCTACCTCCCTGCTGGCTGTCTTCCTGACACAGCACCTCATTTTCAGGGAGAGCAAAGCAGGGACTTCTGCACGGCCTGGCAGCCGTCACCACTGCTGGCTAAGCTTCTTCTCCTCCCCCAGGTGACTGCTGGCTGCTGGCTGCCATCGGCTCCCTCACTCTCAACGAGGAGCTCCTGCACCGTGTGGTGCCCCATGGGCAGAGCTTCCAGGAAGACTACGCTGGCATTTTCCACTTCCAGGTAGGCTGGGAGCTCCTGGCTCTGCACAGCTGGAGGCAGGATGGGATGTCTGGGGGCATTCTCCAGGGGATGTCCTCTCCCTCTCACCCCTTCTCCCCCCCCAGATCTGGCAGTTTGGTGAGTGGGTGGACGTGGTGGTGGACGACCTGCTGCCCACCAAGGACGGGGAACTCCTGTTTGTGCATTCAGCAGAGTGCACGGAGTTCTGGAGTGCTCTGCTGGAGAAGGCCTATGCCAAGTGAGTCCCACCAGTGCTGGGGGGTGGGGTGGCGTGGCAGCTCAGTGTACCCCCATCACCTCACACACCCCTCTTGCTGCCCGGTGCTCAGGCTGAACGGCTGCTACGAGTCACTCTCGGGGGGCAGCACCACTGAGGGCTTTGAGGATTTCACTGGTGGCGTAGCAGAGATGTACGACCTCAAGCGGGCACCACGCAACATGGGCCACATCATCCGCAAGGCACTGGAGAGGGGCTCCCTGCTGGGCTGCTCCATTGATGTAAGTGTTACGCCTCTCTTCACGGTGAACCATGGATGTTTTCTCTTCCAGTGATGGCCAAAGCCCTCCTCCACACCCAAGGTGGTTGTTTTGCTGGGATGCTGGATGGGAGGGGACTTCTTTCACCTCTCAGCAGAGCACCTTTTCCAGAATCAGTTTGACAGCTGAAGGGCATGGGGCTGTACCTTAGTGACTGGGAATGGACATGGTTTGATGGAGTGGGAAACATCTATGTGAAGCCAGGCTGCTGAACAAAGCTCTGCCTAGAGCTTTGGCTGCATCCTGTATCAGTGTCTGCGTGGTACCTGGGCTGGGGACTTCTCTCCCTTGGGGACTTCTCTCCCTTCTTAACCACAGACAACAGAGTGCACCCTCTCTGTCACCACTGGCAGCAGTACTGGTTGGATTGGCAAATCGGAGTAGTAACAAACACAACTACCACAGTTAGCTGCTGCCTCCATTGAATGTGTGGCTGTGTATAGTTTTGCTAAAGAGACTGCTGCTCCCAGCAGCGCACATCACCGTGATCCATGTGTAAGCTGTTTTTTATAGCTGATGAGGACACTGTCTCTGTGTTTCTAGTGAAAATACTGTATTTTGGGAGGCACAAAACATTTTCTTACGCTTTCTGAAGTTTGAGTGGGTTTCACAATGAATCTTCAGTTCTCCTGACTGGAGCATTGCAAAAAACAAACAAACAAACAAAAAAAGGTCATTGTCCTTGCAATGTTTCAGCATATTCTAAGAAAGGGTAGAGAAGTAGAATTACATGAACCATATTCACCTCAGATTTGCATGTTCTTTTCAGATCACAAGTGCTTTTGATATGGAAGCAGTGACCTTCAAGAAGCTGGTGAAGGGCCATGCCTATTCTGTCACAGCCTTCAAAGATGTGAGTTGGTTACATAAGACTGTAGTAGCACTAAAATGCTGTGGCCCGTGATGTGGGTTTGACCTCCTACATTTGGTGGCTGGCAGGTGAACTACCGGGGTCAGCAGGAGCAGCTCATCCGTATCAGGAACCCCTGGGGTCAGGTGGAGTGGACTGGAGCCTGGAGCGATGGGTGAGTTCAGATGGGACTTCAGCCAGCTGCTGGCACTGCCAGTGTAACAGCTGGGGCACCTCTTGCACAGCACTGCTGAGTGGAAGTTCACAGCGTGCTGTTCCCTTCGTGTTAGGGAATGGGTCTTCTGAGGGCCGACTCCAAACTGCATAGCACTGGAAATGTCTCAGTTCACCTTGAGTACTTCTCATCTGATTGTTTTTCTCTGGCTATTCCAGCTCTTCTGAGTGGGACAACATTGACCCTAGCGACAGGGAAGAGCTGCAGCTGAAGATGGAGGATGGGGAGTTCTGGTGAGTGCCAGAGCAAAGTGCTACTCTTCTTCAGGAGCCAGGAGTTGGCTGAATGATCCTTGTTGGTCCCTTCCAACTCAGAATATTCTATGATTCTGATAATTTTTCTCTCTTCAAGGAAACCAACCACAGCTAAATCCACATCAATTCTTAAGAATAATGAAGTCCTTTATTCCATAAATGTAGCGCTAGGCTTTAAGTGAGCTATGACTGCTCAGTCTAGATAATATCAGTGTCCCTTTGTTCTACAGAAGTTGTCTGTGTGTAGTTGTCAGGTGGTTGAAAGGGGAACCTGAGTACTTGAGAAGGAACTGGAAATGCAGAGTGAGCAGGAAGAAGTTTGTTGTTTTTTTTTTTCTTCTGAAACCACCAGAGCAAAGGAGTCACCAGTGAGCAGCAGCTTAGGGAGATGTTGGAAGCCTGACATGAGACCCTGCACTGCAGGGGTGTTCTGTAAGTTCAAAATGTGACTGTTCAGATGAGTCCAGATCTTGGGTGGCTTTTAAAACTGATGGTCTGAGTGAGCCTCAAGCACAGGTCTTGTGTTTCTGGATGCTGGGGTAATGCTGGTTCTGATGTGCTTCCTCTGCCACCACTGCTGGCCACCGCTGGAGATGGGAGATTGAACAGAAGGATCCCTGTCACCCATTGTGGTAGGCAGGCTGAAGTATGTGTCACCCAGACAGGCTGCTTGCCAGTAATCCTGGCTTTTGTGCCCCCAGTACCCCCATCCCAAAGCCACCTCTAACTGCGTTGGTGCCTTTGTACTTTTCTTCCACATTGCTTTGGTTCCTCAAGACTTAGGGTGAAGGGTTTGGTGGGTGCCAGCCCCCCCAGAGACAGCCTGGCTTATATGTGTCCTGTTCTACAACGGAGCACCCAGCATCCAGCTCTGGGATGATTTCCATCTCTCTCCACCTAGCGAAAGCAGCTGTGGCTGAGTCCAGAGCTGCTTGTGCTCCTCAGCCACATCTTGGCCTCAGCCTCTACCTGCTTACCCACAGGATGTCTTTCCGGGACTTCATGAGGGAGTTCTCCAGGCTGGAGATCTGCAACCTAACCCCTGACGCCCTCACCAAAAACGAGCTCAGCAGGTGGCACACACAGGTGTTCGAGGGCACGTGGCGCCGAGGGAGCACTGCTGGGGGCTGCAGGAACAACCCAGGTACCTCCCGCGTCTCCGCTCTTAGTAACGTGACTCACCCAGGTGTATCATCCGAGTCTTCTTCTTCCCAGCCACGTTCTGGATCAATCCCCAGTTTAAGATCAAGCTGCTGGAAGAGGATGATGACCCCGGGGATGACGAGGTGGCCTGCAGCTTCTTGGTGGCCCTGATGCAGAAGCACCGCAGGCGGGAGCGGCGAGTCGGGGGCGACATGCATACTATTGGCTTCGCTGTCTACGAGGTAACCCCAACCCCAATGCTACTTCCTTGAGGCTGGATCAACCCTGCTTGTCTCATGTGGGACCCTAGATCTTAGCGAATCCCCTCCCACCTTATTTGGCCAATCTGTGGGTCACCCTCTCTAGCTGTTGTAGGAGTGCCAGTGCTGGGGTTCTGATTCTCCGTCTTCTCCCTGCAGGTTCCTGAGGAGGTACGTCCTGAGCTGCCAGACCCATCCACCTCTTGGAGGGGAACACAGGAGTGGGCAGGAATGGGTTGATGCAGACCCACAGGCGTGTGTGCACGCATGTGCCCTGTGATGTAGGATTTCCACCAGACTGACGATGGTTGGCATGTTAAAGGGTGCTGGGTACCTCTGTGTGGGAGGGATGGTCCGTGCCAGGGCTCTTCCATAGGGGTGCAGTGGGACTGTGGACCTGTTCCAACAGTGATGCTTGAGCTGTGGGCTGAGGATGTCCTGCCCTGCTCCTTGTGGGTCTCCCTATTGCTGGGCTTTTCCCCACAACAGTGTGTGTTCTCCAGGCCCAGGGCAGCCAGAATGTGCACTTGAAGAAGGACTTCTTCCTGCGAAACCAGTCGCGGGCACGCTCTGAGACCTTCATCAACTTGAGGGAGGTGAGCAACCAGATCCGGCTGCCCCCTGGCGAGTACATCGTTGTGCCCTCCACCTTTGAGCCGCACAAGGAGGCCGACTTCATCCTGCGGGTCTTCACTGAGAAGCAGTCAGACACAGCGTGAGTCTCCACCACAAAGCCTTCTGCTGCCTTCCAGCCCCGTGTCTAGCTAAGGGATGTGATGGCCCAGGCCATCACATGTGTTGGTCAGCACTGGGGCAGATCCCACTGCTTTCCCATCACTGTGTTTCCCCTCTTTCTGCCCCCAGGGAGCTGGATGAGGAGATCTCAGCAGACCTGGCAGATGAGGTAGGAGCCAGCACTCTCCTTTAGCTGGGTCTGGGGCTGAGGAGGGGGAGGTGTGGGCAGGATGTAGCTGTGTGGGCTTGGGATGTCACTGTGGCAGAGACAGGCTGTGGCGGTCACAGTGATGGGGACATGAGAAGGAGTAAAGGTGAGAGGAGCTTTTCACCCAGCTCAAATATTTGCTGAGCTTCTGAGGCAGGGCAGTGCCTGGCCTTGATTACTAACCTCTCTTTCTGGACTCAGGAGGAAATAACTGAGGATGACATAGAGGATGGCTTCAAGAACATGTTCCAGCAGCTGGCAGGGGAGGTGGGTACAGATGTGCCAAGCACTGGGAAACCTGTGTCAGTGTGGGGTGTAGGGAGGGGATCAGACCACTGGCCATCAGGGCTGCACAGGGCGGGGGCTTCCCTAAGGACGGGCTCCTGGGGGCTTTCATGATTTCCCAGGGGCCTGCCTCTCCCATCAGCAAGCCCATAGTGTGCCTAGTCCCAGTAAATGCTGAAGTTCAGTTCAGCTGCTCCCAGAGGCGGGGGGAGGCAAGAGGTTGTACTAACTTTGCTCCCACTGCAGGATATGGAAATCAGCGTCTTTGAGCTGAAGACAATTCTGAACAGAGTGATCGCTAGACGTGAGTGCTGCCCTTTTCCCCTGTACCCCAGGCCAGTTTGGCAGGTTGTGTTTTGATGCACATGATCCCCCCCCTCCTCCTTCCTCCTCAGACAAAGATCTGAAGACGGATGGATTCAGTCTGGACTCCTGCCGCAACATGGTCAACCTGATGGATGTATCCTCTTGGCACTGTGGGCACGGGACGGCATTCCTGGCGCTCAGCCTGGCAGCCAGGACACTTCTCCGTGGGAACTAGGGCTCAGCTCTCTAGCTGTGCCAAGGCTGTGCAACTGGGAAAAGGGAAAGAAATGGTCCTTGTGGCTGCACTTCAGGATGGCAGCTGGTAGCAGGCGCCCAGTGTTTCGCTTTCCTGTGTGTTCATACACAGCAGCTAGCATTCACACTTCACCCTAGCATGGCACGCTGTGAGAACATGCAGGCTTAAAGCATTCTTGGTGGGGAAAGGATAGTGTTGGGGTTCTTTCCCCCAAAATCATCCTATGGTTGAGGGTGAGAGGTGTAAAATAACAGGAGCTGTGGGCTCCTGTTATTTTATGTGCACAAGGATGTATAGTTGGAGGGGTCAGGCAAGCATAGAGAAGTTGCTCTGAGCCCTTCTGCAGATACACCCTAGGATCCCGTTTGCTGCATGGCAGCACTGTGCTCCCTACAGCCTAAGTACGGTGTTCCTGGGGAGCAGCACAGCAGCTGCTTTAAGCACTGAACTTTCCCTTTTGGCCTGCAGGCTCCGATCTTGTCTATGCTGCAGAATGGGGAAGGAACTTAAAAAGAGCTGGCGTGGCTGAAATGTCTCACCTAACTCGGGATCTGATTGCTTTGCCTCTCTGCCTGCTCAGCTACACCACCCTTTTGTTGGCTGCTTTCTCCTTAACCCTCTGCTGTCCAGAAAGATGGCAGTGCCCGCCTGGGGCTGGTGGAGTTCCAGATCCTGTGGAACAAGATCCGCAGCTGGCTGGTGAGGAGGAGAGGGATGCAATGGGTAGCACCCCTCTGGGGTAGGGGAATGACCAAGCTGCAGGGAGGGCCTGCCAATCACGTCCTCTGTGATGGCTTTTGCAGACAATCTTCCGGCAGTATGACCTGGATAAGTCAGGCACCATGAGCTCATATGAGATGCGCATGGCTCTAGAGTCAGCTGGTAAGTCTGGAGAGGATGGGGCTGGGCTGAGGGTGGAGGAAAGCTGTAGGAGCCCTGTCCCAAGTAGCTGGAGAACCATGGAACCAGCCTGTATTGTGAGCTTTGAGCCAACCTGTCATGAGATGAGGCCCACGTCTAAGCTGGGTTCTCTCCAACCAATCCTTGCTTGTTGCTGGGATACACACAAGGTTGTCCCAGCCATCCTCATCTGACCTGTGAGATCCCATCCTGGCAAAGCTGAGTCAGTAAACTAACGTTCACTTAGCACTGGGATGTACCTCCAGGTAGAGCATCCCTTCCTCCTATCAAGGCTGGATTTAGTGGCCTTCCTCAGGTGGGATGTTGGCTCTTTCTGGCGAGGGCATGAACTCTGATAGTTGCATCTTCTCCTGCCTCTTGTGGGCGCTGAGTACTCACTGCCTTCCAGGTTTCAAGCTGAATAACAAGCTGCATCAGGTGGTGGTTGCCCGCTATGCAGATGCTGAGATGGGTGTGGACTTTGACAACTTTGTCTGCTGCCTGGTGAAGCTGGAGGCCATGTTCAGTGAGTGCTGCTCCAGGACAGGGAGGGCAGGCATAGAGGGACGTGTTGCTTATCTTGCCTTTGTTGCCCTGCAGGGTTCTTCCACAGCATGGATCGTGATGGTACTGGCACTGCCGTCATGAATCTTGCAGAGGTGAGAGCTCGGTGCTCTGAGGTGAGGTGAGAGGGGTTGGAAATAAGGGGAGAAGATGCTAAAACAGACAGCTGGGGTGGGTGGTACAAAGTCCTCCGGCCCTGTGGGTATAAAAGATTGAGAGATGGGAAAGGGAACACTGTCAGGGCTCGTTCTGAGGGGCTTTGGATTGGTGTGCACCGGCTCCTGCTCATCCTCTCTCCTTCTCCGCAGTGGCTGCTGCTGACAATGTGCGGCTAGGAGCCAGACAGATGCACTGTGACTAGGACACTCCGGCAGGCCAGGCCATCTCCAAGTGCCTCCCTTCGGGTCCATGGACACAGGATAATCTCCCTCTTTTTGCTCCATCCTACGCTGAGCCACCAGCCCTGCCTCTAAGCACACCTTGCTCCACCCTCACCCATGGAGCATCTTGCAGGGGTCAAGGCAGGCAGGGGCTGCCCTTCTTCTTTTCTGGGCTGGGTTTACTTTCCAACCTTCTCCTCCTCTTGTCCCACCCCAGAAGAGAAGGAGGGCAAGCAGCATGGGATGCCTGTAGGTCACTGCACCTAGCTTTGGGGCAGCTGCTTAGAGGTGAGCGCAGGAGCAGGCTGGGACCAGCCACCCAGCAGGCAGAGGTGGGAGCTGTGGGGGGAAGAGAAGGAGGATTTGTTCTGCTTGCTTTAGTGCTGTCTCGTCCCCTGTGGCATGTGCTCCCTGTCCCAGGGAGTATCAGCTGGTGCTGCCTTGCTTAGGAAGGGCAGTTGATTCCTGGAGAGCCAGGGTGAGAAGGTATACACACTTCTTAATGCCATTGCCTTGCACTCATCAGCACTAAACATGACCAAAGCATGGAGCTGCAGCTGGTCGGGGCACTGTTGTTTAGTACCTCCTGCTGCAACCTCTTTCTGCGTGGCCTTCAAAGTGTCCCTCCTACCTCCTCACCCCCTGCCCTGCTTTGTCCTACCATAGGGCTGGAGCCTATCATTGAAGCACTCTCCTACCACATGCCACTGTAACACATCCCATCATACTCCTCTAATCCCATGCACGCACAGCTGTACCACCACTACAGCCTTACCCCGGCTCTGTCCTGGGCTCCCCTCCTGCTGCCACAGTGGAGTTGGGCCAAGGCGAAGTGGTGATTGTTGGGGGCATTTCTCCAGTACACGGTTGTCTGTCCTCCCCTTTCACCCTGTTACAATCCCTTAAGCCCTCGGGCTCCTTCACCCAGCACAGATGTGCTCCTGTGCCAATTTATTTGCACTTCTCCACACTCCTCTCCCCTCATCTGTCCCTGTGGATGAGGGGTGGCTCCAGCATGGCAGTGGGTGAAGGCCCATCCAAGGCAGGCAGGCCCTTAGCCGCTCCCAGGCCCACGTCTCCAGAGGCCGTGCTTGCAGCAATAACCACTCCTGCCCGCTCTTTGTGCTCGGGGCAATAAACTTAGCTCTGTTGGACAGGGGCTCAGCTGGTAATGATTCATACAATGGGGGGGGGGGGGTCCCAGCCTCGGCTGGTAGAAATCCCCAGCATGGGGTAGAGGGGGGCTGGGGCCCAGCACTGCCAGTATACAGGGGGCAGGAGGCCCTATGGCGAGGTAAGGGGCTGCTGTGGGGGCCTATGGAAAGGGGGTAGTTCTGCCCCAACAGCGTGGCTCAGCCAGGCCTGGGTGTGACTGGGCCCAGCCTTCTTTCCCGGCAGTATGGGAGCTGTCAGCACTGTCCCAGCTGCAAGCTCCATGGTGCACACAGGCCCCATTGTAGGGCACACCCCCGCCCAGCTCTGGGGTGACAGGTGCCCCCTCCAGGCAGCAGCTGGTGGGTCCCCTCCCTGCTGGCCCCGACACCTGGCAGCCTAGTGTTTGCAAAGGGTCAGCAGGTGGGGTTCCCAGCTGCCAGTGAATGCCACAGGGAGTGGCCTGGCTTGTCCCCTTCCTGCAGCCACAGCATCCCATCCCCTTCCTTTTTGGAGCGTCCGCCTGCCTGGGGGTCTCCTGTGTCTCTCCAGCTGCTGGTGTCTGTCCTCCCCAGCCTGGCTGTGTGCAGGCTGTGGCTGTCCCCAGCAGCTGCCCTAGCAGCTGCATTCAGGACCCATCTCCCCCTGTAGGAATGTCAGTCCTGTGGGTACAAACGACCTTTGTGTGAGCAGAGGGTTGGGGGGGCAGCCCCCTTCCTGCTCCCCTACACCAGCAGCCGGGGGCTGGCAGCATCCTGTGGCCAGCACTGGGTGAAGAGAGGCTTCCCAGAAAGGCAGCACATCCTTGGTGAGCCCGAGGGACAGTGTGGGTCTGGCTCCCAGCAAGGGGACCCGTGGGCAGGGCTGTGGGTGCTTGCTGGCAGCTGCAGGATTTGGCCTTTTTCAGTGGTGCAAGGAAAACGGGAATGCATGCAGGCTGGAGCCTTTCAGGGCCTGGACGCAGTGAGTTAAACAAACTATTTATAGCACTCGCCTCCCACCCCAGCAGTAATGGCCGGCATTCCTGCTGCGCCCGAGCAGTGCTCTGCTGTCATGGGTGCTTCCCCAGAGCACTCCTGGCCAGCACTGCTGGCAGCCACACCGGGCTTTTTGGATCCTGGGGCTTTGTCCCCAAAGCTGGCAGCAGGGCACTGTGCCTTACTGCTGGCTCACAAGGACAGGGGACGTGAGATGTGTCACTCACCAGAGGACTGGGGTTAACTCCCTCCACCCCTCTGGGCCGTGCTTTTGCCCAAAGGCCCTGGACTTCCAGCTGGGGAAAGGGTCTCAGCACCTCTCTGTGTTCTTGGTACAGCACAGCAGGCTGGCAGGCAGGCCTTGCGCTGTGTGGGCTGAAGGTTGTGATGGTGCAAGCTGGCTCTGGCAGCGCAGCCATCACTTCTGCTGTTCTCCTCTTGTGCTCTGCGATGGAGCACATTCTGCAGCAGGCACACAGGTTGTTCCAGAGGGATTTTCCATTCCCCACCTGCAGCCCACAGAATGCCCCCAAGAAGGGGCTGCATCACCTCTGTGCTTAGCTGGTGCCTTCCTTTCTCCTGGGACTACAGGGACTGAATCCACAGGAGGTTTCCTGACCCCTTCTGCTCGGTATCTTTTCCCAGCGATAGGTAAAGCTCCACGGGGAATAAGATCTCCATCCTCCATCCATCACTATGGTTGGTGTCTGTGGGGAAATCAAGGCACAGAGAGAGGAAATGACTCACCCAGGTTTAGAGCAGCAAGCCCCAGAGCCTCACCCCAGGCTGCCCACTGCCTTCCCAGTACAATGGGACCCAAAGCACAAAGCCCCTCCTTTACCCCAGGGATGGAGGCAGCGCAGGATGAGAGCCTTCCAGCCCAGGCAGAGGCGAAGGCCGTGGGAGGCTGTTCCGAAAGCTGACATCACCAATGTCCTTCAGCTCCCAGAGCTCTTTTCTGACCAAGGCACGTGGCAGCTCTGCATTGAGGCATGGCTGGCCCTTTCCCTCATCCATCCCCAGCTCCCCAGGAGAGATCTGCAGGGCTGGGAAAGGTCATCCTGGCTGGGCCACTCAAACGGGCTCTCTGGATGAAGGGTAGCTTGCACCAAGTGGCCCGGGGTGGGGGGGGGGAAGAGAGGCGGGAAGAGAGTGGGTGCTTTCGATCCCTTGTTTATTTTCCTAAGTTCTGCTTGAGCAGGAGCCAAGTGCAAGCTCCTGGCAGGGCTTTGGAGGGGAACAAGGGGAGGAAATGTGTCCAGACAGCCACCGGGAGCACAACAAAGGTTGGACGCAGAGGGAAGTGGAGAGGCACAGAGGTGTACCACGGGCCTTCCTGCCCACTCTCCCCCAGCCCACGGGCCATGGCTACTGCCCTTGGCCAGCTGAACCCAACAGAAAGCCCCTTCCCCACTGACATCCCTATCACTCAGTGCTTCCCCGCCCCGTGTGTGCACACTCTTGTCCCTAGGGTGGCAGATGGCAGCACCGAGTGACACAGAGGAGTATTTTGGGTCCGCTTGCTCAGGAGCCTCAGCGCACGAGCCAGACGCCGTCCCGCAGCTTGCACCGTGCCCCGGGCAGGTGTTGGCCCTTCCTCGCCCCCTCCTTCCCAGCACGGCGACCGACAGATGGGTCGGGGCCGTATCGCTTACAGAAGGCACGTGGGGGGAGGGGGCATTTAAACTCCCAGCTGCTTGACGGTTTTATCGGTGACCCCCGCCTCCCAGATAGCCGCGCCATTTGGGGTGCCGCGGTGCACGTGGGGCTGAACGGGAGCGCCGTCCGAGGAACGAGGGACCCCCAGGGCGGGGAGAGCACCCGGGAGGACGCAGCCCCGGCCGACGGCCCCAACGCCGCGCTCCGGCCGCCACCCGCTCCCGTCCCGGCGCCGCTCCGCTCGGGGCCGCCGCTGCCGGAGCTCCGCGGGGGCCGCGATGCCCGCCGTGCCGCTGGCCGCCCCGCTGCTGCGCGCCCTGCTCGCCCGCCTGCCGCCGCTGGCCCGCAAGCGCCTCCTGCCGCCGCTCCGCCGCCTGGGGCGCCGGCTGCGCTCTCGGGAGAGCCGCCAGGCGCTGCTCACCTGCCTGCTCTGCATCCTCAACCTGCACAAGAAGGCGGACGCCTGAGGCGGCCCGGCCCGAGGGCTCCCCGACCGCCTCGCCTCGCCTCGCCCCGCCGCGGGAGGAGGGCCCGGCCCGGAGGAGGGGACGCGCCCCGTCGGGGGCGGAGGGGCCGGCGGAGCAGCCGGCAGCAGAGGCCGCCCCGGCCATGGCGGCCGCGCCACCGCCCCCCGCGCCGCCGCCCCCCGCCGCGGGGCCGCCCCGCTGAGAGCCCCCGCGGGAAGGGGCGGCCCCGTCGCCGAGCCGCCCGCCCCGGCACCGCCGCGCCCGCGCCCGCGCCGGGGAAGGAGCCGGCCGGGGACGGCGAGCGGGGGAGCCGCGCCGAGCTTCGGGCCCGCGCTCCCCCAAGCCCCGGCCGTCCCGGAGCCTCCCGCGGGCAGCGGGCAGCGGGAGGATGTCGGGCAGCACGGCGAGGAAGGTGCAGCCGTTCACCATCAGCACCAAGCTCTCGCTGCCCAAGTGCGCCGCCGAGTTCTCCGCCGACTCCTGCCCCGGCGTCGCCCTCGCCTCCGCGCTGGACGGCCGCCGCGGGCTCCGTGCCGGTCTGGAGCAGCGCATCTCCCTGTACCTGGCCCAGGCGCGGGCGGGACCCCGCGAGCAGCCCCGCGGCACCGGCCCCGGCCCGGGCGGAGGGGGAGAGGAGGAGCGGGTGAGCCGCGGCGCCCTGGCGCGCTCCATCAAGAGGATCACGCTGTCCAACTGGCACGGGGGGGACGCGGGGGCACCGCGGGACCCCGCCCGTGCCGCGGGCGAGAGGAACCACAACAACAACAACAGCGGCGCGGGGACGGCGCACGTCAAGGTAACCGCGAACCGTGCCCGTCCCTGCGGGCGCGCCGCCGGCTCTCGGGACCTCGGCACCCCGGGGCCGCCGGGACGGCCGCTGTGCCCTCCTGCGCTTCTGGGCTCCGGGGGCGACCTGGGACGGGCTTGCTCCGGGGCCGAGGACGGAGCGGGGCTCGGCCCTCGGGATGCGGCCGCGTGCGGGGACCCGAGAACTCGCTCCCCCCTCCCCCCCCGCCCCGCTTTGACCAGAGGGGAAACCGAGGCCGGGAGAAGGGAAGTGACTCACGGGGGCCGGGACGAGGCCGCTGCCCCCGCCGAGAGCGGGACGGAGCCCGGCAGCCGTCCTCCGCACCCCGGCCCGGCGGGGACGGGGATCCCGCCGCGGGGTGAGCGGGGCCCGCAGCTCCGGGACAGCGCCGGCAGAGCCGCGCAGCTCGCTGCCAGCCGCTCTCTGCATTGCCAATAAAGGCCAGGCGGAGCCGCGCCGCTCCCTCCGGCACGCGTACAGCTCCGGGCAGCGGCCGAGGGCTCCCCGCGCTCATATAAGGCAGCGCCATGTGCGCGGCCGGGAGCGGCCCTTCCTGTTCGTGCGGAGCGGGGCTGTGCGGCTGAGAGCGGGGGTCGGCAGCGCGGGGATGCGGGGTGCGGCTGCAGGGATGGAGCGGCCCCCGCTTGTCAAGCGGCAGCGCCGGGGGAAGGAGAGCAGCGGCTCCCCGAGGCTCCTGGCTGTGCTCCTTTCCGTACATACCCGCGGCTCGCTGGCTCCCTTCCCCTGCCTCTCCCGCTCACGCCCGTGACCCCTCCGTCCCGCGGGAGCCCTTCCCCGTGAGTCAGCCGCCCTTTAGTCCTCGTCTCCCGGACCGCCAGGTGTGGGCTCGAGATTTCCCTGCCCCGCTATGCTGTGCGGGAGAAGGATGCCCGCAGCCCGCACACCTCTGCATGGGGGTTGGGGCGGCTGGCACGTGGCTGGGACACTGATGGGGATATACCTGGCCCTCCTCTAGGTCTTTCTCAGGAAGGATGTGGATGCTGAGGATGAGAAGAAGCACGAGGCTGGCAGCCCCCAGTCCGGCAGTTTCTGTTCTCCCGTGGACAGAGGTTCTCCTTTTGCTATGGTATGTATCCCGAGCATCCCAGCCCAGGGCATGTTTTGGGGGTGACAAACGGGGCTGTGGGTTTGCTGACAAGGAGTCTGCTCAAAAATGAGTCGGAAGGAGCCGTGGGGGTCTGCGTGGGGCCAGCGGGCACAGCGGGGCTGGCCCTGGGTTTGTGGCTCCCAGAGGTAGTGGGCTATGGGATGTTGCTGGGTCCAGAGGCTGAAGATTTTGGAGTCGCAGGAGGGCCTGAGAATCTGTGCTGCTATTAAAAAAAATAGAGAGAGAGAGAGAAAAGAAAGTACTTCTGTAGTTCTTGTGGTTAGGCAGAAAGGCTTTGAAACGCGGCTCCCATGTCATCAGTGGGACAGCACAAGCCAGAATGCTTAGGGAGCCTGCAGCCGCTGCCCGGCCCCTCAGCCCTGCTGCCAGGAGGTGCCAGCTGGCAGGCACACTGCCACTGGGTCCCTGTGCTGTGCCACCCAGAGAGCCGGCTGTGGGGTGACAGCCTCCTCCATGCCTGGGGAGAGCTGGAGGCTTGCGTGGCCGGGCCTGGCGTGAAGTGATCTCAGCTCCAGCTTGGCGTGGCCTGGTGCTTCCCGCAGTGCCCGGGTTTGGCTGTGACAGGGCTGGGGGCAGCTCTGTCCCTGCGGGCGGTGGGGCCCAGCCACCGTGCTGGGAACAAGCTCCGTGTGGCTGTGCTCCCCCCAGCTCTGTGCAGCTGGGCCCAGGGCCGCGCTTGGAGTGGGGCCAGCCCCTCGCGCTGGCTGACCTTTGCCATGGCCCCCGGCAGAGCTGGAGCCTTGACAGAGCGTTTCGTCAGCGCCGAGCCCCAGGGAGAGGCCGCGCTTCTCCCTTCACCAGGAGCAGGGGTCTCCTTGGGTCACTTCGTGCCCTTCAGGTGACTCAGGAGAACCCGTGGGGTGTCACCGTGCTGTGGACGCCACATGTAGTCTGTGTGCTGGGCGGGTTGTGAGCACAGTGCCTGGAACCAAGGCCTGGGAACGGGCTGAGAGCGCTTCAAACATGTTGGCAGGGCAGTGGGCTGAGGGCCGACGCAGAGCCACCGAGCTGAGACAGGCTTCCAAGCCATGTGCCTGCCCTGGATGTGGTATGGAGGGCCCTGGGGCAGCGCGCTGACTCCTCCTCTGCCCTCCAGCTGGCGGGAACCCCCCCAGCAGCACCCCACAGGGAGAGCCCCAGGAGCAAGGAGCTGGTAGCAGCAAGAAGCAGCGGGCAGATTGCTGCAAGACCCCCAGGTCTGCCCGAGCCGAGCCCTCCGCTCGCCCAATTCAACCGGGAGGTGCTGCAGGTGAGCCCGATGGGGCGTGGGTTGGGGCCTGCTGCCCTCCATGTGGGCCGTGGGGCGGGAAGAGCTGCGCAGCGGCCTCGAGCAGAGCCATTGTTGCGGCGTGAGATCATGCTTGGCCGCCTCCGCCTGGCTGTCAGCCCCGGGAGAGGGGGTCAGCCCGCAGCGGGCCCTGCTTCCTCCCCACGTGTGCGGGCGCCTTCCCGCCTTCCTCCTCATCTGTTCCCTCCCCGGCAGCATGGGAATGGGCAGCTGGGAGGGAGCAGGCAGGGAAGAGGGCTGCTCGCCTTCCTGCCCTGTTGTGCTAGGGTGGGTTGGGTCCGTGCGCTCTGTTAGAGGCTCTTCCCATGCTGCAGGCGGAAGGCTGGGTGCGAGGCAAGCTGAGGGACCTGAAGGATGGCTGTGACCTTCAGGACTGGGAACAGGCAGCTCAGACCCTGCAGAGAGAAATGAAGGACTTTGAGAACACGTTGATAAAGCTCAACCAGGTGAGTTCTCCAGTGGCCCTGGGCTCTCGTGGTGGGGCACAGCCCTGGGGGCCCCTGGTGCTGAGTGTGGTCCTGCAGATGGGTGAGCAGCTGATGTGTGGGCCGAACCCCAGCACCGAGGCGGTGCGGAGGCAGCTGCTGGCCCTGCGGGAGCAGTGGCAACTCCTGAGACAGACAGCTGCCAGCCAGAGCCGGGCCCTGGGTGGGCTGCGCAGCCTGCAGGACTTCAGCAGGAAGGCAGAGCGGCTGGAGGCCTGGATGCGGAGCAAGGTATGGGCTGTGGGCAGCGCGCCCTGGGGAGGGACGCTGGCCATGCCCCCGCCTGCTCACAACTTCCCCTGTCTCAGGAGGAGAAGCCCTCCCTGGCTGAACTCCTGCAGGAGAGCCCGGACAAGATCCAGCTCACCCGCCGCATCCTTGACTTGAAGCAGGTGGGAGGCTGCTGGGGGTTGATCTGTGGGGAGCTCAGCCTCACAGCCTGCTCCATCTCCCCTTTCCAGCCTGCTAGTGAGGCCTCACACCTCTGTTTCTGCTTTCTTGTCTCTGCGTGGGCAGGAGGAGCAGCAGTTCCAGAGCCTGCATGAGGAGCTCAACAGCCTGGCCCAGAAACTAGAGAAACAAGGCAAAAGTGAGAGCAGAAGCATCTCTGCCCGGCGCAAGCACCTCAATAAGATGTGAGCAGGGGCAGCGTGGGCTGTGCAGGGCAGAGCTGGTCTTCCCTCTTGTGCAGCCAGCATCACAGCACAGCTCACCTTTCACCTCTGCCTCGCCCTCTGTGTAGGTGGCTGCGGCTGCAGGGGACCCTGAAGGAGCACCACGAGGTTCTGCAGGTGGCCCTGGAGGTTGCAGCCTTCCTGCAGCAAGCAGATGCCCTGTTGGATGTCATCCATGCCAAGGTACTGGCACTCAAACTTCAGGACCATGCACCCCACGCAGAGTGAATTTGGGTGGGGAGCACCCCGTTCTCATGCCTTGAGTGAAGTCTGCCATGCTGAGCATCATCTGGGTACAGAGATCAGGGAGTTGGGGGACAGGGTTCAGAGTGGGATGAGAGCCAAGCACAGCTTTGCCGGACAGCAGTATGTATGTCAGTGCTGAGAGCAGGTCCTGTCCTCCTGCCACCACTGATTGTAGCTTCTTCTTGCAGTGGAGGAGTGTCTGCGGCGTGGGGAAGCAAGGGGAAGCTGAGATAGGCCGGGATCAGGATGTCAGGGACATAGCCAGCCAAGTGATGGTAAGTACAAGGCTCATCCTTCAAGCCAGAGTAGCATCCTTGTAGTCTGGTTCATGTGCCTTACCAGGTCAGCTCTGGCACACTTGGGATATTGGATGGCAGAGATACCCTGGGGGATAGCAGGGCAACATCCCTCGACAGTCCTGCCACTGCTCCCTGGCTTCTCCTTGTCCTCCAGATGCTGGATGTCACTGTGTCCCAGCTGCTCAGCCTGCAGCCCAGCCTGGCAGCTCGTGTCACTGCCAAGCACCGAGATGTGAAGGACAACTGGGCCCAGCTCCAGCAGGCACTGAGGTAGGGCAGCTCCCACCTTGCTCCCTGAGCTCCAGTCCATCCTGTGCCCTCCAATACCACGCTGCACTCTGCCACTTTCCAGGAATGATAAGTCTCCGGCACTGGCTCCAGCAAGTGGTTTCCCAGGGGTTGAAGCTGTGATCAGTGAGCCCTGTGGACATGTTAGCGCCCAGGAGCTGGAGGGGAAGAACACAGGAGACAGGCAGAAGAGAGGTCCCAATGTCACGGTGAGAATGGCGGCTCAGCCCTGCTACCCAGCATCTCCAGGGCTGTGCAGCAGGGAGATGGATGAGCCTGTGGGAATTTGGTTATTGGCCAAAACCCATCACTCAGCCAGGGATGGGATACAGAGAGCCATAGCTTTGTGTGACTGAGGGACTCATTGCTAAGTGGGCTTTGGGCTGGGTGAAGGAGGCATGGGCCCTTTTGTGCTGCAGATGCAGAAGGACACATCAAGGAGGATGGTGGAGCACATGCGAGGTGAGAGGAGCAGCCCCAAATCCCCAGCAGCAGGAGGGGACAGTAAGAGGTATGAGCTCGAGAGGTACCTGTCGAGAGTGAAATGAACAGAGGGGCACCCACTGGGACCCAGCTTGTCCCTTGCATCTAAAGTTCCTCCCCAAGGGGGGCAGGCTTGGGTTGGGGGAACACCGTGGCAGCTCCAGCCCCTTTGTTCCCAGCACAGCCTTGGAGAGGCCATTCCCCATGGCTGACTGTCCCCTTCTCTGCAGGAAGAGGAGGGTCCCTGCAGAGGCTGAGCAGGGTGCACGGCCACTGGAGTCCCAGGTGCAGGATGCCTGCCAGGTAGGGTGATGCTGAACCACAGCTCCAGCATTGGGGCTGATCCCTATCTGACAGAGGATCACTGGACGTGTCTGTCCTGACCACTCTTTCCCCTCCAGGACAGACAGGAGGCTGTAGGCAGCCCGCAGGTAGAGGCCATGCTGCGGGAGCTGGGTGAGCTGTGGGAGGATCTGCAGAGGAAGCACCAGGAGAATGGTGTGGTGCTGCGGGAAATTGATAAGGTGAACAGCATCACCTGCACATTGGTACCCACAGCAGGGCTCTCTGAACCCCTGGGTGGCTCAGAGCTGGTGGTGGGGCTGGTCCTACCTCCCCTGTTGTCCCCGTAGGCACTGAGGCTGGTGGGGGAGCTGGACCGTGTTGAACGATGGCTGCAAGCTGTGGCTGGGTCGCTCTCAGAGCCAGCCCCCATGCGAAGCCCAACGGAGCTGCGCCGGGACCTGGAGGGAACTGACCAGCTGGAGAAGCAGCTCGTGCTGTGTGGCCTCAAGCTGCAGGCACTGCGGGAGGAAGCAGCGAGTGAGACATCCATGGAGCATGAGGGAGCGAGGAAGATGCAGAGGAAGGTGGAGATGGTGGAGGAGAAGTGAGTAACAAAGGCGGGCTGCATCCTCCCTGGTCCCAGGGAGGGTGAGACAGATGCTCCACCCAAGGAGCTGCAGGGGATCCCATTCCCCATGCCAGACACCTGTCCCTATAGGCTGGCACGAGTGCAGTCAGCACTGCGGCGCCGAGCTGCTGACCTGCGTGACTCCTTGGTGCTGTCCGAGTTCCTGCAGAACCTGCAAGAGGAGTCACGGAGCCGGCAGGGGCCTATGGCGGTGAGCAGCAGGGATGGACCAGCCCAAGGGTTGGTCTTTGGCAGGCACAGAGACCCTAGGGTGCCCCTCTCCAGCCTGGCTGCTTAGAGAGTCACACCCCACTTCCCTCATGCCTAGTGTCTCTTGGCTTCAGCCAGGGAGCAGGCGTCATGGCTCGCAGGGGGCTTTTCCCCTGCTCTCGGTCCAGAATGAAGACAGCAAGGAGATGAACAGTCCTTTGGGAGAGCTGCAGGAGGCCGTGGAGATGCTGAACAGTGCGGTGAAGGAGCGTGAGCGGGTTGTGGAAGTGGCAGCGGAGACAGAAAGCCTGGAGCACCTGGTAGGGGACGGGGTGTGAGGGTTGAGGGATGCCAACCAGGCTGTCCACCCATAGCTGGATGTGCCACCTAGTTGGGATGGTGAATGCACCTTAACTCATCCCTGTGGGGTACAAACGGGATCAGAGTTGCAACAGGAGGGTGTCCCCATCCCTCCTGCACTGCTGTGTCTGCACTGGGGCTCATCTCCCTCCTGCCCACCCAGGTGGCGGAGGTGTCCCCGCGCCTGGAGGCCCTTTGTTGCGAAGCCAAGGCCCTGGCTCATGACACTGCCCAGGCAGAGAGCGGTTTCACCACAGTGAAAAGTGAGAAGGACCTCCCGGGGCTTCAGGGCCTGCAGAGCCGGCAGCAGGAGATGGAGGTGAGCCCGGGAGCACCATGGCCAGCTGGGTGCCTGGTGGGGAGGTGTCGGGGCTGGATGAGGCCATCCCAGGGAGATGCTGGCCTCCAGGGACCCAAGGTGTCGTCAGCTTTGGCACGCTTGCAGCATTCAGGCTGGAATTTTCCAGTGGAGCCCAGCTCAGGCCAGGGAAGGGAGAACACTTGCGTCAGCTCCCGTGTGCCAGCGCCTGGCTGCCAGCACCTCGCTCATCTTTCCGTCAGTAGGGAGGTGACTCAGGCGGGCATGCAGGGAAGCCACAACCCTTTGCTTTGCTCATCCTCCCAATGCAGCATCGCTCTCTCCGTGCCCTAGAAGAGCCCTCACACCCCTGCTGGTGTGCTCCTCTCCGTCCCTGCAGCCCAGGATGCAGGAGAGCCCAGCCCGGACACAGAGAGTAGCGCTGCCACTGGCTCTTTTGTGCAGTGGGAAATGGGAAGGGTTGGATGTATACTGACCAGAATACAAAGTGGATCCTGTGCTCAGTTTAGGAGTTGAGAGTTCATTACTATGACACGCTAAGCATCCTGAACCCCTTTTTCTCTCTGGTCTTCAGCGTGCAGTTTCAGAGGGCCTGCAGGGGAAGCTGGAGGAGCTAGAGCGGAAAGCTTTCCACTTGCAAGAGCTGTGCCCTGCACGCCTATGCCCCATGAGCCAGGAGGCACAGCGCACGCTGCGGGCATGGGCAGGGCTGCAGGAGCTGCTGCAGGAGACCCGTGCCCGGGTGGAGCAGGCTGGTCGGCTGCGGCACTTCTTCAAGGATTACTTGGCCATGATGTAAGTGACAATGGGCTGCTGGGGTTGCCTTTGTGGCAGTGATGCTGACAGCGTGATATTGCCAGAGCTGGGGATGCTGGCATGTATGTAAGCAGTGCTTGAGCCAGAGCAGGGGGCCGAGACATCATCTGTAAGATCTCATGTGTCTCTCAGCTCAGCTGAGGGACAACTGATGGGGGGAACTGAGACCCTGCACAGGCACTGGCAGCTTTTGGGACACTTCTTATGACCATGTCCTCTACGAGATGACGACAGGTCGGAAATGCCTTCCCTAGCACTGAGCTGGTCTGTACCTTAGCCTGTCCTGTCTGTGCCCTCAGCTCCTGGACAGAGGACACACGGGCTCAGATCTTCTCAGAGAGCCCAGGCAGCCATGGTCTCCTGGAGCCCCAGTGTGAGGAGCTGGAAAGGAAGATCGAGGGGAAGCTGAAAGAGTTTGAGAAGCTGGCAGCAGCAGGGCAGCAGCTGGTGGCTGAGGAACACAACTTGAGTGCAATGGTAAGTGGTGGGCAGCCTCTTGTCATCCTACAGAAATCCTGCTGGAGCTGACCTGGTGGAGGAGCAGGCTGTGGGCATGGAGCCCGGAGAGTGGTACAGGGTCCCCGTAAGCCACCCACCATCTCCTTTCCATCCTCACAGATCCAGGAGCGCCTGGAGGAGCTGCACAGCATGCTGGGCTGGGTGCTGGTGCGCTGGCGAGCGCAGAGGCACCAGCGGGACCCTGGGAACAAACGGGAGGACAGGAGGGATCCAGAGAGCCCCTTGCGACCATCCCCCACTGGCCAGGTGAGCACCCAGCTGCACTGAGAGCTCTGTATGAAGCTGATGGCATGGAAATACGATATGTGTCATGCCCCGGGACACTCAGTGCTTCAGGCAGGACAAGGAGAGGATTGTCTTGAAATAGAACAACCCTTCCTCTACTGTCTCTTTTCTTTTTACTCCCCAGGAGCATGCCCCATGTGCTCAGGAGAGCATCCTCAGCCCAGACAGGATCACACTGTGCTCTCTTGGCTCACCAGGTGGTGAGCCAGGTCCAGAGCCACAGGCACTGGTGGGAGCAGCAGGCTCCCTTCCAGCATCACCTCTCTTGGACACTCCACTGGGAGGGGAGCAGAGCTGGGGGGAGCCTAGCAACTTGGGAACCCCAGAGGAGACTCTGGCCTGGGATCCTTCTGAGACCTCTATGCTGCTGCTGCCGCCACGGGGCCCCAGCGGGCTAGGGGGAACAGTCAACTTGATCCTGAGCATCAGCAAGAAGGGTGAGAAGAAGAAAGTGCAGATTGAGGAGGCACCACGGACGGTATGTGGGGCTGCACTGTAAGTGTAGAACTATGGGGAGCTGTGCCGGGGGCTTATAGGGCATTTCCCATGGTGGCACCTGGCTGGGCTGTCCCAGGGCCTAAGTCTCTGCTGGATGCCGAGTGATTCTCAAGGGCTAAGGACGAGCTCGTGCCACCTGTTTGCCTGTGCTCCCCTGGCTGAAGCTCCTCACCCCACACTTCCCTCACCTCACTCTCTCTCTCTCCTGCTGCTCAGCTCCCTGCCACTAAACCCTCGGGCTCTAAAACCCTTTGGAAGCGTTGCCAGGGGCTTTTAGGAAACACTTGGGGTAGTTTAAAGCGAAAGAGAAAGCTGCCTCACCAGCTGCTGGAAGAGGTAACAGCCTGGGAAAGCTGCATGTGGGGCAGTGGCTGCATGGTGTGAACCCGCCTGCTCTGGGTCTGTGCTGCCCTGCTCTGCCACAGCCACATGCCTGGCTCCGAGACTGGAGACAATGTCCTGGGGATGCTGGGGGAAGCTGAATGGCTGTGGGAGAGTGTTTTGGGAGTGTGGTGGTCACCCCTCTGCTCCTTTGTGTCCGCAGGCACCGCTGGAGGAGAGCTATGGGGAGAAAGCCAGGAAGAGTTCCAGCACACTGCAGCCTGCAAAGCGACCACCTGCCTCATCTTGCTGCCCACCAGCACCCGGTGCTGGCACACCGTCAGCTTCACACACCCTGCCCAAGGCCGGGGCCGGTTCCCTCTTCAACAGCCTGCAGCGGAGGGAGCGGGCGAGAGCTGAGCAGGCGCGGCTGCTGACGCTGCAGGGCATCATGGGCTCCAGCTCCCTGCAGCCCCCACCTGAGGAGCGCCGCGGCCCCACTAACACCTGGCCTCTCAAGTGTGGCCGCAGGAAGGTGGGGGGGGCAGCCCCCAGCCCCCCACTCGGGGAGCTGCTGCTCTACGTGAAGAACCCCCTGGTGCGGGACATTGATGCCGAGTGCGGGGCGGCCCCCGGGCACCCGCAGCCCCAGTGTGTCTCCCTGGGGTCAAAGCCTGCTCAGCCGTGCCCCCAGCTTGCGCTGGGCTCCGTGCTGAGTCTGGAACTGCCCAAGGACCTGGGGTGCCTCCGGGATGCAGCACCACGGGAGGATGAGAGGCAGGGCATGGGAGTGCAGCGCTGGCAGCCCAGCAGCAAGGCCAGGCAGCAGGAGGAGGACATGGGGGGACAGAGTAAAGATCTAGGAAAGGCCCCTAAGGGCGAGCACGGAACATGGTTTGAAGAGGTGAGCTTCAACCCCAGCTATGGCCGGCGCAAGGCCTGGGGCCTGGAGGAGCACGACAGGCTGCAGCAACCCAGCAGTGCTAGTGAGGGAATCCTGGACTCCCAGCCAAGCTGGCCACCCCATGTCAGCACCCAGGAGCGGGACGTGCTGGCCACCCACTCATACCAGGATGGCAGCCCCAGCAGCAGGGCTGGGCATTGTGAAGCTGCTCAGCTGGAGCTGGGGCCATCCCCCACCAGCAGCTCAGGCAGGGCAGGAGCAGGTCACAGCGTTGCCTGTGCTTCCCCTGCTGCTCCCACCCAGCTCTCTGTCTTTGAGTGGGCGCTGGGCCCCCCGCAGCCCCCCAGCCCGGTGCTGGGTACCGAGGTGTGCCACCCTGCCCACGGGCAGTTTGAGGAGGAGGAGGAGGAGCTGCAGGCCATCTGGGATGGGGCGGGTGAGAGACGGGCACCCAGCCGCACAGCAGGCAGCCCCCCCAGCTCCAACACCACGGGCGGGCCCCTCATCCTCTCAGCAGACAACAACATGCTGGTGGCCAAGTTCACCCTGCCCAGCGCTGCCCGGCTCCTGCACAGCCCGCCTGGGGAGAAGAGCCACGGGGCCACCCCCTGCCTGGAGGAGCTGCCATCCACAGCCCCCTCGGACAGCCCCAGTGTGTGGGATCGGCACAGGCAGCAGGAAGAGGAGAGAGAAAGCAGTAAGGTCAGTGCTGGGCTGGGGGTCTGCCCTGAGCTGAGCCAGCACCATTTCACTGAGTGCTGCTCTGCTCTGCTTGCAGGCTGCCACCGGGAAAGTGGAGTTCCAGATGATGGAGGGGACACTGGAAAGGAAGCACGTGCTACAGGCGGGGGGGAGAAAGGTACGGTTCCTTTGGGAGCGGGGAGCTGGGGCTTGAGGCTGTGGGGTGAGCAGCCACTCTGTGTCACAGCCTTCCCTCCTACATCCCACAGGCGAGCTGCCGTACCTGGGGCCTCTTCCATGCCGTGCTGATGAGGCAGACGCTGTGCTTCTACCAGGACCGCAGGGACAGCCTCAAGGTACAGTGCTGTGGGCTGTGTGTGGGGGGTCCTCCCTCTTGGGGGACTGGGAGCTGCATGGCTCACCACTGCTTCTGCCCATCCCTGTGCCGCAGAGCTCCGTGGTGGCCCTTCCCCTGAACCTCTCCGGAGCCGTCTGCACTCCAGACACTGAGTACGTGAAGAAGACCAACTGCTTCAGGCTGCAGTGAGTACAGAGATGGGTGCCTGTCTGCAAGGCATGCTGGTCTCGCTGCTGACTTGTTCTCCTTTCCCAGGCTGAGGGATGGCTCCGAATACCTGCTGAGGGCCCCTTCCCAGCCCCTCATGAACGAATGGGTCTCCAAGCTGCAGCAGAACTCAGGTGAGCGGCCCCTGTGTGGGCAGGAGGAGCACATATCCTGCCTACAGCCCTTGGAGCTGGCGGGATGGGGACAGCCAGAGTGCAGCCCTGCTGCTGATTTGTGCCCCTGTGCCCCAACATGCTGTTCGCTGTGTCCCAGGTTTCCCCGAAGTGGATTACTTCCAGGCAGCCACGCAGTGCATCGAAAGCCCCAGGGCTGCTGGGGGGTGAGTAACCAGGGGCCAGCCAACTCTGGGGGTAGCTCTGTGCTGTGCTGATGGTGGGTGCTGCTCTCCTCTCGCTGCACCCAGTGACTCACACCGTGGCAGCAGCATGCCATTAAGCGCTCTGGGTCAGCAGGTACTAGCTGCTTCTTCCCCTTGTCACTTCTGTAGAAGCACTGTCTGAGCTCCATCAAGCCCACCTGGTCCATCTCTGCTCTTTTCCAGGTTCAGCAAGGTGCTCAGCCCCGGGAGCCCCCACCTGCAGGGCCACCACCGGGCCATGGCCACCAAGAGCCCAGAGATCGTGGTGCTGCCCCGTTCTAACACCCGGCTGCAACTGCCCCTGGGCACCCAGGATGGCCCAGCTGAGGGGACTGCGGCAGCAGGTGACTTCCTTGCCTTGGCCTCCTACATCCAGGGCCCATAGGGTCTCCCCTACTTGTTGCCCACATACAGTCTTGCACATACCCCCCCCACGTCACCTCTCCACAGCTTTGAGGGGTATGGCTCTGGGGGAAGCTGTAGGCTCTGGGTCAGTGGGGTGTGGGCCAGTTACCTGCCTGGGGATACCAACAGGATTCCCTGTACTCTCTGGGGATGATTCCAGGTTGTCCTGTGGTGCCTTGCCTTGCTTCACAGCACTGTGTCGATTTCTTGAATTTGAGTCAAGGCAACCCACTCTCATAGGGCCATCCTGTCTCAGGGGTCTTGCTCCTCCTGACTCCAACATGTCTTTTTTCTGCTTCAGAGAACATCTGTGGGGCCACAAGCCCTGCGGCTGGGCCCAGGGAACAGCAGTGGTCACCTAGGATGTCCCCTGGGCTGTGGGACAACAGCTACCCAGATGACGACTACGGGCTGGTGGCCAACAAGCGGAGGTCCTACTCCTTCACCTCAGGTATGGCAACGCCAGGGCACACGTGTGTGTGGGGCAGTCCTGCCCAGTGGTTCCCATGGCCTCTAGTTCAGTTAGCTCTCCCACCCACTGGCACTGGTTGTGTGTCAGTTGGAGTGGTAGTGGTGGTAGGATGGGTCATCTGTCCCACCAGGAGGCATCTGGGCCAGGCTGAAGCATGGCTGCTCTGGGCTAGGTGCTGGCTTTGCTGTCACTGCCAGGAGATGGCACCAGTGCCCTCATCCCTGCAGCCACCTGCACGGTGCTGCTTCAGCACGGAGCTGGTATCCCCATCTCTGCTCACTGCTCCCTCCCACAGCCACCTACCAGAAGATCATGCCTGTGGCCGTGCCCCAGGAGACAGCGGAAGCCGGGAGCAGCTACTCAGTCACGCTGTACATCAGTGAGCAAGCAGCAGCCATGCCCAGGGCACGCTGCCACTCCTTCGTGGCCCGGCCAGGGAGCCCACAGGACGTGCTGGGGGAGAAGACCCCTGGCCCTCCTCGCCCCAAGAACAAATCCGTCTTCAAGAAGTTCTTTGGGAAGAAGGAGTGAACCCAAGCCTGTCCCTATTCCTCCTCTCAGGTGCCATCCTTGCACCATGTCTGCTCTCAGCACCAGCTCACCGCTCACCCCCTCCCGGGGGGGAAGCTGCACTGCCCCCCAGCTCCCCTTTCTGTCACAGGGTGCTCCCCCCCAGGTGTCTCCCCACGCGCAGTACAGGCAGGGGTGGGAGGGTTGTTTTTATTAAAAAACAGATAGCTACTCGGTCTGGGAGCTTCTTCATCTAGCGGGGCTCCGGGTCCTCGCTGGGGAGGGGGCTATCAGGGCCGGGTGCCCCGTCCTGTTCCCGGCCGTGGGGAAGGGGAAGGAGCAGCTCGTGCGCGCCCGGCTGCGTGCCAGCGCCGAGGAAAAAGAGGAAGTTTCTGAGGCCGGGACCGGGAGCCCGAGCGCGTTCCCGTGGCTCAGCCTCTCCTCCTCCGCAGGGGCAGGACAGGGCTTAAAATAGCCGGGCTGGCGGCCGCCCAGCTCCGCAGCGCGGGCGTGGGGCCGCTTCCCCCCCCCCCCCAGCGCACGTCGGGGGCCGCGCGGGGGCTGAGGAGGTGTGGGAGCGCGGAGGCCGCGGGGTCCCGCTTGGCTGCGGCTCTTGGCTCGGACACCTGTTTTTTTCCTGCCGGCCCGCGTGCGCCCTGCACTTCCTTAATGGGAAAAGAGGAGCGGCGTGGGGCTGAGGGATGAGCTGGGCGTGGGCCAGCACGCTGCCGCAGCGCACGGCCCGGCAGGTGCCGCTTCGTTCCGGAGCTGCTGGGGGGGAAACCGGCGGAACATCCCCCTTCCCCCCCCCCCCCCATCCCGGCCCACGTGCCTCAGGCGGCCCGCGATGGGCCGGGTCCGCTACGGCTGTGGCACCTGCTGACCCGCGGCACGCTGCGAGCGGTGCACGGCGAGGTGGGAGCCGTCCCCCCCCCGCCCCGGCGCTGGGCTCCGCTGACGAATGCCGCTCGCCGTTCCTATGGCAGACGCCGCTTCCCCCCTCTAATCCGCGCCCGCACGCAGCCACCCTCCACCTGCTGAGCCGCCGGGAGCCGCGCCGAGCTGGCCGCTGCCAGAGCCCGGGGAGCGGCGGGGGGGCCGCGGCAGGAGGGATCATCCCCGAGCCCGGAGGTAACGGCGTGGCGGAGGGGTGGGGGTGGGGGTGGGGAGGGAGAGCCCCGCGGGGAGCCGCGCCGTGGCCGCAAGGTCACGGTGCCCCGCAGCGAGCGTTGCCCACCCCGCCGCGCTGCTCCGCGCGGTGACAGGGACACCGCACCGGCACCAGGGCTGTCCCGCACCGCGCCACGGTCGCCGCTACTGGCAGCCCCTGAACGGCCGCCTAACCCCTCGGGGCTGCCCGACGGCTGCTTGGGCCCCGGCGTGCGTCTGGCCGGGCTGGGGCAGTTCTCGTGTTGTCTTTGAGCACCGGGCAGCCCTCCCTGTGCTGCTCCGCCGCTGCTCGGACCTCGCTCACCCCACGTCCTCGCTGTCCTGTCCCCCTTTTATTTGAGAGCTGGACGCCCGCCCTCGGCCCTGGCGGCTCCCACTGCTCCGTCCTCCTCGAGTGTCGTCCCCGTGCCCTGGCCGAGTGCGGCGTGTGTGGCTGCAGGCCGGCAGTCGGCGGTGTCCTGACACCGCGAGGGTCAGCGAGAGCCCGTAGCTCTCCGGCTCCGCAAACGCGGTCGCCGCAGCAGCGAAAGGCAGGCGGGGTTCTGGAGGTGCCGGATCCCGCAGGGACTGGAAAAGGCGAGGAGCAGGCAGCGCCCTCAGCTTTACCTCCGGAGGAGGATCTCATGGGAAGTGCTGCTGCGGGGGATGCTCTTGCCTTCTGTTCCGTCAAAAAGATCGCCCGGGTCTGGGTCGTTAGTGGGTAGGGCAGGCTGTTTCCCTGGAGACTGCTTGCAAGTCCCGAGCAGCCGAGGACGGATGCGCCGGCTCAGCCCCCGCCGCTCCGCTCCCGGCTCCCAGCCCCGAGGCGCCGGGGACGGGCGCACCTCCGGCCGCCGCCACCAGAGGGCAGCACCGCGCCGAGCTCCTCCGCGCGGTTGAGGCCGCCGTGTCCCCGCGCCCGACGCTGGAGGGCTGCGGGACTCCCGGCTTAAGCATGGGCCGGGGATGCCTTGGGGGCACGGGGAGCCTGGCACTCAGCGTCACTTGCCCAGGGAGAAACAGGTGCTGCCGGTTTGAGGCATCCCTCTGGGGCATGCTGTGCTCTGCTCTGTATATCTAAGCACCCGCGCATCAAATCCTGGTGGCATTTCGCTCTCCCAGCACATCCCCCGCCCAAGGGCACGCTCTGCAGCCGGGCCACGGAGGTGGGGGAATAGCTGGTGGGGAGTGTAGGCTTTCCCCCCCCTTCCATGGCACTCGGTTTGCTCAGCGCCCAGCCATGGTTTTACCCTGTTTTTGATGTCCCATCGCATTCCGCCGGTTGGCCCTGGGGCCCTATTATGGCCCTGGGGCCCTATTATGGCCTGGGAACGCAGACGAGCTCGGCTGGCAGGAAGGGGAATAATGGGCGGCCTGTGTGTTGGAGCTGTGGGAAAGAGCCCTTCTGGACAACTCCCCAGGAGATGTTTGGGAGCATTCAGCCACCGATGATTTGCCCAGAGGGGAAAGCATGACAGGGCAGGCTTCCTTCTCCAAACAGGATCCAGTCAGCCGTGCCAGGCGTTTACACAGCTGAATTCCGCCTCGGCAGCCAGCGGCTGTCAGGCTGGGCAAAGTCTGGGGCAGGCATTGCTAGGAGAGCTCCCAGGAGCTGTCTCTCTGCAGGTGGCTGCGTGGCACGGTCCCTGTGATGCCATCCCTATGATCCCCATGGTGTCATCCCTAAGAACCCCATAGCGGCTAAGCAGCATGGGATGCTGACACAGACACCAAAGGCTGGATGTGACGTGGGTGCGTGTGGTCACACTGCTGCCAAGGGCATTTGGGGCAGGAAGCATGGTGGCCTCATGGGACAGGGCACTCTGCTGGCCCTGGGGCTGCAGTTTCCCTTGGAGCATCTCACAGGGGTTAATTTGTGTAACCAGCAGCCCACGCTGTGTGTTGTCCCAGATTTCCCAGGGTCTCAGCCCAGCCCCTTGCAGGTGGAAGGTGCCTGCAGAGTGGGCTAGAGGACGATGCTGCACCCGTGGTATGTTGGCTGCTGAGCTGTCATTCAGTAACCAGCTGCCCTGTGGCTCTGCTTAATAGCTGTCATTAGGCAGTAAATGCTTGTCAGAGGGAGCAAAGGGGCAGCAGAGCTGTAGAGGGGAGCAGGGGTGCGGAAATGGAATGGGATTGGAGGAACTGCTGCGGAAAGGGCCATGTCCAGGAGGCAGCAGCAAGTGGCTTTGGCAGAGAGGTTTGTACCCCCCAGCAATGAAGGGGAGCACCAGCCCCGTGTCCCTGCAGTGCTGCCCTGCCATGGGGGCACCCTGGGCCTCCTCTCGGGCAGATGGACGAGGCTGGAGCCCCACACGTGCCCGGGCCCCTTGCTGAGCCAGCAGACAATGGGGTTTGTTTGTGCTTGCTGAGGTGGAAAGGCCCCCATGGCCCCATTTCAGCAGCACTGCCCGCACGTCCCACAGGTCCAGCAGTGGGAGGATGCAGTGGGGCAGCCTAGCCCCCTGCCAGTGATGACAGCCTGGCCAGATGCACAGGTGAGCATCACTCCCTGAAATGCAGGGCAGTGAGAGGAGAGCCCTGTCCCTAAGGGACTGGTAAAGGAAGCCTGCACTGAGTTCAGCAGTGGGCTGGAGACCTCCAGAGCATGCAGGGCCGCTGCAGTCAGATGCATTATAACTGATCTCTAGCAGCCTATAGGTTTTTGCTCCATGTGACCGATTAACATGCTCTTTCTCCTGACACAGCTCTGCTCCACTGCCTGTCACACATGTGTGGAACCGGATACAGCCACTAATCTGCTTCCACCCTGCTCCTGCTCTGCATGCTAATCCTGCTGCCTCTCTGCTCCGTGGGTACACGGAGACTCACGAGTGGCTCCAGGCTCATGGAGTGCTGCCAGAGGGTTTGGCCCAGGACAGGAGCTGGCTCCTGCCATCCCCGCTGAGCAACGGGCAGAGCAAACCAGCTGTGTGTGCCCGGGGGGCCCGGAGGTGCCCCCGACATGCCTGCTGCATTTTATGGCCCTGCCTCCTGCTAGCAGGCAACACAGGTGGCTGGGGCTGCTCTCGCTTCTGCAAAAGGCCCTTTGCAAGAGGAGTGCCCCAACAGCTCCGTGCCCACAGCGTCATCTGTGCACCCCAGAGCCAAAGCAGCCTGTCATCCAGTTCCCACCGGGAGGCTGTGGTACAGCCCCATGTTGGGCACTGGATTTGGGATGGAAAGTGTGGATGTGGGATGGGCACAGGATGGTATGCAGCTCCCCGCTCCCTGCCCACCCGCAGGCCGTGTCCTTGTGCTACCTCAGTTTCTTGTCTGTGGCAAATGAAGGGGAAAAGAGATCACATCCTGCAGGAGGAGGGGGTGGGTTAAGGAACGTATGGCTGCAGAGCGCCTGCAGAGCTCCGGGGGAATGCTCAGCGTGGGTGCCAAGTGGAAAAGCTCCTTGGGACGTGGAGTGCATACAAACAGTAACCAGCTCCTTCTAAAACTCACATCTTGCTCGAGAGGCACAGAGAATACTTCTCCAGCTCATGTGATGCATTACCACGGCCTGGAACAAACCTCACGTTTTGCTTTCGCCTTCAAAAGCAGCTGTTTGTTTGCCTCCCTGCTTGGATTTGGTTGCTTTAGTGGAAGCAGGGAGTTGCTACGAAAAAAAAAGGCAGCCTTGTGCAATGCTTGGCAGCAGGCATGTCTCAAAGGGGAGCTCTTCTTCTATTTATTCTCCAGTTGTGGGCACAGTGTGCAAACTGGGCTCCAGGTGACGGCGTCGGTCTGCTTGCGGTACCCAGCTGAGCTTTGGGAAGGGGCACTACCCAGGATGAGCAGCACCGGGGTAATCCCGTGTTTTATAAAGGAGAGGCTCTGCTGCCTGCCTTCCCTCTTCTCACACAGCACAGCAATCAGGCAGCAGCAGCACTTTGTCAGCATGCTTCTCCGTAGAGGGGGGAGTGCTGCGAGCCTGGCCCTGCTCGGCCCTGCTTTGTGCTCCATGGTGGTGCGGTGCAGTTGTGCTGGTGCTGGCTGCTGGCTGAGGCACCAGCTGTGCCTGGCTTAGGGCAGGAGTGCTTTCTGCAGCTGTTCTCATCCTGGGAGCTGAGTTATTGTGTGAGCTTGGCAACGCCAGAGTTGCTCGGCAGCAGTGATCAGCACAGGCACCGCACCCGGCTGGGATGGAGCAAGGCAGCAGGGCCCCGCAGCTGGGTGTGTGCTGGTCCGTGTGGGTTTGTTCAGCATGGCCCTTGGTGGAAGGAGGCATCCCCCAAGGTCACACGCTGGGACACCGCCATGTGTGCTCATCTGGAGGCTGCAGCACCCCTTCAAGATGAGAAATGGGGTGGCAGCCTCATGTCCTGGGACATCCCTGAGCCCCAGGCTGGCTGGTAGCGGATGCTCTCCGGCAGCCCTGGGCCATACCCTGGGAATGTGGTGAGGGGCAGAGCGGGGAATGAGGCAACATGTGATCCATCGTGTTGGCAATGGTAAGAGCTGTGCACACTGCTGCTGGCAGCTTGGGGTGAGGCAGCTGCTCCCACTGCTCCGCCCGCAGAGATGTAATGGAAAATCGGGCTGAGAGGAGATGTGCTGCTTCTCCTCCTGGCAGCATCTGAGAACTTTGTCACCACCAGCTCCTGCAAGCCCTTGTCTGCAGGGTATTCCCATAGCTTGTAGCTCAGATAGGAGTCTGTATGTGACACTAACTCCTTGTTGATGCTCAGATGTTTGCTTATGCTGCTGGGCTGCGAGCACGAGCTCTCAGCTGGAAGCACAGGGCCTGTGCCAGCAGGGTATGAAGGTGAATCCCACAGAGCCCACGTGGCCCCACGGCCAGCACTGCAGCACATCCCAGAGCTGGAGGGTTGGTGCTGGGCATCCCAAAGTGGTGCCACTGCAGCTTCTGCTTTGCTTGTTTTCCCCTTCTATCCATTCCGGGTTTGCTCGTGCTTGTGCCTTGACTCTGCTGGGGGAAGGCAGGGAGAGGGGAGCAGGGCTGTGAATGCTGCTGGCCCTGAGCAATGCCTTCCGAGCAGGGCTGTTGGGGAAGGCAGGCTGAGAAAGGCAGCCCCAGGCAGGGATCCGTCATTGCCTGCAATACGCCACGGGAGCTTAATTGCAGATGGGAGCTTTTAAATTTAATTTGGTCAGATATGGATCTCCCAGTGTGCGGCAGCCTCCTGCCCTGTCCTCCGGCAGCCTGCTCCGTGTGTCCTCCAGAAACACAGAGCTGCAACAGCGGGCACCTGTGTCAGTTCTGCTCCGGCTTGGAGGACTTTTGCTACCAGGCAGACGTTTTGCAGCTGTGGTTTCAAATGAGAGCGTGGTGTTTGGCTGCGGTTCCGCGTGGAGCCGTGCACTGCAGAGCACGGTGCTGGGAGCTCGCGGGGAATCTCATTCCAATTGTAATTTCTAAGCCCAACTGACGGCTGCCTGCGGGGAACGTTCTGTTTGTTAATGCGGAAAGCATCGGGAGGGAGCTCCCAGGCTGCGGCGGGAGACGGAGCAGCGGTGCCCTGAAACACCGCTCAGATCAAGAACACCTGAGACGCGTAAGCGTGCAGCCGTGGGACAAAGTACCTTCGGGGAGAACGTCCCTCGGCGCTTAAGCAAAACCGAACGCTGTACGCTGATGGCTTGCTGCGGAGGGGCAGCTCGGCGCTCGGCGACGCAAAAGCCGCCGGGCTCCGCCGCTCCCCGCGGCCGCCCCGTGCCTGGGGGTGTCCCGGGGGCGGTGCGAGGGGCAGGGCGGGCGGCGGGCGGGCCCATAGGGAGGGCCGGGGCCGGGCGGCGCGGAGAAGCGGCGCGGCGCGGCCGTGCGGCGGCACCGAGCTGAGAGCTGCAGGTGGGTGCCGGGCCGGGCCGTGCCCGCGCGTCCGTGTCCCGGGACTGGGGGAGCTCCGGCGGGCGTGGGGAACCGCGTGGCGCCGGCGGCTTTCGGCCCGGCCCCCCCGCGGGGCGCGGAAGGCGGCAAAACGGAGAGGAGACCGCCTCGAGCGGACGGAGGGCTGGGGCGGCGGGGACTCGGCTCGGTGGGGAGTGGGGGAGACGGACAGACGGACGGGGCGAGAGCCCTCGAGGGATGCTCGGCGCTCTGGTGGCCGCGTGGGACGCGGGGCTTTCTCCCTCGCGCGGGAACGCAGAGTTCCCTTCCGTAGTTGGCGGAGCGAAGCGGGGAGCGCGCCGGCGCGGAGTGTCGGGGCGCCCCGCGCGCTGCGGGCGGGCCGGGCCCCGGGCGCGGCTGGGCGCGCTGCGGAGCTCCGGGCTCCGCCGGGGCTCTGCCCGCCCGCTCTCGTGGGTTGCCCTGATCTGCGGGAAGGCGCGTCCGGGGCCACGTGCAGCCGGGCCACGCGTGCTCCCTTCACTTCCCCCTCAGCCCCGTTCAGCCCGGCCCGAGCTCCGAGCGGGACCGCCCAGGTGCGGAGCGAAGCGATGCTCGCGCGCGGTGCCGACGAGAGTGTCTTTCTGTTCCTCGGCGAATCGGCCGCGTCCAGGAGCACGGAGAGCCGCGTGCGCGCTCTGCCGTGCTGTCCTCCACACCTCTGCAATTAACTCTCCGGTTTTGGAGACGCGGTGCTGTGGGAGGAGGCGGGGGCTGAGCCCAAGGACTGTGGGATCTCACACAAGCGAGCCTGTATCCCTGAGCCCCGCGCGTTCCCAGGGCCGGGGGCAGCAGGAGGGGTTCGTGCAGCTGTTGGCCGCAGCTGGATGCGCTTCCTCGCTGCTGTGAAGCAGGAAGCAGCTGCGATGCCCCAACAGTTGCCTGTGGCGAGCGGACACAATTGAGGGGACTTCTGTGGATGCCGGCATGGGAAGTCCCACTGCCCTGCGGCAGTGCGCCCCAGCCTGGCTGCACTGTTTCCGCTCCCAGCCCCTGCGGGCTGCTGGTCTGCCTCGTGCTCCTTTGGATCTGCTTCAGTCTGCAGAGCGTGATGGCACAGCGTGCTTTTCTTTCCGGTCCGAGAGCTGTCTGGTATGGCAGCAATACACACACGACACCTGCACCCTCCTGAGCTCTGCTCTGCCATCACCTTTTGCTCCCAGGTTGGCTTGCGCTCAGCTTGCTGAGAACAAGGGCTGTGCCGCGCACCTGGAGTGAGGAGGAAGGGCGAAGGGGATGAAGCTGCATCCTGGCCCACCAAATGGACCTGGCTCATGCTGTAGAAGGGCACTTCCATCCTTCAGTTGTTGTCCCTCCCCACACTGCATGATTAACCGCTGGCATTGTTTTCCCCATCGTGGCATCCTTGCTCTCATTATCTCAGGGTGAGATGTTATTAATGAGCCTCCTCCTCTTTGAAGCTGAGCTGTAGGCTTTGTTCCTGCCCTGCTGTGACCTTGTTGTGGGCTGGGAGGAAATCAGGGTGCAGAGTGCAGGGCACCTGATTGCCCATGCCCGCAGCCCTCACTGCCCTGTTCTGCTTGGTTCCTGGGCTGAGACAGGGCTCACAGTGGCCGTGCTGTGATGGGGCACTGGGAGCAGCCACCTCCCCTGGCTGGGTGGCACGGCCCTGACTGGGGCCTCTGAGAGGCTGGCAAGTACCCACTGATGCTTTTCTGGGATGAATGCTTACCTCAGTTGTTTCTCATCCAGCATAACAGCCAAGTGTTTGGGAATTGTTAGGGGAAACTGCAAAGCCCGCTCTTAACTGTCATCAGAGCACTATTTGCTTGCTTTTGTTGCTTATTCAATCTGACCCCAAAGTGCAAACTGCACTGACCTCTGCACATCTTCCTGAGCACCCCTGGCACCGAGCTCCTCCTGCTGACACCTACCAGCCTGTTGCTGGCCCTGCTGCTGCTGAGCAGGGCAGGAAGCAGCCACTAGCACCATGGTGAGTGAGCAATCTCACTGCCCGCTGGATCACGGCAAAGCAGCCAGCAGGAAGCCGGGCTGATTGCCGCAGTTTCACCTTCTTCCCATCAGTGCCGCTGGGATTTGTTGTAGTTCGTTTCCTTTAGGGCTTGCCTGATGGGAAATCACCTCGCTGTGAAGTTTCCAGCGCCTGCATTGGCAGCTGGAAATGCACTCAGCAAACAGCCTGTGGAGCCTCGAAGAGAGGCACGTGGCAAGGAGCAGGGCAGTGGGTGCAGATGGATCGAGGCAAAGGTGGTATGCAGTGCTCAATTTGGAGGGGCTGTGTTGCTCTGCCAACTTCCGCTGCGTGAATGCAGTGAGGGCTTTGAGGCGTGCAGCTTGCTAGGAGAAATTTTCTGGGGAAACCCTGGGGCGTGTTCCTGGGGAAAGGGGTGGGTGACCACAGCTGGGAGCTCAGGGCTGTGGGAGCAGAAGTCAGGCCCTGCAGGTGTTGTGCAGCGGTTGTAGATGTTGTGTTGGTTGGTTCCTTGCGCCATCCTTCCGAGAAGGGCAGCATTACCCACAGCTGTGGGAGGCCATGCTCCAGCTGCAGCTCAGCTGAGCTATTATGAAGCAATTCACCCTCCCCTGCAGCTCCTTCTTCCCACCTTCACACACCCTTGTGGGCCTTCCCAGCAGCAGGTCTCATAGATGCCCTCCCCACTCCCCGCATTCCTCCTGAGGAGGCTCAGAGGCAGGCACAGCCCTGAGCCAATAATGTCTTTCTCTCTGAGCGCCATTCCTGCATGAGCAGCAGCATCAGGGCTGGCTCCCAGCCGTGCTGCCACAGGCTGGGCATGCTGCCCCAAGGATGCTCGTGGTGCAGCCAGGCTGTGGTGTGCCGGGCGGTGGCTGCCTGCAGGGATGTGGCGGCAACCAGAGGGGCTGTGCCCTGCCCGTCCCTGTTTTGTGGCTGTGTTTGTTCCTGCTGCTTGTGGGAGAGAGCCTGAGGTGCTGTTTTTCTGGGATTTGAGAAGAGGTGGGAGGGAGCTGCCCGTCACCCTGCCCTGTCCCACTGGCATAAAGGCTTTCCTGTCCCAGCAGCACTGGGAGTGGGAGGTTTATTCTCTGACTTATTTCCTCCAAAGGATGTGTCCGCTTTGAGCCAGGGATGCTCAGTCTGCACACTGTTCTCACTCTTGTGGGGATGTGCCACCCCCGTGTCCCCCTCCATTGCAAAATGGCTGTGGTGAGCAGCAGAGGATGGCTCAGGGTGCGTGAGGCACTGCGGCCCTGTGAGGAGGAAGCCAATCCCTGGTAGTTGGCAGCAGCATTGCGTGGGCCACAGCAGCTGCCCAAACCTGCTTTCCTGCCTGGCATCCCATTTCCAGCAGGGCTGCAGGCATTGGGTGCCGAACGCAGCGGTCAGCCAGGGCACCCAAAATAGCACGTGTATTTCTGTCCTGCGGCAAGGAAGGGAGCCTCTCCCCTGCCTGTCCCAGTGCCCTGCAGGCTGCCCTAGGCCAGGTGGCCTCCTGAATCCTGCTCGTGGTCTTGCTGGTGGATATGGCCCTGCAGCCCCCAGAGGAGGAGCTGTGTGGAGATGTTCACCTTACCCTCCTCATTCCTGAGCCCTGGGGCTCTCTCCTGACCCAGCCTGTTTGAGTTTTGTGCCTTGCATTCACCCTTATCTCCAGACCCATCTAGCCATGGGTGTTTGCCTCAACCCTGTTGCCATGATGGGGAGGCTGCAATGGGACAGCTCTGCCCTCCTTGGTGGCTGTCCTGGTGGCAGTGGCCTGTGTCACTGCCACGGTAAGCATGGCAAGGAGGACCCATTCCCACCTGGGGGCTGCACCTTCTGCTCCCAGCTGATTTTTACATTAATGGTGTCCTGCCCTTCACCCCAGGGTTCCCACTGGGTTTTCTTGATTGGGGAGCGGAAACCCAGCTTCCTCCCATTGTGCCTCTTCCTGCCGTGGCCCCAGGATGACCCCTTTGCCCCAGTATCCCCCCAGAGCCTGTGGGGCTACTGGCTGTAGAAGAGACAGGAGATGGTGTGGGAGCAGTGTACCCACTGCACCACCTCTTCTCAGTGTTGTGGTTGTGTGGCAGGAGCTCTGTAGGGCCTTTGCCTCCATTTCCCCTTCCCTTCCCACCCAAGCAGTCCCTCTGGGCACTGAGCACTGCCTGGGAACCCCAGAGATGGTTCCTCATAGCTTCTGCTCTTTCTTTGTTGGTTTCCGCAGATGCACTGATTGGAGCCCTGAGCAAATTCCTCTCTCCACCCTAGAGAGAAAGGGGCTTTATTCGTCTCATTTTCTGACCCAACCCTGGAAAACCATGACCTCTTCCCAAACTTTCCACGAGGCATGCTGGTGTTGTGCTGTGGAGTGAGTGGCCTTCTCCATGAGATGCTGGTGCCGGCTCATGTCTCACTGGTGTACCCCAGGGAAGATGATGTGGGGGTGTGCATTGGGAAACCAGTGCTGCAGTCAGCTGTCAGCTTTTTGCCTCTGCCTTCCCTTTGTGTCTCCTCACGAGCAGTGCTGCAGAAAGCCTTCAGGGCCCCATCCTGGTGTGAGGGGGTGCTGCCTGGAAGCTGTCTAGACGGGATCTACCAGTCCCTGCCTGTAAATGTGCTTCTGAGAGTGGCTTATCTCTGCCCCTCCAACACCGGCTGTATCTGGGAGCTCCCTGCACAGAAGTGACGTGGCTTCCCTGCCCCCCCAGGCCTGTTATCTCCATTCCCATCTCCAGAGTGCTGCCCTTGGAGCCAACGCCTGCTCAGAGCTTGGTGGGGCTTTACCAAAGTCCTGGAGCGAGCAGGACCTGGGATGAGGCCCACCCTGCCTTCTTGGTAAGCAGCATTATAGCACCCACCCTGGGCTATAGGGGGGATGGTTGCTGACCCAGCTTTGGGGAGCAGCTCTTGCTGGGATGCTGAGCAGCAGCACCCACCACTGCTGTGGGATTGCTTGGGTTGCCTGGAGGGATTCACTGGCTGAGGAGCTGGCATTGGGGTGTGCTGAAGGATCAGGTGTGTGCTCTCTGGCAGGGCTGCACTGCTGGGGCCTCCCTCCTGCTGCTTGCCTTGTGTTGCTCTATGTCTTCAGCCAGCTCTGTGGCAGGGCTGGAAACCCTCTTGGCATCCAGAGCAGGGAGGTGGGGACCCCATGACCTTGGGGAGCTGTAGCTGGGAGGAGGAATTTACGGGCAGCAGTGACCATGCATGCTGTCACCAAGGTGCTGTTGATGGCAGGTGAGCCACCTGACGCCAGGCATGTCACAGGGGTGTAATTGCCACGCTGAAGACAAAGCGTGCTTTGCCTGTCAAATTAGACACGTAAAAGGAGGGTGTGAGAAGATCCCTCCTTTCCGCCTTGGTTTACGCACGTGCCTGGGTGGCTGTACATGCCAGAGGCCCCTGGGAGCTGCTCGGGGCTCCTTGAGCCGCCCCGATAAGGGGACTGCAGCCAGCTGCTGCGTGTGGCTCAAAACATACCGTGGGGCTGGATGCCACCCCGCCTACACACAGCACCCGGCAGCCGAGATAACAGCCCCGTGTGCTGGCAGTGGGGACATCCAACCTATCTCCTGCTCGATGGGGAGGCTGGAGAGATCCTGGGCTGCAGGCCCAGAGAGAGCAGCCTTCCCTTTTCTCAGCTGGTGGAGGGGGCAGGGTGAAGGGGGCTCCTGGCTGGCAGTGTCCGGAGCTGGGATGCTTCCCTGGGAGGTGCTGAGGGGTAACCACCGTGCACCTTGGTGTGGCTGCAGAAGTACTTTGTGATGCAAAGGGGAACGGGAGGGGGAGAATGTGACGCTGGTTTCTAAGAAGGGCTGGTGGGAACTTCTTGGAAAAATGGGCTGGTAATGCTGTTAGTGCTGCCTGCGTGCAGCAGCCCAGCAAGCCCCCGGGCACGTGCTGGGGGGGCTCCTGCAAAGCCACACGGCTTTGCAAAATGCATTCAGGTCTTTCGGCCCAGGTTTTAGGGAGGGAAGGTCTTCACATGGCTTGAACATTGGTGAAAAACAGGAAGCAGGGCGTAGGAGTAAGTGGTCAGTTTCTGCGGTGGAAGGAGATCGCTGTGTTCGGTCCCATGCTTTTTCAGCAGTCGTGAATGACCTGGAAAAGGGAATGAGCAATGAGCTGACAGAGTTTGCCTGATGCTATCGAATTACTCAGGTTCATGGGGACAAATGCCAGCTACAAAGAGCACAGAGGAGCGTTACAACAGCAGGCAGCAGGAAGATGAAATTCAGTTTAGATAAATATCAAATGATATGCAAGGGGAAATAATCATCCCAAATCTGCAAACAAGATTACACCCTGAGCTGGCTACTTGCAGCAGGACCTGGGGCTATTTTGGATAGCTCAGTGGGCAGCCAGAGTCATAAAAACGCATCAACTCCCTGAAAAAGAGCCTCTGTCACTCCTTGTGAGTGACAAAGCAGAAAGAAAGTAGGAGAGCCTCACACTGTTGCCCCAGTCCACTGCTCCTGTTGTGGCCCCACCATCTCCAAAAGGGTCTGGGAGAGCGGGAAAAGATTTGGAGAAAAGCAGCAAGGAGGATCAAAGGCACAGAGCTGTTTCCCTATGACTAAGTGAGCTAGAATTTTTCTGTTTGGAAAACATGATGTAGGGTGGCTGGGATCCGTGCCTGGAGAGTCATGGCTGGCATGGAGAAGGGGTCCAATGCATATCCAGTCTGAATCCAAGAGCAGGAGCTAGCGATGCTGTGCCACGGGGCATTTTCTTGCTGCAGAGTGCTGCAGGGCACCCGAGTTGCAAAGGAGGTAGAAAAGCTCGCAAAGTGAAGCCTGCTGCGGGCTATAAAACAACAAGCTGAGGGGCAGAACTGCTTGGAGATAGGAGAGCAGTTAGGGAGTTGCTATCCATGCCTGTGCCACTCTCATACTTAGTGGGCACTGGCTTTAGCCCTCTGTTGGACTTTGGTTTGCTACAGGGCATGGCCCCCACTTTGAGTTGGTCTTGGCACCTCAGTGAGACATGTAGCCCTGCCTCTAGGGAAAGGCAGCAGGCGTGCTCGCAGCCACGGGTGGAGGCATGTGGGAGGGTGACTGCAAATGAAGGGACCAGACTGGCGTGGCCAGAGCAAGGAAGGGGAGCCTGGGTGTTACCGTAAATTGGTCGATGAGGAAACCCTAAGCCTCAAGTTTGGGGTGTTAGAAAGCAGGCATTTGTTATTCTCAGCACTGGATGTACAAGGGGATCTGGCTGGAGGTGGAATCTCGAAGCTGAGTCCCAGCCACCAGGGTTTCATGTGACTTGCACATGTGTGTCAGGCCTGCTCCCTGCCTGAAATGGGATGTGAGCTGTAAGGGGAGGCGTGTGGCTCTGCCCCATCGTAGTGGCACTAATAGGAAGTGCTGACCGTATCCCTGCAAAGCCATCTGGCACGAGCAGTGGCAGGAGGGTGCTGAGGTGCTTGCAGCTTGCCTGCCAGTAGCCCCTTCACTAGGGATGGCAGAGGTGACAAAAGGGGCTTTGTTTTAACGACCTGGAGGAGACCCTCTGCCATAGGAAGCCAGACGTGCTCTCTACTTCCTGTCAGCCAGGAGAAGGCCAATGTGCGAGAAGGGAAATCTCCAGCACTGGGTGACAAACCAATGAACCACTGCCTGCAGGTGTGGCTGTCCTGCAGTGCCAGTTTTTCTGCAGAGGTTGGGCGTTTTGCGCCATGGCTGTCCCTGATGTGGGCTCTCTCCGGCATTGGCCCAACAATAGGTGTCACCCAGTGTGTGCCTGAGCCTTTGTGCTGAGTAAACGGCCAATTACAATTGGACTCTCCATTGTTTGAATGTGGTCAGAGGGGACAGCTGTTGTTTGCTTAGCCTTTCCTATTATCTCGCTCCTTCCGCTCAAACATCACTTCCAAGGAGGCAGGAGGAGCTGCTCTGTGCCCAGGAGTAAACGGATGTCTGCGCAGGGAGGCCCTGAAGCGCTCCTCCTTTCCCATGCTCTCAGGGCAGGGCGGATGGCTGCGGTCCTTGGAGGTGCTGGGGGTGCATGGAGCACCATCCCTGATCTGTTATCATGTGGTTGCTCTGGATTTGTGATTGCAGGGCTGCTCTCACCTGGTTGGAGCATGGTTGCCACCTGTAGCTTGTGTTGGTTTGTCTGACCTTTTCTGTTTACTATAGTGTTTTTTGTAAGAGCTGGCAGCTGGACGTGTTTCCTGCCGTAATGAGCGCTGACCCGCGTGCCCCTTGGCAGGGATTGTCTCTTTGTGGAAAAAATTAGAAGGCACTTAGCAAAGTGAGACAGAAAACAAACAAAGCTGGCAGGAGGCTGCGGCCGGGCACTGCCGCCAAGGAGGCTGGGCTGCTGCTGCAGGACGGAAGCAGGACGCAGTGGGGAAGGCAGTGCCATGTAAGCACCCCTCAATCTCCACTGCTGTCCAGCTGCCTGCTGCTTCAGTGCTGTCACATGCTGCGTGCTGCTGGCTGATGCTACCTGACACCTCTCCTCCGCCTGCTCTTCTGCACATACTGCCAGGGCCATGTGGCTCTGGCCCCTGCGTCCTGAGTGCTCCCAAGAGCAGTGGGGCTGCGGAAGAGGGGGTTATGCAATGCTTTCAAATTCACTGTGCATAGGTTGGGATCAGCAACTGGGGCTTGCCCCAGCACCATCTTTTGTACGTATATCTGTGGCAGAGCTCCCTTCTCTGCTCCTTTGGTCATCACTGTGACCCCAGGAAAGCTGGGGGGTAGTCTGGGAGCAGAGCTGGGGGCTTGTGAGGCTGAGGGCTGCAGCGTGGGCTGGGGCTCTCCACCTGTTTCTCAGGGACAAGTGGCCCCAGCGGTATTTCTTCCTATGGGGGTGGCAGTCACGCTCGCAGGCCCCCTGCTAATCCAGTGGCAGGGAGCATGCTGCCTCCTGCCTGCAGGAACGCTGTCAGGCTGCCAGGAGGGGATTTTCAGGAGGGGATTTTCCTGTGTATCCTCTGTAAGCGTGGGTAGCTCACAAGGGCAAATGGGAGCTGTCATACCCTACATGGGAAGGCTTTGTTGGGCTGCCAGGACTGTGGGCAGGCTCCCCTGCTGTGCACAACCTGCAGGACTGCACTACCCCTCACCACCTTTCTCGGCAGGGCAGTTGATGTGAAAGACGTGAGTGGTGCCTGGAAGCACACAGGCCTTGCGTTGCCTTTAATGCAGGCTGAGCCCTGCCAGAACTACAGATCCCAGCATGCTGCTTTCTGCCAGCCCCCACGGCCGCCCTACCTGGCAGGCAGGCTGCTGCTGGCAGGCAGAGATGCTGCAGCCCACAGCCGCGCAGGAGAGGAGGGAGGCCGGGCAGGCAGCTGGGGGGGGGCACGGCCGGCAGGGTGCCGGGGGCTGAGCACGTGGAGCCCTGCTGAAATCGCTGGAAGAAGTGGATGAATGCCCCATGCTGCGCCGTCCTGAAGGGAAAACGACAAGGCAGGCCTGCGGCTTCTGCAGGGGGGCTGATTCTGCCCTGCCTGAGGGGTATGGAGGAAGGGGCCAAGGGATGAGGTCTGGCTCAGGGGCCCCAGGGCTGTGTCTGTAGGGTGGCCTTCTATGGGGAAAGCGGTGCTGAGTGGCAGCATGGGCCAGGGCCAGAGCAGGGGGTGCTGAGAGGGGGGGGAAGCAGTGCCCAGGGTGCCCTTGGCTTTCCTAGGAAGGGCTGCTAGAGCCCCAAGGAAAGGGTAGGTGGAAAAGAAGGGTTTATGTAGGTCTGACTTGAGAGACCACCGGATAAAATATGTCCTTTGTTCCTCTGTATCCCAAGGACATGGGGAGGGCAGGGGGGAAGGACACAGCCCATTGCGCATATGCTTCGCTCACAGCCTGAGGATTGAGGGCAGAGCCACGGGCTTACAAATCCTTTAAGAGCCTGCAGTGGAGTGGCAAGTGGCTGGAGTGGAGCAGCACGGGCATGTCATGGAGGCACGTTTCCTTTTGGAAGGACAGGCTTGGCGTCCCCTGAGCAGCGGCGTAAAGCGCTGTGTCACAGCCCCTCAGCTAAGGGCTCTGAGCCACGAGTCTCCCAAGCTGCTGAGCAATGCCATTGCTGTTTCCTGACTCTGTAGTCCCATGGAGCCAACCATTCCATCAGGTTAAAACCGGTGCTGCCCCTGCCTGGCCTCCCTCCCTCCCTCATAAAGCCTTCTGTTTGCTTTCCAGACAGGGAGCTACCACGAGACTTGCTGGGACCCGTGCTGACCCTCGCCACGCAAGATGACAGCAAGGGACGGACCACAGGATAGGTAATGCCAGGCTGTGGGGTGGGCACAGGGGCATGCTCAGGATACTGGGAGATGTGGGATAATGTGGGGCTTTGCACCTCAGGGTTTGGGGCCCCAGGTCTCACTGCCAGCCCTTTGGATGTGTGCTCTGTGGCTGGGCAGGGAACAGCTGGCTCCATCTTTGCCTGTGGAATCCATTCCCTTAGATGCTCTATCAGTTTTTCCAAAGCAAATGGGCTGTAAACAGTCCCCAGCATTGGGACATGGCCCCGCTGTTCCTGGCTGATGGGACTCCCTCCCAGCTCTGGCAGGGGTCACTGCGTGGCTGGGTGCCACATGCAGGGAGCGTGTCCTCTGCCTTCACAGCTTTCTGGAAACCCTCCCTTGGCTACGTCCACTCAAAAGAGCTCAGGCCAGATACAGGGTAACAAAATGTTTTGTGCTGTCCTTTATCAAAGAGTCAGCTCTGCTTATTAAGAGCACTGGGCCCACAGACAACACTGAATTGTGAATCTCATCCTCCCTTCTCTGCCTGGTGCCTTCCACTGTGGACCTGGAGACAGCCAAAAGTGACACCTGTCCCCTGCCCTGGCTGTCATCCTGCTCCATACCTCTCTGCCTGTTTTGCAGGTACAAGGCTGTCTGGTTGATCTTCTTCATCCTCGGCCTGGGAACGCTACTGCCATGGAATTTCTTCATGACTGCCAGGCAGGTGAGGGCTTGTCCTGACACTGATCATCCTGTGTCACCTCTGGGCATCAGGCAGGAGTTGGAAGTGTGGGTAATCTGGGTGGGACGCATGGCACTGAGGTGGCAGGAGGGGTTCTGTGCTGCGTGTGGGGCTGGAGAGGGGTTAAGGGTGACCTGTCTTGGGGAAAGCCTCGCAGCACCTCATCTCCACCTGGTTCCTTTACTTGCAGTATTTCATTGACCGCCTGGCAGACCCAAAGAACACAAGCTGCCTCTCGAACCAGACCAGTGTCGGCACTGCCTCAAACCTCTCCTACTTGCAGTCCATGTTTGACAACTTCATGACTCTCTGCTCCATGGTGCCCCTCCTCATCTTTACCTGCCTCAACTCCTTCATCCATCAGCGGTGAGCCCTACCTTGTCCTTGTCCCTGCCAGTTCCCACATCCTGGCTCAACAATGCCAAACCATTCAGTCCAAAGGCAAAACTCAGTTCTCCTGTGCTGTGGTTTGGCTGAGGCTGCTGCAAGAGAATTTTGCAGACCTGTGTGTACTGGGCTTTCCTCAACCAGACCGCCCTCTCTTGCAGGATTCCCCAGCAGATCCGCATCTCAGGCAGCCTGGTGGCCATTGGGCTGGTGTTCTTAATCACTGCAGTTATGGTGAAGGTCACCATGGAACCTCTTCCCTTTTTTGTTTTCACCATGGTCAGCATCATCTTCATCAATTGTGAGTAAAGCTGTGGGGAAGAGCTCAAGGGAAAGAGGAGGTTGGGGACCCTTCCTGGTCCTGCAGAGCTGGGACACTGGCTCCCCACAGAGGTGCAGCCTGTCCTCGTCTTTGGTTTCTCATCTCTGCTTATCTTTCCCTTTGCAGCCTTTGGTGCTGTGTTGCAAGGCAGCCTCTTTGGACTGGCAGGGCTCCTGCCTGCCAGCTACACAGCTCCCATCATGAGTGGGCAGGGCTTGGCTGGCATCTTTGCTGCTCTGGCGATGATAATCAGTATCAGCAGTAAGTCATCCCTACCTGCAAGTGACGGGGCATTACTGTCAATGAGAGACAGTGGGGTCATGCTGGATCCTCTTGGTGTGGGGGGTGGCAGCAGGGCCTCACTCCTTTTGCCCCTCTTCATCCTCCTCCTTTTCCTCCTTGTCTCTCCTCTTCCTGTGCTCCCAGTTGGTGCTCAGCAACCAGAGAGCTACATTGGTTACTTCACCACTGCTTGTGTGGCAATCGTGTTGGCCATCTTCTCCTACTTCCTTCTACCTCGCATGGTAAGTCTTTTTAGTGGGGAAGAATGTGAGACCTTTACACGTCCCAGCGCAAGAATCTTGGCCCAAAAGCACTCCAGCCTCAGCTTCTGCCAGCTTCCATCTCCTGGGTCAGGGTCAAGTGTCCCAGAGGAGTTCTCTGGTACTTTTCACCTCAGATACCTGTGGTATCCTTAAGATAATGTGGAAATGGTCCCCTGGATGAGCAGGAGAGTTGTCATTATCAGAGACACAAGTGGAAGGAGAACTTGGCTTGTCTTGCCCTACGTGCCATTATCAGCATGGTCTCAGGTGCCAGTTCCCTGGCAACCTTCTTTCTTCATACTTGACTGTTCCTTGTGTGTCTGCAGGATTTCTTCCGGTACTACTCCATGAAGGACAAGACAGAGTACCGTGTGTACAATGCAGAGCTGGAGACCAAGAGAGACCTGATTAAGAAAGGTGAGGGGCTGAGAGGAGGAGAAGAAGAAAGAAAGAGCTGAGAGGAAGAATGAGACAAGACTAAACAAGATCCCTGCTTGTGGGGTCTGTTATGCCATGTTTTTGTCTATCCCTGCAGATGAACCCAATGGGATGGAGCAGAATAACTCAAAGGTCATCCCTGTCCACAGCCCCGATGAGAAACCCTCAGTTGTCTCCATTTTTAAGAAGGTCTGTGAGTTGGAAGTAACTGCTGTGCTGCTCCTTGTGTCAGAATATGGACACAGGTGCAGGAAGGCGTGGGGAGAGGAGACCACCCCTGTGCTGGTCTCTTGCCCTGTGTTTGGTACCAGCCTCTTTCTTTTATCTCCCTAGCTGTGGGTCATGGCTGTGTCTGTCTGCTTAGTCTTCACCGTCACCATTGGGGTCTTTCCTTCCATCACAGCTAAGGTGTCCACTAGCCTCGGAAAGGAAAACAAGTGGGGTAAGTGAGGTCAGGTGTGGGGTGGGCTAGGAGGAAACTGGAAACAAGCTAAATGGGAGGCGGGAAAGTGGGGCTTGAAGTAGTAGGGGTGCGTGAGGGAAAGGGGAGACCATTGTGCACAAAGGTTTGGATGCAGAAACCAGTCTGGCTTGGAGACCATTCCAACTGTTAGTGGGAAACTAGGAGGACCCTTGACCTGAAGGAGAGTCTCCATGCAATCAGCAGGAGGGCCCGGGGCACCCTGGGCTTTTCACTGACCTTTTTCTTCTCCTGCAGGTCTCTACTTCATCCCTGTCTCCTGCTTCCTGATATTCAATGTCTTCGACTGGACAGGACGGAGTCTTACTGCCCTCTTCACATGGGTAAGCTGGGGGCACGGAGTGCTCTCCATATCCATGCCTTTTGGTCGTGGCTCTCACTGGGGCTGCCATCCATGGTTTGGAGGAGGAATTAGGCACAGAGCTGACTTTTGCTCTGGCTTTAAGCCCTAAGCAGAGATTTAGAGGGTTAAGGAAAGGGTTAGAGCTGAAAGCCACAGCATTGCCCTGTTCTCCTCCCAGCCTTCTTTCAGCGTGGCTTGGATGAAGCTGTCTCCTCTATTTCAGCCTCTGTAAACAAACCTTCACTCCAGCTATGCAAACAGCCAGGCAGGATGGCGGCAGTGAAAGAGGGTGAAAGACAGGGCAGCTTGAAATAAAACCTCTGGCCTCTGCACAGTACACAACTGCTTTAAAGAGCATTGTCCTGGCAGCAGAGCAGAACCACACCATGCAGGTCATGGATCTGTCCCTTCCCATGCCCAGGTCCCTTGCTCTCATCTCCCTATGCCGTGGGCTGAGCAATGGGAGGCATAACAGCAGTGTGTGAGGAAGGGGTCTGTCTGTGTCTCTTCCTGCCCCTTTGCCCACCCCCCAAGTGCCGTTTCCCCTGTATTGTTCAGGCTGTTTGTTTAGAGAAGCTCCTCAAAGCAGCTTGCAGTGCGGGGTCTGTCTGGCTCTGGCTGTGCTGGGCTGCCTTGCTGCCTAGAGCTGCTTCTCCCCTGGCCATGGCTGCTGGCTGCCCCTGGCCTTGGCTGCAAGCTGCCTTGACTGGTGTCCAGGCCACAGCCCTGGTGGTGCGATGACCCAGCAGGAGACGTTTCCAAAACAGCACTGGGTGGAAAGTTTGACTGTTGGTGTGGTTTGAGCCTCATTTCCCTGGCTGGGGCCATGCTCCCTGCTCTGCAAGAAAAACAGCCTGCAGCTCTCGATGGTTTGCCTCAGACACAACAGTTGGCATCACCTATGCTATCTGTTCATGAAGCGTCCCATGGCTATGCCAGCCGAGGAGGGCTGCCAAGCTGGGGGCTTCTCACCCCAGACCACAGGGCCCTGTCGTTGCTTCCTCGCTGAGGAGACTCAGGAGTGACCCAGGCACATCTTGTCCCAGGGACTGCCTTCATCCTTGCTGCACGGCAGCATGGTGACTCTTGCTTTGTCCCAGCTTCGTGCATCCAAAAACTCTGTTAGGGTTTGGGGAGACCATAACTTGATCCATGCCTTTCTCAGCACTGTCCAAAACAGTCCAAACATAATCCCTTTCCCAGATTGCTGGATCTCGCCCCACTTGGCTGGGAGATGGCGTGGGAGGCTGGAGATCTGTTTAAAGCCCAGTTTGTAGGCCTCGGGGTGCCAGAGGGGATTTACCTCAGTTGGCCTTGGCCTGCGCAGTGGTTTGCAGCAGGAAGAGGTTGCGTGTGTGTGCACAAGGCTGTCCTCACTCCCTGTTGTTTGCAGAAAGGGCTTAGCAGTTGATCCCAAACTCAGCTCTGTATTTTGGCTCTAGAACTGCTGGTCTCCAAGTCAGCTAAGGACGGGATTTTCAGAGCAGTGACCAGCTGTGGTGGGACTGGTGGCCTGTCCATTTCCTCTGCTCGCTGACCTCCTCACCACAAGTCCTGCACCCAGTCACAGCAGAGCAGCAGCTGAGCAGGGGGGTGCTTTCCAGGCTGACACGGCCCAAGAGAGGTAGGGAAAGAGCAAGTAGTATTGAACTTCCTGATCTTTCCCTCCTGGGGAGGGAGTGTTTCCCACTCATAGTTATGCTAACAAATCTGAACAGTCGCTGTTGCTTCTCTTCTTGGAAGACAAGAATGCACTAACTGCACATTCTCTGGGGAATCGACAGGTATTGGATGAACATTTAGCTTGAGGAGAGAGTACTCTAAGCATCAAATAGTTGTTAGTGTTGCAGGGAGAGCCCTTTGGAGCTGTGTGCAGGAGGCTGCAAGAGCAGGACAGGGAGAGCCAGAGGATGGCAGACAGGAGCTGTGGGTCTGGGAGCCTTGCACAGAGGGGTTAAGGAGCTGCTCTGATCTACCCCTTGGTGATGGCTGGAGTTTGTTGCAGCAGAAAAAGTCTCTCAGCAGCTTTGTGTCCCCTGCAGATGCAGTGCAGTAGGGGCAGCCTCTCTGTAGCCCTTGCTGGCATGGCAGGGAGTGGGGAATGCTTATTTCTCAGCTGTGGCCTGTGTTTCTCTCCTAGCCTGGGAAGGACAGCTGCCTCTTGCCGGTGATGGTGGTCTTGCGTGTCATCTTCATCCCCCTTTTCATGCTGTGCAACGTGCAGCCCCGAAACCACCTGCCCGTCATATTCTCTCACGATGCCTGGTACATCATCTTCATGATCTTCTTCTCCATCTCCAGCGGCTACCTGGCCAGCCTGTGCATGTGCTTCGGGCCCAAGTGAGTAAGCTCTGGGGATGCAGGTAGAATTAGTTTCACCTGTGGGTGGCAGCCTGAAGCCAGCCCTGGCATCTGGGTGGGCTGCAGCACAGGGGTCATGGAGGGGTGTCCTCGGTGGTGGAGCTTGAGGCAGCAGCCTGACTGAAGCGTTTTGTCTTTTTGATGAGCTTGTGATAATTGGAGGCAGGCTCTTGGAGCGAGGTGGGATTTCTTTTTGCCATTCTGCTGCAGAGGAACACTGGTTCTGCCTCTGCTGGTGCCTCCTCCTATCTCTCAGTTGAACTCCAACAAGGGTGTGGGCTGCGTGTTGCTGAGGATGAGTCTGACACTTGTTTCTTTCCTAGGAAAGTACTTGCCCATGAAGCAGAGACAGCTGGAGCAGTCATGGCCTTTTTCCTGACGCTGGGTTTGGCCCTAGGAGCTGCCATCTCTTTCCTGTTCCAGATTCTCATCTAGCAGAGGCACCCAGAGGGTGCAGGGACACCGAGATGGCTCCGCATCCTCCTCCAAAGGCCCTGGACACCTCAGTGCTGTGGGGTGATAACACCTCACTCCTGCCCCTGCCATATCGCACTGCCACAGCAGATGTTCCATCCAGGGACAGTTCCACTCTTCCAGGGTTGGCGTGGCTCCTGCCATGCCTGGCTGCGTGATGCCTTCAGGCCTACGTGCCTTTTCCTCCCCCATTGCCATGTGTAAGACTCCCAGGACCTCACCGAGGTCCAGCTGCCTCATGTGATGCGTAAGCCCCCCTAGCTGAAGGCCGAAAGCCATCGCGAGCCTCCTCCTCTCCGCCAGGCAGAGCTGAAGGCTGTGCTATCCAGTGTTATTCCTCTCCTCTCCTCCTTCGGGTGCTTGGAAACAACCCCCTCTGCATCTTCTCTCCTACGGAGGAGACTTGCAAGTGGGGAGAGCCCCAGCCAGCCCTATGCTGCCATCAGCGTGCCCAGGGCCGCAGTGTTTAAGGGACGTAAGCCACCCACGTCCCATCCACGCCGAGATGCTTCTCCCCTGCCCCCCCATCCCCATCCGGATAACCGGTTGCTCATCCTGCCTTTGTTTGCGAGAGGACGGGACCTCTCCCCGCCGCAGCCCTGCCCTCGGCTGCCCCCCGCCCTCTGTAAATGTTATCTGTACAGTTCGCCTTTTTCTATAAAAAGACTGAAACCCGTGTGTGTGTGTGTGTGTCTGTTGCTGCGGGGCCGTGCGGCCCGTGCCGGAGCGCCGCCTGCTGCCGCAGGGGGAGAACTGCCCGCCCGCTCGCAGGGCCCGACGAGAGCCCGGCCGCCGCCGGGGGTCGCGTGGAACTCTCTGGAACGGCCTCTCTTTACGCCGCTGTGCTCCTCCGCGGGCCGCCGCCGTTAAAAGGGATCGGGAGTGGGCCCAACGCGCGGCCTGCAGCCGCGCCGCGTTTCTGCGCTGCAGGGCCGCTTTAAGGCGGAAGGAGCCGGCGGGCGGGGCGGGGCGCACCGTGCCTATATAAAGGAGGCCGAGGGGGTTGGTGGTCTCTTTCAGCACCGGTAGAGCGTAGTGAGCGAGGTGCGGGGCCGCAGCCGGGGTGGTTTGGTCGGGTGGGGCGTTAGCGCTGCAGCCCCGGTGCGAACGGCGCGGGTTTGCCTTGCAGATGCCCGAGGAAGTGCAGCATGGAGAGGAGGAGGCGGAGACGTTCGCCTTCCAGGCGGAGATCGCGCAGCTCATGTCGCTCATCATCAACACGTTCTACTCCAACAAGGAGATCTTCCTGCGGGAGCTCATCTCCAACGCCTCCGACGTGAGCCCGGGCCGCGGGGGGGTCTTCCTTTGCTCGGGGGGAGCGGTGGGGTGAGGCGCGCGGTGCTCGGGGGCGGCTGCCGGGCAGGGGGCGGCAGCGAGCGGTCCCCTGCCCTCTCGTTAAGGCGCTGGACAAGATCCGCTACGAGAGCCTGACCGACCCCTCCAAGCTGGACAGCGGGAAGGACCTCAAGATCGACATCGTCCCCAACCCCCGGGACCGCACGCTCACCCTGCTGGACACCGGCATCGGGATGACCAAAGCCGACCTCATCAACAACCTGGGCACCATTGCCAAGTCGGGCACCAAAGCCTTCATGGAGGCCTTGCAGGTGGGTTGCTTTAGGCTGCCCCGCTCCCTGCCTCGCCGCCTGCCTTCCCGAGCGTGTTTCCGCACCTCCAGCAGCAGGGCGGTGCTCAGGGTACGGCTGGCTGCCTGTTGCTGCGTGCTGACCCAGTTGTCCGCCGATTGAAGCGGTTGCAAATGATTCCCGTGTCCTTTCTCTGTGCCCTCGCAGGCAGGTGCAGACATTTCCATGATTGGGCAGTTTGGTGTGGGTTTCTACTCCGCCTACCTGGTGGCTGAGAAGGTTGTTGTCATCACCAAGCACAACGATGATGAGCAGTATGCTTGGGAGTCGTCAGCTGGCGGCTCCTTCACTGTCCGGACTGACCGTGGTACGTATGGCACAAAACCAGGTGTATCTCTGCTAGAAACGTGCCCTTTCCTGATGCTTTAAAGAGCTTGGGCGATCCTGTTAATCTCTCGTTAACATCACGTAGCACTTAGATTCCTAGAGCTGGTTTTGCTTGTACATTGTCCTTCTACACCTGAAACCCAGACCTTTGCCATCTTGCACGATAGGCGAGCCCATTGGACGAGGCACCAAAGTGATCCTGTATTTGAAGGAGGACCAGACAGAGTATTTGGAGGAGAGGCGTGTCAAAGAGGTGGTGAAGAAGCACTCCCAGTTCATTGGCTATCCCATCACGCTTTATGTATGTAAGAGAAGTGCTGTGGGGACCCCTGGGAAAGCTGGAGGGGGGAGAGAGGGTGCTGGGAGGAGATGAGGAGAGGGCCTGCCATCTTCTGTAGCCAAGGAAATGAGTGATTGGAGGTAAACATAGTTAATATCCAGATATGTGTTTGGTCCTTGATCTGTGCAGCTGGATGCCATCTGAACTAGCCGTAAAGGAAGGAGGGTTTCATGACTGTCTTTTCTGACACTGTCTTTTGTTACATAAACACTGCAAGGATTTCTAGGGTTGGTTTGGGGAAAAGCCCTGTTTCCAGGCGTTACGCAGACTGAACAGTGAACTGCACCCAAGAGGAGTATCCATTTTGTTTGTCCAGAGAATAAGGGTTGCTAGAGGCTAAAACTGGGTTTATGACCCTGATTCTCATCCCTTCCACAGGTGGAGAAGGAGCGTGAGAAAGAGATCAGTGACGATGAGGCAGAGGAGGAGAAAGCTGAGAAAGAAGAGGAAGAGTCTAAGGATGAGGAGAAACCAAAAATTGAGGATGTGGGCTCTGATGAGGAGGAGGAGGGAGACAAAGGCAAAAAGAAAAAGACCAAGAAAATTAAGGAGAAATATATTGACCAGGAGGAGCTGAACAAGACCAAACCTATTTGGACCCGCAATCCTGATGACATCACCCAGGAGGAGTATGGCGAGTTCTACAAAAGCCTCACCAATGACTGGGAGGACCACCTGGCAGTCAAGGTAGGTCCTGGGCCAGCCTGGCTTCATGGGAGAGACAGGGCCCCCTTCTAGCTTGTACTCAAAGCCACAATTTATGGTACAAACATGAAGGTTCCTGGGGCACTTAGCACTGCAGACTGTGCTGATTTCTGTGGAGGGGTGGATGTTGCTAGTCTAGAAGCTTGAATGTGAGAATATTGGTCTTCAGAGAAGTGTGACTTCTCTGTCCATGTCTACTGGATGCCAGAGAGCCCAGACATGCTGGGGGTAGCAGTGGGGCTGAAGAGGGGGAAATGCTGGCTGTATTGCAGGAGACCCTGCTGTGTCCCCCCCCTGCCAGCCCTAGTGCTGAGGAGTGGTAGTTCAGCCTGCCCCAGTGTAAGTGCTTGCAGGAAAGCATAGAAGGAATAGACTATGGCAGCTGTTTCTCATTTCTGGTCCCACAGCACTTCTCCGTGGAAGGACAGCTGGAATTCAGGGCCCTGCTCTTCATTCCACGCCGTGCTCCTTTTGACCTCTTTGAGAACAAGAAGAAGAAGAACAATATTAAGCTGTATGTGAGACGTGTCTTCATTATGGACAGCTGCGATGAGCTCATTCCTGAGTACCTGAGTAAGAGCACACCTGCCTCAGCCTCCCAGGTTGAGCTGGGATCCCTCCCCCAGCCTGTGTGCTGCTTCCAGTGCCAAGTGGCTGGCTGAGATGCCAACTGCTGTGGGCTGAGGGCTGTCCCTGTCTTAACACTTCTCCTACAATGAAATCTAGAGGTCTTAATTTAATTTCTATTTCCCTTACTTAGACTTCATCCGGGGTGTTGTGGACTCAGAAGACCTACCTCTGAACATATCTCGTGAGATGTTGCAGCAGAGCAAAATCCTCAAGGTGATCCGCAAAAACATTGTGAAAAAATGCTTGGAGCTCTTCACCGAGTTGGCAGAGGACAAAGAGAACTACAAGAAATTTTATGAGGCCTTCTCCAAAAATCTGAAGGTGAGAACTTGGACACACTGCGTTTGGAGGAGGGAGGGACCTGTGACCCACCTGCCTTTGGAACAGGCTTGTTCCAGCACCGCTTCTTCGCTGTGAGGGTGTTGCGGTTAGAGGTGGGCTTCAGAAGTGCTTGAGAGCCTCTGTGGGCAGCTGGCCCTTCTGACTTCTTGTGGCTTAGGATGTATGGTTAGGAGATAGCTGTGTCTTGGGGATAGCCATGCGTACATAAGTTCTGTCCTGGAGACCACGTGCATGTTTTCTGCCTCCAGCTGGGCATCCATGAGGACTCAACGAACCGAAAGCGCCTGTCAGAGCTGCTGCGCTACCACACATCTCAGTCAGGTGATGAGGTGACGTCACTTTCAGAGTACGTGTCACGTATGAAGGAGACGCAGAAGAGTATCTACTACATCACAGGTGAGCCAGATTTCCGTGCACTCACGAGGCAGGTTATCTGCTCTACCAGCTTTAAATTCTTCCAGGCAAGCCTTGCTGTCTTCAGCAGGCCCTCCCTACTGAAGCAGCCCATCTCTGGGTGCTGGGGGAAGGATACCAGGCCCAGAGCCCCAACTGCGGCCGACTTTACATCAGGGGCTTTGAGAGACTGGTGCTTTTTATCACACTGTAACCAGCTCCTAAATCTTTGTGATGTCTTGATTCTAAACCCATAAACACAGGGGAGAGCAAGGAGCAGGTTGCCAACTCAGCCTTTGTGGAGCGCGTGCGGAAGCGTGGCTTCGAGGTGGTGTACATGACGGAGCCTATTGATGAATACTGCGTGCAGCAGCTCAAGGAGTTCGATGGGAAAACCCTTGTGTCAGTTACTAAGGAGGGGCTCGAGCTACCTGAGGATGAGGAGGAGAAAAAGAAGATGGAGGAGAGCAAGGCCAAGTTTGAGACTCTGTGCAAACTCATGAAGGAAATCCTGGACAAGAAGGTGGAGAAGGTGAGATGGTTGAGGAGCTCAGTCCAGGGCTGTGTCCTGGGCTGGTGGGAGGAGGGTTGGACCCCTCCATGATGCAGGCAAGGGTCCCAGCTCAATGCATGCCTCTGATCTCCCTCATCTCCTGCAGAGGAGCCGCTAAAGGAGACTGAAGGTCCCAGCATGCACTGCACCATCTTGCTCTAAGCAGCCAGGCTGCAGGCGAGGGGCACTGACCCAAATACGTGCATTGGTGGGAGACGGTAAGTGTGGGAAACGTAGTGGGTACTGAAGGTGCTGGCTGAGCTGTCCAAACTGTTCTGTGAAGCGATTTTGGAGCAGTTTTCAAGGATCCCTGTTGGCTTTGGCTTGTCCCCAGGTGAACCTGGGGTGATTACATGGGGTGTTGTGTGCTGGGGCTGGGTCCGGGTCCGGGTCCATTCCTGGGTATACGGGAAGCCTTGCTCTGCTAACTCTTGGCTACTTTGTCAGGTAACTATCTCCAACCGGTTGGTCTCATCTCCCTGCTGCATTGTCACCAGCACATACGGTTGGACAGCGAACATGGAGCGCATCATGAAGGCTCAGGCACTGCGGGACAACTCTACCATGGGCTATATGATGGCCAAGAAGCACCTGGAAATCAACCCTGACCACCCGATTGTGGAAACGCTCCGCCAGAAGGCTGATGCTGACAAGAATGACAAAGCTGTCAAAGACCTGGTGGTCCTGCTCTTTGAGACTGCTCTGCTGTCCTCTGGCTTCTCCCTGGAAGATCCTCAGACCCATTCCAACCGCATCTACAGGATGATCAAACTGGGGCTTGGTATGTGTCCACGCTGCTCCTGGAGAAAGTCCTGGGCCAGGCTAGCTCTCCTTATAAAAGGGATTTTCTTAATCTGCTGTGAAATCACATCCTCGAGACTTGCAGCGGTGCACATCCGTGGTCCCTTCTCACCAGTAAATGCCAAAAGTCTCCCATGGGTAATAGGGCCCGTGTATTCAAAGAGGTTGCTTACATTCACGTTTGTCTCAAATGGTCTTTTTAGGCAGAAATGTAAATCAGGAAGTGCCGTGGCTTGTTGTAACTCCTGAGTACTGTCCCTTGGGCTCTGGGGCAGCCTTTGTTGTGGGACTATGGGACTCAGGTGCCTCTCAGAGGCTTCATCTCTTCTTTCCCCTTTTTTTTTCTCCTAGGTATTGATGAAGATGAGGTGATTGCAGAGGAGTCCAGTACATCTCCTCCTGATGAAATCCCACCTCTGGAGGGAGATGAAGACACATCCCGCATGGAAGAGGTGGACTAAAGAAGGAAGTCTCTTCCACCTCCTTCCAGGCATCTGTCCAATCTCTTGTCTGTTTAGAAAAGGGTTCTCTGGTCCCACCAGCTGCTGCTGGTGTCCTCTGGATTAATTTTTTTTTGGTAGTGAGGAATGGAGACAGGATTCCCTGTTTGTCAGTAGTGGGCAAGTCAGGCAGCCCAGGGCATGTCTGTTGTGTGTGTATTTCTGCTTATGTAAGAGCATCTGACTGGGGAATGGAGGCGTGGAGGGGTCAGTCTGCCTCTTTCTCCCACCCCATAGGATCTCCCATGCTCAGCTGAGGTGAGGAGAGTCCTTTCCAGCCCCCCAGAGTAGGATTGTACTTTGGTTGGTTATTTTTCATTGATTTTTCTGATGTTTCATTCTACTGGAATTAAAGTGTCAAAAGAACAAGGTTTATGGAGAAGGTTCTGTTGTGTTTCCAGGCTGAGGCTGGTGATGCCCAGAATGAGGAAGGTGGTGAGGGTGCTCAGTTCCAGAGGTTTGAGCTCTGGGAGTTATGCAGAGCCCAGCTGGTGCTGTGCTGAGCGTTGAGTTCTTTCTGAACTGCTGTGTGAGGGCAGGGTCTACTTGTCTGGATTTGAGCTCTGCTTTAGCAGATCTCATTACTTCCTTGCTTTGGCACCACGAAGAGGGCAGGTGAGAAAGGACCTGCTGTGCAGGAGAGGCCATTCCCAGCTCTCTGCCCACTGCCCTGCGTGACCTGCAGCTGGTGAAGAAACCTTTTCAAGCTGTGCTTGTTATCTGAGTAAGCTGACAGGACATGAGCGTGTGTTGCTGCTGGCTGGTCTAATCAGAGCATCTCTGGGCTGGAGCAGTGGCAGCTGCCATCTGCTTGTTCCCTTGCAGCACAGAGTTGAGATGGGGGTGGGGGAGAGTTACTGTTTGGGGCTTCAGCTGCCTCTGTTCAGCTCTTCTGTCAAACTGCTTTTGCAGGTTTTGCTCTAGGCTTCCTTTCCTCCCCCATCCAGCCTGCTGTTCTGGGGTTCCTGCAGCCTTTTGCACTTAGCAGCACCTTGCTTTTACCTGTTTCTTGTATGACTGAGAGGCCTGGGGCATCATCTCTGAGTCATCTGCCCTGTATGTCAAGCTCACACCCCAGCTGTAGGGCTTGTCACCCTCTGCCACGTTGGCCTCTGGGGTTGAGCAGAAGAAAGTGACATCAGGTCATGCTGACTGCTTGCCAGTAGCCCCAGGCACAAAACGGAGTGGACTGTTCAGCCAGCATCCATCTTGAAAAGGGAAGTAGGGTGCAGAGCACAGCTCTGGTGGGAGCCAGAGTCATGCCTTGCACACCGAGGCACTGCAGGGCACAGAGCTGCAATGGCACTGTCTGGGTGCAGGACAGTGGGATACAACTAGAGCTGTGCTAGCCAACTCTCAGGGTGATTTTCTTTCTAAGACTGGAGGAAGGAGACTTACTATTTCTCCCAGGATTAGGGACATTTTGTCAATTTGAGCGAGCCCAGCATTGATTGTTTTCAATGTAAAGCATTTTCCTTGTTTGTTTTCCTCCATTCTCATTTAAATTAGAAAAGGGGTCCTGTTCTGCACTGCAGTACAGAGAAACTTTACCACTCCTTTCCTCTTCACCCCCCAACCCCTCCTCCCCCAAAAACAAACAAACAAAAAAAACACCTCAAAAACCCAAACATGTTGTCTGTCAGCAGACACTCAGGGGAATGTGAATTTGTAAACAAAGAGTGGAGGCAAGGGGAGAAGGACCAGCTATGAGTGGGGAGGGGGAGATATAGGGGGAAAGAAAACAAACAAACAGAAAACCTACGTACCCCTGGGGTTCTATATGCAGCATATTTTTAATAAGATAAAATTAAAAAGAAGAAAAAAGTTGCTTTTCAAAAGTACCAAAACTGCTGACTTGTCAGTCAGGTTGTGATGAGGAGAAAAGGGTTAATGGGTACAACCCAGGCTGTGGGGAAGAGCAGTGGGAGTAGCCCCCACTGTCCCATCCCCTGTTGCCTGGGGGCAGGCACCTGCTCCTCCATCCTCCTGCCTGTGGAGAGGGGATGAGGCATGACAGAGGGCTCTGTCCCCTCCCACAGACCTCCAGGCACTGTGGGGCTCTGGTAAGGCCCCAAGAAAGCTGGGGCTGATGCCTCCGCTTGTCAGGAAAAAAAAAAAAGCAACAAAATATGGGTATTTGTGCTTCTCTGAACGGCAGCTACAGAATCCAGAAACCGAGGTGCCCTGAGGCAACGCTGGGGATTCTGGGCACTGCAGCCTTTGGCCTGTAACAGCAGCAAATGTAACTGGAAAGCAACCTAGAACAGCACAGCAAGCCTTGAGAAATGCATCGGCCAGCCTCGAGGAGGAGCAAAGAAAATCCACTTAGAGCTGAGGTAAGGGACTGACAAACTGAACTGGGAGGTCCTGGCTTTGACTCCAGCATCCCCTCCCAGAGCAGATCCCAGGCCTCATGGTAGGACAAGTCCTCTCGGAGCTGTGCCTGTCCTACCTTCACCTCCTGTGAAGGAAGCATGAGGCTGGAGGGGCTGGGAGTTTCTGTCCTACTCTCCTCCCCCCCGAGCTCAGCTCAGGACTCAGCCTCATACAGAGGTGTTCCAAAGACAGCTACTGTTTTTTCCTGCTCTCCTGCTGAGCTCTGCAGTAGCAACAGATGTGGAGGTGCACAATCAAGACGGTGCCGCTGAAAAGAGCTCCCTTGTTCAATCAGTGACCTTAGAGAGAAACCATGACACAGGAGGGGCAGGAGCACCAGCAGCCCCACACTGGTGTGCCCCTGCAGCTGCAAGCCCCTAGGCCTGTGCCTTGGCTGGAAGGCTCTGACCTATTAAGGCAAATAGGAAGATTTGGAGCTGTGGCAGCCCAGAGCATTCCCTGGGCTTGTTGCAGCCTCTTTCCCCAAGAAAAGCAGGTGGAAAAGTGAGTCACTTGTCCAGCCTAACCAGCCCACCTGGCTCCTCAGAGGGTTCTGATACTTCAAGCAAGCGCCCCTCAGCAGAGGCAGGACAGCAGGCACAGCTCAGAGGCCCTGGCCTCAGCTCCTTAGACCTTTTGTACAGGGGTCTCGCCTGCTGGTAGTTTCTTGCTGCGCTTCTTCATGCGGCTGCGGGCATAGACACGGAGGAAGAGGGCCACAAAGACAACGGCTATGCCCAGTCCCCCCACAACAGTGACTGTGTGCCCGTAGATGAAGCAGGAGAGGAGAATGGCAAAGGCTTGGCGGAGAGTCATAATGATTGTGAAGACGGCTGCCCCAAAGTGGTTGATGGTGCAGAAGATGAAGAGCTGGCCGCAGGCAGAGCACACTGACAGCAGCACTGCGTGGGCCGTGAACTCCGAGTGTCGAGCCATGAAGTGTATTGATTCTAGCAAAGCACCCTGCTCCAAGAGCGAGCCCACTGTGAAAAGGCAGGAGAACACATTGACACCGAACATCATCTGCACTGGAGACATCTTGTAGGAGAAGAGGGCATCCTGCCAGTTGGATGTGAAGCTGTCGAAGACAATGTAGCCGGCCAGGAGGACTACACCAGAGAAAGTGGTGACGGTGGACACGTGTCTGTTGGGAGCACTGGAGAGCAGGAACATGCTGACCCCCACGGAGATAAGGGCAGCTGTCAGGTATTCCCAGTACTCGTAACTCTTGTGTGACACCAGTTTACCCATCATCATTACAGGGATCACTTTGGAAGCCTTGGCCAGCACCTGGGTGGGGAAGCTGATGTACTTGAGTGCCTCGTACTGGCACCAGCTGCTGAGGATGTTGGAGAGGGAGGCAAAGGAGTACTTGTACATAGCAGCGCCATGGCGTGGCTGCTTGGTCAGGGCACAGTACAGACCAGCCACCGTGAAGGCCAGGATGCGGTTCATGAACACCAGGAACTGGGAGTCCTTGAACTTCTCCCCAGGGTCCGTTTCAGTAGCACCGTATGTTCTCGTCATCACACGCTCCTGGAGAACACCCCACGTGAGGTAGGAGGCCTGCGAAGCAGAAGGAGTACAGGGAATTAGGATCCAGGCCAGGACCTACAAGCAACCACTGGAACAATAGACCCCGGGAGATCTTCGTCTGCCCTATCTCTGCCTCATCTTCTTCATAGCAGTTCTTCCCTGAGACACTGGGAGACAGGAAAGCTGTTATAACCAACCTACTTTGTGGTTACACCTAAGAACAACCAGACCTAACCAAAACCAGCCCTGCTCAATTACAGCTCCTTCAAGGAAAGGGAAGCCCACAAAGCAATACCTCAGTGTGCAGAAAACATTTGTTTTAATCTGCCTGTTCATCCAGATGGGCAGGATCAGAGAACATTACCGATGTATAGCTCTGGTTTTGGCGCCAGCTCCCTGCAGCAGGTCCTGGCAGCCTTCCCAATGGCCTCTGTGTTAGTTTTCACTTCCAGCTCTCCAGGCCCAGTTTTTCCACCCAATTAAATTCTAGTTTCAGACCCAGCAGACAAAATTGTGCTCCAGGGCTGATCGCTGCTCTGGCTGTCACCTCCACTACTCATGCAGCCCTGGAGTTACAGCACTGAGCCTTTGACAAAAGTAGCATGGATTTTTCTCTCCCAAGGAACTGAGGCAGAGAGAAATGAAATGGTGTGGTGGTTCTAGAATACTGGGCCAGAGTGTGGGCATCTTCTGCTGGCTGCAGTATGTGTGTTTTATATAATAATTATTTTTAGTCCTCACGCAACCAAAAAGCTGCCTTTCCTAATGATGATTATGCTGTAGCTGAGGCTTAAGGAAAGTAAAATTAAAAGATCCTCCTCTCTTTTTGTAGCTGAATTCAGTACTTTCCCAGTATCCAAATCTAATCTATAAAGGGCAGTACCCATCAGTCCCAGAAAGTGACCCAGAAGAGAGCACCCTAAAAATCCTTCTCAGTCTCAGAATTTTCCCTGTCCATGGATGCAGGGGACTGCAATTGGACAGATGAGAGAGGTCCCAGGCCAGATGACACCAGAATGGTACCTCAAAGGTGACACAGCAGCCTTGGTGGATGGACTATCCTAGTGGAGAGGCTGTGTCTCAGCCCCCAACCCTGCCCCGTCAAGGACAGCACTGCATCTTCAAAGAACTGGCAGTCCAAACTCATTTTCTTGTCCCCTCCTCCCCGAGTGGGACAACCATGCACACATGCACAGGGCTCCTACCTGTAGACCAGCAGCACAGAAGAGCAGCTTCAGGACCTGTCGGGCTGTAGAGGACTCTGCAGGCTCTACTCGGGGTGGCAGGGAGCCATCCTCTGGATGTACAGACTTCACCTCAGAGCCGAACACACAAGATTTGATGACAGGGAAGCAAATGCCTCGGCCTGAAAGGATAAGAGAACACAGAGATAGAATTAACCACAGCCTGGGTACCATATGCCACACCAGCTTGAGAGGTGTAGCCTCGCTCCTTACTCACCTTCTCTGTGACTAACAGTCATTTCATTACACTACATGCATCACCAGATAGAGACTGGGGCCCTTAGCAGGCCGGGAGACAACAACTGCCCTGTGCAAAGTCCAACCAGCCTAAAAGAGTGAGGAGACTGAGACAAAATCTCATATTACTTAAGCAGACATGGATTGGGCTGTCTCGGGCAGACTCCAAATCGTTCAGAACAAACTTCTGTATCTACTGGTATGGGAGCCTGGGAGAGACTTGTTTTGGGACAGCTCCTAGGGATGGAGGTCTATGCCCAGCTAAGGGCTGGTCCAACAAAGCAGAGAAAGAGCAGCAGCTGTCAGTACTGACTGGGGGTGACAGAAGGGGGTGCAGAGAGTTCAAAGGAGGCAGGATATGGGAGGGAAGCTATTGTCCTTACCTGTCTCCAGGTAATTCCTTCTCTTGAAGTACTGGATGAGGAGGAATCCCGGTATTACAATACTCGCATAGCCAGCAGCATTAATAAAGAAACGGAAGAGCCAGAAGTCCCCCCATGAGTCCTGCAGGGCAGGGGGCATTTCTTCACCAGTAGCCATGGCTGGGAGAGCAGCCAGCAGGAGGGGAACACAGAATCTGCAGAGAGACAAAGGCACACGTTAGGCAACCAGCACACAGACTGCTCCCCCTGCCCACCTGCACCACGCACCTCCCAGCTTGCTCCCAACCAGTAGGCAACACCCAGATCCCACCCCAGAAATGACAGCAGTTATCACAAGACAGAGCAGGAAAGACCTTCTGGAGTTTACATTTGCATCTGTTAACAGTGTTTGCTCTGGCTTAGGAACACACAGACTTAAAAGCTTGGGCTTCCAGGATTGGAGAGGATGTTTGAACGCTGCTGTAAAGGGCTGGTTTTGACAACGCCTTTGTTCAAAAAGCAAGAAGCACCTTTCACCTCACCTTTTCAGGTTAAACTTTAGCGCAGCTAAACACAGATTTCTTTCTTCTGAGTGGAAAAACAAAAGGTCTTCAAACGGAAAGAGACTCCTGCCTAGCAGCTCATGTTACAAGCCTGAAGCCAGAGCATCCTTTCTTTCAGGAAAAGCACTTCAGAGAGTTTCCTCAAACTGCACCAGGTGAGCAGAGGAGAAGAACCAGGGGGCACATGGCTGCCAGGCTCACCCATCTCCCTCCTGGGGCAGCCCTGGGGCAGTGTGCCAAAGTTTTCCCTGCAGCTCTGAGGAAATTACCAGGGTTCCCCCACTTCACAAGGAGCAGCCAGAGAGCAAGGTTGGGAAGGAACTTTCTCATCAGCTGGCTTGTTGGGTTTTTACCAGCGCTACCTGTCTGTAAAAGCATCTAATATTCTTCAGCATTAGTCCCGAGGGGTGATCTAATCAACTTTACGACAGCTGTAATGCACCTATTGTTCTTCCCACTGTCCCCTCCACTGCACAAGCAAACCCAGAATAGGGCCACACCAAGAACAAAAGCAGCAGGTACACAACAAGGAGGAAGTTGGCACAGACTTCTGCACCCAAGGCCACTGGCATCCTCCTCTCCTGCAGCAGCATGCTCCAAGGTCAAAACAGCTTTCCGCAGGAGGGGAGGATGTACCTTTGGGCCATGCTCCATTCCTGCCTCAGTCTCCCCTGCAGAACCCCCCCCATGGGCCAGTGATGGTGCTGTGGGGCTGGTTACATAAACACACGCCAGATGAAGCTCTGGGTGCCTGTGATAGAAAGGGACACAGAAGATCTTAACTCCCCCTGCAGAAAGCAAGTGAGTCACAGGAATTTAGGCACTGTGTACCTTCCCCAGTATAACACAGCTCCACTACGCATGAATCTCAAAGTCTTGTACTTATAAAGTTAGGCTTGTAAAGGCAAAAAAGTCCCCTGCCATTTCAAGAGCAACATGCTATCCCTTCCCACTGTCCTCCCGTCCCCTGGGAAAGGCCTCAGGGGCTTTTCTAATCTTCAGTTGCTGTGGGCAGGCCTTGGTGTCCAACAACTTGACATAACCAAGCTGAACTTCACCCTTCTGTGACTTACAGGACACAGAAATTCCCATTTTGGCTAGAAGTGCAAACAGCTTGGAGCAGGTTTCTGTGCCTGCTTCCTATTCCTCTGCTCCCTCCCCATTAGAAAAGAAAGTCTGACATCTCTGCCCCCACTCTCCCCTCCCTCAGACCTCTCTCCTACCTGGAAGCATCGCAGGCTGCATGGGTACTGGAGGACGTTAAGGAACACAGCTCAGCAGAGGCACAGGGGGCTGATGATGCCCACGTGCTCCAGGTTTCTATGAGGTAACTCTGGCTGACCGCAGCAGCTCTCTTGCCAAGAAGAGGGTGCAGAAAGACCCTTTGCTTTTGCAGAAGTCTGACACAAACTGCGAGGCCGGTTGCTACACGCATAGCCACGTCTCCCTTCAACTTTACAGAGACCAAAAGCCTGCCACCCCTACTCAGGGCTGTTCCCCGAGCGGCCCCCCAGCACCGCTCTCCCATAGGAGGATACAGCGGGACAATGGCTCTCTATGTCTGCGCTGGCAGATCCCAGACACCGAGCGCCGATTCAGGGCCGCAGGCTCCGCACTCCCTGCCGAGGCTCGCAGGGAACAGGGCCGCCAGTGTTCCAGGTGGGAGGGGGCCGTGCGGGCGGCAGGCCGAGGCATGAAAGGCGCCTCAGAGCGGGACCGCAGAGCTGAAGCGGGGGGGGGGGGGGGGCTGCTCCTGGACGCACCGCCCCAGAGCCGGGCTAGGCCCCGGCCCCACGCCTCGGGCTCCTAACTCAGCCGAGCTGAGGATCTGGGGCTGAAACGCCGCCGGCCCGCAGCCCATCTCCAGCACCGCTCCACCTAACGGGAAGCCTCGGGTCCGGATCCCCAAGGTCGGATAATCACCCGGTCCGACCGCCAGCCCATCACCGCCTTACCCGCTATAGCGCACGTCACTCACTCACGCGGCTTCTCCCCTCCGCGCCGGCCCCAGCTCCGCGCTGCAGGACGGGCTCCGCCTCACGCCCCGAAACCGCACGGCTTTTCCACCGGGGACCACCACCGGGAACCGCGAAGAGGAACACCCCCCAGGGCTGCGGGGCCGGTCCCCGCCCGGCGGCCCCGTCCGCGGGCACGTCGGGCCCCAGCACCCACCTGCGGCCCGCTCCGCTCCGGCCCGCTCCCGGCCGCCCGCCCTCAGCCCGCTCCCGGCGGCGGCGGCGGCGGAACTCCCACTCGGGCCCGCGGCGCCGCCCCCACAGCGCCCCCCGGCGGCGCGGAGGGGCAGTGCAGCACACGGGCGGGGGGGGGGGTAGGCCGGGCAGGCTGCAGCCACGCACTAACGGTTTACGACACTCATTAAAAACAAACCAACCAAACACTTTTATTATTTAATTAAAAAATAATAATCAGGCGTAGATCGCTTGCTTCTGCCTCTCTCCACGTGCTCCCGGGTGCTGCCCCCACCCGGACCCGGCCGAGGTTAGAACACAGCCCCTCGCTGTCAGCCCGAGTGCTGCTGGGGACAGCAGAGCAGCAAGCGCTGAGTTCCTGGCAGCATTCCCTCACATCTGCCTTTGCAAAAAGGGAGGAAGAAAGCTGCGAGCAGCCCTGCAGCATATCTTGGGTGATTGCGCCATGCAGGGATTTGCACCACACAACGGCAGCTTGCACGGCGGTGAGAGGGGAATTTCCCTGGCTGGGGTGGTGGGGTCAGCACACCGGGTGTCTGTTCCCACAGCACCGCTGTGAACTAGTTCCTCACATGGGATAGAGGCAGGGACAGAAGGTGAGGAATGAGGGGGTGTGGAGATAACTCGGCCATCAATTCAGCCTGTGAACGTGCAGAACCCAGGGAAGACCCGATGTTTTCTAAGCAACCTGCCACAGCTGGAGCTGGGTCAGGACCTTCCCATGCTCGCTGCAAAAGAGGACACCATGGGGGAGTGGAGTAGATTGGGTGACACGAGAGCTGGAGCACCTGCAGCCAGAACAAACGTTTATTACAGTGAGCGCTAGCTGCTCACCCACACTTGTTCTGATGGTGGCTGGGGAAGCTCTGCCTCTGTGCAGTGTGATTAGGAGTCCTCTCCTGGCTCCATCCCCTATCAGCAATAGCCTGCAGCCCCTGCAGTTCAGGCCCCTGGCAGGGAAGGAAATTCAGTCCTGCTGATCTGTAGCACAGACCTCGCTGGGCACAAATCTGAAAATAAAGCCTCCCACGTGTAGTGCTCATAGTGCTGCCTCCTTCTGTCCAGAAAGGCAGCCTGAGGCCCATAAGACTCTTCTCCTGGCAGGGATAATTCCACTCCCATTGCAGGCATCAGGGCAACAGCACGGGGTGAGGAGGCCACTTGTGGGCCATCATGTCCACTGCTCACTCAGAGCACACAACGGGCTTCCCCGAGATCTTCAGGTCATCAAAGGGCAGCAAGGCAAGGAGCTGCAAAAGACAAGGGTTCGAAGCTGTGAGCATCCCCGTTGCGTCTCTGCCACCACCCCACAGCCCTCAACTTCCCCACATGCTGACAGAACTCCCGGCATCCCCACTGGTCTCACTCACATCATCGTTGCCATCAGCCAGGTCCTGGGCCGTCTCATCTTCCATGTTCCTCAGTAGGGTGTCTGCCCCAGAGTGTGAGAGGATGGCCGCGATGGCCGCATCCTTGCGGCCCACGGCCAGGTGCAGCGGGGTGCAGCCATTGTACATCTGGGCATCCACGTAGGCCCCATTGTGCAGCAGGAACTGGACAGCGCTCCGGTTGTGGCACTCTACTGCCATGTGCAGTGGGGTCTTCCCGCTTGTGCCCTCCTGTGAGTGACAAGGACGTGGGTGTGGGGTCTCCCTGCAGCACCCACACCCCATAGGCAGGGTGGAGAAGTGCAGCCCCGCAACAGCCCTTTCCAGCCTTACCTGAACATCAATGTTGGCACCGCTCTGCAGCAGCAGGGACATCATCTGGATGTTCCCCTTCAAGGTGCTGATGTGCAGACAGGCCAGACCTGGGGAAAGGAGACAGAAGAGACAGCCAGCATCAGTGCCAGTCCCCCACCAAGCTCCTGGATTTACAGCAGAACCCCTGGGCCACTCCCTTGATCTCACCTTGCCAGTTCTGCAGCTGCAAGTCCTGGAGGTGCCCAGGGGGTTCAGCTGTGCCCCGCAGCAGCTGCTGGGCACAGCACAGGCGCTGTTGCTCACAGGCCAGGTGCAGTGGGGTGTTGCCATTGCGGTCCTGCAGCCCGGGGTTGACTCCTTTGTGGATCAGTGCCTGGACTACACTGGGCTGCTCCAGATAGACAGCCAGGTGCAGTGGGGTCTGGAGAAGGGAAGCAGAAATTAGGAGGTGTGGTGTACTGCAGTGCCAGCCCCCAGCAAGCAGACTGGTGGCATGGGGTTGGCATCCCTCCACTCCTAGTGCCAAGAGCTGCTCTCCTGCATCCCTAAGTATTGCCTTCCCCCTCTTTGGAAAGGGACTGCTCACGTGTCCTTATCATGCCCTGCAGCAAGCAGGCAGGAAAAGGCTGATGGAGTGGGCACCCAATAGGGTGGCAACTGCTTGCTTCCTGCCTTCTGCACGTTGCACTCATGCCATACCTGGAAAAGGTCATTCTGGATCTCCAGCAGCTCTCTGGGAAGCTGAGCAATGAAGCAGAGTGCCACATCTGGGACACAGTGGATAATGGCCAGGTGAACCAATCTGCACAGGGAACAGGGTTGGAAAAGAAGGAAAAAATCAGTCCCAAGTGCCCCAGTTCAGGGGCAGAGATCTTCCACTGCTGCAGTTGAAATAACCTCCCCACCTCCCTCAGCCACCTGTCTTCCCACCACTTTGCAGCTCCCAACCCTTCCCTCTCTCCAGGGCACCTCAGCTGCAGGGCGGCACAGAACCACAGCCTAAGGTCCCCAGGGCAGATCGTTGGGCTGACCACAGGGGAAGTGACCCACCTGTCCTCTCTTGGGCCACACTGAATGCTGGCTTGCACCCAGGCCTCCATCTTGGGGAGGATGGCAGAGCCTGGGAGGTATTTTGGAGAGCCCAAGAGCCGGGCCTGGCCACTGAGCAGGAGGTTTGAATTCAGGCAGGTGCCAGGGGAATTCCAGTTCCCCACTACTGGCTCCACATGATGACGTTTCTGCTATGTCCTGTGCCAAGGCAGGCAGCCAGAACTAGGGAGGAGCCTGGCACCAGTGCAAGATCACCTGCACGGCAGAGCCCTCGTGCCAGCCTCTCCTCCAGCCCTCACTGATTTCCTCTTCTGCCTTCCACATCCTTCCCCTTTGGCACCACTGTGCCAGGGCTGGCATGCAGAGGGATACCACAGCTCTCTGAATATCTGGCTACCTGCACACAGCCCTGGTACTCACGTCTGCTGGATGCTCAGGCTGCCCCAGCCGCAGGGTGGATTTCATTCTCAGCCCACCCATCCCTTGCCCTTCCCCTGCCGCAATGCTTGTATAGGTTTTGCACCAGTCCTCGCTGTCTCCGTGCAGTCAGAACAGAAGTGAGAGCAGCAGCAGTGGGCCCGAGGGGAATTTCCAGCCCAGCACCCCCAACCTACTGCACCCCACACAGGCTCAGGGTAAAAGAGCAGGACATCCTTCGAAGGCTGGAGGGAGGCAGGAGGGGCTGCAAGAGGGCTGCACAGCCTGAGCAGCCCAGCAAAGCTGTCTACTCCCAGGCACCCTCAGCTGAGACTCATTTTCAGCAGTGAAACAAGCAAGTTCCCCTTTGCCCTGCTGCCTGCGGAAAAGTTGCGTCCTTGGGGAAGCCCTGGGTCACGCTGCTGCAGGGAATTCCCCGCTGGAAGCAGAGCCACCCACATTTTGCCTCCATGAGGCTGCTGGGTGCCCCACACCGCTGACGCTGTGGGGCAGGGCAGGGGATGCACCAGGACCAGATGCAAAAATACGGCAGTGGCAGGTGCTCCCCCACCTTCAGCTGCTTCCCACGGCTCTCAGGGCTGGCAGTGGGCAGGGAGACACCCCAGGAGATTTGCAGCTTCACCTTGAGGCGGCCTTTGCCTACCACCAGGGACAGCCCCTGCCTCTCCACGCCTGCTCCCACGTGCAGAGGAGATGGCAGGATGTACTGCTCTCAGGTATGGCGCAGATAAGCGCGTGCAGCTCAGGGACTTTCCAAAGCAATTCGGGTTGAACTTTAAACCTCTGCTGCTTTCACTTTCCAGAGCCAAACTTGGCTCCTGGGGGAGAGAGCTACGCCCAGCTAGGGTGAGCTGGGGAGGGTACCCTGGAATGCCCCATGCCCCATAGCATGGGGACAGGTGCATCAGTCACAGGGGGACATGGAAAGCCCAGTCCTTTGCCAGCATCTCCCTTGCCCTTGCCTGGAGGATTTGCAGCTCAGCATGTCTGGATATCCACACTGCAGGAGTAACCCAACCAGAGCCCCTTCCCACCACTCAGAGCCCAGGCTTTCCCTCGAAGCTGCTTCAAAGGATTGCTTTTTCCTCCCACCCTTGTCTTCCTTCTCCACCCAGGCACAGCCTCCTCCCCTGCTTTCATTTCTGCATTTGCTCCCCACTTTCCTCATTGCCAGGCCTCAGCTTCCTGAAATGGCTGCAGAGGCGGCGAGCTGCTGGGGAATTGGACAGCAGCCACTGGGGTTCAATGAGTCCTCTGGGAGTATTCAAGCAGCACCCTTGTCCACAGAGAGCTGTGCAACCAGGAAGCATCTCCTGCTAAGCTGGGAAATCTGCCCAGGAGACCCTAGGTGCAGGCTTTGTGCAGACTGCTGTCTTTTTCTGGCCACAGCCAAAAGTTATCCTATCTGGGACACCATCATGGGCACGGAGAAGGAGAGGTGCCCATGTGTTGCCAGGTGGATAGCATCCCAGCCTGAGGGTGCCGAAAGCAGAGAAATGGGGACAGGGTATAGTGACACCCAGCTTTGACACAAGCAGAATTCCACCAGTCCTCTGGATAACCTTTGCCATGTCTCTAGAATAGGGGCTGACTGTGCAGATCCTTCCATCCATGGAGCATGACACCTTGTCCTCAGGGCTCTGTCCACTGCCATCTCTCTCTTGGAGTATCCAGAAAAAAGGACCAGGCATTCAGTGGAATTCACCCCAACACATTCCGATCCCTCTCCAGATAAGCTCAACAGGAATGCTTTGCTACTGGCTCCTTGTTTTGTCTGAGCAGAGGAGGAGGAAATCGTGCACATAGTTTGCACAAGAGAAGCTTGTTACCAGGAGGAAATGGCATCAGCAGCGACACAGAGGAGCGTGAGCAGGGAGGAAAAGAGAGGGGGAATTCCACACTTACGCTGCTGCCCTCCTCTGGCCCTTCAACTTGCACTGCTAACTGCTTCCTCACACACTAGCCCCAGCATCTGTCAGGCAGCGCGGCACTGTCTCACGCTGCATCCCACTGCTGCGCAGCTCCATGCCTCCCTGCATGCAGAGGTGGTTCTGCCCTGTGCTGACATTAGGTGTGCTCAGCATGTCTGTCTAAAGAATGGGGCTCTGCCCTGCACCGGCATCCGTGCAGGGAACCGGTGAGCCAGAAGCAAGGCAGCCTGTCCCAGGAGTATGGAAATCATCTCAAACCCCAAAAAGGCCCACTGGCCACGGCAATGCCGTTCCGCTCTTCAGGAGGCAAGTCAATTCTCCTAGTTCCCACGCACACAGAGATAGCATCCCCTCAAAACAGCCTCTTGCTTGCAGACAGTGGCTAGACCTTGCCAGAGCCTGAACACAGCCATCACTTACAGTCTGGCACACATGGTGCACTGCCATGGGCTGCTCTCTAGATGAGGCATTAGCCCGGGGGCTCAGCTCCACCATCCACTCACCAGGGAGGATTCCCATCCCCGGGGTGCAGGGCCACCCCGTACAGCTCAGACACCATCCTTCATGGTCACATCTGCCTCCTCTCTTATCCACAGTGAATGCAAAACCACCCAAACAACTCAGAACCAGCAGAAATCAAAGCTTCCTTCATTATCCCAGCTGAGCTCATGCCTCCCAAGCGGCAGCCAAGCAAGGACAGAAAGCCCTCCCTTCCCTTGTACTGCCAAGCCAGGCTCCTGCAGCCCAGCACATGGAAATTTCCAGCCCTTTTTCCTCCTCTTGCATCCTGAAGTTCCCTGCGTCTCTTGCCAGCTCTGGGGTAAACCTAAGCATGCAGAAAGTCGGAAAACATCTCCCCGAACCCAGACTGAAGCCATGAGAACAGGGAAAAACCTCTCACTATCACTATCTTGAGAGGCAAGGCTCCCCTTAATACAGGCAGGCATCTCTAGAGCAGGGCCACGTGAGATGGGGGAGTTAAGATGGCCACATATTGCTGAGTGCCTAAAAGTAGCTCCTAGCCCTGCAGGATGGCCTCACACCCAAAAGCTGTGCAAGCAGGCAGAGGCTGGGTGGGAAGGCCCTTCTGCTCCACAGTCATGCAGAGCCCAGAGCATCACCACCAGTGGGGACCCAAATTTACCCATAAGCAGTCCTCCAGAGCCCTTGCAAAGACACCTCGTCCCACAACTCACAGGCACATGATTTCTTATCAGCAGATGGGGCAGCACACATCGCCGGCAGGAGGAAGTTGGGCTTCCTCCACATCTCTCCTTCCCTGAGCAACTCCAGCTCTGTCTCTCCAAGCCGGCAGGGGCTTCCACAAATCCAAGCAAGTGAGGATATTTTCCATCCCGCCCTATCCCACCTCACAGGAGCTGGTCCTACGCCCACTCCTCTCCCAGGACAGCGGGCTTAGACATCTGCCTGGCAAGGCTGGAAGGGAGGGGGTTTCCTCGGCTGCTTCTGACAAAGGCTGTGCTTGTTTGGAAGCCAGGGCACAATGCCGGAGCTGCCTGCATGGAGCTCACCATCCCTGTGACTGGAAAGCCCCTCTCTCAGCTTCCACGCAGAGCGGTCCCATCAGAATCTCATCTAGCAGAACAGGAACTGGGTTGAAAGGAAGAGACGAATGCTTGGAGGAGACCGCCTGGGAGTACAGAAGCAGGACATCTCTATTTCGGACATGGAACAGGAGGGATGCACACTTCTCCCCTAAGTGCAAGACCCTGCCCTTGCCTACCATGGCAGCTCTGGGAGATGTGTGCCCCATTGCCACAGCCCTGACTTCCCCAGGACAGCAGGGGAAGAACCACAGAGGGGGCCGCAGGGGGGGCTGAGGCTTTTACAGATGATTCTTGGAAGGTGGCTGCTCTCATCGAGGCACCCACGCACCTCAGCGGTCAGCACCCCACGCCTCCTCATTAGCCAGCTTCCTTCCTATGCAGGCAGCCCCTCTGCCTCTGGGGGGACCTCAGCCCTACTCCCCAGCAGCACTCCGTGGCGAGCTACCAGCACAGGCAGTCCCGATTGCATTGAGCAGAGCGCTGGATGCTCAGCACTGCTAAATATAAATGCTGCCCACCTCCACCGCAGGGTCAGGAGGAGGGACAGGAATAGAAAAGGCAGAAGTCCACAGCCCAGCCGCGGTGACCTCAAGAATACATTTCCTTCCCAGCACCCGGAGAGGGCTCAGGAGGCCCTGTGCCAATACCCCCAGCCCCAGTGTGCAGCACGCTCCCCCCTCTCTCAGTGCAGATTTCCTGTTCTGAACTGCATTGTAACAGAGAAAACAGGAGAGCGGCTGCAGCCACCGGGAGAGCTCAGTGAGAGTAACTCCAGGCAGGAGATGCTGAGGCCCTGCCAATTGATGCTTCCCAAGTTACTGAGCTGCTTGCGTTAGGCTCTGGCCAAGCAAGTCGGGCGAGCAGCGGGCTCAGCTGCCCTATGAGACAGACTCGAACAGCACACGCATCTCCAAGCAGCTGCACCCACGGCTGCCTTCCTGCAGTGCTGCTTCCCCAGGCCTGCCCGAAGCTCCCCACTGGCACGTTGGCTCTAACACTATGGCCAGAGGCGTGGGAGCTGCATGCAGCCAGACCCGCTTGCTGCAAGCCTAGCCACAAATCCTCAGCAAAGATCCCACGTTAATGAGCTAATTAGCAGCCGTGCAGGCTCCCTCCTTAGCAGGAAGTAAACACCGGGACTGGCTCCCACCTCCTGCAGTCCTGGGAGCACGGTAGCTCTGTCTCCCCGCAGCTCCTGCTCCAGCCTGCTGGCTCAGCCATTATTAAGTCATTGGCTTGCTCGTATCGGTGCCCTTTGGTTTCTCTTCCTCCTGCGTTATTACTTAGCATTAAGCACCAGCCTGGGCTTGGGGAGAAGCTGACAGGCACGCACACACCGAGTGCGTTTGTGATGAAAACCCTCCGCAGGCAGAGGATCGCGATGAGCTGAACGCAGCTACTAGCGGCCAAACCGTGTTACCCTGGAGCGATGCCTCTGCCCCCGGGAGAGCTCTGCGAGCGTGAACAGCTCCCTGCCCTGCCAGGAGCTGGGCCTCCCCGTCCCAGAGGCGCCGAGCATCCCCGCGGCTCCCAGCTCGTTCCCCGAGAGCGGACCCAGCCCGCAGCGCGCCCCAGAGCCTCGGAACGGCAGGGGAGGGCAGGAGCCGCGTTCACTTACGTGTCACCGTCCTCCGAGACGTAGGTGAGGGCCTCCAGCCGCCGTCGGTTCGTGCCGTCGGGCGGCGGCTCGGCGGTCGGCAGCGCCTCGGGGAGGGCACCGGAGCCGTAGCTGGAGTCCAGGCGCTCCTCAGAGGGGGTCGGCGGCTCGCAGGGGGCCGAGCTCTCTCCTCCGTCGGTCGGAGCTTCCCCGGCGGTGGTCGGCGGCTCGGTGAGGGTCGGGGTGTCGGCGGGGGCAGGGTTGTCCCGCCCGCCCGGCAGCGATCGCAGCGACTCGATGCCGGAATCGCACTGCCCGTCCTCTCCCTCCCAGCACTCTCCGCCCGCCGGCCGCGCCATCCCGCAGCGCTCAGCACCCGCCGCCCGCCCGTCCCGGCCCCAGCCCCGGTGCCGGGGGGCTCATGGCCGGAAAGCCAGAGAGCGGCAACCGACTCCGACGCCGCTCCGCGGCTCCTCCTCCTCCTCCCGCCCGCACTGACTCAGCCGCGCCCGGCCCCGCCCGCCCGGGATTCCCCCCGCTGCGGGCAGCGGCACCGCGCCCGCCCCCGCGGGGCCCTTCCTCAGCCGGAGGCTGCTCCCGGGGCTGCGGGGCTGACGTCCGTGTGCTGGGACCGGCGGCCCGAGGCCGCAGCGTGCCCCCCAGGCGGGACGGTGTGCCCCGCCGCTGCCCACAGGGCGGGTGTGGCTCTTTGAGCGGCAGCCTTGGCGTGAGGGGACAAGGGGACATGGTTGTAGTCTAGAAGGGGAGATTGAGAGTGGGCGTATTGTCTACAGTAAGGGCGGAGAGGCGATGGAACAGGTTGCCCAGAGAGGTGGGGAACGCCCGGTCCCTGGGGACGCTCAGTGTCAGGCTGGACGGGGCTCTGAGCACCACACCTAGCTGTGCATGTCCCTGTTCATCCCAGGCGAGTCGGACCAGATAGCCTTTAAAAGTCCCAAATCAAAGCCATCCAGCTGCGTCCCTCAGGGATCTGTGGGCTCTATCTGGTTACCTCCCAGCACCCCAGGCAGTGGGCCTTCCACAGAAGGCAATCTAGATAGCTCTGAACGTGGGTGACACTTGGAAATCAGGTTTCACTTGCTGCTTTCATTGCTTTTATTTTCACTTGTTCCTCTCTCGCCTGCAAGGTGCACACCTTCCTGCTGCACCCAGCAGGAGGGGAAGGACCTGCTCATTCCCACGTCTGCAGGGAACTCACCTGGGCAGCACTGGGCAAGCAGGCTGACAGGGCTGCATGCAGCGTGCTGAGGACTTCCTTTCCAGCTGCAGCTGCCGCAGGTTTGCATCACTCTCTGAGCACTGCCCAGCCAGGCCTGCAGCTGCAGCCCTGCTGCATGCATGCTGCCCTCAAGTGCCTCCAAGCAGATGGGAAGAGAGGTTTTGGGGTGTTAGGGCAGGAGCAGCACGGCAGCAGGCAGATGAAGCCTGTGCTGGCATCAGTAACCTCCAGCTGCCCTCCCACGTTCGGGTTCTGTTTTGGTTTCTTCAGTCGTGTCTCTGGCTCTGCCTGGATGCAAGATGACAACTGCTGAGCTTCTCCCACACCTCCCAACTCTGCCTGTGGATCTGGGTCATACGCTCATGGCACCCCCGTTTGCACCCTGCTGGTGGCTGCATCCCAGCTCAGCAGCACTGCAGATGTCATTTCTGACCCTGCTGCACACAGCTGATAACTTGCAGGGCCTCTTGTAGGGTAGAGTCCATCTGGGCCTCTCTTGGGTCTTGGGTGTTACTGCTTGTCACAGCCAGCCCAAAGCAAAATCACAGGGGCAATGATCAGCTTGGGGTCTGCAAGTCATAGACCAAACCCTGACACATCTCTGTGAGAGCCATTGAGCGATGCCAGGAGGTGCCCCCCTTCTTCACAGAATCACAGAATCATTAAGATTGGAAAAGACATGTAAGATCATCTTGTCCAGCCACCAGCATGCGCACTGACCATGTCCTTCAGTGCCACATCCACACAGCTCTTGAACCCCCCCAGGGATGGTGACTCCACCACTTCCCCAGGCAGCCTGTGCCAATGCCTCACTGCTCTCCTGGAGAAGACGTTTTTTTCCTAATATCCAACCTGAGCCTCCGCTGAAAGTTCTCCCCACAGAAATTTCTGCTCTTTCAGCTTTATGTACTCAGCTGCTGCTGGGTTACCCATAAAATACTTCCCCAAATGCCTTTAGTGGTTTTTATATTGCACTGTACTGTACTATGGCTCCCTCATAAAGTTATTTCTTGTGACCCTCGCTGGCCAGCTTTTGTTTGCTGTCTGTTGCTCCTTCACAAGGCTTGGGCTCTATCTCATGCTGACTTCCTACCACGGGGTGCCTGTCCAGACTGCTTTGGACACACTACCTACCCTGCAGGTAGCACTGCAAAAAGAAACATCCCTGTTCTTTGCGAGGGAGTCGGACTAGATGGCCTTTAAAGGTCCCTCCCAACCCAAACGAACCCACAATTTGCGAAATAAAGAGTAGGGATCCATTCCCACTAGAGGTCAGTGTCCGCACACGGCGCCGGCAGCCGCCCAGCCAGGCACCCAGCTCGGACGCGGTGCCAGGCCCTGCTGTGCTATTTTCAACACCAGGGATGTCTCGAGGTACCCTGAACAGCAACCCAGCTTGCAGGCTGGGCGAACAAAGAACCCAGACGTGCTAACTGCATTTCCCTCTGAGCTGGATGCTTCTCGTGGGACCCCTGCCGGATCTGTGACTGCAGCAGCAGGGCTCCGTTCAGCTCCGTGCAGATGGTTGGGAGTGCCTCGGTGCGCGTTCATTGGCGTGCACGTTGCTGCGGGCTCCAGAATCCTCCCAAGGGAGGTAGCAGATGCAAGAAGGAGGTGGCAGATGGCCTTGGAGGACAGTCGATCAAAACCAGGCATAATTAGATGGTGAGGCTGCGCCCGAGGTGAGAAATCTTGTCACTTGGGGCTCCCTCTATTGCTGTGGAAGCCAGACCTGCTGCCAGAGCCTGGCTCATGCACTGCCTGCCTCCTACCCAGCTGCACCCTTCCACCTGCTCCACCTCTCCTCTGTTCCCCACCATTCCAGCACTCCCCCAGAACTGCTGCAGGTGGCTGTCCCACTCAGCAAACTGCATGGCGCTGCCTGAGCTATTACTCATGCAGCTCGGTGCTGCTCTCCAGAGAGTCAACGTGCCAAGCTGCCAGGCTGCATTAGGGCTTGTGTCTCTCCATGCCTGCATCAGTGTGAGCTGGGAATAGATTTGCGCAAGCCACAACGCTGCAAGCAAGGAACCCAGGAAGAGGAGAGGAGGGAGAGCTGGCCTGTGTGGCAGGGGAAGCCTGGCATCCCAACGTGCAGCATCCAGGGGCTGAGCACAGGTTGCAGCAGTGCCACTCATCAGGACAGAGGGACTGGCCTGTGTGGGCTCATTGCTTGAGGGGGATGTGAGATCACATGGTGGGCTGCTGCACAGAGGAAAGCCACTTGTCTGTGCCAGAAGCCTCTGTGGAGCCTCACAAATAATTGCAGTGATGGAGAAAGAGCCTCTCTTGGGGCTGAGTGGAAAGAAAACAAACTGCACTCAGGCAGCTCACTGGGGAGGATGGAAGCGGGGTGTCAGATTTTTCCCAGGTGTGAAAGGTACTGCAGAGCACAAGCAACAGGACCTCACAGCGTTTCAAACCACTGCACCTAACTGTTGTTTTAAAAGACTTTCAAAGCTGGTTCCACACTCACACTCCTCACACACTGGCAGCTTGGCCAGCAACAAAGAGCCCTGTGGGCTCCAGTGGGTTTCCTCTCCACTAAAAATAAAAGGAGGTGAAAAAGGTAAAAATATGCTCTCCTGCCAGCAGCCTGGCTGTAGCCAAAGGAAATCTAAGTGATGGCACAGATCTCCTGGGATCTGATCCTGGCTGTCCATAAGGCTGAAGAGCAGTAGCAAAGGTCTGAGTTTAACTGGAGCAGAAAGTGTGTCCCCACGCACATACTCCCCTTGTTGCATTGTGAAGGAGCAATTTAATTGGAAGGACACTTTCAGGGAGGCTCCGACAGCTGCATAAAATAGCCTTGAAATGCCTAAATATAATTGGCTGCAATCTCTGGGCTCAGAAAATCCCGTGGCCAACACGAGGGGATTCTCTGTTACACTCCTTCTTAAAAGGGAAGAAGAGGCAGACCACCAGGAGTCATTGATTGATCAGGAACAAAAGATTGAGGCTTGACTGTGCCTGACTGATTGGACACAACAAAACTACAACCTGTTTTTAGGTAGATATGATGCTACAGGGTGTTGCAGCTCATCCATTGTTAGTTACACTTATGGTACAAACATTAGAAGAAGGAGAGCTCTATCTGTGCCTGCTTGGTTTGATGTAAAGCCTCTTTCAAATATTTTCCAGAACTGAAGTGCAGATTTAATGTCGGGGTAAAAACTGACACTGTACTGAACCAGGAGTGAAAAGGATATTTCCTGTAAGCAACCGTGCCCCTGCATTCCTTTCTGAGCGTAGAAACCTGCCATGTGCCTCTTTCAATGGCTGAGAACTCACACAATTCAGCTGAGACTGAGCTGGGCACAGAATTTCTTTGTGACATCTCTACTCAGAAATAGCAAAGCTAGGGCTGTGCTTAGCAGTACTATCTCTGAGAGACAGAAAATGTCAGATTCAACACTGGTGAATGAACAAATTCACTGTAGTAAAAGCCACCGTGGTCTAAATGCAAAAATGTAGACTTGCATCACTCCTTTTTCCTCCATCCACCCTTTGTGGGTGTTGTTCCCACCTTTGGGAGAACAGCAGTGCTGTTCCTAGAGGACGAGCATCTCTCACACTCCAGTTGGTCCAGTGGTTGCAGGAGTCCCTGTCACTGTTCAAAGCAGACATGCATATATGCATGCAGATGACCTGCAAATGACTGCTAGTGTGCGTGTGACAGTGTACAATGCTGCTGCAGGCACCTTGGTGTGTATGGGTTGTGCCAATGTGCACACAATGCTGAGTTCTCCTCGGCAGCACAGGATCCAGCACAGAGGATGGCTGTGCCACCCTTGGGAGCCAAGAGCTGCTTGCAGGATTGGGAAGGGGGTGCCTGAGAAAGAGGCAGTGAAATTCAGAGCAGGCTGTTCCTGCCTGCTGCTGTTCCCATGGAAACAGGGGAACGGAGAGAGGAAATCCATCCCAGCCTCTTCGGAAGGCAGCTCCTTTGCATCACCCCACTGCCACACCTGTCCCCATGGGAAGCATTGGCTGCAGTTCTCCCAGGTGCGTCTCCACCTGGGAGACCATGTGGCCTACAGATGTTTCCTTTCTCATCCCAGGCAGCGGAGCAAACACGCACCCCAGCCCCAAGGCTGAGCCTCAGAGCTCACAAAAAGTGAAGCAACTTCCAGCAAATTCTGCAGGGGAAATCCAGGTCATGGAGTCAGTGTCCCTGGAGGTGTTAAGAAACAGAGATGTGTCACTGAGGGACATGGGTCAGTGGGCATGGTGGTGTTGGGTTGGTGGTTGGATAAGATGGCCTTAGACGTCTTCTCCAACCTGCATGATTCTATGAAAAGCCAGACACGTATTTCCCAAGGTTGGCCTGGAAGCAGGTCTGCGTGTGCAATATTTGGATCCAGGTGGATCTGGGCCCTTCCTGTGCTGTGTGCATCCCCCGAGGATGCTGCTGTCTCCCTCAGGTCCCCCAGTCCCGAGGTGGGATCTGCTAGGCAGCACCGGCAGCACCAGCTGGCCGTATGTCAGCCTCCAGCCGCCGAGTTACCCCCAGGAACGGGCAAAACGCAGCCGGAGCTGCCTCACATCACCATCCCCAGCCGCGAGGGGAGCGGGCAGCGGGGCCCTCCTCCCCGGGATCTCGGGTCGGCCGTGCGGCGCTCCCCGCATCCCCTCCTCAAGGTGACCCTCCGCTCCCCCCCGCCCCCCTCCGCCTCCGTCCCCGTCCCCTTCCCCGGCGTCCCTCCCACCGCGGCTCCGCCCGCCCTCCGCTGCGCTGCGGCGGGGCCGGGGGCCGGCGGGCGGCGAGCGCTGCCGCCGTGCCGCGGTGGGGCTATGCCGGCGCGCCGCCCGCCCCGCCGCCCGCCCGGGGCCCGGGGAGGCAGCGCCCGGCGGCGGGCGGGATAATGCGGCTGCGGGCCGGAGCCGGAGGCGACGCCAGCGGGGAGCCCCCGCCGCCGCCATGTCCCCCCCGGCCTCGGCGGCCGCGGCCAGCGAGGGAGGCAGCAGCACGTCGGTGCCGCCGGAGGAGGCGGAGGGGGTCCGAGAGGAGGTGAGGTGCCCCCCAACCACCCTACCCATCTGCATGGGGCCGGCTTTGCATGGCGCGCTCGCTGACCGCCCCGCCGCTAGCCGCGCCGCGCCGTGCCCGCACAGGTACGGACCCCCGGAGCCCCCTCCCCTCCCGTGCCGCGGCCCCGCTGCCCCGGGGCGCCCCCACCCACCCGCTCGGTCCTGCCCGGCCCCAGCGCAGCTGGAAGGAGCGCAGGGGATGGGAACGGAGCCGGAGATGGGGGGGAGGAAGGGGGACCGTCACAAAAGGAGAACGCCGGGGCTTTGGCTTGCTGCAGCGGGAAGAGGTGGCCGCGCTTGGGAAAAACGAGTCCCCCTCTTCCTCACCCCTGCCTCGGGGGCGATGCGAGGGAAGAGACGCGGCCGGCAGCGGGGCGAGACCCTTTGTCCCAGCCCCGGATCGGGCTTCCCACGGGGATAAGCGGCCGCCGCGGTCCGTAGGGAGCAGCAGCAGCGCAGGGAGAGCGGAGCGCTCCTCACCTGCGGGAGGCGGCGAAGGGCGGCGCGGTGGGGGTGCGCGGGGCTGCGCATCGCCGTCCGCTGCTGCTGGGGAGCTGCGGTTGGCGGTGCTGCATAGTCCCGCGTTCTCGGCCTTCTCGGCTCGGGAAGAGCGTACGTGCACACGCGGAGTTGTCCTATATATCCGGTCGTATATTTAGACATCAATAATCGTGGGAGAGGAATGCTGAAGTTCAAGGACTGGGGAGATGGGCACATAGGGAGTACTCTGTGGCTCTTCCTCAGCTCCTGTTTCCTGCTGCTGTCCAACAACCCCTGAGCCCCGGGTCTCCACACAGACCCCGAGCGGCGTGTAGGGCACATACATGCCTGGACAAGATCTCTTGCCTCCTGTGCCCTGCCGGTGTTGGTTATTTTGTGAATCAGTGCTATGTCCAAGGGAGCACGGTGCCTTCCGAGAGTTGCCACCACGAGAGCTGGGCTGGATGACACAAATGCAGAACAGGCAAGCATCCCTCGCCTCCAGCATCCCCTGCCTCACAGGGTTGTGAGAAGATGGGCCAGGCTGTGATGGCTCTGCAGTGGCTGCCAGCTGCATTGTCAGTGTCACTGTCACTGTCTTCAGTGAGAGCAGATGGAAGGGCTGGAGTCTGTGACCTGCACTCATGGGGTTAAGGGGTGTCTTCCCTCAGCCAGTAGCTGTCATGGACTGCCATGGAGCTGCCACGGAGGGAGGGAGGCTGCTATCTTCTCTTTACACAGATGTCTGGGTACTGGAAAAGCGGAAATGGGATCTGTCCTGTCTGAAGGTGCCTTGTCTCCACATGTCTCAGGTCACTGTATGTAGGAGCCCCAGGTCTCCAGGTGCCCTTTGGCTCATCCTAGCAATGCTCGCAGTGAGCCTGAGCTGGCTGTAGAGGAGCTGCTGTGCCATCCAAGGACCTGCTTCCTGATGGCATCACAGGCATACACCTACACTTAGCAGTGCCGGGCTGAATCCCTCTCAGCAGCACATTTCCACCTTGCAAAGTATGAAGTGTCAAGACACAGGCACTTCAGCCTGAGGACAAGTAAAAAATTCCCTTGTCCTGCTGCTGAAGTGAAATGTGATGGAGGGAACCAGTTCTCTTCCAAGTGTAAAATGGAGACCTTGGGCCCGTCACAGGAGCTGACTGCTGGCAGGGTTCCCTGCCTCCTAGATGCTCTGCTTTCCCTTTTCCTCTGCAGTTGGCAGTGCTGCCAGCCTGGGCTGAGCCAGCTGCTGCTTCCAGGGAAGTGGTTCCTGAGCTGCGACTGTGGGGTGTCATTTTGGCCCAGTTGGGACCCTTCTGAGCATCAATGGCCAATGTCTGCCCAGCACACAGGAGGATGGTGGCAGTCCCTAGAAATGACAGGGTTCTGCAGCACTTCTGGTGTTGTTCAGTGCTGAGAGCTGCAGGACCCCAGAGGTGTGGGCAGCAAAGGGACTTCTGCTATGTGCTTGGCCTTCAGGGTTCTGGGCAGACTTATCCCCTTGAGGGACATTTCAGGGTTCCCCAGATCTCGGTATCAGCGAGCACTCAACAGAGCTCATCTCAGCAATGGGCTCCTCTCGGGTGTTGCCTCTGCCCTGTGTATTGTGGACATTTCAGTTTGATTTGTGGCTGCTCAAGAGTTATCCCACATTCCTTTCCTGTCCACTCCTGAGCAGCAGCAGCTGCAGGCATGGGGATCCATCTTTTACCTCAGGGTGATGTCAGAAGGCCTTGTGAGGCCCACAGGATCCACCTACCCCTTGCCCATTTCAGATGCACTTTATATACATGCACGGAGAAAGGTGGCTCGCAGGCACGTGTGGGGTTGTGCTGTAGGATAGGAGAGAGCAAGAGGTTGATTGGGGTCACACAAAGGTATTGGCCCAGCCAGGGCTGAGTCCATTCTCCCTCCAGCAGAGATGTTGGGGTGCACCTGCACAGCAGATCTGCTTACCTGTCCAAAGAGCAGTGGGGATTGCTCCTGGTGATCACCCTGCTTGCAGCAGAGCAGGGTACGCCTTCCCCTCATCCCACCAGACTGCAGCAAGCAGGCGGCTGTGGCATTTATGTCATAGCCTGTGCTCCTCTGAGTGACACCATTCTGGGACAGAAAGGATTTCTCTGTCCTCAGCTTTCTCATCTTCATGTTCATTTGCTGCTTTTGACTTTTGCAAGGCTGGGTGAGAGCTCAAGGAAGTGACCTTATTCAGTGGGGAAACCTTGGAGCTGGCTGCGTGCTCCTGCGAGCCCCTGTGCAGCCCTGGAGAAGATCAGGGATGCTGCATTTCCTACCAGGATTAGGCTCTGCAGCTGGCTCCTCCTCCAGCTCTGCTGTGGTTGTGTCCCATTATTGGCACTTGATCAGCTTTCAGAAGCCCCACTGGTGCCACTGATGTGGATGTGTTTTACCTCAAAAGCCTAGAACAAAATGGGATTGTAAACAGCCTACAGCAGGGGTTAGTGTGACCCTGTAAAAGCGCTGCAGTGTCTGAATGCTGCGTAGTCTTAGGAGGAGACTACTGTGTGGACTAGAGCCCTGCTAACACAGTTCCTGGAAGCGAGCCGTGGCTGCATCATCCTTCCCGTGCCATGCCCCGGGTTCCCTACCTGCAGCACGCTCTGCCTGGAGCTCTGCAGGGCTCCAGCTGCATCGCCTGTCTGTTGAGCAAGACCGGCAGCCAGCCCTGCACCAGCTGCTGATGGGGACAACTTGCAAGGCAGAAGGCAGCTGGGGGAGAGGAAATCTTCAGCTGACAGAGTGGTGGTATAGCGCAGGAGAGCTTGTGACTGCAGTGAAGGCCTGAGCAAGCAGGGCACAGCACAGGCAGCTCCTGCAAGGTGTCCCTGATTCGTCTCCCTGCTTCCCGTTCCCTTCTTGCAGTTTGCATCTTTCCTCATGTGATGCTGCTGCAGCTGGGGGTTGCACTGGGAAGAGTGTGGGGTGGCTGATCTCCCAGGCAGAGCTCTCTCTGCTGCCTGCAGAGCAGCACTGTCTGCATGCATTCCTCAGCTCTGTGTCCCTGCCACCAGCTCTTGCTCTCAGCAGGTCGCCACAAAGTGGGGCCTCAGTGCCACTAATGGTTGGGACCCCCAGAGGGAAGTGCCGTTGTTCTCTTCGTGGTGCCAGCATCCCTTTGATGCATGGCTGCCTGCTCCGCTCATCGCAGATAGGCGGCAGGGAAGGGCAGCACGCTGCCTCCAGGAGAGAAACCTCTGCTGGAGAGCTGGGCTGGAGCCAGCCCTGCTGATCACTGTGGCTGTGGTCCCACAGGGGAGGATTAGTGTGTAGGGCTCTAAGGGACCAAGGCGAGAGCTGAGATGCTCTTCAAGGAGAGCAAGAATCACAGAATTGTAGGGGACTGTGTGGAGGAAAGAAGAGGCCCAGATCTTTTTCCAAGCCTGCCAATGCTTTGTGACATCTAGTTCTTCCTAAAATGTTTTTTTTCATGCCAAGAGTGAAAGTGACCTCCTCCTTCCTGGCAGTGCAAATCCACTACGTTCTTTGGGATCCTCAGATGACAGGCTCCTGGCATCCAGTGGCCTGGGAAGCAGGAGGACATTGACTAGACTATAAAGTCATTGTTTGCAGGGGTTTCACATTCCCTCAGTCCTGCCCTGGCTCTGCAGTGAGCCTGCTGGCACACTCAGGAACAGAGAAGGGATGAGGCCAGGCTTGAGGATCGTTGCCACGAGTGGTGACATTACAGCTGGCTTTAGCCCCTGCAAAGGCACAGGTGAGACCGGGTAAAGGCAGCATGGCTCTGATGTTTTTAGGTGTTGACATTGAGGGGGGAGCTGGGCTCAAGGCATAAGTAAGGCGGAGAGAAGGGTGCCTGAAGCCATGCTGCATGCAGTTGGAGATGGTGGGCAAAGCTGAAAGCAGTCTAGTGACTTCTGTGGCATGTGCCCAAGGCTGGGCTTCTCGCCACTTCTTTCGGGACATCCCTTTGGAGATTGCTATGCTGGATGACATCTGTGCTGGACAAAGACTTCTGTATAAGAAAGTAAATCACTTCTGTGCATGTCATTCCTTTGGGTTTGGTAATGTCAGTCTCATTGACCAATGTTCAATATTCAAGACTTCAGACTATTGGAGAGCGTGTCAGATGTTTCCATAAGTGGAGGGATTTCACAGGTCTTTGCTGTGATTGCTGAAATCCTGCCCTTTAATCGTCGCTGTAGACCTGAGAGCATTTTTCTCCATACAGAAAGATGGGCTTTCTCACTCAAAACCCAGGGCACACAATTACGTTTGCTGCCAACCATGCCTTACATCTCGCCTCTCCCAACTGTTGCAGGTCTGTGGGGTGTTCTTGCAGTCTGAGCATCTTTAAGGGTACTATTCAAAATTGCCTTCTCTTGATCCAGAGGTGGCTACGCTTCAGTTGTGGAAGAGCACCTTCCTTTGTGTTGGTTATGAAGCACTTCAGAAGCACTTTGGAGCCTCTGGGCTGCTAAGTGGTGCAGTGAGAATCGCTATGACCAAGGAGAGGCCTTCCCTGCTGCATAAGGTCTCTGTGCTATAGGCACCCCACGTGCTTTGTGGTAGGAGCAACTTGAACTATGAGTAGTGACTGGGAAAAGCGGACTTGCAGGCACACTGGGACGGGGTTCAGTGTGATGTTTGAAGGAGGGGACCCAATACTGGAGCAGGCTGTATTGTATTGAAAGCTGAGGCATGCAGGGGAGATCCATGAGCTTCCATCTTGCTGTGCTTGACATCTGTTCCCCCTGGCATTGTGCTTCCTGCTTGCCTTCCTCTTGACTCTCCAGCCTACTGACCTCTCCTCTTGTTCTCTCTCCCCTTCTCCTGGCCCTCCGGAGCAGCAGCGGCCGGTGAAGCAGTCTCTCAGCAAGTCGCTGTGCCGAGAGTCCCACTGGAAATGCCTGCTGCTGTCTCTGCTGATGTACGGCTGTATGGGAGCCATGACGTGGTGCCATGTCACCAAGGTGACCCGGCTGACATTTGACAGCGCCTACAAGGGCAAGTCCATGATGTACCATGACAGCCCCTGTTCCAATGGCTATGTCTATATCCCCCTGGCCTTCCTGGTGATGCTCTACGTGGTGTACTTGGTGGAGTGCTGGCACTGCTACACCCGCAATGAGCTGCAGTACAAAGTGGATGTGGAAAGCGTGCATGAGCGAGTGCAGCGGATGCAACAGGCAACCCCCTGCATCTGGTGGAAGGCCATCAGCTACCACTATGTCCGGAGGACCCGGCAGGTGACCCGCTATCGTAATGGGGATGCCTACACCACCACCCAAGTGTATCATGAGCGGGTCAACACCCACGTGGCAGAGGCTGAATTTGATTATTCCAACTGTGGAGTTAAGGACATCTCCAAGGACCTCATTGACTTGGAGAGTTACCCAGCCACACGGCTCCGCTTCACCAAGTGTTTCAGCTTTGCCAATGTGGAGTCGGAGAACTCCTACCTGACCCAGCGGGCCCGCTTCTTCACTGAGAACGAGGGCCTAGATGACTACATGGAGGCCAGGGAGGGGATGCACCTCAAAAACGTGGACTTCAAGGAATACATGGTGGCCTTTTCCGACCCAGACAACCTGCCTTGGTATGTATCCCACTATGTTTTCTGGGTGGCTGCTCTGCTGACCCTATCCTGGCCCCTGCGGGTACTAAATGAGTACCGCACTTCCTACGTCCATTACCACGTGGAGAAACTCTTTGGGTTTGACTATGTGGCAGTGACACCGGCTGAGGAGCGCTCCTTCTGCCGGAGGATGCCCCGCGTCAACACGGTGGACAGCACCGAGCTGGAGTGGCACATCCGATCCAACCAGCAGCTGGTGCCCAGCTACTCGGAGGCCGTCCTGATGGACTTGGTGGGGCTCTCCAGCTGCACCAGCTACTCTGCATGCCGCTATGGGGGCTACCGGCAGAACTGCGAGCGGTGCCACAGGACTATAAGCAGCTCTTCCATCTTCTCCCGCAGTGCCCTGAGCATCTGCAATGGCAGCCCCCGCATCCCCTTCAGCAGCAGCCGCTTCTCGCTAGGCCGTCTGTACGGCTCGCGGCGCAGCTGCCTCTGGCAGAGCCGGAGCGGGAGCCTGAATGAGCAGAGTTGCCCCACGGAGCAGACCCGCCTCTCCAGCCAAGTGACGGTGGAGGAGGAAGACCCCCCTCCTTATCAGGATGCCCTCTACTTCCCCATTCTCATTGTGCACCGCAACGAAGGCTGCCTGAACCACGACCACCGTCACCTCCACCGCAACGGGTCCTGTGTGGAGACCTCACTGTGAAGACGGAGGGGAGTGGGATCTCATTGCCAATGGCATGGCCCGAGCCAGCGTGGGGTTTCAAAGAGGAGCTCTGGGGAGGGAGGTGGCCCAGGAGGACAAGGTGGGACAGAGAAGCGGCTCTGACCTCCTGGAAGGGTGAGTGATGGAGCTGCCCTGATGTGGCACAGAACTCTAGATCGACCACCACATGCAAAAAAAAAAAAAATCATCCTAAAACCATCATTCACAGCATCAAGATCCAGAGCGGGGAAGGAAAAGGCAGGCCTGGCGCAGGGAGGGAGTGCTGCAGTGGGTGCTCCATCCCCAGGCTGGCATGCGCTTGGAGGAAGCAGCAACCAGCAGACAGACCTTGCTGCACCTCGCTGTCCTTCTCCCCCCAGCTGCAACCAGACCCTGGCAGAGTGGAGGCATTGGCATTGCCCACCCGTGTCTGAAGGCCCAGAGCACCCAGGCGCTTAGAGAGAAGGCTGAGCACCACAAATCTAGCTTTCCCCTGCCCTTCGGCTGTACCCTACCCTCACCGTTTGTTTTTTAGACCGTGTTCCGACTGTTACATGCTCTCACTGGGAAAGGCATCACCATCTGGAGGACCTGAGGTGCAGCTCCTTCAGCACTCTGAGGGTCAGCATCCCCCGGGTGGAGGACTGCCTGTTTGGAATTGGCCACAGGAAGCCCTGGGTGCCTCCAGGTGGAGAGGAGTGCAGCAACGCTGATCTGCTGGCTGGAGGAGGGCTCAACTGAAAGGAGAGCGAGAGGTCCCTGGTGAGCTGGGGAAGGGGAAGGGATGGCACTGGGACAGCAGCGCGTGGATGTCAAGTTGACATGTCAATTGGTGGAGGTCCCTTCCTACCCTAATAGCTTCAGACAAGCATCAAGGAAGGCCCTGGTTGGTTCAGATCAGTGGCTATTGATCACAGACCAGCAGGGTGGTGCATGTCTGCAAGAGGGTATTTTGCACAAAATCAGGCTGGTTTCTGGCTGCATACCAACCTGCAGGCTTCTGGCAGCATGGTTTTGGCAGGGAGCTTTAAGCAGAAGGGAGGGAAAAATGAAAAAATACACTGGAGCATTGGAAACCTCAGGATGAGGACATGGGGAGCAAAGATGGCAGTGCTCCCCAGCCTCACCACACTTCCCTCATCCAGCGGGGCAGGGGATGGCCGAGCAACATGTCATGGGTTGCAAGAGCAAGTCCATTAGCACCTCGTCCTTCAGACATTCACGTTGTCAGAAGTGCAAGATGTAGTAATAAACCAGCAAGGCACTGCATTTAGTCCAGCTACTCTTCTTCCTGCCACCCTATTAACAAAGGGTCTGTTTTTTCAGTCGTACTGCATTGCTTCACCTACAGGTCCTGGGGTCTTGGGTGCAGATGCCTCGTTCCACCAAATCAGCCTATGTTAAAGAATTATCTCGAGTGTATTAGGTTTGAAATTGGACCTATTCCAGGGTCCTTCTCTAACAAGCATCACATCTCTGTTGGATACACAGGCAAGCCTTGATTGGTGACATCCCCGGGATCTGTAAGGCTTTGCCCTCAGAGCGGTTCCTTCTGCTGTTTGTGCCTGTGTGCCCTGGACAGGATCTCTTGCCCTTCAAGTCAGTTTGTCCTCCTGGGATCTCAAGGGCTAGACTCCAAGCAACAGTGGTTTGAACAGAAAATCCCTTAAAATCTTACTCTGTTATGCTTCTGTCTTGCAACCTACCCTTACTTTCGCTGCCAGACATAGATGTCTGAAATAAGAAGACCTCTATGAGAACATGGAAGCACAAGATCTCTGGTATGGGCATATCCTCCTCTGCTTTTTGTTCCTGGTATTATTGGCGCAAATTCAGACTGGGTGAAAGTGGTTACAGCACCATTGTCTGCCCTGGGATTTCCATGCTTAGTGGTTACTGTTGGCTCGCTTGTGCTTCTCTCTCCAATGGCATAATGCAAGCCCAGGCCAGTGCTGAGTCCTCACAGTGTTTATGTCCCGGTGAATCAGGAGACATTCAGTCAGTGAAGCTGCACTGGGTCACTAGTGAGGAATTTGTGTCCCTTCCAACACAGTCTCTTTGAAATGCCCTACACAATGCTTAGATCAGGCTGCAGTATCTGTAGATTCCAAGGTGCCTTGGACAGATGGATTCAGCAAAGGTTTGGCACTCGTTTTAGTTCCCTAGGGCATGGAAAGTCCTCCAGAGAGGGACTGTGCCCCATCCTTTAAAGTTCTGCTGGTCCCTTGCTCTCTTTGGGCTTCATCATGAAGTTTCTGTTCTGAAGTCCCAGCTTTTGGCCAACCCCAGACCTTCCAGAATCACACTCCAGGCAAATACTCAGGGTTAGTGCTGGGAAAGCTGCTGACTCCAAGCAAGCACAACCCTCCCCCTTTCCTCTTTCCCAAAAAGGCACATCAGAGACACAGCACAACCCTGTGTAGCCAGGTGTATCTGGGGTCTGAAGGCTGTATCATAAGGGCCTGGGAGCCCATTAGAGACTTAGGGATGAGCCCACTCTGGGTTCTTGTTTCCATGGGCATTCTGGAAAAATGAGAAAGGAGTCACATTTCATACAGACGTAAATGGGCTGGGTTCTGTAACTTTCTTGAAGCCCGTGGTGCTATGCCAGCATGAGTATGGCTTAGCAACTCTTCAGAGTGATCTGTCCTTGAATCCAGACAAATTGATCTGTTGCAGTGTTGTTTTGATGCATATAGAACTCAAGCTGGGACTTGGCCAACATGAATGAATGTTGAATTTCTACTGTCTTTTCAAGCAATGGGTTGAATTGTTCTGCTTTGCTGCCTCCACCACAGCTGCTCCATGAAGGGAAACGTTGTGCTTATGGTTGTGATCATGTTTACTCCCTCAAAAGCCAGTTAATGAGCAAACTGACCTCCCCTGCACTGGGAGAGAAGCCTTCTCCCACAGGACTGCAGTCTTTCTACATGCAAGGGGAAACGAGGCTCCAAGGACAGAACTGAACCTGCAGGACCCATGGCCTCATGGCCTCCCCTTCTTCCTTCCCTCCTCAAACCGTCTGCCTCGCTTGGGGAAGGACAGTTTCCTTGTGGAGTTCAGTGAGCTTCTCTTCCTGCAGCCCACAACCGGGCTCTACTATCATATACACTGTCCACCTATGCAACACTTCCAGGAGCTGCCGAGTTTTGAGGAGCCCGTGACAGTATGCAGCATGTCTGTCCAGCGCTGAGAATAAGCAGAGGTGCTGCTGGAAAGCTAACTGGCTTTTATTCCTCACCTCCTTCCAGTGGAGATTGTTTTTGTCGGGGCCTTTTGTTCGTTTGGTTTTTGTAAACCTCAGACTTACAGGGAAATGGAGCTCGCGAGAAATTGGTGCTCATCCTGAAGCCTCCCCAGTCCTTCGAACTTTGGGAGTGGATGTTTCGCCTGCTGTGGTTATTATATAGTGGACTTCATAGAGCAAAGTAACTTCACATGCAGACACGAGGTTCTTTCACTCTCCATCAATGCAAGCTGCTTCTGCAATCTTAGCTACTCACATCAGTGAAAGAAAAAAGCCTAGCTAGAATGTGTTGAGATGACTTAGTATTTTGTATCAGCCCTGCCGCCCAAATGTCCATTAGCAGCGCGGTCAGCCAACATGCCATGAACTCAGACTTCAGGTGGCAGCCTGTCAACCTGTCAGGGTGAAAAGGTTTGGAAGACCCACACCTGTGTGCATCTCACATGCAGAGTGGGTGTGGGTAGAAAGCAGACATACCTCTGGTCCAGCACAGGGAGAAGCATCTAGGTGTTTGGGTGCACCTCCAAGGGTAAGTCTGGATGTGTTGGTAGCTTTGGTCTGGTATGTCCCCTTCGTTCCTGAAGTGAGTGGGTTGCAGCTTGGCAGGGCATTGCTAAGTGATCTGTGAGAGGAAACTCCTGACCTGGTTTTTGCAGGAAGATGGTGCAAAGTGTCACATTTGCTGCAGTGACTGGCAGAGAGCAGGGATAAAAGCATGAAACAAGCTGTGTTTGAGATGAAGCTAATCCCTTGCTGGCTGGCTGAGAGGTGAGAGCTGTTGGATCTGTTCCCTTGCCAATGCTTTCCAGCTCTTCTCACCCTCCTCAAATCCAATGCAAAAATTAGCATTCCTCTGAGCTCCCAAATGACCCTTCTGGGCCATGAGCTCACACCATTCCAGTCCTCTCCTGGGAAATGCTAGTGGACCTGTAGTGACCTCACATGCATTGGTGGAACAACCTGCCAGTCAGGCTGCACTGCCTCTGAGCACTGCTTGCTGAGCACCACTTGCATGGCCTGTGCTTGCGTTCATCACTTTCCTGGGGTATTGCACAGCACTTCTCTGAGCCTTCATAGGAGGGCACTTAGAGCTTTCTGGGGATAAGTTTATGAGACCGAAGTCAGGAAATGGACATCCTTGGTATTTTGGTCTTGCTGCCTGAGTGGAGGAGGGAAAAAAGGAGAGACAAGGCAGCTGTTGGGGCTGTGTGGGACCGGGGGACCCATGGAGGCTGGCGGAGAGCAGCCGTTGGAGGCTTTGCAGATGTGGGGATTTCTGTGGGACACATGAGGCAAGGCAGGCTGATGTGCACAAGCAGCTGTGTTTTGGGTCAAGGATGGAGAAGTCCTGGGGCAAAGTGGACTTTCAGGGCAGGCCCTTCCTGCCTGAAGACACATTGGATGCAGGAGGCTTTTCCCAGCTGAGGTGGCCAGGCTGGGCCTTGCTGCGTCGTCAGAGCAACACCGCTGCCTCCAGGCCCAGCACTGACAGCCGGAGCATGTGTCACCAAACCGCAATGGATAATGCAGCCACAAGGTGTAAATGTCACTAATGAATAAATTGCCTTGTGCCTGGGAGAGGCTAATCCATCATGGCCAGGGATGGGGATCTGACAGGGCTGGCTATTTCGGGCGCAGCCTGCAGGGAGGAAGTGCTTCACGTCTTAGCTGTCCCCTCTGCCCAGGGAGGCTGCTGTGGGCCCTGGCTCTGTGCTTCGTGCTGCTTCTGTCTGCCCAGACACACCAGCTCAGACCTCATCCCTCTCTGCTGCCACCAGAGGAGTGATTGGGCTGTGTCCCCTCTGTCAGGAGACACAGGAACTCTACTATGCTGTCCCATAGGCCACGCACAGCCCCCTTCACCCTCCCCTGTGGCTAGATACCACTCAGCAATGCTTATGGCCAGCAGGTAGCCAGCCAGCAGGCAGGGATGGAGTTCAACATGGACAAAAACAGCCCTGCAAAAGCAAAGGGATGCTGAGTGCAGTGCTGATCCCCATGCTCCTCCATCCACAGCCAGTGCCTGAAAGCAGCCTGCCGTTCTGTTGGTGACATATGCCAACATGACACCTTGCAAACCAGTGCCTCCTTTGCTGAAAGCGGAAGCCAAGAGGCCCAGGAAGCTGCCACCGGCTCCTCGCCCTGCCTGCATGAAGCGTGGCTCACCATCTGCCATGACTGCCAGCCAGCCCCTGGCACCTGCATCATTCCCCTGCCTCCTCCTCCCCGTCCTCCCCTGTCATTCTGCTGCAGACCCACGCATGCCCCATGGATAGGGGCATGTTCCCAGCCTGCATAGGTGCCTGCAGCTGGTGCTGCCTGCACCTGTAACCCAGTCTGAAGGTGACGGGTGATCCATCAGCGATGGCAGTATTGTGCTTGGAGAAACTGCTGGTGCTATAAGCTGTTGGGGCTTTAATTGTTACAATTCATCCACAGTTTGAAGCCTCGCACACTGGTGGTAATTGGCTGCTGGTGTCCAAACAGTTCACAGGAGGCACACAGCTCACACAGCCCAGGTGCATGCCAGTGCTGGTAGCCTTGTCTGTGTGCAGCAAAAGGAGCCAAGATCATCCTGGAAAGCAATTCAGTGTTTTTTCAGATGATGCACTTTTCACAAGCCCTTTCCTTTCCACCCCTGGTCCTCAGTGGCTGTGCTGGCCAGTGTGTGTGCCATCCCATTCCTGACCTCCTGGCACCATCCTTCATTGCACAGCTGGCAGTCCATGGCCCTGTACCTGGAGCTACCTGCAGGCTTTCCCAGGACCGGACATTCCCATTAAGCCCCCAGCCCACCCACACTGTTGGAGCTGCTCCTTCAGCCTGAAGCTGACCTGGGTCTTGTCTGCTGTTTCTGAACACTTCTCATCTCATTCAGGTGTGTCATTCAGTGGAAATATTTTGTAAATGCAAATAAAACAAATCTATTTAATTCCTCGGTTTCGAGGATGGGAAACAAGTAGTTAGAGGAGCCCAGGTGGGAAGGTTTCGCAGCAGCTGCCCCTGGCTATATTTTCTTGCAGATGTAGCCTCTGAAGCATCCACAAATGGCTCAGAAAGGGACTGTAATGCTCTGCAAGGGCTTGGGGGTGACCCGCAGGGCCCCTCTTGTGTGGCTGCTGGTACTGGGGACAGCCTCGCACTCGATCCTTTCTGATCTATATGGCCATGGATGGCATCAAGCGGGTGGCCTGTGTTCATCAGGCAGAGCAAGGCACAAGCGGGTACGTGGAGAACAAATTATTTTGTGAGCACTGGGAACAGTTTTTACTTTTCAACTATGTCAATATGATCTAGCTCTGTCCGTCTCTCTATATATGTACAAACAGTATATCACAATGTTGCCTTTTTTGTTGGAAATATCAAAGTACAAAGATTGTAAACCAAATCGGTGTAATAAAAGTTTCAGATGACTCATGGAGGTGGCTGTCAGCAGTGGTTCTGTGGGTATGTGGGCTGCTTAAAGCTGGGAGAGACCTGAGCTCTTCTGTTGCCCTGAGTGGAGGGGTTGGACTGGGGTGCTGGAAGCCTCCTGCCACCACGTGTGCAGGGGTAGGTCGGTAAGCCCAGGCATTACGTGAGAAGTCAGTGGTACCTTTATCTCCTTGCTTGCTCTCTGGTCAGAGAGGCTCAGCAGGCTGCTGCAGCAGGGGCTGCAGGCAGGCAGCATCCCGGTTGGCCCACAGCATCTGACTGATGAGATATTCGCTCTCTTCGTCCACCTCTGCCAGACGGAGGTCAAACTCGGTCAGAGTCTGGTTACACCTGAGCCCTTCGAGCAGCTGCTTGCCACCATCCTGCAGCAGGTGAGAAAGAGCCTGTCAGACAGTGTCACAAGTGGCTAAGTCTTCTCCCAAGCCCGAAATGTAGCTCTCTAGAGAAGGACGTGGAAAGAGTGTAGCCTTATGCAGCACACAGTGATATGACACATGCTAATGACTCCCTCTGGGTATCATGTCAGGAATCCTCAAGCTCAGGCTGGTTAATGGCATGGACAGAGAGGATAACCTGCGAGGAGTCTGCACTGCCCTGTCCCTCAGTCTCCAGTACACTGCTGGGTGGGGATGGCCAGATGTGGGTTTAGGTGCACTGCTCTTCATCTCCCTTGGGTGCCATTTCCTGGGGGGAGGACATCTCACACAATGCCACATGGGTCAGACAATGCAAAACAGAGTCATAGAATGTCTTGGGTTGGAAGAGACCTCAAAGCCTATCCAGTTCCAACTCCTGCTGTTATCAGGGCTGCCACCCACCAGCCCAGAGCCCTGTCCAACCTGGCCTTGAGTGCCTACAGGGATGGGGTGCCCATGGCCTGTTCCAACCTGTACCAACATAGCTTTAGGGAGGCAGCACACCTTGCATTTCCTTCCCTTGCCTGAAGCACTGTCTTTATGGATGCAACAATCTGACATTTTTTTTTCCCATAGCTCTTCTCTTTCAGGTGTCCAACACATGCCCTGACCCCATCCCCTCTGTGCAGGCAGTCCTCTCCCCAGCATGCTGACTGTTGGACCTTTTGCTGAAAAGGACAGAATGTGAGAAAGGAGAGAAGCCTCTTGAAGGAATACAGAGGTCAGAATTTGATGCATTCCTAGCAGAGATTTCCATTCCCCTGTATATAAATTGAAGATAAAAACACTTCACAGATGGGTACCAAAATAGCTCATCAGATGGAAAATGCTAACCATGAAGATTATTATTTACCAAGCAAAAACCCTTCTAATCCTTTCCAGCCCATGTCCCTTTGTATCGTTACACTCAAGCAGTTTTCCATGTCCAGAACCAAAAAAATGAGATCTCACAAAAGGTTTGCTGCTATCAAATCCTTTTAAAGCCATTGTCAAACATATTGATGCCAATATTCCTGCCAGCAGGGACAGCTGGTCTTGCTGTCTCTTTATTGTGACAGTGAGAAAAATTGAAGCAGCACTGAAAGTTTGAGAGCTGGCATGATTGAATTTAGCTGTCTAGTTTCAGATTTCTAAGTTCATCAGCAGAAGAGAAGTGGTCTGGTTTGTGGGCATGTTGCACACTGCAGTTCTTAGGGATACAGCAGGATCTGCAGCAGCCCCTCTGCCTGCAAAATGTGAGCCTATGGCTCAGGAGCCACATACAAACATCCAGCTATGACGCTTCAGAGCTACTGCACTGCTCCAGAGCTGTGGCGTGAGTTAAAGGGGCTCAACAACAGAGTCAGTTTTCTAACAATCTCCTCTGAATGTGTAATGGACACGAGAGATTCTGGAAAGGGCGAAACTGTGCTCTGCTGCATGCCAGAGGGCACAGCAGATTCAAAGTACAGAGGATAAGAATAAGGTGCTCATTTTGTGCTGCCTATCATTTTCATCTACTCCCACACGTGTAAACAGGCTGTGATCTTCCCAAGCGCTCGGCCTGGATTTCAGCCTCCTGTGGGGAATGCCCCTCTCTGCCCAGAAACTAAAGCCAGCTCCTGCCTGAAAGCCCCGTGAGAACAGCTTGATGTTGTTAGTGATACAAAGGCGTGTCCCATGGAAGACCTCCATCCTCCTGTCTACTGTTCACTGCTTGAAGCTGATGGTTATCACAGCAAGACTGCAGAGCAAATGATGCATTTGCCCCATGGCTTGGTGGCAGATCAGGCTCAGCATTTGCTTTGCAGCAGAATCTCAGGATGGGTAAGGTTGGCAGGGGTCTCTGGAGGTCACCCAGTCCATCCTTCTGCTCAAGCAGGGCCACCTTGAACTCGCCCAGGACCACGCCCAGACATCAAACCATGCATCCACACAGGGTGCGAAGCTGCGGGGAGGAGGGGCTTCTCTTACCGGCCCGATGGGGTTACACGAGAAGTTGATACAAGTCAGGGTGGAGTTTTGAGTGAGGACCTGGGAGAAAAGCACAGCTGTCTGCTCTGCCAGCCTGTTGCCTCCCAGGTGGAGGGACTTCAGGGTGGTGTTGGTCAGCAGGGCGCAGCCCATCGCCTCCCCACCCTTGTCCTCCACATAGTTGAGGCGCAGATTCAAGGAGGTCAGGGTGCAATTCTTTGCCAGCGCTTGTGCCAGGGCCCGGGCACCCTCATCACAGATCTGGTTGTTACACAGATGGAGGATTTCTAGCTTGCTGCGGTTGATCAGTTTGCTGACAGCTTGTGCCCCCTTGTCCCCGATGAGGTTGTGGGATAAGTCCAGCTCCACCAAGGAGGGGTGATCCAGTAAGCTGCGGACCAGCAGCCTGGTCTTGTCATCGTCCACATTGCTCTGTGTCAGCTTGAAAACCTGTGAGGGTAAAAGACAATAAAGCAGTCAGAGCTTTGGGCTGGGGTTTGCACAACACCTCAAGACCCTTGCTCACCAGGGGTAGGATTCACCTTCCTTTACACATGGAAAGATGCTGCCATCAAGGAAAAGTGGCCCCTGGGTTTCTTCCTCTAGGCACTTTCAAATGAGCTGAGGAAGAAAGGTTCATTTTGGGATACGTTACCTTCAAGTTGTGACACATCTTCACGGCAGCAGCCAGGTTGCAACAATCCTGGTGGGTGAACTTAAAGAGGTTCCACTCAAAGTTCATGCCACAGTCCTTCACGCCATAAGTAAGATGAAGCTCTTCAAGGAGAGGGAGAGCAGGAACAAGGGCTCCCAGGTCATAGTGATGAATGCAGACCTTGTCAAACCCAAAATTGCTCTCTGAATCAGAAAGGTCATCCGTCTCCTTTTGGTCCTCCTTCACCGGTGGCAGGAACTGATCAACCTCCAGTTTCCGCACATAGTCTCTGCAGAGCGGGATGAGCTCCAGGACCTGGTTGGGGTCTGTAGTGTTAGGGACAAAGCATTTCAAGATATTCTCCAGGTGACGTTCAAAGAACATCTGCTTCCAACTACCTCCGTGGTTGGAGATGTCACACACTTGCCAGCGCTCGGTGCAGCACCTCTTCCAGTAGTCCTCATCACTTATTAGATTGGCAGTGACAGTAAGTGGAAGATGAGTGGGAAGCCTGGTCAGCACCTTCCTTTGGTCTTCAGGCAGAAGACGATCTAAAACAGGGTTGTCTGGGGGAAACAGAGAAAAGGAGAAGTTGGTCTGGAATGTAGGAACCAGGGGTGGCCCTACAGTTCTGCCCGAGCCCACTGCTGATGTTGATTCACCTCTCAGTATCCATCAGCTGGCACAGGGAGCTAAGATGGCAGAAAATTACTCTTTTTGTGTGCGTGTGTGTGTAGTTACAGTCCCAGCACGAACACATCCTTAGACCCTTCTTTGATCTTTGCTGCTGCTCCACTGAGTGATGGGCTGTCCCTTTCTTTCCCCTCTCCCAGTCAGTTCCAGATTGGACGTGCTTTTTATATTTTACTATGCTTCATCCTCCCACCTGCCTCAAAAGCACATTTGTTGCCTGAGGATAGAACTTGTCACATCCCCACCAAGGGCTGTGGAGGAAGCCTGAAGCTGTAAGCACAGCGTGTATTCTGAGATGGGAGTATTTCTGCATCTCTTTATGAGCACTTGGCACCATGATTCTGCATCCTCGTGTGCTGCTGTAATGAGTGACCAAGGAGTAGAAACCATCGACTTCAGAGCCCTGCCTGCAGCCAAGCTGAGTCCGGGAGGAAGAAGAAGCCATAGGACAAGGTTTTGGGTAGAGTCACATCCTGGATAGCAGCCCAGAAGATGAAAGCCATCCCTGTAACGCACAAGTACATCCTGCCTCGCTGCCCCTCCGCTCCCCTGAAAACCAGCACTCCTCTCCATGTGACCCGTGGCAGAAGCACCTTGCTTACTTGTGAAATTCTGGACGATGTGCTGCAGGCAGAGCTCAGCGAGCGGGGGGACAGTGACAAGGCACCACTCGGGATCCTCGATGATGCGGTGCACGCAGTACGAGTCAGCGGTGAGCCTGCTCCGGGAGGGACTGAGCCAGGGGATGGCTCTGCCCCTGCCACCTGCAGCCTGCTGCATCCTGCTCAGGGACTGCTTCTCCTTCTGCAGAAGCACGAGGAAAATGGCTCGGGATCAGGAAAACACCACTGTGTTCCAGCTGGGCTGCCTGAGTAAGAAAAAGACATACTTAAATGGAGGCTGGCTGTTTGGGTGCTCTGCTTGTGCTGCTATTTCATCATACAGTTTCAGCCGGTCCTTCTGCTTCTCTGCTTGCACCTAGAGCACTGCAAGAAAGCAACTGTTCTTTAGCCTTATCTTTATGCAATGCTTTGCACAAAGAGGTCTTTAGATACCACATGGAATAAACACATAATAAGGTGGTATTCATTCAAGTGTTGAAAAGAATGGACAAGAATTGATTGCTTGCTGTCTGTTTCAGGAAGGAAATAGGCAAAGCTGCCAGGATGGATTTAAAACAAAGGAAGAAGGGTGCTCTACCCAGTGTTCATGGCTAAACTGGGGAATGCCTTGCCACAGAATGCTGTGGGTACTGGCAGTCTGTGGAGGCTCCAGGACAAATTCAAGGGAAAGAAGCACCTTGTGAATGAGTCAATGCTCAGAAGCCACACCTGGCTCAGTCTGAGTTGAAGATGGGTGGAGGTGGGGAGAGCACTGGAGGAAAGGAACACATACTTGTGTTTTTCCGCCTGCTTATAGGCACTGCCAGAAGAAGAGACCATCCCCTGGTCTGATCCAGTTTGCCTGTCTTTACAGACAGATGCTTACTATAAGTGCATGCACTTTTTAATACTTTGCTCAATTACTCTCCTGCTGAACTCCTTCCAAACATCCATTAACTGATGAGACAGTTCAGACCTGTCCAGACCCACCCTGAGCATCAGCAGATAAGAGCTAAAAGAACCAGCCTGGAGCAGAAGGCAGGATGCTCAGTCCTATTAACTCTGCAGTGCTTTCCCTGACTAAACTTTCCATTTACTGCTTCCCACCCCAACCTCAGGGCAGCTCCCTCAGCCATTGCATCCATGTGTGTGGTGACTGGAAGCTCTGATGGGTACAAGCAATGAGCCTGCCTCTTGAGTCCTGGCTTCAACAGGAGCACCCAGGCTTGTTGAGCTTCTGTCAGGGCATACAGAGCCATGCTGACACTTACTGGGCCATACTGGTTAGAGACACCTAACAGCAGCATCAGGCAGGATGCAGGCTGGAAGTGTCAGAAGTGAGGGCAGCTTCCTATATAAGACCAAGAGGATGGCTCGATGCAAAGGGCAGAGACAAAAAGATGATGTCATGCATAGAAGCCACACACCCCTTAGCATTGTGTCCCACAGTGTCCCTCAGCCCTACAGCCCTTCAAACCCTTCTCTGCTGTCCCAGCTTGCGATGCCCCAGTCAGCATGATCCCCTTTCCCTGAAAGCTTTGTAGCAGGCTGTGCTAGCTTTCTGCCTCTGCTGTTGAAAGAGGAGAGACCTGGATGCATAAACCATGCTGAAAACCGAGCTCCTGGTGCTTGCTGGGCTTTTGCAGAAGGGCACAGCACAGTCAGATGGCAGCAAGGTGGCATTGACAGAGGTGAGGTGACTGGGGAAAATGCTTTCTCCTTGCTCAGCCCTTCATCCTATTCAAAAAGCATCTGTGTCACTCTGTCCCCCAGGCCATCCACAGCTAAATGGGGCTTCTGATGGCTTTTCTGTGACCAGAAAAGGGCTGCAAGATGGTGAGCACGTATTCAAACAGCAAACCAGCCTTTCAGTTGCACCTGCTTTGCTCTGGGAACGGATAGCTGCTCAGACATTTGATTCACCCTGAGTACGGTTAGGTGGCATTCCCACCGGAGCTCAAACCCGCAGGAAGCTCTTGGGACATTGCTGCAGCACCACGGACGTGCTGGCAGCTGTCCCTGCCTCTGTGCTGCGCTCACCGTGGGCAGGTGAGAGGAGGAGGCTTGGGCCGGCGGTCCCGCACCCAGCAGTGGTGCCGGACCTGGCACTCGCACAGGAGGGCTGATGCTAAGGATCCATTAGGACAGCATATTACAGCTCCTAAAGGGGTTCTGCAGCGGGCCTTAAGTAAAGGGGAAAAAAAAAAATACGCATGTCAGACGAGGAATCTACTTAGCTCTCAATATAATGGGATTTGCCTGTAACTGGATATCAGGCAGAACGAGGCCAGGCAGCCATTTGGGAATGCGAATCATGTAGCCACCGCGACCCAGCCAGCACCGAAGGCCAAAACACGGTCCTGGGTGACACCGGCCGCCCCGCACCCCCCGCCCCTCACCGTCGGGGACGCGGCCGTCGGTGTGCGCCGCGTATCCAGGGACGCGGTGTCTGCAGGGCGGGGAGAGGAGCAGCCCGGCAGCAGTCACCCGCGGGGAGCAGGCGGGGCGGTGCCAGCTCTCACGATACTCTCTCAAGTCCCGACATAGCTGGCGTTTTTGGGAAGCTGCGCTGAGTTTCATTTAAAATATCCCTCCTGGTTGTGAAGGATGTGACCCGAGATTACCCTAAAGACTTCACGGCAAAGCAACAGATATTTAGGTCTAAAAAAGGCAGCAAGATCCTGAGGCGTGCTGCGTGACTTTCAGCGGTGTGAAGCCAGCCCATGGCAGCAGCGTGCTTCCTTCTGCAGGCGGGTGACACTGCTGTCCCACACCTCTGGGGACAGGCAAGGCAGCCTGTGGGTCAGGCTGGTGTTTAAACATCTGCAGAGCTTTCTAGATCTTGAAAAGTAAGAATGAAGGTCTATACATAACCACAAATGGTCTCTCCCCCACTGGGCAGAGCCTTCAAGCAGCCAGCAATGGTGCAGCCTTCAGCCCACCTGTATGGGAGCTGTTGAATCAGGGCCTGAACCACTGATGGATCACCTGAGGCGAGCACTGAGTCAGCCGCAGGGGCACAGGTGAAGGCAATGTACCTGTGTGATTGGAAGGGGTGGAGCCTGGCTTCACCTCTCCCAGACCCCATTTAAGGGCTGACCACCACCAGGGAAGGATCTCTGGTTGGAGGTCCCTCCCTAGTGGAGTCATCAGCGAGCTTCAACCATCATGAAAGGTGAGCCACTCTCTTCTTGCTAGTTGTCTGTATACCATCTGCTTAAGCCTACCAAAAATATACCATCTTCTGCACTGTTTTCTTTGAGTGCTATTCTTGGGGGGTCATTTGCCCTATACCCCCTCATGGTAACAAGGTGCAGGTGCTGTGCTTTGAAGGCTTTGGGGTCTAGTGGGATCCCAGAGACAGTATAGCCCACGTACTACAGCCCGTTGTGGAACGGGATGCAATCAGACCTTGAATCACCAAAAACAAGGAGTGCCACTTTCAAAATGGCTGCACTAACTCTTCCTCTGATGATTACCTGAACATTTGTCTTCATGCATGTGTTCCAGCAAGGTGTGCAGTTGTAGGGCACTGTTGCTCCTCAAATGTCAGCTCAAATGCAGCTGGCTAAGTGTAGAGGGTGAAACTCCCATTCCTGCTCCCCTTCTTTGGATCTGAAGGAGGGAAGTGGGGAAAGGATCCCTTCCTGGCCCCAGTGACTGGGACATCACCCTCCCTCTGTCAGATTGCCTGTTGCCCCAGACAGCAGAATCTCTGGTGCCTCTGTGCACTGCCAGTACTGTTGCCTTTGCCTGGAGTTTGAAGACAGTGTAGCTTTGGTAAAAGTTATGATTACAATAACTAACTGGGAATGGAGCCAGTTCACTGATGGGGGAACACATCCCACAGGGCATCTGAGGCTGGGATACTGTTGAGGCTGATGGCTGTATGGTGACAACCTTTTTGGTGTCCCAGGCATGAGACTAAGAATGCATCATCCTGCCTGGCTTCTCCCAGTCTGATTTCCTTTTTGCCTTTGTAAGGACTCGCTGGGTGATGAGTTTTGTGGGGATAGCATGGCACCGCACCACCCTGGGAAGAGGAGAGAAGGGAAAATCCTGGCTTGATCTGCCACAGAGCTAAACTCATAACTGAGCATGAACTCTGCAGCACCAAAATCTCACGCTCTGTGAGAGGGCACAGCACAAGGACTGCTGACAGCCCTGCAGTGATGGCAGCAGCACTGTGTCAGTGTCACTGGGCAGGGACTGCTGCTATTCTCCACGGACAATGTGTGTGATGTTGTGGCTGAGCAGAGGAGGTGGCTGGGCTACCCAGGTGCTTTCTCTCCTGCAGCACAGCAGCTCTCCTCACCTCTAATCAGCTGCTGGATTTCTCGACACAAGCATTGCCTGCCTCCTTAGGGATTGCACAGCGCATCTGGCTAGGCTTTTGCCCCCAGCAAGCGGCAGGCTGTGTGCTTGTAGTGGCATCTGGAGGGAACAGCAGTGGAAGGGGGAAAAATGAATGCATGAATCTTCCCTGCCGGCTCCACTAGGGCGTCTCCTGCAGCCCCTTTTGTCCTCATGTCACACCACAATGGTCACCGGGGCAGTTTAGGACACAATTTTATCCAAGTTCTTTATGCTGCATGGGGTGGCTTTTGCGCTTAATGGCTTATGCAGTGCACCCTAATCTGCCAGGCATACTTTGTTGTGACTGGCACACTCCTGGGGCATGGCTGGAGACTGCATGAGAGGGGTATTTGCTGTTCAGTGTGCGCCTGGCATGAAAAGGACTTGCCTGGGCATGAGCTGGTGAGGTTTGCCCTTGCATTTGGGGACTCTCCTTGCAAAGTGGCTTGCACTGTTTCAGTGGGAAGCTCAGTGAAGCACAGAAAGTTGCCAGACTAACAGACTGGACAAAATGAAGATGCTGAGGAGTGGAGACAAGATCCAAAGCTCTGTCTCCAGGCCTTCCTCCTCTTGGTTCCTGTTGGAAAATGCTGCTAAAAAAGTGGTTTACATCTCCTGCAGTCCTGAAGGAAGTGGTGAAAGGAACAGGAGAGGAAATAGCTCCCTGCAGAGCCAGCACTGAAGGAATGGGGAGCACTGCATGAATGCATACTGCCTCTCCTCCAAAGCTTTCCACTCTCCCTGGGTACCAGCAGGAACTGCGCAGCTGCTGACAGCTATTAATAGAGGGGTTGATTGTGGATTCTGTCTCCTCCTGCTTCCTGGGAAGAGCAGTAATTACCCTTAATTAGCTTGGATTCGGTTCCACCTCCCACCTTCCAACCCCCTGCCCTGCTCACAGGAGCCAGCCCAGCTGCTGCCTGTGGTGCATGGTGAGGAGTGGTGCTCAGCGTGTTCTGCAGGCTCACCTCTGGATGCTGAGAACAGTGGGAGCTGTGAAGCTCATTTTGTTCTGGCCTTTCCACTGTGACACAGGAGCCAAGCAGGAGGGGAGAGAATGGTCCTATTAAAGAGCCTAAGGATACTGGCAGGTGGGAGGCTCAGCAGCTGGCAACACTCCACCGTGGGGGTCCCCTTCCTTCTAGGATGCTTGCTGGTCATGGTGGGGTGGACACATTTTCTGATGCTGGTGCTGGAATTCCCTAGGCTAGATATTTTAATTGGCTCTTCTTGTATTTCAAATGCATTTTTCAGATCATATGCTTTCTTGATGGAATCTTGAAAACCTCCAGGCAGGCAGGAGCTGTGCCCAGGGACCCAGCAGCTCCTGTCTGCAGCCCCTCTCCTTGCTGCTGGAGCACTCTCTCCTTCCCTCTCATTGAGATCCTATCATTGAGGCCTCTCTGACTCCTGCTCAGCCCCTTGCATCTCATCCAAATGCCAGATGGCAAACTAGCTCCAGCAGGAGCTCTGCCAAGCCCCCCTCCCTTCCTCTCCACCCTTTAAGCTACAGAAAAACCATGAAGAACCTACACAACTCTACCAGTGGATGCAGACCTCAGGCTGTTATGCTTTCCTCTGCTTCCCTAGCCATCAGCCCCAACCGTGTGTGATTGAGGTGGGAGATGGAGGCAGAATTCCAGACTGGGAAATGCTGGAGAAGACAGGACCTGATCTACAGCTCTCTCTGTGCACAGCTCCCAGGCTGTTATAATTAATGGCTAAAATTAAAGATGTGATCACAGCTGCTTCTGGCTCAGCACCGTTTAACCCCTTGAGCAATCCTTTCTCTCAAGGGACTTTGACACCTTCTGCTAGATCTTCTTGATACTCAGGTCCCCTTGCTGCCAGGTTGCTGCCACTCAGCTCCATGGAGGGGATGGGGAAGACAAGCCTCTTTGTAGAACATAGGAGACATGCTCAGAAATAGGGCTAGCTGCAGCAGGTTGGGCTGTGAGGGTGGTCACCCAATACTTTTGCTAGTCCTCCTACCTGTCCCTGTGGGATGGGTTGGTGCTACAGCCCTGCAGCTGCTGGTGGGACTTCCAGGCGGAGGAGGGACAGGATCTGGTGAGTGCCTTCTATTCCTGGCTGTGTTTCTTGCAGCCTTTGCAGCATTTATAGCAGGTGTGATGATTTTCCCTTCCCTGGCTGGTGATGAGAGCTGATGGGAGGCTGTTTTCCAGCACCCCATGGAGATGCTTCCTTCACTTTATATGGTCTCTTGCATTGCTTGGGAAGCCCATGGTATGCATTTCAGCTTGTGGATGTATGCTGTTCCCTCTCCTGCCCTAATTCCAGCCTCTCCCTTTTGTACTGTGCTTTGATTAACAGCAGGTGCTTGCAACTGGAGTAGGTGCTACGCAGGGACATGGAGTCCTGCAGCCCAGGTGGTGTTGCATGGGGAGCACAGGCCCAGGGGCTGCTCCAGCTGAGGGCAGTGCCCCCTTCCCTTGGGGGAGAACACAGCCCAGTGCAGTGAGGACAATGTCAGCACGGTTGCTGTGGCAGGAGGATGCTGATGGGGTAGGACAGCCTGGGAGCTCACTGCTGAGGGCTGCTGAGCTGATGCTGTCCTTCAGTGCCCTCTTTCCCCCCCATGCACCTTGTCCCCACTGGGGCTGCATGGCCTGGTGCCAGGGGCTGAGGAGCAGCCAGCTGCCACTGCCCTCCCTCCAGTAATAGGTGGCAAAGCCCCAGCCCCCTCTTCATGCCCTCTTGTCCTTTCTGCAGGGAAAGCTGTCCGGATTCTCTTTGCATCCAGGGAGTGCACATCGTGGCAGGGCTGGCCTGGCTGCAGCCATCTCTGGGTAGGCTGCTGCTGTGCTTCCAACAGGGTAGGGGGGAGAATTAAAAGCCTGAGTGAGCAGAGCAGCCAGGCTGAGCCAGGAAGCATCAGTGGTGCCTCTGTCAACACTGCAGCCGAGGAAGGCAGGCAGCTCCTTAATTATTGATAGTGCTTATAAATAAATGCTGGGACAGGGAAGAGAAGGTTACAGCAGAGCAAAGAGCTGCTTTGAGATGGGGGAGGAAATGTGAGATTGTGGCTGTTTTAAAGGTCAGGTGGTTTTGCATCTCCTTTCCTCTTTCTCTGTAAAACTTGGTGATATTTGAGGTGAGGACTCACCTTCCTCAGGCCAAAGTGGGCTGGGGGAAGCAGCGTGTGAGTGGGGGCAGCGGGCAGGGAATGCCGGCTGCAATGTGGGGCAAGTGAGGAGACAACAAAATTAGTAGAGCAGCAAATCCCAATCTGAGTGTAAATAATTCCTCACCATCTTCCTGTTCTGGGAGCCATAACCTGCCCAACCTCTAGTGCGAAGGAATGGGGCAGTGTGTGAGGGGAGGCTGGGTGAGGACTGGAGGGAGATGTAGATACCGGGACCTGTTTTGAGGACTACAATAGCAGCCCCATATCCATACAACCTCAGGAGTGTCACTGAAGGGCCAGTTGAAAACACAGGAAGGGCTCGGGGCTGAAATGGCAGCAGGGCCTGGAGGATCGCAGCCCTCATGAGAGCCCTTGAATGCCTGCGCATGATGGGGCTTCACAACTTACTCCAGAGCCCTCCTGCAGGAAGGACTGCAAGAACTACAGGGGCACAGGGTACAGTGCAGAGCTGTGCTCAGCTGGCCCCAATGCAACAGGATGGGTCTGCCTGCAACCCCTCTGCAGGGGAGACATTACATGTGGTGGGTGGCAGCAGCCCAGCACCTGGGGCTGGCCATGGGTTTTCCCAATGCTTTCCAGAGGAGCTTGGGCTGCAGCCCAGTCAGTTGCTGCTCTCAGCAGGTGGTGCAGAATTGAATCTCCAAGGCTGATTTCAAAGCATGGTCATCCTCACAAAGTGAGCTGGCTGGCTGTGAAGGGCAGACAGTGTAGGTGAGCTCTGGGATCCCCCATGGATATTACCTCCTCATGCTGCTCTGGCTTGTGTCCATTCGTGCCCCTGGGGCTTGGCCACCATGGCTGGGATTGGAGAGCTGCTGGGGGCTGCTCTGACCCATGGCAAGTGGCATAAGGGTCCCCACAGGCATTGCTCTCTACGTTTTCACTATTTTTCTCCTTCCTCCTCAGCTGCTGTTTGGAAGAGATGTCACTGAGGCAGTTTATGAGGGTGACCTATCTTGCTATTGAGTGTGACAGTGGTCCTCAGCTTCTGCTGGCCCCAAGGCTGCTGGACAATTATGGGTCACATACAACTTGGCTCTTCCCATTGTCTTGAACTATGCAAAATGCAGGCCTGCAGCGATGCCAGGAGTCTTGGGGATGTCCCTGAAACACGTGCTGGGGACGGCCCTCATGGGATCACATGTACAGCTGGAGAAGCCCAGCCTGTGCTCACTGTTCTGCTGCCAGCTCCTCTCCTCAACAAACCTTGAGCAACTTGTCCCACCATCTCTCCCTGCAGGCTGACTTTCAGGTACTCCTGATGCCTTCCCTAGCAAGCCCTCCTTGGAGATGCTCACCAATCCATCTAGGGCTCCCTCCCCTCCAACCCCAGCCCTATGCTGAGGCTGATGCACTTGCAGAGAGCAGGACATGTACCCACGGCTACTGAGCTAGAGGGTTATGTAGCCCACAGAGCTCCAGCTCTCATCCCACTTGTGTGGCTCTTCCAGCTAGGCAAAGCTTAAGTTGGTTGGTCCTTTACAGGAAGACAGGTAGCTGCCTGAATTGAGGTTGGCAGTCACATGCATTGCATGTGCCCTTTGGGGACCTTGGGGATCCATCTGGACTTACAGAGCTGCTGCCAACTTGACAGCACCTGTTCACAGCAAAAAACTCACCACTTCTTAATTAGTTTTCTGCTTCCCACTGTCCTGTGTGTGTGTGCTTGCAGCCTGTGCTGTTTGGAGTTGCAGTGTGTGCACAGGGAACTGTTTGCACCTTAGATCCCTAGGAAGGGAATGTAGGCTGCTACTGTGGTGAGAGAACTATATTTAAAACTCACGTTTCATCCCCTCAAGCTCTCCCAGCTGAACACTGCTCTATCTACTGCTGAAATAGAGAAAGGTGGCAGCTAGGCCCATAGCAGAGGATGTGAGTGTTGTCCTTCTGCAGCAGCAAAACAGGAGGAGGGGATGTAGTTCAGCACATTGGGATTTAGGCAGGAAAACAGCATGAAACACAGTCTTCCAGGGTCAGTGATGGTCCAGTGCAGCCACATCTCAGAAACCAGCATTTTTACTGCAGCAGCCCATTCTACCAACCTGGTGCCTCCACACAGGGAGGGGGATAAAAGAGCTGAGATGTCGTGCAGCCAGGTCACTGCTGCCCACCCATTCCAGCAGTTTCCTTTCCCAGTGCTGAGAGCCCATCAGCTCCTGCAGCAGAGACAGGATTCCTTCAAAAAGCCCCCAAGGACCCCGCCACTGCTCTGCAAGCCTCTGCTCCAGCAGCTCTTGGCTGGTCAGGAGAATGCTGGTGGAGGCTTACATCTTCTCTAGGTGCAGAGACATTGCCTTGAAGGTCAGCATGCAGATCCCTGCACATAAGGGACTGGGCAAAAATGTACAAGGTGTCTAAGTGTCTTTAAAGTTGTAAGAAAAATAAAAAAGCATGAAGAAAGGTTAAATATGTAAGGCTGCTATTGGCAAGCTCAGGCTTTGCTTTTGGAGTATGATGCAGGAGCAGCTCAGCCTCTCCTCCTCCTCATACACCTACTCTCCAGTACCAAGAGGAGACATCATCTCTAGCAGCAGCTATTAATACACTAAAAGTGAATGCAGAAGCTAACAGGAAAAGCATTTTCCCAGTAAGACAGAGCATCCTTTCCCAGACCTGGTACTGCTGTGAAACACAGCAGCTGTTCAACACCAGGCATGAGCAGTACTTCTAACTGATGGCACAAACTGTCCCGGTCATCCTGATGCCCACAAACGTCAGCTTACAATCTCCTTTGCTAAAAGTTCTACCTTAAGCTCACTGGATGGAAGTAACATTTAATGAAGGAGGTCTAAGTTCTATCCTCTTGCTGGAGGTATAGGAGCTGTTGGTGCTTTGATGAAACTCAGGATAGGATGGAGCACCAGCAGCCTCTGAAGGCTGCTCCCCATTCCTTCTGCCTCCAAGTCCTTGTATCGATATCAGGCATCTAACCTGACACTAAGTCTTAGATTTGGGGCTGGACAGCTATGGAGATGAGAAAGAAAAGCCCTTGTCCTCTTAACATTGTTAAATCCACCACCTTTCTCCCTCAGGTGAACTTTTCATTGAGGAGAGGAGACTCTGCTCACAGCAGATGCAGACTGCTAAGAAAGTGGCAGACGTCTCTAATCAGGAGACAGTCATCCCCCACTATATCCTCTTTACTTTGCCTTATTTATGTGACAACTGAGCAATGGGCAAATACATCAGCCTGCAGAGCCTGCTCTACAGCAGCAGCTGTGCATGAGTATCCCACTGACCAGAGGGTTACTGCTGAGTCTTGCACATGAAGCTCAGTTCTGTTCCAGCTGTGTAACACAGTTACAACCCTGCCTACTTCAGCCACCTAACAGTCTGCTCTCAGCTACCAGAAGCCCCTTACATCAGTCTACCAGAGCTGCCCAAAATCACTTTCCTTGTGACCTATCTAGGCTAGTTTCTTACACAAAAGAATTTTGGCCAGAAACTCTAGCCATCACTTTAACAATGAAGTCTGAAGAAGCAATGTGAGAAGAAAGGACTTAAAAGGAAGTAGAAGTAAAAAAACAAGTGTAAGAACGTGCACTCAAAGGAAAGAGGTGGAGGTTGAGATGATTTTGTTCCCTTTGTGCTTTAATACCAAGGACTATCTACAGTTTTTAACCATTGCATAAGCTAGGCAAAAGGTTGGGCACACATGCAAGGAGAACTACTCTTCCCATTTCTAAATTACAGCAGCATTTTTATCTGGGGAGGGAGTGGGGAGTCTCAGCAGGACGGGACTGCTTAGACAAGAACATATGTTGCTTTTCAGGTTTATAGGGACAGAACAAACTCCATTCTGCCAAAATAGAGCAGAGAAAAACATATGTGCAGATATGAAAAATAAACAAACACCCAACCAAAACATTAGAGGGATCAAACACTCTCCATCCTTTAATGACTTTGGGATAAGATAATCATCACATGCTCTCACACAGCCTCCCAGTGCTGGTCTTGCAGCAAGAACTGCCCTGTTCCAGAAGCAGCTGCTGCCTTCCAAGGCTCAATCCCCATATGGCCATGCTGAGAACAGGCAGCGTCATAGTGTCAGTGGTACCAGGAACTGACTCCTTGCTCATTCCTGATGGCCAGAAGTGAAATGCTCCACCGCAGAGGTTGTAGCAACGTTCACTGTGTGAGCTGCTAAGCCTTTCAGATCAGCACGTGATAACGTGTGCTCTGCATCAAGTATCCACACAGCTTACAGCTGTCCTGCCACCAAAGCATCACAGTTATTTCAGAGTTTACTCCGAGCGAATTCCAGTGCAGTAGTCAGGGCTCCTTGCATGCCCTTGGCACTTCCACTGCCCTTGGCGACAACAGGAGAACCTCCTGCCTTGCCTTCCATCTGTGTACAGACAGCCACGGCCCAGTCAGCAGCAGAGAACGTGGGGAGGCAATTCTGGGGAAAAGAAACACACTTTGAACTGTGGATCACTCTGCAGTCTGGTAGAAGGAATTTTTCTCCCCTCATCCAGTCTGGACACTCGCTACCTGGGGGAGACGTGACTGAGAGGAGACTGAGCTTAAGTGTTAGTGTTATGTCCTGCCCCTGGGCAAACACATCCTGGAAGCAAAAACTGAAAGATTACGAAGTCCCAGTACAGTCATCTCTGGTCACTCCTCAACATAATTAATCAGAGACACTGGGTAGAAACCCAGGGAAAAACTCAGCTGGGACCCGAGCAGTGCACCCAGTCCCTCTCTGCAGGCAGGTTCCCTGTGACTCTGCCAGGCTTCTGCTCACCTTGGCCACCTGACAGGCACAAAGCACCTCCCCAGAATCCTGAGGGCTGAGCAGCAGGACTGATGTGCCAGGTGACTTGTCACAAAGCTGGTTCACCACCTTCATTAGGATCTAGGAGAGGAAGGAAAAGGCAGGGTCAGGCTACAGCAAGGGAGACTGATGTGACTGCATCCAGCATCTAAGCTATTATTGCTGGGCCCACAAGCAATGCGCTTTACTCACAGACAGGGAGTCAGCTGGGACAGTATCAATAATGACAGGTTGGTTGCAGTGTTTTGCTAGCAGCCTTTGTGCCTTCTCTTCAGCCTGCAGGAGGAAACACACAGCACTGAGGGGCACAGGGTGATGTGGATGAGTATATCAGCATGCAACACATGTATGCAGGGAGTAGAAGTGCTGTTCTGTATGACAGGGTGGATATTCATGTTAGCAGAGGCCAAAGTAATACTGGAAGACTGAAATCTCCACACAACCCTCCTGCCTCAAAAGCAAGCAGAGATTTCAAAAGGGAAATAGACGGTGATAAATTCAGTTCTCAGACTCTCTCTTTGGCCTATGCATTGCCACACGTATCGAGGTGGGCTCCTGTGGCAAGATACTGCTCCTTTAATTATCAGACAGACAACACTGAGAATATTAAACCTCCAATAAGAATTTCATGAGGATTTTTAAAGTAAATTAGTAACAAATAGAGCGGGAAACCACAGCAACACCCACGTGAATGGGAGAAAGGCTCTTCTGCCACTCTACTGCACGACCTTGTAAAGAACATTTTCAGGGCAATATCATCTTCTCCACGTATTAACAAGTAGGCAATACCCATCTACCTGTTGGTATATGCAAGAAGTCCTATCCTCAATGGTAAACAGATATCAGGATTTTGCATGTGCCAGAAATGCAGTTTATTGCTGCATTTTATAAACAACAGCTCTGGTCAATGCCAGTGAAACCAAACCAACACGGGGCTCACGGGGCCCACTTTCCTCTGCCCTTTGATGGGACTCCAGACACAGGTTCACTGGTGGACACCACACAGTGCTATTAGCAAGCTACAGAGAGTGTGCTGCTGTCACAGTACCTGCTGCACCTCCAGTTTCTTGATGGCTGTATTGGCAGTTCGCTGCAGGGATTTGAGGACACTCTGTAGTTCTTTCCTTTGCCACTGGGGCATTGCAGTGCTAGCCACCACCTGCAAAACACTCTGCTTTGTAAAGATACTAAATTGTACCTAGAAATAAAGCACCTGTTCTCTGGAAGCTCAGACTGGAGCCTGCTCTTTCCAGGCCTTCCTATACTCCCACCTGATGATGAGAGTTGCTTGCTGTGACAGGTTTTTCAGCTGAGCATCTGAAACCTGGGGAATAGCCCGAAACTCTTTTTTTTACTGCTTAACTCTCCCCACTGCTGCCTCCTCTGATACTCCCTCAGGGAGCAGAGTTAAAATCTTTATGAACAAAGGCACCAGCAAGTGGCAGCTTCTCTCTATTGACCATGGTGATATGTGAATCTACTAAGGAAAAAGTCAAGTTTCCTCAAGAGAGCCAGCCAACGCTGGGATCTTTCTGTACAGAATGTAATCCTTACTTTGGTCAACTGTCCCACTTCTTTGGAGAGGTTCTGCATCTCAAGAAGAGAGGTGCTCCTCCTCTCCTTCATCCGTACTGCGACAGAGTCCACTTCCATAGCCAAGCACTGACCTGCTTCTCGAGCCTGGAAAGAGGGAGAGAGAAAGCATTTCAGATGCAGCAACAGAACAACAATCAGGGATGGAGAAAACAGAAAGGTGGCACTGAAGTGCTGCTAAGTATCCAGGTAGAAGACAACTACAGTCAAGCTTTAAGAATGACTGTCACCAGAAGACTCTGGAATAGAGAGCTCCTCTCTAGATCTGCAGCCAGTGCTTGGTGGTCACACTCGTGGGACCAAGCTGTCATGTAGCCATGTTTCTTCAGCAAGAAATCCTCATTAGGATTACAACGAGGAAAAAACTGGAATGCTCTTTTTAGTGCATTAACAAATGCATTCTTGAAGCTAATGACTGAAGAAACCAAAGAACATGAAGACTTTTTTATTACTTTCATCAACAAAGGCTAATAGAAGCTTTTTTTCACTACTGAAAACTCTTATGGTTTGGAAAATTTCCTCCCTGACAGATCTTTGTGCCCACAATGATCCTGGGAGACCAGAGAGCATATAGGAAAAGCTGTGGACAGAGCTGTTCGGCCTAGCTAGGGTACACATCCCTCATTCCAGGTTACTCCCTCACACCTGCAGCCTCCCTTGTCTAATAAACACACACACATAGTTCCTTTCATGAACTCTTCAGGTCAGCACTTCCAGTGAAGTATGCAGACTTGCCCTACAACTTTTCCTTTCTCTGTATTAAGATAAAAACACAGTGGGAACAGAGTGGTGCAGGGGACAGCCAGTGAAAAAGCAACAGATTTGCAGGGGTGGGATTTGCATCTATTCTTTCCAGTTTCACTGGAAAGATGGGTCACTTTGACTGCAGCCTTTGAGGAAATGTTCAAGGTTCAGGGACCCTGACACTTCAGCAGATACAACAGGGATCTCACAGGTACAATAGCAGGCTGCTTACTTTTTATACAGACCCTATCAGATCAGAACAACAGTTTGTCAAGGAAGAGACTAAAGAGAGAAGAAAAAAGTCTGTAAGAATGAGGGCAGAGCCCTGTAGTCATAAAACACATCCAACTACGATAGGTAGGAGGCAAAATCAAAGCACAAAGGATTACGCCTTTAAATACCTACCCAGTGACTGAAATTTTTAGTCCAGAAGTTTCCTGATACTCTGTGCTAAATTTCTATGTTGGAAAGGGGGATCTGAGGGAAGGAATAAAGGTCAAGGATACAGAAGGCTAGGGCAGCTGGGGAGCAGATGTGAACAGTGAGGGACAGCAGCAGAATTGCATCCCAGGGTAAAGGAGAAAGTGGGATCAGACACAGCAGTGACGCTCCAGCCCAAGCAGAGGGAAGTTAACTGCCTAAACAGGAACTTACACAGTTGGACTGGGCTGAAATCTCAGTTTCTCCTTTCTTACCTGTTTGGCTTGTCTCCCTGTCACTGCAATGACACGACTAATCCCTTTAACAAGTTGACGTTCACTGACAATGGCCAGATCCTCCATAGCTCCTGTCTGCAGAAGGTGCCTGCAAAGTTGACAGAGAACAAGGAAGAAACAAGCTGCTCTCTGGAAACAGAAATCAAGAAGACTGCTTTCATTTTAGACACAACTCCAGTACAGCAGCCTCCACTCAGTCCTGATAGCTTCAAGCTTTTTTCATTCCTAAACTCCTGATGGCATCTGTTCAGGCAAGAGACAGGAGAGCTGACGCTACTCCAGAAGAACCTCTGTGCCACCTTCCTAGCAGGCTACTGACAAATACATTTAATAGCTAAGTTCTCCTTTCTTCTAGCAGTAGGATGGATTGGGATTTTTTCCTTCTCCTCAGCTGCTGCTGAACCTTGTAGAAAGCCTTTTTTGTTTTTTTTTTTTAAACTCCATCTCTTCCACCTCTTGTCAGATCAGCTCACACACAGGCCACTGGTCTGTAGTCATACTGTTGCTGTGCAGACACAGGGAACTGATCACCTTCCTTTTCTTCCTTAGCTATGCAAAAATGGATACAAAAACTACGGTGTCTCAGTGACTCTGTTACCACAAGCAATTATTTCAGACAGCGTAATTAGAATTGATCATCTCCACTCCCATGCAGTTTCTTGTCCTGCTCCTCCCACATGACTAGAAACTTGCTCATTTCCAGCTTCACCTACTCAAATGCCAATTTGTTTCCATTTTTTTTTTCCCCACATCAGCATCATACTAAGACTAATTAACTCTTCTTCTACTCTAGTGCCAGATCATGGCTAAAATAATTACAAAAATCAAACTGGACAGTAGTTGTTACAACTGTCCCAGAGACTTCTGTGGGGTCTGGATACCTCCTGCAAACCCCAAACCAAACCAGGTGTGACAGGATACAAATCCTGTTTCACACTCTGCAGCAGCCTTGCAGCTTTCAGTGGATTTCAGACTATGAAATGAGGAAAAATGCTCTCTGTTTCATTTTTGTTTTCTCTCCCCGGCATTCCAAAAGTTCCACAACAAGCCTATTCTGTCTCTGTTACAGGTAAGGAGACCTAGTTGCACAGGAACAGAACATGTAACTGAGGAATATTTCTCTCTAACTCAGCCACCAGTGCTCCCATATGAGGTCTTGTATGGGTGATGTTCACAGGGACACAGAAATCCTCACACAGGCCTTGTCCTGGGATCAGGGTGGGAAAAAACTCGAAAATTACAAGGACACAGTCTGCCCACAAACACACTTCTCTGGACTATTAGTAAAAGACACTTACGTCCCACAGCAGAGCTCCACAGAGGTTTGCATTGCAGCCTGAGAATTGCTGGTTAACACAGTCTCCACGGGAATTCCCAAGGACACTATCCTCACTGGATCTGGATACCCCTGACAAAGGAGACAGGGATCAGCAGTTAACCATACAGTTCTTCAGGGACACTTACAGACTAACCACATGGCTTCAGATCCCTGCCTTACTTTATTTGTATTCTAGAATGATTTAAGAGTCAGGGGCACCATAAATAGCTAGGATGAGGAGAAAAACAACTGGGTAACACCAACAGCTGTTAGTCTGAAGAAGTGAGTAGAAAGCCTGTGCATCACCAGTCTCCAAGTATTATAACACAGTGCTCCTGAGATCTCATCTTCATGCCATTTGTCCCCCTGAGTTTTAGGGATCAATTACCCTTCAGAAATCTGCTTCAACATCTCTTTGACCCAAACGATTCCTGCTGAAAGAGAAGGCTCAGAAAGAAGCGTCCTGCCCTCCAGTCATACCTCATCTAGAGCACGGAGTCCCTGAACTCTTCTTGCCAGTGCAAGTGGGACCTCAGCCATATATACAGCCTCATTTCGCTTGATCACATCCTGGACCACCTTCTCCACTTGCTGCAGCTGCTCCATGGTCACAGGGCCCTGAGGAAGTAAGTCTGCCTTCAGGAGAAGCCTCCTGAGAACAAAAGAGGAGCTTGGACACATCACTTTCCCATGTCTCATCTTCCCTGCTCGTAAAAGGGAATAGCAAGCATCAAGTAACTACAGTGAGAAGAGAAAAAATCCTTGAAGAGAAGCCCCGTACTGAGGTACTGACACCCCTGGGAAAGAGTCACCTTGGTATTAAAGTCGAAGCGCAGCTGTTCTGCTGTTACATGGGAACCTTGTTGCTCTGTGCTGTCACCCAGAACGTGGCGGAGCGCGAAGTTTAGCAAGTGGGTAGCAGTGTGGTTTGTCATGCAGGCCAACCGCTGGACCTGAAAGCACAGACAATTTGGCATGGAGTGCTGGTTTGCCACAGCTTGGGGGAGCAGATGACGGCACAAAGAGATAAGGGAAAGGTTGTACGTGAGGAGATGGGAGATGATGGTGAAAAAAACAAGTAGCAAAGCTGTCAGATGAATTTATGTTACAGGGCAGATTTAACTTCATTTCCCAAGGGACCACCTCTGCAAAACTGCAAAAACTAAACTGGATACTTCCAGACAGACCTGCAGTTCATAGCAGACTACAATATCACTTGCAAGTTTACCCCTCCTGCTGCACATTGTAATAAAGAACAATCAGGAATAAAAGAGACGAGGCTCTGAAATGACTAGCTTACTCAGGATACCACAAGATTCTCAAAGCAAGGGTTAAGATTACCTCATCCACAAAGAGCTGCACTTGGTCCCCAGCACGCAGGGTTTCTACAGCAGTGACTTCATGGATCACGTAACCACCACAGAGATGAACTGACTCTACAGGGAAGAGTATGTCCTGAGCAAAGAGAAACAGAAAAATGAGTTAGGACACAGTGAACATCCAACTCCCTGTGCTAGATGCTTGCCTGATCCCACTGGGAAACATAACTCTTGTTGGCTCCAAAGAGACAGGAATGGGATGGGAAAAGCAGTGACAAGCCAACATAACCAGAGTGCCTCATCCCTTCCCTGCATCCAGCCAATCACTGCATATGCTGAAGCTGCCAGTCTGCAGTGGAGGGGCAGCCACACCAACTGTGCTAATGAATTTTCCTGACAGCGTTGTCTGTCTAAGAGAAAATGGACAGCAGCTGCCAAGGCACATGTTTCAGGCATCCATGGTGTTGCTCCTGCCTCATCAGGCTAGCAAGAGGAACGTGATCCCCCCCTTCAGCTTAGGAAGATGTACTCATCACATTCTGTAAGGCTGAAAAGGCAGCATCAGTGCCCAAAGGCGATTCTTAAGAGCTGGCATGCAGGAGGGAAGAAATACTGCATCCCATGTAACTAAGGCCAGAGCCCTTCCTCTTGGCAGGGTAGAAAAAACTTACTTCAGAAGAAGAAATCCAATTCTTTTGAGAGGAATAAGTTTTTCTATCATGTCCTGGGTTGGGTACTGCCAAGTGCAGTTGTCTAGGACTGGCCTGAGACCAGTTACTCTTCTCATGGACTCTGATTATTGATTGCATTCTCTTTGCATTGCTGCCCTAGCTGTTAAGAGGGCAACATATTGAAGAGAAACCTAGAAATACTTCCAAGACTTTCAAAGCAAGAAGAAATGATGTGAAGAACTGAGAGAGAGACAACCAGAGCAGTAGATCCACCTCTATGAGATCACTTCTGTTTCTCCCCTACCCCACCAACCCCAAGGCAGGGACAAGGAAACCGTCAAGAATCAGCAGCTTGCATATTAACACAGCAAAACGGCCATCACTTGAAGGACTCTGGCCTCAGTATCCAGGAAACCTTGGTACCACCAGCAAGGGGTCTCACCTGCTGTCCTAAGCGTATCAGGTAACCTTGGTCAGAGGCTTGCCCACCCTGCTCTGCATAAAAGTTAGTCCTGTCCAAGATGACGCCACAGTGCTGCCCTGCCCCGACCTCCTTCTGTAGACACTGATCTCTGTAAAGCATCAGGATGGTGGCCTGGCACGGGCTGAACTCTGCCAAGGGGAAGAAGATGGCAGCAATCAGTGTGAGCACCCTGTCAGATCACAACATGAAAGGAGGCACCACGTCTCTGTGCCACCCCTGCCAACTTCCAGTCCAAAACGAAAGCTGGCACTTTAGTTTGACTTGACAGGAAAGGAACAACTATTGGCCAAAAGGACAAAGGATCTGCTATTTGGAATCAAGTCATCGCTGACTTTTCCAGTGACAGACTTGCTGGGTAATCAAGCAGGGACACCCAATCTAAGTTCACATGAGCCCAAGAAAGAAAGACATGCTGGACACATCTGCATCATATTATACTGCATGCTTGGCCAACCTGACTACCTTCCACAAGGAGATGACTGGCTCGGTGGACAAGGGAGGTCACCTTCCTTGGTGAAGCAAGTTACTCTCTCTTAGCATCCTTGAAATCAAACTCAGGCAACATGGACTGGGCAGGTGGACCATAAGGCAAGCGTATAACAGGGTGCATAGTTGGGCCCCAGTGAAATTGCTCAGTGTTTTAAAGTTCAACTGATATTAGCAGAGCTACTTGAGGGCTGATATTATGGCCAACACCTTTTAACAACTTTATTAATGACCATCTACATCAGGATGGGACACACACTTACTCTGCTTGTGTCTGGCAACAATTGGTCACATTGGCTGATATGCTGAAGAGCAAGGCTGCTTTTCAGAGAGATCTTGGCAGGCTAAAGAAATGGACTGAGAGCAACCTTGGGATTCTCAAGGGCAAGCTGAATACAAGTCAGCAGGGCGCCCTTGCGGGAAAGAAGGCTGCTATCTGCTGGACTGTACAAACACACAGTTAGCAGGTCAAGAAAAATGATTATTCACCTCTGTATGTTGGCATTTGTAAGACAACATCTAGAGTACAAGAAATTCTGACTGTATGTAAGGCAAAAACCTTTCACACTAAGAGTGATAAAAAATGGAACATGGACCACAGAAGCAGTGGGACCTTCATCCTTAAAAATACTGAAAGCGTAAACAGAAAAAGCCCTGAGCAACCTGTTCTGACTGTGAAGCTGATCCTCCTTAGGTTAAGAGACTGGACATTCAGAGATTCCCTCCAGCCTCAATTATTCCATGATTCAGTGACTGATGAAGCAAGACAGTGCTAGCTTGGAAAATTCAGCCAATGTCTTCATTTTTCCTCTATTGTGCTCTTGCTGTAGTTTGTCTAGTTTGAAGTATACACTTGCTGTATAATTCTCTTTTTGCTTGATGTGGACTGCCATCAGTACACTGGATAACAGGCTGTACACAGCTACCTCTAATTGCTTGCGACAGCCACACCACCTCTCACTCTCTGTGGTTTAGCTTTATGCTTTCCCTAGAGCATCAGCAGCCCCAGTTATCTCAAAAGATAAAAAGCCTGCTCTGGCATCTAGTGGTCTGCCAATGAAATAGCAAGAGCACAGCTTTAAGTACCTACAAAACACCTTGCATAATCTTCATTCTTCTTAGCGCTCACGCTCATAAGCCTGATAGCCGGGGACAGACTCACCTCTGGCAGAAATCAAGTCACTGCCTCAGCATCACATGCTAAGACCAACTCATTTCTCACAGCCTTGTTGCCAGCCCAGCAATACCAACAGCAGCTACTCTGAGAAAAGTTACAAAGGCCAAGAAGCAGCAGAAAGGTGGACAGGTTTGAACTAAGAGGTACACGTCCTCCTGCGTGTAGCAGGTAGTAAAAGCAGGGTCATGAGGGATTCCAGTTCCCTTAGACAGGGTTTGCCCAACACATGGGATTTTCACACTTACCGTACTGCCCATGCTGCCCAAGCTTGTAGGAGTACTTTGGAGAGTCATCAGTAGCAGGTATGTCTCTCTGCAGCTGGGCCAGAGAGTGCACATCGAGGTGCACAACTGTGTCCTCCAGCTGTTGTCCTTCCTGTGGGCCATGAGCCTTACGCTGCAGCAGAGCAAAGGCAAAGTTAGATGTGAGGTACCTGGCGAAACCCAAACCAGTAACTGGAGCTTTAAGGTTTGTGCCATCTTCCTGGGAAAGGCTAACTCAGATCTGTGCTGATGCAGGCAACTGCCAAACCAATCTGTTGCTTCCACCCCTGCACATACACTCAATGCCACACTGTGCTACCCTTGAGGCAAGCCATAACAACAATTAATGTGACGCTACCTGCACAGCTTGCTGCGTAGCTATGAAACTTCCAGGCCATTAAAACTCAGAGGAGCGAGACCTTGATTTGATTACTGTACAGGGCAGGCAGTACAAGTCTTTCAGCACTGCAGAACTTGAGGAGATTATGTAAACTCTTCACAGTTCACATGCTGTTTGGGCTGTCCAAGCTGGCTCTGTTTTTGGGGCTCCTGGACTGCATCACTACCAGAGTTTGCTCATAACATATGCAATTCTGTGACAACCTTAATTCCTCCATACAACACTGATACTGGTCTGAAAAGAATCACCAGCAAACTCTTCTCAGTTCTACAACCAGAGGTAAGGGCAGTGGGACCCAGCTGCTGCTTCAGACTCACTTCCCCTTCAGGGAAAAGGCACATGGCCCTGTGGTGCATCTGAGAAGCCTCAGGAATTCTACCACAGTGCTCACATGAGAGGGCAGGCTTTGAACTATCCTCATGAAGAGAGTCTCTCTTACCTTAGCATCCTCTAGAACAAGTTCATTAAAAGCAGCTGAATCCAAACGGATACCCTTTTCTTCAAGCATCAAGTCAATCAGATCCAGGGGGAACCCCAAATTCCCATAGAGAGACCAGGCTACTTCAGCTGTAGGAGAAAAAATGAAAGATGTGAACTACAAATGAGCATGGGAAATAAAGATGCAGCACATCAAAGCAGGCAGCTGCTCTGACTGGGCCCTGAGTGCCTCCTTTTGGCTGTGTCTAGTAAGAACCCAGTTAATCAACAAAGCAGCAACTGGAGTTTCTAACTTTCCCAGTGCCTAGTCTGTTGTGAGAATGATGTAATAGGAAACAACTGCAGTTTGGAGAAAGGAGCAATATCTGCTTTTAAATTTGACACTGGAGTGCCCAGGGCGAGAGTCATCCAGAAAAATTAATGGAAGAGGTAGCTACAGTTTTGACTGCAAAACTTGTAGTGACCAAGATCAAGCCATCCTTAAGCACAACTCTGTCTGAGTTAGGAGACTCACCTGGGAAATCTGTGGAAGGCTTCATCTGCTGCACTGTCCGCTCAATGATGTGCCTCCCACGCTCAAGGGAGGACAGAAAAGCAACTTCATTCTCATTGATGATATCCATAACCTGCCCAAAGAACAGCAGGGTTAGCCACAACACTTGCGGTAGTTCTCCTCTCAGCTCAGCTCAGCCTTGCCACCTCTGGGTTCACTGCTAGTCAGCTCAAAGTAATCAAGTAGATGTCTAACGAATGCTCTTCCTGCTTGAACCAGCATCCATCATTACGTGGCTCCAATACACCGTTAAACAGTACCAAAGTCATTGTTCCTCCTATCATCCCTGATAAGAAAATACTGACCATCCACCTGGGAAGAGCTGGATGCTGACAAATGTTCCTTGTTATACATTTGTTATCTGTGACCCAATTAAAATTGCATGGCTGAAACAGAGACAGAAATTGCCTTTCACAGCTGCTGTCAGCAGAAGCAAGCAGGGACTAGCCTTAAATCCCTAAGCCACTTTGGACAAAGGGTACCCACGCTAGAACAGACTGTACTTGCATTCAACAAAATAGCTGCCCTAGCTTTTTCAGAGCAACAGCTGCCTTTTATCAGAACAAGGAGTCCCTGCTAATGATCTAATAGAGCTCCCACAACAAAGTCTGCCAAAGATACTTCTCGTGCCCAGACAGTGCCCACGATGCAGACAAGCTCCCAACACATCCCAGCCTATACATGAGAACTCTGCTATGGAATAGGCTATGCAAAATCCTCCAGCTAAGACCTGTGAAAGAGCTGGCTTCTGCCTCTGAAATCAGTGCCTCACAAAGTCCACGAGGGGGAAGCTTCTTTCCAGGGGCTTCTGCATTGCTTACCTGGTCTGCATTCTTCCTCAGCTCTGGATAGGCATCTCCCTGAAGAGTGAGTATCAGTTAGAGATAACACCATCCTCAGCAGCTTCCTTGGGGAAATCTCAAAGAATGTCACAAGCATTACAGAGGTCCTTCATGAAGGTGAGTCTGAAGGGAGCCCTAGTGCCTCAGGGACAGTATCACAGCGAGAAAGTCATGCCCATACTTATAGCTGCTGTCTCCTGGCTATCTCCCCATGACCCTACTCAGCTAAGCCGTGCACAGCACTTGTGTGGGAAACACATCAGTTCACACTGGGAAGAAAGCACTGTCATTTAGGTTGTTGTTAGTAATCATGGGGACCAACTTCAGAAAGCTTTAAGCAGATATGACAGCTTGGAAGCTACTGCCCTCAGGAAACAAGCCTGTACTTGCATATATTTATGCTTACTTGGGCTGACTGTATCATTAGTCACAATAGCAGTCCCTCATCACAAATGATCCACAGACAAGAGGTGTTTACTGTTGCAATGCACAGCACCAGATGTACCCTCTTGGAACTCATTTCTGTCCAAGATTGGCTCCTGACAGCATACAGTATAGGGACATGGAGCTGAAGAGAACGGGTGAAACCTGTCTTCCCTAAAGCAGTAATTTTCACTCACCAGCACTTCCACTACAGTAGGCACGAGGGAGGCCAAGAGCCCATGTGGAGCGTGAAGGACTTCAGAACAAAAGCGAACAGCCCTGCGCAGAATCCGACGCAGCACCAGTCTGAAAGCAGGGCAGAATTCCCCAAGCAGTATGTGAGCACCCCTGCCCACAATCCAGCACACCCCAAAAGCAACCCCTCTTTGGCCTGATCTAATTGCCAAAAGTTGGCTGCTCCATATACTCTGCACCTAATCCAAGGTTGAGATGCAGATCTGAACCTCTTTCAGGCTCCCACCTTCCTGTCACATACTCTGCATCTTCAGTCTACATTAGCACCAATCCCCTAGCTCACATTTCCTTCTGGACCTAATTCCTTCCACTGTGCTGTTTCCATTTATCCTTACTCTGCTCCAGAGAGGCCTGGGTAGATGCCATCAGTGATGCACACACACAAGGTCCGCACATGATCTGCCACCACACGATAGGCCATATCCACACGGCCAACATCAGCATTCCCAACCAGACCTTGGTATCTGGGCCCCCCACAGCCCTAAAAGAAAGTGAGGAGATGACAGATCAGCAGCAGGGAACGGCTGCAGAAGGGAAAGTTCCAATGCAACATGCAGCCAGCTATACTTGACATCATGCTTCTCAACTACTCGGTGAATCTAAGATAAATTCATTAAACCCTTCCAGAACATTACAGACCAAAAGCTTGGTACCTAAGACATGTCAGCCAAAGTCCTGTCCCTAGGGAATCTAAGACACTTTCAATTAAAAATGGATCATCAGTGCTGCTGTATTAGTGGACTTCCAGTGAGGAATTCACCCTGAGCTCTCCTTGGTGCTGTCTGGGGCCTCACCAGACATACCTCCTGCCTTAAGAAATACTGCACAACAGTGAGTATTAAGAAGCCAAGGCTGTAGTATGGCACCAGGCAGACAACCTGCTCCAGAAGAGCTTTCACTTAGCTGCGACTCTGAACAGGATCACCTTGTGAATGGCATCCAAGATGGGACTGAAGAGATCTGTGTCGTAGTTGGAGCGTTTGTTCTGCAGAACGGACACCAGCCTTTCTAAGCCCATTCCTGTATCCACATGGTGCTGAGGCAAGGGAAGCAAATTCCCCTCCACCTCTCTGTCAGCAAGTTAGGAAAAATAAAAGGCAGAAGAAAAGCATTGGTCATTTCTGGGCAAAGAAAAGATGTACTTAAGTTGCAAAGAATGGGAGAGTGACAGGGGATGGAGACAGCAGGTAATCCAACAGATGATCGCTCAGGGACAAAACTAAGAGCAGCCTGCCTTGGCACTGTCAGGTAGCCAGGCTCTGTCATCAGATCATCAGGATATACTGCAACATAAGGAAAAAGGGTTTCCCTAAACAGCAGTCCAAAGCTGCCTTCTCACCCAGTGTTTCTCTACACTGCTGCAGACCTGGAGAGACCTCTGAGATGCAGCAGTGAGGGAGGGGAGACGGAATGAGTTGAAGGAGGACTGGACAAACAAAGCAAAGAGGAATCTCGAGTCCCAGTGGACACGTCTTCCCAGCTTTCCCCTTGCTCCTCTACTGCCACCTCCTGGAAAGCAGTGAGGTGTCCAAAGGTATACATGTACAATTCAGATGGCATTTAACAGGGAAAGGCTTTGGAGATCAGAGATGTCTGGTACCTGCTATACTGCATGAAGACCAGGTTCCAGATCTCCACTACATCAGGGCTGCCCTGATTCACCAGTGCTGAAGCATTTCTTCCACCACCCACATAGTCATAGTGGATCTCTGTGCAAGGACCGCAGGGACCTGTGTCACCCATCTCCCAGAAGTTGTCCTTCATTGGGAAAGGAAGCACGTGGCTGGCAGGCACTCTGGAAAGGCAAACAACAGAGGTGGCAGGGTTGGTACGTGCACACAAAGCACAAATAAGACTATACTGCAGGGAAAGTTGAAAGGATAGATCCTTCCTGACTACTACAAACTCAGTATCCAAACGCACTGGGACTTGTTTGCTTCTGTTCACATAGAATTAGCCTCCTTAGCAGCAAAAATCTAGACCAAACCAGACAGGACCCTCGTCACTGCTCAGAATAGACAGCAAAACAAGCCTGGTTCCTGTTGATGGAGATGTGTCACTGGGTTGGTGAAGTCACTCTTCTCCTTGGAAAGAATTGTACCAGAGCCAAGACATGAGGAAAACAACTGACCATTACAAATAGCACACAGCTGGCTGCCTTGGGCCCAAAGTTCAGATACAGCCTAGAACAAGTTCCCAAATTGCAGTGGCTTTATCTTCTCGTTAAAGCAGCAATTACTAGCAGAATGCAGACTGCACAACTCCCTCTGGAGAGGAAGAAATGGACTGCGGTCATCCTTTGCACACTGCATCCAAGTTAGATAGCCTGAGGCATACAGGCACAGACCAACCGCACCTGAACAGCAGCTTAAAGGTAAAATGATCCAGAAGATGAAGAGTCCAACTTTTAGTAACCCAAACAATAAAGGAACTAGATGAGTTTAAAACACAGTTTTTGGCTCCCACATCCGATTTCCATCAATTAAAGAGCAAGTGAGAGACTATGGAGAATGGGATGTCAGTATCTGCTGCTTAGAGCCCCTTCTCTAGCATGCTTACCCCAAGCTGAGCCACACATCCCTGCACTCCTCATCTGCACTCAGCCCCAGTGAAGAGTCTCCGCCAAAATACGTGACATAGAGACGATCCTTTGGGATCTTGTAGACCTCTGTCAGGAGCTCCCAGGCCATGCTACACGCCTCGTCCTGAGCAGACAGGAACACAAAGGAAGCACATGAATACATAAAGGAGCGAGACAAGATGGTTCTTCAGAATGACAGACACCAAAGGAGCACGTTCTAGCTCTCTGTGAGCACTTGCCGTGATTCAGCACAGCAGCTGACACCTCAGCTTCATGCCACAGAATTTGGAGCTGTAGTACCCATGAGAGTGCAGTGTTGGTATCACAGCACTGCCAGGATGCTCTAAAAAAAGGAGGCCTGCATGCTCCCTGGGTGAGGACTTGCTCTTGCCACCTCACCTTGAAGTAATCCCCGAAGGACCAGTTCCCCAGCATCTCGAAGAAGGTGTGGTGGTAGGTGTCGCGGCCCACGTCCTCCAGGTCATTGTGCTTACCCCCAGCACGCACGCACTTCTGGCTGTTCACTACCCGCCGCTGCTGCGCCAGCTCGCTGCGGGGATGCACCGTGCCCAGGAAAATGGGCTTGAACTAGAGAGCGTGAGACAGAGACACGTACTATTGCCGGCCGCTACCCGGGCCTGAGTTCCCGAAACAAATGCAGGGAGGGAATCCGGGCAGCGGGGGTTGGAAGGGCCGGGCCCGCACCTGGTTCATGCCCGAATTGACGAAGAGGAGGCTCGGGTCGCCGCGGGGCCGCACGGGGGCGGAGGGCAGGCGGCGATGACCGTGCTTCTCCTCGAAGAAGCGGAGGAAGGCGGCGCGGATCTGCCCCGCGGGCGGGCAGGCGGCCCCGCGGCGGGGACAGCAGGGCCACGGCCGGAGAGCCGCGAAAAGCGGGAGGCCGAGCGGGCGGACCGCCGCCATGTTGGCCGAGGGCGGAAGTCGGCACGGCGACTTCCGGAAGAGACGGGGGCCGACGGGACGGCGGAGGAGCGCTGGGAGCTCACCCGCTGCGGGGCGGGCGGCATGGCGGCGCGCGGGGCATCGCGGCCCGTCTGGTGCCTGCGGCGGGTCGGGGCGGGCGGCGGCTGGCTGCTGCTGGAGGCCGGCACCCAGGTCAGCGGGCCGCGGGGCGGTGGCCCTTCTGTGGTGGGGTGTGGTGGGGTGGGGGGGGGAAGGCCTCCTAGAGCGGGCGTGGAGGAGAGCAGTGCTGATACAAGGGGAAAAGCCGAGGCCGGACCGGCTTCGTTCATCACCGGTAACACGGGGGGAGGGGGTGCGATCGGGATCTGAAACGTAAGTGCCTGCTCGCCTCGCTGGTGTGGTCCTTAATGTCAGCTCATGTCTACACAGAATCTGTGTGTGATCCTGTAGCATGAGGGCAAAAAAGCCTGACTTACCGGGATCAGCACTACACGACGTATTCGATTCTTGTGCCTAAGTTACTTGGGTCGTGCTTTGCATCTGCTTCAGTTATATCTCAGCAGGGCATAGGGATCAGCGTTCTCGGTGGGTTTGTGTGCACACCCCCCGGCTCCATACTCAGCAACAGGTGCACATTAGGGAATGTGCCAGCCTTGCAGCACAGACTCCATGAGTTGCATGGAGAATCTCCCTGAGGTGAAGTGCTCTTTGCTGCAGCACTGTGCTGCGTGGTAATCTCTCACAGGAGAGAGAGAGAGAGTGGAGCTGTGCCTTAAATGGTGGCCTGCAGTTAGATCAGATTTAACAAGTACTATGAAACCGTGCTGTGACCTTATGCCTGCTTCTTGCAGAGGATGCTGTTGGATTCTAAACAGATGATTTAGATTACTTTCAGACTGGTGATGAACAGCACGATAGCTTAGGTATCATGCTTGAAGGGATCAATTGCTGACAGTTTCTTGCACTATTTTTGTCCTGTGTCTTTCCTGTTTACTGATAGTTCTGCAGATGCTGTTAGCGAAAGAAGAGGGTGAGAAATAATTTTAAGACCCATCCTATCGCAGTGGTTTGAAGAGATGCTGTTTAGTTAGGATGTGAATGAAGTATGGCATGGATAAAGTGAGAGCTGCTTTGGGCAGCTTTGCTGCTGGGAAAATTTTCTGTGAAACCAAGGCTGTAACCTAGCTCGAAGCAATCACATTTTTATCAATGGGGGAGGAAGAGAGTGCTTCAAATTTCACTTACTCCCAAATTTAAAGCGGAACAAACAAAAAGCCACCTGACAACACAAAACTGCATACTATCCTGAACTCTTGGGAAATAATCCTAAGATGCTAATCATGGTAGATTTCTGCGGTACTTATGTTCAGTTCACTTGGTTTTTATTTACCATCTTGCTGATTTTTTTGTTTCAACTGCTTTATTTTTAGGTAACTGTTGGCCGGGGTTTAGATCTAATGTACCAGCTGGTGTCAAAAACCTGTCCCTTGATGATTTCTCGTAAGCACTGTGTCTTCCAGCAAAATGCAGAAGGGCAGTGGACTGTTAAGGATAATAAGGTACAGAGACTGACCAAAGACCTTTTGCTCTTAGTTTTACTGTAGACGATGACCTGTTTGGGATCAAACAGCACGTGATCTTTGATTATAGTATGGTATAAGTGTGATGGGAGGTCCGTGGAAGCACATCGTGTCTGTTGTGCCCTTGTAGCAGGAAGCTTTGGTCTGCTGCAGTTGGGATGCAGGCCTTATTGCTTCCTGTATGTGGGCTTGTCCCTTGGTCTAGCATTTTCAGGCAGTTACAGTCTTCACAGACTGCAAAGTGCTCTGTGTAGCTTGCTTTGTGTTCCTCTAATTTAAAATAAATAAAAACTTGGATAGCATTCAAGAAGATTATGTTCTTAAACTGCTAAGAAAAGGATACACTGATGCCACAGTGACAAAATTGCTTTGATTATAACGAACTACAGTAGGAATCTGTTGTTAGAAAAAAGCATGCTTTGCATTATCTTCAAATGTATTCTGCTTAAAATCCTCCTCAGCTGATTAGAATGTAGAAAAAGTGTTGAGATCACAGTCTTCAGCTAGGTCTGCCTTTTTCAGTGGTGATCTGTTTTCCTTTTTAATCGTGAACTCTGCACTTTCTCAATCGTGCTGAAAGCTGTAGAATCAGTAACTTGCCTTAAAATAGCACCAGTACAGCAAAAGGCGTTCAATACTTCATACGGTCTTGAAGGATTTTTAGGTCAACAGCAGATTAGCCAAAAAGGAAGGGAGTGCCTGCTGTTAAAATTATTCTTAAACAAGGCTGTAATGCAGTGATTGTGTAGTCTTGAGATTTTACAGTGTTTTAATGATTGGAAATATCTGTGGTAGCTTAGCTATTTATACCTTTATGTTATCACTGCTACCATTTTTGTGAAGTTGTTTTGTTGAATCTCTTTGGGCTATGCCAGTTGTTCATGATTCTGCAGTTCATCTTGAGCACAGCTCTATTTTTCTGTTCTTGAAAACTATTTATTGAGCTAGTGCCTAATTAAAAGACAAACAAATAACAACACACAGCCTTTTCTAATTGGAACATCATCTCTTGAAGAAGCTTTCCCTTGTCTATATTTTCCTTGTATTTATGAGGACTCTCATTTTTCTTCTTCATTAGGCAGTGTAAGCTGTGCTCATTTTTCTTTTCTAGTTTCTTCTTGGATTTCAGGTGACATTGTTAAGAATAATTACTGCAACGTTCTTTGTTCTTGTCAATGATATATTGCAGAATTTTTCAGTTGACTAATTCTTTTTCCTCTGAAGCTTTTGGGTAGTTTCTTTCCCTTAGGCTTCATTCTTTTTCATATGCACAAGTGCATATATTAATTATGTTCTTGGTGTTTGTACATAAAAACCTGAAATGTGGTAATAATAAAATAAATAATGTAATGCACTGACTGTCATAAGTGAGGCACCGAGCCATTAAGTTGGCTATTACAAGCTTTATTTAAAGGGGTGGCCTGTTCTGTCTGCAATACTGCAGAGACTGGATATGTTTACTGTTGCCAGAAATAACTTGCAGATGACTTTGTAACTGTATATTGAATCTTGCTGATTCTTTGTTTATATTCAGAGTCTAAATGGAGTTTGGCTTAATAAACAGCGCCTGGATCCTTCAAAAACCTACCCTATAGCAGAAGGAGACCGTATCCAGTTGGGAGTGCCTTTGGAAAACAGAGAGACTGCTGAATATGAGTATGAAGTAATTAAAGAGGAGTGGGAGAAAATCAGACCCTTTTTAGCCCAAAGGAGTGACCTGGGGAAAGTTAAGAGCTCAAGATCTAAACGTAAATTTACTTTGGAGGAATCGGAGACATCTGGATCAGAAGGCCCTTCCAATTCCAGATCCAAAAGGGACAGAGTGTCATGTGACGGTGAACCTTTGAGTAATCCATTGGGAAGAGTAGGAGAGGCAAAACAGTTGACTGACAAGAAGGATGTCAAGCTGACCTCTTCTGGATCAAGTGAGGACGATGGTGATCCAGTGCACGGTAGCCCTGATAGCGCTGCGAAAGCTGTGTCTGTTGCTCACAAGGACCAGAAACAGTCTGCTCTTTCTCAGTCATGGACTGGCCTGGAAAAGCTGAGGAAAACTCTCATAGATATAAAGAAATTAAAAGTCAAAGTGCAGGAGAAACAGACAGCAGTTCTGAATGTGAAGCAGAAGCGCAGGAAGGCTGCTCAGAAGACAATCCTAGCAATGGAAAAGGAGCTGCAAGAGTTGCAGGACAAACTGTGCACAGAGCAAGTGCAGCATCAGCAGCAGGTGGAAGAGCTGGAGAGAACGTTCTCTAAAGAGCAGCAGAAGCTAGAGGTATGATGGTGCTAATCGTTTTGGACTGTGTGTTTTGAGCTTTTTTTTAATTACAAAATTAAAACTCTTTGATTCTATATAGTTACAAAGAGGCCATGTTAAAAAGTATTCAGGTTAAGTGGCAGTTCTTTCTAGTATACAGCTGTTCCTGGGTGAATGCTGAATTCATGTGAAGAATCCATTTCCTTTTTGAGCAAGTGCTTCATTTTTTGCCTTTCTCTTTTAACTCAGAGCTTGAGGAAGGAGGGTTTTTTGATGGTTTTTTTTTTTTTTTTTTTTAACATGAGAAAAATAGTCTCTTCTTGCTATCACAAGTGCCTTTGAGCAGTATGTGTGTGCTGATAACTTTTTTTAGATAGGAAGTTACAAGTCTATATTCCTGTTCGGGTTTATGTGAAATCTGGTTTAAAGTATGTAAGAATTCACGTGGGATTTACTTTCTTGACTTACCAGTTACTTCCTTTAAGGTCTGCTGCTAAAGGCAAGATAACTGTATTAGAAGTACAGGAGGTTTGAGTTGTGTGCTTAGGATAAAGGGAAGTTCACCTGAAGCTGTAGCTCTGTCTGACCTATTTAAACGTGTTCAAAGCTACAGCTGCAGGTTTTTTTTTTCTCATGTGTAAGCTATTGCTGGCTTCCTGGCTTCTGTGAACATTGCAGAGTCTTTGGAGCTAGAGTAACATGGAATTGTTCCAAGTATGGAACTGTAAATGATACATTCATTTTAGCTCTTTACAGTAAATGAGCTGTAATTTCAGTAGTACGCATGAATTGCTACAGTGGACCTTCTCAGGTTTTGCTGAAAGTAAGTATTGTTTCTTTAAGCATATCCTCTAAAGTTAATGTACACAACTGTTCTTTTCATTCCTGTGTTATTTTCAATTCTTTTTTTCTTCCTCCAATAATTTTCTTACTGCAAAAATGTCTATAGTTTTGGTGTTTGGTTTTTTTCAGGGAGTAAAATGGCAAGATGGGGAAGAAAATCTGAAGGAGCAGTTGGCCCAGGTTCTGCAAGAGGCAAGTAATTAAGTCTACTTGGTCTAACTATGTAACTCATATACTTAAATCTCAGTGCTGTGGCCTCTTGGTAGAAGACTAGGACTGTGCCTGAAGTGCATTTTGAGTGGTCTTCATCTTCTACAGACCAAATCACTGTTAGAAAGTGATAGGCCTCCCTTTCTGGGAGCTGCTATTTGCCAGCAGATAACATGAGAATGTGTTTTTAGAAAGCATTAAGTAGCTGTAGTGATTCTACTCGAATCTGGTTCGTATGCTGGTGGACTTTTTTTGAGGTCTGTCCTCTGGTTATCTGTGTTTGGAAAGTTGCTTTGGTAGCTTTAAGCCACGGGAATTAGTCTTGGTTAAGAATGTTCATGAAAGAGATTGTCACATGCTTAGGTTTTCTTTCAGAAAGAAACCCTAGGCCTTTCCTTTTGAAAGGCTAATCTAAAAAGGAAAGATTCAGCCAGCCCTTCTGTGTATGCTGACAAGCTTTCATGATACTTGTGTGTCAAATGCCTCTTGATGCTCTAACGTGGTGGGTACACTCAAGGTAGTGAACAGAAAACCAAACTTGAATGTAAAGTAAATTACAGATGTTGCCAAACAAGTGGAGTCATCAGGTTGAATTTTAGCGTGCCTTTCAAAATGGAGTGCCCTGTTAAGACGGGCTTTGAAAGTGGGATGAAATCCTGCAGTCACTTATTCAGTGATACTGGAAGGTGACTGGAGTAGTATGTTGAATTTTCTTTACGCACTCACGTGCTACTGCACACCATACCATAGGCTCAATTTTTGTTTTGAAATGTTTATAATCAGAGTAGATGAGCAAAGATGTAAGAACACATGCATCCAGAATGCTGCAGCAGCAGCTGGAGTCATTGATTTTATGATTGTGGAGTGGTGCCTGGAATTTGCTGTGTCTGGGTAGAACATTCATATGCTGTAATAACAGCCCAAAGCCTTTTGAGTGTTGGTTGCTTGTGCAGATGTTTCTCTTGGTTATGAAGTGGTTGTTTGCTACTACTTTGCAGTTTTTATTCAGTGAAGTAGCTGGGAAGAATCAGCAGAAGTCCAGCTAATTACTGAAAGCTTTGATGTTCTAGTTTTGTTTGTTTTCCACCAACTCATATAAAGCTTATTCATAATTATTATAAAATATAACAAGAACTCTTGTGAACAGCCTTTCTTGTTGTCTCTTTTGCATGACCTATGTCAGTCCTGCCTATCATTTCTGGTAGAACCCAATATTGTGTACGTTCCAACTCCAATTAGAGTCGTAGTACTCAGAATACAGCTGCTTAGATTATCCATAGTGAGCTTCAGTAGTTGGAGTAAGTTCTGTTCAGAGATGTTCCTATCCTTGTGTCTGGTGTGCAGGTTTGTTTGGCTGTGACATGGCTGTGCCTCATGCATGTCACTTCTTGTCAGATTTTAATTTTTACTACCATGTCCTGTAGTGAGTTTTATTATGATCAACGTATGCTGTAGACTTCAGGCCTTTTTTTTTTTTTTTCTCCTCATTCACTATTGTATGGCATGTATATCTTGTTTAATGCTGCTTGTTTTTATCTCGTAAAACTACAAGAGTTTGCATGTCATTTGTGTCACTGCAAGAAGGGGGCTGTCTAATGATAGATGAGAGAGTAAACTGCGAGAGGAACTGAAAAGTATCATGCTGCTGGGAAGGGCATAAATAACTGACACTGCATTGCAATACTAGGTTCAGGGTAAACTGCCTTCACTTAACACTCCAGCTCATATGGACAAGTCTTGCTCTTTTAGGAGCAGAGGGGAGAAATGACATCATGATTAGAGCTATGTATATTTAATAGGGTAGCTTATAATAACACTCTTATTTTTGGGATGGTATCATTACAGCATCATGCTCTGATGGAAGAACTGAGCCGTAGTAAAAAAGATTATGAGGAGATAATTCGAGCCAAGAATAAAGAGCTGGAGGAAACCAAGGTAAGGAATAAAACCAAGCTCTCCATAAGTGAAATATGATAAGCTGTGGCAAAATAAGTGGTTTATTTAACATTTGCTTTAACTGTGTGTTGCCTTCTGTGGTGAAAAGCTCTTGTATTCTGATCTGGCAGCTGATTCACATTTCCAGAACTGGCATGGAAGTATGCAAGAGTTGAGGGTGAGAGTAGGGATCATCAGTAGGTATACTTTTTGCCTGGTTTATGAAGTAGTATTAAGAAGTTATTACCAGATCTTTCCCTGTCAAACAGGAAGCACGGGAAGCCTGAACATGTGCAGGAGAAGCAAACCCATTTTGTTCTTCCATTTTTTATTTTTATTTTTTAAGTGTATTGGAAAACTGATTGCTTCATTTTCAGTTTGTGTGGACTCGAGTGAAACTGTAGTGTGTTCCAGCCTCTGTCAAGATGATGAGTGGAAGATAACTAAAGGGATCTTGTACTGTGTTCTACCCTTGGAAATTATGATGTTTCATGCCTCTGGCTATTTGCTTTGCCTAATTTAACCATAAACAACAAAATGTGTTGGTCAGTTAAATGCAAGTAAATGTTTCAAATTCTCATATTTACTTTTCTAATATTTGAGGTATTTTGTTTTGCTCTTTACATCAGACATCAAACCATTCTGTTAACTTAATCTAAACTCACGCCAAGAAGAGGTTAAAAGAGATTTTGAGAAGATCGATCTGGTTGATAGTTTCTTTAGGCAGAAAGGGACTTCAGTAATGGCTGTTCTTTCTTGCATGCACTCTATAATGGACTGGAATATTCCCAGTACTGCTGTAACTACAAAGAGGAGGGAGGTTACAAGTTTGGGTACATAACAAACGGGGACTTGATGTGGAAGAAGTTAAAGCTGGATAATCTTCTGCTTGTGTTACCTCCCTCTACAAGTGCAACTCCCACCTTTATTGTTGTTCATAAGTGACCGTATTTGTTTTTTTTCAACAGGTGGAGAAGGAAAAGGTGAGAGCCCAAAAAGAAGAAGTGTTGAATCAGATGAATGATGTGTTAGAGAACGAACTGCAGTGCACTATCTGTTCTGAGCACTTCATCGAGGTATGTTTAAGCCAGTATGGCTTTGCCAGTAAAGAAGAGTCTTGAAAAGCTTTCTCTAGTTCTGCTAAAGCAATAGTCAAGCTTTTTTTAATTTACTTCTGTAACTTGACCAGCCCAACAGGTGACTTGTGGTAAGGGTTAGTCCAAAAACCTACACTATCTGCTATAAAATTCCTTGGGCAACAAATTCAGCTTTAATGTCTCTCTCTGCATAAATATGAATAGTTAATCCCAAGATGCATTCAGGCTTGCAGGAGTTATTAGTGTTTATACTGGTGTTCTGAGGTGTTGCTGAGAGCCTGCTCAGTCATTCTTTGGTAGAGCTTGCTTTAAGTTGACTGGGGTTGGGCAGCCTCAGCATAAGATGTATGAATAGGTTAGTAAAGGAAGGGAGGTGCAGTGTCTATCAAGTTCTAAACCATTTATGTTGTTCAGATAAATTGTTTTGGGAGAAATAAATTGATTTGAGAAGCTGTAGGCAGATGATGCTTCGAATGCAGACTGTTCATGTTTTGCTAGAATTACAGTTTCTTTAAATTTCCCTTAAATTCCACAGGCAGTCACTCTGAACTGTGCACACAGCTTCTGCTCCTACTGTATTGATGAGTGGACAAAACGCAAAGTGGAGTGCCCTATCTGCAGGCAGGAGATTAAGTCAAAGACACGCTCTCTGGTGCTGGATAACTGCATTGACAGGATGGTAGAAAATCTGGATGTGGAAATGAAAGAGCATCGCCTGACCCTGATCAGAGAGCGGAAAGGTGAGAGGTGGGTGTATGTGGCATGATGAGTACAACCTCTTGTTTCATCTATTTTGTACAGCTTTCTCTGGCACCTATATACTAAGGAGATGCTCAGAACATCTGATGTAGCAGAAGTACTGGAAAATATTCATTATTGATAGAATCAGCAGATTGAGATGGGGAGATGATTTTAAGATATGTTGCATAACTAGCTTCACTGCACAGTAAAATAAAATAAAGACTTTGGAGAAAGACTTCAGTATGGATTTCATAGTCCAGCTGGAAGACTTGACCATCCTAAAAGTCATTCCTGAAGATTTCAAAGAGTTCGTTAAAGAAAAGCAAAACTTAGGCCTTAAAAGATTGACCTTTTTGTTTAAACTGTCAACTACATCATTGCAAAAATTCAGCAGAGCAATGCCTAATGATAAACTCTGAGTTAAGTTTGATGTGCTAGAAGTATGTAGGAATCTCTGAAGGGAGTTTTGGGTATATGTTATATAAACAAGTGCGTGGCTGAAATGGCAGTTGCTCTCCCATACTGATTCTTTAGGCCAAACAGATAAATTCCTTAACACAAAAAATTGTTACAGCTAAAATACTGTGTATGACAAAACAGGCTGTGAGGATAATTCCAGTATGGAGGTATTCCTCTTCTGCTTACCCCTTCCAGTGTTGTTTCTAGAGCTATCGACAGCTGGTATCTAGGTGCTGAAATGTACAACTTCTTGCTACTCCTTACTAAATTTCTCTTGTTTTCCCTTAAATTATTGTCCTGCTTTCCTCCTCATAGATGTGAGTGCATGATCCTTTATTTTGCAGCATGTCAAGCCTTTTTGAAATCCTTCCTAATGAAAGGTGCTTTTGAAATATTTCAGGTTCTCTGTGGTGACGTAGAATGTCATGGCTGAACAGTGTTAGTTCTAACCTGAAATCATCACCTATTTAACTGAGCCAGACATTCCCTCAAGATAGGCTGTGCTGCTCAGAAGTTGTCCAGCATGGCTTCTTGATTTGTTTTCACCTTTGCAGAACTGATACTGCTCTTTTTTAATAAGCACTTCTGCAGAATATGCTGTAGCACTGTTGAAGTGTCTTGTCAGGTGTCTTATGGTGATGAACTTTGGTATAGTGGACACCGGTATAACTCTTAAATGCTCTTTATGCTTTTAAATGCATGGAGGTTTTGATGAGGCCTTAAGAGTCCTGAACAGTCGTTACTTGTTGAAGGCTTCTTACCACATTTTGTTGCATCCTTCTTTCTTACCTGGCAGAGTGTTGTAATAATTAACCACTACCTTTTTGCCAACTTCAGTGTGCCACTGGAAGGATCCACAATATCTTCCTCGCATGTGTATCTTAACATGAAGTGGCATATAGGAAACTTACCAGACAATGTTCTTTTAATGCTGAAAATTGAAGCAAAACAATTCCTGTGCCCTGTAGCTTGAAGGAGCTCTTGTAAACTGTCAGTGAGAGGCTACAAGATTAAAAGAAAAGCAGTTTTTTGGCAGCATTTGAGGTTGCAGGAACTAATACTAATTTTTATATCTGTTTTGAATGCAGAGAAATTGAATGTGCTGGTGAACCCAGCCACGGACAATGACAGCAGTGTCGTTCCTTCCATCTGCTCCATCTTGTCAATCAGTAGTTGTGACAGCGAGGACTCTGAGGAAGATTGTTACTATAATGAAAGCTACTGTGTTATCTGAACAGCTGTTTTGCCTGCACGCTGACCAGAGCAGCCTAATGGAATTTGTTTACTACTGCTGGATGAGTGGACTGGACATCTGGAAGGAGAGATTCTATGAGGAAGCTGGAACTGAAGCTGAGAACTAGCAGCATTTGGAAGAATGACCTTATTTTTTAAGCGAATGTACAGAAGCTTGATCTCAAACAAAACTGGGATTGTGGGAGAACAAACTGCTATTATGCTAGATGGCTGACTTAGAAAACGTAGGTTTCCAAGATCACTTCTGACATAACTCAGTGTGGTGTAAATATTTGAATGCATCACTTCTGAGTGAATGAGATGTGTAAAAGTGTATACCATTTTCCCTTAATTCACCCAGCAGGGAGAATGACAAAAGATATTTGAGAACTTGGTCATTCGCATCAGCTAGCAGGAGAGGTATATTAGAAAAACATACCAACATGGGGTTTTCCTTTCAACTTTCATGTCAGCTGGAGTCATCCTAGGGCTTTCTTGCCACTAAGTTAAAGGGTGGGTTATGGACCACGTCAGCCTTAAGTGTTTAAATATAAAGTAAGCTGCTGGTTTGTTTGTTCAGTTGATGTTACTCATTTTCTATTGGATGGGGATAGAGAAGATTAGATCTTCCAGATTCCTTAGTTTGTGCTCTTTTCATCAGCATCTCTGGTTTGTTCCTTGCACAGAAAGTTTGGAACTGTGAAACAACACATCCAGAAGTTATTAGCAGTGACTTCAGAAATACTTCCAGTTGATGTCAGCAGCAGAGAGGAATCCTGGCCTCTCTAAGTACTACTATTAGTTGAATAAATGAAATCTGCTGTTGACAGGGTAGTTAAGCAGTATCTGTAGGCAACCACAAATAACTATTTAGATCTCGTTTACAAAACACTGCTATTGAGCTGTGGCTTTGCTACCCTCTGAGCTCTTAAATCATCTCTAAGACAAAACAAGTCTTGCCTCATCCTGTCACATCTATGAAAGAATATAAAATTGTCTATGAAAATTCCATTTTCAGTGGCATATGTTTTTGACTTAGCTTTTACATGGGACTGTTCGTTACTGTTAGAGAAGGATGAGGGAAGCCCTCATCTGTAATATTTATTTGGCTGTTTGTACGTACTTTCTTGTTTCTGTGTTTATTTTGCTGAAGAAGGAAATTATATCCACTAGTACATTAGTCTTCCTTGGTGCGAGCACTGAGATAAATGTCTTTCTCCTAGTTATCCTTGAATTTTTTGAGAAGACCCAGATTGTTTCATGCTTCACGTTTTCATTGCTGTAAGTAGTTTGTCTGTTTTAAAATTATTTGACACACTGTATGCAGGAATTGATAAAAGATGTTCTAAGTCTTCAAACCTGTGTTATCAGTGGCTGTCTTACCAGTCATTTAGAACATACAGTTGTATCTCTTATTTTCTCCTACTAAAGGAAGATGCCATTAAAAAGGTGCATGACTGATAATGCTTTCCTAAGAAAGTAGTGTGTTCTGGCTGATGTGAGCAACAGGACTTGAACAAGAAAGAGTTATCTGATGTGCAGACCAGGCAACTTTCTTAAATTCTTAATGTGAGGTTTCTCTGGAGAAGGAGTTATTACATCTGAATTTTCCCCATGTCCTTTTAGTGTTCTAAAATATATGGGCTCTTGAAAATTTCTCTTGTACGTTCATGCTCTCTAGAATGTCTGAGAGGACTGCACAAAACACTAACGAAATACTCTGGCTTTGGAACAGGAGTTCCTGTTGAAGAGAAGTAGGAGGAGAATGTTCTGGTTGCCTAAAACTGTGAATTCTTGTACTGTGTACCTCTTCTGTGTTGCTTTGCTTTTTTCTTTTTTGTTTTATTATTATTTTTTTTATTTTCCCTGTTTCATTTTGCTAAATACATTTATTTTCTTATGTTGGTGTTTACGCATGTTTTAGAAAAGGATGATTCTTCTGGTAACAGTTCTTCGGTATGCTTTGAGAGTGTGCCATTTTCACTAGAATATATTCTTCACGTAGTGAAAGGGGGCACATTACAAATAAAAGTGGTATGCTTGGCCTTTTAAACTGTGACCAGTAAGTGCAACAAGATATGTATGGGTTAATAAACTTTTTCTACTTGTTGATAGGTACCTAAGTTGTAAAGGTTCAAGGAGAGAGGGGAAGCAATAATGCTGTTTGGTGTAGCATTGATAAAAGCAAACCCTCTTAGTTGTGTAAGTTCCTCAAGAAAAGTATTATACAGAGCTGTTGGCTGTCAGTATGGAGGTGAGTTGCAACTATTGAGCTATGATGAAGCTCCAATATCCTATTTGTCAGGAGGAAAACATGCTGATACAGTATTATTTTGATAGAGGACCAGTTAAACTGTAAGTATCTGAAATTTGTGTGTGCTTTTTTGATAGTGCTTCATAAAGAAGCTGTGGTAAGGTAACCTAATCTGAAGTTTTGTTCACAATTCAGTGCCCTTCACAGATGAGCTTTTGGTGGTAAAAAGATTTAAAGAGCAGAAGTTCCTCTTTTTGACCATTTAGCTGGCTACGATCAAGCATGAAGTTTCACACTTCTGTAGTCAGGCTGAAAAGAAACATCTACCACGTAGCTGCACTGCATGGGGTAAGTGAGGTATTACTTAGATGCGTGACTGCACTAGCGTTCTATGCTATGAGAAACTGCAGCACTGCTGCCCCTATAGGGCCGGTTGTGGCAGCGAGCTACCACTGTTTCACGGGGGGTGAAGGCGGGCTGTGAGGAGAGCCGCTCCACTTCCGGCCCAGCGGTTGCCCGCCGAGCGCGCCCCTCAGTGCCGGCGCGGCCGCGCGCTGCGTCACTGGCGTGCGCCGCCGGGCGCGGAAGGACCGGCGGGAGGGGCCGGGGCGGGGGCAGCGGGGAAACGAAAGCGGCGGAGGAGGCGCCGACGCGGGCGCTGCGGAGCCGCAGCCGGGCCTCGGGTGGGCGCCGGAAGGCGGGCGCGTAGCGGCGAGATCGGGCGCAGTGGGGGATTCGGACTCCTTCGTCGGCCCTGAGGTGTGTGGGGAACGGCTTCGGGGGAGCCACGGTGCCGGGGGTGGGAGGGTGAGAGCGCGGCCCCTCGGTGGGGCAGAGCGAGGGGGCTGTGCCGTAGCGCTGCGCAGCGGGGCGGTTTTCGGGTGCTGCTCGTGGGGATGAATAAAGACACGGGTGTTCAGCTGCGCTGTGTGCGTCTGTGGAAGTCAGCGGTGACCTGGGGCGTCTCTTACTGATGCGGCGTTCCTCTGTAGTGTAATAACCGCCGGTAGGGTTGTGTTGGTCTGTGTCGGTAGCGTGAAAGTTCAGCTAGCGCTTCAGGCGTTTCATCTCTTTGCCTGTTTCTTGGCTCTTTTCGTCTGTGGGCCTTCCCAGGTAGGTTCTGTTAACTCAGTCTGAAGCTTCACTTATGTCTTTATGCCAGTTTATCTGCCACATTCAGAAGCTTAATACCTTCCCAGTTCTTCCTGGTGGAAACCACCCCCTGAGTCCCCATTTATTAGAGCTCTCTTACAGAGGTAACGTAGAAAAGCTTTTTGTAATTGGTATTTGTAGAGAAGAGGTCAAGTGTTCTGACTTCTTGCGAGAACCTGATTTCACCCTATGTGTTTTCCATTAGGTTGATCGTATTTCATGTGTGTTTGCATTAAACAGATCTTTGATTCAGAGTAATGCTGTCATATACTTAATTTACTTACGTGCTGGCATCTTGGTTGTCTTCATCAACTAGTGTTTAATAATAAGTAGGTTGCAGAAAGGGATGCAAAGCTAAAGTTGTTAGTAATAAGTGGGCTTCTGGATAGATAGAATTTCTATTTACCTAGACTAACTGTTAAGTAGGTTCAAAAAACCCAATGTTTTACCTGAAGACAGCTTAGGTTGTGAAGTATAATACAGAATAATCCACGAAGTGATCTGTGATGCCATGGCACTGGGATGAGTTTTGTGCCTTACCCTTCAGCATGGAGAGGAATGTTAATCTGTGTAACGTTTACCAAGTTTAATTTTTTTTTAATTTTTTTTTTTTCAGGAAAAATGAAAAGAAGAACTGAGTCTGAATTTAGCAGCCCCCAAAAGAAGCAGAAGCAGAAGGTGGAAGACTTGGGTTTAACTCTTAGTTCTACTTCAGACGATGAAGCTCAACTAAGTAATCATACTACTCAAGGTACAGTTGGAGGTTGTAAGTGTTGCTGTGGGGAACCTAACAAGTAGGAACTGTAGGGCCATGAGGACGGTCAGAGGGCTGGAACAGCCCTCCTGTGAAGAAAGGCTGAAGGAGCTGGGCTTGTTTAGCTTAGATAAAAAAGGGTAGCTTCTTGCATCTTCCCCATGCTTAAAGGGAGCTTATAAACAGGAGGAAGACTTCTTCCATGGTCTGATAGTGATAGGTCAAGGAAGAATGATTTTAAACTAAAAGAGGGGTTATTTAGATTAGATGTTAAATGGAAATTTTTCGCTCAGAGGCACTGGCACAGGCTGCCCAGAGAAACTTTGGATGCCGTATCTCTGGAGACATTCAAGGGCAGGTAATTTGGGCCTCAGAGCAGCCTGATCTGGTGGTTGGCAGCCCTGTTCACAGCAGGGGTTTGGAACTGGGTGACCTTTAAGGCCCCTTCCAACCCAAACTGTGTTTGGCATCCCCTGGTTGATGGCCAGAACTTCAAGACTGTACTTTGTCTTTATCAGAAAACGATGTTTTCTACAACACAAATCTGTTTGGTGGCATTTTTTTTTTTTTTAAACTTTAGAAAAAGATCTCACATAAGCACTTTGGTCAGGGAATTGTATGAATGCAGACATAGAAAATAGACAAGTGCATGGCCAAAAGCTGTAAAATTCTGTTTATGTGTAGACAGCATTAGTCTCTTCCGTCTCAGGAGATATTTTTGTATTGGAAGCTTTCATTAGTGAGGAGTTGTTGCGTGTTGTGCGGTAACAGAGTAATAATAATGATAATGTCTAATATATATATATATATAAAATTGTTAAATAAACATGTGACATTATCACGTTCTCCTGCACTGCAGTGCCATCTCTTTTATTGGATCACTGTGAATGTTTGTAAGTTGTAGAAGTTCAGGTTTATTTGGTTTCGGAAAGAATAACTGTCTCAGAGTTGCCTAAGTCAATTGCCTAGTGTTTTGTTTGCTCCATTCCCCTCTCCCCAAACTGGAGAGTGCTTTCTTACTTGCAGTATGCCAGAGATGAGGAGAGTGCTTTACATAATTGCTGTCCCTGTTGTGGGGTGCTTTAACCTCTTCCAGGATGGTACTTCATATTACTTCATACTCTTTGTACTTCTCCATCTTGGTATTTCTCATGGTAATCAAGTGTTAGTAAGGAAAGGGTGTCAACACAGAAGCAAAAGTGGAAGGGGAGATGCATGAAAGGTGAGTAGTCACAGCTATTTAATTCCTTCTTAGGTGATAAATAAGGAAAGGTAATCTCTGCTGACAGCAGTTATCTTGAGGTAACTTCTACAGTTCAACACCTAGTTGTACAAAGAAGTGTAGAATGAATTCTAGTAGTTAGTGAACAAGAGAGCAAGAGGCAGAGGTCCAATGAAGAGTGTGGCAGTGCTTGTTATGGATTGCTGCTTCAGTGGTCTTTATGACCTGCCCCACAGTACTGACTTTAGTAGGACTGCTGTGGTGCTAGGTAAATTTCTGGAAAGAAATTTGTGCCATTGCTTCATCCTCATTGTTATCAGAGCAAAGGAAAAGGGGAAGTACTCATTGGGTTGTAAGGCCTCCCTCCCTACTCAAGTGGTTCGTAAGGTTGTGTAGCTCTTGATGGGATTACTGAGATGTCTTGGTTGTTTTTTTGTTTGTTTTGTTTTGTGTGTGTTCATTTCTTTTACTTCTCTTGTTTTCAGAGTCTTCCAGTAGCAGCAGTGGGTCTGAGAGTGAGAGTGATGAAAAAAGACTTGTCTTCAACAATGAGTTCAAACAAGACTCTCTCGTGGAGGGTACTTCATCCCGGTACTCAATGTATAACAGTGTCTCCCAAAAGCTTATGGTAAGTCAAAACAGTTTTGGACCAGAGTATTAATATCTGAGGAGAGCAAACTGAAAAGACCAATTTTTTTTCAGAGAATCTGATTCTGGTCTTCATTATAGCAGGGTTCTCTGCTTCTTTGATCTGTCTAGTAAGCAGTTCAGGGAGGCAGAGGGAGCTTTGTTGAAGAGGATTTGTTAAATAAAATAAAAAAAAATGTTCCAGATGATGTAACAGGGCAATGTGAAGAAAAGGATCTTTGAATAAGGCACTTTGCTGAGCTGGGAAAGAGTCCTACCTTGAGCTATTTTGCAAATATGTTTAAGTTAACAAACATTCTGTCAGAAATTCTAGGATTGATGTTAATTCGTTTTGGTCTTGGAAGCTGGCCTGCGTGCCCTTTTAGAATTATTACCTTAACTGCTAATGTGTTTATTTCAAGAACAGCTGCTCCAGTTTATTTAGGGCCAGAAGTTTCTTGGATGTGCGTGGAGTTGTGCACAATAGTAACTGTAACAGCTAAACTGGAATAATCACCAGCCTGCTAGTTACATAGTGCTACTGCAGGGGAGAAAAGAGGTTTAGGAACTTCTAGGGAAATCATGGACTATTTCTCATGTTAGTCGCAAATTTGACAACTTTTTTCAGACTATAAAGGCAATAATAAGCTCTAGAGAAGTGAAGCTTTTCTGAGTCCTTGCTTTTACATGTTTCTTTATGCAAACTCCTTCACTGTGGTATTCGGAGTACCTCATAACTGTGAAAGAATTTCTATTCGTGATAAGAGAATTATAGTCTTGGGGCAACAGGGGATGGTGAGACAATTGTGTATTACTTGAAATGTGAGAGGAAGTCCAGGACTCAAAGGAGGACCAAAGTGGAGTCTTCTGTTTCTTGCTGCATTCTCAGGAGTGGGAGTCAGCTCCACAGTGGTATGCCAGCATGTACTGCCCTTTGCCAAGTCAGAACAGTCTGCTTCTAGAAGCTTGGAAGTGTTAGTTCTTACTAGAAGTAGCAGTGGGGAGGTTCTGCTTTTCCAGGAGATGAATTGCTGCTTGCAAGCTGTATGAAGCAGGAAATTTCAGATATTGCTGAATTAAAAAGCTGACTGTGCTTCTCTGTAAATAAATCCTGTTGCTGATTGATCATTCAGAATCCATCCATGTGTGTTTTTGTAGCTGGGCTGCCGTTTGCTAATTCTAGCACAAGACTGTCTTTTTCTTGGAGGGTGCTCTCTGAATTCAGAAGGCCTTTCTTTTTAAGGTTTCGTAAATTTGAATACAAGGATTGGAGGTCTGGTTAGATGAGTTGGTAGCATTAGATAGGTAAAAGGAGAATAGTTCTTTACTCTATTCATTATCTGTCCTTAGAGCTGTAGTATTACCATAATACCATACTTAGTGTCTGTCACATTTGATGTATATATTTCAAGGACTGATGGCTTGGAGAATTCTAAGCCAGGTAACAAAGGCAGTGGGAAAACACCATGTACCTTTGTATAAGAAACCTGTCTGGTATTACTGTGCTGTTTGTCATATAGATTGAAAATAAGCAATGGTTTTGTTACTTTTCACAGGAGGGAGTTTATGGATAACTTATTCATCCAATTGAAACTTTACTTAAGTCAGTTATTTCCTTTTTGTCTTGTGGATACGTACTGGAGGGAGCGACACTTTCTGCATTCATGCTTTGTTGTTCTATTGTTGCTAAAAAGAATGAAGCTGTTAAAATATCAGTTAACGAACATCTTCCTTTTAGGTGAAGAGGTGGAAGTGTGTTTGAGGATCAGTATGTCTTGCATTCCTTGAATTATAACTGATATACTTGTGATATATGTCACAGCTTGTTTACAATAAATATCACAGTATGTGTTTTTTTTTCTTGCGCCAGCATCTTTTGGTTTATAAACCCACTGAACGCAATGAATGTCTCTGTCTGTTAGAGCATGCTGCTCTAGGCTCTTTTTCCAGGCTCAAATCCACTTGCCTCATTATATTCCCCTTTCTACCTTTGTAGGCCAAGATGGGCTTCCGGGAAGGAGAAGGTTTGGGAAAATATGGCCAAGGTAGGAAGGATATTGTTGAGGCCTCCAATCAGAAGGGGAGGAGAGGCTTTGGGCTAACCCTCAAAGGGTTTGATGGAGAGCTGAATATTGACTGGCAGGATGAGCCAGAGGTAAGTATTTGCTGTTTTGAGTACCTTTCCATTGCTGTGTTTAGGATTTGCCCTTTGGGAATGTTTTTTGGGTGCTGACATACTACAACTGTCAGGTGCCTCAGCTGGGTAGACCCAGACCCTGTTTTGTTCAGGGATAGTGGGTTCTCTGGCACCAAATCAGTTGCAGGTGGATTGTTGCTGTGATCTGTATGATTTGTTCCTGAATTTGTAGTAGTGAATGTGATGGAAAACTGTTACCAAGCTGTTTTATTTTGTTCTGTGTGTCACTGTTTTTAATACTCAGATAGGTGATGTTTTTAAAGTATCTTATTTTGTGTTTGTGTAGTGATCCTCAAAATAATGCTGAGATGTGCCATTCCTGTGTCTTGTCAAGCTCCTCAGCAGGGAAGAAAATTGAAATAGATGCTGTCAGGAATGTAAAGCTTGGTTCTCATACTATTAGATGTGGAACAGTTGCTATATGTTTGTATGCAATAACAAACAAACAAAAAGACAACAAAAAATGACAGCATGGAATCCTAGGGATTGTAGGAGCTGGAGAGCAGCACAAAGGCCCCAGCCACTGTTAGTCAAGGGCAATGGTGCTATCAAATCATTTGTGCTGCACTCGATTGTACTTTGCTCTCCTTTCTTTGGTCTGTTTTCAGTAATCAGAAATAATACCAGAGGTTGTTCCTTTAGAATGAGGAATTTGAAGTGTTTTCTGTAGGTTCATTGCTTTAAGGGTCATTCTTCACCGTGTTTCTGCATCCTGCAGCAATTAGATGTTATTTATCATTATTGGATATCCCTTGTGGATGATGTTGTTATAACATAAGAAGGTAAGCAGATGCGACAGACTGTGAAGAAGTGGCATCGCTATGAATTTTACTGCCAAAACAATTCCTTCTCTAGGTTATTCAAAATATTTAAGCCTTGAGCTGAAGTCTTGAAATTGAGGGAACTGGAACTCTTCCAGTTCAGAGAGAACTGTAGAAACAGATGTGTTAAACACCACAAGCATTTTTTCTGTCAAATGTCTCTTGACCTTGAGAATGCTAGGCTTTACCTTTATTGATATTTACAGGTGAGAGGAAAGTGGTCTGTGGTCTTTTTGTTGTTGTTTTGCTTTTATCCAAAGAAATGAACCATGTTTTAGGCAAGGAAAAAAAAGCAAAACAACCTGCACAGTTGTCCCACATGTCATGGCTTCACCCCTTATGGTAGGATTGGGAGGCAAACTTTTGGGAAACAGTTTGTTATATTTTTCTAGCAAAAACTTTCTTGACTCTTCCCGTGTCTTGTGTTTGCAGCCTAGTGCCTATGAGGAGGTGGTCTGGTGCCTTGAATGTACCACTGAAATCCCTGATGCCCAGGAGCTGAAGGAGTGGATGACTGTGGGAAAGGTAGTATTTTAGATCCTGGTACTTAGCCTCAGCCTCTTACACGCTACAACTACTACACTCTTGTCACTTTGGTGGCCCATTTGCTGGGCTTGCTATAGTACATCAGCATCTGTCTTGTTCCTGAGCAGTGCTAGACTGGATGCAGTATTTCATGTGTGGTTGTAAGATACCAAATAAGAGAGAGTAGTACCTCTGGTTGTCCTCTTGCTAATAACACCTAGTATGTGGTTGACAGGCTTAATCTGTCACAAGTTCATGCTGCATTCTGAAACAACTCATGTTGTGTTCTCATCCTGCTGCAGAGGAAGATGGTGATTGAAGATGAAACAGAGTTCTGCAATGAAGAGCTTTTACTCAATGTCCTGCGGTGCAAGGTGAGTCCCCTTTCTTCAGGAGGAATTGAAGTTTTGTGGAAGCAAGTTGAATAAATAATTGAACGAGTTTGTGTAATCTACTTTGTTAATCAGCTGGAGCTCGACACATCCTCTTACATCTCTGCTACTGCTGTGACCTGGAATTTTTGTTGCTACTGTCTGTTCAATGACCTGTTTTACACCTCAGCCTTCAAAGAGATGAATAAAAACAGTGGTGTCCATTTCTTAGTCAGTTCAACTAAAAGATTGTATTGCTTGAATGAACTGAACTTGCTTTCTTGTGTTCTGTATTTGCTTCTGGATTTGATCACGCCCTTATGAATTTCAGTGTGTATGTATGTATGTGTGACAGAAGTGCTTTTACCTGTGACTGCTTTTGGGATAGCTTCCATATTATCAGGCTGATAATTATCAGACGTTCTTCACTGTCACTGAATTTGTGTAAGAATTGTCCCTGTTCATTGCAGGGGAGTTGGACTAGATGGCCCTCGGAGGTCCCTTCCAACTCTAAGGGTTCTGATTCTATATTGGTGGAAAGATCCTGTACTGATGAATCAATAGCATAGGCTGCTAAGCATCCTATCCTCGTGCTTCTCTCTCCTTACATTTAATATCCATTCCTCAAGCCTACATCAAGTCTGCATTAATTTGGTTTCTGTTTGTGCAGAGTGTATTTGATGAGCTGGATGGAGAAGAAATGCGCAGAGCTCGAACAAGATCGAACCCCTATGAGATGATCCGTGGAGTCTTCTTTCTGAACAGGTCTGTAGCACTTGTGGTTATGTAGGTCTTCTCCCCGTTATGTCTGCTTTCAGTTGAGGAAGCCAAGGTTGAAACTCATAGCACCCTGTTTTTTGTGTTCACAGAGCTGCAATGAAGATGGCAAATATGGACCATGTCTTTGACTACATGTTTACAAACCCTAAGGACTTTGAGGGGGTGAGGGCCTCTTTAACTTTCAAAGCAGTGCTTTCTTGGGATGGAGAAACTGGGGAAAAAGGAGAATCCTTAAAACAGTAGCTGGGAAAACAAGTTTTTGAAAGATGTTTTCTGGCTGAATAGTACAGTTGATAGGTTTGACTGATGTAAGCTGTTACTGGGTGAGTAGAATTTCTTTGGTTTCCTTTTGTAGAAGCCTTTAATAAAGGAGAGGGATCCAGAGCTGCTCTACTTTGCTGATGTGTGTGCTGGCCCTGGGGGCTTCTCTGAGTACGTCTTGTGGAGGCGGAAGTGGCATGCCAAAGGATTTGGCATGACCTTGAAAGGACCAAATGACTTTAAACTTGAGGACTTCTATTCTGCTTCCAGTGAGCTCTTTGAGCCTTACTACGGTACGTAGTGCATGCATCAGATGAAATTTATGTTTTTGCTTGTGCTCTGGCTTCTGTGTCAGGAGTTCAGCTGATATTGATATCAGCATGGGGATTTAAGAGAGGCCTGTTTCTGGAGAATCATTTTGCAAGGTAGGAGGGGGCTGGGAGTTGAGATGGTGAACTTGTAAATTGAGTCACGTTTCTATGCTCTTTTCCATTCTGCCAAGAAAATGTGTCCTGATGTAACAGTCAGTGCTTGAGCTGAAATGCTCAGTGTGAAAGCTGCAGAGTACATGTTTGTTTGACAGTAATTTTTCTCGCTTGACTTATGTAATTCTGAAATGCAAGGAGTGAGATGACTTGCCCAAAGGCTAGTAGCAAAGCCAGAGGTAGAAGCCTTACGTACCTGACTGACAGTATGCTTCTGTTTCAGACCTCTGTATATATACTTTGATAATTGATCATGGACACTTGGTACAGATAAATAAAGCAAATTAAAGCTAGAAGCTGTATCTGAATCACTGTGACTAAATGACCCTGCTTAGTCTAAATGGGTTTTAGATGTTACTGCATCTTTCCTTCTATCTTATCATTGTATGATGTATCTGTGCCCTCTTTCTGCATAACCTCTTGGAGTAGGAAGGGAAATACAAGGATTGATAGTCTTGCTGCTTCTTATTTCAGGCTATGTAAAGGAAACTCAAATGTGTTTGTTCTGCAGAGAAAAAGGGAGCCAGTTTGCCACTGTTGATGTCTAACCACGAACTCTTAGAGAATAGTTAGTGCTTCAAGATTAGATCTGTTAAAGAGAAGGTTTGTGGCAAGGGTAGCAAGGCAGAAAAACATATTGTTCTGATGACTGCACTGTTTGAATCTTTATAACTCTCAGCAGACTGGTGCTTTTATAAGGGAGAGATGATACATGGAGAAGTGAGTAGCCTGATGACTTTGATGCATTTTCTTGATTCCATTTCTGTCTGTTATGCTGTAAAGTCTAGTGAGATGTGTACAAACTCTCTTTCAGTGATGGGAAGTAAGTAGGCTGCTGTGATATTTGTGTTGTAAAGAATGGTAACAAATTCTAGTGTCGCTTTGCTTAGTGACAGGATGATTGATGAGGAATTTAGTCATCAAAGCACAATCGTGCATCCTGATCTTTCTGCTTTCCAGTCTTGCAGTTCTTCAGATAATAGAAGCTGTAGCTGTAGAAGATTTGTAGGGACTAATACCAACTAGAAGTTCAGACTTCTTCAAAGTGAGGATAGGTAACCTCTAGAATACACCTTAGATTAGCTTTCTAAAATGCCAGCCTAGGGCACATTGTAGCTCTCTTTTATAAAAAAAAAAAAAAAAAAGCCATATGGAAAAAAAAATAGAAGCATTCATGCATCTAAAGCTATTTTTTCATTTTCCTATGTCCTTTACAAACTTGTTTATATGTGAATGTTTTTCGAGGCTGCTTTTTAAAATTCCAGGTTAGACTGTGTTTGGACATAGATAATTTTCTTTGGATTGATGCTAATTCTTAGTTGAAGGTTACCAATGCACCATGTGAATAATATTGCCTTGCTTGTAAAAAAAATCATATTAGTGGCAGGTGAACTGTTCAGATGAAATTTTCTCCTATGTTTTTAATAGGTTCTGCTATTTGCCATTTCTCCTTGGTTGAGAATATTATGTTGTAATACAGTTCTTGACTCAGAGGAGGGCAGTGAGGGATTTGTCATTTGCTGCAGCTAATGTACAAGTCATCTTTTGAGCACGGTTGTTACATTGCTTTGTTTAGCCTTGACCATGACGTTTGAATAATTTTCCTAAAGTAATCTAAAGAGCATCTTTAGTGGTGAACCAGGGAATGTGTGTATTAATGCACTGACCTATCAAGGTCTGTACTGATCTTTTAGTCTACTTTGCAAACATGTTAGCAATTCTCTCCTCTTTCCCCTTAGGAGAAGGAGGGATTGATGGAGATGGAGATATCACTCGCCCAGAGAACATTACTGCTTTCCGGAATTTTGTTCTGGATAATACTGATCACAAAGGAGTACATTTCTTAATGGCTGATGGGGTTGGTCCCTTTCTTTTTCTTCCTGCACTAATGACCAAAAGTAGTACTTCAGTCTGTGTGTGTTAAGATACTTGATGTGTTTTGTGTGTTTGTATTTTCAATGTGAAATTAGTTTAGGCTTGCCATTAAAATTCCTGGCGGCAGTGTTTTGTGTTGTAAAGAAATTATCTTGACTCCACAAGTCAGCCATAGAGAATAGTTTGAGCAATAGAAATGCTAATTATGTGCTGTATTCTTTGCAGGGCTTCTCTGTGGAGGGTCAGGAGAACTTGCAAGAAATCCTAAGCAAACAGCTGATGCTTTGTCAGTTTCTTATGGCACTGTCCATTGTCCGGACAGGTATGTTCTATCCATTAATGTTCTTCCTCCTTCTTTAAGGTGTGCATGGTATTGCAGAAGGATGCTGCAGGCTTTTATTAATGTGCCATAATGTCTGCTGTGCTGTGAGGCTAAGTTGCACAGGACTGAGTGTATACGCATTGTCACAATATACATATAGTTGTCACAAAGCTAAATGAACTAGGACAGAAATAGAAGGCTGTCTATTTTGCTTTTTTTTTTTTTTTTTTACAGGCAGGAGGTAAGAGCTCTGAACTAATGCATGTTAACAGTCAGTTATGTAGCTGTCTTGGGCTAAGGTCACTAGTGTGATTGCTGGACAGTATATCTGAGCTTTATGGTATCAACTGGACCAACTGCTTTCTGAATATTCTGTCAGAATATTCTCTGGTTGGAGCAGAGCAGTATTAATTCAGTTCATTTTCCCTTTAAATTTGTGCTTTTCTCCTCTAAATCTGCCATCTCTGTGGTCAACACCAGCTGATGTCTCACACTGTCTTAGGTATACCCTGTTGTTTCCAGGTGATGGTTATAGTTGTATCTGGTTTTGATGGTTCCTCTTTTCTGTGGAGTTTAGTTAGCATTTGGCATTGATACATGCAAGAGCAGAAGATAAAAATAATGATCACGTTATCATTTATCCTGTGCCTTGTGCTCAGAAATACCTGAGCCAATGATCTGCTTAGCAGTAGTGTTGGGCATGATACAGTAAAAGGAGCGACCTTTTTGAAGTCTTTATTCTCTGGGTAGATATAACTTTGTAAGATTGACTGCTTTTTGTTTAGCGTAGGTAGGAAACTTGCTTGAGGGCTAAGGGTGGCATAGACATTTTTCCTTCTATTCTATTTAGGTGGTATCTTAGTTTTTTTCCTCCAGCATGAAGCTTCTTGGTCCACATGTCAGAGCTCTTTGTCTGCAAACTTTATATAGCGTGCTGCAGTACCATAGGGTACAGTTTGGGCCTGGGAAAGGATGGTGCAGAGTGGGTAGAAGGCTTGCTCTTGAGGCAGAATGCATGTTGATTTGAGCATGGTCAGAGAACTGCTTTTCCCTTTACTGAAGAGTTTTGGGAAAGATGGTTCACGGAGCCCCTTTGGCCTACTTCATGACAGTGTTTTAGGTGCATTTTTATTGTACGAAAACACCCATCTTTTTTTTCTGCACAGGATAAGGTTATGGACATGCTTGATATCAATTTGTATCTTTCTAGTTTGCTGATGTTGGTGTTCTCTATGCTCCAGGAGGACATTTTGTCTGCAAAACCTTTGACCTGTTTACTCCATTCAGTGTGGGGCTTGTTTATCTGCTGTATTGCTGTTTTGAACGCGTGTGCATCTTTAAACCTGTGACAAGCCGCCCTGCTAACTCGGAGAGGTGAGATTCTTGAGCATGAGGGATTACTTGAACAAAGCTTGATCTCTAATTATGATGACAGATGGCTTTGGTTAAATGAAAGCTCTGTGACTTCACTCAGCTGTCCACTGTCTTGTGGGAGGAAATACTTTAGATGGCTAGCAAATTGTGATTTCTGACAAGGTAAAGAAGCTGTTTGCCAAAGCATGCTTGCTTTTCTCTGTACTGAACTCTGTGTGTAGAGAAAACACTGGAACTAAGCATGTAACAAATTCTGTTTTGTATGAAGCAATTAAGCTTCTATTGAAGCCAGAAATTAGTATGCGTATTGTTATACGTGTCAAGATTAGCAAAATTGATTTACTACTTTAGGGAGTTCTGTGATGATTTTTGAATAGGGTTGAAAAGGTTCTCTACTCTCTTTTCAGAGAGTAGAAAGTGATATATAATGACTTTGTGATTGGTTAGACTTCAGCTTCTTGGGGATACTCGAGGGGGAAGAAGTTCTGTGATTTGGAATATTGTCTTGAGAGTTCGAGCACGGCAGGAAAACTGACTGTGTCAAAAAAGCTGAGCCCAAATTGTCTCTCTGGCTTGCTCTGCAGGTATGTGGTATGCAAAGGATTAAAGCTGGGGATCGATGATGTGCGGGAATATCTCTTCATGGTGAACATCAGACTCAACCAGTTGCGCAATTCTGATGTGGATGTGAATCTCGTCGTCCCACTGAATGTGATCAAAGATGACCATGACTTCTATGATTATATTGTCCAGTCCAATGAAAGGTGAGTGCCTGTGAGCACCGATGGCTGCTGGCTCTAGGCAGATCTGCCAGAATGGCTCTTTAGTTGCAGCTGCTTGCACTCATGGTGGTGCTTGTTGATGCTGTTTACGCTGCTCTGCTTTTGCTGCCTGAGAGGTTTGGCAGAGCAAAAGGATACTGCACAGAGAGAAATGCTTTATGCTATTAGTGAATGTTTGGCCTCTGAATGTATGTTCTTCTGTGTAGAGTGGCAAGGATACTACTACCTAGTTTTTCCCAGTGGCCTTCTTTGATTTATGTTGGTGATGATCAGTCACTGCTTTGACAGTCAGACATTTTTCCTTCGGTTGTTCCATCAATCTTCCGTGTAGAATAATGTTGATAGCGATGATCAACTTGTTTGCTGACTGAAACTTTCCTCTCTTTCAGCCACTGCAAAATTCAGATAAAGGCACTAGCTAAAATTCGTGCTTTTGTTCAAGATACGTGAGTATATTCCTCTGGCTTTTGGTGGATATCGAATTAACCTACCATAAACAAATAGCTTTGCCCTTCTTTAATGTGTTCTTAATTTGAGCTGGTACACTGCTTGGCCTTTAGAGCCGGGAAAATTAATAGTGCTTTAAGGTAGCTCTGTTTGTGTCTCTGTCTGAGAAGATAAGTGTGGGTAGTTGGGGTCCTGAAAGTTGGTTTCTTACCACCTTTACTGAGATGGCTTTCATGTATTGCACGTTTTCAGAGTACCTTGAGTGGGCCTGCTTGTTAGCAGGACTGTGAGCAGGAAATGTGAGCAGTACCACCCTTGCTGGTACATTCAATTCTACACCCAAGATCAGCATGGTCCATAGCTCTTAATTTTCCAGGGATGATTCAGTATATCTAACTAAGCTACCTAGAACTGCCTAAAGCACGTGACAAAAAATTCTTTCATGTAAAACTAAAGCCATTGCAATGTATAGCTGTTTCCCTGTCATGACTTTTAAGTTTGGGTACTATTTAGAGAAAATAAATTATAGGAAGCTAAATGAGCCTGAAAGCTGGATATTGTCCTAAGAATTAATCCTAACATTAACACCATTTTTTTTTAGTGTTGCCTTCAGCAGGTCTTCATTGCTCCTCATAAGTAGGGCTAGTAGGTTCCAGCTCTTGTAGATGAGCATAAATTCACACTAACACTTCACTTCTTGAAACCATTGATGCCTCAGTGATACTTTGAGATAAAGGCTGCATATCAGTAATGCATGCTAAAGCAAAGCTAAGCAAGTGTGTTGGAAATGTGTGGAGAGAGAAGCAAGATCCTCTATTTGAGAATAACTTTCTGAGGAGCGCTGCTTGTTTGTTATTCCCAAGCCAGACACTGAAAGATGCAAGTTTGATAGGGCTGGGATATGTTAATGCTGCAAGAACAAGGAAGAGACTTTGCTGTTTTAATAGTCTGCTACTTTTCTCTTGAGGACGCTGATTGAGCCACGACAGGCTGAAATCCGGAAGGAATGTCTTCAGCTGTGGGGGGTAAGTAAGCTGCAAAGCAGAGAGATTGTGGCCGTATCCTTGCTGTGATGAAATAAGAATGGAGCTGCAGTGAAGATGAAACTTTCTAGCCAGAGGTTTAATACATTGTCCTTTAGGACAGTCAAAGATTATTTGAAGATGTTCGTGTAAGCAAACAGGATGGTGCTTGTGGATTTGGTGTATGACTTAACAGAGCACGCTTCTGATTGCCTTCCTTCGCTGCAATTGAGAAGATTTTATAGAATACCGAATGAACTCAGCATCTAGTGGTCTCCAGGTGGTAGAGCTATCCAGAGAGTCTCTTTCCTGAGCCTTTGACTGCAGTTGTATCATACATATTGTAGCATTCATTGAAACGTGGATGGAATCAAAGATTTTGCTTGAAATTTTTGGAAGCCGCCCATTGTTTCCTATGGAACTTGGCACGCCTATATTAAATTTGAGAAAAATGTGAGACTGCCAGTTAACTTCTCTAGTATGTGGAATCCCAAGAGCAGTAGTTTCAGGAGTAGGATGGTCTGTCACACATTGAAACCAGAAAGGCTTGTGTAAACATGCAGAAGAATAACCCTTCTTCTCAATTGTTTGGATTTTTTTCTGCAGATTCCTGATCAGGCACGTGTTGCTCCCTCATCTTCAGACCCCAAGTCCAAGTTCTTTGAACTGATCCAGGTGAGACCTTGACTGGAAGTTTCTTCTGACCTCTGCCATGCAAAAAGACCTTTTCCCTGCAGTAATTAAAGATGAAGAATTTAGTCCTGGATTATTGTTTTGTGCAAAAATTGCAGTTACCTACCTGTTGGTGTGTTTTGCCTAACTTGCCTTTCTATACATTGCTCTTTAGGGCACAGACATCGATACCTTCAGTTACAAACCCACTCCTCTGAATTCCACTACGCTGGAGAAAATCCGTCAAGTGTTTGATTACCGGTGTATGGTGTCTGGAAGTGAGCAGAAGTTCCTCCTGGGACTAGGGGTAAGGACAGTCAGACTTTGTGTAAGAGTTCTGCTGCTTCATTTTAGTGGTACTCTTTTGCTTTGCAGATTCATCCCATTCTTTCCTGACCTTATAGGTCAGGAAGAATCCTCGTCAACAGCTCTGAACACTGCTAGTTATTGTATGATTTTTTTTTCTCCTGACTTCAGTGCTGTTCACAGTAATTAACCCCGTTTTTGTGCTTCCAGCCTACACAAGAGACCTGTACTCTTGCTAGTGTCTCTAATTATCTTCGCTGTCCTTTTAAAGATGTTCTATTTTTCGTTCATTGTGTAGATATGAAAAGACATTGAAAGATTAGAATCAATGTTTTTGTTCCTTTGCTGTAGACATTAAGATTCCTCCTTAAAGTTTCTCACAAAGAGATTGTGTGTGACAGCCTAGACCACTCAGAGGGGTGCTCTGGAGTTGGTCAGAGGCCTCTCTTCCCCACGTCCTTTCGTGAAGACTTGGTTGAATCTGACTATGCCTTCTACACACAGAAATCACAGATCTACACTTGGGATGGTCGCCAGTCAGACCGCTGGACAAAGCTGGATTTGAAAACTGAGCTGCCACGAGATACCCTTCTCTCTGTGGAGATTGTTCATGAGCTGAAAGGAGAGGTAGGAAGCTATTCTCTCTCTTGCTGGGCAGCTGCAAATGTAACATGCAATTTCACTTATTCTCTGTACATTCCATATATGCCAAGTTGGGTCTTTTGCATTTATTATTTAGAGAAACTACTTTGGATTAAGTCCCTTCTTTGTGACCGTTGTCAGAGAGATGAGCTTTTAATGTGGTTTTGAAATCCCTTTATACCTGACATGCTGTTGGCCTATGTGCAACAGAACATGACATTGCCACTAAGACTTTATGTCATCTGGGTCTGTTTGGGTACATAACCACAAAGCAGCAGTTGCAGGCCATGGAAGAACATCCTTGAGGTATATTCACAATGCAAGATACTACTACCTGGGAGTTCACCTCTCTTCTGGCACCTTAAATGAGGATGCTGCTATACGCTGGGCTTTGTGCTGTGCTCCCTGATGAGGGAGTGTTGTGCCATGGAGTTAATGATATTAGGTGCATTCATTGTCTCTGTCTCTCCATCCATCAAGACAACTCTGTAGTTGACATGCACCAGTTCTTGGAGGATGGCATGATAATGTACAATGAGCTGCAAGGAATTTGCTTGCTTCTAATTTGCTTTCTCTTGCTAGAAAAGAATGATATACTGGCAAAAAAACCCACAACTACCAATAGCAAAAACAGGTTATAAACCAAAACTGAAATTGCAACAGACTACAGTTTGAGTAGTAAGTCTGTTCCTTTCTGCAGGGGAAAGCCCAGCGAAAAATCAGTGCTATCCACATACTTGATGTCTTGGTGCTGAATGGCAATGATGTCCGAAACCAGCATTTCAACCTGAGGTACGTCATCTCTGGAGAAGCTTCCTACTCCTACAGGAGTAGGAGTGACTGAGAAATGTTGTTCATACTAATGAAAGAGAGCTGAGCATGGGTAGATGAGTGCATTTGCCTAAATCACTTCTGTAAGGTGCACTGTGAATGAACCCTCTCAGAAGCGAACTTCGTAGATCTTCTTTTTTGTCTATACTGTCCCTGTATATTAAGGTCAGGTCTCCTTTCTTAACTCTGGGGTGAGGCACAATATGGATAAACAGAACATCCTGGGAGTATGTATGGCATAGCTCATAGGTGGCTTAGAGAGAAGGAAAGAGCTCCTGTTTCCTTCCTTAGCATCATTATGTCTCCATTAGTCTTATTTTCCTGCTTATGTGCCAGTATGTTCAGCAGCACGTGGGCTTGTAGATGAGGCTATGGAGACATGTTCCTAATGGATAGCAGCCAGTATCACTGGGCACTGAACTGGGAGAGTGAAGTGGAAAAAAATCCTGTTGCTCAGTGCCTCTTTGGCTAGGAGCAGGCACAGTATGCAAGTACTGAAGTGTTTAATCGAACTGTTACCTTGTGTGTGTGCCAAAGGTTTAGCTAAATTGTAGGATTCTCTTTCTGTTTTTGTTCAGGATTCAGCTGGCAGAGAAGTTTGTCAAAGCAGTTTCCAAACCTAGCCGACCAGATATGAACCCAATCCGGTGAGTGCCTCTCCTTTTAGCCTTGAACACTTCGGTTTTACTGTGTTGGAGGATGAAGCTAAGGAGCTGAAGGAGTTAAATTTCAAGCTGAAATGCATATTTCTGTCAACGTTCACTGGAAAAAGACTGAAAGCTCTTCAAAGATGTAAAACAAAGTTCATAGTGGAGAAGTTCTACCCTCCTTTCACCTATCAGGTGTTCATGCTTTTGTCATAGGTGGACTGGTTGGTGCAAGTCTCAGATATGTGTTGTCATAGATCTACTGCCCAGTTAACGTTACTCTTGAAAAGTCTTCTGTGTCCTTGCCTGCTCGTAGTGTAAGAGAGGCTGTGAGCATACAGATGTCACATTTTCTCAAACCAGTAGAAATAAAGCATTAGACTGAGGAGAAAGGTTGACCTTAGTCATGCTTGGCCACCTTGAACTATACAGAACTGCCTGACTGCTCCCTACAGCTGAGACAGAAAAAGAAGGCAATTATTTTTTTAAGAATTATTATTATCATTTTATTTTTACATCACATTTTTGTCTTGCTTCTGCTTTCCCCCCCAGAGTGAAGGAAGTGTACAGACTGGAGGAGATGGAGAAGATTTTTGTGAGGTAAGTGCCCTGCAAAAATGAAACACTTCAGGACCTATGGACATCATAGGAGAGGTGTGCTTGAGGAGCCCTGAAGAAAGAGCTTGTACAGCTCTTGCAGCTAGTGGCTGCTGTTTTTGAGATGCTGCTGATTTAGAGAATCTTCCTGCTGAATTCTAATACCATGGACACAACCAATGTGTTTTATAGTGGTAGAAGTAGCAACTGCACTTCAGTATTTGTGCAGAACTGTCAGTGGCTTGAAAGTTTAACAGTTCAAAGCTGAAATGGGAATCCCATTTGGATTAAGTTTGGTAGATCATCACAGATCCTTCATTGCAGTGCTAGATTTGCTACCTGATGTATACAGACAGCTCTGTCTAGTTTCCCTAGCTGCTCAGGTGAGGCAAGAGGCTGAATGCTCCAGGGTTGTGATGATTTATCCTGTTGTATTTTCACTGAGTGTGAAAGAGTGTGCAGATGGCGTATTGTGTGCAAGATGATTGTGAAGGAAGAAACAAAAGATGCTGTGTCTGGCACCACTCTCTTACTGCCTTCTCTCTCAACATTCAGGTTAGAGATGAAAGTCATCAAGGGTTCAGGGGGAATACCCCGGCTATCCTACACAGGCAGAGATGACCGGCACTTTGTGCCTACAGGACTCTACATTGTACGGACTGTGAATGGTAAGAAGAGAGAGTATCTTGCTTTTCTCTGTATCTTCAAACAAAAAATAACTGATGAAGCTCACTCCTTCTGTAACATAGAAAAAAAGCTAATGGTGGTATTTCAGTGGCTAGAGATTAACTGTTTTGTTTGTAGTGAAACATAAAGTTCAGGGTATTTTTATGATAGTTTTTTCTGTTGCAGTTGGATTAGCTATTGTGTGGGTAATTCCATTTATTTAAAAGATTGACTTTTATTTTAATATCACAGTTGTTCACTAAGAACATATATTAGTACATGAAAATATCCTATTTGGAATGTCAGTTTTTAAATGCAGAGAGAATGGAGTTTTCTCAGTAAATGTAAATAGTTTGGGAAACAGGTGATTTTGAGGGAGGAAAGGGAAAAGAGATAAGAGGAGAATTACAGTTATTATAGATTCCTTGTCCCTGCTTGCAGAATATGTGCATTTTTAACCATGCCTTTTTCCCCATTCCATCTTCTGTCTAATCCCTGTGATACTTTTCTGCCAGATCCCTGGACAATGGCACACAGCAAAAACTACAATAGGAAATTCTTCTTCAACAAGATGACCAACGTATCAACGTTTGACATCCCACCTGAATCCATTGCACCTTTTCAGTGAGTATAAGCTATGGCAATGGTCAGAGCTGAGGCTGAGGAAGGAGAGATGCTTTTAGGTTTGTACTGTAAGCACAGCTTGGTCACCAGCAGGGTGTGCTGCGTAGACCAACACCTCAGAGTTTTAGGAAGCTGCTGATCCGAACCTGTGGATTTTGCTGTGATTAACACAAATCTTCTCACAACTTCCTTCCTCTGTCTGCAGTGGAGTGCAAGTGACAGAACCTCTTGGAATGCTGGAAATTGAAGCTGAGTCCAGTAACTGTAATCTGTTATGTATCCGTATGTTAAGATACTTAGTTGTAAGTTGTTCATTGAAAGTCAGTCTCAGTTGATTTAGCCTAAACTATCGTATAAGCTGTAGGTAACGAGGAGTTGTTTAATGAGGGAATGAGGGAGAAAAGCAGTGTCTCCTTGGGAAAGAGTTGTCATTGGGCAGTCAGCACTGTGACTGCTGAATGCTGTTGGTATCTGTTGAGTACTATGCCAAGAGAATCTCTTGAGTACAGCAAATTCTGAGTCTGTCCAGCTCATGGGTGGAGATGTACTGCATTCTTTGCCTTCAGGTGGTCTTAGGAGATGCCTGCTGCTACCGAAGACTTTGCATCTGAGAGCTTGATGTGAAATAGGGCTCTTGATTCTCTCAGTGAATTTCCTTACCTACCTTTCAGTAGTGTTCTTAAAAATTCTCAAGTTTCCCTTAACCAGCTAAATAGAAGACTGTAAAAGCAGAGGCAGATGGTGCTTTTTCCTTCCCTGCCTTGAGGTGGAGTTAGTTTGGTCTATGTACTCAGAAACAGGCTAGTATGAACCTGCATGAGTGGCTGAGGACTTGGAGTGCTTGTGTAGGTGTAGGAAGGGTTGTGCTGTATTGTGGTTAGTGAATACTAATGTGTCTGTAATTAGCCGTTGACATGTGCTCTTGTCACTGTGCTAGTACCACTTTGTTAGAACAGCAGCACTAAATAAGCTATGAATATTGTGTCAGTAATTGTACAAAACTCAGGGCTGCTGTGTCAGCAGTAATTAGCAGCTCTGTTTTCGTTATGGCTGGGACTGTGTCAGTGCAGTGAGGGAGAGCTGTGCTCGATGGGTGGAGTGAGAGATGGTGTTGTAGGATCAGAACTCTCGGTTGCTGATGGAGCTTGGTTATTTCACATGGGGGGAGGGATGATCCTAGCTGCTTTTGTACAGCACAAAGAGCTGCTCATTTGCAAAGATCTGTAGGACAGCTATTACTGATTCTAGTAGGTTTGTGGTGAGTGATTGGATTGCTGCTGCTGGCAGACTTTCTAAATTCTTCATTAGGGCCTTTCTATTGCCTGCATTGACATTTTCTGAAAAACTTGTGGAGGGAGGTATGTTTTCCCTAATGATTTGTCTCCTTCCAGCAAATACTGGACCAAATCTTGAGTGGAGCTAGAAATTAACAAGTTTGTTTCCATGGAGATCTCCTGGGCTTGGAAATTTCTGTACCTTATGCACCATAGTGTTTGTAAGGTGAATGAATGAAAGCACTGGTCTTTCTCTAAGACACTCTTTAGATCTGCAGTACCTTTGTGTGACTCCCAGTGCAGGAGCTGTGTATTGCATTTTCAGGCTATGGTGAGTGTTCTTCCACTCTCTTGCCATATTAATCTTGCTTTCTTCTCTGTCCGCAGTTTATGTCATTACAGCCGCCTCTTCTGGGAGTGGGGAGATGGTGTCAAAGTGCATGACTCTCAGAAAAGGCAAGATCCAGAGAAGTTATCAAAGGAGGATGTCCTGTCTTTCATCCAAGCACACTATCCCTAGCCCCAGCTCTCTTGAAGGGTGCTGGGAAGAGGCTGAACCCAGCTCGGATTCTTCGGAGGCTGACAAGACCAGGAGACTCCAACTATCCTAGACTTTTCCAGAGCTGATTCCCTGGAGGTGATCTAACCTGGAAATGATATGCAGAAGGCATAGGACAAGACTCTTAACTTGGCAGTGTATATAAGAGCATGACCCAGGTAGTGCCAGCTGCTGGAGTACTTTTGGTGACTCCTGGAGCAAAGACCTAACACCCTTTTGTCCTGACCAGCTGCATGCATGAGGCCAAGGGGCTAGCAGCTTTCTTTGCTCCTGTTACAATATTCAGCAAGGTTTGTGGAGCTCTGTGTGTGTGTCAGGACTCTTCAGGCTTGTGCTTCCCTGGCCGTGGGAAGGAGCAGACGAAAGTGGCTGGGCTGGGCAACAGCACATCAATGCAACCCTGCATTGTACCTGGCAGCTGTATGTTCCCTTGGCCTTGTCAGAGACCTTCACTGCCCAGTGGAGGCTGTTAATTCACTGGGGAATGCTAGCATTGGGGCACAAATACGAATCCTTTGGTGTTTCCAACACATCAGCTATCAAGGCACTTGTCTTGCCAACAGCAGTTCCTATGTGATGGTATCCTGTCGGACAGAAGCCAGCACAGGTGATGAGTAGGCTTCCAGGCACAAATTTTCTTTCAGTGCCAGGGTTTTCACAGATGTCTACAAGCTGCTTTTGCAAGGATCTCTCCTTTGCAGGTCAGTGACTGATCCTGAATCAGCAGCCTGCAGTTAATTCATGAAAGTGTTTGTTCCTCGTGGTAATTCTGAGACCAAGGTACTTTGGTTCTTGGTACTTTATACTATTACCCAGATCTTCAGGAAGGAAAGTGGATGTGGGAGAGAAGACATAGGAAGTTCGGTGTGCTGGAAGTGTTTAGAGGAAATTATGGGTACGTCTGATTTTGTTAAAAGACCCAGGGCTTCAGTGAAGAGAGATCTTGACTTTGACCATGTTGGTTAATTTGAAGAAATCCTGTCCCCTGACTGTGCCCACTGGAAAGGTTATATGACTTTCCTTTTTAAATGTCAGAGTGAGTTTTGACACTCTCCATGTCTCATCTGGCCCTGGAGCTACACCTGGGGTGAAGACACAGTGCTGTGATGCTCTCAGCTTGGAACTTGTTTCAACAGACTTCTCAACGTTACTTTGTGCTGAGCTTGAAAGTATTCTTCTGTTGCATGATTTACCTTCGGTTCTGGCTTCCGTGGTGCTTCTGCCAGGTCTTCCACTTAAATCAATCTGACACACAGCTGACTGCTTTTAGCCAAGCAGCAAAGTTGCCTTTTTTTGTTTGTTTTTAAAACACAGATTGACAATAGGGAGGAAACTGATTTAGGAGTAGTCTGAACTGTGCCTTAAAGAAAGCTATAGGTCTCCTTGGAACTATAGCAGTTCCTTAGGTTCTTATTTTTCTCCCCAATTCTGTATGTAGTATTTTAAGGAGCTTTATGTAGTAAGACATGGAAACTTCCACTCACAGTTCTATAGATAGGATGGGTGCCCTGCACCGCTCCCAAAGAAGCCATTACAAGGTGAACATGTTGTAGAAGTCCCGCTTTTCTCCACCCTCTAAGGTCCAGCATCATGCCTAGGTTTTGTCCTCAGTATCAGCATGCAGTGAATGTCATGCTACAAGGTGGCCGTGCTTAGAGCATTTTCATGTCTTTACAAATGCATCATCTCCATAAAACCATGTCATCGTTGTTTTTTTTTTTAATGGTTTTGTATAAATAGAAATCCTCACACCTGACAAGTTTAGATGCAGGCTCAGTCACTGCAGAACCACACCTCCTGGCTAGGGGAGCAGCCCAGAAGCTGGTGTGGTCTGCTGGTCTATGAAAAGTGGAAACAAAACTTGAGGAGTGGATGAGAGGCTGAGCTGTGGAGAGGTGGCCCTGAATACTGTGCAAGGGAGCTATTCTTTCAAGTTCCAACCTGAAGTGATGGAAGTAGATAAAAGGATCTTTTTCCAAATTGATGGTCATTAATGCCTAGTTACAGGTCTACTGGAACAGTTGATGGACTGCAACGTTGTCACTTCATCCTGTGGACAATGATCTGCCCTCTATTTTAAGTATAGCTAATACATAAAAGAGAGAAATGGAAGACTTCCCCTCACCCAGAGAACAAGAGCTCTGTAACTGGCAGTATTTGCTGGCAAAAGCACTTCTGCAAGGGATGAAGAGGACTCTATCCCAGTGGGCAAAAAAAGCACCTCCAACCATGTGGTTTCCAGGCCTGTGAGCAGTTGGCTTTCTAAATGAGTAATTTGAGTTCTGGCACACAGACTGCCATGAGGCTGTTGTATCACCAGCAAAGCAGGCTGCTCCCTTTGCCAGGCTGCTTTGGTAAGTATTACGTCTTCCATTCAGGGTTTCTGTATCTCCTCTAGGCCAGCAGGCAGAAGGGTGAAAAGGAAGTATGCTGTAGAGCTTGTAGGCTTCCAAGGGTGCAAATGAAACCTGATGAGCTGCAGGCTGTTTGTTATGGATATTTCCTGTTTGCCCTGTTGCCTCCAGTTCCTCCCAGTTTTAATTTGCTTTTATTTTTATTTTTATTTTTCATGCACTGAACCTTGATTCTGAATCCCCCTTCAAGAAAGCAAGCGTGAGGCACCGTGCTATTCGCTTCCTTGGTGCAGGTGAAATACAGAGGGGATCATGTTGGGAAAGGAGGCTGATGAACATCTTGCTGAAGGGAATGTTTATGTTTGTGAATTGCACAATGTATTGTTAATAGGCTGTGTATCATTTTGTGTTGATTTCTCTGCTTTTGTTGTCTCTATTACTAATACAGCCCCTTTAGTTCACCTCACTGCTTGTTTACTTTATTTCCCACACAATTTCGGCCAGCAGCCTATGTTAGTGTGGCAACAGGAAACACCCTACAGTTTTGAAGGTAGTGCCCTTCCAAAGGCTTTCCTGACAAGTGCTCCCTCCTGGGTATGTGAGGTACATCACTGGACCAGAAAGAGAGGAGACTGCAGGGTGATAGGATCCTAACCAGTGGCCTCAGAGGAGGCCTGCTAAGAAACTGGAGAGGTAACAAAAAGGGGAAGGAAAAGCTGAAAGATACAACATCAAATTACTTTATTTAAAGCCCTATGAAGGCACTTCTATCCCTAGGAGTTGACAATAAAATCTTTTCTGCAAGTGTTGACTCTGAGGCACAAAATGGTAATGAACCGATGCACAGGAGAGGTACATAAGGTCTTTTCAAAGCCCAAGTGTGAAGATCTCAAGTTGGCTGCTGTGTGCCTGCCTGAGATAGCTACCTCCCATCTGTTTTTACGGAGGTACAGTGTTTCTGGTCCTCTGAGTTGGAATGGAAGAAGAACCATCTTTGTTTAGCTCAGTTCTGGGGACACACAGTGTCCATGTCACAATATGCAAGGTTATTGTTATATGATTCAAAGAGCTTGGTGTGCCTTCAACTTCAGGTTAAGACACAACAACCAGGGAGGTGGCATGTGTTAAAACTAGCTTGGGCAGAGAGCACTTGTCTGTAACCAGAGAGATCCCCTTCAAAAGGGAGAATACTGCATTCCTGCGTCAGGCCTGAGTCTCGACTGTGTGTTGGGTAAGAGTTCCAGCCTGAGTTCTGCTCAAACTGTTTTCCGAGTGTGATGTGATTTCTAGTTTGCCTCCTGGCTCTGGTTCTCAGAGAAAAAACTTCCCCACAGTGAGGCTGGGAGAGGATAAACACAAACGGCAGTCTGAAATGCTGATCCTCACCCTTAGGAGATGTGCAGTGGTGAGAAGGAAGATCTCCTTGCTGTAGAATCATTTGGCCAGCAGGGAGAATTCTTGAGTGCAATCACATTGTCCAGCAGGTGTAAATAAGAGCAATCAACAAGACCATGGCCACAGCAAGGGCAGCATTCTTGCGATTTTCCTTACGAAGCACACTCAGTTCTTTCTCTGGAAGAAGAAAAAAAAACCCAGAAACAAAACCCTTGCCTGTGAACTGTGTTTTGCTGCTTTATCTCCTTTAAAAGTTGTTTTACGAGCACAGTGCTACCTCAGCCCAGGGACAACTCTTACTATAAAATATGCTGGGTGGGAAGGAGGCTAGCAGGAACTCCTTTCAAATGCTAACGCTCACCCTGTCAATCTTGGTAACCATGTTTAGGATTGCTTCAGTCCCTGTCCAGTTCCTGTTTGCAAATGACCTTGTTCTGGGACCATACTAACGGAGAAGACAGAGAATTATTTTCACTCTTTTCTAGATGTAACTTCAGGATGCTCAACACAGTCTTTTCCCAGTGCTTTAGCTAACTTAAAATACAACAAACCAGCACTCCTATCAAACGAGGCTTTTAGCAGTTCTTTCTGCCCCTTTCTTCACCTGATACAAATTCATACACTCACCCAGCCACTGTAATCATAACCACAAGTATCTCAGCTGGAACAAGCATGGATTTAATTAGAGGCTGGAGTGATGACCTAAAAAGGCTGTGTGCAGGGGCCCTGTCTGTTTTGTTCTAGGAGGAGCAGCCATCACCATTAGGTGAGGCTGTTGCTGCTGTCTGAGCAACCTGTTAACACTGCTCTGTTGATAGCTGACTGCTGGTAAACGGGCTGCAGCCACAGCCCTAGTGTTGGGCCCTTAGGGAATGGGTTTGAATGTGTTTAAAATAATTGTTATTCTTCTGGAAACAGTCCTTTAACATCAATTACAATTTTAAATTCAGATTCAGTGGCCATACCCTGACTTTCAGCTCTCTGAGTCTTAAAGAACACTCGTGTTTGCTTCTCTCCCCTGGGTGAGCTTTGGTGCTTGCTCTGCTGCAGAGTGGATCTGTTTGGTGAGCTGAGCCGGGAGGTGATTACATTTCCTCTAGCTCACTACGTGAATGTACTTACCTTGTCGGAGCAGCCTCCATGTAGATGGGTTACGGCCATTGTGGAAGTACACTCTGCTATATCTAGTCTATTTTGGGCTCCCTCGCAGATAATGATGCTGACCAGACCCCCTTCACCCAGCTTCTGCCCTTGAGCAGCCTATGTGTTTTGGCTCCTATCCTGTGAGGCAGAACCCTCATCTTCCCTTATAAACATATGTGCTGTGGGCTGAGTACCTGGGGAGTAGAGTCCAATGCTGCCCCTCACTCCAAGTGCTCCAAGAGCAATTGCAGCTCTGCCCTGATGCTCACCTATGAAATCTGGGCTGTAAACAACAGAAGCATGACAACATGCACGGCAGCATCCCCAACAGCACAGAAATAGTGTCAAACATGCAGGACCTCAGACGAACTCTTGTTTTAACTGCCTGCAGCAGGGAAAGGCCCCGGTGCTCTGATACTGTAGGCAGCAATTCAATGTGAACTTTTATGCTGATGCACACTATAGCCCCCAGACACCCATGCAGGGAGAAGCTTCCCCAAGGAAACTGTCTGACTATCCTCCAGTCAGAATTTAAAGGACTGCTCAGCAAGTCTCTTATTTTTTAACTATTTTATTTTAAAGGAAGGGGAAAAGTTGTTAAAAGCCTCTCAAGCCGATCTCTCAGCTAAGATTTTATAAATATTGGTAGTCTGAGGTATGTGAAAGGAATGTTGTACCTCCCTCATCAACTGATACCTGTTTTTGTTTTTTATTTCTATGATAGCACAGCTCAAGTGGACAGATCTAGATGCAAAATAGGCTAACGAGATTTCCCCCAGTCTTACTCCCTTTGGTAGAGCCTAAATTCAGGGGCAGAATTTAGAGGTGGCAGGAGCTTGAAGATGAAGCTAAGCTGCAGCACTGATGCTATTCAGCCCAGAGGGACCATTTTTAATGAAGCTCTTACCATAGTTGTCAGCTTTGGTCATTAGTAGGTTTCTCTCTCTCTCCAGTGATTTTCTGTAATGAGAAGAGAAGTTCATTACCCGTGAGGCACAACACAGCCTATTTCTTTGCTTATATGATGGAAGAGAGACTGTCCCACTAGCAGGAATATTTGCTAACAGAATGAGCCTATCACCCTTCACTGTGGGTAGGTGACAGTTTAGAACCTCCCAACTGAGCAAAAGGAGAGATGAGGCAGTTTTAGATGACTTTTAACAACTTTCAAGCTGCTTTTGTGTATCTTTCAGGAATTCAGGCCTACTAGCCTTTGCAGAAGATAGCTAATTAATACACAATTTAAGGTATAAAAGTAAACAAATTGCCTGAGAGCCAGCAGCATTCCCATTACAGCAGTAAGGACATGGCCACTCCTTTCAGACCGTGTGAATATAAACAAACGTGCACCAACAAATCATCTCGTGGTTCAAAGCAGACAGAGAAGGTAGTAAGCATAATAGAGTCTGTTGTTCCCCTTGGGGCAGAGCAAGAAGCTGTTGTAGAAATAGATTCCAAACCTATGTGAACATCTTAAGTGAGAGATGGCAAGAAAGCAGGCTTCATCAGCATCCAGAGAGTCACATGCAGTCAGGAAAGGAAATGTACCCAGGAGGAAGTGAGAAGACATTTGCCAACAAGGCTGAGCTGCTGCTCAGAACTCTGCTTTGGAAACAGAGTCAAGAGAGATGATTTGAGAGCGAGACAGGAAGAAAGCATGGATAACTGAACTTCAAAGTGGGAAAGCAGAGCTCTCCTTTGTGAACTGCATGCTGCATCAGGAATTCTAACCATGGTGCCTTCTGACGTGGTTTGTAAATGGTCTGGATTAGGGCAACAGAATTTCCAGTTCCAGCTCCGCACAAGTTACAGAATTCAGAGAAGGTACCAGGACTCTCTTATCTGAATTCTCTTATGTTTCAAGGAGAAATCATACAGCTATATCCCATCTTGTCAATATACCACAACTATAGGTTGGTTTGTTGGACGCTTCAGGAGCAGATGATTGCAGACAGTAAGCATAAAAAAAATTAAGCCTAGATAACAGACTGGTGAAATAGGGAGCTAGAGATGAGTGACAGGGTGATGCTCTGCTCAAATACAAATGAGGGACATGAAAATCCAATAACGGAGGGGAAAAAAAACCAGACAGTGGCTTAATAAACAGGCAGAGCAAGGCAACTGAGTAGAAAGGAAGAACCAGGAACGTAAGCTGAGGGTGGTAAATATCAGGGTGTGAAAACACTGTCACTACAAGGACGATTTGTATCTGGGCTTTGTATGACTAAACAAACAACAGGAATTTTCCTTTCCTCGGCCTACAATAGAACTTGCCAGCCTTTTTGGCAGGAGCAGAGCAATAGGATGCTGGAAGAACATCTGTAGGCACACAGATTTGAGAACCATCTGGGAGATCTACTGTCTCTTGCTTAACACTCCAGAGAAAGACCCTGCCTTTGTCTGCTATAGAATCCAGGTGAAAGTCCTGGTTTGAGTGTGTTTTAAAAGCCTACTGCTGCCTCTTACATCAGTGACAGATTTCATGGCATTTGTCCCAAGGAAAACCAGTGTGTCATTGCATCCCTATATGCAGATATATTTTCAACTCCAGCACAACTAATTTCCCTCAGCCCCTTTTCCAGTTGCATCACAACCTAGCTGGGGCCATCAGTAGTTGCTGCACATCTCCCCCAGCTTTGGCAAGGCTTGAGCAGCAGTGTGCAGTGAGCTCTGCCTTTCTTACACAGCTGTTTCCTAGCAGGACAGGGTCTAGCTTTGCTAAAGAACGGGTAAGTTTTAGGTGTTGCTTAACTGAGTGTGATGCAGGTTTGAGAGGGAAGATGCCTGTAAGATAAAGCTCTCTCCGTGTGTCACTGAACTTTTAACACTGGCAAGTTCTCCAAGCTGGGAGGAGAGTCTCATCAGGGGGAAGCATGAATTCCTTTCCCTGCTCAGCACCACAGCAGTGTGAAGCTAACTGAAGCATGCAGCCACAGCTGTGAATGGAAGTGGTCATCCATACCTTCCTTCATGGCTCAGCTTCTCCCTGCGCAGTCTGAGATCTACCTCCTCCATGCTCTGTCTGCAAAGTGACAGCTTCTCCTCCAGTTCATCAATCTGGAAAACACATTGGTCACCGTCATTTCCTCACCCAGCTAAAATGGTTCTATCTCCGTTCAGAAGGAAAAGGTACTTCTGCTCGAAACCCTCACAAGAGCTACTGCAGTATGTTACCTGGATGCAGCTCAGACAGTTGCTTATTACAATATGCCATGCCTTCTCTGGAACCAGTGCTTAAAAATCACGTTAAATAATACAATTTAACAAGAGCTTTGGTTAGCAAGCTGCTAGCTCCACCAATAAGTTACCCATGCCACTGCCCCCCCCATCCTCTCTGCTAGAAGTTTTCTTCCTGCTCAGTTTGCAGTTGCTCTCAATAGTACACTCTCTGCCCATCGTTTCATCATTTCATGAGACATAACAAAGGGATATTCTGCCCAATTCTGTCAATGCTCTTACTTTCTGCTGACTAAAAATCTCCAGATTCCACACAATGCTTTAAAAGATGCAGCTGTTTTTACTGCTCTTAAATCAAACCCAAAGTTTGGCTCCCTTGCTGGAGAACAATAATTTGCTAATAAACCACTTGCCATTGAACTGCACCATCAGCTTTGCTGAGCTAGGGGCACAAGGGACAGAAAACAATAACAACAGAAGAAAGACAAGGAAGGAGGAACGGATTGCTGAATGAACAAAATATTTTTTTCCCCCCTGAAATCCTGCTGTTTCTTTTCTTCAGGCTGGTCTGGGGTATTAGGGGTTCGAAGGAAGACTGAGAGTGAGGATTTGAAGATGTTACATACTCACAGTGCCTCAGTTTCCCTGTTTGCAAAATAAGGTGAGACATAGAGCTGCCCTTCCTCTGCCCATGGGCAACTCTGGAAAGTCAAGACCTAGCAGCTTCATGTGCATACAGCCATCTCAGACCAGCTGCCTCCCTCACTTAAAAGGTATGATGAGGCTTAGAGCCACTTTCACTGAATTCTGGCAATGCCTGCTTGTAATCTGAAGACCTTCTTAAAACACAGGAACCCAGAGTGCACTTCAGTCCAAACTGACTTACACCCTTATTACAAATCTCATTTGTCAGGACCATATTGGGAAGGGAGCCCAAAATGGCTTGCATAAAGGCAGATGAAAAGAGAGAGGGAAGCAGCTTTGCTAACAGAGTTGAGCTAGATCCCTTTTAATACATTTTGTAATGAATTAATAAAAGCTTGCTTTCCAGCAGAAAGGCTAAAAGCACTTTTCAAGAACTGGCATCCACCCTCTGCTTTTATGAATTCCCTAATTAAGATACTGGCAAAGAGCCATATCACACATATGTTGACATCCAACAGCGTTAGGTAATGAGGTTTTCATCTTCTGACCCTCATAGAACAGATCAAAGCCAAATGAAGAGGAGGGGGCAAAGAAGAAAAACCTTCCCCAAGCAGCCTTCTCATGCCCTGTCACCTGCCAGCACACTTTAGCAGTTCCTTTCACAGAGGAATTAGTGGTTCTTACATCTACAAATTAGGTTGCATTATTAAAATAGGTCCAGCAGAGATTACTTTTTTGAACTGTTTACATTTAAATGCTAACTTGTGGTTCATGGAGGTACACCCATTCTCACCACACTCCCAGAACCATTCATTTCACGGCAAATCATTTTACAAATGCTGTACTCACAGCAGACTAGAAAATATATACAAGGTGAGATACTACAGAATGTAAAATAGATCCAGCAGATCAGCATCCTGTATTGGTAAAGGAGAAAGGGCTGGATCCTGCTTAAACCTACACTGGGTCTCCTCCTTCATTCAGCCACAAGTCTGTCCAGTTAAGGAGCCCACCGTGATCAGCAGCTTTGCAGGACAGCACTCAGACATGACCACACTGCATTTCAAACAACCCAGCAACAAAAGCTTCAGTCAACAAGAACTACACAGGTCTTTTCCTTATTCCTAGTCTCTTGTGTAGATACCCATCAGTCACTGTCAAACACAGGATTCAGGCACTACACATTAATAATATCACTTTTTCCAAATACACACACAGCATTTTGCAGCTCAGGCACTGCTGGGGCTCAGGGTGTTGTTCCCTTTGCACTTAATAACTCTACCTTTTTCCCTATCATTTTTTTTTTCAGCTGTCTGTACCCCAAGGATATTTTTAAGGCCTACAATATCGCGTGGCAAAGAGTTGCACAACACATCACACTGTGGTGAGGTGCTGGCACAGCTGCCCAGAGAGGCTGCAGGTGTCCCATCCCTGGAGGCATTGGAGGCCAGGTTGGGTGGGACCCTGGGCAGCCTGAGCTGGTAGTGGCAGCCCTACCCACGGCATGGGGTTGGAACTGGATAGTATTTTTGAGATTCTTTCCAACTCAAGCCATTCTATGATACTGTGATGCACAGGTTATAAGTAGAACCAACCCCTCTTGCTCGTTCTGACCTTGTCAAGCGCTAGCTTCACCTCATTTTTGTCTTGAAGGGTCTGTGATTGCTTAAAAACTCCTCCAGGGAGGTGGTAGGGTCACCGTCCCTGGAGGTGTTCAAGAACCGTGTGGATGTGGCACTGAGGGACACAGTCAGTGGGCATGGTGGATGGACGAGCTGATCTTCTTCAAGGTCTTTTCTAATGTGACCGATTCAGAGACTGTCAGTGAGGCAGGCTGCCAAAAGACCACAAAGCTGTAAGAAAGGACTCTAAACCACAACATTACGGAGGCACATTTATATCAGTTTAAAACATGTCACATCAACTGCACCTGCAATCGGTAAGCACAAGCTAATCTGCTAAGTGTCCACACAGAACTGCATTCACCTAGCATGGGTGACTTCAGTGAAACAAGCGTGACTCGGGCGGGACGAGGCCTTCCAGACAGGCAAGCATCACGTCACACGGAGACTCACCCGGAAAGCTTTTATCCATCACAACAGCTCAGGAGCTAACGCCGAACTTACCGTTTAAATGACAAAATCGGTACCGAGACACAGCCTCCGCTTTCTCTAACTTGAAGGGGTTTTACCTTCCGCCCCCCGCCTGCACCCCGTGGGTGCAACAGGGACGAGCCCTGCACTCATCGCACAGAACAGTGCCCGGCACAGCCGCCCCGCTCCGCCGCCCGCCCTCACCTCCCGGGCCACGCTCAGCCCCTCTCGCTTCTTGCCCATGGTCCCGGGTCCGGCCGCACACGCGCATGCGCAGAGCGGCGCCCCGCTCCGCCGCCCGCCCGCGGCCACGTCACCACAAAGCGGCGCCATCTTGGTGAGGCGGCCGCCATCTTGGTGAGGGCGTTGCTCGGCCGCCTCTCAGCTCAGAGATGGCGGCGGGGTCTGGGGGGGATCACCGGTGGAGAAAAACAAACAAACGAAAAACACCCTGGGGCGGGCAGAAAATGAAGAAGCGCGAGACTGTCGTTTTTTCTCCTCTTGGACAGAATAGTTGCTTAGTGAGTGTAAAGGCGATCTTAAAACGCACAGAGGCTTGAAGAGAACCCATCTGTTCCGGTTCGCAATGGGATGAAATAGCCATCAGCTCAGCAGAAAGCATTTTCTCCTTTACAGAAGTGGCTATTGATTCACAGGAGGACTGTCAGTTCTCACACGCTTCTCTGCAGATACGCACATCCCACTTTGCGTTCCGATGAGTGTGACCATTGTTGTCACATCTTTTGGGAAGACAGAAGGGGGGAAGTGAAGCTCCTTCTCCGTGAACAAGCTGTAGATTTTAATTCACGTCTTGTTCCTCCTGACTCTTCTGAAGGCATCAGGCTGATAGCCTCATTATGCCACTCTCATGGTCTTGGATCTCCTTGTTCTGCCCTGAGCAGGCACCCCCTCTTCAGCTTCTTTTTTTTTCCTGTGTTACATCTTCATTTCCTTTGTAACATCATTCAGGTGATCCACACATTAAGGCAAGAAAGAAAGAAACTTCTTTTTCCCTCAGCAATTTTTTAATCTTTTCCTCCTTGAATCCTGAAGAACAGCTCTGGCAGTTTTTCACATATGATAACATTATTTATTTATATATTTATTTTAATACAAACACATATGAGTATGAATTTGAATGATTCCATAGCAAGTGACTGCTGACAAGCTACACATATATTTAAACTGGAAATCAGAAGATTCTACCCGTGAGCTCAATCAGATTATGGAGCATGCTTGCTGCAAGAGAAGTGAAAGAGCGAGACAGTTTTCACTCAGCTTTTGAAAGGAACATTCATGGGGCATTCCATCTGTGCACCAAGAGGCAGAATCAGATATACCAGTGCTCCCCAAGTTAATGTTTACATCCCCTTACTGCACACCAGGGATGCTACCACTTCTTTGATACCCATTCTACTGCTCTTTGGCCAAGAAGGTTTCCCTCTTGTTTATGTAATCGAGCTTGTTGCATCTTGACCTGTTCTCAGGAAATGAGGAACAATTAGCATTTGTTACCTTCTTCCTGCCCTGATCTGCACTAAGCCTCTCTAAGACCTTGCTGGTATTAAAAAAGTGGAAAAAAAAATTTGCTCCCTTGTCTTCTATAAAGTATGCCCTACTAATATACTTTTTATGCAACACCGTCACAGTGATGGTATTCAGCTCTTGATCTGTATAACTCCTCGATCCATTTTCCTCAGTGCTGTGGTCTAGTCACCTCTTATCCCCCTCCCTCCCTTTTTTTTTTTTTTTACTGGTGCATTTAATTTTCATACATCTCACTGCAGTATTTTATACCACTCTTACAGAATTTTAGCTGACTGACTGTGAGATGTTTCTCCACTTTGTCAAGGTCTTTTGATTTGCAGTGCTGAATCTTGCAAGCTCTTCCAGACATGGGACGGGTACATCCCTGTATTTCATTATCTAAGCTATTGAAGAAAATGCTCAGTAGTTCTGGTGTGGCATCTCTGGAACTGGTCTCAGTAAGTCCCCTTGCTCTAAGTGTAGAATACTAGCAACTACTTTCTGAGTTCCCATAACAAATATCATACTGGATTGTTTCAAAAAGCCATGCTATGCATCAAAGGAGCTTTCAGTGCTACTCCTGCTATATCCACTATTCCAGTTGATGCAGCAAAACAAAGAAAGTTAACTGGATTGACATGATTTGTTCTTGGTTTTCACTCAGCTGCCTTTTTTGTTTGGGATTATTCATAACTTTGTTTCACATTCATTCAGACGATGGGAAAGTTAATGACTGAGAGCTGAAGAAGCAAAATGTTCATGAAGGGACGCTTGCTTTTTATCCGGGCAGTGCTGACTTTGAGGGTAATTTAATAGAACAGACATTAAGTCTTCTCTACTAATTAAGAGTTTACTAGTAAATCAAACAGAGTCAGGAAATGTTCCCAGAATGCAAACTCAATCATCTGTGTTAAGTGTCAGCACACCCTCGGCACGATTTGGCTTGGTCCCACTAGGACTTTCCAAAACAACATTCAGTCATGATTTGGATGTTATCACAAGCAAAGCACCATTCCCAGTAGGCTTTTGCGTGAGGTCACTCTGTTTCGGAGGTGAAGAGAGTTTAATAATGTGGATGTGAGCCATTCAGTGCTAGTTTGCAGGATGTGTCTAGGAGAATGTTCCTGAGCACTGCTGATTTACAGCCTTCCTACCTCTTTTTGCCTTTTCCATCTGCAAGATTCACTGTGCTCTCTAAGCACAAATGAATCAGTCCTCTGACAAGTCTGGGAGGAAGCTGGGGCCAGACACCTCACTTAATAGATGTGAAGAGGGAGACAATATCTGGCTCAGCCTCTACAGCATGTAAGTAGCTGAGCAGTGCTGAGTCCTGGCCTCGTATCCTTGACTATGCTATGGAGAGCATTCCCCCAGCATTTCCTTTCCCATCTTGTCAGGCAGTGCCTTGTGAAGTGTGGAACTGGAGGGGACCCCCAAATCTTCTGAAAGCAGATTCCCCTAACGTAGCAGTTGTCTATCCCTGCCCCTAGAGGTGCCTGTGTCAACAGGAGCTTTGCTTTTCTCCCATCTCACTCCTATAGGACCAACTCAGACGTTCTCCTTCCTTTCCTATAGGCAGGAATGAAATTGCCATTTTCTAATAATGAGCAGGTGGTGAATTCCAGTGCCCCTTGTGGGGACAACAGCAGAATTGAGTGCCACCAGGTAACTGAAGAGTGACAGATAGCACCGCTAGGCTTCTGCAGGCTGAAAGATGCTCCTGTAGTGTGGAGTGTTTCTTTTCCTCTTGGAAGATATATGTAGAGGATCCAGTGGAGTGTATCTTTCGTTTGTGTGCATTATATTCTCTGCTTCCACCTTGGTGAGCTCCACACAGATTCTGGGAACAGCTTGAGATTATGGAATTAATTAAATGAAACTAATCAAAACAACCTACCCGGAGACAAAACTGGCATTGGTGAAATACAGAGTTGGGCCAAGAAGGGATTCTGTAGCCAGGGATGACGTCTGCCCTCATCAATGGATTCTGTTTGGATGAAATCCTGTCTCCTACATGTCTCGGTCAAACATGCAGAGCTCTGAGGAGTTGTGTGCCTCATGTGAGATCTTGACTATCCACGCAGTGCAGTAATTGCAGCAGGGAACAGATGGAGTCCTGCTTTTTGCAGAGCCACACACAGCATGTAACCATAGATCTCAGTTTGATACTGAATGGAGCTGAACTCCAAGTCATGCTGTGTTAGTCTGGAGAATGCAGGAGAGCTGGAACAATGGCCTTTGGAGATATGATCCAAGAGGGACTCGTGGGGTCCAGTTGGTGGGTCTACAGATTAGCCCAAATGCATTACTGAAAATTAGAGATGCCCTTTTGCTTTAGTCTCTGTCTGTTCACCCATGATGTACCAGCCCTAGTTTTCTTATGCCAGGTGCTAGTTTGCAGGCATATTTCTGAGCCTGCCCTCTCCACTTGTGTTATTTGTTCTATGAAAGCATTGCTGTCCTCCTATGAGCGTGCTGCAGCACCGCATGGGTCTGAAAATCTATGCAGGCATAGTTCCTATCTATTGAGCATGGATAAGAGCACAGTTACAGGAAGAAATATCTAATAGATAGTGAGGTGCTTAGATATATTGTGGGGATGAGTTCCTTATAAATATCTGAGAACAGAGAGAGAAACCTAAGCAGCTTTATGAAGTACTGTGTTATTGGGGCCGCAACCCTGTGACTTGAGTTTATTCTGCAGCCAGCAGAGGTGCATCCATCACAGAGATGCGTGCCATGGTGCAGAGACAGCACGGGGCTTCAGTGATTGCCCGGGAAGTCACGGGGAGCTGTGTATTTCTGAATCAGGGCATGGCTGAGTGGAACAGCCTGCCCTGCTTTTAACATTTGGCAAGCATCAGATGAGGAAAAACGTGACCGTCACAACCCCTCAGGATGAGTTTGCTTCTGATATGTGGGGAAGCTTGGAGGGTCATTGAGGAGACCCTGTTGACATCCGTGCCAGTTCAGAATTGGGTGACTGACTTTATAGCTGTGTTTTACAATGGGGTTCCTGCATGGGAGCTTCAGCTTTTCTTGGAAATTTCTCCACTTGAATGGGCTCAAGAAAATAAAAAATTACTTATTAGGCAAATGGGCTGCAGTGACAGCCTGTTGAGCCTGGTGGGGTGGAGTTCACACATGTCTCGGCATCAGAGGCAGCAATGATGTTTCTGGTCTTGGGCTGGTTTGTAGCTCTGGGGCCTATAGCCTCCATTCTTGGCTCCTATCACCCCATTTTCACCTGCCTTACCTCATATCTTGGTTGATGATGCTGTGAAAGGCACGAGGAAGCTGAACCACATCAGCTGTTCATCGACAGCACCACATTCTGTGTGCATCCTATGGGGAATTTGTCCTACGAGATTCTGGATCCTGTTGGAGCAGCAGAATGCTCAGAGATTTTGTAGCATTGCTGTCAGAGGCGGGAGAAGCCAAATCTGTGCCTCTTACTACACGGTCTCTCCCGAGAGCCTGTCATGTGGCAAAAAGGCTGCTGAGTGCCACAGCTGATGCAAACAGAGCTGTCACTTGTTATGAGATAGGACAACTGTGTAGGATGTATTCCCTGGCTCAGCCACCTGCTGAGCGTAAATAAGGCTGAGTCCGTTCTCACCTGCAGGACTGATGAGGGACCTGCCTTGTAATGTATTCTGTGGTTTTCAGGATGGATGTTAGAAAAGAAAGGGCATGGTAACTGTGCTAACTACTGTCCCTGGTCCTGCCTTGAAGCCCCATTGCTCAGCTTGGTGCTCACTGCGTGTGGGCAGACCCCATGCTCCTGGGAGGATGTGCCCATCCCTTGCTTTTTGATTCCCCTTGGCAATGAAACAGAGGATTATGAAGACAGGGGTGCCCCAAACAGGCACAAGGAAGAAGTTTGCTCCTGTGCTGTTTGCAAATGAGAGGTGACAGCACTTTGCATCCCTTCATGCTCATCGTTTCTTCAGGTAAAGGGAGCATGATTACATCCTTCTAGGTATCTGCTGAGCTCCAAAGGAACATGCGGCTCACTGCCTCTGGTCAAGGGGCTACTAGGGAGACTGAAAGCAGCGTTATGTCTCCTGCCATCATTTATGCTTCCTCAAATGACTTCCTGGGTGATTGGTGGAGACAGAAATTGGAACCTGGCAAGGAAGCTGGATGCCCCCAGGACTGGGATGGCCAAAGAGCCAAAATCAGAGAGACACACATGCATACATCATTAGCTGCTAGCCTGTGTCAAATGAATTGAGATTTCCTGAGCTGGGATCCAGCTGGCATCCTAACGAAGATTTCCCTTCGTTCTTGCAAGCAGAAAATAAAAACCATCCCAGATACACCCCTAGCTTCCCCAGGCATTTCTGTTGTATAAGTAGTCCGGGTCTTGATCAGTGTTTCTTTGATTATCTCTGTGCTCCCACATAAAAATACTGTGTGTGCGTACACACAAAATCCATCTATTTATCCACCCCACAAACCATTTTGCTGGGAGACAGCATGGTCTCCTGAATTTTTTATGGCTTCACTTAGGCTGGAAACAATCCAGGGGTCAAACACTGTGCTGTATCTCCAGTCACCTTGCCAGTCAGCGCGGAGCATGGGTCTCTGATACTTTCTGAATCTCTGATCACCCACAGGGCACTAAATTACAGCTATTACACTGCAATTCGCTGTACAATTTTATTCTTTGATACACTACCTGCCTTTGTCTGTCTGCATAGCAGCGAGAGCAGTATGCATTATTTACCAGGCTAAGTATACTGCTGTTGCTAGTGTTGAAAAAATAAAATAAAAAAATAAAATAAATAAAGATAGCTGGAACGGGCTTGAAATATAAAAAGATGGCACAAATACTGCTTTCTGGGAAACAGTTCCACTGCTAAATAAAACTTTCTGAGACTAATCTCCTATACAGAGGTATAATTGGGGCTGCCAAGGCCCCTTGGGGAGGACAGAGGTCCCGAGGCAGACTGGGAGTCCATTCTGACCATGCCTTGGCTTTGAGGGGATGCTGTGGCAATCACCATGCCTAATGGAGACGGAGAAGGAAAGGTGAGGAGAGCTGGGTACTTCTTCCTCCCAAGTGATGCGTGGCAGAGTCTTAAATGGGTCTGTGTCTCTGTTGGTTCAGCCAGAAGTCCTCCAGTGGTCTAGGAAGCACGCAGAGCAACGGTCAGGCAGTGCCTCACCCATCACGTCGTGGGTTTGCTGGGTGCTAATCCTGCTCAGAGCAGAAGCTGCTCTGCACTGAGCTGTCTGCCAGCAGAGCCGAGCCGAGTCACGCACTCAGAACAACTCCTGCTCTTTTATTTGTTGGGATAAACTGGAGCCACAATGGTTTTAAATTCTAGTCTGTGGTCAGGAAAATGTTTGCTCTCTAGCTGACTGTCACAAGGCAAATGGAGAGAGGGGAGAGAGCTGGGCTCTGATTACTGCAGAGTTGGTTGAAGTGGTGCCGGCCTATATTAGGGCAGTCAGTGCTCTGATGGTTTCCACTCTCCCCAGTGTCCGGGAGCCTTCTTCACTTTCTCTGAGCTGTGCTTTCCATCTGAGCCGGCCACGTTATTGCTTAGCAATACAAAGTAGATTGCAGGTTGCTTTCTCCATTTGGCCCCAAGAGCAGTCCTTATAGGAGATGGATTTCTGATTGAAATCCTCCCTGTCAATTGCTGCTGGGATTCTTCCGGCACAGCATGAGCATACTTCTTGTCAAATTGCTAGCAAGATAGGGCTGTGTTTCCACTTCCTTCCGCCTGCTGGCAATGTGACATTGTCCTCATTTCGGAGATGATTTGCACCTCTTCAGCTTTTGCAGGACCCTGATGGGAGATGTCAGAGGAACCCATGGTCAAGCACCCCCAGTTTTCCCCCCTATGCAAGACTTCTGGATGTGCCTCCTGAGATAAGCATCTTAAAATCTGTGCTGAGAACTGAGTGTTTTTCCTCTCTTGCTCAGGTGCACTATCTGTGTGCAAACCCCAAAGACTGTGTTTCTGACACAAAAAGCATCAGCCATATTCCAGTCTCTTTGGAGGAGCCATGGGCTGCACTGGGACAACGATGCCCTTCCTTGGTCCAGAACACTGCTGGCTGCAGAAGTAGGAATTGAACCCAGCTCAGATGCAGTGCTTGCAGGTTCTTTGATTGTGCTGGGAACCCATTCCAGCTCACCCCTGCAGGCTATCTCTAGGCACTACTTGAGGGCTGACAGCCCTGGATCCAAGCTGCGCTGGTTGGCTGCAGGAGGTATCCTTCCCTATCGTTGCAGGTTTTGGAAGCTGCTCTGACAGAGCAGCGTGAATACAGTCTGAGCCACTTTTTAGCTCAGCTGGTGCTTCAGGCAGTTGGATGGACCCCTGGCTTATTTCTAGGGTGGAATATCAGCTCTCGGGATGCTGGTGTGGAAGGGGAGTTCTCTTTTCTACAAGGTTTTCCTTCTGCGGTCAGCAGGGGCAGTGGCTGTGTGAGGCAAGCTGATAGCCTCACCGCCTTTTCCTCTCACATTATCTGAGTGATTAATGAGAGAAATTAGAAATCAGTTCCATTTTCTCCATTCCATCCTCTGCCCAATGTTCTCTCTACATGTATCTCAGAACTGAGAAAGGGTTTAAACGCCCAAAAGTTCATCTGTCTTTTCCACCTAGAGCAGCTAGAGCATCTGGAAAAGCAATTTTCCCGCCTCACAAATTAGGGATAAAGCAGCTACCTTGGCTGGCTCATTTCTCTCCCAGGAAAAATATGACTGCTCCATGCTCCTCTGATGGCTGTGAAACTGGGGCAGAAAGCACATCTTTAGAACAAAGCCAGATACCAGGGGCTGCTGCACTGTCCTGGGCTGTGTCTCGCAGCCAGTGCCTTGGCAATGGGAGCAGCATTGGCAGGCGGGAGGGAGACCGGGACACGAAGGGAGGCAGTAGGGGAAGGTGGCTGCATCACAAGGCACACATTTTCTCTTCTAATTTGGGATTTGAAACCTGTGTGGCACATGCTGTTGGGATTTAAATGCTTTTTGATGACTTTACAAAAGAACTCAATTGTTCCCAGGTTTCACAACCTGGATGAAGAAGGAAATAAGCCAGACTACTGAGCTGCAGCCTCCAATGGCCAGTCCTTGAAATGACATCAGGCTTCAGAAACATTGTCAGGGGCTTGGGAGAGACTGGAGAAGTGCCACAAAACAGGGGAATGCACTGAAAAAGGAAGCAATTAGACAGAGCCCTTTTGTATACCAGCTGCTGCTAAGACTGACAAACACGACTTAGCCATATTTTGCTCTCAGGTGGGGAGCTCTTGAGTGTTTTCCATGTGTTTGTCTCTGCAGTTTATCTCAAAGGGGATTGCTTTTTCTCAGTTCATATGCAACCTGGCCAACATCATACCTTACTGACCTCATCTGCATTGACAAATGCTCTTCTGAGGGCTTTCTAAATAAAACAACTCGTATCTCACTGTAACATCTTGCGATGTCGGCACAGAGCACCAATCTCTGCTGCATTAGGGTTGCTGTGATTTCTTTTAAAGAAGGAAGACCCAGTCTGGGTCTTTTTCCCAAAGCATATCCAGACAGGGACACCCTCCTGCCACATTGCTTGAGTGATGCAGAGAAAGCCTGCCTAGAAGCCTCTGGAGGTCCCTGCCAGCAGCAGAGCTCACAGTGGATTAGAGACAAGGACCCAGTGAGTGATCTTCATTCTGCTTGGATTTTCCATTTGCACATCCAGTGAGGTGCACCAAAGGCAACACTTTCCTGCATAGACTGTCCTGGCTTCAAGTAGCCCTGGCTGCTTTGTCTAAGCCCTCTGCTTCCAATGACTCCCTGTGTCTGGGTAAGAAAAGATGATGTGATTGGGAGTCCATTGTGTGGCAGCTGCAGCCTTCGGGTAAAAGAGAGGATAGAGGGGCTCTGGGGTGTAGAGCTGCAGGAATAGTCCACAGAACCCAGCCATGGATGCACTGCTCTGGAATGGCCTGGGGACTGTTTGGGACCTCCTGTGTCCTTGTCCCCAGCACGCACATGTTAGGCATGTGAAAGCAGTAGGTTTGCCAGCAGAGGTAAGAGCCAGTCTGTGAATTGTGTGCACTGAGGCAAGTCTCCTTCCAACTCAAAAGGTGTTCAACAGGAGACGACTTTTAAATTATCAAGAGCGATTTTTTTTTTAATGACTTTTCTTGCAGACCTGAATGTCTGCCAGCACTTGCAAGCAGCAGGAACCCAAAGCTGCCATTTGAAAGCTCTGGCGACAGGGACTGGAAACAGAAACAGTCTGGATGGACTGCTTGGAAAAGTCTTCAGAGCCATTCGATTCAGACACTGATACTAGCTGATTTCTGATTCCTATTTCAGTTTATTATTAGGAGCCTGGATGCAGACACCTCACATCCTTTGAAGTATCTCCTGTCTCTCCCCTTCCAGTTTCCATCTCCTGTCACCAGCACCCCAGGAACTCCAGAGAAATGAACAGAAGAGCTGTGAATGGCAGCTCCACAGCCTTGGTGGGACAGCAACCACCAGGAGCTAGTATGGTTCTTTTTGCAGGATGGCATCCCAAACAATAGCGCTCCAGGAACAGAGATATGGGCTATACCTGCTATGAAAGCAGAATTTTCTCAGCAGGGCAGGGGATGCAGTTCAGAAGGAACAAACACCTCATTAAATTTCTGCTGCGTGTAAAATAAAGCTGTTAATGATATTTAGTCCTTCTTTTGCACCTTCCCTTTGAGGAGCTTGATAGCATTTTGCAGACACTAATTAGTAACGGGTTGCAACTGCTTGGGAAACATAGCAAAAAGATTGGTCTTTTGTGCCTAGGGAGACTGAGGCGCAAGCGCAGCGCATTTCCTACTTGATGCCTATGTGACACACCACGATACTCTCAGTGGTATTGGTGGTTCTCATTGTCAGAGTGCTGGCAGAAGGACTGTGCTCTGCAGGTGACCAGGTCTTCACAGGAGGCTGGAGAGTGGCCAGGCTGGATGTGAACTTTGTCATGCTCCAACCTGGCTGGGACAGGGACATGTGGGTGGGAAGCAGATGATGACTCTTCTGCGGCCGCTCTAAAGATGGCTCTTTCAGAGTCTTGCAGGCACAGCCAGGGATCTGTGGGCTAGACAAAGCGTTAGCTCATCCTGCCTGCAGCTTTAGGACTTCTTGCTGTTCCTGGATGAGGGGACAGCTACCATATGCATCAGCTGTCAAAGACCTCTCTCTCTTCCCTTCTGCACTGAGCTCAGTTCCTCACTACAGAGCAGGAGGCTTTGTCTCTCCTGCAGAAATGTTCCCGGCTTTTGGCTCTCAGTGTCCTCTCCTCCACAAGAATGGGCATTTCTGCGGAGCAGGACTTCCTCAGGATCTATTACCCAGGGACCCTGCTCAGATAGTCACTCTGAGACCTGGGCAAATCCTGCTGCAAAGGGCAGGGGTTTTGATCACAGTGGGGAGCCTGGAGCTTATTTACTATGTGTCCCGTCCTATTGAAGTTCAGTAGGGGAAACTCTTGTGCAAAAAATAATTAATTGTCCTCTGCTTTGTTCAGGTGAGAAGAGATTCAGGTCTTAAAACTCCTATTGAAAAAGACAGCTTTCAGTATAGCCAAATCTTAGTCACAAAATGTTATTCAAACCTGGCAAATGTATGGCAGCTTCTGTGTGAAGTGAGCTGAGTAATTCACACACTAGGATGTAGATACACGTATCAAAAACCAGGAATTTATCTCTTTTCTGGCTGTGGCCAGCAGGGCATCCAGTATCCTCTGGGAGCTGGGACACTAACAACTGAGCCAGATCCGATGTAAAGCAAGGCAGAGGGAGGAACACCAGCAGTGCTGTTCTTGACAAATCATGGCCTTCCTTGAAGTTTCAGCTGGCTACCTTTGTATGGGCAACACAAGAAAGCATGAGAAGAGGCACTGCAAGGCACAATCTGCAGGCAGTGCAATAGCACCATGCCTTTGCAACCCATTTTGGAGAGGTTTACTGACAAAAGGGTTAATTGCTGATGAAAAGCTTCCCCCAGGTAGCTCTTACCCTAAAGTAGCAACAGCATGGCTGTGGTCTTCTCTGATCCATTAGAGCCTTATCTGGAGTTCTTTGTTCATCTTCCAAAGTCTCTTTAATTCATGTCTTCCCAGAAGACAGTCAACCCTTGTCTGACTTTATCCTGCTTAGCCGTGTATATAATCTCCTGTAGTAATCCACAAAAACAGCACTGATACCTTGCTACTTGAGTTAAAGAAATCCACTTTATCCTCTGTAGGAAGAATGCTTTTATCTCTTTCTTCCTTTTCTTTAAACAGATTAATAATTTCCTGGGTTTATCACAACCCCTGTGGGTTTTGGACTATTCCCCATGCCTGTTACCTACAGCACAGTTCTCTGAGGTGAAGTTCAGCAGCTCTTCCAGTACTGTAACAACGCTCTATTGCAGAGTTGATTTTTGTTTGCTTTGCATATTGCTTTTAGGTCTTGACTGGTTTTGCCTGTGTAGGCTTGATGCTACAGGTGACCCTGTGATGTCACAGGGTATATCCCTCAGCAATACCTGGGAATAAAGGTGTCAGGATGCAGTTGCACATGTCCTCACCTCAGCTGGGGAAAACAAATTGAGTTCCCAGAACACCAGAGCTGGAGGTAATAGGCAGTTTTCTGCTGGGTCAGAAGCCACAGCTGTGCCACAGCTGGGCTTTGCCTTTTACCTGCTGAGCTATGGCATTGTGGGGTACCAGCACCATTTGCCCAGCTGTGCTTTGGCAGAATGTGCTGAAGAGGATTTGCAGGGGGAAGGATGAAGGTGGAGGGATGCCTGGTTTATGTATTGCAATGCTTTTAGTGGCTCATGGAGCAGTAATTGCAGCCTGCAGGCTCTGTTGGGATGTTTTAAGGATGTGTATTTTGTGCTCACCCATGCTGCTTAATTCACATGGTTAATTTTTCAGTTCCAAATGGAGACAGTATTCACCCACCTGCTTCCTCGGCGTGTTGCACTGCCTAGGTAATCTTAATGAAATGTTTTGTGTACTTGAGGTGGACAATGATCCACAGAGGCAAGAGCTGACATATTATTGACAGGGAGTTGTGGCCTTTGTGTGAAGGCCTGCAAGATCCACAGTGGCTCTTGTCTTTGGGGCAGGTGGATCACTTCCCTCTGGTATGCTCTGCCCTGAACAGGAAGGAAAGTGCACCTCTTCTCACTGGGAGTCATCTTTGCTGAGCAGTGGTATAAGGCAAGCTCTCATGAGAAGGGGTAAAAGCTGGACGCAAAACAGCACAGAAACAAGTCCAGTCTCCTCTGTAAATTCATTAAATGGTCGTTTGCACCGTTTTGCTCTCTATCTTCCAATAACTGAAGTAGTTTATAACTTTGGCTTTCCTTTGAACAGATGAGGTCAAGATGATTAGCTGAATACTGGCCAACTCTTCTGTCAAAGAGAGATGCTTTGGTCAAATTTGCAAGAGATAAAGCAACAGCCTCATCTGGCAGATAGCAGGCTGCAGTCTCCTTTCCTCCAGAGACCTTAGGCTTCTCAGGCTGCAGGAACCAGCAGATGGCTGAACAAAGCAGAGATAGAAGTGAAAAGCAACTAAAATCCCTTCTACCAGTACATTAGAATTTCCATATGAGAGAGATTCTGCTCTCCCTCTGCCTGGTTTCCATCCCCTTTCTCTTGCCAGCACCAAGAGCTGCAGAGGTGGACATGGCAGCCTCCATCAGCACCCAGGAGACATCTACTCTCTCTCTTGCCAGTCAGACAGCGAAGGCTTACACTGGGCCAGGATGAGTTAAAAGCCCTTACAGAGAGATTTTATTCTGTCAAGTGTAACGGTGGATATTTTCATTATTCATATCAATGGCTTTTCCTATTCTGAATGCTGCTAAGCCTCTGTCCTCGATAAAATCCTCTGGTAGTGAACTTTGCGGGTTAATTATTCATTATGTAAAAATAGTCTCTCCTTTTATCAGTTTGAAATGAATTACCTTTTACTCCAATTGTGTGTCCTCTGTTCTTGTATTATTGGACAGTCTATGTGAGGGAATGATTTACTTCTGCCCTTCCAGGTATTTCATACCTGGTTTTCACATCACTTGTATTCATTCTTCTCTATGTCACCCTTCCTCAGTCTCTCTCTCTCCCTGTTCATGAGGTCATACTTGCTCCTCCTAATTGTTTTTCTACCAGCCCTATTTCTACTGTGGCATCCTGGCCACTGAGCTGTCATAGTCAAACCCGGGAGATGGAACTCACCCTGTTCCAGGCTTCAGTCCTGTATGATCAGGCAGGATTACACTGAAATGACAAAGTGATGAACAGGGGGAAGGCTGTTACAAGATTTCTTCTTATTTTTTTTTAATCCCATCCTTTTTGAATCCAGACACTGCTGACTTTGGTGGCACACAGCCTGGGGAGTACAGGCCTTATGGACTCTTCTTGAGATGCCACATCTGGCAAGGAATGGTGCAATGCCCATCAGCATTGCTTGCTGCATTAGGACCTCCTGTCTGTGCCCTGTTCTTAAGGAGCTGTGGTCCTCTGACATATCAAAAGTTAGAAAGCAGTTCCAAAGTAAACTTGTCTCTTAAGTCATATCATATTGCTGGAGTAACATAAAGTCTATGGATAACCTCTCCAAGGCAGATCACTCTTGTGTAATCTGAAGAGCTGACAGAGGTACTGTCATACAAAAGCTGCGGAAAGAAGAGATTGCTAAACTCTTACCTCTTTGATCATTTGTTTATTCTATTACCCATTCAGGTGCTGGTGCGTTTGAAATCCCTCACCAGATTGACCACTGATTGTGTTTTAGCACTTCTTTGAACCTGATTTTGATCTTCAGTAGCTGCTTACATCTTACTTTTGACTGCTTTGCTTTCAAACAGTGTCAGTCGGAGGAAGGAATATGGATGGAGGCTTTCTGGACATGCAAATAATCCACCACCTCACTCTCCCTTTATCTGCTGTTTTGCTGACATGCACAAAGCATCCTATTACACGTGTGAGGCGTGAGCACTTTTGCTGAAGTGGTGTTGGTTTGTTCCTGTTATATCATCACTGTCATCTAGATGTTTTATTCTTTGCGCTTTAATTATCTTCTCATCTAATTTGCCTAGTTCGGAGTAAAGCTCATTGGTCTGTAATTCCCAGGATCACCACTAATGCCAATTTTAAAGATAGATATGCTTTTATTGCCCTCTAATCTTCCTTCGGTACAGTTGCTTATATTAATGAAATATCGTAAGAATTAGAAGACCAGGGTAAGCCACTGAGGCTCTCCTTCCTGATCTGTGAACTCATTATGTTGTTCCTGCACTTGTTCTCTCAGCCTTTTAAAATCACTTCACCATTTTGCCTGAAAAGAGCAATCTTGGGCCAGCTGCCTTCTCATGCTCCCCTTCCACCCAGGTGTGCTCAGATGGGTGCTCAGAAGGAGCCTCCTCTCCTTGCAGTGTCATTCCTTGTTCTGGCAGTCCCTCACAGCTGACTTTTGGCCTCAAACAGAGGTTTCCCAGTGCTTTTGGTCCACAGACAGCAGTTCTGGGCCCCTAGATATAGCACAAGCCATGCTGACCAGATGTAAGCCTTTGTGTGTGCACCCCTTGCTGCCCTTTGCACCTCCAGGGACGATGTGAGAGCTGTAGGGCAAAACCACTTCTTCGCAGAGCTCTTTCCTTCACTGCTGTACCTCTTCCCTTTCTCACCATAAATGTTGCTCTGAGAGGGGTTCTGGGTTTCTGCATTTCCCAGGGCAGCTCCCCTGGGATGGCAGAACTGCTGTGGGCTGGTGCCTGGGCATATATTTCAAACAGGGGGAGCTCTGCGTTGACTGGGTAAATTGTGTGAAGTTTTAAGGGTATGCAGGCTGCTGCCGTCTTATCTAGTGCATAGTGTGTAGTTCAAGCCCAGGTGCAGGAGGCTGAAGAAGCTTACTGTTGTCTGTGCAGGAAGGCTAACCCAAGAGCCTCCTATTGTCCAGCTTCCTTCTGCACCACAGAGAGGGTATCACGTGTGCCAGGGCCTTACAAATGACCTAATGGGTGGATAAAGCCTGGAGCAGCTTTCTGAGTTAAACTAGATCCTGCGGCAGGTATAAGAGGATCCAGGCACATTGCCTTTTCCCTCACCTCCTCCCATGCTGAATTGCTCTTCTCAACTAGGATTGATTTATCTACGTAAGAATGACATTTAAGGGCAATCTGTTCACATTTGGTACATAGCAATTTATAATCCATATCTGCACCTTGTTTAATCCTGCTGCTCTAAAGCAAGTCTCTTTTTCATCAGCTGGAAGGCTCGGTAAGTGAAATGATACATCTCTGCTCATTAAAAACACGACTCCCCTTCTCTGTGATGAGTATGTAACGTAAAACATTTTAGCATCCCATTTCCTTTTCATTTTCTCAAGCTTGCTATCTGTCAAATGAGTCTTTTGCCGCTTAATATACTGATTTTATATGTGTATGTGTCTGCTTTTCAGCAGCCTTCTCCGTACCTGTAGGCTGCTATATCAGAAATCCAATGGTGATTTCTTAACAGCGACTCTCATAACCCCCAGCAGACTTCTCTCCTATTTTTTCCTGTTAACGTCACATCTAGGGACTGTAATATATGGATCTGAGTACTGCACTTAAACATATACTCTGTCTTGCTGGCACTAGATAATCTATAATGGCTAATCACACCTAATTACCCCCTTTTCATCAGCAGTGTCATAGACACATACCTTTGTGTCCAAATTTGTCTGGAGGTGGGACTAAGATGGTTTTGTGATATGTGCTACTCTACAAGAAGTGCCCAGCTCGTCCAGCTTGGATTGTCCATAGCTTCAGTCTTCTACAACAGCCAGAAGGCATGGAGTCAAGGCAGCCAGCACAACCTGGGTGGTAACACAGAGGGAAGTGCCAGTGTCAGGCACTGGCAAAGGTGGGATATGTCTGCCTAAATACAGACATCTTGTGCTGTGTGGGAAGCACTGAACTCTTATGCTGGTTTCAGCCTGATTTGGAAGTTTGAAATTGGAGAATAATTAATACTGAGTACTAAGTGGTCACAGTCATTGCTTAGAAGGCACTGCTGTGATCTCAGGGTATGAAATCCAGCAGTGGTGCCTGAACATCTTCACCCTGCTGCATGATATCTGTTTGATTTAAGCGTAGAGAGAGAATAAAACAACAAACAACCACATTGTAGAAAGCTGTCAGACTTAAAAATGAGTGTCCTTACAGATGTCATTAGAAATGGCCGTTGTGATAGGCACTGAATATGCACAAGAAACTGTTTCTTTGCTCAACAGGATTTCTAGTAGAGGAAGAGAGGGAAAGAAATAAACATAAATGCAAAGGCATGTTCTGGTTTCCCCAGGGCAATGCCAAACACCTGTTTTATACCTATCTACCTGATGCCTACACGCAGCCAGGGTCCTGAGGAAATAGACTGATGGCACAACTTCTAGAGAGCTGGACCATCACACAGTTACTTTCTGAACTTTCTTTCTGCATGTGCACAGAAGATAATCTAACAGCTACATTTACAAAGCCCTGCCTGGGTAGCTAAGGGACAAATGAGGACAGCATGTTTAATTTTAACTGTCGATGCTACATGCTGTCCTCATTTGTTCTTCAGCCAAGCTGCTAGTGTGCTTTTCTCTTAATTTGGTCTGCTACTCCTAACCTACTTAATTTCTAACACAACCTTTCACCACAACAGTTACCCATCTGCCAGCTGAACAGCCTTTGTTGAAGCAGGACATAAAATAAAACATTTCCTTCTGTCCTGGAGCTTCCCTCAGCCCAAGGCCAAATCTGGGGATGATGCCTGTGGAAAAGCGGTCCCAGTGCCACCCATGAGCCTTCTGCACACTCCAGACACGAGCTACCAATGCTGATACTTTCTCATTCCCACCCCAGACTTGCTTAATTTGCTTTTTGACTGGAGGCAGCTGTGTTAAATTATTAGTGTGTTTTCTTCCTTTGATGGCCAGCTGAGAGCATCAGATACTAGATCACACCCAAGGTGGCAGCCAACTTAATGTGTTGGATGCAGTCAGCTTGGGAGGCACAGGTAATTAGCATTTCCAGATGTTGGGAGGACTCAGATGCAAGTGGCAAGCAGCTGACATGGAGCTCTGATACACCACATGATTAGAGATTAACACAGGTAGTAGCTCTAGTTAATAAAGGCAATAAACGTGCTCTGGGCATGTACATGCCCGTGTCTGACCTCAGCAATATTTAAAGCTTTTGAGCAACTTGTGAGGGATGGACAAATTAGCAGAGGTAAGTGAAAAGGTCATACAATGAAGAATTGCTTTTGTCCCGGGCAGATGATGGCAGAGCAATTTGATATCTTTCTTTGAGAAGGTAGCTGATTTTCTAGACAAAAGGGATGTGGGAGATCTTTGTACACTTCAAATATGTTTTTGATAGGGTGCCACTGAGAAATCAGTGGTGCTGAAGGATTTTGAGATCAGCGGAGATGACAAGTGGAGTAAAAAAAAATAAAACTGTCTCGAGAGAGATATGACAGCAGTGTGTGTTTCACAGGAGTGTACTGACAAGGCTTAAAGGTCTAGCGGTGTTTCTTAGGCATGAACCTGAAGTCTGATCTAGGATTTTCATTAATGAAAGCGTAGCTGTCCTCTGGTGGAGTTTGGTATTCACACAAAGGCAGGAGTCATCAACAGGACACAAGGATCAGAATATCACGCAGAATGAACTGGAGTGTTCTGGTGAGTGGAACAGTATAGTGGTAGTGAAGTCTGATACTTAGGAACTGCTTATGAAAAGCTCAGCTATAATGTAGGTTTCCAGTGTCTTTGAAATGGCCAGGAAGAGAGAGATCCTGGGGGGGTGTCTATGTATTGGCTGGAAAGTTAATTTCTTAGCAGTGTGTACAGAAACCTAAATGGAGGATGCCAAGAGGTCAGAGCCAGGCCCTTCTTAGTGGTGCCCAGTGCCAGTACAAGAGGCTAATGGGCTAAACTGGCACACAGGAGGTGTTCAGAGACAACACCAAGAAGCACTTCTGCACTTCTGTGTGGCAGAGGGAGCCCTGGCACAAGCTGCCCAGAGGCTGTGGAGATTTCTCCTTGGAGATCTTCAGAGGTCACCTGGACATGGCCCAGGCGCCCTGTTCTGGGTGTCCCTGTTGCAGCAGGGGCTGTGCCTGATAGATCAGACGTCCCTGCCAGCCTCAGCCATTCTGTTTTTCTCTGTGAAAATGAGTCAGCCAGGAGAAAGTTTCAAATGAGGTATTTCCAGCAAAGACTGGGAATTGCTACTGCCATTGGAAGGAGGGCTTTCAAACAGCAGTGGGCTGGAAAAGGCTTTTTGGGCATCAGAAAGCTGTGAGGTTCTGCAGTAGTTTCCCAATGGATATAACAGAGAGAAGAAACTCCAGTGGGATTTAAGAAGGAGCTTGTCAACATGTGACAGGACATGGTCATTTGCTTGACTGGGGCAACGGGGGATTGGGCTCAGGTGTTTCAGTTGCAGTCCGGTATTGTTAAACTGCCAAGGACAAATCCAGCTTTTAGAGTATTTTTTCAAACCCCAAGATTCAGAGAGGGTCTCTTGGTATCTGCAAGTCACTGTTCTGTTTTATATCCTTTCCTTTTCTAAATCATCATTTTTAAACCCTTGCTGAAAGTTCAACTTTTCCTATTGGCTTCCCAGATTGGAAAAGAAGCACAGGCATAGCAGACATAATACAATCCTCCCTACTTTTCTAAGTTGCTGTAAATCTAGGTTTCGGGAAATCAAATGTGTCAATATAATTGGCCTGGGCTACCTCCCTGATGCTCCCTTCTCACTGCTGGGGATTTGTGCAGTATTTCCTGCTGTTGGAGAGTTATCTTTCCCCATAATATACCAAATATTCTTAACTGTGCTCTCTGAGAAAATGTTTCCATTTAGCTGTTCCACACCTCTGGGCAACCAGCTGAGAAATACAGCCCTCTGACAGCATGGACGATGGACCAAAGTCCCCCATTCTTCATCCCGGATCAGGAAACGTCCATGTTCCCTCTGAGCTTTCTGGCTTCAGGCATGGTGGCCCACACCCTTTGTAGGTCGCTCAGCCTCAGCCTTGCTCTGCTTTCCTGCAGCTGTCACTAGTGTTAGGAACAGGATGTGTTTGTTCCTCCTCCTCCTGGCTGTGCCTCTGCAGAGCTGAGGTTTCTGACTGAGAAAGTGGTTCTTGTCAGGCCTAGATGTACCCATCCCAACCTCTGCTTTGAGCTCTGGACCACATCACGCTTCTGGAAGTGTACAAACACAGGATGAAGACAGAGGAAGTTCAGGAGCCTTCATCCAGGCAAGATGCTCAGCACAGAATGCCCATGCTAGTCACTATTACATCTCATTATGAGTTAATGGAGGAGCTATGGCACACAGTTAATCTCAAGCCAAAGGGAACAACAAAACACTGATGTATCTGTCTGATGAGAAGTGTCATTTCATTCTTTCTTTCTTATTTTTTTCTTTGGTACAGAGGTGTGTATTTTATTGACAGTTTCAGCAGTAAAAGAACAACAGAAGGATGTTTCTGCTAAGGGACAAGAATTCGTGACATGCTGGGGATCTGTGCTCCTCTGCTCTCTGCATCATAGATAAACAGCAGTGTCACAGTGCATCTCCCCAGCCAAACAAAGAGCCACCGCTGCAGCAGCCCCGAGGCTGCGGCTTAGAGTAATGATGCTATTGCACTTGTGGCTATTACTCAAAGCTATTCTCCTTTCCATGAATATGCTGAATGCGTTGGCTTTCCTGGCTGTGATAGATGCTCAGCCAGGCTGAGATGTCGGCCTTGGCTCAGCCTACCAGTGCTGGTGGGAGCACCCAGAGCCAGAAAGGGCAGTGTGCCCCGCAGCAGGCCAATACCAGCAGTGGTGGCCAAACTGTTCACGTGCAGGGGCATCACCTTTCAGTGAGCCTGGTAGCTATGAGTGTGGGGGTTGGCTGTGCCCTTGATTAGTTGTGGCTTCAAGTAGCTCCAGGTTTGCCCACTGTCTGCTTTGGGATGGGGAAAGCTTCCCCAGGAGGAGGTTACAACTTCAGCCATCTTTCTGTCTTCCTTGGAAGAGTCTGGGACTGGCCAGTGCCGAAGATGGGTCACACCAAGCCCATTGTGTCCTTCTCTCTTGTGGAAGAGAGAAGAGAAAGCCTTTCCTGAGGCTCAGGAGACTGCAGGGAACATTTCCAGACTCATTGCACCACAGCCTCCCTCACTTCAGAGCTGTGATAAGCAAGATATGGAAACAAGCTCATGTTTCGCCTTTTCTAATTACTGCTTGGCGCTTGAGGTGTGTCTCTCACATTTCTGGCTGCCATGGGAAGATGGTGATGTGGAAGGCTGATGTATATTAGAAGAGCACCGATTGGCTCCTAGCTCCTGCTGGTTCTACTCCTCTTTCAGGCCTGCAGTACACCCTGATTTTCTGTAGATGTTGCTGCATGCCTGCAGTCTCCCAGCACAGCTTTTGCAGAGGGAAGCCTGCAAGTCCAGAGCACCCTGCAAAGGGTTCACCTTAGGAGTGAGCCCTGGGGCCAGCACTGTATGTACTCCTGGGTGACATGAGAGGGGATAACTCTGACTTCAGACTGCTGTAGCTCTGCAAAGTAATCTGCCGAGTTCCCAGCTGAAATTCATGATGTTCAAGCCCCCGCACTCCCACTGATAGGTCCTGCCCTGCAGATATCGCTGGAAACCAGGTTAGAGATTGATGTGATTGCTTTTGATTGAGGGAGGGTAGGGAGGAATCAGCTGGGTCCAGGAATCCGGAGTAAATCCCAGCAGATGGGAAATACTCCTTGTGACAGATGCAAGACCTTAGTAGCAAGGACCCTTCAAAGACAATCACCCTGAGATACAACCTGTGCCAGGCTCACACACAGCCACTGGAGAAGCTCCTGCATCAGCACTCCCCATGCCATGTATCATTGGGTTTCTCAGCCCTGTGGAATGGACAGGAAGGACATGGGCAGCAGGATAAGGGTGAGGAATTGTTCTATTGGCAGCTGTTCTCTCCTCTTGTCACCTGCAACAAGCAGTGGGGATGGGGGCTCTACTTCCTCCTTTCCTCATGCACTTCCTACATAAGCCCAACTTGTCTAATTAATACAGGTCTCTGATCTGTGGACACAAAAGCTTTTTCATGAGAGAAATTACTTGCTCTGATTTAAGAAACCAGACAAAGTAAGGTGATGATGAATTGGAAGAAACAGCCCTGACTGAAATCCACATAGAGCATGAAGAACAGAGTGTGCTGGGATCTGCTGGGGCTGAACAACGTTACAAGAGAGGCTTAGCACAAGGGTTTGACTTGCAAGTTTGCATGTAGTGCTGCTTTTTAACACTTTTGTCCTGAAATACAGGGTGTGGTGCTTTGGGAAAGCTGTCACATCACTGCTTGTCATTGCACAGTGGAGCAGGGACAGAGATGTGAGTGCTGAACTAATGGTACTCATAGTGCACCGGGACAGGTGCCAGGGGATGCCACATTCAGTGTGTGGGGTGTGCACTGCCTTTTGGGATTTGCAGGTTTTCTGGACTCAAACATCACTCTACAGCTTCATCTTTAACAGAGAGGAGACCTTGACAGTTAGGTGTTCTTCACTCCCAAAATGCTGGGCACAAACTTCTCAGCAGGTTCCTTTCTTCAGCGCTGGCAGAGACCCCCTGTCGGTCTATCAGCATTGCAGTGGCTGTGGAAGTGAGCTGGGCTGGGGCCAGGGTGCAGTGTTTTCAGCACTCTGCCTCTCTAGTTGGGTTACTCCTGCTTGGGAGTAGAAAACAAAGACCACCAGAAGAGTGCATCAAAGAGCAGAGGAGAAATGCCTAACTGTCTCTTCTGTCCCTGAAAGATTTAGGAAAACAGCACGTTAAAGCACAGCTGGAGTAAGGGAGATAGATGGGTGAGCACATCAGTAGCAGAGAGGTGGAGGTGGATGTTCAGACCATCTGTGAGCATGGATGGGATGAGGTGGCTGCCCAGCAGGATGGAGATGCTTTCTGTAGGGCTGTTTCCTAGATACTCTGGGAAGTGACAGCTCAGCTGGTGAGGTGAGGAGGTGGCTGAGAAGCATTCCAGGCACCATATCAGGCTGCAGGGGGTAGGGATTGGGCAGAAAAGTGGTTAAATTGGATTTTGTTTTAAAGAACACCTTAGGACCTGAGGACCTGTAAATCCTGCTCAGAAATCTGCTTTGTCCGAGGCCAGTCCACCTTCCCAGACTCTGCTCCCTTCCACTTCTTTGTGCTTCTGAGCAATCTGCTCCTACACATGCTAAGGAGCACTTAGTGAGTGACTAAAACAAAGCCTCAGAAAAGAAATAACCTAAGGATTTAATAAACTGCAAACGAAATTATATAAAAAATTTTCCCAGGCAGTTGAGTTTTCAGTGATTAAGAAAATACAATTTCCTGTAATTAAATCTTAACAAGAAATGTTATTAAAAACACTCTGTCCCGGCTTTTGTAATAATTGCCCATTCCCCCAGAACAGTAAACAGAATTAGAGTCTGCAACACACACTGTAATCCATGTGTCATTGTGATCAAATTTGCCTTAATAACTTTATCCGGAGAGAAAAGTTGAATCACAGTGTCTGAAATGGAAACCCCCACAAATGTGACATGTGGCTCCTGCAGGGGCTGGGGCAGGCAGTGGTGCCAGTGAGGGGGTGGTGGCACCATCCAGAATTGTTCCACATGATATCTGTATCGCCCACATTGGCAGGGGATACTCTTCGCTCCTGTGCTCATGCTCTCAGCTGTAGCCCTGTGTCATGGCAGATGCACTTCTCCCCCAGCAGCACCAAAAACTCCTTCCTAGGGTGCCCTGTTCCACAAGGGTCATTGATCACATCCACGGCTGGAGGCAGAAGGAAGCTTTTCTTGCTCTGACTGATTACTCTCCCTTCCAAACGCAGTTCTGTTTAGCAGGATATTACATTTTTCCTCTCAACTTCCTCACTCTGTGGAGATGTAGTTCCAGAATCTGCTGTCCCTGTTCTCCTCCAGTGATCCCAAAGGTTAGGCTCCAGTGACTTCAAGGTCAGGCTGGACAGGGCTCTGAGCACTCTGATCTAGCTGATCTAGCTGTTGATGTCCCTGTTCATTGCAGGGGGGTTGGACTGTATAGCTTTTTAGAAGTCCCTTCCAACTCAAATAATTCCATGATTCTGCGATCCCCCAGATGGATATTGCCCAATCCTTGTGTCCCCATGTGATCCTACAGCCCACAGGTGGCAGGGATTCAGCCTCTCAGAGGGGATCTGAAGGCTCACCTACAAACCCCACACTACTCCCTACTCATAGAGAAGCACGAACTCAAACTGGAAAGACAGAACAAGCCATCTGCACTCTATCCCCTGACCCTGCTGGTCATTTTCCATCTGTGAAAATGAGACGGATGCTACTAACGAGGTGCTGGTGCTGGCGAACCAGCATGGCTTTCTACCTACCTACCTATCTACCCCCTGTCTGTCTGTCTATCTATCTATCTACCTACCTATCTGCCTCTCTGCCTACATGTCAGTTTCTCACCCCCTCTTCCTTACTCTACACTTGCACTGCTTCATCCATCTCCCTCTAGCAGAGTAATGCCCCATTATCCTGCCTGATGGTGACATCTCCCTCTCTAGGTGGTGTTTCCATGGTGCCAATCCTCACAAAAAAGGCATTGTCTATCTGCAAAAGAAAAGGCTCAGACAGTGAAATATGGCAGCAAACCATTTTCTCTCTCTGAGACCCCCCAGACAAGTCCACAACAAATGCCGTCTCCCTAAACAATGGCTAGAAGTGAAGTTACTGGCTGAATGGCATCCAGCAGTAGCTTTGCCCTGCAGGAGCTGCACACACTTCTGGAACCAGTCCTGCATTATTTCAGGGAGGTGGCAGGGCAGACTCTGCAGCACACATACTCAATCAATGCGTTTTGCTGGCCAATTTCTTATCTGTCGGAGTCTAAAATGCCTGCCGCTGTCAGGGTATTTGAACAAACTGCCAAATACTCGCTCCGTGTCACACTGCTGGCATCTGTTGCTTATTTTGGCAATAAACCAGTTTATACTGTCATGATCCAACCCAACAGTTCTCATGAGTCTCTGTGCGTGATGGCTCAGGAAGGCAGTTTCCTCTCCACAAGATTTTTATTAAAAACAGCATTGGAGAGAGGAGCTTCTGTGCTGAGATGGTGGAAGCAGTTGAGGGATTGTTTTTTGTAGCACACTGTGCATTCGGTATTTTGTGTGCATCCTTCCTGCAGGGGATGGCCTCGACTCTTCCTCTCGCAGGCATAAATGAGGAGGCTTTTTAGTGGAGTTACCCTGCTGTGAAGCAGGTGTAAGTGAGAGGAAAATCAAGCCCCATCTAAACAGAATTGGCACAGATAAGGTCTTGGGAGCATGTCGGAGATTGCTGCTTCAGTAGCTACTTGAGGAATACTCTGTCAACTCAGACAGTGGCGCCTTTGGCAGTAGAAACCAAGTTTAAATAAAAACTTCCTCAGCTATTCAGCACAAATCTGAGAAACCCAGCAGTGCTGGGCTTTGAATGTTGGACACGCTTGTGCACAGCACCTTGTGCGCACTGTGCTGTAGCTGGAACACCCTGTTGTTCACTTCTGCCTTGGGGCTACCAACATCTGCTTCCCATGTCCTGCCATCACCCAGCTGCTGGCTTGTCCCTCACCTCCAAACTCCGTCAGCCACTGCTCCTCCTGGGAGACACCGTCCCTTCTCTGCTCTGTCCCCTCTGGGCAGGGAGCAGCGTGATGGGATCAAAAGCAGAAAGCTGGAAGGAAAACTTCCTGTTTGTTCCTGTCATAGCCGATGCAAACAAGAAAAGCTGCAAAGATCACGTGCCTAGCTCAGTTTCGTTAATGCCTTTAGCTTTAAGCCAACAACAGGTATTGAGTTAAATCGCTCGGGTCATGCTTTATAGTCATTAAAAAAAAAAAAAAAAAAAAAAAGAGATACATCTGAAGACATTTTCAAGATTTCCCCTCCCTTTGCGTTACTGTAAAATTTTAATTATCTCGCTCTGTGCTTTGCACTGATCTTTGGATGTTAAAACTGAAACCTTAAGCTAAGGATCATGCTCTAATTTGGCATGGCTGTTGCACAGTAATGCGGCTCCCTTGGCACTCTTTGCAATCCTTGAATTCCCCTTGTAATCCTACACTGGTTATAGGAGCAGCTCTCTGCTTTGGCCATGGCTCTTTTGAACACCATTCATTGGCTCCTTCCCTCTCCTCAGAGGCCAAACAATCCAAGTGATGCTCTTCAGAACCAGCGTGCCCCATAGATGTTTGCATGCAGTTAGTAATCCTTCAGCCCTCCTGAATTTTGATATCAAACTTTCCTTTCTTTTGAGAATGACTCAGGAACACCCATCTAAGGGGCAGAGATCCTATGCTGTCAGGAAGAATGGAAAAACATCTGTTCTCTAGGCAGACCCGAAGCAGTGAAGAACTGTGGGAGAGCACTTCTGCTGGCACAGAGGATGCAGCATGGAGGGCACTACAGACCCACAGACACCAGGAGCTGCTCCACACACACATGTCCTATCCTCTCTGCCCTGCTGGGATCAAGTCAGCTCTAGGAGAAAGATGAGGAGAGCAGGCGGGCACGTGGATGTGATAGTTTGCTGCATGTAAAGGTTGAGGTGCTCATTTTCTGGAACCCACAGACAGCCTTTAAAGCACAAATGTGCCCGCCTGCTTCTGTTTATTTGAATTTTGCTCAGCTGCTTTTTGAAGGCTTTGAATAGGCTCTAAGTTTGTACTGTGTTATGCATGTTCAATAATGCATTTCCTGCACACAGTGTTTAAATTGTTATCTTCATTGTTATTTATTAAAACATCTCCAGGAATGCTTGGACATTCATGGCTCTGCATCTCAAGTGACTCATTAAAAACCCAGTTCCCCTGCCAAAAGCTCCACTCTTGCATTATATTCTCATCTCCAACACTGAGAGGGTGAAAGGCCCTGAGCAAGGCAGGATGAGATCTTTATCCCACTGTACACCCGCAGGACAGGGGGCTTTGTGCAATCTCTTGCAGATGGATGTGAGCCCATGCTACCAGTTCGCCCCTCTGGTTGCACATGTTCTAAATCTCTACTGTTAGCACTGAGCTTCAGCTGTTGTGTCCCCATCTCCTCAGCATGTCTTGGTGATTTCAGTCTCACACAATTCCAACCTGGCTACTCGGCTTCTGGATTAGAGCTGGCTTGTATAGAACTCAAGAGGTGGGCAGAGAGAGTGTAGAGCTGCCCGGCAAAGCCTATGCTGATATCTGCAGTAACTACAACAGGAAGTTCATGTTAAATGTAAAAATAAAACTGCAAACTCAGGGAAGGTGCACAGTCTCCATTCAGTGCTCTTTGGCACTTCTGAGTCTGCATCTAGAGTACTGGGTCAGTATGGGGAGAGAAACAAACTAATTTCAATAAGCCAAGACAAGGGATGCTGGGATAACTGTTGGCTGTGGACATGGTGTGCGAGAGGAGTCTGGAGAGGCAAGAAGACTTTGACTGTCAAAAGAATCATTGCAAAAAGATGGAGTAGAATCATTCTTAGGATTACCTGCCTAAATGTTGGTCTCCTGAATGCACTAATGATAGAGTGGGTGGTTGTGGCTTTAAGTTGCATGAGGAGAGATTCAGTTTGAGTATCAGGAAGAACTTCTCAGAAAGAGCAGTGAGACAGTGGCACAGGTTGCCCAGGGAGGTGGTGCAATCCCTGTTCCTGGAGGTGTTCAAGAACCGTGTGGATATGGCACTGAGGGACATGGTCAGCATGGTGCTGATGGCATGGTAGGGATGGGCTGATGGTTGGACAAGATGGTCTTAGAGGTCTTTTCCAACCTTAATGATTCTATGTTTCACTGCAAGTAAGACCTCTGTTTTTCCAGCTTGGCATCCCAGAAGCTTAGTGGATCTGGGAATCAGGTCACAGAGTTCTCCAAAATACCTTAAGGATGGCAGTGCCATCAGATTTCGGCTTGTTTTTCAAATTCAAGAGCCATCAAACAAATATAGCAACAGCTGGGCCTGAAAGAAGCAAAAAAGGCATGCCTCTTCCTGGGAAAGGTAATTACTCTGCTACACTCATTGCTTCAGGACATTATGCTAAAGTTTCCATTAAGTCTAAAAGAGGAAAACCCACTGGTAGTTACTAAACACAGAGAAATTACCTCTGCTTCGGGAAGTCCCTGTGCTGAAAATGATTGGAGAGGAAGGGGATTAAGAGCAGGGTTAGTGCATGCCTGCCTTTTTCTACTTTGGCCACTGAAGGGACAAGGTCCAGCGATGCTGGAGGACTCTGTGTGAATGTCCATTATGGAGGGAATGGTGTTGTCCTCATTGCAAAACTCATCCCACTCCAAAACTACAAACAAAAGGTCTGCAACCATCTTCCACCTGGCAATCAGCTAAGACCATGAGTAGCTTGGATTTCTATGTTTGTCAGGAGAGCATGCCACGTGCTTTCCTAAGCAGCTACGTAGCCTTTTGCCCTTCTCTGGTCAATAGAGATTTTGAGGAAAGTGACATTTGACTATAGCTGTGCAAATAAGCACTCCTTCAGTTTGCTACAGGAATAGCGGCATTAAAAAGAAAAAGAAAAGAAAAAGAAAAAACGAACAAAAAGAAAAACTGGGGGTCATTGTGAAATTCATTATTTTTTGGTTTCCTGCTGAAATGAAAAGCAGAAAAATCGTCTTGTGTTGAGTAAATGACTTAGTTTGAAAGCAAATGTTCTGCTCAGGGATTTAAAAATAAGAAGTCTAATGGACTATTAGAGATCTGTAAAAATAAATGGTTATTTCAGTGAGAAAACCTGAAACAGGTAATTCAGAAGATGTTGAAATAGAGCTTTTGAACTTCACAGTTTTTTTTCTCCTCAGCTGCAATAAATTGCTGATTTTCACAGTGTTCAGTGGCTCAGCTTGGTCAACCCCAAAAGGGATATTTCAGTGACAGACAGTGACCCTGAAAATTGTCTCTTTCTCCTTCTCAGGACTGCTCCTGAAATGCACTCCTTCTCCTGCCACACTGATTTTCAATTGCTGCTGCTGCAGTGCTGTCCTTGCCACCGATGAGTTCTCCAGCTCATCCCTGAGCTTCCCTGGATGAAGGTCTTCTGAAAAAAAGCCCTTGTGAGGTTGTCTGCCTCACTTTAATCTTCTCCTCAAGAATCTTTTTGGCTTTGCTTCTGAAGTGATTGGGACTTCTGAAATGCTTTCAGCTGCCCACATTGCCATGAGGAGCCCAGCGCTTGCCATGGTCCTTGACTTTCTTTCTGGGATGGAAAGTGATACTGCACAAAAAGCAAGAACAGCAAAAGCTGTGGAAACCATGAGGGGCACCGTGTTGCTCAGGAGGAATCATGCCACGTGCATCATCTGGCCTGAGGTCATAGAATCATAGAATCAGGTTGCCCAGGGCCTGATCCACCCTCACCATGAAAGTCTCCAGAGACAGGGCATCACTGAGAAACCTGTTCCAGTGCCTCACCACCCTCACTATAAAAACATTTTTCCTTATATCCAACCTAAATCTACCCTCTTTAAGCTTGAAACTCTTTCCCCTTGTTCTGTCACAACAGACTCTGGTGTAGAGTCTGTCCCCTTCTTTCCTGTAGCTCCCCTTTAGATACAGAAAGGCCACTGTCAGGTCAGCTTGCAGCCTTCTCTTCTCCAGGCTGAACAGCCCCAGCTCTCCCAGCCTGTCCTTGTAGGAGGGGTGTTCTGTTCTGTTGATGATTTTTGTGGCCCTTCTCTGGACATGCTCCAACAGGTCAATGTCTCTCCTTTACTGAGGACTTGCTGCAGCCCCCCAGGATGGCTGTTTGAAGAGAATAGAGTGTGGCTCTTGAACACTTGTAGGGTTCTGTGGACATGGAGGTCCACTGAGCAGTGGCACATGAGCGAGGGAGATTTCCACCCCAGCTCCACAGATGGGTCATGCATCCTTGGGAAAGTGATTTCCTCCATCTGTGCCTTGGCTCTATCTTCTGTGAGTGGAGTGCAGAGAGAACAGCCCAACTCCTCGGGGGCTGCAGGGCTGAATTCATTAGTGTCTGCCAGGAGTGTGGAGGTGCAGGTGGGAAGACCCTGGGGACAGTGAGGTGTGGATTAGTCACTTGCACACACCCCCACGCTCCTTTGGATCTGGATGCTCACTCACCCAGTTCTGCACTAACAGAGCAAGTCACTTCTCCAGGCTGCTCTTCCTCTCAGCCCCCTCTCGGCTCCCAGAGCTGAATGCAAAATTAACACATTTATCACATACTGTCTAAGAAAAAAAAAAAAAAAAAGAGATCAATTTTGAGCAGCCTGTATTTGCAAACATCCAAGCCCAAAATAATGCAAACAGTTGCACGACAACTCCGCTGCTGCTTCTCATCCGCAGCCCTTCACTAGGATCTAGTGGGCTGCCCCTTGCCTGGCTGTTCCCTGCTCTCTGGGGAGCGAAGAAAACAGCTTCTGCTCTCAAGCTTCTGCTCTTCCAGTTCTTCCAGCAAAAGCTCACTAAGGGGCACTGAGGGTGGTCTCTGCCAATGACCCAAGCACATCACTGGCACTGCCAGCAGTCCCCCCTTCCCAGCAGATGCAGCGGGGGCTTCGTTCTGCTGTGGTGTGCGGCTGTTTGTGGGGCTGAGGCCTGGATTGGTTGTGGGGATGGACCCACAGTCACCTCTCCGGCAGCCACCAGCAGCAGGCCTCGCCACCAGCCGAAGATGGGTTATTTGTGCAGGCAGGAGGGAATGCTGAAATGCATAGGCAGAGGGAAGAGCTGTTTGTTTTTAATATGTGCCAAGCCTTCAGAGCCAACTCTCCACTCCATGCGTCTTCCTCAGTTCTCTCTCTGTCCCACCCGCCCTCTTGTTGTCACTGTTGCGGGCTCACAAGGATGATGGATGAAAGGCCTTAAAAGCAGCTGCTTTCATGTTTCATCACTGTCACACAGCTCGCTCTCCTTGCTGCTGCTGCCAGGAACGCCCTTGGCATCCCAAGGTGTGCTCTCCACTCACTGATGATGAGGAAACAACAGAGGGCCTCCGTGACGGCCCAATGCAGATGGGTGCTGCCATAGCTCTGCAGCGCACCTGGTGCCTCAAGAAGAGGGATCCATCACTGCCATTTGCTTGTCACACAGCCTTGACCTTCATCATGGGAAGAAAGGGTGACTTGAGAAAGGAAGGGGGCCAGGCTGGGAGACCTGAAAAATAGAGTCAGGATGGCCTGGGATCAACACACCTTGTCTCACCATCTCCCAACCCAATGCATCCCCTGCATGGTGCTGCTTCACTTTCCACCTCTCCCAATGCACAGAATGGGTAAGGCTGGATCTGGGCATGCAGATTCTTATATGTTCGTTGTTGCTTCCCAGTTTTTCTCTGCTTCCAGTGCAAGCAGGTGAAAAGATCGGCTGCAGCCCCCCCACTGGCAGCTGTGATTGAGTGCCCGGGTAGGGGAGGGAAGGGAGATGGGGAGAAGAAAAGAAATGATTGAATAAAAAAAAAGCTAAAGTAAAATAAAAATCAGTGTGAAGCAAGGGAAGACTCTGTAAATCAAATCCTGCAAAAGAAAGCAGAGAGCAAACACTTCAGCCAGGTCGGAGCCATCACTGGTTATTTATTCAGATAACATTATTAGTGAGGAGAGACGCTCACATCTGATATACACCTCCCAGTCCTGGATAAATAGGAAAAGGCAGCTGGCTCTGCTCCCATCAGAACCATTCCAGGTGTTTTCAGCTGGAATCAGACATGCCACTTGGCACAACGAAGCCAAAACCAGAGAGAAAGAAGGAGAAAGAAGTGTCATCATCTTGTTTTTAAGGCACAAAAGGAAAAATAAATAAATAAATCATGGCTTCCAATATTAAATGCTTCCCCTGGCAGCCCGTGGCGCAGTTGTCATTATTAGCTGAGGCAGAAAGAAGGATGGCAGAACGCAGGGCTCCTATTTACCATTGTTAATCAAGCAGTAATTGGTAGTTTAGACATTCTTAAATTATTGCGAGGAACATTTCAAAAGTGTCAAGAGCCCAAGATCCCTTCTCAGAAGTGCTTCCCAAATCCAATTATCAGTGTCTAAGTCGTTTGGAAGCTTTTGAAATGTGTTACCTGAGCACCCACAGCTGAGCGGGGCAGTTTGGTGCCTGGTGCTGCAGCACTGAGCAGCTGCTGTGCCCCAAGGGGTGGATGGATGCTACAAAAGGTGCTGGGGGAAGTGCAATCACCCGATTGCACGGGTGAGGAATGAAGTTATCCGGAGATTAAGCGTGGTGCCTGGGCTGCCTTATGAGATGGCTCTGGGAACAACCGAGTGGCTCGTCGGTGTGTGCTGGGGGGAAGCCATGAGCCCTCGCACCGCGCTTTCTGAGCAGTCTCACCATTGCAAAACCATGCTTTCCACCTTCTGTCAGGTGAAAGACAGAGCGAGTCACAAAAGGAGCATCGAAGGTGAACACAAGCAGCATCAGGGCAAGGCAGCCGTGGAGCTGAGATACAGCTTGAGCCAGTTACTATAGCTACTCAAACCCCTGCACAGAGCGGATGCTGCTGTGGCACCCCGAGCACAGGTAGCTGCTGCTGGCATCACCTGGGAAAGGAGAGCTTCCCTGCCTCCTCACGGCTGGAGCCTGGGATGATAGGTGCAGCTCATAGCCTGCAGCCCTTGCAGAGGCTGGGGTTGTGCTGAGGGGTGGACAAAGCTGTGGGAGTGCAAAGAGCACCCAGAGGTTGGTGGCAGGCTTGGCAAGGCTGCTGATAGTGTAGACATGGTTCTGCTATGCTTGTGGAAAAAGAAGGCCTCCCTTGGGATGCTTGTGATGGGATCAGGTTGGGATTTCCAGGATGACTGGCTGCTCCTAGTCCAGTTGGGAACTGGGCTCAAATCTCCTTAGGGCCATGGGAGGAACTGCTTGGAGGTTCCCAAAGGCTGTTTGACAACCTTGCTGTATGGATTTTCTGTGTGCTCATGAGGCCCCCAGTCCCAAAGCAAGCACCCAAACTCCAGCTACGCTTAGGGCCCACCATTGGGATGTCACAGATCAACACCACAGCTAGTGTGCTGTAAAAGTGCCTTGGGGAGCTCCAAACCATGACATTTGAGAAAGGGAGACACAACACAGAGGGTGGCTGGGGAATCGGCCAGCTGGGGACACTGGCAGGCAGCGCATCCTCCTGTATGGGGTCAGTGTGGCGTACAGCATTGAGGGCTCTGCACCCTCCGGAAGCTCTGGCTGAGAGATGGGATTGTAACCATGGCAGCAGCAGCAGCTCCTGCATCGAGGCGTGGCTTGGGGACATGAGAAAAAGGACCAAAAAAAAAAAAAAAAAGAAAAGAAAAAAAAGGAAAAAATTAGAAATTGTAGTAATTCTCTAAGATCCTCTTGCCAGTGGATCTGGTGTGCTGACTGCCTCTCACCCAGGTAGGCCCACCCCTGGGTACCGGTTGTGGATGCGATTTCCAGAGGAAGCCAAGTGTGTGCTGTGGGAAATCAGGTTGGCTGGAGGTGGGGACGAGGCTCTGCTGGCAGCCACGCTCCTGAAGTCCTCATTACACTAATAGGGAGCATGGGGCAGAGGCATGGGTGCTGGCACCCTTGCTGTGCACTTAATAAAGTGCCTGAAGCTCCTCTATGCTTTTTTATTAAAAAAGTGTCAGTGTCTCTGTGAAAGGAAGGGGGGGGATGACTAAATTGCTGTTAAGCGACATGTTGAGACATGAAATCAAGTGGAACACTACGTTTTTAAATTAGTTTTTGACAGTTCCTTCTCCGCATCTCAGCAATCTGCAGCTCCTGGGAGAAACCCTGTTCCCTCACTCTGCTATCCCCTTGGTTGGGACCTGCAGTGCCCACTTCCCTGTTGGGGACATCAGATGCTGGGCTGGGGAGATGGGATGAGACAGCTCTGCCTTTGTGGTACCAAACCTTGGAAGCACTGGGAACAGGAGTGAGGTGTGCTTGGTGCTGGTTCTAGTGCTGCATGATTGCTTCGCTCCCTGTAATCGCTGTGATGCTATTGATGGCTCTGCTATGATGCTGAATTTCATGGCTCTCTGGGATGTTGGAACCAGCGTGGTCCATGCACACAGAGCAAATTTGTATTCTCTGTGCACTGCAGCAGGGGCTGGTGGCATGGGGTGCTGCTGGGCGTGGGGGTTTGGGTGCATAGGATATGGTTTGCTTCAGCTTATCTAGGATTTTCACCTGGGGATTTAGTGTAGAAAGAGCAGCTTCACAAGTTTACAGAGTGAGTGCTCGGAGCCCTGCTCACTGTCATAGGGAAGAGAGTTTTCTGCCTGACACCAGTGTGCTTCTCCCATCCCTCTCTTCTGTTATGGACTATTAAAAATTAACTAAACCATGTTCGTCATTAACGAGCATTGCCTTTGTTCTCCCGGCTCCCAGTATCCATTTGCGGGGCTTTTGTTATGTATTTTTCAGCACTTTGTCTCTTTAATTGCTCGTTTCTCTCTGACATGCCAGGCTGTGGTTTGTAAGTCAGCTACAGAGAACTGAGGGGCATTTTTATTGCTCCAGACTGGAAGTAAATGGAAGAAAAGGCTCCTCGAGCTCCATATATTGCAGCCAAAGTGGGCCCTGCAGTCTCTGCATGCCTGTGATGGGTGCTTCTTGCCTACAGGGCAGACACCTCCTGAGTCCTTAACCCTTTGAGAAAGAGAGGAAGACAGGCATTTCTGAAGCTGAGATAGCTTTTGCTCGACTCCTGACAATTTCTCCCAGACATGAGCCCTGTGTCTGTTTTCCTCACCCCGAAGGAAGATTTAGGTTGGATATAAGGAAAAAGTCTTCTACAGTGAGAGTGGTGAGTCACTGGCACAGGTTGCTCAGAGATGTGGTGGATGCCACATCCCTGGAGACTATGCTATGAGAAAGGCAATAATAATTGGCTGTTTCTTCTGCCCTGAAACTCCATCCATCACCCTGGTAGCAGGAGGATCTTTAGTCTCCATTGTGTTAGTTTGTCTCCTAATTTTTTTATTCTAAAATCAGTAGATCCCTAAAGCACCTATGTCTTAACAGCACAACAGTCCTTGGGAAGAACTCAAGTCTCAAAGAAAGCAATATAAATGTTTTCCTTGACTTCAGAAGGCTTTGAATCTAGGGATCAAAGCCCTCTGAACTCAGCACTGGTGAGGCTGCATCTCGAGTGCTGTGTTCTGGGCATCCCACTGCAAGAAAGGCACTGAGGCCCTGGAGTGTGTCCAGAGAGGGCAGCAAAGCTGTGAGTGGTCTGGATCATAAGTCTTATGGAGAGTGGCTGAGAAAGATGGGATGGTTCAGTCTGAAGAGGAGGCTCAGGGGAGAAGATATTATCATAGCTCTCTACAACTGCCTGAAAGGAGGTTGTGGTGAAGTGGGAGTTGGACTCTTCTACCTGGTAACAACAACAGGACAAGGAGCAATGGTCTCAAGTTGCATGGGGGGAAGTTCAGGTTGGGTATTAGAAAGAACTTCTCAGAAATAGTGGCGAGGTGTTGGATCAGGCTGCTCACAGAGGTGGTGGGGTCACCGTCCCTGGTGGTGTTCGAGGTCCGTATGGATGTGGCACTGAGGGCCATGGTCGGTGGGCATGGTGGGGGTGGGCTGATGGTTGGACAAGATGATCTTATAGGTCTTTTCCAATTGTAATGATTCTATGATTCCTCATGGCAAGGTGCAACGTTGCAGTGATTAAGCAGGCAGAGACTCAGAAGAGGTGGGAATGGCAGGAAGTTTTAGGGAGTGAAAAGCTGGTGTCAGCATTCCCTCTAAGAACTTTATTGCCCAGCGTGTTGAAATTTAACAATTAAGGAGCTACTTTCACGTGTGTGGGGTTTTTTGTTTGTTTGTTTGTTTGTTTGTTTGTTTGTTTTTAATAGTCTAACAGCATGATACAAGCCATTCAATAATAAATTGACAAAGTCAAACTGCACATTCCAGCACGTGAGCTGAGGGTATAGGCTCAGCCTTTGCTGGCAAATGAAGTGAGAAGTAATTGCTTGATGAAGAAAAGAAAGATATTAACATAAGATTTGTCAGGTCCCTCATGGGAATTCATCATAGTGGGCCTGGGGCTTCGAATGAGATTTGTGCTGCTAATTCATCACTAATTAACACTATAAATTGGCCCTGGTGTAAGGGGAAGAAGGGAGCTGGGGTGACTGGAGACTTCAAAGAGAACAAGGAGGAGGGGAAGAAAGAAAACCTGGATATCTGGGGCGGGATTCAGAGGTAATGAGGAAGCAGAAGGGATGTTGGGGCTGAACAGCTCCTGTGTTTTGTGTTGTAGGGGTGTGGCCAGCAGGGCTGACACCCAGAAAGGCGATCTCAGTGGGAACGGGGACTCAGGCCCCAGCACCACTCCTAGCTGGGAGTTCCTCCTTTATGAGGAACCTCAAAAGTCTGCTTCAGCATAATAGAAACACTAAAACCTTGAGAAGTGTTCCCGAGAGGAAAAATTCTTTCTTCCCTGCTCCCAGTTTATTCCCAGAGTAACAGATTAGCAGTATTTAGGGCTGGAAAGGATCACTGAGCTAATCAATAGATTAAAAAAGATCACAAGCATTAGTGCCAGACTTTGATTTCTGTGCTGCCGCTGCATTTATGTGGCTGCCTTCCCACCTGTGGTGTGTTACAGTGTTCATAGTGCCTCTGTGTTACCTCGGTCTGACTTGTGCTCTGCTCTGATCCTCTTCACCTGCCTCTTTGCTGCTCCTTATCTCCCTTGTTGTTCCTGGATTGGGTGTGATGACATAGACAGGCTTAGAGCACTGGAACCAGCTGCCAGAGTCAGAGATAGGGAGTGCTGTGGGAAGGGCTGCACCAAGCTGTGTCCCCATACCTCCTTTAGGCACAGCACAGAGCACTGGAGTCCTGGCTTGGGTCTGAGGTCTGCCCATGTCACCACACAAATAACAAGCACGCAATATTGAGGCCGATGACAGATTTACTGAGGGACAGGGAAAAGCTCTGCAGCAGACAAAGAAATAGATAACAACAACAGTAATAATAATAATAATAATAAACGAAGTTATTTTCTCAGAAAGTCATCTCCAAAGGTCCCCTGAACCTGTGTAATTTTTTTACTGCCTTACTGTGTCTAGATATGTGGGTGGATGGATTAGGATGCTGCAGCAGGACAGGCTACGAACAGGAGGGAAGACACTGACAGATAACAGTGTTCCTTTGATGGAGCTTATTCCAGAATGCTTGCTGCAGTTTCAAGGGAAGGATTTACCCTTGAGGGAATACAGCAAGTTTATAGTCTCAGGAGGTAAAGCCTCCCATCTCAGAGATGCATTTGTGTTCCAGCCAGGAATCCTGTGGAAAGCATCACAGGATGCTTTGGGTTATCTGTGGACTGTATGCACAAATATGCCTTCTCCTCATGCCTTATTCACTGACAAGGAAAATTTAGGTGGCAGCTGATTTTGTGATTTCTGGACTTCTTGAGTCAGAAAAACACAGGAAAACTTCACTGGTGAGAGCCACCAGTCCATTCTCTTTCTTCTTCTACAATTTTTTGGGTCCGATACAGTTAGCTGGTGATTTCTGTCCCAGCTTTATATTAATTGGCATTGATCTTTTCCACTCTATTGTTATCCGTCCAGATGGGAAAATGAAAAATCCCTTAGTGAGGTTTCCAGCTCCAAAGGTCTATCTCTGCAGTCTTCATAATGTAGTCTTGGTCACTGCTGGTCCAGCAGAATGCTTTTTCATGACTTAATTTTCTGCTGATCAACAAAGCTTTTCGAAGTCAGATTTTCTTGTGGGGTTTCAGGGTGAGCTGGGACTCTTAACAGGCTTTGGGCATCACAGAAGGTGTATTTGCAATGTTACTTTAGGACTGCAGCTCCCTGGGAAGCCCCAGTGAGCTGCAAGCAAAAGCAATATGTTAGAGTATTGCAAGGAAAAGCAATTCATTAGTTTAGTACAAGCAGTAATATTTCCCTGTAATAGCCAGCTCCAGCGACTCTAATAGCTTTCTGCTGACTTTCTGCTGAAAGAATGACTCTTAGATGGAACAACAGAGGTGTATCTTTTGGGTAAAGATGTTCTTTCCAACACCAGTGGCTGCTGTGAGCTTCATGAGGGCACTCCCATCTGTACCTGCCAACTGGAAACCTGCAAACAAAATGACCCCGAAACATCCTGCTCGGTGACATTGAAGTGAAACCTCACAGCTTCATAAATCAAACTGGGGTAGGAAAGCAAGAGGAGGATGCAGAGCTGAAACTGAGAGGTTTAGCCAATGGAAGGAGCACCTTCACACGAGTGTCTGGTCTGTCCAACTTGTAGGAGTGAAGGATGTGTCCTGGCCGTGTCTGATAGCAGGACAATGGATGGCCAAGGAAAGGCTAAGACAGGCAGATCTACAGCTGAGCTAATAGGACTGGACGTGCCATATCTTTCATGCGATTTAACCTCTTTTCCTCCTGGGGAGAATGCCAGCCATCTGCCATTTCACTGAATCCACTTTGCATTCAGAATAATGGGAGTGGCTTGGAAAACTGTGAGATAAACACGGTTGTAAGAGACAGCAAAAGGATCAACCTGCCATGGTGTGTGGCCAGGCTCCAGCATTCCCCCAGAACTTCTCCCACTGTGCCCAGGGGGGCATAGAGCTGCCAGGTTGTGTTAAGTACCCACCTTGCAGCAAATGCTTTCTGCTTAGAAAAGTGCCTGCCATCCAGGAGGGCTCCCACCTGCTGTCCCTGTGGGGCTTGGTACCTTCTCCTGGCACCAGTGGTGGGAATGCGGAAGGGGCTGGAACCCTCCTCCTTGCGAGTACTCTGCACTTCCTTCGTTTGGGCAGATTTAAAAGGAAATCCAATGCTCATTTACAAGCTTCCATCCCATTAATGCACGGGTTCATAAAGCATCAAACAAAGGCTAATCAATATGCCGAGTGCGGGGGAGAAGGCGCCTGAAAGCATTCACTAATCAGGGGGATGCTGACAGCCTTGTAGCTGAGGAGGGTCCCTTTGCGATGGGGAGCGGGCGCAGGGAGCGCTGGGCACCTTTCATCTCTGGTTGCCCATAATGCCAGTAATGAGCCCGCTGCTCCCCTCGCTCCTGGGTGCTGGTGAGGAGGAGGAGGCAGGCAGAGCTGCCACTAATGGTGACTTGCCACCGGGATCAATAGACTGTGAGCAAATTAGCTGGGCTCCCGTGGGAGGGGATTCGTCGATGAGAAGGGTGGTGGGGAGTGACACCTGATGGGATGGCTGTGCAGCCTCGCAAATACCAGTGTATAATGAACACCCCAGGGACTGGCAGGATGGGCGTCCCGGCTGCCTGGGATGCTGCCTTCCTCACCTAATCCTCCCATTAGCATACACTCGCTTTGATTTTCTCTCCTAATGAGTTCTCTCGCTGCCTCTCTCCCTCTGCAGAATGCACAAACCCCTCCTGTGGATGTCTCTGGGAGGAGGGAAGGACCTTGGAGCCCAAAGCCACCTTGCTGGGCTCCTTGGCCATGGGAGGGGGATGCTTCTCTGGGTGATGGAGCTGGCTACGCACACTCTTCTCACTACCAAGCC